>JALJVW010003519.1:0-1200000 GCA_024865655.1 Emberiza elegans | reverse complement strand
TCCACGTCGTAGGGGAGGCGGAGGCGCAGGCGGTAGGCGGGACACCGCGAGTCCAGGCGCAGCTCCCGCCCGCGGATCTCCAGCTCCGCCTGCTCGGCGGAGCGCAGCAGCGGCAGCTCCACCGTCACCACCAGCTCCCGCGGCACCGGGCTGGGCGCTGAGTCGCGGCAGTGCCGGTAGTCCTGCAGGTCCACGTAGGAGCGGTGCCGGATGCTCCAGCGCGGCGTGGTGGGGCCGGAGGGCGGTGGGGGCGCGGCGGGCGTGGAGCTTCGGGCGGCGGCGGCGGGCGGCGGAGCAGCAGCGGGCGGGAAGGGGAAGGGCGGCAGCGGGGACTCGCCGTCGTCGGGCGGCTTCGGGGCGCCGCCGGGCAGCGGGGAGCGGATGACGGGCGCCTGCGGGATGCCCTTGTAGGAAACTCCTCGCAGGACTGTGGCGTTGTTGCGGTCCAGCCGCACCCCGCACTGGCTCTCCACGGCCTCCAGCGCCGTGTTCCGGAGCAGGCGGCGGAAGCGGGCGCTGCGGGCGGCCAGGCGCAGCGCCGCGGGGTGGAACACCACGTCGTACAGGAGGCGGCGGCGGCCGGCGGGGCGCAGCTCCTCGCGGCCCGGGGCCAGGCTGTAGGGCAGCTCCCAGCGCTGCCCGCCGCGCTCGGCGCGGGCCCGCGGCTCCCCCATCAGCGGGTTGCTGCAGACATTGATGTAGCAGCGGCGGGAGCCCTCCTGGCTCGTCCGCAGCACGAAGCCCGGCGTCGGGTGCACGAAGCGCACCTCCACGCCGCGCTCCCGCTCCAGCGCCGCCACCTCCTCCTCGTACAGCCGCCGCTGCTCGGGGTCGGTGAGCTCGGCCGCGAACTCCGCGAACAGGGCACGGAACTGCTCATCGCGGAAGGCGCGCCGGAGCCGCTCCGCCTCCTCGGCGCTGATGTCCAGGTCGTGCAGCCCCCTGCGCTCGCCATGGCCCGGGCCCGGTCGGAGCGCTGCTGTGGGGACGCCGAGCAAGATGGCGGGCGTTGCCGTGGTGACGGTAAACAAGATGGCGGCGCCGGGGCGCGGTTGCTATGGAGACGGCAAACAGCATGGCGGGCGGTCCCTCAGGGCCGAGGCCTCGCTGTCCCGGCCTCGCCTTTCCCCTCCCCTCAGCGGCTTCCAGCCAGCATCCCTGGCATCAGCAGGGCTCGTTTCCCACCCTCATCTCCTCATCCTTCTGCAAAGTGTATGTTCCCTCCCCATGAGGAACTCTCAGCTCCACTGCCATCCCCTCACAGAGCACTTTTAAATCCCCAGCAGGCCCAGCTTCCTCCAGCCCTGCTGTCCCCTCAGAGCCCCTATCCCGCTGTCCCTCCTCCTTCCTGCTGTGAAAAACGAGGCTCAGTCTCCTGGTAAAGTTTAAAAGTTTCATAAAGGAAGGCAGGATACAAAAATAAAGCAAAGGTTAACAGCTGGGTGTTTGGCATTCAGCCAAGAGCTATTTCAGATAAACCCTTTCCATACCTTGTCTATTGCATCAGCCTACTGCATATTCATCATTATGCATATTTAAACTTTTCCCCAAACTAGTTTACATGTTCTAAGAAGTGTTTAGCATCAGGTTCACCTTTTCAGAGCATTTCTTGGCTGTGGTTTTAGTCCATTCTTATCATCACCTCAGTCTATATTTTGGTCTATAATTTTTACAGACAGCTGTTGATAGCAGTAGGGGTCTTTATCACACATTCACTGGGTGTTACCCAACTAAGAAGCAAGTTCAATTATCACAAGCATAACTGCATCATCTATTTCACTACCATGTCTAAGTTTAGTTAACAGCAGAAATAAAAACTGTACAGCAAAGTTACTTTCATGTTATTCATATAGAATCCATTTTTTTTATATTTTTGAAAAGCCAATATTATAATATGTATTTATAACCCTGTCCTGGGCAGTGCCAGTGCAGCAGGCAGGGCTGTGGCACAGCTCCTGGGCCAGGGGTCCCCTCAGTGGGCACTTTGGGGTGCTCCCTCTGCTCTCCATGCCCACAAACACCTGGAGCAAGTTTTGCTCAGTTTCCCTCTTTTCCCCACCAACATTTCCTCCTCCCAGCCTCTCCAGAGGTTCTAAAGGATCCCGTCCTTGCTTTTACCACTCCTTGTCCTGTCTGCATAACACCATCCTCAAACAGCTGCTGCTATCATAAAACACCTCACAGATCTTTCCTGGGCGTTTCCCAAACAAAAATCCCATTCCCCATTTCCAGGCTCCTTGCAGATAAGCAGCTATCCAAGTTCTCCTTATCTTTAATTCTTTTTTTTTTTTACTGCTCCTTTCCTGTTTGATACAGCTGGTTCATTCACTTAACCTTTTCTTATGCTTTGCCAATTATTTTTCACTCTGACTTAAAATTTATCTAAACTGACACCAGCGTCTTTTCCTGTAAAAGTTTATTTGTGTACAAAACAAATCGGTTTTGACTTTGACATTTTTTATAAAAAGTCCATAACATATCACAAAACTAAGGCATTTAAATAAAAAAAAAAATACTGTTGGCTTCCCATAGGTTCACTGCATTTTTTCAGTGCCACAGAAATTCAGAGTCCTTGAAGCTTGCTGAAAATACCAAAGAAAAACAGTATTTAAAAGGTTTATTTTAAAAATAGTTCATAATGTTCTCCTATTTCTTTATCTAGAAAGGACTTGATAATGTTTTGAACTATTTAAAGACCTGAAGTATCTCATGGTGTGATATTTTTTATATTCAAGTAGAAGTTAAATGGGCTGACCCATTATTAATTCCCTGGGAAGGCTTCTCCAACAAGGAGAAGATAAATTTACGGTTTCCCTTATGGGTTATACCATCATTATTTCAAACAGGTACATTTTCATCCATTTTAAGCCCTTTGATACATTTTAATACTTTTCTGGTGTTGCAGCTGGCTTTTCTCCAGTCAGTGGAATTTAAAAGTGCAGATTTAAAAATATGTGAAATCAAAGCCTGAAAGTGGCTTCTGAGCTTGATGATTATCACAAAAAGAAGCAAAACCTGGTCCTAAATGTAATTAATTTATGCAACAACCATCATCCCCAGAAACAAATCTACCTGATTAGTTCTCTATCACTGAAAATCAGGCAGTGCAATCATCTCCTTTTACTTTTGCATTGTGCTTCCCATCACTGATATTTGTCATTTCTACATTTATTGCTTTAGTCCTGGGCATTTGGATTTGTTGCAGTGCCTAAGTATGAAGTGTGAGTTAAGCTGCTGGGACATTCCAACAGTACAAATTTTTCTCTTATTTTTACGACAATCAGAAACTCAGCAAAAGAAAAAGGAAGAAGAAAAACCTATTTACCTGTCTTCAACTGTCTTGTTGGAAGGGTAGAACACCTTGAAGCAAAATCCACTCCTGGGAAACGAACCCTGTGAAGGAAAAAGGGGGGAAAATCCCCATTTGAGTGAGGGGAATGGCAGTGCAGGGCTGAGGAGGGAGGGAGGGCTGCTCACGGGGTTGATGCAGAGGCAGTCGCTGCTGGTGACACTGAAGGGGTCGTGCTTGTCAGCGGTGACCAGCACGTCCGGCAGGGGATAAACCCGCAGGGAGTAATCGTAGGCCCAGAACACGGGGCTGACGTACAGAGGCAGCGGGCTCAGGTGGCCCTGCGACAGGATGGTCTTCACAAACTGCAACAACAGAAACAAACACACAGACACTTGGTTTTAAGCATTATATATACCTGGGATAAAATGGTCCTCACAAACTGCAACAAAAAAAACCCCACAAACACTTGGCTGGAAATGTTTGAAGCATTTATCCCCTGGGATAAAATGGTCTTCACAAACTGCAACCAAAAAACAAAAACAAAACAAAGCAAAACAAAAACCCAAACAAACAAACAAACAAAAAAAACCAACAAAAAAAACCCAAAAAAATATAAGAAAAACCCCAAAAAACAAACACTTGGTTTTAAGCATTACCCCTGAGATAAAATGGTCTTCACAAACTGCAACAAAAAAAACCCACAAACACTTGGGTTTAAGCATTACCCCTGAGATAAAATGGTCTTCACAAACTGCAAAAAAAAAACCCCACAAACACTTGGTTTTAAGCATTACCCCGGGATAAAATGGTCTTCACAATCTGCGATGACAAAAAACAAATTCACAAACACTTGGTTTGAAACATATGAAGCATTTATCCCCTGGGATAAAATGGTCTTCACAAACTGCAATCAAAAAAACCCACCAAAAACAAAAACAAACAAAAAAATTTTTAAAAATATTTTAAAATAACAAAACAAAAAAACCCACAAACACTTGGTTCTAAGCGTTACACCTGAGATAAAATGGTCTTCACAAACTGCAACCAAAACAAAACCAAAAAATTTAAAAAAGAAAACCCCACAAACACTTGGTTTTAAGCATTACTCCTGGGATAAAATTGTCTTCATAAACTGCAACAAAAAAACCCATGAACACTTGGTTTGAACCATACGAAGCATTTATCCCCTGGGATAAAATGGTCTTCACAAACTGCAACCAAAAAACAAAAAACCTGAACCAAAACAAAAAAATTAAAGAAAAACCCAAAGAAACAAACACTTGGTTTTGAGCATTACACCTGGGATAACATGGTCTTCATAAACTGCAACAAAAAACCCCACAAACACTTGGTTTTAAACAAAAAAAATTTTAAAAAATGGTTTCAAATAACTGCACAAAAACCCACAAACACTTGGTTTGAAATGGTTGAAGCATTTATCCCCTGGGATAAAATGGTCTTCACAAACTGCACCAAAAAACAAAAACAAAAAACCAAAAACAAACACAAAAAACCCAACCACAAACACTTGGTTTTGAGCATTACACCTGGGATAAAACTGTCTTCACAAAGTGCAAAAAAAAACCCCACAAACATTTGGTTTTAAGCATCTATCCCTTGAGATAAAATGGTCTCCACAAACTGTAACAAAAAAAACCCAAAAACAAAATTTATCCAAAAATGGTCAAAAACACAAAAAAAAAACACCCACAAACATTTGGTTTTAAGCATTACCCCCTGGGATAAAATGGTCCTCACATACTGTAACAAAAAATCCTACAAACAAAAACAAAAAAAATGGTAAAAAAAAAAACCACCCCAAACATTTGGTTTTAAGCATTACCCCTGGGATAAAATGGTTTTCACAAACTGCAACAAAAAACCCCACAAACATTTGGTTTTAAGCATCACACCTGGGATAAAATGGTTTTTACAAACTGCAAATAAAACCCCCACAAACATTTGGTTTGAAGCATTTGCTGCAAGCTCAGTTCATCCCTGCACGTGTCAGTGTGGGTTAATAAAGAAGCTTTTTGAACCTGGAAATGTTTGGGGGATTTTTGTATCTCATTCCTGCTGATTGTTAATGATTTCTAGAGTAAAGCAGTGAGCTGCTCCTTCCTTTCTTCAGTTGTGAGGGATTTAATACACAAAGGCCTTTTTGAAGATGTCACAATTATCCCATCAATCAGACTCTCCAGGAGTATCTCCTTACCTGTTCCTCCAGCCCAGAAAGTACCAACACTGCCACAACTCTCATTTTTTGGCTTTTATTTTCCTTATTGCTTTCCAGTTAACCACAAGACCCACACTTAAAAAATCTTTTCCCTGAACTGAAGAAATAATTTGATTCCCAGATGATTTTCCTTTCTTTGTAACAAAATTTCCCTCTCTCTTTTTTTTTTTTTACACTGATGGCTGAATTAAAACAGGCAAAAAAGGCAGAAGAAAAGTGGAGTATACAAAAAACAACCTGCAGAAAGTGCTGCAATTCTACATTTCCTTCCTGCAAAGCCCTGGATGAGGACAGGGAAGTGTCAGGAATGCAAATGTGCCCCCAAAACCAAGGTACCTCAGTGTCCATGGGGTGTTCACAGAAACCCTGAGCCAGAACACCTTTCTGAGGCAAGCAAACACAAAACCTCCTGTAAAAGAAATAAAACCAGACTCCATCCATCACTGCAATGAGCCAGGACTACCTGGACGGTTCTCATCCCATTATTTCAGCCAACCCCATCAGCTCCTGCTGGGGATTCATTAAGTGCAACCATGACCCAGAGCTCACTGATGGGTGAGAAGCAGAATTTCAATTTCAGCTGAGGAGACAAAGCAAGCAGATGAATTTTAGAGGAAGTGACCTGCTGCTTTACTGCAAATGGCACCGGGTAACCAATCAAATCTTGAAAAAATGGTAATTTCCATGAAAATTTGCCTTTAGGAATCAGTGATTCTTGGCAGGACATTGAGGGTTGGCTGCTGCAAGTTCTGTGTTCAAGGGCAGCTCCAGTGTGACAGAATGACTCAATCCCACCTTAAACTACCATGGTTTGAGTTATTTTGCTGTCAAAATGTCAAGAAAAACAAGAATACTCAATGTATAAATCCTTTTTACAACCCCTCTGGGTTACTCATGCAATGTGGCAGGAGAATGAGCATCAGAGCCCCCAAAATCCAGTCCTGCTGATCAATAAAATCAAAAATCTTGGCAAAAATTGGTGAATTCAACTCACTCACATGGTTGGGAATGTCCATGGTGCTGCTTGGGAAGCGAACACAGTTCCTGCACATTTTGTTGACCAAATCTTCCCGAAAAATAATGATTTCTTGGGTGCAGTACTGAACCCTGAGTGAAAACAGCAGTGAAATTAATTAAGGTGAACCTGAAAATGAGGAAGATGCATTAGAAAGTTGATCTCTCTCTAATACAGACAATTGAATGAAAATAATACTTTGCCTTATGATGCTTTTCAGCAGGGTTTTTATATTAAATATCATTTTTTTAGCACTACTTCCTTTCTTAACAGAATTTTTTATGTCTTACTGTATTTAAAACTAGTTACAAATCATGAAAGTGAAGAATTTTATTAATTTGAAAAATTTGAGGCAAATTTTCCCCGAAATCTGGTAGGTTTTGAAAATTATATTTGCACATAATTTATTTTTAAAAATTAGCAGTTACATGGTTACCTGCAGGGATTTGTGGTGAAAACTGAAAATGGCACCAGCTGTCTGAATTCCTGAGTGATATTTTCAGCCAGGGGAGGTCTAAAATAAATAACAGAGGTATCAACAGAGACTCTTACCATCTTTAACTCAAATTTCACTCAAAATTCCAAGATGTGAGGAAGGGAAGCAAACTGACCTTGGTAAAATGGAACCAGGCCCAGGATCTTCAGGACCGGGGACAAACACAAATCGACTACTGCAAAAACAAAACAAAACAAAACAAAACAAAAGTTTAACAAATTTCTTTTGTATAAACTGATCCTGAAAACTGGGTCTGATGTTCTGAATTCAGAGAGCAGGAGCCAGGGAAGTATCCCAGGGAGAGACCTTGGCTCCCTCATTAGCACTTTCCATGCCCAAGCTATTTTAGATAAAATCAAACTCACCCTGCTCCCAAACAAACCTGCAGGCCTGTTACAAAAGCAGCTTTTTATCTGATCGCAGCTGCCTCACAAGACAGAGAAAATAGGGTAACTCTCAGCTTCTGCAAGTAATGAAAGGCTTCACAAAATAAACAGATTTCCCCTTGCTCTGTACCTTTTGTGGATGCTGGGATATTCACATATAATATCTGCCAGAGCCTTCAAAGAACCTGGGAAAAACAGGGCACAACACCTGGTCAGAAATAAACACACCTTGGGTGAACCCCCCCCTGCTAGAAAGGTTTATTTTCTGCTCTCTTCATCTGTTTGCCATCATTATTTTAATTCAGTGCCCATGTCTGGCTGTTTACAAGGACCTCACCTTTCAGGGACTGGATTTGATTTCTGCCATATGGTGCAGATGAAAAATTTCCACAGAAGAAAAAGCAGGTGGGAGGTGCAGAGGAATAACCTGGGGAAAGAGGGGATCTGTGAGTGCATCCATCCACTGCAGCACCTTCCAGCACTCAGCCCACCCCAGGACAAGCAGGAACTGAAACAGCACCTCAGGCTCTGCTGCTATTAATACACCTGACTGATTTTCTTGATTCAGGCTGTTTTTAGCTCAGAAAGGGGATGGCAATGTACAAATGTCACTTTGAGGGGGCCCTGTGGCATTTACAGGCTGAGCTCCAGCAGTGTTTGTGAGTATCCAGCTCCTGCCCCAGTCACAGAATTATAGCAAGTGCAATTATAGTAAATAATGCCATTTTTAAATGCATTATTGCCTTCAAGAGGAAAACAGTAAGCAGGCAGCACGGGGTTGCTATTAACCTCCCTGATCATTCCAATTTAAGGGCTCTCCCAACATCAATTCCCCCTTTGGCATTATAAAGCAACAGTAACTGGAATTGCCTGAGCAGTTTGAGGATCTGATGAGCGCTCACAACCTCACCCATTAACTGCTCCAAAGCAAAGGGGGGGAAAAAGAAACCTGATTCCCATCCCTGGAATAAAAATAGAAACAGCTACTCAGGCATTCATCTCACATCCCAGTTCCTCTCCATTTTCCTGACACACAGAATCACACTTGGATTTACTTCACTGCTTTTCAAAGGGCTGGTAAATAGAACAGAATTGCTTATCCCAGAGAAATGGCTCATCAATATTTTTCCTTGCTCTCCCCCACAGCTGCTCGTTTAGTTGATAATTAAGAAGGTTATTATTTGCCTGTGAAAGTCTCCAAATAGCAAATGCAAGGTGAGCATCTCTGCCAGGTGAGTCCAGCACACAAACCTCAGGGAGCAAAGTCCCCTCCTGCCCTCAGCACCTGCAGGCCTGGCTCAAGCCCAGTTTGCCCACAGGATCTGCCACCTCTGATCCAGACACTGAACTGGTTTTGTAACTCCTGCATGACTCTGCTCATTTGTGTCCAGCTCCTTTTGGTGAGGAGCAGCTTCCCACCCTGAATTCTGGGCTGTTTTTAAACTCACACTTCCATTGTGCCCCAGGCAGGAGGGACAGGCTGTTCCCAACCTGCTGCAATGCAAAGGAGCAATTCACAAATTCTCCTTTATGTTGCATAAATGTTTTATCCAGCACTGTCCCCATTGCTGATCCCACAATCCTGCAATGAGCTGGGTTGGAAGGGACCTTAAATCCCATCCCATTCCACCCCTTTTCCATGGCAGGGACACCTCCCACCATCCCAGGCTGCTCCAAACCCTGTCCAGCCTGGCCTTGGGCACTGCCAGGGATCCAGGGACAGCCACAGCTGCTCTGGGCATTCCATCCCAGGGCCTCCCCACCCTCCCAGCCAGGAATTCCTCATTCCCAGTATCCCAGCTAGCAGTGGGCAGCAACATCCATCTCTCTGAACTCAGGAATCAGCCTTCAGGCTAAGCCCAGGAAGAACTTTCAGGAGCAAGGGAAAAACATTCCTATCACAGGATAGAAAATGGCTACTGGTCAAACCACTATTTGTACAAAGAATTTATGGAAATAAATCATGAAGACCAGGTTTAGAGTGAAAGCAATTCTCACCTGAAAACATCATGTGAAGCTTTTCCAGCACCTCTGCTTGGTCCAGCCACACATCAGACACAAACACAAACATGGCATCCTCATTCTCTTCCTCCAGCTGCTTCAGCTTTGCAGAAGCCTTCACTGATGTTGAGGAAGGGCCTCCAAAGAAGTTGATGTTCCCATAGAAGGCTCTGCATCATTAAAATGCTCCAGTCAGGATCCCAGCATGGTCTGGGTTCAAAGGGACTTTAAAGCTCATCCCATGGCAGTGGGATGGAATCCACTCCCCTTCCACTGTCCCAGGGATCCTCTCTCTCAGCAACAAGGAATTTCTGATTCCCATGGAGCAGTTACCTGGCTTGGCCATTGAGAAGGGGTTACATCCCCATTTCCATTAATAAGCACAACCCAAAGGCCTTTGGAAGGGTTTTTCTGCCAACACTACAGTGCCTCTAAGCCCAGAACTGCTTCCTTAAAATGGTATTTATTTTAAAGCATTTGGGGAGGAGGAAGAATAACATCCTTGAATGTCAGAGAAATTACAAAATAACAATGATCTTACTTAGAAAGCCCTGGGAAAACATGGAGTGAGGCTGCCAAAAGTCACTTTTGTACCTCGTGGTAGCAGAAGGCTCAGTGGGCGGAAATCCAAAAGCGTTCACATGAAAAACTTCATCTTCATACCAGCCTAGGAGGTTTTGGAAGAGCGAAACAGCAAAAGAACCCTTCAGTTTTTCTAAGAGCATCATGTCCTAGACATTAGTCAGAGCTGGCAGCCGTGCTGCACTGCCAGCCCCAGCCTCCATCAATCCCTCCCTTGTGGCAGCTCCACACAACCAGAGCAGGGAGCGAGCTGGGTGGAAAAAGGGCTGAGCAAGAAATCAACTTTTGTTTTAAACCCCAGGCACTCCTGTGAGAGGATTTGCTGCACAGCCACAGAACAACCCCCCCAAGCACACAAGGACTGCCTGATTTTGCTGGCCCCATCCAAGTGTTCCGTGTCTCAAACCCCACTGCTGAGAACAGAAGGAACTTGGTGATTTATTTATTTATTTATTTATCCCCATTCTCATTTCTGCTCCCAACTTCTTCTTACAAGCATAAAACACCCCAGAAAACAGACTGAGATCCTGGATCTTGCACAGAGGAACATTCCACATACAGAAATAGCCTTTTTTCTTTCTTTTTTTTTTTTTTTTTTTTAAAACAAGGCTCCAAAACTGCAAGCTCTTACATCATCCTAATGAGAAGCCTCATTAAAAAGCTTTGCCAGCACAGAGCAGTATTTTCAGATCATTAAATCATTCCTCTGGTTATTCCAGGCTGTCTTCCTAATCCAGTCATAACTTCTCCAAGCATGCTGGGGCCAAATCCTCAAAGCTGCTCACATTCCCCAAAACCCCCAATTTCCTCCTCTCTGCCTCCAGAGTCACAGCAAAAGCTGAAGGCCAAAATCCTCAGTCCCAAACTCACTGATGGTCACCAAAATGAGACTTCTCTGCTCAGCCACAGCTTGAACAGAATAATTTATTACAAGCTAAAAAATAAACCCAGACTGCTTTACCTTCTGCCAGAACAAAGGAGGATTCAGTGTACAACCCACTGTGGAACTGGTGCAGCAAGGTTAAGGAATGTATTTTTCTTAGATTTAAAGGAGGGTTTTGAACCAAAATTTGCTTTCCAGCTGGTGCAATAGATCTGTACAGCACTGAAAGCTCACAGGCTGCCTGAAGAGCCTGGAAATTCCCTGGTACCTGAGCAGGTAAGTCCAGAGAGAGCCCAGGAACTGGAACAGGCTCTGCTTCCATGGGGAGGGAAAGTCACCATGCCCAAGGGAAAGGCAGGACAAGGAATTGCAAGCAAAGGAGAAACAGAGCTGTGGCTCTCAAGATGGAATTTTGAATGGTCAGCATTGATTTAGTGTTCAATTTCAAATCCTGCAGGTCTACAGGAAATTCCATCACAGCAAAGGATATTGCTTTACTAAGGTCTAGCTGAACCACTCCTGTGGGGTCTTCTAGGAAAAATTTCCCCTACAAAACAGGATTCATTAATAAAGCAAAATACATCAGACACACAAATGCTTCAATCAGAAACATCTATCAGTCAGCATTTAGAAATGTTTTGGCTGGGTTTAATGTTTTAAACTGGCAAGAACTGAAAAGAATGTCATTTATAGTAAATGTTTCTCAGCAGCTTCCCTGGGAGCTGCTGCAGTTGGGATTGCTGGTGCTCCCCTCCCTAAAATCACAGTCCAGGGCATTGGCAAGTCCAAACTCAGCCACTGGAAGTTCCAGCCCCTCAAGAAGGGACATGCCAAAAAATCCTCACTGCTTCTGGTTGCTGACATAAAAATTTTATAGTGGGAAGACAAATAAAGACATTTCCAAACACACTGGAATGTTTGTGGAAAAGTCTCTCAGAATGGGTAAGTGTGAGATATTTAAGTTTTCTCATTTTTTAATGCATTCTAGCACTGAATGAGCAGTGATCAGAGACCCCACAACAAAAAGGAACTCACCTCCTTGAGCTGAGTGATCATTCCAAGCACAATCACCTCTCCCACTTTAGCTGGACTGCCCAAGAGAGTCTCTACTGTCTTTAGCTGGGGTCAAAGGCAAAGAATCCAATCAGAGTCAAATCAAACTCTCCAAACCCAAACTCTCTTGCTTGCTTTTTCCCCCAAAGCCCCGCACAGGACACGGCTGTACATGAACACCCAGCTGAGCCAGAGGATACAGGCTCATCACCAAAATCAGAGCTTATTTCTGAATGTGCCTTAGGAGGAGATTCCCAAGAATTCCTGCCAGCAGAAAGAACTGCTGTCATTATTTGGATTAAAACTGGAAAGAACTCCCATTTTTTACCTGGAATTTGTTCTTGCTTTCATCAGGATGAGCATCAACTGGTGAAGGAGTGAACAGCTCATGTCTGTGAGTCCTCTGCACAAACCAAAATTGAAGTGATTCAGTTTAAAAAGAAACGAGCACTGCCAAAAAGCCAGTTTGCTACAAGCACCATGCAAAACATTTCAGAAAGTTCTTACTCTACTCCATCCAGCAACTTTTAATAATTCAGTCCTTTTGACAAGAATTTACTTCCAAGAAACCGATGAGCAGCAACACCGGATAATAAAACTAAGCCTAAAAAATGCAGCGGGTAATAAAACTAAGCCTAAAAAAAGTGTCATGAAAGCATCTGTAAGGCTGCTAAAGAAGTTCTTTGTGACAAGCTGGAAGGCAGAGGGTTTGTGAGGCAGAGAGCAGGGTGTATTTCTGGGAGGAGAAGTGGGATCCATCCCTGAGGACTCTGACCTGCTGCAGGATGGAGTAGCGCTCCCGGAACAGCTCCGCCTTGTCCCTGGCAGTCCCAAATAAACTCGGCCTGGGCAGGTCAGTCATGGACAGGCTGCAAGGAATCAATTAACACAATCCCAATGTCAAAAAGGGAGATTCCCCACATCGAGATGAGTTATTGATGTAAAAGGCCTGGGAGGTCATGATCTGCACCCTGATTTAGGTGCATTCCTGCTCAGGATCCTGTGTTTCTGCATTTCTGCCTCCATTTCATTCCCCTCTAACTCACAGGCCTGGAGATTTATCCTTCCACCCAAACAGACCTCTGCAGAAATCCATTTTAAAAAAAGCAGTTATGCCTTTAAGCAGTTTGAACAAAAGCCTTATTCCTCCAGTTTCTCACCAGCTGCTCCTAATTTTTCTTTGTTACTGTTTGGAGCTCTCCTTAGAAAAACCCCCCAGGGCTTCAGGGAGCTGCAAGATACAGACTAAGAAATAAATACAGGCAACAGACAGATCAAATTTATTAAAAAAATAAATTTAAACAGCTCAATGTGAGAAAAAAATAACCCCAAACTACCTTTAGTGATGTATGACCTTAGCCTTACTGTCTTTTTTATTCATTATGTGGAATAAACTTGGTTTATGGTCTTAAACATTTATTACTTTTCTCACTCAGGCTTCAGCTGAACAGAGCCAAGAGGGAAAGATTAAAACCAGACTTATCTTATAGAAATAGAGGCTTTGTTCTTAAAACAGAAAGTGCTTGAAAGTTAAAATATATGGGAGACTTACGGCAGAAACTTCTTTCTTTCTGAATTATAAATAAAACGTGGAATGTCAAAGGCTCCAATAATGTTGAAAACATTTTCTCTGAAATAAGAAGAGAGACAGCATTAACTGAATGTTACCTTCCAAGCAAAACCATTCTGTGATTCCATGAAGTGGGTGAAACAAATTGACAAATTACTTTGTTCACTATCATCACCACTTCTCTATTTTATATTCTATTTCCTAGTCTATTTTCTCCTGCATCTTTTAGTTAAATAATGAAAAAGACTTGTCCCTGTGATCTGTAGAGTTTTTCCTTTCATAATCTGTACATATGGATTTCTCTTCACTTCTGGAACAAAAAAAACCCCTACATCAAGTATAAAAAAGCACCACAAAGAAAAGTCACCCTCTCACCACCAGCATCATAAAGATTCCAATGGCAAGGAGCAAAGTTAAACCCAAATTTTCTCCATCCTGAGAGGCTGGGGGATGACAGGATCTAACTGACATGCCCAGCAAACAATCTCTTTTCATGCTTTGCATCAATGATGTGAACACGAAAGGAAACACATCCATCAGCATCACAAGGTTCTCAGAAACTCCAGTAATTGCTCCACAGTTTGTTATCAGAGAATGGAAATTAATCAGGGCTTCAAAAAACTAAACAATAAAGCAGGAGCAGGCACCCCAGAGGAAAACTTTTCCAAAGTGCTTTCAGAAAAGAAAGGAACAAAAGCAACTTGAGATAACTTTCATCTAGAGCAAAGCAAATAAAGCATGGCCAGAAGTGTTGGTTAATATTCCACCTGCAGCACACCCAGCACACAACCCCAGGAGCTGAATTCCAGAATTCCAGGTTCTGTTCAGGGCCCCCAGAGGCCCAGCCATGAGAACAAAGGCTCCAAGGAGCAACCTGGTGATGCCTTGTGCAGGCTGCCCTAGAGCAGAGGCTGGGTGCAGCTCCAGAATAAAGCAGGGATTCATTCAAAGCATCTCCTCCATGGATCCACCTTGGGCAGCACCAGAGCCCAGCCAGGGCTGCACCCAAGATGAACCAAAATGGCCCCAAAATGCACGGCCGGGCATGGGGTCTGTCCCTGGGATCAGCTCTGCTCCATTTGCACCTTGCAGTTCATTGTCCCATCCCAGCTTTAGCCCCTGCACTCCCACCCTGCTTGTTTTTCTCTCTGCAGCCCACGGGGTTTGTGCTCCTGGGCTGAGATTTGGGTCATTTGTCCTTGGTGCCCAGCTGGAGCAGGAATTGTTTTGCCTCCCTGCTCTGTGCACAGAGCTCAGAACTGCACATCATCAGAACCATCCCATAATATGAAGCCCAGACCCTCACACTAAAGCAGCACAGAACCTGAAAAATACAAAAGCTAAACCCTAAGGCATCATCTTCAGCACTGCCCTGGGAAACTTTTCCATGAAGAAATGTTCCCAATTTCCAATCCAAACCTGCCCTGGCCCAGCCTGAGGCCGTTCCCTCTGCTCCTGTCCCTGTTCCCTGGAGCAGAGCCCGACCCCCCCGGCTGTGCCCTCCTGGCAGGAGCTGTGCAGAGCCACAAGGGCCCCTGAGCCTCCTTTGCTCCAGGTGAGCCCTGCCCAGCTCCTCAGGGATTCTGCAGCCCCTGCCCAGCTCCTCAGGGATTCTGCAGCCCCTTCCCAGCTCCTCAGGGATTCTGCAGCCCCTGCCCAGCTCCTCAGGGATTCTCCAGCCCCTTCCCAGCTCCTCAGGGATTCTGCAGCCCCTTCCCAGCTCCTCAGGGATTCTGCAGCCCCTTCCCAGCTCCTCAGGGATTCTGCAGCCCCTGCCCAGCTCCCTCAGGGATTCTGCAGCCCCTGCCCAGCTCCCTCAGCCTCTCCTGGGGCTCCCTGTCTCAAGCTGTCCCAAGGGAGATCCAGGCTGGATATCAGGAAGAAGTTTTTACAGGAAGGGTGATAAAGTTCTGGAATGTTCTGCCCAGGGAGGTGGTGGAGTCCCCATCCCTGGGTGTGTTTAACAAAGCCTGGATGTGGCACTGGGTGCCAGGGTTGAGTTTTTGTCTCCCTGCTCTGTGCAGAGCTCACCAACCCATAATGTGCAGCCCAGACCCTCACACTAAAGCAGCACAGAACCTGAAAATAGAAAAGCTGAACCTGAGGCATCACTGGAGCAAAGGCAGCAGCAGGAGGGCAAAAGCACAGAGCAATGCCTGCAGACAGTGCCTGGCACTTGTGTCCCCAGCAGGAACAAGGAAATGCCAGCAGCTCCCAGAAGTCCCCAGAACATTTCTAATGTCACCCTACATGGCCTCATCCGGGGCCCGGCTGCATTCCTGGACTGCTGCTTCCACCAGGGGCTGCTCAATCATGTTGGATGACACTGGAAAGAAAAATCCCAAGGATTAAACCTGCAGCAAGGAAGGAAGTGAGTCTCCAATATTTCACATTTCCTCACAGGAATACACACAAATAATTCATGTAATGAATTTTCTGTAGTGACACACAGATGGATCACTTAATATTGCCACCAAAAGGACACATTCCAAGGGAAAAAATACCCCAAACATGGAGAACAGGACAATTATAGTTTATGCAAAGCTGCCAAATATATCACAAATGTGTGAGAGATGAGCTCTCACATTCTGGAGGTTAATTTGGTTCCAGAACATTATCACAAGGATTGGTGCCTTAAGTATTCCAACACAGTTCTGGAGATGGGCACATTGTTGTTTTCATGCATTTAAACTGATAATTGAAACGAGTTTTAAGGCCTCCCCACCCTAACAGGTAAGAATTCCTTCAAAATATTCCTTCAAAATTATTCCATCAAAATATTCCTTCAAAATATTCCTTCAAAATTATTCCATTAAAATATTCCTTCAAAATTATTCCATCAAAATATTCCTTCAAAATTATTCCATCAAAATATTCCTTCAAAATATTCCTTCAAAATCTGCCATCCATCCCTGCCCTCTGGCAGTGGGAAGCCATTCCCTGTGTCCTGTCCCTCCATGTGTAAATAGCCTCTCTCCACTTCCATATTTAAAATTACAGTTTCAGGTACAAAGATGTCCAGACAAACTTTTAGTAACTGTCACTGAGAAATGTTCCTACTCTTGAAAAAGTCAGGAAATCCTGAATTGCCAACTCTTTATGTGGCACAAATGTGTTCTGCTGACATGGCAAAACTCAGTGTTGAACCAAAATAAAAGGCCAAAAAATACATTTATCTCAGTCAACCCTTTACACTACAAAGACACCTCAGTGCCTCTGCTGCCAGTCACTGTCTTTGTCTTGGTGACATCAGGAATGGCAGGAAAATTGGCTCAAGCAAAAGAAATTGTTTACTTACAAGGCTGTTTTTCAACTGCATCGATGACATTTTCAATTATATCGTCAAGTTCTCCCTCACTGGTGGACTGGAAAGCTTCAGTGAGATACTTCAGGGCATCCCTAATCCCAGAGGAGAAAGCACAAAAAGCAATTAATGCTCAAAAGTTGACACAAACTGGGCTGATTTTGGCAGGTGCGCACATCATCACCGCACGGCTCGTGGTTAAAAAGCAGAAATAATTAATTCTGCATAATAGCACGTTGCTTTAAGTCAAAGAAAAAAATCATTGGGATTGAAAATATCAGGGAAAAGATGTGGAGAACCTCAGCTTCACACAAAGAATTCCACGTTGGAAGGGAATGTGTGGTCCAACCTTCTCCTGAAAGCAGGGCCTGGGTTATGCTGTCCAGGGCCCTGTGGAGCCAAGCCTTGAGGGAGCTTCCAGCATCCTCTACTCCATCAACTTCAAAGTTTAATTACAATTTCAATGAAGAATTAAATGTGTCTTGCCCTGTCCATGAGCATCCTTGAGAACACTTCTCATTTTTAGGAAAACTGGGATCAGCTCCTCATGAATCTTCCCTTCTTGAGGTGAAATCAACCCAAATCCTTCACATCCTCCCCATGCCAGGTTCTCTGACCCTCTAATCATGGAATCCCAGAAAGGTTTGGGTTGGAAGGGGCCTTAAATCCTATCCCATTCCAACTCCCTGCCATGGCAGGGACACCTCCCACTGTCCCAGGCTGCTCCAGCCCCAATGTCCAACCTGGCCTTGGGCATTTCCAGGGATCCAGGGGCAGCCACAGGAAATCTGCTCAGCCAGGAATTCCCAGTTCCCAATCTCCCATCCATCCCTGCCCTCTGGCACTGGGAGCCATTCCCTGGCTCCTGTCCCTCCATCCTTGTCCCCAGCCCCTCTCCAGCTCTCCTGGAGCCCCTTCAGGCCCTGCCAGGGGCTCTGAGCTCTCCCTGGAGCCTTCTCCTCTCCAGGGGAGCATTCCCAGCTCTCCCAGCCTGGCTCCAGAGCAGAGGGGTCCCAGCCCTGGAGCAGTTCCATGGATTCCTCTGGACTCATTCCAGCAGCTCCACATCCCTCATTTTGGACTCCAAATCCGGGTGCAGCCCTGGAGCTGGGATGCCACAGAGCAGAGCTTCCAGCTCTTCCAGCTTCCCCACAGCCTCCAGCCCAGGACCACCTCAACAGCCCCCACAGGACCTGCTCCAGTTTAGCAATATATTTGAAATTGGAGTTATTTTAATTCTCAGTAACACAAGATTTAGAAATCCAGTTCTTCCCTCAGCCTTAGACAAGAGTCTCACATTAAAGATAACAATTTTCTTACTAATGTCATCTGCTGGCCAACCCAAGTGGCATTTTGATGATCAGCCTGACCTTCAAAGTTCATGGAAGTGTGGAGTCAGGAGTTTTGGACTTGTGCTCCTCTCTAATGAAAGTATCCGGGCACTGTCCAAAATAATCACATCCCATCCATGACAGAAAAATAATTTAATTGATATTAACACACACGAGAAAGAAGGGGAAAATAAGAGCGATGAGAGACCCAGTATCTTTTAAATCATGACACCTTCCACTGCAAGCAGGAATCCCTTTTCATTGATCTTGGCATCTCTAAATAACACATCCTATTATATTGGAAATATACCATGTCTTGGGAAATGCCATTCCTTCCTCTAGCAAAGAATGCTGAGCACAAGACTGGCAAGTGGAACAGAGTTGTCAGGGTCAGAGGCTGACAAAAAAACTCAACCAAACACCCGGCACCAGCACCAGGGACGGCTCCAAGGGGAGACCATGGGCAGCCTTTGGTGGCACCCAGGGTGATGAGAGGGATGGATGAACGGACAGAAGGACGGACGGGTGGAAGGAAGAGGCCCGCATCAGCAGGACAGGCTAAAGATGGCTTTGGAGGAGCCCTCAGAGGCCTCGATGCGGGGAAAGGAGGAGGAGCGGGGAAAGGCAGCCCCACATCCCCAGGAGGCGCCGCGAGGGACGCGGAGCGGCCCCGGCCCCATCCCGCACCAGGCGCTCCCCGGGCCCGAGCCCGCCCGGGGCCGATCCCCGCGGGTCCGGAGCAGGGCCCGGGACTGGAGCAGGGACCGGGACCGACCGGGACCGGAGGAGGGTCGGGCCCGGCGCTACTCACGGGCGCAGGACGAGCCCCCGCAGCCGGAACGCGGAGCTGAGGCGGCGCCGCAGCCGCTCGGGCTCCATGGCGGCGATGGCGCCAAACGCGGCCGGGCCGCCCCCTCAGGCCGGGCGGGCCCCGCCGCGGGAGGAGCCGGGCACGGCCTCGCTCTGCCCGGGTGGGGACAGCGCCGGTGCCGGGCCCGGCTCGGGGCAGGGATTGTCCCCTGAACTGTCACTGCTGGGCACCGCCAGTCCTGAGGGCAGCTCCGGGCCCCTCCTGACAGGAGACATTGAGGGGCTGGAGCGGGTCTGGAGAAGGGAACGAAGCTGGGGAAGGGCTGGAGAATCCCTGAGGGAGCTGGAAAGGGGCTGGAGAATCCCTGAGGAGCTGGGAAGGGGCTGCAGAATCCCTGAGGAGCTGGGAAGGGGCTGCAGAATCCCTGAGGGAGCTGGGCAGGGGCTGCAGAATCCCTGAGGAGCTGGGCAGGGGCTGGAGAATCCCTGAGGAGCTGGGCAGGGGCTGCAGAATCCCTGAGGAGCTGGGAAGGGGCTGCAGAATCCCTGAGGAGCTGGGCAGGGCTCACCTGGAGCAAAGGAGGCTCAGGGGCCCTTGTGGCTCTGCACAGCTCCTGCCAGGAGGGCACAGCCGGGGGGGATTTGGGATCTTATCCCAGGGAACAGGGACAGGGGCAGAGGGAACGGCCTCAGGCTGGGCCAGGGCAGCTCAGGGTGGGCACAGCAGGAATTCCCCCATGGAAAGGTTTGTCCAGCCCTGGCACAGGCTTCCAAGGTGGTGGTGGAGTCCCCATCCTTGGAAAGATTTAAACACCATGTGGATGTGGCATATGGGGACATGGTGCAGTGGTGGCCTTGGCAGACTCCACATTTATAGAGGGCTTTTCCTACCTGAACAATTCCCTGATTCCGTAAAACACTTGCTGTGACTGACACAAGTTACCCAATACAATTATCCTGACTATCACTTTGTTCCTTTGTAGCTCACAATATTTCTCCCTGCTCTTTCCCTGCAGGCCCAGCACAGGCTCCTCTGCATCTCCAGTTCTCCAGAGTCTCTCACTTCAGATTTTCTTGGCACAAAACATCCATCAAACACATCTGACTGTGAATTGGTCCTGTGAGCACAGGATGCTCCCCAGGGCTGTTTTTAAATAATCACAGCATCCCAGAATGGTTTGGATGAGAAGAGACTTTAAAATTCATCTCATCCCACCCCCTGCCATGGCAGGGACACTTTCCACTGTCCCAGGTTACTCCAAGCCTCATCCAGCCTGGCCTTGGACACTTCCAGGGATCCAGGGACAGCTACAGTTCCAGGATTGTGAAGTAGCTGCCTTCTCTCCAGATGGAAAACACCTGATATTTCATTCAAACACTCATCCTCATCTCTCAAAGTACAGCTTTGATTCCGCAGAAGGCTCACAAAGCAACTCTTGAAAGAGTTTGATCGAAAGACTGCGGGGATTTACAGACAGACAGAAAATGTCAGCTATTTTCTGTAGCCCATTCTCAACTGCATAATTTATAATTGCTCCTCATCGGGGAGTGAGCTCATGGGTGAAGCTGCTGCTACTCTCTTCAGACAAAGAGCTGCCATCTGACAGGTCTCTGCTATTTTGGCAGGAAACATGATTCATTTTTTGTCACAGGCATGCAGCTAGGTGCACATTATAAGCCCAATTCTTACATAAGTACCTTCATTTGCTAAAATTACTGCTTATTCCCCTTCTAAGAAAACCTGCTCCTGCCATTCAGCTCCTGTCTCGCCACATGAAGGAAGGTGCACCTGGAGAAGGGATGTGCCCCTTGTCCAAAAATAGTTTTCTCTGAAGCTGTGACCAACCAGGGAATGCAAAGCACACTCCTACAGCATCCTGCTGGATTTGGGGGCTCTCTTAGCTTGCCTGGAGCCTCCCACCAGAGATATAAAAGGATTCCAGCGTGAGCTGCAGCCTTGTGTTCCACTGAGCCATCTGCAGCTCCGCAAGCCATGCCCAGATCTTTGTCACCTCCTGTGGCTTTGCTGGACATCACAGCAGCTGGACAGGGACTGGAGAGAGCCCAGTGCTCCAGATCAGCCAGCATGGATCCGCCTGGATTAATGGAATTGTTTTGTTACCCTGACAAATAGTTAATTTCCAGGTCTGTCACTGCTCCATTGGCAAAATCTCATCTCCTGAGACAGCTCATGGCAGCTGTACCTGTCCTAGAGATCTATGGATAGAGTTTGTCTGCTTCCATGGCTTTTTACCCTTCCAAATGCTGACTCCTGCATTTTGCCCACCATCCCAAGGCATATGGGGACATGGTGCAGTGGTGGCCTTGGCAGACTCCACATTTATAGAGGGCTTTTCCTACCTGAACAATTCCCTGATTCCGTAAAACACTTGCTGTGACTGACACAAGTTACCCAATACAATTATCCTGACTATCACTTTGTTCCTTTGTAGCTCACAATATTTCTCCCTGCTCTTTCCCTGCAGGCCCAGCACAGGCTCCTCTGCATCTCCAGTTCTCCAGAGTCTCTCACTTCAGATTTTCTTGGCACAAAACATCCATCAAACACATCTGACTGTGAATTGGTCCTGTGAGCACAGGATGCTCCCCAGGGCTGTTTTTAAATAATCACAGCATCCCAGAATGGTTTGGATGAGAAGAGACTTTAAAATTCATCTCATCCCACCCCCTGCCATGGCAGGGACACTTTCCACTGTCCCAGGTTACTCCAAGCCTCATCCAGCCTGGCCTTGGACACTTCCAGGGATCCAGGGACAGCTACAGTTCCAGGATTGTGAAGTAGCTGCCTTCTCTCCAGATGGAAAACACCTGATATTTCATTCAAACACTCATCCTCATCTCTCAAAGTACAGCTTTGATTCCGCAGAAGGCTCACAAAGCAACTCTTGAAAGAGTTTGATCGAAAGACTGAGGGATTTACAGACAGACAGAAAATGTCAGCTATTTTCTGTAGCCCATTCTCAACTGCATAATTTATAATTGCTCCTCATCGGGGAGTGAGCTCATGGGTGAAGCTGCTGCTACTCTCTTCAGACAAAGAGCTGCCATCTGACAGGTCTCTGCTATTTTGGCAGGAAACATGATTCATTTTTTGTCACAGGCATGCAGCTAGGTGCACATTATAAGCCCAATTCTTACATAAGTACCTTCATTTGCTAAAATTACTGCTTATTCCCCTTCTAAGAAAACCTGCTCCTGCCATTCAGCTCCTGTCTCGCCACATGAAGGAAGGTGCACCTGGAGAAGGGATGTGCCCCTTGTCCAAAAATAGTTTTCTCTGAAGCTGTGACCAACCAGGGAATGCAAAGCACACTCCTACAGCATCCTGCTGGATTTGGGGGCTCTCTTAGCTTGCCTGGAGCCTCCCACCAGAGATATAAAAGGATTCCAGCGTGAGCTGCAGCCTTGTGTTCCACTGAGCCATCTGCAGCTCCGCAAGCCATGCCCAGATCTTTGTCACCTCCTGTGGCTTTGCTGGACATCACAGCAGCTGGACAGGGACTGGAGAGAGCCCAGTGCTCCAGATCAGCCAGCATGGATCCGCCTGGATTAATGGAATTGTTTTGTTACCCTGACAAATAGTTAATTTCCAGGTCTGTCACTGCTCCATTGGCAAAATCTCATCTCCTGAGACAGCTCATGGCAGCTGTACCTGTCCTAGAGATCTATGGATAGAGTTTGTCTGCTTCCATGGCTTTTTTACCTCTTCCAAATGCTGACTCCTGCATTTTGCCCACCATCCCAATGCACCAACAGTACTTTGCCTCATTTTAGGACTTCAGGACAGGTCCTGATCTCTGTGTCACCACTGAGAGAATACCTGGAGCTGTGCCAGGGCAGGTTTGGGTTGGATTTCAAGAAAGGTTCCACTGTTCCTGAGGGTGCTGGCACTGCCCAGGCTCCCCAGGGAATGGGCACAGCCCCAGAGCTGCAGGAGCTGCCAGGGATGCCCAGGGTGGGATTGTTGGGGGTCTGGGCAGGGCCAGGAGCTGCCCTGGATGATCCCTGTGGGTCCCTTCCAATTCAGGAGAGTCTGTGATTAATATTACCAGTTTATCAATGTGAATAATTAAAATCTCCCCTCCTAGATCCAACAGAGGAAGTGTGTCCTACTGTCACAACAAAATCTTGACAATTATTTTCTGGTGACCTTTTATAAGATGCTAAAGTGCACATTTCTCCCAAGTTCTACTCTACTATTTCTGAAGAGCTGTACCTGTTTTATTCTGAATTCCATTCATTCCAGCCAGACACAGAGTTCAGCTGGAACTGACTCAGTTGTTGATAAAACAGAGTAAGAACTTGAACTGTCCATCTGTTTAATTAATATCAGATACTATTTCCTAGCTGCTGCTTCTGGCAGGAGCGTGGCTTGTCTCACCTTCAGAGAGCCAGGGAGTTCTGCTGTGCGTGTCTTATCACAGAATCCACAGGGTCATGGAATGGTTTGGGCTGGAAGGGACATCAAAGCCGATTTCATCACACCCCTGCCATGGCAGGGACACCTCCCAGTGTCCCAGGTGCTCCAAGCCCCAGTGTCCAACCTGGCCTTGGGCACTCCCAGGGATCCAGGGGCAGCCACAGCCGCTCTGCCAATTCCATTCCAGGGCCTTCCCCACCCTCGCAGGGAGGAATTCCTTACCAACATCCCACCCATCCCCGCCCTCTGGCACTTTGCAGCCATTCCCCCTTGTCCATCACCCGGAGCCTTAAACCCCGTCCCGCTTTGGGACCCAGCTCCTCCTCCCTTCTCGTCCTGTGGTTTGCGTTTAGCTCTCCGATCCCCGGTGCTTCTTTCCTCCTCTCGCGCCCATTATTCACATCCTCCCGCATTATTCACATCCTCCCGCACGGTTTATTCCGCCTCACGCCTCAGCCCGGCACTACTGCCCGGCACCGGGGCCAGCGCGCTCTCCCCGTCCGCTCCCACCCCGACGCGCGCCGGGTGCCGCCCCACACTTTGGACCCTCCTCGCTTCCCGTCCGCCCCTGGGGAGCGACCGGCGGCAGAGCCGCAGCTTCACCCGGAGGAGGCGGTGGCGGGACGCGAGCCCTGAGGCGGCCGAGCCGCTTCCTCCTCCTCCCTCCTCCTCTTCCTCCCCCCCAAGATGGCGGCGGACCCCGCGGATCAGTTCTGCGTGGCCGAGGAGCGCAGCGGCCACTGCGCCGTGGTGGACGGCAACTTTCTCTATGTGTGGGGAGGATACGTGGTAAGGCGGGCGGGGGAGCCGGCGAGGAGCGGCGGCTGCGGGCTCGGGGCGCGGGGAGCGGAGCCCCGGGCGGGGCAGGGCAGGGCAGGGGGGGTCCCCCCGCCGGCCCTCAGCCCTCGGCGGCCGCCCGGGGCTGTGGCGCGGGCGCTGATTGGCTGCGACGGCCGCGCGCCGTTCGAATGGCGGCGGGAGGCGCTGAGGGGACGGCGCTGAGGGGATGAGGGGACGGCGCTGAGGGGATGAGGGGATGGCGGTGCCGCTCCATCGCCCCGTCCCGCCAGCCTTTCCCCGCGCGATCAGCGCCCTCCTCCTCCTGCCCCGCTCGCACGTGTGGGGCAGGGCTGGTGGAGCCGGTTCGCTCCTTCCAAGCCGCCCTTCCTTCGCTCCTCAGCGCGTCTCCCTTCAAACCTCGACGCTGTAATTTGTGGCTCAGTTTTTCCAGGGTGTCGTTGGTGTTCTCGCTGCTGAGTCCCCGTGTTTTTTGTTTGTTAGTAGTTGTGTGGTGCTTACAGCGCGTTTTCCTCCCGTAGAAAGTGCTGCTGTCGCCTCAAAAACAAGCTGGTGGCAGGCTGAAACCCACCCACAATTTAATTTTTTTTTTTCATAAAAAGGAACTTATGGCTCTGTCATAAGTAAGTCCTTGTGTCTTTTAATTCTATGAATACAACCCAACTACATCAAATACATCCTCTTAGTTTTACCTGTGATTTTTCTGTTTATCTGTTCATCTTGTCTGTCTGTCTGTGCATTGACCATAAAATTCCAAATACCTGTGCTTGGTGTAATTCCTGGTCTTGATCAGGTGGAAACTGTTATTTCTATAAAGATAGTATAGTTCATATTATATATTCTACATATATATTATAAATATATGTATATAATATGTAATATTTCATATTATATACATATATTCTATAATCCTTTATATGTCTATTCTATAGAAAATATTCTATATATATTCTTCATGGCCTAAGGTAACTTTAAAGTGTTCAAAGCTTGTCCTTCTGTACTCAAGCAAAGAACTCCAGTGGGAAACTCCTGCATTGAAACTCCATAATACTCTGTAGAACTAAATATCCCCATAATCACTTTAATCTTTAGTAGTTTTTATGCTCTGGTCTTTAAAACTGAGGTTGAACTAATGAGCACAATGTTTTCAAATGTTTTCTAATAAAAAATTGTGAGTTCATGGCACATTCAAAACAGACAGTGTATATGAAGTTTAGCAGATAAACTTTGTAAGTGTTCTTAGTAGTTTTCCGTATTTATCTCTTGAAAATATTATGAAAACTGTTGCTCTGTGAGCAGCCCTTTGCACAGATAAATCATCTTTCACGTGTTGCTGCTGGACTCCTGCCCAGCAAACTTTATTTTTGGCATCAGGGTGTTTGCTCAGAGCTGGTTCGGGAGCAGGTGCTCGACCTCTGACATCTCCAGATGGAATTGAGACAACTTGTGCTCCTTGCAGAGGCTGCCAGGGCTGTGTGACAGCAGAGCAGAGGTGCCTGGCAGGATAAATTACCAAAAATAGCATAAACCTGCCTGCCTGGCACCTTTCACAGCGAGAAATTCCTGATAAAACATCATGTGAAGGCGAGTTATCAATATCAGTAACTGGATTGTCACTAATTAAATTTCAGTTTTGGATTTAACTTCCTCACATTTGTTTCATTTTGAGCCAGTTTTTATTTGTTTACTGACTCTGGCTGCTTACTCACTGCCAGGCTTTCATTTCTTCCTGGTGCCAAGGCAGTAATTAATGCTGTAGCTGTTACTCACCACCAGTGCTGCATTTTTTTGGGCTTCCTCTCCTGTTTGTTGCTTTCCTCATCGCTATTTCCCAAATTATTTTTCTTTCTTAATGACCTCTGTTCAGGACTCTTCATAAATCTTTTTTTCCACAGAAGAATTCATTTTCTCCTTTATATTTGACACCTTGGTCTTTCAAGTTACTGCTGCAAGTAACTTTTTGTGTTTTCAATCCACTTTTTTATATTCTAGTTTTTATTTTTCCACTATGCCAATGGAAACAGCTGCTGATAAAAAGTACCTAAATGAGTTTTAATTTTAAAAGTACCTAAATGAGTTTCAAATCTGATTGATGTTGTTACACCTTTTTTCTTGGCAAAATGTGAAGTTGCTCAATCTGTGCCTTTATTGAGAGGTCCTGAGGAGGAATGAGTTGTTTCTTTTAAAATGAATTCATTTTCTGATCAGAGCACACACTGGGGTGTGAATTCTGATTTCCTTGAGGTCATTCAGTGTTGCTGGGTAACCTGGCTTGGCATTTCACGTGCAAACACAAAAAGCAGAACTGATTGAACATTTTAACATTTCCCCTTTCAGTCCATTGCAGAAAATGAAGTTTATCTGCCCAGTGATGAGCTCTGGATCTATGACATGGACAGTGGGCTGTGGTGAGTGGCACCATTGATAATAAATTGTCACCTAAAGCTGATTTTTGTCACTGATGTGCAGGGAAAGGCCTTCAGGGACGTTGGGCATGTTAAATAGCAGCTGTTTAATGTCAGCACTGAGGGGCAGAGCTGGGCTGGCAAGTGAGCTCCAGGAAACAAAACCCTGCTGAAGGTTAATTAATTATTGTGTGCAAGGGAATGGTGGCTCCAGGCTCTGTTAGCACAGCTGCATTTACCTGGCAGTTTATTTTGGCTCAGGTTTTTTACATTCACTTTTATGTTGGAACAGTTCAACACTGGCTACTTGGGCTCTTGATCCAGTATATTTATTATTTTTAGTATTAATTCCATGTACATTGCAACTCAAAAATAACTCACAACTTCCCCTTTTTCCTTCCACTTTCTTTTTCCTCCCAAAAATAACTCAGAACTTGCCCTTTTTCCTTCCACTTTTATTCCTGCCTTTTTTCTCTTTTCCTCCCTTTTTTTCACCCCTTTTTTTGTTTCCTTCTTCCCTCTCCTTTTGTCTGTTTCCTTCTTTTGTTTGTTTCTCTCCCTTCTCCCTTCTCCCTTCTCCCTTCTTCATCTTCTCTCCCCTTTTGCCCCTTTCCTCTCCTGCCCTTTCTTCCCTTTTTCCCCTTTCTCTCTCTCATCCCATTTTTCCCCATTTCTCTCTCTTGCCCCTTTTCCCCCATTTCTCTGCCCATGACCACGATTTGCTGTCCCTTTTTGTGGGAAGGGCTGCCCAAACCCTTTCACACTCCTTGGTTTTCCTTTCTGTGCTCCCAGGGATCAGGAGAGGGATCTGGGTTAAACAGAATTTTCCAGGATCTCCTGGCCTGCCTGAGCTCTCCTCAGTTTTCCATCCCAGCAATGCCAGATTCTCATTTCAGGAGTTCCTGGAGTTAATAATATTTCCATATTGTGAATAATTAATATTTCAGCTCTACTGAAGCTCTCCTAATGTGAATTTCACCTCCAGAAAAATCAAAATACTTTAGAAACACCCAATATCCACCTGGGAGTTCTCTTCCAGCACAGGAGCCCAACTTCACCTGCAGCTCCTACTTATGGCCCAAACTATATTTTCACTTTGAAGACTGAAAATTCTGAATAAATCTCTTTGGGATTGTTACATTTTGGCAGGTTGGAAGGGTTTTAATGTATTTTTTATTTAATTGCAGGACAATGCACCTGATGGAAGGGGAGTTACCCACCTCCATGTCAGGCAGCTGTGGGGCCAGCATCAATGGGAAGCTGTACATTTTTGGGGGATTTGATGATAAAGGATACAGCAATAGGGTATTGTAGTCTTTTTTTCCCCATAACATTGTATTTTAATAAGTACTAACACTGTTTATCTGGTATATTTTTATTTGATTTCAAGAGAAATTTTTATTTATTTAAACCTTCTATATTTATGCCACGGCTTTCTCAGTTGGTTTTTAAAAATATTCTGACAATTAATTGAGACTAATCTCTGAATATCACTTTTCTTTTTGCTCTTTGATAGTAATTCACCGCTTTAAATAATCAGGTAATAATTATGGTTAAAATAGAGCTACCAGCTTTCCTTAGAACTGAAAACTGAATTAACAAAACAGATGCAATCAGTTGTTTTATCACTGAATATAAATAAAATCAGAGTTGACTCCTGCCTAGAAAATCAGTGAAATGGAGCCTCTGCTGGAACTTTCTGCCAATTCTTGCGCTTTAACTTCATTTTTTGTGGTGTAGTTCCCATTTTAAACTCACTGCCAGTTCCTCTTTCACTTCCAGCCTCTTGATGGGTTGTTTTTTCTGGTGCTGATTTGTGTTTTTTCTGAAAACATTGTCATTTTTCTTTCCTTTCAAGCTCTATTATGTCAATTTGAGAACAAAAACCGGAACCTACAGGTGGAAAAAAATCACAAATTTTAAAGGTCAACCTCCCACACCTCGGGACAAACTTTCCTGCTGGGTGTACAAAAACAGGTACAAAAGTATTGAAAATATGAAAAAGATTTAATTTGTGTTAATTGCAGAAAGAAAAGGTTAAAAAGTGAAGAGAACTCAGGTTTGGGATGGAGGAAACTCTGATTTTGTAACAACTTTGTACCAGAGTTTCCTCACGTGAACGAATGGTAAATAAATGGTGAGCTGAACTAATGGTAAATAAAACCCCATTTTAGGAGAGGACTGGGATATTTGGGGTAAATTTGTGGAACGTTTTACATTTTAGAAGGCAATCATGCATCTATTATATGATTTTAACACATTAAAAAACAGTATAAAATTACTTTCTCTGCAATATTCATTATTTTAAGCATTAAATTTACCTGCAATAAATCCATTTAGTGGATTCCCAAGGATTTTAGCAGCTGGCAGTTGCAGAGGCATTTCAGGGATTATCTTTGTCTTGCAAGGGCTGAGTCAGCCTGGACATTTGTGTTGGAAAAGTGACTAAGTGTGTTTAGAAAACAGAAACACTCCAGGTTTTCTGTTTATTGTGGAAAATGTCTGGATAAAGAGGCAGAAGTGATCACAAGCAGGTGCCCTGTCAGTGATTTATTGTTAAATGTGTTACAGACGGGTCAGAATGTGATTTATAGTGCACATTATCCGATGGAAATGATTTTTCTCTTTCTGGACTCCACATCCAAAGAGGTTTTGCATAACTGTGCAATGCCCCTGGGTGCCAGATCTTGGTTTTGTAATTCTAATTGAAGTGCAAGAGATAGGAAAATAAAATATTTGAGCAACTCCCTAGCTGTTAACACAAGCTTATTCAAAACTAAATGCATTTATTCAAATGCATGCCGAGAAAATCACCTGGTTTAGATGATAGAGTGGAACCTTTGGAGGTAAATAAAGATTATTTATGAGTGGCCCTTTCCTGGGTGGAGTGTTGGGCTGGGAGGTCTGTGAGGATCCTTCAGTAGTGCTTGGTTGAAAAAATTCTATTTTAAGCTAAAAAGAGACTTTTTGTGTCCTGGGGACAAAGCTTGGGAACGTTTCTTGCCAAAAATGGGACTCAGAAAGTAAAAAACTGCAGCAGGAGCACAGGAACTTGACTAGGAAAGGAGGCATTTCACTGTCCTGGGTTTTATTTCCCATTTTTGCCTGAAAACAGCACTGGAAATAAACTTCTGGGGAGAGGAACAGGGACTTTGAGGTGTTTTGAATCATTTCCTTGTGTGGGTTTCAGTCAGGGTTGCTGAGGGCTGTGACCTTCGCCTTGTTTGGGTTTGCACCATCAGCTGCAACACAAAATATTCTCATTGTTTGTATCACTGCTAGTGCAGCATAACCCAAAATACTCATTATTGCAGCTGGTTCATTTTCATCTTGTTTCCAAAACAATGAACTGGAATTTTGTTGTTTCAGGCTGATTTATTTTGGAGGTTATGGCTGCAGGAAGCACAACGAGCTCAGTGACTGTTTCGATGTCCACGATGCATTTTGGGTAAGAGATTTGCCCCATTCCCACTGATTTCTGATTACAAAAAAAAAAATCCTTTTTAACACCCTCGATGAACATAAAAATCTCATTTTTCTTTTATTTATAGCATCAGCAGAAATGCAAATTTGGAATCTTTTTTAGGTTTCAAATTCCAGATGCTGCACGTTGGGAGCGGTGGTTGTTCCACATATTCCAAGTTCCCAGTGCTGGCCTTGGAGTGCAGTGAATTAAATGCTGGATTTTAATCTGAAGGCATATTTTAAAGTTGAAAATCCCAGAAAATTGTAATAATTTTTATAATTAAATGTAATATTTTTTATAATTTATTTATTTGAAGTAACATTAGGGCATTTATAGCTTCCCAAGTCTAGCTGACAAATACTCTTGAGTTAATTTATTGAGTTTATTTTCCAGAAAAGATGCCTGGACTATCAACTTTCCTACAGTAATTTCTTCTAATTAATACAAAGATGACTGAGCAGAGTATTGACAGGAAGCTCCTGACATCAAATGTTAAAGACTGACACCCAGTAATTGTTTTTTTACAATTTCTTAATTTCTCAGTGTGTTACAACAAAAATTAGAAGGTGAAATTTGCTGCAGTGTGTGATGTTGGGGCCCAAAGCCAATTTTCAGGTGTCACAGCCTGAACACCCCTGGGTGCTGCTGACCTTCAGGTGAATCTGAGCTGCTGCAGCATTCTTAAAATATCACCACACATTTTCATGAAATTGCCTATTTTAGTGTATTTTCTGTTTGGACAGATCCCTTCCAGGTTTGTGTCCTTCACTAAGCAGCAAGATTGTAAAATAAAATATATTTTTTAAAATTTCTTCTTGTTTTTTTAGGAAGGACAGATATTCTGGGGATGGCACAATGATGTTCATGTTTTTGATACAACCACACAGACTTGGTCTCAGCCAACAATTCGAGTGAGTGGTTTTTAATCTCACATCTTAGCACAATTGGGATTTTACTGAGTTTTAAATCATGATTGTGCTCTAGAAATTGGGAACTCCTCCCACTGTCCCAGGCTGCTCCAATCCCTGTCCAGCCTGGCCTTGGGGCAGCACAGGAAATCTGGGAATTCCCAATCTCCCACCCATCCCATCCCCCTGGCACTGGGAGCCATTCCCTGGCTCCTGTCCCTCCATCCCTTGTCCCCAGCCCCTCTCCAGCTCTCCTGGAGCCCCTCCAGGCCCTGCCAGGGGCTCTGAGCTCTGCCTGGAGCCCTCTCCAGGTGAACATTCCCAGTTTTCCCTGGAGCAAAGGGGCTCCAGCCCTCTGCAAATCTCTATCCATGTATAATTCCCATGGAAAACCTCTCACAGGAAAGCTCTGCCTTATTGAGGTGAAAATATTCTCTAAAGTTCATAAAATCCAGGTGAGTTTATGTAAGAATTCAGCAGAAGTTGTATATTTTAAAGAGTGTCTGGCAGCTTTTTATGCTCTTTACAAGATGTTCTTAAATCCCTATAAAACCAAATGCAAAATGTAAAATTCCCATTGCAAAGTGAAAGCCAGTTTTGCCACCTTCAGTTCTGATTTTCATGGGGAGAACTTTCTGGCACGTGGGTATAACATCAAATTTTAAGATGTGATTTCCAGGGATTTTAGTAGCAGTTCCTGATGATTTGTAGGTCAGAAGATAAAACTGCCCAGGAGGTTTTTTGGTGTTCTGAAGGATTATTTTGGTTCTTTCAGGGTGGAGATCCACCTCAACCTCGAGCAGCTCACACATGTGCTGTGCTGGGAAATAAAGGTTACATCTTTGGAGGACGAGTGCTGGTAATTCAATATTTTCTTAGCAGTCATATTATTCTCTTGGCAGTTTTTTTGTTCTTTTTTCTTGTCATTTTGTAGTAAGAAAAAAAAATCCCAAATGTTTTTGGCCTAACCTGGATGTTCAGGGCTCTGTATGCAGGATGCTGCTTGTCATCACCCTCTACAAAAAGAAGAATATTTCTGTCTGTAATATTAATGATTGTCCCAGAAAAGGTAAAACACAGATGACTGTGTGGTAAATAACAGATTTGAGTTGGCTTTCTAATTGAATTTTGCCACTTTTTGCACATAAGTGACTGAAATACAGATGTCTGGAAGAGGTCATACACAAAAGGATGCAATCTGTGCATAAATGATTTAATGTTGGATTGTGGCTGGGTAATTTTTACTCTTCCTGACTCTTTTTAACTGAAAAAAGCCATAGGCACCACCCCCCTGATTAAAGCAGGGAGATACTCAAACCTCTCAGCAACACTTGGAATTTCTCCAGTGCTAATTAAAGGAGATTTTCTACTCAGTTCCTCTCTGCTGAAGCGTTGATGTGAGAAACAGATCCTGTAAGGCAAGTTAAAACCCTCCCAATTTCAGTGACTGTGCACTCTTGTGTTTTATTTTAATTGAAGTTTTTAGCTCTTTTCACTACAGCTGATTTAGATCCTTTAATCCTACTCAGCTAGAGGATGAGCCTGGATGTTTTCTATCTCCAAAATTGACAGTGAAGAAGCTTCTGAGAGCCCCCAGTGCTGTGTTCCTGTAGTTGTGGTCTAAAAAAGAGAAGGAATTAGTTTGGGAATGAGCATATTCCAGCTCCACCTTGGAATGCTGCCACAGCCTCAGCCCTGTGTTCCCAAATCCTGGCAAACAAAGCGGTGTAAACCTGCCCTTTGTTCCCCATTCCCCGATTTTCCTGCTGGAACACTGCTTTGGCTAATCTGCACTCCTTCCACTCCTGCTGTTCAGAATGACCACACCATGTCCAGCCACTTCCCCACCTGCAGGAAGTTTTTCTTTAAGTGCCTTTCCAGAGCAACCAGAAAAGAAAAGAATTGAAATGGATCCTGTTTGTTCCTGCCATGATGTGACCTTTGATTCAGGATCTCTGGGATTGTTCCTCAGGCCTGAGAGAGCTGCACTCAGCACCTCCCAGAGCTGTAGGTTTGGCCAGAGTGGGTTTGCAGATAACTGAAGGAAATCAAGAGATTTGAGGAGAGTGGAAAAATCAGGATTATCCATGCCCTGTGCCCTGTCCTGTGTGCTCACAGCTGACCACAGCCAAGTCCTGCTCCTCCCTCAGGGAGCTGAGAGGGAAAACCCCAAATGTGGGATGTAAATGCCCCTTGGATGGTTTGGTGCTGCCCTGGCAGTGCCTCCTGAGCTCACACAGCTCCTTCCCCCGGGCTCTGTGCCCACCCCGGCCTTGCTGCACTCCTGAACTGCTCTCTAACCCCAGCTGGGGTTCTCCACTGTCACCCACCTGTCCTTCTCCACTGCCCTCAGAGGATTTACCCTCAGGCTTCTGTTTGACTACAGCATTCTGATCTTAAAAGGTTTTTTTTCCTTCAGCTTCCTTAAAATCTTGCTAAATTTCAGTGAAACCACTTGGGAAGCCATGTCAGAGAAGAGTGAAATTGTGGAAAGCTGTGTTTAATTCTGTAGGAGAGCAGCAAGTGTAATTTTCATTATTGATCCATTTTCTGTCCTAGAAATAAATGGAAGGAAACATAAAAAAGGTGAGGGAACATTCAGTGGGGCTTGAGGAATTAATGTAAGTCATGAAAAGAAAAAGCTAAAGACAGCAGAAAACCACTAAATTTCCAGGAATAATTCCTCCCCAAAGGATGAAGTTTTGCTTTTCTCCAGAAATTAAGGAGCAAACATGGGGTTGCTCTGCTCCTCCTTCTCCTTCTAGTTCACCATAATACAAATCTTCCCAGGGAAAAGGCTCTGCAAGGAACCAGAAAGGGCCAGGAAGTGTCATGAGGCTTCTCCTATTCATCTTTCTGGGAGGAAAGGGCACCTTTTTCCAAACTTGGAGCTAGAACTGGTAAAAGAAGATGATGATGGTGATGATGATGATGATGAGAATCAGTTGTACCAGGAATCATTTGAAAACAGGCTCAGAAGTGTTATGTGGACTCAGTTCCTTCAGGTAAGCCCCTGGAAAAACAGAAATGGGAGAAAGTGGGAAGGAAGGAGAGTTAGTCCAGAAGTTGATGTGAGTCTTATGTTTGATTGAAGTGGAAAAGTTTCATGTTGAGAATGAAGTAAATAAAAACCAAAGTCTTTGCCGCAGCTCTTCACACATCTGGTGCCTTAATGTAAGCATGTTTGTATTTCCTGTCAGCAAAGCTCAGAAGATCCATGGAGCTGCAATCCTTCTCTTGGCAAAGCTTGGAGCTGGAATAGCTTTTGGTTGTAAATCCAGGAGGGAGAGCTGCAGAATTCCTGGGAAAAATGTCACCCTTAAAGCCTCTCCTGGTGCTAATCCTGAGACCAGGCAGCTCCTGCCTAACCTGCACCGGGCTGCCAAGAAATCAACTTGCCAGAGATAAGCAGAGTGTCTCAGGAGCCCTTGGAGCTCCAAGGGAAATTCCAGCCCTCTTAGGAGGCTTGGTGCTTTTAGCCAATTAAAAACCATTTTAGGATTGGCAGCAGGATGATGAAATGGAGCAGGACAGAGAAGTCCGTGAGGAGCTGCAGGAGCGCTGTGGCAGGTGATGCTCCTGTGGAGCTGTGTGCTCCAGCTTCCCAGAGAGGGCTTGGGCAGAAAGGGGCTTTCGTTTGTTCGAGGCCTCAGTCTTGGACAGTTGGTGGTGTTTGAATTCAAGGTGAGGTTGCTGTAATTCTGCATCTGCCCAGCTGTTGAACCATGAGAATGCAAAGATTTTTTGATTTCCCAGGGAGCAGGAAAGAGAATTTCTCCATCTTCTGCCTAATGCCCAGGAAAGGAAAGTCAGCGAGGAGGTCTTGAACAGGATCCTCTTGAAACCTTATTTATCAACATAACAGCAAGTCTTTGATAGATATCCTTTATATCAAATTGGTTTACTCCAACATGACTGAGTATTTCCAGTTGTAGAGGCCAGGATGTTTGGTGTGTCCCAAATGTACAGAAGATCCCAACTGCATTTTGCTTTCAGCTTGGATGATTTGATCCCCTCATGCCTTTCACAGCAAGGAGTAGGAAACTGGAGAGAGGAGTCATGGAAGTCAGATCTGTCCCCCTGGCTGGCAGCTGGACCACACTTGGTTGTTTTTAGGTTGTTTTTAGGCAATGCCCCAAACCCTCAAAATGTGTTTATCCTGTGTCCCTCCCCAAAATGCTGCTCCCCATTCCCCTCCCAGCCCAGCAGGGTTGGCAGTGCTTGGCAGAGGAGGTTGTGGCATTCCTGAAATCCCTGAGAGACTTCCCAGAGCTCTGCTGGGCAGCTCTGGGGTCCCTCAGCCTCCCTGCTGGGGTACCAGCGCTCCTTCCAGCCTAGCTCTGCCTCAGAGGATCTGCCACCTGGAGAAAAATCCTTTTTCTAATAGATCTATGGACTGCCCAGGGAGAGAAGGAGTTGGAAGGTAAGGCAAGAAACATTTCCCTACTTCCCAGCTGGTTTTTGTAGTTCTCAGGGGAATCCCAGCTCCCAGGCAAGCAGAGAAATCCTTTTATCACCTTCTCCACCTCCCCCAGGCAGGCAGAGACTTCTCCATCTCAGACCCCAGGCAGATGAGCAAGAGGAAAGATTTCCCATTTTATTTGATGGGAAATGCTAAAGGGTCCTAAATAAAACCCTGCTGGTGGTCACTTTGTGAAAGGAAAGGAGGGAAAAGCACAAATGTTGGACGTTTCTGGGAATAGCCAGAGTACAGCACTACCAGGATACTCCAAGGAGTAGTGACCAGACAGGAGGATCCAAACTTCTGCTCACAAAGCCAAGGAAAATAACAGCAGGCAACAATAGGAGAGTAAAACACCTTCTGCACTGCCCTGCCAGGAGTTCTGTGGATGGAAATTAAAAACATTTGCAGGAACTGGATAAATCCCACAAAGTTCTTCACTTTTAGAAGCTAAAATTGGCCCCATAGTTCTGTTGCATGACTGGAAATATTTCTGCCAGGCACTTTCCTGAGTGTTGCATGGTTTTTTTGTGAGGAGAAAAGCTTTTCATCTGCCACATAATTCAGATTTATATTAAGGCAAGTGGGTACAGATTTCTTCAAACTATTGGTACTTGGAATATTCTGTCCCAGGAAGGCCTCACTGAAATATTTTGTTTATTGTTTGCTTAAAATAACCCGAGTGGGATTTTATTTCTTTGTTTTAGCAAACCAGAATGAATGATTTGCACTGCCTGAATTTAGACACTTGGACTTGGTCTGGAAGGTAAGTTTGCTTTTGCAACACTTCAAACTGAATTTAGAAGATGGAAACATATCATTAAATAGTTCCAGAGCTATTCCTGCAGCTTTTCCAAGAGGACAATGAGGGTTTGGGGACTCCTACCAGCTGCTGCCTTGTGATTTCAATGGAATTGAATTTTGATAGTGGTTACTGAGCTTTTCCTGCTCTGCACCACAGCTTTGATGGTGCTGTTTAAAGCACAGCATGGAGTGATTTAACACCCTCATTTTCAGCCTGGCTCCATTTATCCAGATGGAATTCCAGGTTTTAGGGCTTTTTGAATGCTGGGTTTACTGGCTGTAGTTACAGCACAAATTGGGAAAAGGTCTTTTCCATAAAAGGCCATGAAATCCTTAAAAAATGAAGATTTTTCCAAAATTCAAGTTATTTCCATATTGTGATCCAAGAAAAGCTCATAAAATTTATCCATGCTTTAGTATAGTGTGTGTGTGTATATATATATATATATATATTTCTATTGTATCACTGTAAATTTAAATATTAAATATGGAAACAGTTATATTTTTAATTTATATATTGGATCAATGTAAATTTATCTATTAAATATATAAATATTTATATAGTTATATATTGGATTACTGTAAATTTAGGAACCTTCTGTTCAGCTCTTGCAGCACCTCTGCAGAGTCTTTGAGAGACTGAAAAAAGAGATTTAAGACTGAAAAAAACCAATTTAAGATATTGGGGGGAAAAAGGAGTTTTCAGTATCTGCTGCTGTTGGCACCTCACAGGAGATAAAATGTTTGTATTTATTCATTATTATTTATTCCTCTGATCACAGAGGGAGCCAATGATTATTTATTAATAAATAATGTTTTTATTTACTAAACAGTCAAGGGTTTTTTCCTTACTCAACTCTGCCCAGCTTTCTTAAGGAATTGCCTCATAGGAACCTGTTAACCCAGGATTAGCATCCAGCAGGAGATTGCAAAATTCATTTCAGCTGCCACTGCCCAGAAGTTGCTTTCCCTGCCTTGAGCTCTACTCAACTCATTCAATATTTGGTTATTTCTGCTACTGGCATCATTTCTTGTGCATGAAAATTGAATTTTTATCAATTATCAGTATCTGCTTGCTGGTTTTTTAACCATCAAAGCCCAGAGGCTTTAGGAAGCCTCTTTTCTTCACTTGGATTCAAACAAATGTTGCAGCTTGGCCTTGAGTGCCAAACTGAGCCGGGCACTTTTGCAGTCCCTGTTTAATTATCCCTGATCAATTGGGTTTTGGGATATCAGGACCTTCACTGTTCACATTCTCAAGCAAACCCAACTAAAAGAAAATCAATTTTAATACAGCTCAGCTGAAACAGATTTCAAATGAGATTTTATCAATAATAAACCTCCATCTGTTGTGTACTTAGGAATTCCCCTCTTTACTAATATTTATTTCAAAGTCTGGGTGAGCCCCAGCTTGAAGAGGTGGTAGCTTTTGGATCAGAGGTAAAACCACAATGTTTGTGACATTTAAAATCCTTTTCCTTGGAGGGGAGAGCCTGGAGCCCCTCAGGATTTGTCAGTTTGATCTCAAATAATTGTTTCCCTACATGTACATGGAATTTATTTGGGTATTTAATCTCTTTTTTCACTGGGAAAACACCCAAGGTGGCTCTAGGATAAACTGAAATTCTCTGCCAAATTAATTTAAATGAAAGAATTAAACAATTTCAGCACTGTTTGAAGATTTGGGAGTTTTGTTTCTTTGTTTCCCCCAGGATTAATATCAGTGGAGAGAAGCCCAGAGATCGCTCCTGGCACACACTGACCCCCATAGGGGAGGACAGACTTTCCTTTTTGGAGGCCTAAGCTCTGATAATGTTCCTTTGAGTGAGTAATTTAGAGTGAAATTCTAATTCTCTTGTGCATTTCAGATCACACAAACAGGGGATGGGATGGTTGGCAGGAGTTGCTTTTGTAGAAAAGGCAGCTTGTCTCCATGAAAAAACCTGAAATTAGCAAAAATCATTTGAAGATAAATAATAATCTCACAGATAAATCCACTGGGAGGAGATTATTTCCTCAATTTACCCAAAAGGAAAGGATTGGGTGTGTTTTAATTCCAGATTTCAGTGCAGGGAGGGTTCTGGGACAGCATTAAATCACAAAGAGTGAAAAGATGCAGCTTCATGAAGTGCTGATGTTCCTGCTGCCTAAATAAACATGCTCTTGGAGCTGCTTGTGTGAATAAAAAGCTATTTTTTTATCCCAAAAACCCCACTAATGAGCTTTATAATAATTATGATAATAATAATAAATCTCCCATTGCAGGCGATGGCTGGATCCACAGCATTGCAACAAATGGATGGAAGCAGCTCACCCACCTGCCCAAGAGCAGGCCCAGGTACAGAAACAGAAACCTCGTGTGCTGAAATTGAATCCTTTTTTCAAAATGAACCAGTTTTTAAATTTTTGAACAGTATTTTTAAAGAAAAGTTTAGAATATTAATGCAGTGGGGTTGAATAGTTTGCTTTAACACCTTTTTTTGCCTTCATACTCATTTTTAATTGGTGTATTTGATGTTTATTATTTTGTGGTGAAGGATCGGGGTGTCCAACTGACCTGGTGCTCTGTAGCCAAATTATTGTTCTGTAAAGAAACCATAAAAATTGGAGGAATAAATAACCAAGGAGAATAATACAAGCTCATTAATATTTATAAATTATTAGAGACAGGGAAGGAGAGACCATGAAAAACTTGATTCCTGTTTCAGGGTTCAAAAGCAAAATTGAATGTTAACCCAGTGTTTGAAGCATGATCTGTGTTTCTAAGTTAAAAACTATTGAACTGATTTACTGAAGATAATAAATATTCAGATTTTCATTGAATTTATTCCCTGCATTCACCCAGGAGCTCCCAGCACAATTTTATATCATAATATATATCAAAATGTATTTTTATTACAATATTTATATCATACTATATCACAATTCTATATCCTTTTGTTCTGATACAAAAATGTCCAATTCTGCTCTGCTCCCTGCCTTGTTACTGAAATAATAAATTAATTTTCTTCCTGTTTTATCCAGTTCTGGGCTGTCTGTTAAACTCAACAGCCACAGCTGTTGTGCATTCTGCCTTTTACCCTTCAAACTCTTCCAAGCCCAAATAAACTCAGCCCTCAGCCTCACCAAATATTCCATTTATCATCAGTGATATTTTTATGTTATTTCAGCACTGAGGAGTCTTTAATCCCAGCACAGCAGGAGCAGCCAGGGCTCTGGGCTCAGCTCTTGAGTCTCCCAAACCTTCCCTGTGCTGGGATTTTCCCTGGGATGTGCTGGAATATTTTTCCATTCTGTGCTGGGAGGGGCAGGGATCCCTGAGCCCAGGAGATTTTGGGATTTGGGTTTTAGGGCTGAGGAGCTTTCCAGGACCTAAACCTTCCTAGAACTAAAGGACCTCCCCTCCTTCAAGCAGAGCCCAAAACCTCCTGGATTTTTCCAGGAAACCATGGATTTTTTCCAGGAAACCATGGATTTTTTCCAGGAAACCATGGATTTTTTCCAGGAAACCATGGATTTTTCCAGGAAACCATGGATTTTTCCAGGAAACCATGGATTTTCCCAGGAAACCATGGATTTTCCCAGGCTGTCCCAGAATTGTCAGGGCTGGAAGGGACCTCTGGAGACCCCCCAGCCAAGGCAGGGCCACCTGCAGCAGGTGACACTGGGATGTGTGGAGAAAAGGAACCACACCAAAAGCCTGTCCATGCACTGAACTGCTGAACTGTCAAGTATTTGTACCAGAATTTTATTTTCTGCAGCTGGAAAAGCTTTAAATCAGTTCAGTTGCTCTTCAAATGCAGAGCAGTAATACATCCATACATCTATGTGTACTTCTTTTATTTATTTCTCTTTGTAATGAAATTTATTAGTGTCTTTTCCTGATGCTTCTGCAACTCTGATTCCCTCTCTAAATTCTGTAGAGAATAATTTCCTTCAACCTCCGCTTTTAGCAATTTCTAAGGAATTGCCTTCTCAGGTGATCCTGAATTGGTAGAAAATCCTGTTCCTCCCTCTGTCCATCAACTTTAGTTTTGCATGCTGGGTTGAAATAAAATACAAATTTTAACCCCTGGATTCCCAATGTTTTCATTCCCTATCTATAGAAAATCCTGTTCCTTTTTCTGTCCATCAGTTTTTTCAGCCAAGGTTTTGCATGTTGAACTGAAAAAACTGTTTAACCCCTGTTCCTTTTCCCTCATTGGTAGAAAATCCATCAACTTTTAGTTTTGCATGCTGGGTTGAAATAAAATGCAGATTTTAACTCCTGGATTCCCAATGTTTTCATTCCCATAACTGGTAGAAAATCCTGTTCCTCCCTCTGTCCATCAACTTTAGTTTTGCATGCTGGGTTGAAATAAAATACAAATTTTAACCCCTGGATTCCCAATGTTTTCATTCCCAAAATTGGTAGAAAATCCTGTTCTTCCCTCTGTCCAATTTCAGTTTTACATGCTGGGTTGGATAGAGACCAAAGTGTTTAACCCCTGGATTCCCCCCTGTTTTAATTTCCAAAATTATAGAAAATCCTGTTCCTCCCTCTGTCCATCAATTTTAGTTTTGCATGCTGGGTTGAAATAAAATACAAATTTTAACCCCTGGATCCCCAATGTTTTCATTCCCATATCTGTAGAAAATCCTGTTCCTTTTTCTGTCCATCAGTTTTTTTCAGCCAAGATTTTGCATGCTGGGTTGAACTGGAGAACAAACTGTTTAACCCCTGGATTCCCAACGTTTTCATTCCCATCATTGGTAGAAAATCCTGTTCCTCCCTCTGTCCATCAACTTTTAGTTTTGCATGCTGGGTTGAAATAAAATGCAGATTTTAACTCCTGGATTCCCAATATTTTCATTCCCGTAACTGGTAGAAAATCCCGTTCCTCTCTTTATCCATCAGTTTTAGTTTTGCATGCTGGGTTGAAATAAAATACAAATTTTAATTCCTGGATTCCCAATGTTCTCATTCCCAAAATTGTAGAAAATCCTGTTCCTCCCTCTGTCCATGACTGTCGGTTTTGCATGCTGGGTTGGATGGAGCCCCAGGTGTTCAAGCCCTGGGTTCCCCTGTTCTCATTGCCATGTGATGCTGTTGCTGTGCTGGAAGAGCCCTGTGTGATTGAATAACGTGCTTTGTTAGAATGTTTAGGTGATAAGTTAGAGCAGCCCATGGGAGGCCAGGAGCTCTCAGGCAGTAGGAAAAGCCTCAGGTTTCAAGCTAGGATGTCAGCAGAGCCCAGGCAGGAAAGGCTTCCCCGTGTTCTCCGTGACCAAGCCCAGATTTCCCTAAAGCAGAGCAGGCAGAGACAGATCTGGCACAGGTATGAGGAAGGGAAAAGGTGAGGAACCTGCTAAGGACTGGTGAGAGAAAGTGGGAACGTTGATTTTTGCATGAAACTTCAGTGGTGTGTTTGATTTTGCTTCAGTGGCTCTAAAGTCCATCAGCAGTGGTGATAGAGCAGAAAAATCTAATCATGAAAAATAAAATCCCCACCAGGGGTGGCTGCTGAAAGGGGCAGGATCTTTCTGAAAGTTCTAAAGTCAGGATTTGCTTTTGTGGGGTCTTTATGATCAAACTTCCTTGGTGTGCTGGAAGTTATTGACTCACAGCAAGCGATCCCAGGAATCTCTGGGGGAAGGGTAAGACTGGAACAAGAGAACAGAGATCCAGGTGTCAGCACTGAGAACCCCCCGGGCTGAAAGCCACGAGAAAATTGTACTTGTGAACCAAAGAAAGTGGAAAATTGCAAAAGGAAAAGCTTGGCAAAACCTTGGTTTGTAGAGTTGCCAAAAAATTTTCCACTGTGGTGATAAATAAGACAAAGTTGATATGCCCAGAATACAGAAAAGTCAAATCATGACAAAATATATTGGTCTGTATGAAAATAACTCTCATGAGCTGGGGAGTTACATTGCTCTCTTATTTGATAGTATTAAACAAACAAGTAATACATTTTAAGGTGTTCTTTTTTACCTCTGAAATATTGGTTTTGTCTTGCTGCTAACACCCAAGTCCTTGTTCCTTGGGCGCTGATTGTGTTTGTGGTTTGATTTGCAGGTTGTGGCACACAGCCTGCCTTGGGCAGGAGGGAGAAGTGATGGTGTTTGGGGGCAGCAAAGATGATCTGCTTTTTATGGACACGGTCAGTAAACTGAACAACTAATCTCATCACTGGGATAATTATAATTAATATCAAATTATGGAGTGGTTTCAGTTGGGAGGGGCCTTAAAGTCTATTTAATCCACCCCTGCCTGGGCAGGGACAGCTCCCACTCTCCCAGGTTGCTCCAAGCATCATCCAGCCTGGCCTTGGACACTGCCACAGATGGGGAGTCCAAAACCTCTGGGGAAATAAATAAATAAATATTATATATTAATAAATATATTAATTGAAGAAAAATAATTGAACTTGGAAGAAAAAGCTGCAACATCACCTGGTCTCCATAAGAAAACTTAAGTATATAAATATATTAATTGATTTATTTTAATTTTTCAATTAAAATTCAGTTTAAAAAAACCAAATCAGATTGAATTTGGCTCAAACAATTTGCTCAAATTGGTAACTGAAACCATTACAAATTACACACCAATGAGGAAATTGCAGTAATTTACACACCTCAGATTATAAATTAATTATAATTTACACCCTACTGAGGAATCCCCACGTGAGGCTTTCTTGACTGACAGAGTAAAAAGGAATTTGTGATTCAGGTTCCTTATAAATAATGGGTCAAGGAGAATATTTCTAAGTCATGCACATGGCAATGAATGTGACATTGATGTGGAGAGCTGCTGAGGGGGATAAGTTGTTTGCCATTCTCATGGTTCTTTTCTTCTCTTGCTCAGGGTCACTGCAGTGACTTTGTTGATATTTCAGACTCAGCCTTATTCCCTGCTCAGGTGAGTTGGAGTTACAGAATCCCGGGATGGTTTAGGCTGGGCTGAGATCCCATCGTGTTCCATGGGCAGGACACCTCCCCCTGCCCCAGGTGTTGTTTCAGCCCCCTGCTCCTGCAGAAATGCGGTGAAATTCCCAATTTCCTCCTCAGGAAATACCTGAACCCTTCAGTGTGTGATGCTGCACAGCAGTTGAATCACTGGTGCTGTGTAATTCCCTGCACCTGTAATTAACACCTGTAATTAATGCACATCAGCTTTTGCTAGGTGTCATTTGTTAGAATATAAACCATTTACTTCAATTTTGCTTGTTTTTCTTTCTATTCCCCTTCCTCAGGCTGTGTCTTGACTGCATTGGGAAGAACGCAGCTCTCTTGGAGAAGCAAATTCCCTGTTTGCCACCCAAACTTGTGCAGGAAGTGCTGAAAAAAATCACATTTTGGGCTGCCATGACCCACAGGCAGGAGAGGAAAGCTGAGACTGAGAGACAAAGCCAGCTGCAGTGCACATGAGGAGGGCAGGGAGCTGTGGGACACCTCCAGGGTTTGTTCAGAGCTCTGTGCTCCGCCCTGCAGCTCTGTGCTCTGCTGGATTTCTGAGGGGAGTTTGACAACAAATCCTTTTTTTGGGAATCTCTCGTTTCCTGCGTTATGGAAAACTGATCCAACTTCATTTCTAGATAATTGTTCACCTCTGCTCTCGTGGTTTTGGCCACACAGCCCTTTGTTCTTTTGAAACCTTTTGTTCCTTTGGAAGGATCCATTTCAGTTGGATAAAATACAGGTTTGAGTTTAAAAACCCTCCTTGGCCTTACCCCCATCAGCCTTCCCAAAAAGATAAATTCACCTCGGTGTCTTGGGGACGTTCACACTTTGTCAGTCTTAAAGGTAACAAATTTACCACCCCCAAATGTTGGTTCCACCAGGCTCTGACCCAAATCCAACCCTGGAGCCTCACACCTCACACTCCAAGTAGGAAAATCCACCTGGGAATTGTGGAACTTGGAAAAAAAGCTGCAACATCACCTGGTCTCTATAGGAAAACTTCAGTTCATCACCTGGTTTTACTGTTTCTGTCATCAGGAAATCCTTTTGGAAATAAGTTGTATATTGTATTTTGGATGTGCAAAGTTTATATTTCATTCTTGTTAAAAAAACAACAGCAACGAAGTTGTTTATTTATTGTTTAAAAAAGCAAATGTAGTACTGGTTATTTTTCTGTTTCAAATATTTACTTAACAGGAGCACAGTCATTAAAATTTTATAGAGAGTTGAAGCAAGAGGCATTTGGACACATTTTTGATGGTTTTAAAGTCTGTAAAAATTAATTATTTGGGGAAAAGAGCTATGGGGGGAGGCAAATTTGTTTCAAAAAGGAAGTTTTGTGACTGGTTATTTTAACAACCTCATTTTATGTGCTGAACTCCCTCCCTTCCATTTTTGGGGCAGGGGGAGTTCAGATGCCCCCCTGAGCCCCAAGGTTTGATTTTGAGGGCCTCAGGTGCCCCTCAGGTCTGATTTTGGGGCTTTGGGATTGCCTTGGTGGATTCAGCGGCCTCCAAGGTGAATTTGCAGGGGCTCAGGTGCCCCCAAGGTTAATTTTGGGAGGGCTGAGGTGCCCCCCGTGGTTAATTTAGGGGTTTCAGATGCCCCCAGTGGGAATTTACAAGGTTCAAGTGTCCCTGAGGTTAATTTTGGGGTGGTTCTGATGCCCCAAGGTAATTTTTTGTGGTTTTCAGGTGCCCTCATGGTTAATCTGGGGACATTCAGGTGCCCCCAGTGTGAATTTGGGGGCTCCAGCTGCCCTCATGGTTAGTTTTGCTCCCAGCGTTGACTTTGGGAGGTTCAGATGTCCCCAGTGTAAATTTGGGGTTATTTGGGTGTCCCCAGATGTTAATTTTGGGGTATTCAGGTGTCCCCAGGGTTAATTTGGGGCAGTTCAGGTGCCCCAGGGTGATTTTTGGGGTGGTTCAGGTGCCACCAGGGTGAATTTAGGGGGGCCTGGGTGGCCCAGTGTTAATTTTGGGGTTGTTCAGGTGCCCCCAAGGTGATTTTTGGGGTGCCTGGGTGCTCCAGTATTAATTAGGTTGTTCAGGTGCCCTCAAGGTGAATTGTGGGGTAGTTCAGATGCTCCCAGTGTTAATTTTGGGGCGGTTCAGAAGCTCCAAGGGTTCATTTTGGGGCGCCCGGTTTCCTCAGGATGAATTCTGGGGCAGTGTCGATGCTCTCAGTGTTAATTTTGGGGCGGTTCAGGTGCCCCCAGGGTGAATTTTGGCATGCCCAGGTGCTTCAGTGTTAATTTTGGAGTGGTTCAGGTGCCCTCAGGGTGATTTTTGGGGTTGTTCGGGTGCCCTCAGGGTGAATTCTGGGGTATTTCATATGATCTCAGGGTTCATTTTGGACAGTTCAGATGCTCCCAGTGTTAACTTTGGGGTGCCCCCGGGGTGAATTTGGGGGTGTCGGTGCCCTCAGGGTGAGTTCTGGGGTAGTTCAGATGCTCCCGTTTTTAATTTTGGGGCGGTTCAGAAGCTCCAAGGGTTCATTTTGGGGTGCCCGGTTTCCTCAGAGTGAATTCTGGGGCGGTTCAGTTGCCCTCAGGGTGAATTCTTGCCTATTTCAGATGCTCTCAGGGTTAATTTTGGGCGGTTCAGATGCTCACGGTGTGAATTCTGAGGTGCCCGGTGCCCTCAGGGTGAATCGTGGCGCACCTCAGGCACTCACAGCGTTAAATCCGGGGTACCCGGTGCCCTCGGGGTGAATTTGGGGGTGGTTCAGCTGCTCCCATTGTTAATTTTCGTGCGGTTCGGGTGCTCCAGTGTTAATTTGGAGCTATTTCAGACACTCGCAGTGTTAATTCTGAGGTGCCCGGTGCCCCCGCCTGACTTCGGGGGTATTTCAGATGCTCTCAGGGTGAGTTTTGGGGCACCTCAGCCGCTCGCAGTGTTAATTCTGAGGTGCCCGGTGCCCTCAGGGCGAACTGTGGGCCACCTCAGATGCTCGCAGTGTTAATTCCGGGGTGCCCGGTGCCCTCGGGGTGAATTTGGGGCAGTTCGGGTGCTCCCAGGGTTAATTTAGGGGCCGTTCAGACGCTTGCAGTGTTAATTCTGAGGTGCCCGGTGCCCCCGCCTGACTTCGGGGGTATTTCAGATGCTCTCAGGGTGAGTTTTGGGGCACCTCAGCCGCTCGCAGTGTTAATTCTGAGGTGCCCGGTGCCCTCAGGGCGAACTGTGGGCCACCTCAGATGCTCGCAGTGTTAATTCCGGGGTGCCCGCTACCCTCAGGGTGAATTCTGGGGTATTTCAGATGCTCTCAGGGTGAATTGTGGGGCACCTCAGACCCTCTCAGCGCTAATCCCGGGGTGCCGGTGCCCCGGGCCGGGTGCGGGCTGCCGGAGCCTGCGCGCTGCCGCCGGAAGGTGCCGCCCGCCCGGCGGATGTTGCGGCGCGGCCGTGGCTGAGGGAGGCAGGGCCGGCGGAGCGGCAGCGGCGGGGCCGCGGTAGGAGCGGGACGGGCCCGGGGGCGCGGGGGGCTCTGAGGGACGCGGGGCGGGCTCGGGCCGGGCCGGTAACGGCGGCGGGCGGCGCTCGGGCGGCCGCGATGTCGCGACAGTTGAGCGTGTCGTGAGGAGCCCGCCGGGCCCACCCTGTGCTCAGATATGTCGCGACAGGAGAAGGTGTCGTGAGGAGCCCCCGGCTGTGGTGTGTGAGGGGGTGGGCAGAGCCGCAGGGCTGCGGGGCGCTGAGGGGGAAATGGCTGAAGGGACGCGGCCCAGCATGTCTGAGGGGCAAAATGAATAACAGAATATGGTACATATCTATTATAGATAAATATTATGTCGCTGTTAGTTCTCCGAGGCGGTGAAGACGCCGCTAGCTCGAAGCAGGCAGGTTTCACGGTGCTGTGGGCAAGGCTTGCTAATCTAAATTAGAAATCGTAATTAAAGCTCACAGATAACCCCCCGGAGGTGGTGCAGCGTCTCCGTGGCGGGAGTGATTAAAATTAAACAGCAAAAACCCCTCAGGAGCGGTGTGTGGGAACAGCAGGGTATCCAGCCTGGAGTGCAGGGTGTGGTTGTCCCACTGAGATCCTTTTCCCTGGATTTGGGTGCACAAATTTGGGCTCTTTGGCTTCCCTGGGCTTTGGGTCTGTTTTCCCAGCTCAGTCTGGGGTTTGGAGCAGGGACATCTGCTCTGTGGGATTTTGTGTAGGATGGGTGCCATTGTCCTGTGGGAAGACACTGAAAAGCTCCAGGATTGCTGCTATTGTGGGCAAAGCTGTCAAATTTATTCCCCTTTGGATTGTTTCTTTTGACATCCGGGGTTTTTGACATGGTGTGGGTTGGAAGGGACCTTAATGCTCATGTCGTTCATGGGCAGGGACACCTTCCACTGTCCCAGGCTGCTCCAGCCTAGCCTTGGGCACTTCCAGGGATCCAGGGGCAGCCACGGCTGCTCTGGGCAAATCAGTCAAAGTATTTATAGGTAAGATTTTTAATATTTTAATAAACGGACACTTTGAGCCACACTGGCAACTGTAACCATTACAAACCGTGCACCACTGAGGAGTCCCTACGTGGAACACTTCTGACTCCAGCCGTGTGTAGCTCATCCTGGCTTTTCCAAGCCCCACACTGTGTCAGGAGAGGGTTAGGATCTCAGGGAAAGGTTCCACTATTCCAGAGGGTGCTGGCACTGCCCAGGCAGGGTCAGGATCTCAGGGAAAGGTTCCACTATTCCAGAGGGTGCTGGCACTGCCCAGGCATCTCTCAGGAAAGGTTCCACTATTCCAGAGGGTGCTGGCACTGCCCAGGCAGGGTCAGGATCTCAGGGAAAGGTTCCACTATTCCAGAGGGTGCTGGCACTGCCCAGGCAGGGTCAGGATCTCAGGGAAAGGTTCCACTATTCCAGAGGGTGCTGGCACTGCCCAGGCTCCCCAGAGAATGGGCACGGCCCGAGACTGTGCAGGGTGGGATTGTTGGGGGTTCTGTGCTGGGCCCTGGCTGATCCCGCTGCGGGAATTCCGTGTCCCTGTGCCTGCAGCACCTCCCGAGATGGCTGATGAGAATGAGGAGCTGCCAGCGGATGAGGAGCTGCCGGCGCCAGCTGAGGAGGCCTTTGAGCAGCTGGAGAACGACAGCCCCGCCGAGCGCAGCGGGCACGTGGCCGTCACCGACGGGCGCTGCATGTACGTCTGGGGAGGATACAAGGTACAGCTGCCCCAGCCTGGGAACCGTGTCCCATCCATCATCCATCCATCCATCCATGATCCATCCATCCATCATCCATCCATCCATCATCCATCCATCCATCATCCATCCATCATCCATCCATCCATCCATCCATCCATCCATCATCCATCCATCCATCCATCCATCATCCATCCATCCATCATCCATCCATCCATCATCCATCCATCCATCCATCCATCCATCCATCCATCCATCCATCCATCCATCCATCATCCATCCATCCATCATCCATCCTCCATCCATCCATCCATCATCCATCCATCCATCATCCATCCATCCATCCATCATCCATCCATCCATCATCCATCCATCCATCCATCCATCCATCCATCCATCCATCATCCATCCATCCATCATCCATCCATCCATCCATCCATCCATCCATCCATCCATCATCCATCCATCCATCCATCATCCATCCATCATCCATCCATCCATCCATCATCCATCCATCCATCCATCCATCCATCCTCCATCCATCCATCCATCCATCCATCCATCCATCCATCCATCCATCCATCCTCCATCCATCCATCCATCCACATCCATCATCCATCCATCCATCCATCCATCATCCATCCATCCATCCATCCATCCATCCATCCATCCATCCATCCATCCATCCATCCATCCATCCATCCATCCATCCATCCATCCATCCATCCATCCATCCATCCATCATCCATCCATCATCCATCCATCCATCATCCATCCATCCATCCATCATCCATCCATCCATCCATCCATCATCCATCCATCCATCCATCCATCCATCCATCCATCCATCCATCATCCATCCATCCATCCATCCATCCATCCATCATCCATCCATCCATCATCCATCCATCATCCATCACCCGGGTGGGACTCTGGGGAATTATCCCTCCCCCGGAATGCAGCAGCAGCTCCAACAGCAATTTGTAACACGGCCCTCAGGGGGGTTTTGCAACGCTGGGATAAATCACGGGTGTTAAAAGTTTGGCAGGTACATGGATTTTTGGGGTGTCGATTGCCTTTGGCACAAGGTGATGAAGGGAATATTGTCTGATTGGAGTCGTGCACCCTGGGAGTGGTGATTTTATTTGCACAACTGTATTTTTGGGTGGTAATTTGTAATTACGTTTTGTAATTTGTAATTTTGGGTGGTAATAATTTTTTGGGCTGGTAAGGATGCCAGGTTTGTTGTTGTCACACTGCGGGGTGCAGCACCACAAAATCATTTCAGTGACAAAATCATTGCCAGTGAGCTCAGTAAATAAACTGCTGTCGTGGAGGGGGAGGGGGAAGGAAAAAGGAGCTCTTGGCTCATTTCTGCTCCCTGGCTCAGGCCGTAACCCAGGGGTTTAACTTCCATTTAGCCCTGTCTGGCTCTGCTGGGGGCTGATTGTCCCCAGCAGGTGCTAAACTGGGTGAGTGCTGCTCTCTGTGCAGGTGGGAGGCACGGGAGTGTGGGGAGTACAGGCACTGCTCCTGCTGTGATCCCTGCTGGGATTAGGTCCCAGAGGGGGTGCAGACATTCCCAGGAGTCTGAAATTCCATGTGTCAAACACCCTTCTGACCCTGCTTTTCCTTCTGCAGAATGCCCAGGTCCGGGGGTTTTATGACTTCTACCTGCCTAGGGATGAAATATGGATCTACAACATGGAAACTGGAAGATGGTACAGTAAATCATTAATTTGGGGGAAAAATCTGACAAATCCTTGAATTGGTGTGTAAAGGGAGAATGGTACAGAAGATGGTGCAGTAAATCATTAATCTGGGGGAAAAATCTGGCAAATCCTTGAATTGGTGTGGAAAGGAGCAGGGAGAGAATTCCCTGACCTCTTTGTTCCCACCTATCAAACTCTTGCAAAAGTGGGTCAAATACTTCAGGTTTGGGGTTTTTTTTCCTATGAAAGCATCCAAAATGTTTTTCCAGGATGAAGTAGGAGAGGCAGCTGGGACAGGCAGCCTGGATAGGAATGTGTGACCAGCAGTGTGAGGCGTTTTGGGGTTCCTGGGATAGGATGGAGCCGCTGGAATTTGTGTTTGTACCACTCGTGATGCCAGAGGTGGTCAGGGAATCCCTGCTGAGTTCTTGGCCTTGTCAGGAGTTGTTTTTCAAGGCTGATGCAGCCAAAGGAGCTGCTCAGTGCTGTGCAGGAAATGGGATTCCAGGAGTGCTCCCAGCCCTCCCTGGGGTCAGGCACAGCCTGGGGCATGGGCTGCAATCTCCTCTCTGTGCTGATGGTGTTTACAAACAGGAAAAATCCAGGAGCAAAGTGGAAACCTGCAGTTTACCCAGGTGAATCCTCTCTGCCTGAGGATCCTGAGCATTCCAAACTCCTGAGCTGGGCAGATGGGATTCCTACCCCCCAAAAAACCCATATATTAACTAAAGGGCCTCTTCCCCACCCCTCCATCATAACAGAGTCATTCTGTGAATTGTTACACCTGAAAAGGGGAAGAACAGGCTTGAATATCCACAGGGAGCTGTGGTAATGCAGCCCCTCCAGGTAAGGCCATCCCTGCTGAGTGGGAGCAGTGAAAGATCCCCCCTGGTTTTGCAGGAAGAAGAGCAAGACTGAGGGAGATGTTCCCCCCTCCATGTCTGGCAGCTGTGCCGTGTGTGTGGACAGAGTGCTTTACCTCTTCGGGGGGCACCACGCCCGGGGCAACACCAACAAGGTCAGCAATGCCTGAATAATAGAATAATAGAACAATAACATAATAAAATATAATCCTTTCCCATGGGGTTGTGCCCTGGAAGCTCCACAGCACTGCAGGAACACCCCGAGCTGGCATCAGTTCTGTCCTTGTGCAATTCCCCTCAGCAGTTGGATTGTGTCCCTGCCTCTGAGTTTGCTGATTTTAAAAGATGGGAGTTGTCAGAGTTGCCTGAATAATATCAGGAACTGATCTGGAACTGATCTGGGGTGGCTTGAAGTGTTTCTGTTCCCTGGAGTCTGTGGCAATCCCAGAATCCCAAAATCATTGAGGTTGGAAAAGCCCTCCAAGATCACTGACCCATCACCACCCCTTCAGCCAGAATTAATTCATGATCTTTTCTCATAGTCTGGCAATGTAGTTTAAATTAAATAATTTTGGTCTATATAAATATGTAGTTAATCTATTTAAATATAATATATTTCTTATGTAAATATAAACTAGAAGGAGTTGGAAGGAGGTTTTGCAGACAATTTGAAACAAACCTCATTTGTAAGGTGGGATTTCTTCCCTTCCTGCTGTGGCATCCTTTCATTTCAGTTCCTGTGTGTAAGTGTAGCAGCTGGTTCTCTTCCTGTACAATTAGATAAATGCAGAGGAGGGGTAATCCTGTAAAAAACGTCACTTTGCAAACTTCTGAACCATTTTTAGTTGTAAGACATTTGTGCTCTGTACACACCTTCATTGTATCCCACATGGTATCAGCTTTTGGATGCTGAAGCTCAGTGCCCAGAACCCTGCTAGTGCTGTAAAAGGTGTTTGAGTCTGAAAAAGGTCAGAACTTTTTGATTTGTGAATCCATCTTTTGTTGCAGATATTTTCAGTGCTCAGCTTTTCAGCTAGGAAAAGAACTTCTCGTTTATTACTATTTCTATACCAACACATTTTAATTTAAAGTTAAAGACTTAAGCTTTAAGCTGATAAAGTGAGTTTAAAAAAAATCTCTTTGTTTTCCCAGTTCTACATGTTGAATGCCAGGTGCACGGACAAAGTGCTGCAGTGGGTGAGAGTGGAGTGCCAGGGGGTGCCTCCCTCGTCCAAGGACAAGCTGGGGGTGTGGGTGCACAAGAACAGGTGAGGCCCCAGCGAGGCTCTGCTCTCTCTTGGCTTCTCCCTCCTCCTCCTCCTCCTCCTCCTCCCTCACCCTGGGGCTGGCTGGGAATGTTCCCCTGGCAGGGCCTGCAGGGGCTCCAGGAGAGCTGGAGAGGGACTGGGGACAAGGGATGGAGGGACAGGAGCCAGGGAATGGCTCCCAGTGCCAGAGGGCAGGGATGGATGGGAGATTGGGAATTGGGAATTCCTGGCTGGGCTGGAATGGCCAGAGCAGCTGTGGCTGCCCCTGGATCCCTGGCAGTGCCCAAGGCCAGGCTGGACACTGGGGCACCCTGGGACAGTGGGAGGTGTCCCTGCCATGGCAGGGGTGGCACTGGGGGGATTTAGGGTCCCTTCCACCCAAACCGTTCTGGGATTTTGGAGTTTAACTCTCGTGCTGCCTTGGCCACTCAATTTGAGATTCCCAGTGAGGAGATTTGCTGGGGATTTGCTGCAGAGACTCAGGAAAGGTGGGAACCCCTTGAGTGTCCCCTCAGCTGGGGACGCTCCCTGGTTCTGTGGCGCTGCCCTCAGTGCTGCTTTTTCAGCTCCTTGATGTGGGGAGTGAGCTCCTCATTAGCCCAGCTGATAGCATGGGGCAGATGTGAACTGTGCAGGGCTGCAGCTGTGGGTGGTTAATGAGGTGCTGCAGGTTGGCTTTGGCACTCCATAACCCTGTAGGAATTTCTGCCAAAGCCCTGCCAGTTCCTAGCACAGCCTAAACCCCAGAGATAAAACTTGGAGGTAATTCCCACTTCAGCTCCAGGAGAACAGCGTGGCAAAGGCCAGAGTGCAGTGACCAGGCTGCACATCCTGAGAGCTCAGAGATCTGCAGGTGGAGCAGGGCTTGGGAGCCTGGGGCTGGAAACTGCTCCCGAGGGATTCAGTGTGGTGGGAGGGTCAGCGGGGCAGCAAACAGAGCCCTCTCCTGGAAAGCCAAAGGAGCTCCCCTGGTTTTCTGAGCACAGCATTTATATCTACATTTACATTTATATTTATATTTACAATAACAGAATTTCTCACAGCTCTTGCTCCATGTTTTCCTGCAGGCTGATATTTTTTGGAGGCTATGGCTATTTTCCTGAAGGGAAGCAACGTGGAACATTTGAATTTGATGAAACTTCTTTTTGGGTAAGTAACCCTGGAAGCCATTTCTTCAATAATTTAATATTCAACTTCTAATTTATATGACATAATTTAATGTTCAACTTTTAATATTTCATCAGTGCTTGTTAAAACTTGTTGCTTCTTTGTATTTGTTTGGGGTTTTTTTTAGAATTCAGGTCTTCCTAGAGGATGGAACGATCACGTGCACGTTCTGGACCTTGAAACTTTCACTTGGAGCCAGCCCATAACTACGGTAATTAATGGTTTGCTGTCATTTAATTAAGTCACAGCTCAGTAATGGTATTTAGGAGTGTTCTTGGTATTTAGGCAGTAATGGTATTTAGGAGTGTTCAGTTAGACAGTGGATCTGTCTAAATGAATTTAAACCATTCATTTAGACAGATCCACTCTGCAAAAAGAGGAAATTTGCCTTTTCTCTTACCTGTCTTCATCCATTTTTTCCCATCTCTTGCTTTGGTCGATGCTGCAGCTGCACTGTGCTCAGGGCAGTGGGGTTTGCTGCCACCCTCAGTGCCAGGGCGTGCTTGGCTCCTGTCCCTGGGGGGCTGCGTTGTGCTCAGGAGACAATTAACCACTGCTAATTGCAAACACACACATTTGGAGTGTGCAGGAACAGGGAGATGGGCTGGGGTTGCCACAGGGTTGGAGGAAGCGAAATGTGAGACAAGGAGCTCCAGATTGCCAAAGAATTGCTCTGATTGCTTCATACAGGACTCAAGTGGTTCAGAAACTCAAGAAAAATGGAAATGGTGTTTAATGGGATCCCAGAATGGTTTGGGTGAGAAGGGACCTGAAAACTCATCCAGTCCCACCCCTGCCATGGGCAGGGACACCTTCCACTAGCCCAGGTCACTCCCAGCTGTCCAGCCTAGCCTGGGACACTGGATGATTTGGGAATTTAAGGATTTATTATGTCACTGTCTCATTTACAGTCTGTCTTCTGTGGCTGAACCCAGTGCTAAAACCAAAATTTATGCACTTCAAGAGGGAAGAAATAAACCCCATTTTTAATGAGTTCTCTGACCTTCCATCCATCAGAAAACTGCACACAGGATGATTCCCTGGCTGTGCTTTTTCACTCTGATCCTTGCTGGCCTTAAATGTGAGTTGAGCTGAGGCTCTGTTGTCCCCTGGTGCCTGATCTGTGCTGTCCCTGTCCCCTCCCAGGGGAAGACCCCGTCCCCCCGAGCCGCCCACGCCTGCGCCACGGTTGGGAACAGGGGCTACGTGTTCGGAGGCAGATACAGGGTAAGGGCAGCCCTGCCCCAGCTGTGCTGAAAGGCAGAGCTGAGCAGGAGCTGGAGATGTGAGCCACGCTCTGCTCTCTTGCAGGAGTCCAGAATGAACGACTTCTACTGCCTGAACCTGGACACGTGGGAGTGGAACGAAATGTGGGTGCTCAGACTCGATCCGTGTGAAATTCTTGTGTCTAAAGGAATTCACATTGTCCTTGGGTCGCTGCAGTATCCTGCAGATAGCTGAGAAATAGTCAGGAAAGAGAGAGGGATTTTGCTGTCCCTGATGGGATTTGGGTGTTTTTCTTGCAATCCAGACTCACCCAAGGCATCTGCCCCGTGGGCCGGTCGTGGCATTCCTTAACGCCGATTTCCTCGGATCACCTCTTCCTCTTTGGAGGCTTCACCACGAACAAGCAGCCCCTGAGTAAGTCATTCCAGAGGGATTTGGTGGTGGCTTTGTTCTCTGGAACAGCTCTGCACAGGAGCTTTCGTGATTGCCTTGAATTCCTTCTAAATTCCTCCAACTCCTCATTCCACAGAGCAGGAGTTGCTGAGGGTGTGGAGACACCACAACTTCAGCAATTGATCTGCTCTAAAAATGTATCTAAAAGTGCAAATTGCAATTGGTGACAGTTTTACAATTCTCCACCTTCACTCCCATAAATCTGTGTTACATGAAACACCTGTTGTAAAACAGGAGCCAATGTTTTATAAGGTTTTTCCTAAAATATTTGATTTATCTAAGAACAGAAATGGGATGTGCTACAACAGAGCATTTGTATATTGCAGGAGCTTCCAGAACTGACAGAATGCTGATTTTATCTGGGATTTTGCTTGTTTTCAGGTGATGCCTGGATTTACTGTATCAGCAAGAACGAGTGGGTACAGTTTGAGCATAACTACTCTGAAAAGCCAAGGTATGGCAGACAATTCCCTGGAATTTGGGTACTGAAGGGGTGTGGAAGCACCTGGTGGTGGTTGCCAGAGAGAGAACCCTGGTTCCTCCTCCCGGCTCTCCTTTGGCATGTCCCAGAGGTGCAGTGGTTGTGTGCTCCCAGAATTCCAGGGCAGGCAGCCTGTGAAACAGCAGGAAGCAGAATTTAGGGTTTGATCTGGGCATTTAGGGTTTGATCTGGGCATTTAGGGTTTGATCTGGCTGCAGAGGACTCCAAGCTGTGAGTGCCAGCAGCAGCGCTAACTGGAACCAGTGTCCTTGCTCTGCCACCCCCCAGGCACGGGCTGGTGTCACCAGGGTCCTGCCAGAGGCTCATCCTGTGCACAGCCAGGGCTGTTCCTGCTGAGGAAACAGGAATTGGTGACCTGCAGTTTAAAGCCCCACAGCCTCTGTGATGCACTCTGTGGCATGGGAAACATGAGTCTTCCTCCCTGTGCTTAGGGAAGTGCCCTGAGCCAGGTTAAGCAGTTCAAGCACTGCTGCTTCCTGATTTTCTGCCTCTGGCCTGGCTGGGATGAGGAGGGAGCTTCCCAGAGCGGGGTTTGGGTTAATGCAGTGCTGCTCTCTGTTCCCAGGCTGTGGCACACGGCCTGTGCCAGCGAGGAGGGCGAGGTGATCATCTTTGGGGGCTGTGCCAACAACCTTCTGGCCCATTCCAGAGCTGTGAGTTGGTTTTGAGCTTCCCCTTGCCGTGGGATCTGCAGTGCTGATCTCGTGGGGATCACAAAGGAGCACAGACAAAGCCTGAGGGGGAAATGCTTTGCTCCTGCCCTGAGTCCCTCAAGGCTGGGAACCCTGAAGGCTTCCCCCAGTGTCCCTTAAAGCCCAGGGCAGGCTGGAATGGGATGAGCTTTAAGCTCCTTCCATCCCAACCATTCTGGTGTTCCCTGGTTGTGTTCCCTGGGCTGCTCGGCTCCTGCTGAGATCCCACAGAACCGATTCTCTGTCTCTGCCCCCCTCCAGGCTCACAGTAATGAAATCCTGGTGTTCTCCCTCCAGCCAAGATCTCTTGTAAGGTAAGAGAGCAAGAGTTCAGCATGGAACTGTCGTGTCCCAGCTTAGCTGGCAGGGGAAATTCCTGGGAGGGTGGGGAATGGCTGTGGCTGCCCCTGGATCCCTGGAAGTGCCCAAGGCCGGGCTGGACAGGCCTTGGAGCACTCTGGGATGGTGGGAGCTGTCCCTGCCCATAGAAAAAGGGTGAATGGGATGGGATTTAAGGTCCTTCCAACCCAAACCATTCTGGGATTCTAAAACAAGCGGGGCAGGGTTACCATTAGACCTGTTCATGTTCCTAAAATACTGGAAACCATTTCTGCCTCTACCAAACGCTGCCAGAGCAGCAGCCAGGGCTGAGGATGGAGCATTCCCCTCACCCAGCCCCTGTGGCACGAGCTCCCAGTGCAGCCTGTCCGTGCTCACAGAGCCCTCCCTGTGCTGGAGCTCCCAGTGCAGCCTGTCCCTGCTCACAGAGCCCTCCCTGTGCTGGAGCTCCCAGTGCAGCCTGTCCGTGCTCACAGAGCCCTGTGCTGGAGCTCCCAGTGCAGCCTGTCCGTGCTCACAGAGCCGTGTGCTGGAGCTCCAGTGCAGCCTGTCCCCTGTGCTGGAGCTCAGTGCTCACACAGAGCCCTCCCTCCTGTGCTGGAGCTCCCAGTGCAGCCTGTCCCTGCTCACAGAGCCCTCCCTGTGCTGGAGCTCCCAGTGCAGCCTGTCCGTGCTCACAGAGCCCCGTGCTGGAGCTCCCAGTGCAGCCTGTCCGTGCTCACAGAGCCCTGTCCGTGCTGGAGCTCCCAGTGCAGCCTGTCCCTGCTCACAGAGCCCTCCCTGTGCTGGAGCTCCCAGTGCAGCCTGTCCCTGCTCACAGAGCCCTCCCCGTGCTGGAGCTCCCAGTGCAGCCTGTCCGTGCCCACAGAGCCCTCCCTGTGCTGGAGCTCCCAGTGCAGCCTGTCCGTGCTGGAGCTCCCAGTGCAGCCTGTCCGTGCTGGAGCTCCCAGTGCAGCCTGTCCGTGCTGACTGAGCCCTCCCTGTGTTGCAGGCTGTGTCTGGAGGCCGTGATTTGCTTCAAGGAGCTGTTGGCCAGCTCGTGGCACTGCCTGCCCAAGCACCTGCTGCACAGCGTGAACCAGCGCTTCGGCAGCAACAACACCTCGGGCTCCTGAGCCGCGGGCACGGCCTCTGCTCCACCCTCTGTGTGTAGGTAGTTGCTTCTCGCCCTCCCGTGCATGTGAATGGCCTAGAGAGAACCTATTTTTGTGTGAGATGTTCCAATAAATGTATTTGATGCCAGAGGAGATGAGCCTGAGCTTCAGCTGTGAGCAGGTGTGGGGTTGTGCACCCCGAGGGGGTGAGGCCGACCCCCAGAGCGGGGGATGTCCGTGGGGGCAGAGCTGGGAGTGCTGAGCACACCACGGCTCTGGAGTGTTCCTTTAGTGGTGTTTAGCCCACAGCTTCACAGATGCTTAAGGTCAGAGAAGCAGGATCTGAAAGTCAGGAGCAGGATCTGGAAGTTGTCCCCGTTGTCGGTCGATAAACTGTTGTAAACCTTGAGATGTTAAAGCACCACTACTTTCTGCTTGGCTGTAGTTTGGTTTTGGGTTTTTTTTGGAATTTTTATGTTGTGGAACTTCAGTTGTGAACCTTAGGTAGCAGATATTCTGCCCTGCAAGTGTAACAGAGTGTTTGTGCCTGTTCCCAGCCCTGTGGAGCTCCCCTGCCCCTGGAGCAGCCCCAGGGATGGCCCCTGGCTGCAGGGACATGGAGAGGGGACACGGGGGACAGGGCCAGGCTGTGCTGCTGTGGGGAAGGGGGGGATCATGGTTTAAGCTGTCTTCAAAAACTAATTAAAAACATTGACTTGTAGAACAATTCCTGTGCTGTAATTCCTGAGGGATCCCGGGGTTTTCCTGACTCCCAGCCCTGCTCTGGCACAGCTGGGCTGGGGAAACTGGGCCTGCACCTTCCTCTCCCCACAGCCAGGGAATGTTTGGGGGGAATCACAATTCCACCTTCCCAAAGGAAGCGTTCTCCACTGGCACTGCCCTCCTGGAGGCTCTGGAATTGAACCCCCCGGAGCCTTCTGCCCAGCGCTCGAACAGAAGCAGCAGCAGGGGAGGACATTCCTGACCAAATGCCAGCAAATTTAATTCCACATTTATCTGCAATTTGTATCAGAGTCCAGCTAAACCACCAGGAATGCAGGCCCTGGGTGCAGGGATTCAGTCCTGGTGGGTCTGTGTCCGTCTGTCCCAGCCCTGGTGGGCAGCATGGAATCACTTCCTCTTCATGTTCTGGAGGTGAGGTGCAGACACTTTCACCTTCCCAGGAATATTTCTTGACAGATCTGTGTCCTGGGGAACAGGGCAGAGGAGAAGGTGACCACAGCAGGAAAGCCTTTCTGGAGCACTGGCATGATCCTGTCCTTGGCCCTGGCGAGCACCAGGACATCTCCAGCCTCAACTCCCAGTGCCAGCTCCTGCCCCTGCTCCAGGAATTCCCACTCCCAAACCCAGAGGGTCCCTTGGGAGCTGCTGCTGCTGTCAGACAGTGACAATGCAGAAACCAGGCCCAGTGCTCCCACTGAGGCTCAGGTTCTCACGGTCCCTCCCAGCCTGGGCAGCAGAGCTTTCCCAGAGGAGCTGGGCAGTGCCCAAGGCCAGGCTGGATGGGCCTTGGAGCAGCCTGGGATAGTGGGAAGTGTCCCTGCCCATGGATTTTTAAGATCCTTTCCCCCCCAAACCACTGCAGGACTCCCTGGCCTTCCCCAGGAGTGCAGACAAACTGCACTGCTCAGCACCCTCAGCTGGGCAGCACTTCCTCCCAGAATGGCTCCTGCAGCCCCTGCAGGGCCAGGCTCACCTTGACGCTGCGGAACAGATCCTTCTCTCGGGCACTGGCCTCTTTGGACTGCATGAAATTGTGCAAGGCAATCTTGGCAGCTGGAAAAACCCAGGGAAGAGTGAAACAGCCTGGAAAGCACCGTGCCTGCAGCAGGCAGAGCACAGGAGGGGACTCGGGGCTCTCACACCGTACCTTTGCCCTTCTTCTGGGTGCCCGGAGTGAGCTTGACTTTGTACCTGCCCGAAGGAAAGGGGCCTGTCAGGAACACAAACCCCGCACGTGCCCTCCCGGGAAGGGGCTGCACTCACTTGTAGTTGGCCATGGCTGTGTAGGGAGCACAGATGGGGACAGCGAAGAGCAGGATGTCCTCGGGGTGGGGCTGCCCCGTCAGGGAGTCCAGCAGGGCCTCGCTGTCCTGGACACAGAGAGCTGCACTGGGACCTGTGCTCAGCCCTCCCGCAGCCACGGGGCACGGCTGGGAACAGGCAGCCTTGGAGGGCCCTTCCGAGCCAAACCATTCCAATATTCCATGAGCATGGAACTCCATGGGATGCCCAAGCCAGGATCTGTGACTGATCTGTTTCATCACTAAAATCACATCCTTGGCTGGATCTTGGTTTTGGGCCAAGGGTCACCCAAAGCTCCCCCAGCAGACACCGTTATCTTCCTCCATGGAGGAATTTAAAGGAATTCACTTATTCCCAGCCCTGGGCAACACCCACAGCCTGTAATTACACAAAAGTAATTACAGAAAAGTTTGAAGCAATTTGGTATGTAAATAAACTTCAAACAAAAGGAGAACCTGCACTGCTCACTGTGTGATTCTCCAGCCCAGAGCCACCAAGGCAAAAACCAAGGGCAAACATCCTTGGAGCCAGCTCTGGGTTTATGGAGGATGTGGAGATGAGCAGGGCAGGCATGGAGGTTCATTTTAATGAGATTAATTTTTAAAAATACAATTAAGGTGGGTTCAAACAGTCCTGGAGGGCTCCCCCATGCCCCAGTCCCAGCAGGAGCACAGCCCCACCTCAGCCCTTACAGAACTGAGCCTTTACCTCCAGTCCTGGCTGCTCCTGGTCCTGCTCCTCCTGCACACAAACAGAGAACACACCAGGCTGCAGAAACCGCAGAGCAGCTCCTGCCTCCCCTGTCCCCAAGAAATCCTTTAACCAGCAGCCCCAGAAAGCCCCATTGTCCCTGCAAACAGAACCGAGCTGCTTTCACAACCAAGGTGAGAGCAGCACTGCCGTGGGTGGGAGGGTGGAGGTTTCTTTCCAACCTCTCATTTGCCTGGCACACGCCGAGCTGGGAGGAGGAGATGGAGCTCAGAGATAGCAAATCCCAGCAGCAGCGGCAGCGCTGGGAGCTGGGGCACGCCCGGCTCAGGGGGAGGTGCTGGGTGAACCCGAGCCTCGGGACTGCTCCGAGCCCCAGATGTGCCTGTGCTGGCAGCAGGATGAGCACAGGGATTGCTGCAGGGCCTTGGGCTGCTCTGGGAATCCAGTGGGCTCCCTGAGCCCTGGCAGCAGAGCTCTCCACAGCGCCCAAAATCCAAGGGGAGCTGCTCAGCCTCCCGGGTGGGAGAGCTACCCAGAGCCAGGAGAGACACACGGGCAGGGGAGGAGAGGAGAGAGCTGCTCACCTTCCCCTCCTGCTGCTCACCCTCCTCCCCTGCTCCACCTTCCCATGCCCCTCCTCACCTTGTCCTCCTGCAGCTCATCCAGGCCTGGCTCCTGTGCCTCGTGCAGCACAATTCCTGCTGGCAGGCTCTCCTTGCCCCCTCCTGCTGCACGACGCAGGGGTTTGGGTTTCTGCTGCTGCTTCTTTGCTGCCTCTTCTTTTGTCTTCCCCTTCTTCCCTTTTTTCCCTTTGTCCTCCCTGTTGGAGCCTGCAGACTGTGGTGACACAGGTGGTCAGGGCTGCTGAGCAGAGCCCCCACACCCCGGGGAAGGCACAGCTCCCCCCTCACCCCCAGCAGCTTCATGATGAGCTCCCTGTCCTCCTCGTCCTGGTCCCTGTACTTCTCCTTCATCTTCTTCATTTTACTCTGCAGGAGGAAACACCAACAGCTTCAGAAATGACAACTTTTAGCAGAGTATTGCAAGCACAGATGCTCCTTCCTTCCCATAGCCTAAACTTTCAGAGCAGGTCACCAGTAAGCAAGGCACTGGTTCCAGTGAGCTCTGTGCTCACCCCCAGCACCATGTGAGACCCCTGAAAGCAGCACCAGGCAGCCGTGGGTGTCTGGCACTGCTGTCCCTGTTTCCATGGCCCTGGTCCCTGCCCACCTTCTGGCCCCGTTTGATGGGCTGAGGGGCTGGAGCTGCCTTGGGGCAGTTGGGAGCAGCCACAGGTTGGGTCTCTGCCTCTGCCTCCTCCTTCTTCTCTTCAGACATCTCCGAGTTCTCAGAGTTGTTCTGCTGCTTCTTTTTCTTCATTTCCCTAAGGAGAACAATCCCAACACCCTCATTTGTTGTGATGAGAGAGGAGAGGCTGGGCTCTCCTGACAGCATTCCCAGGCTGCTTCCCTGCCACAGGGACCCAGAGCAACACTGCAAACAGCCCCCCCTCAGAAAATCCTCTCCAGGCCAGCAGCACAGCTGTCCCAGGCAGCGCTGCCAAAGGCCAGGAGCAGCAGCTCCCCTGGAAATGCAGGATGGACAATGGGCAGGGACTGGAGCGGGTCCAGATGTGCCCAGGACATGGGGAGGGAATGGGGAAGAAGCATTTACCCAGAGCAGCTGGGGCTGCCCCTGGATCCCTGGCAGTGCCCAAAGCCTGGACAGGGCTTGGAGCAGCCTGGGGCAGTGGGAGGTGTCCCTGCCATGGCAGGGCTGGGATGAGATGGGATTTAAGGTCCCTTCCAAGCCAAACCATGCTGGGGTTCCCTGGAGCAGCCACTGGCCCTCACCTCCTCTCCTTGGCAGAGAGATGCCTCCGGCCCTGGGCCCTGCTGTCACCCTGAGGAGGCAAAGGCAGTTCAGGGCAGATCCTGCCCGGCAGCTCCCACTGCTCTGGGCCACCCACGGCAGCTGGGACCTTACCAAGCTGGGCTCTTCCTCTTTGGGGATGATTTTCTGCAGGGATCTGCGGGGAGATGCAAAAGGAGCTCATCAGCAGATGTAGGGCAGCTCACCATGGACACACAGCCCAAACTTCAGCAGGCTGGCTCTAACTTCCAGCTTTCCAGAGCCTGGCAGTCCCAGCTCTGGTGACTGGGAAAGGCAGGAACACTGGGATCCACTTTAGAAAACAATCTGAGCTCTCTGCCAGCTCCTCTCTCACACACACAAGCACCAAACACAGCCTGGGCACCGAGGGAGCCCCAGTGTGCAGCTTCCCATGAGCCTCACCCAATCCCTGCTCCCTGCACCCTCCAAGGAGTGCCAGGGACTGCAGGGAGCTGAGCTCATCCCACAGCCTGAGCCGAGCAGAGGCAGCTCAGGGCTCAGCTCCTCAGCATTCCCACTGCTGAGCACGGAAGGAAGGGCTGGCAGCACATCCCAGCCTTGTCCTGGCAGTGTTTTAGGAGACCCTCAGGTGCCCCAGCTGCTGCTTCTCTCACCTCTGGGGCTGAAGGTGTGACAGGTCGATGGTGGTGTCTGGATAATTCACCTCTTCCTCCTTCACCTCCTTCTGGGGCTCTGGATGTTCCTCCTCAGAGTCTCCATCGTCCTCCTCGGAGTCAGCCTCTGGAGCAGGAGTGTTCCCTCCTCCCTGCTCACCCTGGCTGCTCTCAGCCGTGGCTTCCACGTCCTCTGGAGCTTCCTCACCTTCTGGAGCTTCCACATCCTCTGCAGCTTCCTCACCCTCTGGAGCTTTCACATCCTCAGCAGCTTCCTCACCTTCTGGAGCTTCCTCACCCTCTGGAGCTTTCACATCCTCTGGAGCTTCCTCAGCCTCAGCTTTTTCCTCCTCACTGCTGCTGTCTCCTCCATCTGGGGCACCCAGGGCAGGAAAACACAGGAACACCAAACTGATCCATCATCCCAGGATGGTTTGGGTTGGAAGGGACATTAAAGTCCATCCAGTGCCACGCACACCTTCCACCGTCCCAGGCTGCTCCAAGCCCTGTCCAGCCTGGCCCTGGGCACTTCCAGGGATCCAGGGGCAGCCACAGCTGCTCTGGGCACCCTGTGCCAGGGCCTGCCCACCCTCCCAGCCAGGAACTCCATCCCAATATCCCATCCATTCCTGCCCTGTGTCAGTGTGAGACCACTCTAAACTCTGGGATCCCCCCGCAGCACCCACAGCCCCCAGTCCCCCCCTATACCCAAGGGCTCCACCTCCTCAGCCTGAGGGAGCTGAGGGACCCCCAGCAGCCCCCCAGTGTCCCCCTGTACCTAAGAGCTCCAGCTCCTCAGCCACCAGCTCGCTGGCACTGCTGGACACCGTGTCCAGCTCCTCATCCTGGACCTTGACCTTCCTCTCCTCGCGGTGCCTCCACACACAGCTCTCGTCCACCTGCAAACCAGGAGCCTCTGGGTCAGGCCTGGCAATGCTCACACAACACCTCAACTCAGCTCTTCCTTCCCCTTTTAACACTTCCTGCCATCAAAAGGCAGGAAAATGAAACCAGACCCAAGTGTGCCAAGCCCACAAGGCAGGGTGGCACACAGAAATGTTCAGATTCCAAACAGAGCTGGGAGAGCAGCCCTGGCAGAGGCAGGAAGGGGCAGAGTCTGTCTGGAATGCAGCCAGAGCACACTGCTTCCACTTCCATCTCAGCCCAGAGTCATTATCAGCAAGAAGCTCTTTATGGGATTTCTCCCAGTGGGAAAAGGAGTAATTGGGAATACACTGATAAGCAAGATGCAGAAAATAAACCTCCTGCAGCTCAAAGCAAATTACAAAAGCCAGCAGGAGCTGCATGGGAAAAGCTGTACCTTAAACAAGAAGCTGAAGCCCATCATCAGATAGGAAGGTGGAAGGAAATTCTTTTTCCCTGAAAAACAAAGGGAGAGTCTCATGAGGAGGTTTAGCAGCCACGCTGCACGATGTACTTCCAAAATTCATTTTTATTAGAGGCTTTAGGCTACCAAAAAATTACACTGGGGTTTTTTTTTATCTCTGGGATGAGAACAGGAGAGCTCAAAAGCAGCTGAGTTAATGAACTTCTGCCCAGGGCTCAGCTCAAACTGCTGCTGCAGCTGCCTGATACTCAGACTGAGCCATTCCCAACAGATTTCTGGGAGAAGAGTGGGATCTGCTGCCCCTGCAGGACAGCCCAGCACCTTCGGGAAAACATCCCTTGGGCCTCACCTCGGATCATGAAGCTGCCAGTAGTGAGATATTCTCCCGTGGGGGCAGTTTTAGAAACCTAAAAGAAAAACAAAAAAAACTGTAAAAATTCTCTGTGACAGAAGGCCAACATCAGGTGACAACAGCACCAAGAGAAACACTGGCTCAACAGGAGCTGAACTCCTGGAACAGCTCTGCAGGACTCCATATCCAAGGGATTCTTCCTCTCCTTAGCAGGGAATTTTCCTAAGGGATGTTTCAATCCAATCACACCCTACTAGCACTGAGTTTTAGGAGTCCTGGGTGAGTAACTCAGGAAATAAACCCAGGATCTACTCAGGAGCATTCAGGGAATAATGCTGCCTTGTGCAGGCTGCCCTAGAGCAGAGGCTGGGTGCAGTTCCAGAATAAAGCAGGGATTCATTCAAAGCATCTCCTCCATGGATCCACCTTGGGCAGCACCAGAGCCCAGCCAGGGCTGCACCCAAGATGAACCAAAATGGCCCCAAAATGCACGGCCGGGCACGGGGTCTGTCCCTGGGATCAGCTCTGCTCCATTTGCCCCTTGCAGTTCATTGTCCCATCCCAGCTTTAGCCCCTGCACTCCCACCCTGCTTGTTTTTCTCTCTGCAGCCCACGGGGTTTGTGCTCCTGGGCTGAGATTTGGGTCATTTGTCCTTGGTGCCCAGCTGGAGCAGGAATTGTTTTGTCTCCCTGCTCTGTGCACAGAGCTCAGAACTGCACATCATCAGAACCATGCCCTGATATGGAGCCCAGACCCTCACACTAAAGCAGCACAGAATGTGAAAAACAGAAAAGCTGAACCTGAGGCATGAGCAAAACCACCACACCTTTGGTGTGATCTCCCCACCCTCACACACAAGTGTGACCCACAGCCACGGGCTCGTGTCTGGGTGCCACCGCAGCCCCCTGGGCTCTGTGCCCGCAGTGCTCACCTGGCTGTGGGACACCCACCAGGCGCTGGTGACCACGCGGGCGTCCCAGGCAGCGCTGTAGCACAGGGCCATGGTGCCCGCCTCCGTCAGCGTCCGCGGCGGGATGGGCTCACCTGCAACACCCAGAGCCTTCAGATGCTGCCCTGAGCCAGCCTGGCAGCCTCCCAGGATGGGCTGATGCCCATCCCAAGGGAAGGCACTGCCAGCTCCTGTCCCCAGGGCTCCACAGGTACCTGAGGGGTTCTTGATGACGCAGCTGGTGGCTCCGTGCAGATCCGCGTGCACGTAGATGTCCCCTGGGAAACAGAGACTCCCCTCAGACCCACACCCCCCTGCAGCCAGGGAATCTCTGATGTCACATGGAAATGCCTGGTCTGGCTGCAAGGGGCAGGGTGGGGACACAGAAGTGCAGCCAGGATATTTTCTGAAAAATCCTTTTGCCAGGATTTTTCTCCTGAGAAGCTGAGAGGCCTCAGAGGAAAAGAAAAACAATAATTATCTGCTGCTGTGGAATGCAACAGGTGCATCTGGGATTGGTCTCATGGGATTGTTTTTAATTAATGACCAATCACAGCCAGCTGGCTCGGACTCTCTGGTCAGTCACAAGATTTTATTATCATTCCTTTCTATTCCTTTCAACCCTTTTGATGAATCCTTTCTTCTATTATTTTAGTATAGTTTTAATATATCATTTTCTTTTAATATAATGTAATATATATCATAAAATAATAAATCAGCTTCTGAAACATGGAGCCCAGATTCTCATCTCTTCCCTCATCCTGGGACCCCTGTGAACACCGCCACACAGCAGATATGAGAGCTCCTTTCCTTTATGGTTTTAGGAATGTAAAAATGGTAAATGTTGTATTTCCCAGCTCTGTGAACACCACCCCACAGAAGCCTTTTAGTCCATCCCTGTCCCAGGGAGAATCAGCTCCTCTGCTCCTGAGGGCAGCCCATCCAAGCTGCTCTTGCCCCATGGCACCACAGGAACTCCCAGCACCAAAATTCCCTTGGATCCAAGGCCCAGCTCAAGGACAAAGCACAGGGACCTTCCCTGTCACTCCTGGAGACTGACAGAAGTGGGAAAGAGGAGGAAGCCCCACATGGCCTCCGTGGGCTCACCTGGTTTGAGGTAGCGCTTCACGATCAGCTCGTTCTGCTGCTGATCCCTGCCAGCAATCACCAGGTAATTCTCAGAGCTGATGAACCACAGGAACTTCTCAAACCTGCCAAATTGCAGCAAATCCACAGTGTGAGCGACACCTGGAACTAACAGGACATTGCACAGGTGGTTTTTGATACCAAACTCAAAATATCCATCTCAGCACCTACAGTTTATGAGACTGGAAGTATTTTCAGTTCCATCCCCAGGCCTGGGACATAAAAACAAGGCATGGGACAACTCCAGCATCACTGGCAGTGAGATCTGGAGATGGAACAAAAAGCACAGTCCTGCTATTTATTTTTATTTTAATAATTAAAAGCTTTGGGGTTTTATTTCATTTGTTTGTTGCTTTTTAAAGCACAGAAGCCCAGAATGGTCTGGTTTGGAAGGGATCTTAAAGACGACCCAGTCCCCCTGGACCACACCTTCCACTGTCCCAGGTTGCCCCAAGCCCCATCCAGCCTGGCAGGGAGGTGGCAGCCACAGCTGCTCTGGGCTGCTGTCCCCAGGAACCATTCTGGGATCCTCTGGCTCTTTAAGGAGACTCCATGCAAAGTGCAGAGCTCACAAATCCCAAAGATCTCCACTCCTAAGCCAGGGAAGATCCATCCTGACACATGAGAGAAGGACAATGGAGCTGTACTTGCCAATAGACCTTTCTGGCCTTCTGGATGGTGGTGACAGTCTGAACTTCCCTCAGGGTTTGCTTTGTCTTCTTCTCAGCTGATTTAAAAGCCTGTTTGGACAGAAAGCACCATCAGCATCCAGCAGGAATCACAGAATTCCCCACTGAACACTGGGAAAGTTGGGAGGGAATGGCCTGGACTTGATCACAGTGCGGGCTCCACCCAGCCCTGCCCCAACGCCACCCTGGAGAGCTGCTCCCTGAAACGATCAGCTCTTGCACTGGAAGGATTTCCACTGATTTTCCCCTCGAAGCCCTGGTCTGTCAGTGCCTCCACCTGCTCTGAGTATTCCCAGTGCTAGTGGAAAAGGAGGATCCATCAGGGATCTGCAATCCTCCATGAGCTCCAAATGTCAAGAATAAAACAACTCTGGGTGATTGTTTTTCCCTTTCATGTTTTGTTAGGGCTGCTCAGACCAGCTCAGGATTTCCCCGAGGAGTGGCAGGGATTTTCCTTTTAAATATCTTCTAAATTCCAAGAGAAAAAAATACCTTTTCTGCAGCTTCCACTGTCTTCTGAGTTTTCCTGGCTGCGTGTCTTTTGTGATCATAGTACCTGTGAAACACAAGTGTGTGTCCTGAAATCCCAACAGATCCACTCCTTCATCCCCATCCCAGGCCTCTGCCTTTGGTTCCATGGGCAGAATTGGAAAATTCAATCAGTGTGAGCCACAGAGCAGCTGCTCTGCACCAGGGAATTCCCATCCCAGAGCTCAGGAGAAGCTGCTGTTTCAATTTTTAACTTTTATTTTTAACAAGATATCCCAAAACACTTCCTCCTGCACACCCAGAGAAATTTCTCCTTCAAAAAACACTTATTTACTAAAAAAATCTTACTTTTTGGCATTGGCATAGGCAGACAAATTGAGATCAACATCAATCAATAAGGGTTTGTTTTTCTGAGGTTTCTTCAACTGTTTGGTTTTATTCTTTTTCTTTTTTCCCTTTGGTTCTTCTGTTTCTTCCTTCTCTACGTCAGCATCATCCTCCTCCTCTTCCTCTTCAGATAACACATAGGGGTTCCTAAAAAGATGACATCATAAGACTGAGATAACAGAACTGGTTAATTTTTAATCCCTGGTGCAACGTGCTCTTAACTTCATTCTCTCAGAAGTTGAGAAATGGCCCAAGGAGCCTCTAAACCCTCCCCACTGTGCAGACACAGGAGCTTCATGTGCCGACCCTTTTTTGTCCTGGAGTCAGCCAAATTTGGGGGGATAACAGAAAACAAAAGCAGAAGATAAAGAGCCCAATATTTCCAATCCAAGGAACTGACTGAAAATGAGTTTATTCTATGAACTGCCACTTCGGAAAGCGAGGTAACCAAAAACTCACAGATTCACTTTGCCACGTCCCAGCTTTTACACCAAAACTTCTGGGTACAGAAAAGCTATTTTGGGGTATTTTTCAAATCTCTGAGCTCCTGCTGCAGGGCACTCACCTCAGCAGCATGGTGATGTGGTTTGTCTGCAGCTTTAACTCTTTGATTGCCATGGCCACGGGGTCCCCCTGGGCCTGGGCCTCCTTGACGATGGCGCCGATCTCGCTCCAGTCGATCTGGTTGGCCAGGGCGCTGCGCACCACCTGGATGGCCCTGTCCACCACCTCCAGGTTCATCTCTATCAGCTCCCCCTTCAGCTTATCAGCTTCCTTGGGAAAAGAGCAGCTTGGAGCAGTGCAGCCAAGCACGTGCTCAGCAGGAGGTGTTATGAAAATGGAAGCAGCGGTGAAGAAATGCAAGGATGGATTGAAGTGGTGGCATGGGAGAAGATCCAACCCCAGTGCTGCCAACCCCTGGGGTGGTGGAAAGTGTCCCTGCCCCTGGAGCTGGGTGGGATTGAAGTTCCCTCCCAATCAAACTATCCCCTGGTGGTGTGATTATGCACTTTTTAATTAAAACCCAAAATCTGCCTTACCTGAGCCTGCTGGAGAGCTTCCAGTCTGTGCTCATGGTCCCTACGGACATTTTCAAGTTTCTTCAATGCTTGTTTTTCCTTTTAAATACAAAATGGCAAAAATATAAATTAAAATATTTCATACTAAAATATATTTATATTTATGGTTATGTTTATGTTTAATCTTGCAGTGATTATCTGATGCCTTTACCAAATGGGATCAGGTAATCAGTGGAAGAAGCAAGAGGAGCCTGTGGAGATGTGGGAGCCATCCCAGCTGCCCAGCCTGGATCAGGACTCACCTGCTGCAAGGCCTTCAGATCAATCTTCTGCCCCTCCAGCTTGGAGTAGAACTCATCTGTAGCCTGCAGGAGAGAGTGAGGTTGGAGAATGCCCAGGCTGGCCTGTCTCAGGGCAGGCACAGGAGGGCCCTGCAGAGAAAAGGCTGCAAAGCACTAAAAGAGGTGACAGAGGCTGAAACAATCTCCAGGAGCTTTCTCCAGCTCCCTTCCCATGGGATGAGTCCAGCAGGACACTCAGGGCTGAGTCTCACTGCAAACACTGAAGGAAAAAGTGGCCAAGCAATGGTTCACCTTCTTTGCTAAGAAATGATGGAAAAGCTGCTTTGGTTCAGATTAAATGGCTGCAAAGGCAGATCTGCCTGCCCTGAACCCCTGCTGCCTCACTGGTCACTTAAACAAGCACAAAGACCCAGAGTGCCAAAGAACTGCTCCAGGTGTTCCAGCTGTGCCTAAAGCACAAGGTGAGGAAGGTTTGGGGCTGTTTAGATCATCAGAGAGACTGGGGACAAGGGATGGAGGGACAGGAGCCAGGGAATGGCTCCCAGTGCCAGAGGGCAGGGATGGGTGGGAGATTGGGAATTGGGAATTCCTGGCTGGGCTGCCCCTGGATCCCCAGGCTGGACACTGGGGCTGGAGCAGCCTGGGACAGTGAAGTGTCCCTGCCATGGCAGGGGGGGCACTGGGTGGGCTCTGAGCCCCTTCCAGCCCAAACCACTCTGGGGTTCTGTGATCACTGAAGGAAATCACAGAAACTGAGGAAGGAACAGGGCAGGAGCATAGAGTGGGAATTCTGGAGCTCAAGGTCAAGAACAAGAGGCAGTTAATGACTCCAGATGTTCATGAGTCGAGGAGCAGAAAGGACAATGCCCAAGGAAACCCCAAATAAGAGGCCTGAGGCTGTCAGAGTGTAAATGTGATGTCTGCCACACCTGCTAACTCCAGACACAACCCAGACTCCAGCTCTGCAGAACAAACATTTGGGATTCTCTGACTGGAGCTCCCACCTCCCTCACTGCAGGACCCGAGCTCAGGAGCCAGCACTGCCCAGCTGCAGCCCAAAGGCCCTGCCGGGGGTGGCTTTTTCTCACCAAACATTCATCCACAAAATGATTCATCCCTTCCAAGGCCTCTGCTTTCATTAACAACCCCTGCACTGTGTTTTAATTACTCTTTTTAGCAGCAGTCAATCCAAGCACTTAAGTACAGCATCAGCAAAAGCACTGTACCTTATTGAATGAGTCAAATTCCAAGTAGGGACATTTTGAATGTTGAGAAAACAAGAAAGGATGAAATTCCTCATATCTGTAAAATACACATTTGATATTATCACCTGAAAACTAATTTCTGTTATGCAGACTAGTAAAAAATATTTCAAATATTTACGTTAGATATCTTCTGCTGGTTTATCTGGTTCCAGACTTGGCTTTTTATAACATAACCCTGAAAGAAAATAAAAATATCGTTTGTCTGTGGAAAGGTTTAGGTATCAATAAATAATTCCAGGGTTTTAATTGTGATGTCTGCCACACCTGCTAACTCCAGACACAACCCAGACTCCAGCTCTGCAGAACAAACATTTGGGATTCTCTGACTGGAACCTCCCTCACTGCAGGACCCGAGCTCAGGAGCCAGCACTGCCCAGCTGCAGCCCAAAGGCCCTGCACTGGCTTTTCTCACCAAACATTCATCCACAAAATGATTCATCCCTTCCAAGGCCTCTGCTTTCATTAACAACCCCTGCACTATGTTTTAATTACTCTTTTTTAGCAGCAGTCAATCCAAGCACTTAAGTACAGCATCAGCAAAAGCACTGTACCTTATTGAATGAGTCAAATTCCAAGTAGGGACATTTTGAATGTTGAGAAAACAAGAAAGGATGAAATTCCTCATATCTGTAAAATACACATTTGATATTATCACCTGAAAACTAATTTCTGTTATGCAGACTAGTAGAAATATTTCAAATATTTACGTGTAGATATCTTCTGCTGGTTTATCTGGTTCCAGACTTGGCTTTTTCTCCCTTTTCTGGATAACATAACCCTGAAAGAAAATAAAAATATCGTTTGTCTGTGGAAAGGTTTAGGTATCAATAAATAATTCCAGCAGGGAACATTGTGCCTGACCCACTGGCTTGGCTCCAATTCCTTCTGGAAAAAGAAGTGAACTTCTTCCAGCCCTCAGGACTATCCCATAAATGCAGAATTTCTGTGCAGGATTTATTACAGAACCTATTAAATCCCAAGTGCAAATCTCCCAGGATTCACACAATCTGCCTGTGCATTATTTAATTGTGCCCAGCTTGTGGAATGCAGCAATTTTTATTCCACATCAGCACCTGACACCCAGGAATAAAACCCAGAGCTGGGAACAGCAGGAATTGGGAATTCCCGAGGAATCCCTGCTTGCCAGTTTAACTCTGCAATTCCAAATCCCTGATATCCCACCCAGACCCACCTTTCCACTGAAGTTGTCAGTGAGGGCCATGTATTCTTCTGCTTTCTCTAGAGCTGAAAGAACCTTTTCAAGGTTTTCTGAAGAGAAAACAGCAGAAATATTTCATCCCTGCAATTATTGCTCATTTTAAACAGGAGTCTAAGTTTCCATCTGGGAAATTTTTAATATAAAAATGTATTTAGATGCTTTTAGCACATAATCATTCAAGTTTCAGGAGGAAAAAAAGACCCCACAAATACCAGCACTTTATGAAATTAAAGCTGCAGAGGTAAAGCATAAACCAGAAGCTGTGAGAAGTTATTTTTTTACTGCACCATAATGCAGTAGGAAGGGAAAAAACCCTCTGGATTTATGGCAAATATAAAACACATGAGGAAAATAAGACTGCAGGAAAATATTTTCTGATTTTCATTTCCCAATAAATGTGAAGCTGCTGCTTTACCAAATCCCCAATGTTTGCTACAAATAAAGACTTGGATGTTAATTCTTCTTGTCAAACACCCAGAACTCACCTCATGATGAGGTGGTGTCAGTACACAATTATTTAGACTACAGGAACAACCTGACATTTTTTCTCCAATTTATGCACAAATCAACAGTTTTAATGCAAACAAGGATGGTCCCTAAGCTAAAAACATTTAAAAACAAAACCACATGGTCAGAACCACAGGTTCACTCATCTCTTTGGGAAAAAACCACTACAGAGACATCAAAATCCCCATATTTGTGGCCCAGCCTTTAAAATATTACACCTTTATTTTCCAGATGTTCATCTATTTTGACAGCTCCAGAAAATCCAGCTTCTATAAGGCAGTGCTCAATGAGAGTGGCCCCATAAGCTGTTAAAAAAAAAAAAAAATAGAGAAGGATCATCTGTAGAAAATATTCACAATTTGCATTAAAAAAAACCACAACAAAACTGGACATAAGAGTGTGAGAAGTGCCAAAAATCAGGGAAGGGGCAGGAGGGATGGGTGGGTGGGTGAGGAGAAGGGGATGAGAAACAGCCAGAATTGCCACAAAGGGAAAAATGGTGGGGATTTTAGAGTGGAGCAGCTGTGCCTGGTAACTGGATCAGTAACACCACGTGAGGCCAAGGTTTCCTACATGACAGGATCAGAAACACCAAATTCCAGCACGGTGCAGCACAACTGGGATCAGTGGGGGACAATAATTAGCAATTGTACAGTAATATTAGTATTATTATTATATAGAAGTTATTTAAGAGAGTAGGGTAGAGAAAGAGAGGGAAAAGGGTGGTGAAGAAAAAAAATCAAGAGATGGGGAAAGTCATACTCAGGTGTGATTTGAGCTGGAAATTCTCAGCTTGAGCTCAGGAAATTCTCAGCTTGAGCAGCACTGGCAGGTCAGGAGGAAAACCAATTTTGTTCTGATGACCTCAAACATGACAAATTTGGTTCTGTGTTCAGGAAAACCTGACTTTACACTTACAGCTCCTGTCTGGTACCAGGATGGTGCAAAATGCCCCAAGGCAGAGCCCCAGCAGAGCCACAGCCAGGGCTCATCACTGCTGCACCAGGGGCAGATGCCTTGGAATCCCCAAATCCCTGTTTCCCAAGGCAGCCTGGCCGGGTGGAAGGTGCTCCTGCCCTAGGCAGGGGTGGAATGAGATGGGATTAAAGGTTCCAAACCCCAGTTCAAACCACTCCAGGGCTCTGTGATAAGTTATTGTCCCAGAGTGCAGGGCAAGATGTATTCTATTAGCCATCTGTATGGCAGCTGTCTTCTGTCCATTGGGCAGTTTTTCCTTATCTCTTCCACAGCCACTCCTCCCTCTGGGCAGACACCTGCTGATAACAGCTATGGAATGTCCCTGCATGGCTGATAAGAACTGCAGCATCCCATTGGGAGATGTGAGCCCAGGGGGAGGAGCCAAGCATTCCTGCCTGGATAGAATCTGGAGATTCTGGAACACCAGCACGGCTTCTGCACTGGATTGCCCAGAGGAACAGCAGCTGCCTCTCCTTCCCCTGGACCTTCAGAGGCAGAGACTGCACCCTTGTCCAGGATCCCTGCTCCAGCAGAACCAGCCCTGACCCTGCAGGAGGGCTGAGCCACAATTCCAATGGCACTGCTGCCAGCACCCTGACCCACAGGGTGTCAGGCTGGGTTCAGGCTGCAGTTTCGTTCACTGCATTGTTTATTTCATCCTTTTATTTTCTTCCCTAATAAAGAACTGTTATTCCTGATCCTATAGTTTTGCCTGAGAGCCCCTTAATTTACAATTTATAGCAATTGGGAGGGAGGGGGTTCACATTCTCCATTTCAGGGGAGGCTCCTGCCCTCCTTAGCAGGCACCTGGCTTTCCAAACCGAGACATTATTCCAATTTTCCAGCACGACAGAGCACACACTGAGTGACCTCACTCCATCTCCTGACAAAGGCCAGCCACTTACGAAGGAGTGGGTTGAGAACCCTCTTCAGCTGCTCCCCTTTGGGTGCATTTGATATGATTTCAGTTAACCTGCAGGAAGGAGAAAATAAAAACATGCAATTCCAAAGAATAATGTGTTTTAAAACAACATTGCATTGCTTAGAAGCTACAAAACATTTCCAGCCTTAAAAAAATGAAACTAAAAATGGCCTGGAATAAAATACCCAAGGACTTTCACAGCTCTGACAAATTTGGGTTTGTCCCAATAAATACACCATTTATGAGCTCTGAAATTCACGGGGATTTTTGAAGGAGTTTGGAATGAGTTAGAGATGGGACCTCTGAGTTTTTTAGATGATGCTGTTTATTTTTTTATCTTCTGCATTAACAGGAAAGGTGAGTTCAGCTCACATCTTCACTGCATGGTTCAGAAGGTCACAGGACCCTCAGTTACAAGACTTTTTAAGGAGTTATTGACCAATAAAACACTGCCAACAAGGATATTTATGCTTTTTACACAATCCTTAAATATTTCACCTTATGGACCCATGCTCCAGTGTGAGCTTTCTTAGCCAATCCTGTTATGGCACACAAACCCACAGTGCTGCACTCTAAACTCCTTGTTTACCTCTGGAACTACTTTTATTTCTATATCTTAAACTCTAAAACTCAAAATTTTCTTCTTCTTAATGTGTCTCTGCTACAAATCCACATTCTCACTTCTAACACCTCAGTTTGGGAGCCTTTTCCAAGGTCTCAGATCAAATCCTGAGTTTAATTCTAAACTTTGCCTTACAGGCCCAAAGTTCTGAGAATTCCCTACATTTCAAATTCCAACAGAAATGGGAATTACCTGTCCAAGGTGGGCAGGGGCACAGCAGCTTTGGCACTGGCCATGGATAATATATCATTTATGAGCTGTGAAATGGGAATTACCTGTCCAAGGTGGGCAGGGGCACAGCAGCTTTGGCACTGGCCATGGTTAATATATCATTTATGAGCTGTGAAATGGGAATTACCTGTCCAAGGTGGGCAGGGGCACGGCAGCTTTGGCACTGGCCACAGTTAATATATCATTTATGAGTTGTGAAATGGGAATTACCTGTCCAAGGTGGGCAGGGGCACGGCAGCTTTGGCGCTCTCCACCGGGTACCGCTCCCTCACGGCGAACCGGACGTCGTCGGCGCCGTCGGTGCGGAACCTCAGGATGTTGAGGATCAGGTACTCGTGGTCAGTGAGGACAACGTTGCCCTGTGAGCACAGGAACCCTGAGCGAGGCCAGCGCGGTGTCCCTGCCCCAGGGGACACTGGCAGCCTGTGGGAACCCAGGACATTCCTCTGGCTGCCCTGGAGGACTCGAGACCCAGACCCCCGTGCCTTTGATTTAGCCCTTGGAAAAAACTACCAACCTTATTTGAGGATTTACAAGTAGAATGACAGTTAGTTTGTCACAGGGTGAAAAGTAGAATTTGGGGGTTTTTAGAATGGGGGCTTGGGGTCCCAACATGGAGGAATTTGGGCATGCCTTGTCCTTTCTCCTTTTTCCTAGCCTCCATCTTCTGGGTGATGGTGGCACTTTTGAATTGGTTTAGGGTAGGGACGGACTGTCTAACACAGGTGATAGGTATTGGAAAATTATTGTAAATAAAGTACACATAGTTTTTAGTATAAAAAGTAGTAGTTTTAGAATAAAAAGTAGTGGTTTTAGTATAAAAGTAGTACTTTTAGAATAAAAAGTAGTGGTTTTCAGTAGTTTTTAGTATAAAAAGACAACACCCCTCTGAGGGCAGGGAGTGTGCCACTGACTGACCTGCTGAACAGACCTCAGCAGGCCAGGGCAAGAACATTACAGACAACAGAAAATAACCCTGAGAACCAGGACAGAAGAATCCTGAGCCCAGAGAGCCCGAGATGAGGCTGGCTCACCCTGTCATAGAGCTCCAGGATGAGGTGGTAGGCAGCCTGCTCGCTGCCGAACTGCAGGTCCACGATGCGATCCACGCCCAGCTGCCGCACGCTCACCAAGCGCCGCGTCCTCAGGTGCTTCCGGCACTGCAGGGGAGGCTCAGGCTGGAGCTTTTATGGTTTCAAATCAGGGCTGCCTCAGGGGGAACCCTAAAACTCTGTCAGCTGCTGCTCCCTCCTGTTTTATGCAGATAAAATAATTCCTCGCTAGGCCTGAAACTCAAGGACGCCTCACTGGCTCAGGGCCCGAAAAATGTAACCAACAGTGAATTCATCATAATAATCAGTGAATTATTTTGTTGTTTAATATTGTTCTTTTTGTGTGTGTGTGTGTGTGTGTGTGTGTGCAGGTGAATGCTTTGCCTGTGAAATAAACAGTTTTTTCCATTTTTCTCCAAGGAAGTGTTTTTCCTGAACCGCTTGGGTTGAATTGAATCTGCTTTTTGAATCTGCTTTCTAGAGAAACCTACTGGGAGGTTCTCTCCCAAATTTGCCCTAAACCAGGACAGGGAGCAAACCTGGAGTAAGTGACTTCATTACCTGAAGTTATAATTGGACAATTAACCTCTGATATGCAAATGGATCAAATTCCATCTGTCTGAAAAACTCGTGATTGCTGTCTCACCTGGGTGTGGCCTCTGCAGGGCTCCTGCCTGCCCAGGGTGTGCCCTTTGAAGGCCTTTCAATAAATACCCACCTTCCTCCTTTAACTCTGTCCAGCCTCTGCTCCAGGCAGCCTCTACAGGCATCAGAGGGGTGGGGAAAATGTCTGGGAAACACCTGAAAACACCTGGGGATGCCTTGGCTATAGAGACCTCCTGTGGCACTTCCCACTTAACTCAAATATCACAAGTGTAAAAATGTTGGTGCTCACCAAAGTAACACCTTCATTTTTATAATTATAAATATAATTGAGCTGAAAGCTTAATATTAAGATATTTTTTCCATGTTGTTTGTTTAGCTCAAGGGAGCAGCTGCTTCAAATTCTAAGAGTTTATTTCCAAAGAGAATTGGGATTATCCCTGCATCCATCTCTGCTGTGGAAAGCCACCCTGGAAATCTCTGCTGAGTCACTTCAGGGTGCACCCAGAGGTTAAACAGATCCATGGGAGCCATCCCAGGCTGTATCCCCATGGATGCACCTGCAGGAGCCCAGCCTAAGAGCCTGGAGCAAGGCCTGACCCCCCAGAGCTCAGCACACTGAACAGAGAACTCTGGAGCACAGGGTGCTGCATCCTAAAAATTCACACAATCCAACTGGAATGACAAGGATTTTACTGGAGCAACATTCCAGAAGGAGTTTATAAATAAAGTTTATAAAAACTATAAATAAAGCTTATAAAAAGTGTTTACCAATTTAAACATTCACTCTTTCAGGCACTGAACACAGTGATGTGACCCCAAGCCCACGTTTGCTCTTCCCTTGTCCTCAGCCACCTGCAGGACCAGGATTCACTGGGATAACCCTTCCCTGCTCTCCTGCCTCCAAGGACAGGAGGTGACCGCTCCCTCCTGATGTGCAGACACCTTCCAACACCCAAGCCCTGCAGAGCTCACCTTCATGGCAAAGCTGGATGGCATCATGTTCTTCGGCCACTCAAACTCCGTCAGGTGGATGCGGATCCCCGACTCCAGCAGCAGCGTGGCCTTGCACTCTGGCCTGGGGAAAACAGAGCAGCTGCACCCCAAAACCCCCAGCTGCACCCCAAAACCCCCAGCTGTACCCCAAAACCCACAGCTGCACCCCAAAACCCCCAGCTGCACCCCAAAACCCCCAGCTGTACCCCAAAACCCACAGCTGCACCCCAAAACCCCCAGCTGCACCCCAAAACCCCCAGCTGCACCCCACAGCTGTACCCCAAAACCCCCAGCTGCACCCCAAAACCCACAGCAGCACCCCAAAACCCACAGCTGCACCCCAAAATCCCCAGCTGCACCCCAAAACCCACAGCTGCACCTCAAAACCCACAGCTGCACCCCAAAATCCACAGCTGCACCCCAAAACCCCCAGCTGCACCCCAAAACCCCCAGCTGTACCCCAAAACCCACAGCTGCACCCCAAAACCCCCAGCTGCACCCCAAAACCCACAGCTGTACCCCAAAATCCCCAGCTGCACACCAAAACCCACAGCTGTACACCAAAACACCCAGCTGTACCCCAAAACCCACAGCTAAACCCCAAAATCCACAGCTGCACCCCAAAATCCCCAGCTGCACCCCAAAACCCACAGCTAAACCCCAAAACTCACAGCTGCACCCCAAAATCCCCAGCTGCACCCCAAAACCCACAGCTGTACCCCAAAACCCACAGCTGTACCCCAAAACCCACAGCTGCACCCCAAAACCCACAGCTGCACCCCAAAACCCACAGCTGCACACCAAAACCCACAGCTGCACCCCAAAACCCACAGCTGCACACCAAAATCCCCAGCTGCACCCCAAAACCCCCAGCTGCACCCCCAAAACCCACAGCTGCACCCCAAAACCCACAGCTGCACCCCAAAAATCCACAGCTGCACCCCAAAACCCCCAGCTGCACCCCAAAACCCACAGCTGCACCCCAAAACCCCCAGCTGCACCCCAAAATCCACAGCTGCACCCCAAAATCCCCAGCTGCACCCCAAAACCCCCAGCTGCACCCCCAAAACCCACAGCTGCACCCCAAAATCCCCAGCTGCACCCCAATACCCCCAGCTGCACCCCAAAACCCACAGCTGCACCCCAAAATCCCCAGCACCCCCTCCAAATGAGGACATTCTGGGATCCCACGTGGCTCAGGAGCAGCCATCCCCCCCCACCCCTCTGCACAGGGTTTTCCCATTCCCTAAGGACTTTCTGGGTAAAAATGACTGCATTTTACCAAAAACCAGCAGAATTTCACTGGAAACAAGTCAGAAATTACTGCAGGCAATTAAAAAATTTCACACAGCATTCCTAAAGAATTTGTAAGTAAAGACATTTAAAGCTCTTACTTTTGCAGGCGAATGAGATAGGTCTTGTTATCCACATCATAAACATTGTTCACTCTCATTCCCAACAAGCTGCCAAAAGGAAAACAAGGAAAGCTTTGGAGAGCCCAAAACACAACTGGCTGGGAAAAATCCCAGCGGCAATTAAAGTACACAGAAAGGCAAGTTATGATAAATTACCAAGTAATATAAATTACCACATTATGATAAATTACCAAGTTATGTAAATTACCAAGTTATGTAAATTACCAAGTTATGTAAATTACCAAGTTATGATAAATTACCAAGGAGTAACCAAAAGGGCAGCAAAGGAAGATTAATGGAATGAGCTGGAAGCAACAACCATGGAGAGATGGAGAAACTGCTCTTAAGACACAGCAATTAAGAGAGGGAGAAAATTAGATGGAGAAATTTATATTAATGGACAAAATGGAGAAAGCTGCCAGGTCCTGCCCGTGCTTCCCTTTGTGGCAGGGATGTAAAATGAACAGGTGATACTGGAGCTCCTGGCCAGCACAGGGCACCAGTAATCCCAGTATGGGCACTGAACTGGCCTGGGGGTGTCAGTCACTCCCTTCAGAGTGGGGATGGACACCAGGAGTCTCCCAACTGGGAAACTGGGAATGCTCACCTGGAGAGGAGAAGGCTCCAGGCAGAGCTCAGAGCCCCTGGCAGGGCCTGAAGGGGCTCCAGGAGAGCTGGAGAGGGGCTGGGGACAAGGGATGGAGGGACAGGAGCCAGGGAATGGCTCCCAGTGCCAGAGGGCAGGGATGGGTGGGAGATTGGGAATTCCTGGCTGGGCTGGAATGCCCAGAGCAGCTGTGGCTGCCCCTGGATCCCTGGCAGTGCCCAAGGCCAGGCTGGACATTGGAGCACCCCGGGACAGTGGGAGGTGTCCCTGCCATGGCAGGAGTGGAAGGGGAATGCAGCGGGGCTGAGGGGGGGTCTGTGCTGAGGGACAGAGCTGTGGCAGCGGGACACGATGGAGGAGCAGAGCCCCCACAGCCCTGAGACTACGGCCGGGACCAGGACCGCGGCCAGAAGGAGGAGCGGGCACAAAACCAGAATCAGAACCAGGACTGGGACCCAGGGCAGGACCAGGACCACGGCCAGAAAGCGGAGCGGTGACAGAACCAGAATCAGAACCAGGACCGGGACCGGCACGCGAGGCAGGACCAGGTCTCACTGGGCCGGGCCCCGCTCCCGGAGCCGCACGGGCGGGAAGTGCCGGTACCTCTGCCGCAGCTCGGCGAGCACCGCGCGGATGTCGACGGTGCTGAAGCGGGACTTCATGGCGCCGGCGCCGCCCGCCGAGACCCACAGGGATCGCGGCTCCGGCCCCTCACGGCTCCCGCTCCCTCACGGCTCTCGGCGCTCCGCGACCGCCCCGCGCCTGCGCCCACAGGCGCTACGGGTCGCGCTCGGCGCCAATCCCCGGCGCTCCGCGGCCGCGCATGGGCTGAGGCGGGCGGGGCGGTGCCGCGCGCGACCAGCAGGAGGTGCTGTGAGCGAGGGGACGCTGAGGGGGCGAGCGGCGTGCGGGGCTCGGCGGTGACAGAAAAGGGTCGAAAAATTATAGCAAAAGGTGTAGGAATGACAAAAAAAGACTCCGGTGGTGACAAAAAAGGGGCCGTGTATGAGCAAGGAACTTCAAGACTGGGCGGCGAAAGGGGGACAGAAAGGGGAGCGAGAGCGTCCCGTGTGTGGGAAAAGAGTCCGGCGGTGAGGGGGCACGAAAGCGCCCCGCGTCTGTCTGTGCTGGGCAGGGCAAAGGAGCCCGCGTGTGTCCGTGTGGGGCAGCAAAGGGATGAGCGACACGCCTTTCATGAGTGTTTCTCCACATTTGTTAGTTCAGGGCTGATTTGGCTTCAAAGTTTGCTTGGAGCTGTGAATTTAGTGACTGAGCGGCGCGGCGTTGTTGCGGTGTTTGGCCAGTAGGAGGCGGTGTTTGTGTGCGTGTGTTTGGGGCAAAAAGGGGTTTTTTGAGGGGTTTTGGGGGTTGTCGTTAGTGTTGGGGGCAAAAGGGGAGCCCGCGTGTCTCTGTATTGCCCAGGCTACGCTGGCGTGGCTATTCACAGGCGCGATCCCGCTACTGACCGCCACGGGAGCTTTGACCTGCTCCGTCTCCGACCTGGGCCGGTTCACCCCTCCTTAGTCAACCTGGTGTCCCGCAGCTCCCCGCGGGTCACCATATTGATGGCGGCCTTAGCTTGGACGCCCGCTCGGCACAGCGCACGGCAGCCCAGAACTCCTGGGCTCAAGCGATCCGTCGGGCTCAGCCTCCCCGGCAGCTGGGATTACAGGCACGCGCCACCGCGCCCGGCGCTCGCAGCTCGCTCCGACAGTGGTGTGGTTTGTGCGGAGCCGCCCCGCTCCGCCCCCGGCCCGCCTCCCGCTGCTCCTGGCCCTCCTCCTGATCCTCCTCCTGATCCTCCTCCTGCTGCCTCTGCTGCTCCGCCTCCCGATCCTCCTCCTCCTGCTCCTGATCCTCCTCTTGCTGTCTCTGCTGGTCCCGCTCCTCCCTCCTGTTTGTCCTGCTCCTCCTCCTTCTCGTTCTCCTTCTCCTCCTCTTCAACCTTCTTCTTCTCCGCCTTCTCGTCCTCCTCTTTCTCCTTCTTATTCTCCTTCTCTGCTTTCTCCTTCTCCTCTTTTTTCTTCTCCTTCCTTCCCTTTATCGTTTTCCTTCTTCTCCTCCCTTCCCCTTTTCTTTCCCCCTTCCCATTCCTCCTTCCCCTCTCCCCCTTTCTCCTTTTCTCTTCCTCCTTTTCTTTCCCCATTTCCCTTCCCAATCCCTTTCCTCCCCTTTCTTCTTTTCCTTATCCCTTCCCATTCTCCTTCCTCTCCTTCCTCCTTCACCTTTCCCCTTTGCTGCTTTCACCTTCTTCCCCATTTTCCCTTACCCCTTCCCCTTCTTCTTCCCATCCTTTCCCCTTCTCCTTCCCCGTTCTCTTTCCCTTTCTCCTTCTCTGTTCTCTTTCCCTTTCTCCTTCTCTGTTCTCTTTCCCCTTTCTCCTTCTCCTTTCCCATTCTCTTTCCCCTTTCTCCTTCTCCTTTCCCTTCTCCCTCCCTTCCTGTTTCCCTTTTCCCTCCATCCCTGTCTCACCCCCAGCACAGTTCAGTTTTCCCTGCTGAGGAAGCAGCCAGAGCTCCCCTTCCCCATCCTTAGCACAAACTTCCCTTCTTACAGTTTGGGCGTTGTTCCCAGAGATTCACAGTGGGATTTAGGATCAGGGGCTCCCTCAGGAGCACCATATCCACACTGAACTTCCACCAGCACAACTGCAGCCCAAAATCCCAACCTCAGCACTCGTGTCCCACAACCACCAGATCCAGATCTCTCCTGCAGATTCCTTGCCAGCCGTGCTGTGCGAGCTGTGCCTGGCCACACAGCGGCAGTGGGGAACCGAGGGAACGTCCTTGAGCTCCCTGTGCTTTATGTTCCGAACCGCCTGGGCAGACAGGAATGGTTTTTGAGGAGGTTTGAGCTGCTGAGGAAGCCCAAAGCCCCGTTCGAAGCCAGAGCAGGCGCACCCTGGTGCTGTTCTCATTCCGAGCCCGGAGCTCTGTGCCCGGGACAGCTCCGGACAGAGCAGGCCGGGGATGTCCCGCTTTGGAAAACTCCTCCTGAACAAAGCTCCCCGACTTGCCAGCGTTGTCCTGAGAGTGGAAAGCTCAGAGCCGAGGACAGCGATGGGCTGTGCCAGAGAACACCGGGCAGAGCAGAGTGACGAGAGACTCCTGCGAGCTCCCCCAGCCTTTGAGGGACGGGCGGGACTGACTCGCTGCCAGAAACACGACGGGAATTCCTGCTGGCCGGCACAGGAACCCGGCATTCCCCAGCTTTACATCACATCTGCTGGGATCCCAACACATCCCACCAAAACCTGAGCGGGACGCCTGGGTGGGCGAGGCTGGCGCGGCATCTTCAGGAGGAGGAGGAGGAGGAGGAGGAGGAGGAGGAGGAGGAGGAGGAGGAGTTGGAGGAGGAGCAGCAATCCTGGGAGCGCTTGTGCTTTTCCCCGCTGTTGTGGCTGCTCCGCCAGAGAGAGAGCTGACACAGGGGGCTGGGTCCGAGGGGAGATGCCAAAATGGGCTGGGGCCAGGGGATGAGGTGCCAAAATGGGCTGGGGCCAGGGGATGAGGTGCCAAAAGAGGCTGGGTCCCGTCCTGTCACCCGGGCTGCGCTGCAGGCTCTGTTCACAGGCGCGGTCCCGCTACTGACCGCCACGGGAGCTTTGACCTGCTCCGTCTCCGACCTGGGCCGGTTCACCCCTCCTTAGGCGACCTGGTGGCCCCCGGCTCCCCCGGGGCCACCATATCGATGCCGGCCTTAGCTTGGACGCCCGCTCGGCACAGCGCACGGCAGCCCAGAACCCCCGGGCTCAGCGATCCGCCAGCCTCAGCCTCCCCGGCAGCTGGGATTACAGGCTCGCAGCCACCCCGACAGTGCCCGGTTTGTGCGGAGCCCCCTCCCCCGCTGCTCCTGGCCCTCCTCCTGCCTCCTCCTGCTCCTCCTCCTGCTGCCTCTGCTGCTCCGCCTCCCGATCCTCCTCCTCCTGCTCCTGATCCTCCTCCTGATCCTCCTCCTGATCCTCCTCCTGCTGCCTGTGCTGCTCCGCCTCCCGATCCTCCTGCTCCTGATCCTCCTCTTGCTGTCTCTGCTGGTCCCGCTCCTCCCTCCTGTTTGTCCTGCTCCTCCTCCTTCTCGTCCTCCTTCTCCTCCTCTTCAACCTTCTTCTTCTCCGCCTTCTCCTCCTCCTCTTTCTCCTTCTTATTCTCCTTCTCCTCTTTTTTCTTCTCCTTCCTTCCCTTTATCGTTTTCCTTCTTCTCCTCCCTTCCCCTTTTCTTTCCCCCTTCCCATTCCTCCTTCCCCTCTCCCCCTTTCTCCCTTTTCTCTTCCTCCTTTTCTTTTCCCCATTTCCTTCCCAATCCCTTTCCTCCCTTTCTTCTTTTCCTTATCCCTTCCCATTCTCCTTCCTCTCCTTCCTCCTTCACCTTTCCCCTTTGCTGCTTTCACCTTCTTCCCCATTTTCCCTTACCCCTTCCCCTTCTTCCCATCCTTTCCCCTTCTCCTTCCCCGTTCTCTTTCCCTTTCTCCTTCTCCTTTCCCATTCTCTTTCCCCTTTCTCCTTCTCCTTTCCCATTCTCTTTCCCTTTTCTCCTTCTCCTTTCCCTTCTCCCTCCCTTCCTGTTTCCCTTTTCCCTCCATCCCTGTCTCACCCCCAGCACAGTTCAGTTTTCCCTGCTGAGGAAGCAGCCAGAGCTCCCCTTCCCCATCCTTAGCACAAACTTCCCTTCTTACACAGTTTGGGCGTTGTTCCCAGAGATTCACAGTGGGATTTAGGATCAGGGGCTCCCTCAGGAGCACCATATCCACACTGAACTTCCACCAGCACAACTGCAGCCCAAAATCCCAACCTCAGCACTCGTATCCCACAGCCACCAGACCCAGATCTCTCCTGCAGATTCCTGCCAGCCGTGCTGTGCGAGCTCTGCCTGGCCACACAGCGGCAGTGGGGAACCGAGGGAACGTCCTTGAGCTCCCTGTGCTTGATGTTCCGAACCGCCTGGGCAGACAGGAATGGTGTTTGAGGAGGTTTGAGCTGCTGAGGAAGCCCAAAGCCCCGTTCGGAGCCAGAGCAGGCGCACCCTGGTGCTGTTCTCATTCCGAGCCCGGAGCTCTGTGCCCGGGACAGCTCCGGACAGAGCAGGCCGGGGATGTCCCGCTTTGGAAAACTCCTGAACAAAGCTCCCCGACTTGCCAGCGTTGTCCTGAGAGTGGAAAGCTCAGAGCCGAGGACAGCGATGGGCTGTGCCAGAGAACACCGGGCAGAGCAGAGTGACGAGAGACTCCTGCGAGCTCCCCCAGCCTTTGAGGGACGGGCGGGACTGACTCGCTGCCAGAAACACGACGGGAATTCCAGCTGGCCGGCACAGGAACCCGGCATTCCCCAGCTTTACATCTCATCTGCTGGGATCCCAACACATCCCACCAAAACCTGAGCGGGACGCCTGGGTGGGCGAGGCTGGCGCGGCATCTTCAGGAGGAGGAGGAGGAGGAGGAGGAGGAGGAGGAGGAGGAGGAGGAGGAGGAGGAGGAGCAGCAATCCTGGGAGCGCTTGTGCTTTTCCCCGCTGTTGTGGCTGCTCCGCCAGAGAGAGAGCTGACACAGGGGCTGGGTCCGAGGAGATGCCAAAATGGGCTGGGGCCAGGGATGAGGTGCCAAAATGGGCTGGGGCCAGGGATGAGGTGCCAAAGAGGCTGGGTCCCGTCCTGTCACCCGGGCTGCGCTGCAGGCTCTGTTCACAGGCGCGGTCCCGCTACTGACCGCCACGGGAGCTTTGACCTGCTCCGTCTCCGACCTGGGCCGGTTCACCCCTCCTTAGGCGACCTGGTGGCCCCCGGCTCCCCCAGGGCCACCATATCGATGCCGGCCTTAGCTTGGACGCCCGCTCGGCACAGCGCACGGCAGCCCAGAACCCCCGGGCTCAGCGATCCGCCAGCCTCAGCCTCCCCGGAGCTTGGATTACAGGCACAAGCCACCGTGCCCGGCTGCTCCCTGCGCTGCCTCCGCGCCCCGTCAGCCCTGGAGCGGCTCCTCCGGCCTCGGGAGCTCCTCAGGGCGGCAGCAGCACCGTGGGAGTAAAATTTATCTCTTTAAGTGAGCATCCAGCACAATGCTTGGGTTTAGACAGGGCAGGTTGTGCTGGTGTAGGCTGAAAATTTAAGTTCGTGGTCCTGCTCTGGGATGTGTCCAGAGAGAGCTCAGGAGGATTTCCAAATAGTCTGAGGGGCAGCCTGCTCCTTGCAGGCGTAATGAGCTGAATGATTCTCAGCAAAGGATAGAAAAATAACAAAAACCTAAGGCAAGGAACCTCCCTGCTTTTATCCATTCCCTGCCATAACAGGCAGCTGCCTAGGAACTCGTTCACTGAGGATTTTTCATCTGAACTCTGTGTTTTGCCTCTGTCAAAGTGTCCTGCCCCAGGTATCCCATGGCAATAACTGGCTGCTCCCTCTCCTCCATGGATGGCTCATGGAGTTGTGTTTCTCCAGCGCAGAGGTCAAGGCAAGGGTGTCCTGCCCTGCCAGAGCGACTCCGAGGTGTCTGAGCTCTTCCCCCAGCCCCTCCCGGGCTACTGGAGCAAAGTCCGGGGCTAAAGTCCACAGGGCAATCCCATCTCCAAGAAGGAAAATAAGATTTTCCCCAGTGCTGCACAAGCCTGAAGCATTAAGGGTGTCAGGGCTGCAGGGAGAGACCCCAGACCTTGTTCTGGGCTCTTTTTATCTCCTTAAGGAAGAGCTGTTGGTGACAGCTGGAGTTTTGGCTAAAGGCATTAGGATAATGATTTAGGGGTCAAGGCATGAGGAGAGGGGGGCCTGGCATCCACAAACAGGGGAGAAAGGCAAACCATGCCCACAGAAATAACGCTGAACACATCCAGGCACCCCTTCTCCTGCCACTGACACGGGATTTTTCCTCATGTGAAAAAACCATAGCAGGAGGGATTTGGGAGAGCGGGGGCATGAAACGACGGGATTTCCTGAAAAAAAAAAAAATGTGATGGGAATGGGTTTGGCTGAGGAGAGCCCAGGCACAGCGAGGGGCTGACAGAGCTGGGCAGCACCAAAGCAACAGCTGAGATGGGAAACGGGCACCTCGGGGCTGGCACAGCTCGGGAGCTCATCCCGGAGCCCGGGAGCCTCCCTGAGCTCATCCCGGAGCCCGGGAGCTGCCCTGAGCTCATCCCGGAGCCCAGGGGCTGCCCTGAGCTCATCCCGGAGCCCGGGAGCTGCCCTGAGCTCATCCCGGAGCCCGGGAGCTGCCCTGAGCTCATCCCGGAGCCCAGGGGCTGCCCTGAGCTCATCCCGGAGTCCAGGGGCCTCCCTGAGCTCATCCCGGAGTCCAGGGGCTGCCCTGAGCTCATCCCGGAGCCCGGGAGCCTCCCTGAGCTCATCCCGGAGCCCGGGAGCTGCTCTGCCCTCCGGAGCTCATCCCGGAGCCCAGCCCTGCCCTGCCCATCCCTGCCCTCCGGAGCTCATCCCGAGCCCAGCCCAGCCCTGCCCTCCGGAGCTCATCCCGGAGCCCAGCCCAGCCCTGCCCATCCCTGCCCTCCGGAGCTCATCCCGGAGCCCAGCCCTGCCCATCCCTGCCCTCCGGAGCTCATCCCGGAGCCCTGCCCAGCCCTGCCCATCCCTGCCCTCCGGAGCTGACCCCGCAGCCGCCGGACCCGCCCAGCCCAGCGGGCTCAGCGGCCCCGGGATCCCGCCGGGCTCCCCGCCGGAGCTTTGTGCGCAGTCAGGGCTCAGCCGGGCTCCAGCCCCACCAATAACCAGCCTGGGGACCCCGCTGAGCTCCAGAACTCCGCCTTCCAAGGGCCAGGCAACCACAGAGGCACGGAATAGAGCCACACAATACCCTGCGCTGAAGGGATCCAGAAGGACCATGGAGTCCAGCCCCTGGCCTTGCACAGGACACCCCAAAATCCCACCATGGGCCTCAAATTATTCCTCCTGTTAAGGCTTCAGGATTTTCCAGGCTGGTGTTGCCGTGGCGGTGATCCAGGATTCTGGCATGTGAAGGTTTGGTCAGGCAGTACCCACCTCCCTCTTCATTTCCTCTCTCTGCTCCTGAGAACACCTGGGGAAGGAGGAGCCAGCTTTGCCAATAGCACCTGTAGAGACAGTTGGATGTACTTAAGATATATCACAAACCCTAAATATTCTGGAATCATAGAATCCCTGAATGGTTTGTGTGGGAAGGGAGCGTCAATCCCATCGCATTCCAGGGCAGGGACACCTCCCACTGCCCCAGGCTGCTCCGAGCCCCAATGTCCAGCCTGGCCTTGGACACTTCCAGGGATCCAGGGGCATCCAACAGTGCTTTTTTGAGTGCTTTTTTTGAGATATTTTACCTTGAAAAATCAGTCAGCAGTGTAAAACTGAGCTATATGGAGCAGACAGTGCTCAGAAGTGCATTTCTTTCCCCTGAGGGTGGTTACAGGGAGTAGATTTATATATTAAAAACCTGTTTGTAATATCTCACCACTCTCTGAATAAAGGAATTCCCAATTCCCAATCTCCCACCCATCCCTGCCCTCTGGCACTGGGAGCCATTCCCTGGCTCCTGTCCCTCCATCCCTTGTCCCCAGTCCCTCTCCAGCTCTCCTGGAGCCCCTCCAGGCCCTGGAAGGGCTCTGAGCTCTCCCTGGAGCCTTCTCCTCTCCAGGGTGTCAGACAGGTTCTCCTCCTTGGGAGGCCACTTTGGAAAATTTCTTCCTCGCTTCCACAGGGGCTGGAGACCAGGACAGGGATTTTTCCTGATGATATCTGTGGGATTTTATTGGTTCTTCAGGATCCTCAAGCATCATTTCAGCACACTGGGACTCACAGAGACCTGCTGCAGTCAGGATATTTTTTGCTCAATCAAATTTCATCTGTGGTGACACATTTCCACCTCAGAGCAGCATAAGTTAAGTAATAAGGGCCTGTCTTTCCAAACAAATCCCCATATTCCCCAACACCCCTTCCCACCTCCACTCCTTGAGAGGACGGGAAGATCCAGGGATGTCTCTGATGCCCACTCCAAAGCTCACACACCTTTGGAGGTTTCAGGTTCAGCTTCCTGCCAATCCCAGCTGCTGCTGCGCCCCAAATCCCAGGAAACAGGGCTGAGCCATCCACGGGAACCATCCCCACCCCTCCCTGCCCACAGGGAGGCAGGAGCAGGGCCAAGAGCTCTGGGAAAGGCTTCTCTCCCTGACTCAGCCCTGCACGGGACACTCGGCCCATTGTGTCAGATATCTCCATGACAAATCCACCCCTGGAATGCCATTGTTGTATCGAGGATGTCGTTTGTTTTCACAACAGGAGAATTTATCTAACACAGATACTAAAGCCAGAGCTGTTATTATATTCCCTTTTCCTTCCTTGGAAAGCCACAAAGGTCTTTGAAGGATCGGTGAACAAAGGTTTTTCCCATCTCTGTCAAGAGGGAAGCAGGGTAAGATGGGCTGCACCCCATCCAAACAGGTTTGGCCTGATGCTCCACAGTGATTGGAACATGATTTATATTCAAAGAGATAAAAATTCTCTGATTGATGAGCATCAATTTCCTCAAGGTTTGGTTAATCTGGTGTTTCACATTGCTGTGACAGCACCCGGACCTCTGGTGGAGGGCAGAAGGTGGAACCACATCCTGCAAATCCATGGAAAACAACAAATGCAAACCTTGGTACCTGCACTGCCCAGGGGTTCTGTCCATGGGTTCCTTCTGGGGAAGGGAAGGGGAAGAGGGGAAAGGAAAGGGGAAAGGAAAGGGGAAAGGAAAGGGGAAAGGAAAGGGGAAAGGAAAGGGAAAGGAAAGGGGAAAGGAAAGGGAAAGGAAAGGGGAAAGGAAAGGGGAAAGGAAAGGGAAAGGAAAGGGAAAGGAAAGGGGAAAGAAAGGGAAAGGAAAGGAAAGGAAAGGGGAAAGGGAAGGGGAAAGGAAAGGGGAAAGGAAAGGGGAAAGGAAAGGGGAAAGGAAAGGGGAAAGGAAAGGGGAAAGGAAAGGGGAAAGGAAAGGGGAAAGGAAAGGGAAAGGAAAGGGGAAAGGAAAGGGGAAAGGAAAGGGGAAAGGAAAGGGGAAAGGAAAGGGAAAGGAAAGGGAAAGGAAAGGGGAAAGGAAAGGGAAAAGGAAAGGAAAAGGAAAGGGAAAAGGAAAGGGGAAAGGAAAGGGGAAAGGAAAGGGGAAAAGGAAAGGGGAAAGGAAAGGGAAAAGGAAAGGGAAAAGGAAAGGGGAAAGGAAAGGAAAGGGAAAGGAAAGGGAAAGGAAAGGGAAAGGAAAGGAAAGGAAAGGAAAGGAAAGGAAAGGAAAGGAAAGGAAAGGAAAGGAAAGGAAAGGAAAGGAAAGGAAAGGAAAGGAAAGGAAAGGAAAGGAAAGGAAAGGAAAGGAAAGGAAAGGAAAGGAAAGGAAAGGAAAGGAGAGGAGCAGCCAGGCCCAGCGGAGCCACCACAAGGTCCCACAGGTATTTGCTGCCCTTCTCCCCAGGCTGTAACCCCAAATCACTTTATAACCATGATTGCTTTTTACCCTCTGGGCTGTAAACCCTCAGCAGCTACAGGGACAACCCATCCACTGACACAGCACCGGCCAGCGCTGGCTTTTAAAACACTCACCTGGCTTTTAAAAACACTCACCTCGCTTTTAAAACATTCAACTTATTTTTGAAACGTTTAATTCACTTTTAAAACACTCACCTCATTTTTAAAACACCTCCCTTTTAAAATGTTCAGCTTACTTTTAAAACATTTAACCCACTTTTAAAACATTCAACTTACTTTTGAAACATTTAAGTCACTTTTAAAATATTTAACTCACTTTTGAAATATTTAACTCCTGCAGGCTACCCAGTAACTCACTGGGGGTTGCCAAGGACCTGAGAAGGGTTTTAATTCTCAAGCAGGTGTGTGGAAGTGAACCTCTCCTAAGAGCTCACGTTTTTCAGGTAATTTAGAACATATTTGGGTATTTTGAGTGCGTTTTTTGGTATATTTTACCCTGAAAATCAGTCAGCAGGGTGAGGCTGAGCTATATGGAGTAGGCAGTGCCCAGAGGTGCATTCCTTCCCCTGAGGGTGTTACAGGCCCATCTGTAAATTCAGATTTATGTCCATGCTGAGGTGAAGAACCTGCTTTGCTCAGACCATCACCCTTCATCTGCGGAGACAAATTTCCACCTCACAGCAGCTGAAATCTCTCTGTTAAAAATAAGGGCCTGTTCTTCCAAACAAATCCATCTTTTAAAGGCTGTGCTGTCGCAGAGGCTCAGCAGGGACACAGCAGTGGGATCCCTCAGACAGCAAAGCCTTTTTCTGCTTTTCTGAAGTTATTTCCATTTGCTTCCTGTTTACCCTCCTTCCTGTGCGCTCACGGAAACCACCAGGGCTCCACTAAAACGTTCCAAAAGTAGGTGGTGCTCTGTCTCCAGCTTCTCCCCATTCCCTGCGGGACTGGGAACCGTGAGCTGAGCACTGGCTGCACTGAGTTCATCAGTGACTCATTTGAGATCTTCACCACCCAAAGTGCTGAGTGCTCAAATGACTCCGTGCTGTCCTCCTCAAGAGCAGGAATATTTCCTCTAAAAGCACAGCCAGGCCAGGGCAAATCTTCCCCTGGTGAGGTTGGGAAGTTTTCCTGAAGGACAGGGAGGATCCTTGGGAATGAATCCCAGCGCAGGTGGAAAAGCATTGGAGTGAATCCCATTGCTCTTCTGAGCAAGAGCTTGTTATTGTGCAGTGACCAGGCACTGAACAGATTGCCCAGAGGAGTCTCCAGTGCTGGAGACATTCCAGGACCAGCTGGGCACAATCCTGGAGCAGGGAGGTGGCACCAGGTGACCCCACTGAGGTCCCTTCCAACCCGAGCTGCCCAGGGCACGGGACTACATCCCCCCACCAGTGTGGGTTTCAGTGGGAAGGAATGCAGCTCATGGTTCCCCTCTGGCAGGTTTGGAGCCCTGGATGATCGTGGGAAGATCAGTTTTGGGTGCTCTCAGTGTCACCCAGAGGCAGAAGCTGCAACCACAGCCCAGAGCAGCTCAACTCAGCCACGGGCCCTGCCAGGGATCCAGGGAAAGGAGAGATGCCTTGTGCAGGCTGCCCTAGAGCAGAGGCTGGATGGAGCTCCAGAATAAAGCAGGGATTCATTCAAAGCATCTCCTCCATGGATCCACCTTGGGCAGCACCAGAGCCCAGCCAGGGCTGCACCCAAGAGGAACCAAAATGGCCCCAAAATGCACGGCCGGGCACGGGGTCTGTCCCTGGGATCAGCTCTGCTCCATTTGCACCTTGCAGTTCATTGTCCCATTCCAGCTTTAGCCCCTGCACTCCCACCCTGCTTGTTTTTCTCTCTGCAGCCCACGGGGTTTGTGCTCCTGGGCTGAGATTTGGGCCATTTGTCCTTGGTGCCCAGCTGGAGCAGGAATTGTTTTGTCTCCCTGCTCTGTGCACAGAGCTCACCATGCCCTGGTATGGAGCCCAGACCCTCACACTAAAGCAGCACAGAATGGGAAAACAGAAAAGCTGAACCTGAGGCATGGATAACAGGGATTGGAGCAGGGGGCACTGGGAGGGCCTGATCCCCACAGGGCTCCAGGGCAGGAGCAGCTCATGGACCATGGTGCTGCACAGGCCCCGTCACTTTTCCAGGAGGGAAAGGACAGCAGGAGCTCAGAAAAGCTGTTTGCCAGGTGAAATGGGCAAAGGCAAAGCAGGCCAGGCCCTATTTGCACCCAATTCCCAGGGATGATGGACAATGCAGCCTCCAACAAAGCAAACAAAGCCAAGATTCAAGAGGAGAGACTGGAGGAACAGCAGGGCTGGGTGCAAAGCCGGGAGCAGATGATGGAAAGGGCAATCCCCACCCTGCAGGTGCTCATTCCGTGGGGTTTTGTGGCACCCTAAGGGGGGTGACACAGCCCCCAGACCCCACCCCGTGTTCCAGCACCTGTGCTTTATTCTCACCTAATCCCTGAGATGCACGCTCCTCACCTCTGGCTCCTGCGGAAAGCCCCAGAGGAGCCCCTCAGCTCTTACAGAGGAAAGCAGAACAACCTCAGCACGGTCCCACCCTCCCCTCAACGCTCTGCACTGTCAGAACAAAAGCACCAGAAGTCATTTCCTGATAGCACAAAAAGCTGCTCCGAGGCTGAGGGAAGAACTCGGATTCCGGCTCATGGGGAAAGGAAGGACTCCAAAGCTCCTGCCACCACCTTTCTCTGCTGTTGTAACCCTTGAGGGCTCGTGCTGCCCGACTGAATGAACCCAGCAGCACAGAAACGGTCACACTGAGCAGAGCTGAGTGAAAACACACCAACATCCACAGCCTGGTGGTAATTTTAGCCCAGCAAATATTCAGCTCTCTGTTTAGATAAATATCCCATGCTGGTGAGAGAGGAGACTGAGCCAGCTGCATCCAGCAGGATCAGGGCTTGCTGGAAATCCCAATGTGTGTCATAATTAGCAGCATGATCTGCTGGTTTAATCAGCAGAGGTGAACTGTGGCAGTGCCCGGCCAGGCAGGGACAGTGCTGAGCCCTGGGGTCAGCGGGCCATGCCCTGGCACAGCCTCTCACCAGGGGAGGCCACGGATGCCGTGTTTGCCTTGGCACCCTCCCTCCTGGCAGGCTGCAGGAAAGAGCAAAGCCTTCCTCTAAAACTGCTCCTGACATCACAGAATCATGGAAAACCCTCAGCTGGAAGGGGCCCCCAGGGACCATGGATCCAACCCCTGGCCCTGCAGGGGAAAAACCTTCCCCTGTTTCCAAGCTAAACCCCCTGCACAGTTCCAGACCTTCCTGTCCCTGCTCACCAGAGGGAAGATCCCTTATTAATTGATCCCTTAGTAATTCTGCAGTCTAGGAGACCTCCTGCTCTCCTAAAGACACCAAGAGGGATTGCTATCCACGTGCCAGGACATCAACCATAGAAATCAAAGCAGTTTGGTGGTTTTGAAGGGGGTGGGAAGACAGAGTGAAGTCAATCCTACACAACCCCGAGGGAACGCACACCGTGCTCTCCAGCAGGAGACCCCAAAGGCACCAAGTGCATCCCCGTGGGAGCTGTCCCTGCTGTCCCTGCCCATGGCAGGGGTGGAAGGGGATGGGCTGGTGAGTCCCGTCCAACCCACACCAGTCTGGGATTCCATGGTTCTGTGGGATTTGTGTTCCAGGCGCCCTTCTCGCATTCACTCCCCGAACTCAGGAGCATCCACCAACACAGGCCGGCACTCACGGGACCCGGGTGGGCACCCGAGCCCCGGCCCGGAGGAGCGGCTGGCAGCGCCCCCGTGTCCCCGGCACCGCCCCCGTGTCCCTGGCACCGCCCCCGTGCCCCCGGCACCGTTCCCGTGTCCCGGTCCCCTCACGGCCCCGGGCGGGGCGCGGGCAGGGCCGGGCGGCGGGACCGGCCCGGCGTGTGCGTGCAGGAGGCGCCGGGCCGGGCGTGCCGGGGCCCAGCTCCGGGCACAGGGCAGGGCCGGGCCCCGGCCGCCGCGGGGCGTCCCGGGCGCTGATCCGCGGAGTTTCACCCGCCGGAATCGCTGGGAGTGACCCGTGACAAGGAGCAGCCACGGCCCCGATGAGGCAGCGCTGAATCACGGCCGCTGGGGCTGGAAGGGCCCTCTCGGCCCAGCCCGGCCCGGCCCATGGCAGGGGCACCTCCCTCTGCCCCGGGCCGCTCCCAGCCCGGCCTCGGACACTGCAGGGGACCCGGGGGCAGCCAGAGCTTCTCCGGGCACCCGTGCCGGGGGTTCCCCGTCCCCGCCGCACACACCGCCCGTCCCGGGCAGGCTCTATCCCCCGCTCCGGGCTCAGTCCCGGGGCCGCTCCCACCCGGTGCTGCCCCTTTAAGACGCGCCCCGCGCGCGCCCTGCGCTGACGCGCGATCGCGTGGCGCCTCTCCCCACCGCGGCCCCGCCCCCTCCGCGCGCCGCGCGCGCGCCGCCCCGCCCCGTCCAATCAGCGGCGAGACCCCGCCCCCCCGCCGACCCCTCGAGGGCGGGCGGCGGCGGCGGCGGCGCAGGCGCGCGGGGCGGGCGGGAAGGCGCGGGCGGAAGGGGGCGGGGCCGCAGCGGGGCGTGGCGGTGCCCGCGCGGGCGCATGCGCGGGGTGGCGGCGGGGCGGAAGCGGGCGCGGGCGCGCGCGGCCCCTTTCCGGCGGCGCGGGCGGAGGGAGCGGCGCGCGGGGCCCTCAGGTACGGCCGGGACGCTCCCGGGCCATCGCGGCACTCCCGGCGCTCCCCGGCACTCGGGACCCTCCCGCCGCCGCCGCGCCGGCACCCATGAGCTGAGGCGCCGCGGCGGGAGCCCAGGCAGGAGCGGGCGGAGCCGCCGCCGCGGGCCCGGCGGAGCAGCGGAGCCGCCTCCCCGCCGCCCCATGCGCGGCCCGCGCTGAGCCCCGCCCGCCCTTCCCCGCCGGGCCGGCGCTCGCCCTCTCGCCCTCCCTTGGATGCCGCCGAGATGGGCAAGGTGCTGTCCAAGATCTTCGGGAACAAGGAGATGCGGATCCTGATGCTGGGGCTGGACGCGGCCGGCAAGACCACGATCCTGTACAAGCTGAAGCTGGGCCAGTCGGTGACCACCATCCCCACCGTGGGCTTCAACGTGGAGACCGTCACCTACAAGAACGTCAAGTTCAACGTGTGGGACGTGGGCGGCCAGGACAAGATCCGGCCCCTGTGGCGGCACTACTACACGGGCACGCAGGGGCTCATCTTCGTGGTGGACTGCGCCGACCGCGACCGCATCGACGAGGCGCGGCAGGAGCTGCACCGCATCATCAACGACCGGGAGATGCGGGACGCCATCATCCTCATCTTCGCCAACAAGCAGGACCTGCCCGACGCCATGAAACCCCACGAGATCCAGGAGAAACTGGGCCTGACCCGGATCAGGGATAGGAATTGGTATGTGCAGCCCTCCTGTGCCACGACGGGGGATGGACTCTACGAAGGGCTGACGTGGTTAACGTCCAATTATAAATCCTAATGGGAGAGGAACTATTTAGTCTACAAAGAATTAAAGAAACAAAACAAAAAAAAATTAAACAAACAAACAAAAAAAAAGAAACAAAAAAAAATTAAAATAACCCACGTGGCTTTCCAGAAGAATGATTCTCTACTGAAAAGTAAAAACAAAACCGCATCCATAGGATTATGATCACCTTTCTCCAGTTGCCACCCTTTCCTCCTGCACCCTTGGCTGGATTCCTGTTCTAACTCCTCCTGCTTGGCGTTAGGATGCTCTAACCTCCGAACGTGACACGAACACAGGCACTAGATGCTATGGCAGACTTCCAGCAAACAGGGGAAGGACACATTATAGACTTGCTAAGTAACTTTTTTTTTTCTGTTTTTTTGGTTTTTTTCCTTTTTCCTCTCGTTAGCCCTTTGCTGGTTTGATTATTTTGGGGGATGTTGGGGGAGGGGGTCCATTTTCAGTGTATGCTTTCTGGGTCTACTTTTTTGATTATATATTTTTTTTTTCTCTCTTCTCTCACTTTGCTGTAGATTGCTACTTTTTTGCATTCTTGCAGGATATGTTGCTAGGTCGACTTCATCTAGTAAACTGAAAATTGTTGCTTAAAATCAAACTGCAGTCTGTCTTTTTATATTAGGGACTTTTTTTTTTTTAAAGAAAAAAAAGTTCTGTTAATCTGTAACTAAACAGTGACTCAGTCTGGCTCCACGGCTCAGGCTAACGAGGGGAATTCTTGCCTGCAGTGGCAGGGAGTGGGAATTCCACTGTAACGTGTTCAAAGTGCGTGTCGGGCGCTGGGAAATGTAAGAACTGCTTTGGAATGTCAGCTGGGAAGTTCTGACCCATACATCATGCATGAGGAGGGATGCAAAACCAGCTCCCCACACCACATAGCAAACCAGGCATGAGCGATGCTGTAGTTCCAGGGCAGGCACTGGGCAGGTTTTCTGTCTTTAATGAGGTTTAGTTGCAGTTTTTTACTCCTTGGTGTCGGTCCTCGGGCCGAGGCTCTTTCCAGCAGATGCAGCAATAAAATGTTGCAATGAGTTTGACTTTAAATCAGATGTTTTGGCAAAAGTCCAGCTCTGAGTTGCCTCTCGCTTCCATCTCAAGGCAGCTGGAGACACCTAAACCTTGAAAGGATTGCTGTTTCTTTCCAACAGCCAGAAGGAAATTGTTATTATTATTATTATTATTATTATTATTATTGTTCTTTTTCCATGCTGGAGCCTTGCGGAGGGGCGAGTTCCCAGCCGAGCTCTGCTCGAGCCCGGGGTTTCTGACATCAGGAATGGCCATTTTGAGGAAATCTCTGCTTGCTTTGGTTTTCCAAGCCCGGCTGGAGCCTCCTGCCCGTGTGCCGGGGGCTGCTGCGGTGCCGTAGCGAAGGAACCGTGTTGGATGTGTGAGGCCCATTGAGGAACCGCTCTCATGAGCGGGGAGGGGAGAGACAGAGAGAATCGACGCTGAATGTAAACTTCCATAATTAGTTCTTAAAGGGCAAAGCAGCTCGTTAGCCATGTCACAGCCTGTAGCTGGGACTGGCCAATCAAAAACCCCACCCAGAGCGAGTATTTGCATAAAAACTCAATCAAGTATTAATTAACGCTGGGTGCACAAACTGTTAAAGCAGCTGGTTCTTATTCAGCCTTAAGGATTAACTTCAGATTTCCTCAAGGAGTTAAAACTCCGCTGGGGAATTCTAGGAATGTATGCTACAAAACCAGAAGAAAATGGCTTTTATTTTCCATTTTTTTCCTTAATTGTGTTCTCTTTTCAAGAATATAAGTTTTACATGGAACTGGGGGCATTACACTACATTGCTGCAGTGGCGACTCTGCATGCTGAGTACCTTGTACATGGAGCTCTTACCAAAGATGTATGGGAAGATAAAAATCCTGAATTCACTTCTGAAATCCAATGCTTTGGAGCACTTCAAAGTCCTTTTAGAATGTGGTTCCAAAAAAAAGACTTTTCTGGATGTGGGTTGCAAATGGGACCGGATGGGTTCTTGGTGCTAGAAGATAGAGCATTGATGGACTTTGTGAATTGTAGAGAGTCTGCAGAAGCTTAATGTAGAAATAACTCTTCCATCTCAGCCCTAAAGAAGAGGAAGTGAGATTAGTTTATTTTAATCCAAGGCTTTTTTGCCATTGGAATATCATTGCTCTATTTTCTAGCTTTTATTTTTTCTTTTCCTGTTGCTGTAACTTAATGAACAGTGTGGTGGTATAAAAACTTCAAATTACAACAATATGGTTACTGTTTTCTTCTGGAGCATCAATAAAATAGCCAAGCACAAAGTAAATGCCTAAACTGGAAAACTTGAAGCTCTATTAATGGTTCTTGAACTTTCTTAAACCTATTCTCAGTCAACATGAAAACTTCAATACCTTCAGTTTTTTGTCTGAGTTGGTTTCCTGTGTTTCCAAGCTCTGGGGCAGCCTTTGCATTAAGTTGATTTTGCAATTTTGTATCCCCTTAGAAGTAACTTTGTAATTCTGTTTTGTAGGTGAAAGGAAATTGCTTTTGCTTCTGGATTTTTAAAGATTTTTTTTTTTTTGGGTGGGGGGGAGTGGGGAGGAAGAGATGGGGGAGAAAAAGTTACTGGAACGTGTGGCAGAGCCGTCAGAAATAAACGGCCGTGGCCACCGAACAAAACCCCACAGGTTTCACTTCCAACACGTCCTTTCTAGGCTGTAGCTGGACCTCAGCACGGGGGAGTGGCTGTCAGTAGGAAAAAGTGGGAATTCTGTACCAAACAAACCAGTCTGGAATTCCAAGTGCATCGATTTGTGTTCGTGTGAATTTATGGAGTAAGTTTTGAATGGCGTTCAATCGTGTCCGACCAAGTGACTGAGTTTGTGGCCTGTGATCTCCCTGACTGAAGTTCCCAGGAATTTTGTGTTCTCAATATGGCTGTAGTGTTGGTAAAGAACTAATAAGCAGAAAATAAAGCAATTATACAGCGGAGCTCTCCTGGTATGTTACTTGTATTGAATTATGAGAGAAGCAGCAAGGGGCAATCTGGTGCTGGACTCGGGCACTGTGCTGGCATAAAGAGGGCTCTGTTCTGATCTCCCAGATTGGAAGCCTGGCTGGAATTCCTTTGAGAATTAGATGAGAAAGTGCAAAAGGAGGATGCTGCTTTAACATTCCCACTTGAGCAAACTTTACTGTCAGGGTTCTCCAGCCTCGGTGCCAGCCCCACCTGAGTGGGGAAGGTGAGGGCAGGGAGGGGCTGTCCCTGCCGTGTTCCAGGCAGGAAATTCCCTGGAAAGGGCAGCACGAGGCCGGTGTGGAACACACGGGGATGGACAAAGGGGCTGGTGAGTGACGAGGGGTGCTTGTGGAATGACAGATGTGACGTTGGGACTCGCTGGTGCTGATGAAAGGACTCGGGCAGGTGCTGGGGCTGCGGGGGGCTGGGGAGCAGCGGGATGTGGATCCTGTGACAGCTGCCACCCCCTGGGACAGGCAGGGGGCACAGCCAGAGCTCTGTGGCAGAGGGCACGGCCAGGGCTCTGCTCCGAGGCTGCTCCCACAGCTGCAGGTGCCAGGCCAGGTGTCAGCCCTGGAGCTGCCTCCTTGCTGCAACGCTTTGGGAATGCTCGGGAGCATCATTACCTGCTCTGCTGAGCAGCGTCCCTGCCTGTGGAACGAGCTGAGCTTTGAGGTCCCTTCCCACCCAAACCATTCTGTGATTCCATGATTATCCAGCCAGGTGGGTGCAGGAGCCTTCCCCTTGCAGGGTGTTCAGGCTCTGCCTGGCTGTCAGAGCAGGGTGTGGCTGTGTAAATGAAGTTACTCTCAGTTAATTAAGCTCCTCGGAGCTGGGAGACAAGCAGGGGAACCGGTGTCTCTCTGGCTGCTGCCGTGAGTCACATTTCAAAATGCCGGCGCTTATCGCGCCCCATCGCAGCCCGTGAGCCCGGGGCACGCCGCGACACAGCCCCAGCAGGGCCCTGTCCTCATGGACAGCCCTTGGAAAAGCTCTGCCCACCGTTCCTAACTGGAAATGATCCCTGTTAATGCAAGTCCTCCCAAAGGAATGTGTCTCGCTTTAAAAATGTTGTCAGAGCAGCTGGCGCAAGGGCTGGGAGAGCCTGGGGAGCTGAGGTGATGTCCCTTCCCGCTGGCCTTTGGGAATGGGACAAAAGGGACTGCCAGGAGCAGAGAGCTTGCTGTGGATGTGGAAGCAGCCTCAGTGTGAGCTCTGTGACTCAGACTTCCCTCTAACACACGGCTGTGCTTTTATCTTGGATTTGCTTCTAATATCTGTCCGACCTGACAGCTCGCTGTGGGCAGCCTGAAATCCCCTCAGCTTTGGTGCTTTCTGGAAGTTCAAATAAAAACTTTCCCCTGGTCTCGTGGGGAAGCGTCAGCTCCCAGGGGCTGTTGGTGAGTGAGTGTCAGCCCTGCTGACTGCTCAGTTCCTCTTTGAGGTGCTGCGCACGCTCGTGTTTCAGAATTCCAGCTGAGCAAAGGCTCTCAGGGCTTCAGGCCCAGCTGAGCCCCACAATCCATCTCCCTTTCAAAATGGGAGCACCCCAAGAGCACGAATGTGCACCCTGGAAGGTGCAGGGTGAGTCAGAGCCCAGCAGCTCCGTGCAGGGTGGTTTGCACAGGCGGGAAATGGGCTGTGCTGGGGGTTCTCCAGGAAGTGGCTCTGCTCTTGCTTAAGAACAGGTATCTCTGGCCTCCTTAAGAAAGGAGGAGGAAAAAAGTCAAGATGTGACTCACTGCTGAGTCTCACAGTGGTTTAACAGGCTCCGGGCCCTGCTTTGCCTCAAGTTTTCCCTTCCAGAGGCTGCCCTTCACTGCTCTGTTCCTGGTTTTTTTGTTGCATCTCCCAAGAGCGCTTTAGCTAGGAAAAATGCTTCAGCAGGGTTTAATGGGTGTCCTGTGAGATGGAAATTGGTGATGCTTGGAAATTGGCAGCACTTAGAACACTTTGTTTTTCTTAGGAGTTTTCAGGTGAGAGCGACCCCCAGGGGTGCCACCAACAGCTCCTGGATCTGTACAGGATCCCAGGGCTCCAGCTGCCTTTCAGTGGGTGAAAACTCCTTGGGTGGCTGAACAGAGAAGAGGAGGGAGCCAAGGTGTAGGAAAGAGCTGGGAGGGAGGGGAGACCCTGGCACAGGGTGTCCAGAGCAGCTGTGGCTGCTCCTGGATCCCTGGCAGTGCCCAAGGCCAGGCTGGACAGGGCTTGGAGCAGCCTGGGACAATGAAAAGTGTCCCTGCCCATGGCTGGTGTGGCACTGGATGGGCTTTAAGGTCCCTGCTCGAACCATTCTGTGCTTTTACAATGTTGTGAACTCCTAAAACTATCCCCATGTTGTGCCCAGAATGGATTCCTGGTTTGATTTTCCATGCATGGACCAGGCACTGGCTTCGTCTGGAGTTTCTGATGGGGCAGGAGGGGAGGTTTTCTCTCTCATCAATGCAAGGCATGAAAACCTGAGGAAAACTGCAGCAAACGCTGCAAGAATCAATGATTCTGCAAGAATCCAGCGATTCTTGAGCTGTTCTGTGAGAATGCACTTGTATTTCACATTTGGGGGGAAAAGGGGAAAACCTCAAGCAGCCTCTGTAGTTACAGGAGAGCAGGACATGGGTGGGCTGGCTGGGATACCTCAGAAGCAAGGGAAGCAACTTCCAGGATTACCCTGGATTTTTGAGAAGACCACATTGCCTTTTTGTGGCTGAGCTCCAGCAATTCTCATCCCTCAGAGGAAGGCACCTGCCTGGATCATCACTGCAGGGGACAGAGAGGAGCAGAGGGAAGCACCCAGTGCCAATGCAGCCCCAAAATGCCTCTGCCATTCCTGCAAAGCTGCTCCTGGGGAAGGAGCTCATTCCATGAAGGCTGGGAGTTCCACGCCTGGTGCTGACAGCTCCTAACTGGGCAGCTCCATGTGCCTGCTCCAAGGGAGACTTTGCACTTTGGGAGTGGAACGTGGGATTGCAAAGTCCCTGTGCTGCTGCTATTTGTTCTTTTTGCCCCGAGGAGTGTTGTGCATTTTCCCCTAGGAAGGAAGGGGCTCCTGTGGAGCAGCAGGACTCCATGGCTGGGCATTCCCACCACCACCCAGCACTGGAGCGGGATGTGCCCACAGTTATCCCATTAGCTCCGCATCTGCCAGGATGCCTTTCCCCACAGGGGCTGGATTAGGCTGGAACTGACCCAGCTCTCCAGGAAGCTTTTCCTATCAGGTTTTTGTGGCTTTCAGGCTGCTGCCCTGGCCAGAACCAACCCCAGCACCCGCCTCACACCGCCAAGAGGGAGCTCTGGCAGGCCAGCAGGGAGCTGCCTTTACCTCTGCCTCCAAAGAATGTCTGTGAAGTGTTCAAATTCCATCCTGGATATTCTGGAGCTACTCATATTTTCAATATAACAAGGTTTTTGGGCTGTGATGTCTGATCAGCACTGAAAATAGAAGTATTTGGGTAGGGAGGTGAGGGCCAGCAGCAGGACAGACACTGCTGGTGTGCTCAGTGCCTCCTGACACGAAGGTTTGGGATGATCTCCCCTGGCATCTGCTGGCTGGAAGAAGAGCCAGGCTCAGCAAGGGCTGCTGTGGAAGCCACTGGCCCCGGGTGCTGTGCTGTGGAAGGAGCTGGATGGCTGCCAACGAGCTGTCCCTGGGTCTCTGGCTCATCTTACAGCCCTGGACCCGTTAATGAAGCCAAAATCCTCCAGCCCTTGCCTCCAAACATTCTGAGTGTGTGGCATTTGAGAGCCAGGGTCACCATCCAGGCTGGGCTCTGGTGATGCTCCTGGGCTGCTCCTGCAGCTGTGCCTTGATCTGCTCCTGGCCACGCTGGCTGCAGTGCTCTGGCCTCTTTGGGGAGGGCTGGGAATGTTGCAGGGAGTAGGGCAGAGGTCTGTTCTCCTTTAAGGAACACGGCCTGCAATCTCAGGATCTGCTCCTGCCCTGCCTGTTTGGCTGATGCCTCACTGAGAAATCCTGCTCTGTGTTTTCCCCTGGATGTGAGGTTACACTTTTAACCACAGCACCAGAACTTCCCAGCTTTTCATTTCATCATGGTCATTATGATGATTTTTGGCAGGGGATGCATCTCCCCATCAGGAGCTGCAGCTTTCCCACCTTGTTTGGAGTTACCTGTGTGTCTCCCTGACCCAAGGCCTCCAGGTCAAGGCCTGGAACCTCCTGCTCAAATGCCACACTCACTTTTTCACCCCTCACCATTCCAGTGTCCCCCAGCCCTGCTCTGCCGTGGGGGAGAAGGGGCTCCCCAGCTCCTCCTTGCCTTCTCCAGGCTCTCCAGCTCCCGGAAACGCTCCCAGTAGTGAAACTGGTTAATCACGTTGTCACTGGAGGAGTGCTGGCATCCAAGAGGGATCTGTGGATTAACTGGTTCCGGTGTTTGCCAATTTCTCGGCAGCCCGATGCATTATTCAGCAGCCGGGGCTGCTTTCGGGCCTTTGGAAAATCTGGAGCTTCCCAAACACTTGAGGGTTTATGAATTGACGTCTCTCCTTGCAGCTTCCTCCTCCCTTGGATTGCCAATTAACCGCGGGCAATTAAACACCAGAGCCGGAGTGTTTTGCCGCCGGTTCCGCCGTCTGCCCAGGAGGCTCGGGGCACCCGCAGCTTCCCCTGGGCTCTATCCCACCTGCCAGCATCCGCCCCGGGACTCCAGGTGCTGTTTAAGGCATGGCATCGGTGGGCTCGTTTAACGTCTGCCAACTCCCCGGCATTCCCAGGTTGCCAAAAATGTTCAGCTGGGCAGCGGGGAAGGCTCGGGGACAGCGGCAGCTCCGGAGCAGCCCCATTCCCAAAGCTGCAGTTCAGGCCGGAGCACTTGCAGATGGCAGATAGGGAGGGAGAGGTGACTCACGGAGATTAAATATCCTCGTGGGCAGCGATGGCTCAACACACCAACGGCACTCACTGCCGGCTCCGTCATTCCTGCTTTGCTGTTGCCTCCAGGTAGAGGGAAAACTGGGAAAGGCAGAAGCTCTGGTAGCTGGGATGGCCCTGGGGGAGGCAGGGGGTGGAGGATGAAGGGACAAGAGGACAGAGAGGCAGAGCAGCGCCGGGGGGAGGCTCATTCTTCCTCAAACACGTTTACATCCATTGGTTTCGATGGCAAAGCTCGATTGCCGCATCCTTTCCCACGCCGCAATCCCGCCGCTGACTCGGTGCCAGCGGAAGGCGCTTGCGGGGCCATCGGGTCCGAGACAACGATTTTCCATCTCCTCTGATTGTTTGAGGCACTGCAGAGTTGTTGTCAGAGCCCGTTCCCCGTTTTGGAAACATAATTGGAATTATGCAAATCCCGGTGCGGCACCGGTGAGTGACTGACGCGCTCCTCGCCCGCACTCAGGCTGTTGGAGCAGGGAAGGCCGAGTCCATCAAGGGGGAACCAACCGGGGGCTCAGCCCCGCTCCTGCCGCAGCTCCGAGCATCCCAGCCCGCTCCTGCACAGCTCCCGAGCATCCCAATCTGCTCAGTCCCGCTCCTTCCTGAGCATCCCAGCCCTCTCAGCCCCGCTCCTGCACGGCTCCCGAGCATCCCAATCTGTTCAGTCCTGCTCCTTCCGTACATCCTGAGCATCCCAGCCCTCTCAGCCCTGCTCCTGCACAGCTCCTGAGCATCCCAATCTGTTCAGTCCCGCTCCTTCCGTACATCCTGAGCATCCCAGCCCTCCTGAGCACGGCTCCCGAGCATCCCAATCTGCTCAGTCCCGCTCCTTCCGTACATCCTGAGCATCCCAGCCCTCTCAGCCCCGCTCCTGCACAGCTCCTGAGCATCCCAATCTGCTCAGTCCCGCTCCTTCCGTACATCCTGAGCATCCCAGCCCTCTTGGCCCCGCTCCTGCACAGCTCCCGAGCATCCCAATCTGTTCAGTCCCGCTCCTTCCGTACATCCTGAGCATCCCAGCCCTCTCAGCCCCGCTCCTGCACAGCTCCCGAGCATCCAGCCTGCTCTGGTAAAGCACAGAGCTCGTTCCTGCCCGAATGCCCCATGCTTGGAGCTGTGACACCATTGCTCAGCCACGCTGGTGTTGCCAAAATTCCTGATGGTCGGGGGCTGGAGCTGTTTTGGGGATGTTGAGCTTCCCAATGGCAGCTCAGGGGGCTGTTTGGTGGGAGCAGAGTGGGATCTGGAACACAAGGCTTGAGGGACTGGAGCAAGACTCCCTGTGAGGGTTGGGACTCTGCTGCCCTCCAGACACGTGGTAGGAGCGTGGGGATGGTGCCTGGATCGGGCTGCGGTTCCCACCTGGAATGTGCTTTGGGCCTGGGAGCGAGCTGGGCAGGGAGAGCTGCTCTCGGGCCCGCTGTGACTCGGCCTGACCCACTCCTGGAGCGGGATCCCGGGACGGGCTCGGCCTCACACACAGGGCTGGTGCTGCACAAAGTCCTCCCGTGAGGAGATGTGTGTGAGGAAAAAGGGATTTTGCCAAAATAACAGCACTTCCCCCCCCCATCTCAGCCTTTCCATCCGCGCGTCCCACAGCGGTTCCTCTTTTAGCACCACGTCTCCTAAAAAAAAAAGTGTTGACTGCAGCTTTTCTGGAGGCTGCAGCGCTCCCGCCCCGCTGACTGCACTGCTCTTCCCAGCCTCCTTCCCGCTGCGGTTCCCGGGCTGAAGGCAATCTTTTCCGGTCTGATCGCATGGCCAAGGAATGTACGTGCACATACAGCGAGTCTGGAGTCAGCTCAGTGCCTGCAGCCGGGATTTTGGGAGCAGCACGGGGAAAACGATGCCCGAGCTGCTGCTTCCCCAGGTCCCTTTGGGATTGGGATGCCGATCCGGCTGCCCCGTGCCCGGCCTCGGTGCCTCTGCCCGCGTTGAGGGTGTGTGGCAGCGATTTCTGCCTCTCCACGGTCTATAAAGTCTTGGCCAAGTGGAACAAAAATATTCAATCCTGTTGGTTTGGGAGGTAATTCCAGCTAATAAATAAACGGGGTTGGGAAAAAAACGCGGTGATCCGGCGTGGCCAACGAGCACATCATCGGCCGCTCCCCCAGAGACGCTGTGAGGGGGATGAGGGTAATTAACAAAGCAATTAATGCAAGATAAGAAGCTGCTTCCCAAATAGACAAGGAAATCCAGACTCCAGCTGTGCTGGCATTGCTTGTGCTGGCAAAGGCCTTGTCTGGGCTGGAAGGGGGATGCACGTGGGTGTTGGTTTGCAGGATCCATTACCCAGGAGAAGCAGCAGGTTGGGGATTTGAATCCTCCAGCAGGTCCCAAACCTCTCCTTGAGCTTTGGTGGGATCTGTGCTGCTCCCTCAAAATAAAGCTGGAAAAGGCCAACTGGAGCAGGAGGACCAACAGCTCTTCCCAGCTGCCAGGCCTGGGTGATCCAGGGCTGGAGCTCCCTGAGCATCTTTCCAGGCCAGCTGCTTTGTCAGCCTGGAGCTCTTGGAAAGAAGAATGGGATGATGTTTCTGCAGCACAGCCAACATCCAACACGCTCAGCTTGGCTGCAGTCCATGCGTGGGGCCGTGCTCAGGCCTGGAGCTGGATGGAAATGCCTTTAAATGTGGATCTAAACTGGATCTGAATCTACTTCTCTGCTGGGGGTGAGCTCGGGGAAAGGGGAAAAACCCCAAAGACTGCTGCTACTGGCTCCAATTGCAAAGATTCATATATATTTATATAAGTATAAATAAATGGAAAGGTTTATCTCTTTTTGTGTTAAATGAATCTCACATTTTATGGATCAGATAAACCCGATGACACCACACGCTACAGAATCCCAGAATGGTTTGGTTTTGAAGGAACTTCAAATCTCATCAGTTCCAACTCCCTGCCTTGGGCAGGGACACCTTCCACCATCCCAGGTTGCTCCAAACCCTGTCCAAAGTGGTCTTGGACCCTTCCAGGGATCCAGGGGCAGCCACAGCTTCTCTGGGCTGCTGGGGGCTCACGGCAAGGAAAAGGCTCTGATGTGGCTCCAGGTGCTGCCATGTGATTTTTTGGGCAGACACACCATCCTCTCTTGGTTTGTGGGAGACTCAGGAACTGGATCTGGGCATTTCTGCCCTTTCTTTACACAAGTGTGAACCCTTGGGAACACCTCTCCACCTCCCAGCTGTATCTTCCCAGCACCAACTTCCCTCTTCCCAAAATATCCCTCCACAGAGCTCTCACAGCTCAGGCTGCCCCAGCAGCGTTCTCAGGGCGTTGCCTGCGGGCCTTCCCACTGAATTATATTTAACACTTGGGTTTGGGGTGGGATTTTTGGGAAGGAAATCTGTTGCCAAGCAATGGAGCTGTGGCCTGGCTGTCTCCTCCCAAACTGAGAGTTAGAAGTGTGTGTAAAATATCTGAGACATCTCAAGTGGGGTTGCAGGAGGCTGGATGACGGGAATGTGGTGGAAAAGCTGCTGATGGAGTTGGGAGAAGGTTTTCCTTTCATTTTCTAGAACCAAAGATGGAAGTGGAGAGTTGTTTGATCCCAGAGGCAACAAGAGATATGGGGATCATGAGAAATCCCCCAAGGGTGCTGTGGGGAGCTCTCCCCATGGATTTACACCCAGGACACGTCCTGGACAGCATGTATAAAACATTGGGGTTTCTCCCCAAAAGGAAGGTGGGACCAGCCCCAGCACAGAGATGTTGGGGGGGTCAATCTCAGCACCACAAACTGGAGCACAAACTTGGCACTCATTCCTCAATCCATGCACCCACAGTGGGTGTGGATGAATCAGAGGGTCAACACTGACCCACATCCCACAGCTGGGGCTGGCAGTGCCCGTTGGCCTCCCTGGTCAAGCTCCAGTGGGAATGGCAGTGCCAGTCCAGGGATTGACTTCATCCCGATGCCCTTGAGCACAGCCCGGCCTGGGAGCCCCTGCTTTGCTCCAGGCCAGGAGCAGCCCCACAGGAGGGGTTCAGCTGACAGCAATCCAGAGGGATACAAAGTTTGGAAGTTTCCTGATGCTTTCCCCAGCTGTTCAGCCTGGGAGGGAAATCCCACCGGCGTGCTTTCCTCATTAACCGCTGTCACATTTTCCAGGCAGAGCCTCGGTGTGCCAGGCGCTGATTTGCATCACCAGATCACAAGGATGTGACCTAATTAAATTCCAGCTCTTTTCAATATGATTTTCATACTCACACAGGGCTTTTTTTTGGGACCTGTGGAACCAGCTGTCTCGGCAGGGCCGTTTCAGGCTTGGAATGGAAGTGCAGAAAACATCTAATTTCCCACTGGGAGCGGCTGCGGAGGCGAGCTCTGGGGTCTCTCCAAAGCCTTTCCCTGCTCCCAAAGTTTGATTCACAAGAGTGAATTGTGTTATTTTTTAGGGCAGACTTTTTTTATTATTATTTATGCAGAGGGGAACATGTTAGTCCCACCCTTCTTCCCATGCAGATGGATTTAGGTCACGCTGGGAAGAGGGGTGGGAGAACCTGGAGTGAACCACATCCCTCCTGGAACAAACAACCTTCCCAGGCTCAGCACTGGATCTTACAAGATGCCTCCAGTCAAGACAGGTCCCATCAAAACCCCACCAAGGCCCCTCAGCACAAGGCAAATCCAACCATTCCAGGCATCCAGAGCTCCCCAGGAGTATTCTAATCCCCCCAAAATATTATTTGAGTCTGAATTTTCCCTGGGAAGCACCCGTTCACCAGTGAGGGTAACAGAGGAGGGTATCCCAGCTGGATTTTTAGGCTGAATGAGCAGAATCCCCCGTGTTTTCCCGTTGCTATGGCAAGGGGGAGAGCCGGGATTTTTGTGCATGGGTTGGTAAATCCGGCCTGTTCTGCACGGCTGATTCGCCCTCCAATTAATTAAGGGCATTCTTCACTTCCCCTCGCAATTAACATAAAGAAAACCCAATTAACTCCAGCACGGTGGACGCCGAGCACCGCCCCGGGCAGTGTGAAACCTCCCCGCTCTCCTGCAGGAAAATCCCGAGATTGTCAGGCTGACCACAGAGCCCACACGGGAGCCCAGACCCCGTCGTGCTGCCACCCACCCCACGGAACCACCCGGTTCTCCCCGAGTGAAATCACATTCCTGGCTTTGCCAGACCTGTTGATATTGGTTGCGAGCTGGGAATTGGGCTGGAAAAGGAGATTTGGGTGGAAAAAGAGATTTCTGGCCATCCTCAGGCAGGCTGGTGCCTCTTCCCACAGCTCCTGGGCTGTGACGGTACAAAGGGCATTTCTCCTGATCCTTTGGTCATTCATCCTCCTCTTTTTATGGCTGAAACTGTGAGTCTGGGAGCAGTCTGGGAGCAGTCTGGGAGCAGTCTGGGAGCAGAGTCTCTCAGTCCGCGGCATCCACGCCCCTGGGCACGCCCGCGATCCCGGCCATGAGGTGCAGCAGGTATTTCCTGTTCCCGGACTGCTCCAACTTGCCCCGCACGGCTCCGGCTGCCCCGAGCGGCTCCCGGCCCTCCCCGATGCATTCGGGTCCTGCAGAGCAGCGTGGCTGTAAGGACGAGCCGTGCTCTCTCCAGTCTCCCGAAATAAATATGGGAGCAGGGAGGGGATGGCAGTGCCCTGCCAAGATAAAGGGTGACACGGTCTGAGCTGGCTCCTGCTGCCTCACCAGGTCCTTGGGATTTGCCCCCAGGATTTGCCTCTGGAATTCCCACACTGCCACAACACGAATTTGCCTCATCCAGGGGATGCCTGGTCCCTCCCTGAGCAGGGAGGTGACTTGGTGACTTCCAGCTACTGTCCTATGTTGCTTTCTCACCCACTCTGGCTTCTGAATTTTGGGTTGGTTGGATAAACCATGCTCTGGCTGGTTTATTAGCTCCCAGATGACCTGGAGCAGATCCAGTGTCCAGCGTCCAATTGCCAAAAATCCCAAGTGCTGGCACCACCATCAAGCTTTTTTTTTTTTTTTTTTTTTTTTTCCCTGCTAGTTTAACACTTTTTAGGTGTTTGTGTCCAGTGCATTGGGCAACCCCTGGGTTTGGATGAGGACAGAGCAGCCTCCTTCCCACAAAGGCACCCGGAGCATCCTTCATTTCCAGCCTGAGGAGAGCTGCAGGTTCGTCCGTGGACGGGGTCAGTCCCATGTCCCCCACACCCTCCCCGGGCCACCCACGGCGCTGTGACAAAGCCACCACAGCAACCACCACCACACCGACCGCAATTCCTGAACATCCAACCCTGCCCTCAGCCCCTGCCAATAATCCTCGGGGACAAAAGACCCCGAGGGCAGCTCCCGCCCCCGCCTGTAATTCCTCCCCTTCTCCCTAATCCCCTGCAGGCCCTTCTGTCGCAGCGGCCAAATCCCATTAACCGCGCAAGGCCCGCGCTCCGCCGGCGCTCAGAGGAAGCCGCGGCAGGGACGGGTGGGGTGGAGGAGCCATCCCTGCCTTGAGTGGGGTTTATTTCCCAAAAACAGACCTGAGAGCAGAGAGCTGTGTCTGGCCAAGGAGTGAGGGAGGGGAGCTGGTCTGGGGCTCGTGGCCATCGCTCTGCTGGGGGTGACTCTTTTCCCAGTTTCCCAGTTCCTGATGAATTTTTCTCTTTTCCCAGTTTTTGGTTGTGGTACCAGCTTCCAAGGCCCAACTCCAAACACCCCCATGGGTCCCACTCAACCTCCAAGACTTAATTTCCTCTTACTCAGGGTTTGCCATGAGCCTCTGAGCTCTGTTTCATGTCTGGTTGCAGAGGAAGATGCTCTGGTCCACCTCCAACCTGGCATGGAGGATGGCTGGGGATTGAAGGATGTTCTCCAACCTGGCCATACTCCCAAGGGTCCCAAGTCATTTTCCCATGGTTTTGTTTGCTAAGAAGAAAAAAAGACTCAGCATGGAGTTAGCAGAAATTCAGGATGGTCCCAGTGAACCCCAACCAGAACCAGAGTGAAGAAAAAGAAAAACCAAAGAAAAACCCAACACTTTGGGCTTTTGCCAAGCTGAGCTCCAGCTGCAATTGGGATGTGAAATCAGATAATTCTGGGATGGTGAAGCTCCTGGGATAGACAGGAGGGACCTGGAGGGTGCACAGGCAGCAGAGCAATGGGGAAAGGCTTTGGTGGGGCATGGAGGATGTGCCAGGGAGATGCTGCTTTCCAGGCACAGACTGGGTGGAAGGTGAATAACTGATGGTTGGCCCCAGGGGCTGCAGAGGGACCAGGCTGTGCCTAAAATGAGGCGGAGAAACTCGTGGAGGCTGAGTCACAGGGGACGAGGTCCAAGCAGCCAGGGGAGGCTGAGGGCAGCACACTGACCACTGGCAGCCACTCCCACACCTGAGCTAATGTTTAGCTTTGGACTTTGCCAAGTTGTCCAAGGGGCAAAGGAGGAGGAGGAGGGATGAGGGCAGGTGACCTGAGGGTGGCTGTGAGCTGGGCCAGTGCCCAGGGCTGTGACTCCTGCGTGAGCTCTGGGTCAGAGGGAGCCACTTCTGGGTGTAGTTTCTGCTGGTTTGGTCCTGGTTCAGCAGGACGTGCCCTGACAGGGCCTTGCTGAGCTCCTCCATTTCGCTCAGCCCTTCCTGATCTATTTTATTCCCAACACATCGGGCTCCAGACAGCATTTGCAAGGGCTGCCCTGAGGGGATGCTGTCATGGACAGGGTGAGGAGCCTGGTGGCACCAGCACAAGGCTGCAAACATGTCCCCAGCACTGGCCCAGGGCTGAGCACGTCCCATTGGCCTGGATAACCCACCCTGGCAGGTGCCTCATCTCTATTTAAACCCCCTCTCCTGGGATGTAATTAAGGACGTGCCTATTAATTGCTGTGTCACAGCAGCACGGATTGTCCCTGTCACCACCGGGGCTCCCTGGGCAGCTCCCACTGGACCACTGCCATGTGTGTCCTCTCCATCCCCACCACCTCAACCTGCAGCATCCCAAACCTTCCCATTTTGAGTTCTACCTTGCAGGCAATTTTGCACAGCAGCATTCTCCAATCCCAGATTATTCTAATGACACCGTGGAAGAGGTAAAAATAGCAGCAAAGCATTTTGTGCCTCTCCCCCAGCAGCCACCGTCGGGAGTGCAGGGGAGCCTCTGAGGTGTTTGCAGGGAGCGTTTGGAGAGTATCACACCTCCCCTTTCCCTTGCCAGCCCTGGATCTTTAAATATCTGGCCCAAATCCACACAAGCCTGTAGCTCCTTAACTCCTTCCTTGCACTCAAATCCAAAGGAAATTGGGCACCTGGATGGGATGGAGGACACGGGGTGGTGGGTGCAAAACCCACCTGCAGGAGTGACTCAGCCATGGTGTGGGTGGTGGGATCCTCTCGGCTTCCCTGGGGACCTCCTGGCTCCAGTGGGAGCTTTCCAGCTCCTGTGGGATGCACAGAGCCCACCTGTCCCATCCCACTTCAGTTCCTCTCCTGCCAGGGCTCTCAGATGTCTCAGGGTCCTGCATGTGCCAGAAAATGCTGTGGGAGGCAACATCTGAATCCACGCTGCTCTCCCTAAAATGAGCATCCCAAAATTGATGTATTCACCCAAAAATGGTGCGCTCCCCAAAAAAGTGATGCCCTGCCCCAAAACCAGCCATGCTGGATTTAGCACCTGAACATGCTCAGCAGGATGAAGCAGCAGGCTGGGGCAGCTGTTCCAGGTTATTTCTGGTTTTTATTTTATTATTTAAGGCAACCTATGGGATCCTGAACTCAGCAAGGGTGGCTGGAGCTTGGGAATCCACAGGGAAGTGTGAACAACATTCCTCCACACAGCCCTGCCAGCCCTCAGAGCCCAGCAGGCACCAGCAAAACCCACAGAAACCATCACCAAGTTCATCCAGAGCTTCAGAGCAGATTCCCATTCCTGCACTGGGAATGGCTCCGTGCTGCACTCTGGGCACGGCAGCCGGTGCTGGCACAAGGGCACGGATGTGTGTGGAGAGGCAGGGAGCAGCCAGGAGACACCCAGCCCTGGCACGGGCACAGCGGTGCTGTGTGCCCTCGGCAGAGGGGATTGAGCGCCTGCTCCGAGGGTGTTGGGCCAGGATTGCGCTGATGCGGAGCTGCAGGCGGGACGGGCAGAGCGGGAGGAGAAGCAGCCCAGGGGGACAGGAACACCGTGAGCTGCCCCCAGGGGGACAGGAACACTGTGAGCTGCCCCCAGGGGGGACAGGAACACCGTGAGCTGCCCCCCAAGGGGACAGGAACACCGTGAGCTGCCCCCAGGGGACAGGAACACCGTGAGCTGCCCCCCGGGGGACAGGAACACCGTGAGCTGCCCCTCAGGGGGACAGGAACACCGTGAGCTGCCCCCAGGGGACAGGAACACCGTGAGCTGCCCCCAGGGGACAGGAACACCGTGAGCTGCCCCTCAGGGGGACAGGAACACCGTGAGCTGCCCCCCAGGGGGACAGGAACACCGTGAGCTGCCCCTCAGGGGGACAGGAACACCGTGAGCTGCCCCCAGGGGGACAGGAACACCGTGAGCTGCCCCCAGGGGGACAGAAAGGCCGTGAGCTGCCCCCCAGGGGGACAGAAAGGCCGTGAGCTGCCCCCCGGGGGGACAGAAACACCGTGAGCTGCCCCCAGGGGGACAGGAACACCGTGAGCTGCCCCCAGGGGGACAGAAACACCGTGAGCTGCCCCCAGGGGGACAGGAACACCGTGAGCTGCCCCCCAGGGGGACAGAAACACTGTGAGCTGCCCCCCAGGGGGACAGAAAGGCCGTGAGCTGCCCCCAGGGGGACAGAAACGCCGTGAGCCGGTGGCTGCCACGCGCCAGGGATGGCACTGGAGCGGAGCAGAGACGGATGAGTCAGAGGATTCGGGCACAATGGGAAGCGCGGGCTCAGCACGGCCGGGGACACGCAGGGACAGGGACATGCCGGGATGGGGCCTCAAGGCTGCCAGCGCTGCATCACCCTGGGCAAACACTCCTCCAGAGGGGAAAACGTGGCTTTTTTCCGCCTGGTCCCAGGGAGAGGAAGGAAATGGGTGAACTCATGGCAGCGTGCATGGACAGGGCTCTGCCACGCGTCCTCCCCTCCCTGCTGGACACGAGGACACGGGGCTGTCCTGCACTTCCCCTGGCGCCGGCAGGGTCCCAGGGACCACAGCCCAGCCCGGCTGCTTCCCCAGGCACCCCCACTTCCCTCCTGCCCACTGCTGCCTTCTCACTTCCACAGCCTTTCCTGTTCTAGAGATTTCCTTTTTTTATAAACCCAGGAGCACAAGAGGATTAAGGAACAGGCACACTGAAGCATCAGCCCTGTTTCACCTCCTGATCCCAGTCACCCCAAAAGCCCTCGGCTGCTCCCACATTCCTGTGTGAATGGTGAGGGCAGGAATAACTGGCACAGGATAATTACAGGGCTGAAGATGGAGGTGCTGCCTGGGCACGAGGTCCCAAAGCTCTCAGGGATGGGAGAAACCTCCCATGGCAAACCTGGGCTGGACCCAGACAACCATCCCATGGGGCAATTTGGGAAACATCCTTCAAAAATGTCTCCACAGGCCAAAATAATCTGACAGAATTTCAGCCACCCCTTTCTCTGCTCCCTGTCATCTTTCTTCCACTTCACACAGGATGGTGACTGGGAGAAGCTGATCCTCAGAAGAAGACACTAAACTTGGACACAAACTTGGGCCACCATCACCCTGGAGGTCCTGGTCACCCCCTGGGGGCTGGAACCACAGCTCTGCCTGCCCAGGGGTGCAGGAACAGGAGCTCCAGGGCCCCTGTGCTGCACAAACCTCATGGTTTGCATGGCCTCAGAAAAGAAACTTTGTTTTTCTGTTTCAGGATGTGAAAGGAGACCACAGGACTGTGGTCCCACGGCTTCCCCACCCTGGGATGACAGGACACTGCACCAGCAGCAAGCAGATCAAACTGACACCACTGCAGGAGGGGAAGGCTGGGATCCCTCTCCTGGCATCCCACACACCCTACAGGCACTCGTGGGGCACTGCTGGGAACATGTGCTGGGCAAGGAGCCACACACACACCACCACTGTCACCAAGGAGCGTCCCCACGGCCCAGGCTGGGCTGCCAAAACACCTGGGGTTTGAAATCATGAAATTCCTGAATGGTTTGGGGTGGTAGGAACCTCAAAGCTCATCTTGTTCCACTCCCTGCCTTAGGCAGGAACAACTTCCACTACCCCAGGTTGATCCAAGCCCTGTTCAACCTGACCTTGGACACCTCCAGGGATCCAGGGACAGCCACAGCTGCTCTGGGCACCCTGTGCCAGGGCCTGCCCACCCTCACAGCCAAACATTTCTCCCCAATACCCAGACTAACCCTGCCCTCTGGCAATGGGAAGCCATCCCCCTGCTCCAGGCCCTCCATGCACTGCTGGCCCCCAGGGCGCCATGAGGTGGGGGGCAGGTGCAGCAGGGACGGGAGAGCGCCCAGATGTGACCTCCTGTCACCGAGCTGCTGGGTGACTGTCACCCTGCCGCTGTCACTGTGCTGTTTGCTCCTTGGCTGGGGCTCAGGAAGTGGCACAACAGCAGCAGCAGCCACACAATCCACCCAAGGCACCGTTTAACGGACTGGGAGCCCACTGCAGCTGGGGGGAGCAGAGCCACAGGAATAAAAACCCTTTTCCTTAATGCTGCAGGCAAGAAGTGGCATTTTCTAAAAGGAGAATCCATTCGTCCAGGACTACAGGCCATGGAAAATGATTACACAGCTGGGGAGAACACTTTCCCAAGCAAGCCACCAGCCCTTACAGGCACTCGTGGGCACTGCTGGGAACATGTGCTGGGCAAGGAGCCACACACACACCACCACTGTCACCAAGGAGCGTCCCCACGGCCCAGGCTGGGCTGCCAAAACACCTGGGGTTTGAAATCATGAAATTCCTGAATGGTTTGGGGTGGTAGGAACCTCAAAGCTCATCTTGTTCCACTCCTGCCTTAGGCAGGAACAACTCCACTACCCCAGGTTGATCCAAGCCCTGTTCAACCTGACCTTGGACACCTCCAGGGATCCAGGGACAGCCACAGCTGCTCTGGGCACCCTGTGCCAGGGCCTGCCCACCCTCACAGCCAAACATTTCTCCCCAATACCCAGACTAACCCTGCCCTCTGGCAATGGGAAGCCATCCCCCTGCTCCAGGCCCTCCATGCACTGCTGGCCCCCAGGGCGCCATGAGGTGGGGGCAGGCAGCAGGGACGGAGAGCGCCCAGATGTGACCTCCTGTCACCGAGCTGCTGGGTGACTGTCACCCTGCCGCTGTCACTGTGCTGTTTGCTCCTTGGCTGGGGCTCAGGAAGTGGCACAACAGCAGCAGCAGCCCACACAATCCACCCAAGGCACCGTTTAACGGACTGGGAGCCCACTGCAGCTGGGGGGAGCAGAGCCACAGGAATAAAAACCCTTTTCCTTAATGCTGCAGGCAAGAAGTGGCATTTTCTAAAAGGAGAATCCATTCGTCCAGGACTACAGGCCATGGAAAATGATTACACAGCTGGGGAGAACACTTTCCCAAGCAAGCCACCAGCCCTGAGGGATGAGTGGGAGCAGGTCCTGGCCTCGCCCAGTCCCAGGGGCTCTGCAGCAGCACCAGGAATCGCTCATGGATGGTCAGAGCTGGACACCAGCACTCTCCTGGCAGCTACCCTGCATCTCCTGCTTGTCCTAGAAAAGGGAAAAATATCCAAGGAGCACAGAGGGTCCTGCAGTTTGGGCTGATACCATGACAAGAAGCCACCAGTGAGTGATGTGGCTGGTGCTGAGCTGGCACTGCACACTGTGCTCCTCCCAGACCGTGCCCTCGATCCAAGTGGAGCTGGAACAGCTCCCCCGGCTGCCAGAGCCAGCAGTGAGCAGCCCAGCAGAGCCCCAGAGGCACCACGGGACGGTGGCACTGCCACTGCTGGCACCAGAGGGACAGGGCAGGGCAGAGCCCCCTCCAGGGCCGGGGGCTGAGCCAGCACAGGAGCTCTCCCAGGAAAATCACGCGTGACCTCTGCGCCACAGCCCACACAGTTTCCCATGGCTGGGGCTGGTGTTGGAGCCACGCCAGGAAATTATCCACAGTTGAAGCATGACTTCAGGCAAACGCCTCACACTCCCAAATGTCTCTGCCTGTGACACTAAAGCAGCTCCCACAGCAGCAGCACAGGGAGGTTTCCTGCTCTCTCTTGTGAGGACAAATCTCAGCGAGGTGAGGCACAGGGTGGGAACCCAGCTGGGACGGGGTGGATTTGGTGCTGCTGGCTCCCACCACAGCCAGCCTGGGGGCAGAGCCCAGGGATGAGCTCTCTTACATGGACAGCTGGGACAGATTTGGGCAGGCATGGCAGGAGGGAGTGCCAGGGACAGGAATTGTCCTGAGCACCTGCTGTGCCCCAGAGGCCAGGCAGAGCCCGACTCTGTCACAGCCAGACTTCTCCAAAGAGCCCCTGAGTTCCACGGAAGTGGCACCAAAACTCTCCAAGGAATCAGGACAAGTCCAACTGGGACAAACAGGACAGGTGAGAGAACAGAGAGGTTGGCAAGAGGCAGGATCACCACCTGCCTCACATCCCATTTTCCATGAGAGCTCCACACCCTCTCCTGGTTCAGAGCAGGCAGCCTCTCCGACTCGGTGGAGCTGAGCCCCAGCAGGATCTCATCCCCTTTCCCAAAGCCCTTTTTTCTCCCCAAAAGCAGCAGTTTCACGTGGTGGCTCTGGGGACGGGCCCCGCCCTGCTGCCCTGGTTAGCAGCAGTTTCCTCTCCCAGCTGCAGCAGCAGGGTCTTACATCCCCCTCGGCAGGTGCAGCCGGTGACAGGAGGTGACACAGGGGGCGACACGACCCAGCCCCCTCCCACAAGGTCCCTGTCACTCAGGGACAGTCACAACCTGAGCGACACAGGCCCAAAGCTGAGGGCACAGCAGAGCAGCAGCCAGCAGGGAAGAAAAAGCACAACTTCTTCCCTTTTTCTTCTGAAGAAGAGACCCGAGCCCTGTGCGAAAGGAAATGCTGATACCACACATCCTGCAGATGAAACACAGTTATTCCATCAGCTCCAAACCCTTGGGAAAGGCTGCTCCCCTCTGCATCACCCCCACCACCAAGCAGGGTGCCAGAGTGTCCCAGTGTGACATCATCCCCACCACTGCTGGCATTTGGGGATCTCTTCCTCATTTTTCTGGAATAAGAGCTTCCGCTTGGGAAGCCACGTTGGTGTAAACATTCCAGTAAATCCCTTCCTGCGGGCCACTGGGTAATTAAGGAGCTCTTTTCATAACAAGGTAACAAATAACACGTGTGGTTTGACAAATTAACTTCTCGTGTTTGCTAATCATCACTCGGCAAGCCAGGACAGTGGTTTAGGATGTGGGAAGTTTGCAAGGAATTCTCTTACTGGAGATAAAGGGAGCCTGAACTCAGGGCAGGTGCAGGAAACTCCCGAGAGCCGGCAAACAAAGCTCTTCCCAACCCACCAGCCTCTTAGACAAAACTCAAACACAGTAACCCGTGCCTCTGTCACAGACCCAACTTCCACAGCTGCTTCCACCACAGAAAGTGAGAATTCCTGCAAAATTCCTCCTCTAAGCCACCACTGAGCTCCAAGAGGCACAAACACCGAGAGCCACAAGGAACCTGCTCACCAGAATAACCTGAAGGTGTCAAACTTGAACTCTGCGGATCTTTGCACCAGAAAAGCACAGGTGAAAACAGAAGGCAGAACGATTTTGCACAGGTGCTTTATCTGTGCAGGAACCACCACCAGGACAGCCCCAGCTCCTGGAATGAACCTCCCAGGACGGAATGACACAGGAAGCACAAGATGAATGTGTCACAGACATCTTCTATGAAAAATCCTTTCCTTAGGATTTTTCCTCCTGAGAAGCTGAGAGGCCTCAGGAACAAAATGTAAACAATGGTTATCTGCTGCTGTGGGATGCAACAGGTGCATCTGGGATTGGTCTCATGGGGTTGTTTCTAATTAATGGCCAATCACAGTCAGCTGGCTCGGACAGAGAGCCGAGCCACAAACCTTTGTTATCATTCTTGGCTATTCTATCCTTAACCAGCCTTCTGATGAAATCCTTTCTTCTATTCTTTTAGTATAGTTTTAATATAATATATATCATAAAATAATAAATCAAGCCTTCTGAAACATGGAGTCAGATCCTCGTCTCTTCCCCAATCCAAAAACCCCTGTGAACACGGTCACATGAATGAACAACCCATATCTGAAACTCAACTCCTGTGCCAAAGTTTTATTGACCGGCCGTCGGAACCGCTCCCATTTTCCCCCTCGGAGGGGCTCGGTGAGGGCTCGGCAGCGCCGCTCCCCCAGCAGAGGCACCGGCACAGCCCCCCTCCCAGCAGTGGCCCTCACAGCCCCCTCGAGGGGCCGGCAGAGCGCTCGGCAGCGCCGCTCCGCTGCCCTGCAGCAGCGCCCGGCAGAGGCACCGGCACAGCCCCCGCGCTGCCCGGGCCGCTCCCCCGGCTCCGTTCCCCGCCTCCCCGGGCCGCAGACACGGGCAGCCCGCGGCTGTCCGGCCGGAAGGCGCTGTCAGACACCTCGGCTGCCGAGCGGGCCAGCCAGAAGCTGCTCGGTGCAGGTGAGTCACAAGCACACCGCAGACAGTCCCTCTGTGCTGTTATCCCATCCCCGCTGCTCCAGAGCTCTGCCAGGGGACACATCCTGTGCTCAAAGATCTCACGATGGGAAACTCTGTCAAGAGATTTTCACAAAGATGACAGATTTGTAAGTGGCCTGGTTTTGTTCAAGAGCTGAGCCTGCACGTTGTGTCAGCACAATATGCAAAATATTTTCTTCACGCTTCATCAGTTAACCCCAAAACGATCAAAGCAATCCTGGCAGCTTCTGGGTATCACATCTAGAGCCTGGTTTTGGGGAGAAGGTGGCACAGCAGAGCCCACGGTGCCAAAAGCAGCACCAGACATTTTATTTTTATTACTTGAGAGCCTTCAAACTCCAGTTTGGAGATCCCACCCCACCAGTGCATGGAAGCAGGAGGAAAAGGAAGCTCGAAGGTAGTGCTGACGAGGAGGGCTGGCACCTGGAGCACCAGGTTTGGGAACAAAGCAGCTCCTTTGCACAGCAGGGCTGTGGCTCCACAGGGCCCCAGATTTCACAGTCACTCTGGAGTGCTCACGCTGCGCCAAGGAAGCAGCAGCGCTGGGAATTCCTGGCAGCAGCTGCTGTGCTGGTGCCGTGAACCATTCCAGGGCAAGGTGTCCCTGCCCACGGCAGGGCGTGGAATGAGATGAGATTTAAGGTCCCTTCCCAAGACCCCAAAGCGTCCTGGACTCTGTGCACCTACCACGTGCTTCCTGCGGATGCGCACGATGTGGATGTCCTCGCTCCGGTACTCCTCATCGTGCCTATCCAGGGGAATCTTCTCCAGCTCAAAGTCCCTCTGGAGCAGCTGTTCCACAAAGAACAGTTCCACAACCATTCCAGACACTTCCCACCACGCAGCACTCCACCCTCGTTTAAACTGCTCCAGCACTAACCTAAAGACTGCAGAAAACACTCCAGAATACCCCATAAAAATCTGTTTAAGCCTGTGGTAAAACACCCCTGGAGGGATTTAAGAGATGTGTGGATGTGGCTTAGTGGTGGCATTGGCAGTGCTTGGGGGATGGCTGAACTTGATGATCTCAGAGGACTTTTCCAAACTAAATTATTCTCTGAATCCATGATTTTGCTTCAATCCCTAAAATGCTAAGCCAAACCACAGCACCTGCCTGTCTGCCAAGCCCCTCACAGAAAGGGAGAGGAGAGAAAAAGTCCAGTCTAAAATCCCCTGGCATCAGCTCTGGGCCGTGCTCAGATTGCCTGGGCTGAACCTGGCAAGGAAGGAAATAAATCACACAGAAAAGAAAAAAGCAGAAATCAGCCAGAAACACCAACACCTGTTGAGTTCATTGTGGGAGCAGCACCCCAGCAGAGCTGAGCACAGCCCTCCTCACTGCCAGGGCCCCACCAGAGTGTGAGGCACTAATTACCAAACAGTGATTAACACCTCCCAATCCCCTGGAATTCTCAGCCTTTCCCCTTTTTTTTGCAATATTATGATTATTATATATAATCCTGCCCAAGAGCTGCTTCTCAGCAGTCACCACAGGTGCAGAGTTAAACCTGCACTGACCATCATCCCCCACCTTTTGCTTTTCTTCACCTGCACACAAGACACAGCTGGAATATTCAATTAAAACAATTAATGGGCTCTCATTAGAGAAAAGGATTTTTTCAGAAGCACCTCCATCACTCAGGAGAAAGTTTTGAGTTCCTGAGCAAAACTTTGTATTTTCCCTCTACGTTCAGTGGAGCAGCCTAAAAGAAAATATGCTTAAAATTCACTTACTTCAAAGTATTTCCTCTCAATTTCAGGATTCTTCCCCATAGTCCTCTGTTCATAGCAGCACAGCACACAAGTGTCGGGGCCTGTCAGGTCCTTCAGGGTCTTCAGCAAGGGCTCCAAGGACTGCCCAGAAAAGGTTAAACATTTCCCACATGGATTTCAAGTTCATTTCTCTGGTTGCTGTACCCTCTAGCTAAAGTCTTCACCCAAGAGAGAACCTCCCAGTTTCACTTTTCTGCTGGTTATTTTTAGTGCTTTAACTGGGACAAGAAGAATATGGGGGAAAAGCTGGGAAGCAGAAGAGAAAAGGGGACTCACAGGAGAAGAACTTCCCAGACTGACCAAGAAAACTGAACTGGAATCCAAGGCAGAAACATCCCCCAGTGCTGAGAGGGCACTCCCTTGAGGCACACAACAATGAGTATCCTCAGTGTGCTCCAACAGTGAGAGTTTGCTCAATTATTCCTGGAGGATGGCTCAGACACAGACCACAATGGAGGGAAACGGGACCAACAGGCAGGGGCTCAATGCCAGGGGCTGGTAAAGCCATTGGAAGGGCACTGGGACACGGGGTTTGTCAGGTTATTTCCCTTTTCCTGCAGCTCCCCTCAGCTCTCTGTGCACATCCTATAAGCTCCAGCTGAGGACACGAGGCAGACTGCAACAACCACTCAGATGTGGCAGGATTTGTCCTCTTGCCTTCCCAAGGAAAGAGTGAGGAGAACCCCAACAGCAGACTTAGCACTTTTTTAAATTTCATGTACCAATGATTTCAACAGTTCACATTTTGCTTCACCATTCCCAATGTTAAAAATAAATAAAAAAGGGGGAACAAACATTCAATTTGGGATTTTAAACATAAAATAGTCTCTGGTTCTATGTCAAACGGCCTTACATCTATTAAAATGCATTTTCCAGTCTTGTTCTACCTATTCCTATAAACCACAGGACCCATGACATGAGTACAATATGTACCTGAACACTTCTCCTACTAAACACACTGATCCCACCCCTTCCCAAGAAACCTTTCTGTAGTGGTTTAGCAAAGTCCTCATTTACCTCCTCATAGTAAAAATGCAATCAGCCATGAGTATATAATCGGGGAGGCTGAAATTCTGTTACATCTTCACCCCTAAAAAGAACAAACAAGAAAATACCAACAAGAAGTGAAAAGAAGTTTTAGTAATAACACATAGTAAAGGACTCAGCAAAAGCTCACTATTGTGTTCTCATATTAAGTTTTCTTCTCACAGCGGTATTTGAAGTTATTTAGCAATTTAATTAAGCCAGTGAGGAATCACAGAATCTCAAACTGGTTTGGGTGGAAAGGGAACTTAAATCCCATGCCATTCCTTCCCCTGCCATGGCAGGGACACCTCCCACTATCCCAGGCTGCTCCAAACCCTGTCCAGCCTGGCCTTGGACACTGTCAGGGGCAGCCACAGCTTCTCTGGGCACTTGTGCCAGGACCATCCCACCCCCCCAGCCAGGAATTCCCAATTCCCTATATCCCATCTAAACCGACTCTTTTTCAATCTGAACCCAGAATCCCCGTTAAAGCTGAACAGAGACATTGAATAAAGGCTCATACAAACCATTTCAGTACCTTGGCTCGGACGGACCCTGTGACCAGGTGCTTGTTATTCTCAATATTAACCAGCAACAGCTCCTGCAGCTCCTCCAGGTCTGTGACCGTCACGTTCGCCCTGTAACACACACACACGTGGTTAGGGAATAACAGGATGGCAGGGGACACTCCGAACAGCATAGAAAATAGGAGTTAAAGGAATCGAAAGGGTCTGAGGGAGCAGACAGCACCGGGCAGGGAATCCGCTCACCCCAGCGTGGCTGCCATGATGCCGACGGCGCCGGTGCCCGCGCCCAGCTCCAGGACGTGGCGGCGGGCGGGGGCGAGCGCCGGTCTCCAGGAACTTGGCGAGCACCAGCGCGGCGTCCACACCACACAGCCCACGCCGCCGGCCGCCCGCTGCTCCAGCCGCAGCGCCGGCCCGGCCCGCCGCTCCAGCTCCCACGAAGCCCGCCATGGCCGCGGCTCTGAGGCGGCGCGGCCCCCCGCCCCGGCAGGAAATGGCGGGCGGGCCCTGAGGGACGGCGCTGCCCGCCCGCTCTGGGCGGCGGGAGAGGCTGAGAGCCGTGGGCATGGAGGCTTTTCCAGCTGGAATGATTCCTGGATTTCGGCAGCCTTGTCCAGCCGGAATAATTCCAGGATTCCGGCAGCCGTGTCCAGGCAGAATCAATTCCAGGATTCCGGCAGCTGCGGCCCTGAGGGAGCGCGGGCCCCAGGGGCCGCTCCCTCATCCCTCCTGAGCCCTCCCGAGGTTTTGTTACAAACCGCCCTCACACAACTCAAAAAAGGGCTTACAAACCTACAAGAAAGGTCTTAAAAACTTACAAAAAGTTTTAATAAACCTACAAAAAGTCTTAGTAAGTCTACAAAAAGTCCTAATAAACATACAAAAAAGGCTTTAAAATAGACTTTAAAAAGGTCCTAATAAATGTACAAAAAGGCTTTAGTAAACTTTAAAAATGTCTTAACAAATGTACACAAAGGTCTTAGTAAACCTACAAAAAGGTTAATAAACCTATGAAGGTCTTCATGAAACTATGAAAAAGGTTTTAATAAACCTACAGAAAAGGATTTAGCCTACAAAAAGGTCTTAACAAACCTAAAAAAAGGTTTTAATAAACTCACAAAAAAGGTTTTAATCAAGCAACTGAATATGAATTGATACTGCATTGACATCTTGAAATGCAAAGGTTTTAGATTTTTCCCCCTTTGGATATGTGGAATACAGTTTTATTACTTTATTTCTTCATTTCTTTTAGAGCAATGGGAGGCCTCTTGGTGGTCAGCAGATTCCCCTTGGGAAATTTTCTGAGGGAATTGCCTTTTCCATACGAGCCAACTTCAAACCCAAACTTCACATTTTTCCCATCCAGCAGTTTTTTTTGTTGTTCTTTTTATCTAGCCCTTTAATTATGAAGTAACTGAAATGTTATTTATTGCTCTCTTGAACCACGCTGGTGGGAATCTCACTGTCTTTGACAACTTTCCATGGCCATATTATGATATATTTTACTGTGGAATATTCAAAATGGTTCTGACATAAGCACTAGTACAGGAAGGCATAAAGCTGACATCTGTATTTTCTAAAATGTGGCAGAGAATTTTTTCCTCTTCAACAACACACTAAAGTCTGAAAAAATATTATGCCTTGTTCAGCAATAGCTGCTGGTGGGGAGTTCAAAAGAGTTAATGCAAAGAATCTAAGAAAGAATTCCACTTTTCCAAGTCATCCTCCATTTCCTACCTGCATTCTCAGTCTGTGCATCTCAAATTTGGGACTTCTTGAACCTTATTTTAGCAAAAATGAAGCAGTTATCCTATAAAAATACGTGTTCTGTCCCTTGCATAAATGGATTCCAACCTTCTCTTCTTCCTCAGGGAAGGAGCACAGAGGGTCCTGCAGTTTGGGCTGAAAAAGTGTTCAAGAGACAGACCGTGGAAAATTCATCTTCCCCAGGTGAGAAAACTGAGCCCCAGAGGTTCTTGGCACTGCCACTGATCCTGTACAGGGCAGAGCCCTCCAGGTTGGGGGCTGAGCCAGATGGATCCCTTCCAACTCACGGGACCTTCTACAGCCCAACATCCCATGGCTGGGGCTGTCCTATCCCCAGGAAATTTCCAAAAGGAAGAATTTTCCAAATGGAATGCCCAAATGTCAATGCCTGCAGCTAAAGCAGACTGATGAGCAGCAGCACAGGATTTGGAAGCCTGGGATGAGGACAAATCTCAGCGAGGTGAGGCACAGGGTGGGAAAAGCTGGGACGGGTGGATTTTGTGCTGGCAAAACCACAGCCAGCCTGGGGCAGAGCCCAGGGTGATGAGCTCTCTTACATGGACAGCTGGGACAGATTTGGGCAGGCATGGCAGGGAGGAAGTGCCAGGGACAGGAATTGTCCTGAGCACCTGCTGTGTGCCCCAGAGGCCAGGCAGAGCCCGACTCTGTCACAGCCAGACTTCTCCAAAGAGCCCCTGAGTTCCACGGAAGTGGCACCAAAACTCTCCAAGGAATCAGGACAAGTCCAACTGGGACAAACAGGACAGGTGAGAGAACAGAGAGGTTGGCAAGAGGCAGGATCACCACCTGCCTCACATCCCATTTTCCATGAGAGCTCCACACCCCTCTCCTGGTTCAGAGCAGGCAGCCTCTCCGACTCGGTGGAGCTGAGCCCCAGCAGGATCTCATCCCTTTCCCAAAGCCCTTTTTCTCCCCAAAGCAGCAGTTTCACGTGGTGGCTCTGGGGACGGGCCCCGCCCTGCTGCCCTGGTTAGCAGCAGTTTCCTCTCCCAGCTGCAGCAGCAGGGTCTTACATCCCCCTCGGCAGGTGCAGCCGGTGACAGGAGGTGACACAGGGGGCGACACGACCCAGCCCCCCCACAAGGTCCCTGTCACTCAGGGGACAGTCACAACCTGAGCGACACAGGCCCAAAGCTGAGGGCACAGCAGAGCAGCAGCCAGCAGGGAAGAAAAAGCACAACTTCTTCCCTTTTTCTTCTGAAGAAGAGACCCGAGCCCTGTGCGAAAGGAAATGCTGATACCACACATCCTGCAGATGAAACACAGTTATTCCATCAGCTCCAAACCCTTGGGAAAGGCTGCTCCCCTCTGCATCACCCCCACCACCAAGCAGGGTGCCAGAGTGTCCCAGTGTGACATCATCCCCACCACTGCTGGCATTTGGGGATCTCTTCCTCATTTTTCTGGAATAAGAGCTTCCGCTTGGGAAGCCACGTTGGTGTAAACATTCCAGTAAATCCCTTCCTGCGGGCCACTGGGTAATTAAGGAGCTCTTTTCATAACAAGGTAACAAATAACACGTGTGGTTTGACAAATTAACTTCTCGTGTTTGCTAATCATCACTCGGCAAGCCAGGACAGTGGTTTAGGATGTGGGAAGTTTGCAAGGAATTCTCTTACTGGAGATAAAGGGAGCCTGAACTCAGGGCAGGTGCAGGAAACTCCCGAGAGCCGGCAAACAAAGCTCTTCCCAACCCACCAGCCTCTTAGACAAAACTCACAGTAACCCGTGCCTCTGTCACAGACCCAACTTCCACAGCTGCTTCCACCGCAGAATGTGAGAATTCCTGCAAAATTCCTCCTCTAAGCCACACCACTGAGCTCCAAACACCGAGAGCCACAAGGAACCTGCTCACCAGAATAACCTGAAGGTGTCAAACTTGAACTCTGCGGATCCTTGCACCAGAAAAGCACAGGTGAAAACAGAAGGCAGAACGATTTTGCACAGGTGTTTTATCTGTGCAGGAACCACCACCAGGACAGCCCCAGCTCCTGGAATGAACCTCCCAGGAGGGAATGACACAGGAAGCACAAGATGAATGTGTCACAGACATCTTCTATGAAAAATCCTTTCCTTAGGATTTTTCCTCCTGAGAAGCTGAGAGGCCTCAGGAACAAAACGTAAACAATGGTTATCTGCTGCTGTGGGATGCAACAGGTGCATCTGGGATTGGTCTCATGGGGTTGTTTCTAATTAATGGCCAATCACAGTCCAGCTGGCTCGGACAGAGAGCCGAGCCACAAACCTTTGTTATCATTCTTGGCTATTCTATCCTTAACCAGCCTTCTGATGAAATCCTTTCTTCTATTCTTTTAGTATAGTTTTAATATAATATATATCACAAAATAATAAATCAAGCCTTCTGAAACATGGAGTCAGATCCTCGTCTCTTCCCCAATCCGAAAACCCCAGTGAACACCGTCACACGAATGAACAACCCATATCTGAAACTCAACTCCTGTGCCAAAGTTTTATTGACCGGTCGTTGGAGCCGCTCCCATTTTCCCCCTCGGAGGGGCTCGGTGAGGGCTCGGCAGCGCCGCTCCCCCAGCAGAGGCACCGGCACAGCCCCCGCGGTGCCCTCGGAGGGGCTCGGTGAGCGCTCGGCAGCGCCGCTCCCGCAGCAGCGCCCGGCAGAGGCACCGGCACAGCCCCCGCGCTGCCCGGGCCGCTCCCCCGGCTCCTTTCCCCGCCTCCCCGGGCCGCAGACACGGGCAGCCCGCGGCTGTCCGGCCGGAAGGCGCTGTCAGACACCTCGGCTGCCGAGCGGGCCAGCCAGAAGCTGCTCGGTGCAGATGAGTCACAAGCACACCGCAGACAGTCCCTCTGTGCTGTTATCCCATCCCCGCTGCTCCAGAGCTCTGCCAGGGGACACATCCTGTGCTCAAAGATCTCACGATGGGAAACTCTGTCAAGAGATTTTCACAAAGATGACAGATTTGTAAGTGGCCTGGTTTTGTTCAAGAGCTGAGCCTGCAAGTTGTGTCAGCACAATATGCAAAATATTTTCTTCACGCTTCATCAGTTAACCCCAAAACGATGAAAGCAATCCTGGCAGCTGCTGCGGATCACATCTAGAGCCTGGTTTTGGGGAGAGGGTGGCACAGCAAAGCCCACGGTGCCAAAAGCAGCACCAGACATTTTATTTTTATTACTTGAGAGCCTCCAAACTCCAGTTTGGAGATCCCACCCCACCAGTGCATGGAAGCAGGAGGAAAAGGAAGCTCGAAGGTAGTGCTGACGAGGAGGGCTGGCACCTGGAGCACCAGGTTTGGGAACAAAGCAGCTCCTTTGCACAGCAGGGCTGTGGCTCCACAGGGCCCCAGATTTCACAGTCACTCTGGAGTGCTCACGCTGTGCCAAGGAAGCAGCAGCACTGGGAATTCCTGGCAGCAGCTGCTGTGCTGGTGCCGTGAACCATTCCAGGGCAAGGTGTCCCTGCCCACGGCAGGGCGTGGAATGAGATGAGATTTAAGGTCCCTTCCCAAGACCCCAAAGCGTCCTGGACTCTGTGCACCTACCACGTGCTTCCTGCGGATGCGCACGATGTGGATGTCCTCGCTCCGGTACTCCTCATCGTGCCTATCCAGGGGAATCTTCTCCAGCTCAAAGTCCCTCTGGAGCAGCTGTTCCACAAAGAACAGTTCCACAACCATTCCAGACACTTCAGCACTCCACCCTCATTTAAACTGCTCCAGCACTAACCTAAAGACTGCAGAAAATACTCCAGAATACCCCAGAAAAATCTATTTAAGCCTGTGGTAAAACACCCCTGGAGGGATTTAAGAGATGTGTGGATGTGGCTTAGTGGTGGCATTGGCAGTGCTTGGGGGATGGTTGAACTTTATGATCTCAGAGGACTTTTCCAAACTAAATTATTCTGTGAATCCATGATTTTGCTTCAATCCCTAAAATGCTAAGCCAAACCACAGCACCTGCCTGTCTGCCAAGCCCCTCACAGAAAGGGAGAGGAGAGAAAAAATCCAGTCTAAAATCCCCCCAGCATCAGCTCTGGGCCGTGCTCAGATTGCCTGGGTTGAACCTGGCAAGGAAGGAAATAAATCACACAGAAAAGAAAAAAGCAGAAATCAGCCAGAAACACCAACACCTGTTGAGTTTATTGTGGGAGCAGCACCCCAGCAGAGCTGAGCACAGCCCTCCTCACTGCCAGGGCCCCACAAGTGTGAGGCACTAATTACCAAACAGGTACTGTCATTAACACCTCCCAATCCCCTGGAATTCTCAGCCTTTTCCTTTTTTTTGCAATATTATGATTATTATATATAATCCTGCACAAGAGCTGCTTCTCAGCAGTCACCACAGGTGCAGAGTTAAACCTGCACTGACCATCATCCCCCACCTTTTGCTTTTCTTCACCTGCACACAAGACACAGCTGAAATACTCAATTAAAACAATTAATAGGCTTTCATTAGAGAAAAATATTTTTTCAGAAGCACCTCCATCACTCAGGAGAAAGTTTTGAGTTCCTGAGCAAAACTTTGTATTTTCCCTCTACGTTCAGTGGAGCAGCCTAAAAGAAAATATGCTTAAAATTCACTTACTTCAAAGTATTTCCTCTCAATTTCAGGGTTTTTCCCCATAGTTCTCTGTTCATAGCAGCACAGCACACAAGTGTCAGGGCCTGTCAGGTCCTTCAGGGTTTTCAGCAAGGGCTCCAAGGACTGCCCAGAAAAGGTTAAACATTTCCCACGTGGATTTCAAGTTCATTTCTCTGGTTGCTGTACCCTCTAGCTAAAGTCTTCACCCAAGAGAGAACCTCCCAGTTTCACTTTTCTGCTGGTTATTTTTAGTGCTTTAACTGGGACAAGAAGAATATGGGGAAAAGCTGGGAAGCAGAAGAGAAAAGGGGACTCACAGGAGAAGAATTTCCCAGACTGACCAAGAAAACTGAACTGGAATCCAAGGCAGAAACATCCCCCAGTGCTGAGTGGGCACTCCCTTGAGGCACACAACAATGAGTATCCTCAGTGTGCTCCAACAGTGAGAGTTTGCTCAATTATTCCTGGAGGATGGCTCAGACGCAGACCACAATGGAGGGAAATGGGACCAACAGGCAGGGGCTCAATGCCAGGGGCTGGTAAAGCCATTGGAAGGGCACTGGGACACGGGGTTTGTCAGGTTATTTCCCTTTTCCTGCAGCTCCCCTCAGCTCTCTGTGCACATCCTATAAGCTCCAGCTGAGGACACGAGGCAGACTGCAACAACCACTCAGATGTGGCAGGATTTGTCCTCTTGCCTTCCCAAGGAAAGAGTGAGGAGAACCCCAACAGCAGACTTAGCACTTTTAAATTTCATTTACCAATGATTTCAACAGTTCACATTTTGCTTCACCATTCCCAATGTTAAAAATAAATAAAAAAGGGGGGGAACAAACATTCAATTTGGGATTTTAAACATGAAATAGTCTCTGGTTCTATGTCAAACGGCCTTACATCTATTAAAATGCATTTTCCAGTCTTGTTCTACCTATTCCTATAAACCACAGGACCCATGACATGAGTACAATATGTACCTGAACACTTCTCCTACTAAACACACTGATCCCACCCCCTTCCCAAGAAACCTTTCTGTAGTGGTTTAGCAAAGTCCTCATTTACCTCCTCATAGTAAATGCAATCAGCCATGAGTATATAATCGGGGGGAGGCTGAAATTCTGTTACATCTTCACCCCTAAAAAGAACAAACAAGAAAATACCAACAAGAAGTGAAAAGAAGTTTTAGTAATAACACATAGTAAAGGACTCAGCAAAAAGCTCACTATTGTGTTCTCATATTAAGTTTTCTTCTCACAGCGGTATTTGAAGTTATTTAGCAATTTAATTAAGCCAGTGAGGAATCACAGAATCTCAAACTGGTTTGGGTGGAAAGGGAACTTAAATCCCATGCCATTCCTTCCCCTGCCATGGCAGGGACACCTCCCACTATCCCAGGCTGCTCCAAACCCTGTCCAGCCTGGCCCTGGACACTGTCAGGGGCAGCCCCAGCTTCTCTGGGCACTTGTACCAGGACCATCCCACCCCCCAGCCAGGAATTCCCAATTCCCTAAATCCCATCTAAACCGACTCTTTTGCAATCTGAACCCAGAATCCCCGTTAAAGCTGAACAGAGACATTGAATAAAGGCTCATACAAACCATTTCAGTACCTTGGCTCGGACGGACCCTGTGACCAGGTGCTTGTTATTCTCAATATTAACCAGCAACAGCTCCTGCAGCTCCTCCAGGTCTGTGACCGTCACGTTCGCCCTGTAACACACACACACGTGGTTAGGGAATAACAGGATGGCAGGGGACACTCCGAACAGCATAGAAAATAGGAGTTAAAGGAATCGAAAGGGTCTGAGGGAGCAGACAGCACCGGGCAGGGAATCCGCTCACCCCAGCGTGGCTGCCATGATGCCGACGGCGCCGGTGCCCGCGCCCAGCTCCAGGACGTGGCGGCGGGCGAGGGGGCAGGCGCCGGTCTCCAGGAACTTGGCGAGCACCAGCGCGGCGTCCCACACCACACAGCCCACGCCGCCGGCCGCCCGCTGCTCCAGCCGCAGCGCCGGCCCGGCCCGCCGCTCCAGCTCCCTCACGAAGCCCGCCATGGCCGCGGCTCTGAGGCGGCGCGGCCCCGCCCCGGCAGGAAATGGCGGGCGGGCCCTGAGGGGACGGCGCTGCCCGCCCGCTCTGGGCGGCGGGAGAGGCTGAGAGCCGTGGGCATGGAGGCTTTTCCAGCTGGAATGATTCCTGGATTTCGGCAGCCTTGTCCAGCCGGAATAATTCCAGGATTCCGGCAGCCGTGTCCAGGCAGAATCAATTCCAGGATTCCGGCAGCTGCGGCCCTGAGGGAGCGCGGAGCCCTCAGGGGCCGCTCCCTCATCCCTCCTGAGCCCTCCCGAGGTTTTGTTACAAACCGCCCTCACACAACTCAAAAAAGGGCTTACAAACCTACAAGAAAGGTCTTAAAAACTTACAAAAAAGTTTTAATAAACCTACAAAAGTCTTAGTAAGTCTACAAAAAAAGTCCTAATAAACATACAAAAAGGCTTTAAAATAGACTTTAAAAAGGTCTTGATAAATGTACAAAAAGGCTTTAGTAAACTTTAAAAATGTCTTAACAAATGTACACAAAGGTCTTAGTAAACCTACAAAAAGGTTAATAAACCTATGAAGGTCTTCATGAAACTATGAAAAAGGTTTTAATAAACCTACAGAAAAGGATTTAGCCTACAAAAAGGTCTTAACAAACCTAAAAAAAGGTTTTAATAAACTCACAAAAAAGGTTTTAATCAAGCAATGAATATGAATTGATACTGCATTGACATCTTGAAATGCAAAGGTTTTAGATTTTTTCCCCCTTTGGATATGTGGAATACAGTTTTATTACTTTATTTCTTCATTTCTTTTAGAGCAATGGGAGGCCTCTTGGTGGTCAGCAGATTCCCCTTGGGAAATTTTCTGAGGGAATTGCCTTTTCCCGCACGAGCCAACTTCAAACCCAAACTTCACATTTTTCCCATCCAGCAGTTTTTTTTGTTGTTCTTTTTATCTAGCCCTTTAATTATGAAGTAACTGAAATGTTATTTATTGCTCTCTTGAACCACGCTGGTGGGAATCTCACTGTCTTTGACCACTTTCCATGGCCATATTATGATATATTTTACTGTGGAATATTCAAAATGGTTCTGACATAAGCACTAGTACAGGAAGGCATAAAGCTGACATCTGTATTTTCTAAAATGTGGCAGAGAATTTTTTCCTCTTCAACAACACACTAAAGTCTGAAAAAATATTATTCCTTGTTCAGCAATAGCTGCTGGTGGGGAGTTCAAAAGAGTTAATGCAAAGAATCTAAGAAAGAATTCCACTTTTCCAAGTCATCCTCCATTTCCTACCTGCATTCTCAGTCTGTGCATCTCAAATTTGGGACTTCTTGAACCTTATTTTAGCAAAATGAAGCAGTTATCCTATAAAAATACGTGTTCTGTCCCTTGCATAAATGGATTCCAACCTTCTCTTCTTCCTCAGGGAAGGAGCACAGAGGGGACAGGCAGTAAAAAAAAAGTGTTCAAGAGACAGATGGAAAAATTCATCTTCCCAGGAGAAAACTGGGGGTTCTTGGTATGATCCTGTACAGGGCCAAGAGTTGGACTCCTGATGGATCCCTTCCAACTCAGGGGATTTCTAATTAACATCCCTCTTCAGTCCTATCCCCTTTCCAAAAAGGAGAATTTTCCAAATGGAATGCCCAAGACAATGGGAGCAGCTTAGGCAGACTGATGAGAAGCTGGAGTGTGATTTGGAAGCCTGGATGAGCCAAAGTGAGACCAGCAGCATGGAAAATTGGGGCATTTTGTATTGTCAAAAATGCAATTCCCAACCTTGTCCTTGCAAGGAACACGCACTGCTCAAGCTCTTAAAAATTAAGACTGGGGTGATTTATTAATCTTGTTAAGAACTCTGATACAAAGCACAGTAAAAGGCCACAAACCAGTAAATAAAATGTGGCTTGTGAAGGCCACTTTATAAATGCTGCTACAGAACTACCAGTAAAACAGACTCACTCTCACACCAGTTCAAACACGGCCGTTCGACTGGCAAAGAAAAGTTCCATTCACTTATCAGTTTAAAAAGTTTAATAAAGCTTTAAGTGTTTGCTGGTTTAAATGCTACCGATTTCCAAAGTGGATTCAGGAGTTAGGTGGAGATCTAGAGAAAGTTATTAGGTCTGGAAGGCAGGGCTGTCCCCAGCCAGAAGGAACGCTGCTGGCCAGATCCAGTCCAGGAGTAGCAGACTGTGTTATAGGCCTCGAAGTCAACTTCAATTTATACAGGTCATTAGCATATCTGTAAATATACAATATAAACAATTGTACAGGCGCATAGCTTTGTTCTCCACAACAGCAGACAAACTCTTTAGCTTAAGACACCTTTGCCTATCAAAACAAAAAAGGCACATCTGAACAGGATGCACGTGAAGTACTCGGGATCCTCCCCGATACCCGAGATGGGTACTCCTCCTTCATCCTTTCTCCAAAGAACCAAGACCAAAGGAATATTTTGGTATTTAGATTTCAACCTTTTTTTTTTCTTTGTCTTCAGCAGCAAATCAATGGCAATTAAGACATGGCATGAGAATATTCCAGAACAGCAGCTGTCACTCAGGAACCTCAAGGCAAGTGGTCAGAGGTTTCAAATCTGTGACACTCTGTATCCTTGTGTTGTTTGATCATCCCATTGCTGGGTGTCCTTAATTTAAAAAAAGGCCACTAATGCTCAAATTTGAAAAAAAATTCCACAGACGCACCTTTTTTTTGGCTCAGTGCAATTAAATGATGTCAGTTTAAATTCACTTAGTGTAGTTTACAGTGCAAAAGGTCTATTTTGTGTCCTGGCAGAACGGTCGGCACTGAGGATGTGATCCAAGGCAATGCTGCTGCTCACCTGAGGGTAATGCTGTCCAACCACACAGGCTGGAATGTGTGTAGTCTGAATTTTTTCCAATTTAAACCTTTTTTTTTTTTTTGATCAGCAGCACTTTAAGAGCATAATTTGTGAAAATACTAAAATACACTGCCTTTTTTTTTTCTGAATAAATTAAAAAAAAAAAAAAAGAGGAACTTTACAAACAGTATTCCAGTGTCAATGACTACTATGGCTAAGGTCATTGAGGAGTTTCTGCATTTTCTAGCAAAGACAGTCTGTGCAAAGGAGGGTGGGAGAGCTCCCTTTTGTAAGTCTTTGGTGGCAGTTTGGGCAGCTGGGGGCTGGAGTTGTGCCGGGGCGGCACGGGGGGCACGGGCGGCTGTGCCAGGTTGTTGTGGCTGGCGCTGAGGACGCAGCAGCGGCGCAGCACCCGCGGGGAGGGGGTGCTGGGAGGGGTGCCCGGGGAGCTGGGGCCGGAGCCGGCCTCCCGCAGCCACTCGGGCTCGCGGGGGAGGCGGCCCAGCGGCGGCGGCTGCAGGCTCAGCGGGCAGTTGATGAAGTGCTCGGGCGGCCGCAGCGGCACCGGCGGCGGGGTGTCGGGGACCGGGTCCCGGGCGGAGGAGGAGGAGGAGGGCTCTGCAGGGGCTGCTCCAGGGCGCCGGTGTAAGCAGGAACGCGAGGTTGGATCTTTGGAGGCGGCGGCTGCCGAGGTGGGATTGCTGGAGGATCGTCATCCGACTTGGAATTTCCCTGTGGTATCACGGAGAAAAAGGAGGTGTAAGAAATGGAGAGCATGGAATGCCAGAATGGTTTGGGTTGGAAAGGAACTTAAATCCCATCCCATTCCTCCCCCACCTCCCACTATCCCAGGCTGCTCCAAGCCCTGTCCAACCTGGCCTTGGACACCTCCAGGGGCAGCCAGAGCTCCTCTGGGCACTTGTACAAGGACCATCCCCACCCCCCCAGCCAGGAATTCCCAATTCCCAACATCCCATCTTGTTGCAGACATCTTTGATGAAAAATCCTTTCCTTAGGATTTTTCCTCCTGAGAAGCTGAGAGGCCTCAGGAACAAAATGCAAACAATGGTTATCTGCTGCTGTGGAATGCAACAGGTGCATCTGGGATTGGTCTCATGGGGATGTTTCTAATTAATGGCCAATCACAGCCCAGCTGGCTTGGACACAGAGCCCGAGCCACAAACCTTTGTTATCATTCTTGGCTATTCTATTCTTAGCCAGCCTTCTGATGAAACCTTTTATTCTATTCTTTTAGTATAGTTTTAATGTAACATATATTATAAAATAATAAACCAAGACTTCTGAAACATGGAGTCAGATCCTTGTCTCTTCCCTCATCCTAAGACCCCTGTGAACACGGTCACACCATCTGCACCTACTCTCCTTCGGTTTAAAGCCATTTCCCTTGTCCAGATGTTTGGATAAAGAGCAGTCTTCATTCAGATGAGGAATCCTCCTGACCTCTGCCAGTGGTGCTGTCAGAAGCACGGCAGCTGTGCCCTTGATGGGAATGTGAACACTCTGTTCCTGAAACTCCTAGCAGGGTTTGGACACTGGGAATCCAAAACTTAAACACAGGAAACTGGAGCTCTGCATCTCAATTTTAGATTGACAGAACCCTGTTTGGATCAATGGTTGAACCTGACAATCTTCAAGGTCTTTTCAAAGAGAAATTACTTTAGATATTCCCCTATTTATCACCACAGCTATTCAATCCAGGACAGCAATACCTTAGCATTGGAAGCATCCTGATCCATCTTTTTTCGTGGAGGAAGTGGAGGAGGGTTCTGGGGCTCATCACTCAGTTTAGGGAAGCTCCCCCAGGAGCTGAAGAAAGTCTCTGGAGAGGGAAAAGCAGATCTTTTACTGCTTGTGCAATATCTGAGGAACATATTCTGGAATATCAAGCCAAACTCAAAGCAAGTAAGGTCTTTGTGCTCCACAGCAACATGAACCAGTAACTTCAGCAGCATGAATTTCTTTAATTCACTGTTTTAATCAGATCTAGGCCTCACAAAGTGTTCTCCTATGTCCAGTATCAAAAAAAGGCATCAGCAGTCTGCAGGCAATGCTGAGAGTCAGGAAAATAAATCCAGGAACTCCAAGTGAGTTCTTACAGAGGGAGAAAAAAAATCCTCAAATTAAAACACAACACAACCCCTGACTTGTATTGGTGGTTTCTGTCACACCTTTGCTTTTCCTCTTAGGAGTGCACTGTGTCTACATCAGGCCTGTGCTCTCCAGCTGGAAATGAAATTAATCATATTTTGAAAAATATGTGTGGAATAAATAAAGAGAACAGCTGAAAACCCAGGTGAATGCAGGATATCCCTCACAGATGGGGTACAAAATGTGTCTCTTCCTTCCCAGCAACAGAGCAGTTATTTTCACTACGTGGAATTAGGAAATTATCAAGTTGCTTTATTTGTAGCTTTAGTCAAACAAAACAATCATCAAGGACATTCAAAATAGAAGGAAAATCATGTGAGAGCCTGGCGATAAAAACCCAACCCAAACTAAACCAGCAGTTTAAGTTTTAGGCTCTACATTCTTTACAGGACAAATTAAACTAAAAGGGGCTGTTCTGAATGCAGCCCACATTCTCATCCCAGATTTCAGATTTTAATCCCCACTGAGCACTCCTGAGCCCAGGGAAGGCAGAGTTAAAATTTAACAGAGTTCCAACACTCACTCGACTGAGGCAGGTTCACAGGAGCGAAGATGCTGTTGTTACCTGGGAAAGAAAAACATCCATTAAACCATTTGCAGACAGAACCACTGCACTGCAGCATACAACAAATGCCTGAATAACCTGAGAGATCAGAAAAAACCCCAAGTTTATCTGCTGCAAACCTGACTGAGAACTTCCTGTGTAAAACACTCCTGAACTGGAGAATTTAACTCACGCTGGGAATTAATTTAATTACTTCACATTTTGCAATTTATTTTTTCAAATCCTGGCACCCCCACACACCCCCAATCCATTTGGGAAGCCCGAGGGACAGCACCCACGATTGTGAAGCCGTGCTAAGTTGTTATTTACCGTAAGAGCTGTTGAGGTCAATGTCCAGGAAGACGCTGAAGTCGGAGGAGGCCGACACGGGCGGCGTTGAGGGCGTGTTGGGGGAGGTGGGGGCCGACGCCGCCGTCTCCTGCTCAGCCTCGGTGATCCTGCTGAAGCTGATCTTGCTGGGCTCCTTCTCCAGGGGCAGGGGGTGGCTCCGCAGCGTGCCCGATGATGTGGAGCCGTGCCTGCCCGTGTTGGGCCTGATCCCCGGGGATTTCAGGGGATACGTTGTTTTCCTGGGCTGGAGACAGGGGGGCTGTTAGCACTGCAGTGTTCCAAACTGCAAGGTTCCCAACGCTGTTCCCAATGCTGCAACATTCCCAACACTGCAACATTCCCAATGTTATCAAAACTGTTCCCAACACTGCAACGTTCCAACATTCCCAACGCTGTTCCCAATGCTGCAACATTCCCAACACTGCAACATTCCTGCAACATCCCCCCAATGCAACATTCCCAACGTTATCAAAACTGTTCCCAACACTGCAACATTCCCAACGCTGTTCCCAACACTGCAACGTTCCCAACACTGTTCCCAATGCTGCAACATTCCCAACACTGCAACGTTATCAAAACTGTTCCCAACACTGCAGCGTTCCTAACACTGCAACGTTCTACACTGCAACATTATCAAAACTGTTCCCAACATTGCAATGTTCCCAATGCTGTTACATTCCCAACACTGCAACATTCCCAACACTGCAAGGTTCCCAACACTCCAACGTTCCCAACACTGCAACGTTCCCAACACTGCAACGTCCCAAACACTGCAACATTCCACACTGCAGCATTCCCAAAAACTGCTGCCATTCCCCAGTGCAGAAATCCCAAAAACTGCTGCCATTCCACACTGCAGCACTCCCAAAAACTGCTGCCATTCCACACTGCAGCACTCCCAAAAACTGCTGCCATTCCACACTGCAGCACTCCCAAAAACTGCTGTCATTCCCCAGTGCAGAAATCCCAAGAACTGCTGCCATTCCCCACTGCAGCATTCCCAAAAACTGCAACATTCCATACTGCAACATTCCCAACAATGCTGCCATTCCCCACTGCAGCATTCCCAAACACTGCAACATTCCATACTGAAGCATTCCCAAATAATGCTGCCATTACCAAACACTGCTGCCATTCCCCAGTGCAGAAATCCCAAGAACTGCTGCCATTCCCCAGTGCAGCATTCCCAAGGCTCTGTGAAGTATTTTTGAAGTATTTCTCAAAGAGCAGCACAGGAGTATAGCTGATGGGAGGTGCAGGTTATTTACACAGCAGGGATTTGCTGGAAGCTGTGGATGCAGCTGAAGAAATCTTCTTTTCCCCACAAATATGAGGAATGAAGAGTCCAGGTTCTGCTGCCAACCAGGACAAAACACTGGGGAAAACAGCCTTGGAAAATAAAAATTTGCTTCAGGTGCCCCTCAGAGCTGCAGCAGAGCCCCAGAGCAACACCACAGAAACAGCAAAAGCTCAGAGGGTCACCGGGCCCTGCACACATCCAGGACCAAGGACACACCTGGAAACACATTGTCCCTGTCCTCCAGTTTATCCAGGCCAAAATTCCTACCCCAGGTCACTGGGTGGACAAACCCAGCCTGGTCAGGCTTGGGTTAATCCAGCACAGATCAAAGCTGAGCCTTGCAAAGTGAATTATGTCCCCGTCTTTCAGTGGTGTCCAGCACATTGCAGCACCCACAGCTGGATTTTCCTGAAATCCCAGTAAGATTCTCTCTTTGGAAATCATGAGCTGTCAAGAATTCCTGACTGGACTCTTATTTTTAGAAAAGATTTTAATACAATTACTGTCAGAAGTGTTTTTGCAACAGCAATTTCTGGGGTTTTCTCGCCACATTTGTAACATCATCTTACTCATTCCTCTAACAAGAGATGGCAAAAATGATTTATAACTCTCCCAAAAATTAGACATGGCTCCAGTTCCTCAGGCAATTACAACATATAAAAAACAAGTGCTCTAAATTGTGATTTTCCTGCTTAAAAAAGAACTCTGATCTCCAGGAGCTGGGTTTTTAAACCCAAAATTGCTATTCCTTTAAATGGAACTGCATTTTCTTCAGCAAAAAGGGCTGCACCTGGTAAAGTCTGCAGTTTTTGCAATAATATCAAATATTTAGACAAAACAAAACCAGAAATTATCTTAAAGAAAACTGAACATATGTATAAAAAGTAATATTTTAATTAGTATTGATGTAAGACTTCTTGGTATTGTGAGATGAAAAATATTACTCAATATTTTATCATATGACTCTATGATAAATACAAATTTAACAGCAATATTTCAAGTTTTAGGGGGAAAAAGTGCGTTTTAAAATCAAACAAAGATAATATATTTTAGTGGTGACAAACATCAGGAGCAGAAGTATTTTTAAATCAAGCTGGAAAATCAGTTCAGGATAAGGAATTCTGAAGAAAATATATCTGGCTTATTGAGGTAACCCTGTGTTATTCTCATAGTGGTCAGTGAATTTTAGCAATTTAATTTTAATTAAATATTGCAGGAATTGGACCTGATGATCCCTGTGGTTCCCTTCCAACTCAGGGTGTTCTCTGATCCCATGGAATTTCAGGAAAAAACTCACAAATCGAGGGGGCTGCTTGCAGTTCCGAGGTTCAATCTCCAAGGACTTGTTGAACAGATAATCTGTAAACTCCTTCTCTGGTATCTTCCCCATGGGGTTGAGATTTTCAAAGAATTTCTGAATGAAACAAGTAGCAAGAATATTTAAAAAATAAGCACACAGAGAAAATTTTAATGAAATACTCATAATTCAGGGATTCAAAATGTCATTTTCCACCACTTTTGGCTGCCCCTTTGTGTGGTTCTTTGTTGTCTACCACCCACTGCTCCCCCCTCTTTTGATAATCACTATTCATGCAAAATTAGTCCAGTGTTAGAAGATTATTTGGCATTTTCCCCCCCTCCAATCCCCAAAGAGATTTTTCATGGCTGCTCACCCGGATTTCTGGCTCAACCCGTAGGCAGTAGGGCTGGTTTTGATACTGCTGAATTTCTCCTGTAATTTCAGCCACTTTTCTCCTCTTACTGAAGTTAATTAATTCTTTCCCTTGTCTTTTAAGGAAGTCAGGATTCCCTTCTTCTGTCTTCAAGATATTTGTTAGGTATATTCCTGATTAAAGAAAAAGCAGTTTTTAACCATATATCTGCAGCAAACTCAACTTCACAGTGACACCGCACAAAAAATTTGATGTCACTTACCAAAAAAAGGCACACAGGGAGGGTTGATTGACTTGAGCTTAGCTAAATACTTCTTAAAATGATCTTGGCTTAACTCTACTGCTTCATCCAAAACTCTTTTCTTCCTTTCTTGGAGTGCCTGAGTTGTCAAAATAAAAAAAAAAAAAAAATAGGGATGGAAATGTTCTCAACAGCATGGTTAGAAAATCCAAGGCAAATCCCTGGCTGTCTGAGCAAAATTTGGGAATTGGAATGAAGGTTTCAAAGAATCATTTGCATGGTTAGGAAATACAAGGTAAATCCCTGGCTGTCTGAGCAAAATTTGGGAATTGGAATGAAGGTTTCAAAGAATCATTTGCATGGTTAGAAAATCCAAGGCAAATCCCTGGCTGTCTGAGCAAAATTTGGGAATTGGAATGAAGGTTTCAAAGAACCTCTTGTGGCAATGGTTTGCTCTGGATTGCAGCCCCCAAAAATTCAGTCATGTGGATCCTGAAGGAAAGATTCCAGATTACTGAAAACAGATTGTTGTTTTAACTTTAAAGTTTAAAAAATTGGTCTTTAATAAAAATGAAACATTTGATTTTAAGTTCAAGGCCTTGTGCTGCTTTTCAGAGCCATATAAAACTCAAATAATTTTATTCACATTCTTCTTTTTCTGTTTTACTCCAGGGAAGCTTTGCTGCCAACAATGGATTGCACTCCAGAACCGTGTGGGACCCAGCTCTGGATTCTGATTTCATTTCCTTTTCCATGCCCTAAACTCACCTCAAATGTGTGATCCAGCCTGTACACAGAGACAGAGTTCACAGCACTGACAATCTCCAGAACACCATTGAAATTATTGAGGTCTTGGAAGACCTGCAGGATTTCAATGATCCTGCTCAGCACAGCCACTCGCTCCTCAAAGTTCTCCGTTTCCACGATGCACCTGATCAAAAGATGGCGTTTGAGAAACACTGAGAAATAAAACCTGACACTTGCTGAGTTATTAAATCAAATTTTTCCATGAAAACCCATCCAGCATGCAGATTTTGGCTCTCTCTCCAGAATCTCAAGTATGAATTTCTGTAATCGCATCTTACACATGTTCGAGGTGGAAAGTCAAGGGAGGATTTGGCAGAAATGAACCAGCAAAGCCCAAGCACATCCAGGGGAAAAGTGCTCAATGGCACTGCCCTGCACTCACTTCTCAAACCACAGGGTGAGATTTGTAGTGTGACGAATCATTTTCAAGAGATTTGGGGAGTTAATTTCCTTATCTTCCTTCGTCCACACGCTGCCAACGAGTTCAGAAGGCTGCACAGCCCTGGCAATGACAAAAGGGAGGCAAAATGCTCAGCACCAATAAAAACTATAATTTCTGGTTTTGCATTAAGATTATTTCTCCCCTTAATCACCACCTGATATTTCACAAATCCAATCCCACCTCATCTACTACAAAACTCAACTGTCTGAGTGCTTGAGTATAGAAGGAAATACATTTTTATGTCCATTGAAATTGGATAATTTTGAAGAAGAATTTTCAGATAAAAAATTACAAAGGAGTGACTTTTAATTTTCTGAAAGGGCAAGAATACAACTTCAAAAGAGTTAAAAACTGAAAACAGGAAGGTGAAGCACTTGCAGCAACAGGTTGGTTTCAACATAAAACCTCCCATCACTGAAGCAGGAACAGGATTTTATCATTTGAATTTTGTAAGACTCCTGAATTATCCCCCCAGCATTTCTGTTATCACAAGTCCGATATGGAGATAAAAACTCTTTTTTTTTCCCACTCCTTTGCATATTTTAACATACAGCACACAGCAAAGAAACCTCTTCCTGTAAACTCTGGAAGTCCCAGGGTATTTTTGACAGATGGTGTGAATGAGGAGCATTTTTTGGGTGGAATAATGACAAAAAAGGTGTGAGAGTGTTGGAACCCTGATGCTGAGAACTTTAGACTTTGTGTGTTGAAAGACACTGACCCCAAACAAACACTACATTTAACCTGAAGCCATAGAGAAAGCTTCCAAAATTATGTAATACCACTAAGATCATGAAAGTAGAGTTTAAATAGAAGTGTGTAACATCACATGGTAGAAAACTCAGTTTAAAGTTTTAAAAGATAATGATATATATAAAACAAGACAGCAGTATTAAAGCAGTAGCTAGTTCTTCTTCACCTCCTTCTTCATGAGCTTAAGTAGTATTGTATAATTAGATAGAAAAATCCACATTGCAAACCACAAATAATTAGTTATTAAAAGTAAAAATAATTTAAGTGTCAATTTCTTAATTAAACAGTTTGCCATTAAAAAGCCTTGTAAAAGAGCTAAACAAAGCCATTTTGTAAATTATTAGTGAAGTACTACAAAACTCCCAACTTCTAACACTGTAACTAAAAAATAATCAACATTTAAGTCCGAACACAAAAAATACCATCTCAAGCACTTTTAATCCCAACCCTAACACACAAAAAAAAAAAAAAAAAAAAAAAAAAGAAAATGTGCTAGCTGGAAATGGGGGTGTATATTCTGTTCCTATCTGATGAGGCAGCTCTCTGCTGTCCATGGGGCAGTTTTTCCTTTATCCCTCCCACAGCCAACCCTCCCTCCAGGAGATCTCTGCTGTCCATGGCCACTGAGTGTCCCTGCAGGGCTGATCCAATGCCAGCATCCCATGGGGAGATGCTCCGCCCAGGGGAGGAGCCAAGCATTCCTGCCTGGATCCAATCTGAGGCTGGCCCAGCACAGCAGCCTTTGCCCCCTGCATTGCCAGAGGAGCAGCTTTCTGCTGCCCTGCATTGCCAGAGGGAGCCCAGGCCCATCTGCAGCAGCCCTGGAGCTGCAGAGGAAAACTCCCCCCTTGTGCAGGATCCGTGCTGCAGCAGAGCCACAGCTGGCACTGCAGGAGGGCTGGGCCCCCATGGCATGGGGCTGGGCCACCCCCTGGCACACAGGGGGCAGGGACTGCTCTCACTCTGGCACTGGTTTGCTTTGTATTATTGCTTTTTTTTTAAAATCTTCTTCCCTAGTAAAGAACTGTTATTCCTATTCTGTATCTTTGCCTGAGAGCCCCTTAATTTCAAAATTACAACTATTTGGAAGGAGGGTGTGGCATTCACATTCTCTGGAAAAATCCCTTCACCCAGGATTTTTCTCCTGGGAAGCTGAGGAGCCTCAGAGAAAAGGAAAACAATAATTATCTCATTGCTTCTCCTGTGTTTTGCTTGTCTGGAATGTGTTTGGAGATTGTTCACCCACAGGTGATTGTTCCATTGCATTCTGCTGTGAGTTGTTTTCACTCTTTGGCCAATCAGGGCCAGGCTGTGTCAAGACTCTGGAAAGAGTCACGAGTTTTCATTATTATCTTTTTAGCCTTCTGTAAGTGTCCTTTCTGTATTCTTTAGTATAGTTTAGTGCAGTATTCTTTAAGATAATATAACATTATAAAATAATAAATGATCCTTCTGAGAACATGGAGTCAGTTCCATCACTCCTTCCTTCACTGGGGCACCCCATAAATGCAATAGGGAAGATTTTACATTTTCCATTTCAGGGGGGCTCCTGCCCTCCTCAGCAGCCCCCGTGTTTCCAAACCCCGAGAGAAGCAAGGCAGAGAGTGAGGGGCCGTGCCTGTACAGGTCAGACTCGAGCAGGGTGAGCTGCCGGGCGATCTCGATGGGGTGCAGCGTCATCAGCTCCAGCGCCTCGCCGTGCCCCACGCGCCACAGGTGCCACTCCAGCGGCGGCGGCGGGCTCTCGAACGTGATGTTGTGGCTGACCCCATCTGCCTGGGCTTTCTTCCTCTTGATGATCTTAGCAATGGACTCCACCCACTTCTTCATGGATTTTCCTGTAGAAGAGAAATAATTTTTAAAAATCCCCCACACATGGATTTTTTAATGCTGTTTTAAGTTCGGTTTTAAACTGACAGAGGGTTACAAGTCCAAGACAGGGGAAAAGTGCATTGATCTTGCTACAAGTGTTACTTTTTAATAAATTAATGTTCTTTCATAAATGTCAATGTTACAGAGCAATCTCTGGGGATGGAATATTTTGAGTTAGTAAATAAATATATTTGGGAACTGGAGCTCAGGCTGGAGGGACTTTGGACAAGGGATGGAGGGACAGGACAGGGAGAAATGAATTCAAACTGTCACAGGGCAGGGATGGATGGGATATAGGGAATTCCTGGCTGGGAGGGTGGGCAGGCCCTGGCACAGGGTGCCCAGAGCAGCTGTGGCTGCCCCTGGATCCCTGGCAGTGCCCAAGGCCAGGCTGGACAGGGCTTGGAGCAGCCTGGGACAGTGGGAGGTGTCTCTCCCATGGCAGGGGTGGCACTGGATGGGCCTTAACCTCCCTTCAACCCAAACCCTTCTGGGAACCTCTGATTTTAAAGGACTTTTGGTAATTTAATCAAACCAGCTCCCCCAAAATTTGAATGTACACTCAGAATTCTGCATTTCTGCAAGTAAATTAACCAGCTTTGTATTTCTCTATTTCTTTCTTATGGGTTTTTGCACCTGCATCAGCTGACAAATAAACACATGTGAAACTTGTTCTATTTAACCACATCCTCTGACAGTTTTGGTGTGGAAAACAGTGACCCTGTGTCCAGGGTTTTTTAATTGTCTCACAATTATGTTGCCCAATGTAAGGCTTGGCACTCTGAAAATGAAAACCTGGAACTGCCAGGATAAGGATTAAACATGCCAACATTGCTGCCCTCCACAGAGGCTGCCAAAAAATCTAGTTCATAAAGAAGAGATACCAAATGGGCCCAATATCCTCTTCTAAAAGATTAATGATTTTCAGTTGGAACTTCATATAAATGGGAAAAATTAGGATGGAAAAAGCTCAGTAAGCAAAAGAGAAGGAATTCTCTATGGAGAAAGGGAAGGTGACAGCCTGAATTACAGAGTCAGGCAAGGATGACCATGCTGTCCAGAAGGAAATATATCTGAAGTATTATCATCATCCTCATGCTTGAAATCGTTTTTAGGAGCTGTTCAGGCGCCAGGCCAAAGCTTCCTCATGTAAAGGGGAGCCTCATAAACAGCTCAATTAAAGGCATTAAAATTACTCATGTGTGTGAAGGTATTCTCAGGCCCAAAACCCACCAGGATCAGGCTGGGAAGTTGCACCAAAACATGGGAAGGGAAGGGAACCCTTACTGCACCTCTGACACTGGAAATGAAGGTCTCCAGCCTCTCCAGCAGCTCCAGATCCCTCTCAAAATCATAAAAATGGTGCTCGACCCAGTGCCGGAAAACATTCAATATTCTGAGGAAAGAGGAAAAAATATTAACTTTCTTTGAAAGGACTTCCATGGCTTATCCCATAAAAATGAACCACAATCCTACAAAACTCAAGTTCCAGATTCATGTCGTTGGTGACTCTCAAAATACACATGGACAAAGGAGCAGAGCAAAGACTGAGCTTGGCAGGGGTTTAAAACCTAAAAACTATTTATGCTAAAACTACACTTTAAAACCTAATTTATCGGTTTTAAAGAATAGTTTTAGCAGAAATATAGCTTGGTGCTATTTTAAAATCTAATATAAAAAATATCAGTGTTGAGATGGTTTCAGAAGAGGAAGAAACTTAGCAAAATCAGATAAAATTGGGATTTCTAATTTGCCTTATAATTTCCTTTTTTTCTTCGTGTGTTTTTTTTTTTAATGAAAAAGCTAATTAGGATCTCCTACTTGTTAAGAAGCAAATTTGTTATTCTTTCTTTCCTACACACAAATTTCAGCTTCAAAGTTATTGTTACTGCCCTGCTTATACAATTTTTATGACCCAAAAGGTCTGATTAGATCCAGTACATCCTTTAAGGGTAACACTGAACTTCCTCTTGATTCTTCTCTACTCTTTCTTACACAAATCATTAACAAATCAGTCTCTAAAAGTGAACTCCAGCTGCTTTTCAGCCTTCTGCACTCAGGATAAATCAGAATAAAAAACTGCTTTGTCTCTTCAGGTAAACAAGCTGAGCTCACACCTTCCACACTTTGATTTATCCAGGTGCAATTTATCACCTGAGCAAAAATCAGCCCTACACTGAGGACAAATGAAGGACAAATGGAAAATTCCTTAACTCTCCTCTTCCCAGTGTGCAAGGTAAAAAAAAAAGTTTTATCCCATAAAAGAATTGCTGCCCAAACAGATCATTCAGGCTGGAAATCAATGCCACATTCCAAGAGGCAAAGTTTGAATCCAAGTTTCATGTAACAGGATCTTATCTAATCCATCTCTGCCCTTGAGATCCCGTGGTGAAAACTCTGGGAAAGGCAGAGAGTGCCTGGATCTGCTGACTGCACTTCCAGCTCAGCTCCTCCTCCTTCCCATCCCCTCTCATTTGTGTCCAAGCCCTTTCATGCCTGGGCCCTGCATTTTCTACAAGATGGAGAGTGCAGGGAAGGAAGGGATGAACACCTTCAATTCTCCACCTTCCTCCCAAACTGCAGTCTCTGAAGCAGAGGTCAATGCTTTTAACAACACTGGAAACGCACAAAGTGCCGAGTTTATCCACCAGCAGCTCCAAGTCACTCATTTGCAGCTGTAAGACAGCTTCAAGCTGCTGGAAATACACAGTAAGGATCAGAAACAGCTCCCAGGAAACAGCAAAAGCAGGGAAAGCACGAGCTGAGAGGCAGCTCTGCCAGGAACTGATAACTGTGGAGACTTGTGCTGCTGCCGAACCCCCGGGAGCTGATAAGTGGGAACACCAAGGGCCTGATAAGCTGCCCAAGGCCTGCAGCATGCAGGAGGACCAAGGTTATGGTGAGGTTGTGTGACTTGGATCACGTTCAAGAAGGTGGTGGCAGCTCTGTGTGGAGGAAAACTGCAGGGTTACCCACAGATTTATCTTTTAAATATTTTATATATATATATATATATGCACACAGGTTTCTGATAAAAATGGGACCCCTGAGTGACTTTCTGAACACCTTGGAGGTACTGGCATGTCAGTGTGACCCTTTGAGTCAACAGGAATATGTGGTAGCAGAGTAACTGAGGGTTCTCTGTGTGTGTAATTAATGGTAATAATTACTATTAGTAAAATTAATGTGCCATTAATAGGAACATCTTGATGTTACTCATCAGTGTAATGACTAAAAGTTGCTCAAGCAAACACTGCTTGTGATCTGTGTCTCCTCCTGTCTCGATCCCCAATCAGGACAACAATTACTTTCATTCATGCTAGAAATGCTTAATTGTTCCCCAAATTAGCTTGGTCAGCAAGACCTTGAAGATTCCCTGCAGCCCACTGCAATGTGCAGCACAGACAAGAGTCTCCCTGTCTGTGAGCAAACACATCCACGGGGCTGGGAAAGGGAGTGAGACACCAGCAGGGCTGGAAAACTGGGAACACAGGAATTATCTTCCCAGGGCTGGGAACAAGGAATGCTTTGAGAGCGTGGCCAGCCCCGCTCTGAGCTCCACATCCCTCAGCCACAGGCGCCGTGGGTGGGGATCCCAGCTGGGCCAGCTCCAGCTCCAGCAGCCGCTGGGATAATCAGGACACCATTTGGGATATGATGCTGGCAGACAGGGCTGAAGTCTCCAGCAGAGATTGGAGCCTGCAGGAGCTCAGGGCAGGCCAGGCTGGCAGTGCCAGGGCAGGCAGGGGGCACACACACACCTGAGCTGCACGGGCTGCACGTATTCCTTGCGGAAGCGCTTCAGGTCGGCGCTGATGGGCTGCTCCCCCTTCTCGATGGCCAGCCTGTCCGCCTCCGTGGGCTCGGGCTCAGGGATCTCAAACCTGGGAAAACACCACACAGGGATGGCAAACAGGGCAGAACACGAGCCCTCCGTGCACAGGCTGCAGTTCAGAGAAATGTTATTTATAGAAACTCAGCAGGTGCTGCTCTGCCATCCGGTTTGCCTGGAATTCCCTCACCCCAGCTCCACACCCTGCTAATTCTCTGCTTCTCTGCCCATCACACCATGTCTAGACTGGGACAGAAGGTTTTTAAGGACCTGCTGGCATGATTAAGGGAAGATTAGATGAGAGCTTAAGAGCAGCTTTACCACACTGCATTAAAATGCTGTTTACCTTAATTCTGTGCCTTCAAACAAACTGCCTGGAACGTTTCTGTCCTTATTTCCATCGTGCACTCAACTCTCTCATGAGCCAATTCAGCAGTTCACAACATCACCACCCACAGCCCAGGCACACCAGGTGCTCCAGCCCTTACCTCATTCAGGTAACTCATTTAAACTGGGAAAAGGAAGCACTAAAAACCTGGATCATTTGTGTTAAAGTTCCTGGTTTATAAACTTCACTAGAACACTGACATTTGACACTGGGATCCTGAGCAGGAATGGAACACTTGGAATCTCTGATTTGTATGGGTCCCTTCCAACTCGGGATGTTCTGTGATTCCAAATACATAAAACTCATCAAGAACTGCAGTGACAGGACAAGGGGAAAGGCTTCAAACTGACAGGGAGGAGGCTTAGATGGGATTTGAGGAAGAAATTCCTGGCTGTGAGGGTGGGGAGTCCCTGGAATAGAATTCCCAGAGAAACTGTGACTGCTCCAACCCTGAAGTGTCCAAGGCCAGGCTGGACAGGGCTTGGAGCAGCCTGGGGTAGTGGAAGTGTCCTCGCCCATGGCAGGGGGTGGCACTGGATGGGTTTTAAGGTCCTTTCTCAAACCATTCTGGGATTTTATTCTGTGATTCCAGCCCTTTTCCACCCTTCAGAAAGGAGGATCACTGCTCACCTTTCTATCAGCAGGCTCAGCAGCTCCTGGGGCTTGCAAAAGGAGCGGTAGGTGGTCAGGAAAGTCCGGACAAAATTAGGATCTGTAAGGATTGAGTAAGAAAAACAGCAGTGGGTTTTTATCCAGTTGCAAAAGATTAGAAATAAAATACAAATAAAAAGTTTAATGTGCAGAAAAATACTGAGGTTTGTAAGGCAAGCACTGTATTTGAAAAACACCAGAAATGACAGGGCTTGGGAAATTTTCACTCAGTTCTTTGGTGCACTTCCCTGAAAAACACTGAGCTGCACATCCAATATTCTCTTAAAACCTCTGCCTCAGCCTCCCTCGGGAAACCATTCTCCCTGACCAGCTGAGCCACTGGGGAAATGTAACAAAAATTGCACAGCAGTCCCAACAGCACCCCAAAAGTGAGACCCAACGTTTTCCTGAGCATCAGCATTTCATGGACTCCTGCAGCTTCCACTTCTGGGCCTTTCAGACACTGAGAGGCTGAGAAATGCTGATGGTGCTTGGCATCCACTCCAACCCAGATACTTCACAGAGTGCAGACTGAATCTAACACATGTAAAAAAACAGTGAATATTATAAATATAACCTCCAACCCAGATACTCCAGAGAGCGCCAGGCTGAATGTCATATATATAAAAAATACAGCAAAATAAAAATTAAAATAACATTTAAAATTTTTAAAAATAAATATTAATAGAAATACAGTAAATACAATAAATATAACCTTCAACCCAGATACTTCACGGAGTGGCGGACTGAATGTAATAAATATAAAAAAATACAGAAAAAAAATTAAAAAATAAATAATAAAAAATAATAATATAATACATATAAACTCCAACCCAGATAGTTCACGGAGTGGCGGACTGAATGTAATAAATATAAAAAACACAGAAAAAAAATTTAAAATAAAATAACAACAACAATAATAATTAATATAATCTCCACCCCAGATACTTCACAAAGTGGTGGGCTGAATGTAATAAATATAAAAAATACAGCAAAATAAAATAAGTAATAAAATAAAAATTAAAAAAATATATAATAAATATAAACTTCAACTCAGATACTTCACATAGTGGCAGGCTGAATGCAATAAATATAAAAAATATAGTAAATATAATAAATATAACCTCCAACCCAGATACTTCACAGAGTGGTGGGCTGAATGTAATAAATATTAAAAAATAAAATAAATAATAAAATAAAAATTAATACATTAAAAAATTAAATAAATATAGCCTTCAACTCAGATACTTCACAGAATGACAGACTGAACGTAATAAATAGAAGAATACAGAAAAAAATTTTAAAAATTAAAAAATATAATAAATATAAAAAGATACAGCTGAAAATAAATATAAAAATTAAAAATAAAAATTATAATAAATATAACCTTCAACCCTTTTCTTCCTTCACAGAGCCTCAGCCTGTAACAGCTCCTTTGCTTTGGCCAGGATGAAACATGGCAACATTTTTGTTGTTTTTTTAGGGGATGAAAGGTTTGCACACCCAGAATTTTCTTACAGCTTTGCCTGCAAAGCCAGGTGATTTCATAACACATTTTTACTCCCTGCAGATCTTATTTTACATTTCACTACAAGCAGAAAAAACCCTACAGATGAAAGTTTTCAAACCCACAGCTGAGGATACCTGCATACATATGGTAGGTCAGCCTCTCGATGAGCTTCACCACCGTGCCCCCTTTGATGATGGGGATTCCATTCCTGCTCTGCAGGTTGTCCTCAAACACGATGTTCTCCTCAGAGTCCTCCACCACGAAGCGATAGACGCTGGGGCTGGGCAGCCTCAGGGGCTGCTCGTTCTCCTCCTGCAGCAGCACCGAGTCCAGCATCCTGTCCAGGGTGCTGCGGTACTGCAGCGAGATCAGCGCCGCCATCCACGTGCTCTTCTCCTCGGCCGTCCTGGCGGCGAACAGCACGCTGCTGTCGTCCTTGGACACCAGCTCGAAGGCGTGCTTGTACTCTGCAGTGTCCTCCTTGTCCACCACCTGCATCTTCCTCATGACGATCTTCTCCTTGAGCCGGTACTCGGCGCTGCTGTAGCCGGGCAGCCGCGACTGCCCGTGGTTGGCTTTGCAGCTGATCAGCAACCCGTCGAAGAGGAAGATGTGGCGCTCGTGTTTGGCCCCGATTTTTGTCAGCCCTCCTTCCATGATGAACTCGTTGCAGCACTGCCCGATGTCTTTGCCTTCCCAGCCGTCGATGTTTTTCTGGATTTCGTTCATTTTTTTGATGGCCAAGTGTTTGCTCCTGATCTGCCGGTGATAGAAGCGACACACCGGCTCCCTGCCAGGAGGAACAGAAAATGTCACAGTGGGCACGTTCCACATTTGCCATCCCAAAAGACTAAAATAATCAATGGAATTAATTGCTTAAATTGTGATTTTTTCCCCCTCAAAATTTCCTAATGAAGTTCTAAATAAGCCACATGCACTGCTTTGGGTGGGCAGGACTAGAATATTGTCCTGGGCTGCAAGATGTGGTTTAGGGGTGTGTATTCTATCTCCCATCTACCAGAAGTAGAGCAGTTATCTTCCATCCATGGGGCAGTTTTTCTTTATCCCTGCCACAGCCAACCCTCCCTCCAGGAGATCTCTGCTGTCCATGGCCACTGAGTGTCCCTGCAGGGCTGATCCAATGCCAGCATCCCATGGGGAGATGCTCCGCCCAGGGGAGGAGCCAAGCATTCCTGCCTGGATCCAATCTGAGCCTGGCCCAGCACAGCAGCCTTTGCCCCCTGCAGTGCCAGAGGAGCAGCTTTCTGCTGCCCTGCATTGCCAGAGGGAGCCCAGGCCCATCTGCAGCAGCCCTGGAGCTGCAGAGGAAAACTCCCCCCTTGTGCAGGATCCGTGCTGCAGCAGAGCCACAGCTGGCACTGCAGGAGGGCTGGGCCCCCGTGGGAAGGGGCTGGGCCACCCCCTGGCACACAGGGGACATGGTCTTATTCTGACTCTGTCACTGTTGTTCTGTATTAGTGCATTTTTAAATTTTATTTTCTTCCTAGTAAAGAACTGTTATTCCTACTCCCACATCTTTACCTGAAAACCCCTTAATTTCAAAATTATAATAATTCATAGAGAAGGAATTTACATTTTCCATTTCAGGAGAGACTCCTGCCTTCCTTAACAGACACCTCTCCTTTCAAACCAAGACAAATATTCACATTATTCTTACAAGTGGCTAAGATTTTGAGCTGCTGCTCCATCTACAAAGAAAACTGGCAACAACACATGCCTTGAAAAGGAAATACAGAGATTTCCCAGCAGGAAAAGGGGATTTATGTCCCTCCCAGGCAGCTGTGGGGAGGCAGGGAGGCTCGGGTGCTTACCCGGGCCGGCGGCGCGGGGAGTGCTTGCTGTAAATGCGCTCCATGCTGCACTGCAGGTTCAGCAGGGCTGTGATGGCCTGCTTCAGGCACTCCCTGTCCTCTTCATCCTCACTGCACTCCTGCAATTGCTGCCACACAACAAACATTGGTTTTCTTTCACATCTGCCTCATTTCCAGCAGGGTAAGAAGACTGAAAGACCTTCTCACATGGTGCTATCAGCAGCACTTGGTGAAATTTCAGGGTCTAAAAGTCTGACTTTTTACAGAACCTCACTCAAAAGCACACGTGCATGAAAATAAAATTATTTGTCAGAGGAAAAATCAGGAACATTCAGGAAAAATCAGTGGATAGTCATCAAGTTTAGAAACCTTTACCTTTTCATTTATCCACCCTTTACCCTTTAATGCTAATTGTCAGGTATTATTTTGCCTGTTATCTCATCAACAACATCCTGTTTCAAACTGGTTAAATTCAAGAGTTTCAAGGTTTGAAACAGCGAAGAGTTCAGAGATGGTTTATGGAACTCTGTGTATCTTCCTTCCATGAGTCCATCTCAACAATCCAAATTTCCTTCCATGAGTCCATCTCAACAATCCAAATTTCCTTCCATGAGTCCATCTCAACAATCCAAATTTCCTTCCATGAGTCCATCTCAACAATCCAAATTTAAGACAGGAGCAAGACTCTCTTTGCCTCTTATCATCCTGAATTCTGCCACCTTCAGCAAACTCAAGGATTTTGCACAGAGCAAGCAGTAAAAGAAAGTCTGAAATTTAAGATTTGCTACTACAGAAAAGTGTAAAGACAGTGAGAACAAATGTATTGCCTTTGCATAAAGGCTAAATTCATCTCCTCCACTCATCAGAAACTTCCTGAATTAGGAAATTCCACAGATTTTCATATAATCTCCATCCACCTGGTAGCAACATGCTTTGAGGAAAACCTGAAAGTTCCTGCTTGGTTCTTTAAGGTGGTACCTAAAAAACTATTGAAAAAATAAAAGAGATTTTTCTTTTTTTCTTTTTAACCCTTTTCACATCCAAGATCATCTGAACTGCCCATGGCAGGGACTGGAATGAGATGGGTTTTGAGGTCCCTCCAACACAAACCAGGACTTCTGTGAATTATTTAAAGGAAAATTCAAGCTAATAAATTGGTGGGCAAAACTATGACAACTTGCCATGCAGTTTGGGATAAACTCTGTTTTACCTCAAGACTTGAAGAGAAATCTTCCTTACACTCACTGGCATGGCAGAATCCTTTTCCTTTCCCCACTACATTCCCTCAGCTGGGATCCCTCAGTTTCTCCTAAAACTAATTGAGAGAACAGGATTTGACCACTCCCATGTTGTTTAAATTACTGAATTTTTAGTTTTCCATGCCCAAACAACTCCATATTCAAGAAAGGAAGAATTTTGTGGCTCAAAATTTCTGGGAAGTTGAGGAACAGTACAAGGAAGGGAAAAATCAGATGTCTACCTCTGGAAATTCTATTTTTCCTTGCTGCCAGCCATGGAAATGCAAAGAACATGGAAAAGGTGTGAAATGCAGAATCCTGAAGGTGGAAGAAGCAATCGAGGGATAATTTCAGATGTTTCTGGATGAGTCAGGAGCAGGAATTAGGGATAACCCTGTCCCTGTGGGAAGGAAGGATTCATCCAGGACCTTGAGCCCTTGGCTCAGGCAAAGAGGAGGCTCTGATGCAGATCCTGAAGTTTTCCCCACCAAGGAGGAAAAGTTCTACAGCTTGAAAGTATTTTCAGGCTTTTCACACTTTAATTTTATTCATTTCAGTTTAGCTGTTTTGGAAAAAAAGCAAATATTGAGGCCTGTGGTTGTGTAAATCATTATTTTATTCACCTGCCAATTCAGAAGGGGTTTTGGTAACTTTCTCAAGGAGTAAAAGTCTCAATCTGAGCTTCTCTCCCTACTGAAACTGTGAAAATATTAATGTTTTATTGCTTTCTTGGCTTCATTTTGGTCTTCAGCCATAATTCCTAGAGGCAGATGCAATGGCAACAGAGAAGCAATACCAGCAGTTTTTAATGTTATATATTGTGTTAATATAACATCTAATGTTATGTAATTAATGTAATATATAATAATAATAAAACATTATTGTAATTATAATACAATAATATAGTATTGCAATAATATTTATTACAATATTTATAATAATTATATATTTATATGATATTTTAAAATAATAATATTTATAATTATGACAATAATATATTAGAATTGTTCAATAAATACTTTTTTTATCCCCCAAACCACTCTGATTTCTAAAAATCCCTCCTGTAAATTCAGGATTTTTCCAAGTATAACAGAAAATGCAAATTTGCAACCTGTAACTAATGGGAACACAACAAAATACTCTGGATTGACCATTTCTCCAGGGTGATATTTCAGATTTCTATCCTGTGCTCACAAGGTTGTGAGACAGCCAAATATCAGATTCTACTCAGAAATCTCATACTCTGTGGATAAAGGTCAAATTTAAATGTTTTCACTATTAAAATGATGATCTTTCATGCTGTATGATCATTTAAAATAAATAAAAATATGACAAATTTATTTTGCCAGGCTTTATTTATCAAAAATAGGACAAAAACTCTGCTCTATAGGGCACCTGTGGCAACGTTTCCCTAAAAAGGGGAAAACCAGAATATATTTTACACTTGTAAAACCAGCTCCAGGTTCAGAATCCCCCAGAGCTGTGGCAGCAGGTGATTTCATCCTTAAATTTCATCCTAAAATTTCCTCCTGATGCACTTTCCCAGCTCTGAGACACAATGGGGCTTTAATCAGCACCAGGCAGGTCCCTGCCCCAGTTCTGGCCTTTTAATCTGGAAGATTTTCAGAATTTCCAGAGAATTGTCCCACACAGGTGATAACCATGGAAAGGGAAGTTCCATTCTTTTGAAAGAGACTCTTCTGATAAAGAAATTTCCCCTGATATCCAATTTAAGCCTCCCCTGGCAGAGCTTGACTCTCCTGTCCCCCATCCTCCTGTCAGGAAGTTGTAGAAAATTAAGATTGTTTGGGGTTTTTTTTTAAGTTTTTCTGAACTATTTTCTAAACTATCACTAGAAATGTTTAATAGTTGAAAATGTACTGAAATCACACATATTTAGGTGTATTGGAAGCTGTCCCAGCCCATGGCAGGGGTTGGAACCAGATGATTTTTAAGGTCCCTTCTAATCCAAATCACTCTGGAATTTCATTTCCTTCTGCAAAATATTGGTAATCCATTCACTGGGGATAGGTCAAAATAAATCATCCCTTGATTTTACTTCTTTAAATCAGGATATGCAAAAAATCACAGCAGACATGAGGAAAACAAGAGTGAAATTAAGGAGAAATTTTAAAAAAAGGAGCTTGTGCTAACTATTGATGACAGACCTGGTATTAACACAACTGCTAGGAATATTCAGGTTGGATTTTAGATAAATTCTGTTGTCTTCATACAAGTAAATCCTTTAAAACACAAAGGAAATCCCTGTAACTCACCTGTGCAGCATCAGATTTCCCAGTGAGAACCTCCCAGAGTAATTCCTGCTATTTCCAAATGTCAGCTATAGCCACAGGCTGCTTTACCCATTTAATTGAATTCATCCCTGTTAGTTAATAATTCATTTTCCCTTAAAGCATTCCGAACTTTCCCCACACCATGGGGCAAACAGAGCCTTTTTTACATTATCCTCAGCTAATTCCAGCTAGGACTCAGGACAAATGGTTGAATATTAAGAATGGATTATTCTGAAATAATAAAAATAAACAGAGCTGCAGCTGGAGTGTGACCTGAGACTGAGAATTCTGACGGAATCCTGCTTAGCTTTTTATGAATGGACAAAAAATTCAGAACTCATAGAAGGAAGAAATTAGATTTGTGTATTCAATTTTCAGATTTTTTATTTTAAAAAATTAACTAAAATTTAAATTAAATTAAATGTTAATTAAAATAAAATTTTAAAATTTTGAATTTTTTTCAACTATGTTAGAACTTAAGTTCAATAAAGATTTGTTTAATAAAATATAGTTTAAATGTTCATATGAGAGCAACAGATGCTTTTTAAGATTTTTTTAGTACGTTTTTAATTTTCAGAAACCAAGTAACAGTGTCAAATAATTTTAATTTTCTGAGGGAGTAAATAAAATATAACCGACTATTTAAAAGCTCAGGTTTTCTCCATTAACAATTATTTTCAGTCAGAAATGAGAGTGTGGCTCCATTTACCTGCAGCAACTCAAAGTAGTGCAAGCAGTGGTAGACTGGGATCAGCATGAGGCGAGGCAGGACATACTGGACAGCCTCCTTGAATCCTTCAGCTGTGGACTAGAAAGGGAAAAAAGCAGGATTATTTACACTGAAATATTCAGAATATTCACTGTGCTCCCATTATGTCCAATACCCCACAGGAATATGGAGGCCTCAGTGGGTACTGCAGGAATCAGTATCACTCTCAGAAAATGAGAATCCCAGGTTTATCACTTAAAAATGAGAAATATTTTCCATTCCCAGTAGTTACGGAGACAGTAATTCAGGGTGTAAGGTGAGATTTTTCCAGCAGTGGGGAAATTCCTGCACCTTCCATCTGAGGAGGAACTGAATTACCTCAGGGACAGAAAGGAGGCCAGATTCACCACCTGACTAAAATATCAATTTAATCTGGAATAAAAGAATTCCATTCCAGCTTTGAATTTAGGGGGGCAGGAGGCAAAGAGCCTTCCTTAATATTTAACAGGAATTTCCTTAATATTGAAGGAATATTGAATTTAATATTGAGGAATATTGAAGAGTGAGATGATCCAGCTCAGCAAGGAGCTGCAGAGGAAACTCTCCCTGAAGGAAGAGCTCAGAGGGATCTCATCCTGCAGAGATGTCCCAGTATCACCAAACTGGGTTTAACTGGGAGCACCAGTGCCCCATCCCTTGCTCAGCAGCTTCTCTAAGGGCATTTCTCAATACCAAGCCAGCCTGACAACATTTTTAATAATTTTACTATTTAAATTATTTTTAATAATTTGAATTAATAAATCTGCTACACAGGCAGAAAGAAGCAATAAACCAATAAAAGAATCACAGATTATCCTGTTGGCCAGTAGTGACTGAAGAATTACTGCAGAATTATTCCAGAAAAGAACCAATCACAGCCTCAGGGCTGAAGGAGGCCTTGGATGTGCACAGGAGAAAATGAAAATATGGTGTTTGTGTGCCTGTGGTTGGCTTTAATAAGCTAAAATCAAAGTGGCAGTGTGAAAATTCACCCTCTGTTCTCACAGAGGATGTGAGGAGAAAAAAACCTGCAAAACACCCATGGATGGGTCAGAGCTGTGCCCTGCTTGTACAGCAAGAGGCAAAGCCAAAATACCCCACAATGAAGGAGGGGAAGGACCTTGAGGGTTTCTTCTTTAGTTGAAGCAAAGAATTACTGACAGAATTCCAACCTCTGAAATATGAGAATTAAAGCCATTCAGGGTTTCTCATCTGCACTCACCTGGAAGTGGAGAGCCACAGCAGGTTTGGCCATTAAGTTGTTAAAATGCTCATGGAATTGTGGAGAGAGAATATCCTGGGACAAGGTTTCATATGGATCAAAGGCTTGCTCCTAAATAAAAACAGAATTACACACAGACGTGAAGGATCCAAGCTATTTCTGTCCCAGCTGCTACAATAATTTCCTTGAATAAGCTGATGGAACTTTTCAAGAAAATATTGATTTTGCAAAATAAATATTAAATAAACCACAATCTTATTTCACTTCCAGCTTTTTCAATGCCCATAATTTTCTTGGAATTCCTCAACCTCCCCATCTTTATGGCCAACACAAATTTTGTTGTACTGAAGCAGTGGGAACCAAGAGAAGTTTTTGCTTTTCACCCCATTTAAAATGGCAATTTTAGCTCCCCTCTGTCCATAAGGATGGACAATGTGCAAACCTGGGACATTTTTCCAGTGAAAATATTTCATTTAGGACAGAGCAACCAGGCTCAGGGGAAAATCCTCAAGTGCCATCAAGGGTTTGGATGCAAAAATTATGGTTTGGAGTATGGAGGTGTGATTCCACAGGATCAGCTACAGCACGATGGGAGGGAAACCTGGAGCACAGGGATCCCACAGGGATAATTTCTGACTGCAGGAATCCCTGCAGGAATAATTTCTGACTGTACAGGGATCCCACAGGAATAACTTCTGATTGCAGGAATCCCACAGGAATCATTTCTGGTCACAGGAATAATTCCTGGCTGTATAGGGATCCCACAGGAATAATTTCTGACTGTACACAAGTCCTTGCAGGAATCATTTCTGGCTGTACAGGAATAATTTGTGACTGCAGGAATCATTTCTGGCTGCAGGAATCCCACAGGAATCATTCCTGGTTGTAGAAATCCCTGCAGGAATCATTTCTGGCTGCACAGGGATCCTTTCTGACTGTACAGGAATCATTTCTGGTTGCAGGAATAATTCCTCCCTGCAGGAATAATTTCTGGCTGTACAATTTATGGAAATCCCTGCAGGAATCAGTTCTGGTTGCAGGAATAATTTCTGATTGCAGGAATCCCTACAGGAATAATTCCTGGCTGCAGGGATCATTCCTGGCTGCAGGGATCATTGCTGGCTGCACAGGGATCATTGCTGGCTGCACAGGGATCATTCCTGGCTGCACAGGGATCATTCCTGGCTGCACAGGGATCATTCCTGGCTGCACAGGGATCATTCCTGGCTGCAGGGATCATTGCTGGGTCCCTGCAGGGATCATTGCTGGCTGCAGGGATCATTGCTGGGTCCCTGCAGGGATCATTGCTGGCTGCAGGGATCATTGCTGGGTCCCTGCAGGGATCATTCCTGGCTGCAGGGATCATTGCTGGCTGCACAGGGATCATTCCTGGCTGCAGGGATCATTGCTGGGTCCCTGCAGGGATCATTGCTGGCTGCAGGGATCATTGCTGGGTCCCTGCAGGGATCATTCCTGGCTGCAGGGATCATTCCTGGCTGCACAGGGATCATTCCTGGCTGCACAGGGATCATTGCTGGCTGCACAGGGATCATTGCTGGCTGCACAGGGATCATTGCTGGCTGCACAGGGATCATTGCTGGCTGCAGGGATCATTCCTGGCTGCAGGGATCATTGCTGGCTGCACAGGGATCATTCCTGGCTGCAGGGATCATTGCTGGCTGCAGGGATCATTGCTGGCTGCACAGGGATCATTCCTGGCTGCACAGGGATCATTGCTGGCTGCACAGGGATCATTCCTGGCTGCAGGGATCATTGCTGGCTGCACAGGGATCATTCCTGGCTGCACAGGGATCATTGCTGGCTGCAGGGATCATTCCTGGCTGCAGGGATCATTCCTGGCTGCACAGGGATCATTGCTGGCTGCACAGGGATCATTGCTGGCTGCACAGGGATCATTCCTGGCTGCACAGGGATCATTCCTGGCTGCACAGGGATCATTGCTGGCTGCACAGGGATCATTCCTGGCTGCACAGGGATCATTCCTGGCTGCAATCATTGCTGGCTGGGCTGCAGGGATCATTCCTGGCTGCACAGGGATCATTGCTGGCTGCACAGGGATCATTGCTGGCTGCACAGGGATCATTGCTGGCTGCACAGGGATCATTGCTGGCTGCAGGGATCATTCCTGGCTGCAGGGATCATTGCTGGCTGCACAGGGATCATTCCTGGCTGCAGGGATCATTGCTGGCTGCAGGGATCATTGCTGGCTGCACAGGGATCATTCCTGGCTGCACAGGGATCATTGCTGGCTGCACAGGGATCATTCCTGGCTGCAGGGATCATTGCTGGCTGCACAGGGATCATTCCTGGCTGCACAGGGATCATTGCTGGCTGCAGGGATCATTCCTGGCTGCAGGGATCATTCCTGGCTGCACAGGGATCATTGCTGGCTGCACAGGGATCATTCCTGGCTGCACAGGGATCATTGCTGGCTGCACAGGGATCATTCCTGGCTGCACAGGGATCATTCCTGGCTGCAGGGATCATTCCTGGCTGCACAGGGATCATTCCTGGCTGCACAGGGATCATTCCTGGCTGCACAGGGATCATTCCTGGCTGCACAGGGATCATTCCTGGCTGCACAGGGATCATTCCTGGCTGCACAGGGATCATTCCTGGCTGCACAGGGATCATTGCTGGCTGCAGGGATCATTGCTGGCTGCACAGGGATCATTCCTGGCTGCACAGGGATCATTGCTGGCTGCAGGGATCATTGCTGGCTGCACAGGGATCATTCCTGGTTGCACAGGGATCATTCCTGGCTGCACAGGGATCATTCCTGGCTGCACAGGGATCATTGCTGGCTGCACGGATCATTCCTGGCTGCACAGGGATCATTCCTGGCTGCACAGGGATCATTGCTGGCTGCAGGGATCATTGCTGGCTGCAGGGATCATTGCTGGCTGCACAGGGATCATTCCTGGCTGCAGGGATCATTGCTGGCTGCACAGGGATCATTCCTGGCTGCAGGGATCATTCCTGGTTGCACAGGGATCATTGCTGGCTGCACAGGGATCATTCCTGGCTGCAGGGATCATTCCTGGTTGCACAGGGATCATTGCTGGCTGCACAGGGATCATTCCTGGCTGCAGGGATCATTCCTGGCTGCACAGGGATCATTGCTGGTTGCACAGGGATCATTGCTGGCTGCACAGGGATCATTGCTGGCTGCACAGGGATCATTGCTGGCTGCACAGGGATCATTCCTGGCTGCAGGGATCATTCCTGGCTGCACAGGGATCATTCCTGGCTGCACAGGGATCATTCCTGGCTGCACAGGGATCATTCCTGGCTGCAGGGATCATTCCTGGCTGCACAGGGATCATTCCTGGCTGCACAGGGATCATTCCTGGCTGCACAGGGATCATTGCTGGCTGCACAGGGATCATTGCTGGCTGCACATCATTGGGCTGCATCATTGCTGGCTGCACAGGGATCATTGCTGGCTGCAGGGATCATTCCTGGCTGCACAGGGATCATTGCTGGCTGCACAGGGATCATTCCTGGCTGCAGGGATCATTCCTGGCTGCACAGGCATCATTGCTGGCTGCAGGGATCATTGCTGGCTGCACAGGGATCATTGCTGGCTGCAGGGATCATTCCTGGCTGCACAGGGATCATTGCTGGCTGCAGGGATCATTCCTGGCTGCAGGGATCATTGCTGGCTGCAGGGATCATTCCTGGCTGCAGGGATCATTGCTGGCTGCACAGGGATCATTGCTGGCTGCAGGGATCATTCCTGGCTGCACAGGGATCATTGCTGGCTGCAGGGATCATTCCTGGCTGCAGGGATCATGGCTGGCTGCAGGGATCATTCCTGGCTGCACAGGGATCATTGCTGGCTGCACAGGGATCATTGCTGGCTGCACAGGGATCATTCCTGGCTGCACAGGGATCATTGCTGGCTGCACAGGGATCATTGCTGGCTGCACAGGGATCATTCCTGGCTGCAGGGATCATTGCTGGCTGCAGGGATCATTGCTGGCTGCACAGGGATCATTCCTGGCTGCACAGGGATCATTGCTGGCTGCAGGGATCACTCCTGGCTGCAGGGATCATTCCTGGCTGCAGGGATCATTGCTGGCTGCACAGGGATCATTGCTGGCTGCAGGGATCATTGCTGGCTGCAGGGATCATTGCTGGCTGCAGGGATCATTGCTGGCTGCACAGGGATCATTGCTGGCTGCACAGGGATCATTGCTGGCTGCACAGGGATCATTGCTGGCTGCAGGGATCATTGCTGGCTGCAGGGATCATTCCTGGCTGCACAGGGATCATTCCTGGCTGCACAGGGATCATTGCTGGCTGCAGGGATCATTCCTGGCTGCAGGGATCATTGCTGGCTGCACAGGGATCATTGCTGGCTGCAGGGATCATTGCTGGCTGCAGGGATCATTGCTGGCTGCACAGGGATCATTGCTGGCTGCAGGGATCATTGCTGGCTGCAGGGATCATTGCTGGCTGCAGGGATCATTCCTGGCTGCAGGGATCATTCCTGGCTGCAGGGATCATTGCTGGCTGCACAGGGATCATTGCTGGCTGCAGGGATCATTCCTGGCTGCACAGGGATCATTGCTGGCTGCACAGGGATCATTGCTGGCTGCAGGGATCATTGCTGGCTGCAGGGATCATTCCTGGCTGCAGGGATCATTGCTGGCTCCCAGCTGGGCTGTGCCAGGGCCTGCCAGGCTGATCCCAGTCCCTGCAGGGACTGATTCACTCCTGAGTCACTGCTGGGCTCAGCACATCCCTCTTTTCACCCCAATGCCTGCCAGGCTCTGGATTTGGGAATGCCAACCCCACAAAAGGGGTTGAACACTTGTTTGAGCACTGGGGAAGGCTCCAGTCACAGTGGAATCCACAGTGCAAACCCACTGCAGGAGCCAGGCCAGCATTCCCTGACTCTGTGCTGTCTTCTGGGATGATTTTATATTTTTACTGCATTTACAAGTGCTTTTAGTTTTTTCCACTTAGACTTCAATCAGTGTTTTTATATTTTGGGTTTGTTTTATGGACACGAGATTAAAATGAACTGCATCAGGGATTTTCCTAAAGAGATGAATTATTTAAAAAGGGTTTTATGCTTGCAATGTTGCAAAAATGACTGAAATATGGAATTCTGGAATATTGAAAGGGATGGCTTTTGGTTGAAGGAGGGCAGGGATAGATGGGATATTGGCAATTCTTCCCTGGGAGGGTGGGGAGGGGCTGGGCTGGAATTCCCAGAGCAGCTGGGGCTGCCCCTGGATCCCTGGCAGTGCCAAGGCCAGGCTGGGTGGGTTTGGAGCACCTGGGACAGTGGGAGGTGTCCCTGCCATGGCAGGGCTGGCACTGGGTGGGGTTTGAGTCCCTTCCCACCCAAACCATGCTGGGATTCTGTGGAAGCATCACCCTCATGTCCCTGTAATGATCTCAGTGCAGGATGTGGCCCTGGACTGGGGTTTGCCCATTTCACCCTTTCCTGCTGTGTGCACAGCTTCCCACCTTTATTCCTTTGTGGACACTTCAAACTCCTCTTATGGAAACACAAACAGCAGAAAATAAATTTACAACCTACTGACAATGCCCTTGTTTCATCAGCTGCCCCGTGAAGATCCCTTCAGAAACCCTCTGCCCTGCTCTCAACCACCCATCTCCCACTGCTGGGTGGCAGTTTCTGAATTTCCTCCAGAGCAGCAAAAACTATTTTATTTTTCCCATCTACAAAATCAATGTTTTATTTTCCCCATACACAAAATCAATGTTTTATTTCCCCCCACACTTCCTTATCTCAAAACCACGACAATATTTATGTTTTTAAACCTTCCAGGGAGCTGATGCAGAAAAAAACCCAGACAAAGCAGGAAGATTCCAGCTTGCAAGGCTTGTTTGGTTTTAATTATCCTTCCCAAGAAGTTGAAGGACCTTTTTAATGGCAACACTAACTGAACAATGCTGGCAGGAAGATAAGCAGAGCAAATAAACACTTGACTCTCCTATCTCTCTTTAATGATTCCTTCTGCAAACACTGACACAAAGATGATCTCACCCTGCGAGATGATCAAATCAACAGCTCCCTTAGTGAGCAGCTCTTGCCCCATATTAACTGAATTCATGAATTCAAATATATTACCTTCATAAAAAGCTTGGAAAAATAATCTGGACTTCATTTCCTCTTCAAGTTTTTCAGTGAATGAAAAATCAGATGAGATTTTCACTCACTGAGAAGGATTTGTTTCCATTAAAGCACTGGATGACTCAGAGCAGCTTTTGCAATAAAATCAGATTTTTTTTTCTAGGATAATGCTGCACTATTTCAAATTTAAGGGTTTTTTTAATAGTGTCAATATCCTAACTGCTTTAATCCATTGATCAAACACTTCTCCTTATCATTATAAAGCAATTGTGCTTCAATAACTGCTAAGACTTGGTCAACTGGACTATCCTACAGGAGTGATTTATTGAAGCAATGCCAAGAAAACTTTATCTTTATGGTCTGTTCCTAAATGAGTGGCACCTGTGCCCAAAAATCACTATTTTTTACAGCCACAAAAATGTAATAATTCTCCAGGTGGTGCTGGGGTGTTCACGCAATCCTCAGATCTTAAAAATGGAAGATATATAAAAGTAAAATTCAAAGTTAATATAATAAAAAGTTTAATTTCTATAAATAGAAAACAATTCTATAAAATATATTAAATTATATAAAAATATAAGTTTGATTTTTAAAATAAACATTGTAATTTTAAGATAAACCCAAAAATTTACCATTCACCACGTGGTTCACCTGACACATTCTCTGTCAGCTCAGAACAATTAATTTCCTCTCTAATAGGTGTTTATATGGTTGCTGTCATTTTAGAGCCAAAACCTGGCATTAATACACATCCCAAAGAAAAGCAGATTCCATTTAAGCCATGTCCAAGGACAGCAAAACTTCCATCCCTACCTTGGTCATCCACTCCAGGAGTTTTCTCCCCAGACAATTAAAATTGTGTGGTTTATTCTAAACTGAACTGTCCTCCTGCCTCTCAGATGCTGCTTTTCCCCTGTGCACCTCCCTGCTGAATACCAGAGACATTATGCACCTATTTTCAGGAATTCTGACTAAACTGAGTCAGCTTTGTGATTCCCTTCTGTATTTCAGAATAGAAATATTTAAGAAAAATATTAAATAAAATATATTTAAAATATAGTAAATGTATTACATAGTAATATACTCTCAATTAAAAATTAAGAATGGTAATATTGATAATCAATAAACAATATCAATACATTATATTAAATATTATATCACAATATAGTAATTATATTATAATAATTATTTTATATTTTCTTATATTATTATTATGTTATATATTAAAATAGATTAAACTAAAATAATATTTAAGAATATTTAATAGAATAATTTTAATATGGAGTATTTGAGAATTAAAAAAAGGTTCCTTCCAGCATTTCAGTGCCCATCCAAAACCGAGAAAATAATGAATAACGTTGCAGTAGGAGCCCCACCCCACCCCAGTGCAGTTTTTCCTTATTCCTGCTCTTTAATACCCACTCTAGAGCTCAGTGGAATCAACAGCACTTTTGCTGCAATCCTGAGCCACAAATGCTGCTCTGACACTTCACCCCTTCCTGGAGCCCCTGAAGATATTTCCCATTCCAGATGGGAATTTGGAATGAAATCCCATCGTTTTGCTGGGGAGACCTTTAGGGAAGTGATGCAAAGTTCCCAAAGTGAAATGAAGAAAAGATTGTTCTAGAAGAGGCAAACTGAAATTTTGGTTTTGTTTCTCCACACTGTCAGTGGGAAAGAAAAGGTTCTGGAGGGAGGAGAAGTGTTCTGAAGGTTTTGTTGGGATTATTATTACTCTTTCTTTTAGTTACTGTTAATGAAGTTTTTCTTTAGACCCTTTTAAGGGTTTGAGCTTTGCCTTTCTCCCAGTCCTCCCTCCCAGCAGGAAATGGGTGCTGGGACTGGGCAGCACTGAATCCTCCACACTCCCTGGTGCACTGGCTGGGAAATCTCAAAACTGGCCAAATCTCAAACTGGTGAACCAAAACCATGTAGCCATAATATTTTCTGAAAAATCCTTACGATTTTTCCTCCTGAGAAGCTGAGAAATCTCAAGAACAAAATGCAAACAATGGTTATCTGCTGCTGTGGGATGCAACAGGTGCATCTGGGATTGATCCATGTGGTTGTTGCTAATTAATGGCCAATCACAGTCAGCTGGCTCGGACTCTCTGTCTGAGACACAAGCCTTTGTTATTATTCCTTCTTTTTCTATTCTTAGCCAGCCTTCTAATGAAATCCTTTCTTCTATTCTTTTAGTATCATTTTAATATAATATATATCATAAAATAATAAATCAGCCTTCTGAAACATGGAGTCAGATCCTCGTCTCTTCCCCCATCCTCAGACCCCTGTGAACACCATCACAAAACCACTACACCCAATTTGAGTGATTTAATAAAAATAAACATAAAAACCCCCCTAAACCAACCAAATGAAACACCAAACCTCTGCCAGGTCCTCAAAGCAGCTGCCAGCCAGAGGGTGAGGGCTGCTTTCATCTGTCATCTCCACAGTGTCCTCAATCAGGCCCAAAAGCTTCACTGTCAGCTCGTGGATGTCTGAAATGTTGCTGAATATCACATCAATGTCCTGCAAGCACAAAACAGGCCTGAGTCCTGCCTGGGATGATTTATTTGAAGCATGTAAATATTGGGGTGGGTGTTGTCTGAACCAGGAGGTAAATGGAGATGCGTTGAGTCTTAACTTCTTTTTCGCCAAGGTTGGGATTAAATGTGCTAGATGGAATTTTGTGTTTGGACTCAGATGTTTATCAGTTCTTATCTCTTTTACAGACTCACAAACCCTGAGTTCTGCAGCACTTCACAACAAAAAAAATGGAGCCCCATCTCTCTCTCTGCAAGGCCTTTTAATGATAAACTGTCCAATTAACAAATGACACCTGAATTATTTTCCCTTTTAACCCAATAACCAACCACCCATGGCTGCAATGGGGACTTTTTAATCCAATTACACAAAACCACCCAAACCCATGGAGAAGGAGGTGAAGAAGAAGAACCAGCCTCACCCTCAAACGTCCATCTTGTTTTATATCTATTACTATATTCTAACACCTTAAACTCTGAGTTTCCCACCCTGTGATATCCCACACTTCTATCCAAACCCCACACCCACAATCCCAGTTCTGTCATTCCATTTTGGAAGCTTCTCCAGGGCCTCAGGTCAGTGCAGTGTTCTCCTGGGGGTCAGAGCCTGGCAGCACAGAAAGCCTGAAATTCTCAGCAATTCCCAGGGTTCCAACAGAGAGGAGCCAACAGAAAGCAAGGAACAGTTAAACTCTGTGATCTTCCCAGCCCTCCAGGCTTCCCTGAGCACATCCAGCCCAATTTCCAGAGCATCCTTCCCAGGAGCTGCTGGACAGACACTCCTGGCCCTCCCTGCTCTCCCTGTCCCACCCAACACGGCAGGAAGGAGGGGATTCACAGCAGGAATTCACAGCAGCTCCAAGCTCAGAAGGAGGGGATTTACAGCAGGAATTCACAGCAGCTCCAAGCTCAGAAGGAGGGGATTTACAGCAGGAATTCACAGCAGCTCCAAGCTCAGATCCTCCAACCTACAGGCGCAGCTAAAGCAGCTCCTGGGCTGGGAAGGGAGCAGGACTTGGCAGCTTCATTCCCAAACCCTAATTGTAGATTTTCCATTCCCCACACTCAATGAGGGAGCCCCTTCCCCAGTTCAGTGTCTTGGATTCCCCTCTCTGAATTCCCTGCTCAGAAATTTCTCTGCCCCAACCTCCCACTGACCTCCAGGCAGTGCCCAGAGCATGGGAACCCTCTTGTGGGAACATGAAATCCTGAAATGTCCCATTCCTATTCCCAAAAGAATATTCCTCAGCTCCCAAACATGGCTCCCTTCTGCTCCCATCATCTTCACTGGAATTCTACCCCCACATCTGCACAATTCCATCAGCTCCTAAGGACTCCACATCCATGGGATGGGAATGGCTCCTGCTGCCTCTTTTGAACCTGCTGGTACCACCTACAAATCCCAATTCAGGTTCTGCTGGCCTGGCCCCTTCTCCCTGCCCACAGGAAGGATCCACCAATCCTTCCTTAACCTCCTGAGAACAGAATTTGCCACAAGAACAATTTCAATCAAATATTTCAATCATTTCTCAAACAGAGGTTCCCTTCACAGTTAGAGAATCCACAGCCAAGGGTGTTTTAATTGGAATTTCTACAGATGAGGGGTAGCCTGTAAATGTCAGTTCAAGCATTCACTGCACGTGCAGGTAGATGACTTCATTTCTGTCTTAAGCAAAAGTGAAACTATTACCTAAATGACCAAAATAATCCAGCTGCTGCTGGATCTGACAGGGAATTGTGCCCATTAAACTCCATTCCCATTAATGGCAATTCCCCCATTGGATTTCACACACTGCCAACTCTCATTATTCACTGACAGGCAATAAATCAAATTTGATTTCACCTCCCACACAGTTAATGCAAAATGGGTAAGTTCTGGCTGCTAATGGAGCAATTAGCACGGCTGATCAATGAAGGACTCACATGAGGTGTGAAGAGTCTCCTGTTGGACAGAAAAGCTTCCCGAAATACTTTGATGATCAGGTTGAGCTCCCTCAGGTACTGCCTCTCTTCTGCAATCTCATTTCTCACCAGGTCGTAGTAGTTGAGCTCCCCAGAGGAAGAGGGCTCATCCTCACACAGGGAAACCAAGCCAATCTCATCCTGATCAAACATATCCATCAAAACCTGCCAAAGAAATCCAGAAATTACACCCAGCCAGGCCTTCACACGTGGCTCCAGCTCAGCTATTTCAATGTGTTCAGAGAAATCCTTGGAGTTTTTAATACAATCCTTGCTGTGTTCACTTTCACAAGGGAGTAATATTTCAACTTTGGCAGCAGGAGGCTGCAGCACTTGCCAAAGCCATTTTCCCCCTTGGAAGTGAGCACGACCTAGAAAACAAGTTACAATTCATGCAGAATCAACTTGGAAAACAAGGAATCTTGCATAAGCCTTGGACAAAACCTCCTGCTGAAGATAAAACCGAACAAAAATGTTTCTCATTTTAATGGGCATGAAAACTAAAGGTCTTTGCTGTGTTAGGAAGGAGAGCTGCCATGACAAAGTGACATCAGGAGGGTGTGACAGCAGAGAAATGAAGGACAACATCATTTTCTGGCCTTACACTGCTTGTAAAGGCTCCTGCTGTTCCAAAATTAATGCAGGCTCAACTTAAATTTCTGCTGTGACAGACCTGTCATGAACAAGGAGAGAAGCTTTGCCTTTGACTTAAATTTCTGCTGTGACAGATCTGCCATGAACAAGGAGAGAAGCTTTGCCTTTGACTTAAATTTCTGCTGTGACAGACCTGTCATGAACAAGGAGAGAAGCTTTGCCTTTGACTTAAATTTCTGCTGTGACAGATCTGCCATGAACAAGGAGAAAAGCTTTGTCTTTGAGTAAAAGCAAGCTCTCCCTCTGATCCTCCTCTGAACACACCTTCCAGATCAAATCAAATGGAACAAATCACCTCTAAATACTGTTTTAATCCCAAGCCCTTACCTTATCAGCGCACATTGATACTTTAATGTCCTGCTGGGAGATCTCAAAGTGTCGGATATTGAACACATAATTTCCAGCCAGCTTTAAAATGTCAGCTGAGATGTATTCCAAGACAGCCACGATATAGAGAGAGACATGGTAATCCACCTTGTAGCCCAGGACCTCCTGCAAAGTGAAAACAAGAGAAAACAAATGGTATTTATTCCAGAAATTCATCTAGAATGACAATAAACACATTGAATTTTTGACTGAAATGGATTTTGGCTGTGGTGATAATTTACAGTAATGGAACACCCAGGGCTGAGGACATCAAATGGAAATTGGAATATCTGCCTGGAAGGAGATGCTTGTAAATACTTGTGTTATTTTGCAGTGTTTTAAGAAAGGAAAAGCTACAGAACTTAAAATAATCCCTCATCTAAAAATGACAGTCCTAAAAATAGGATTCATTTAAGGAAGGGACTCCAGGGAATTATTCCTGTATTTAAATTTCCATCTGTCTGTGCTTATTGCAGGACTCTGACTCCAATGTGGACTCTTGAGAACAGAGTAGGTTTCACTTTCAAGGAATTTTGGGTGGGAAGGGACCTTAAAGATCATCTCCTCCACCCCCTGCCACAGCCACTGAGCACTCAGCACTCCATAAAATAATGGAACTTTAACAATGGAGTCTGAAGAGACAAAACCCAGGATAAATGTAGGACATTTTCCCTGGGAAGGTGCTCCATGTCCTGCTCAGCTTGCACCCTGCAGCCTTTCACCTGCCAATGAATGCAGCTGACTCTGTGCATTTGAAAAAGGCACACTTGTTCTCATTATGTGTTGGTACATCCTCTAAAAATCAGATTCTGGGCCTGTTTTCACACTTCTCAACCAGATTTCACCAAGGAACACCAGTGGTGTTTAGGAAGATCTTATTTAATGCCGTTTCCTCTCTTGACATCCCTCCCCCTCTCATTAACCCTCAGGAGTTGAGATGTGTGAACACAGCAAGGAGACCTGAAAAAGTGCTTGAATTTCTGCTTATGCTTCAATAAAGTTTTCTCAACAGCTGGAAACACCTCTGCAGATCTCTTGATTTTTAAACCTGAGGCAGCAGTGCCATTCAGCAGGGACTGAAAGGACACTGACACATCTTGGTTGACAGTACACAAGGAACAGGATCTGCTGTTCCCTCGTCTTCTATTTTGGCTTCTGCAGCATTTTGAAACAAATAAAAGCATCAAAGCAGCCCTGCTGAAGTAGGGAAGGTATTTGAGTTTTGTTTATGTTAAAAACTAACTAATCCTATTTCAAAGCAGAGTAATGGATTAACACACTGATGCATTGATGATGAACTTAAGGATTTACTTTTACTACACACTACAATAAATTCAGCTTTATGGCGATTCTTTACTCTCTCTGCCAAGAAGAGAAACATTTTAAATTTCATTTAAATGAAAGAAATACATGAAAGTTGTGCTGGGGGGCAGGAAAGGGGAGAGGTACCTTCAGTAAGGGATGGATTTTGTCCACAGGGAGCAGGAGGGGGTTCCTTCTTTTCCGTTTCTCGATGGCCGACTGAGCGTCAGCGATGGCCCACTTGTCTATGGGGTGGGGAAACGTCTTCTGAACCCGCTCCTGCCAACACACACAGCTCTGAGCCCAACCACAGCCACCAGGGAGGTTCAAATAAAACAGCACAGCAAATTACTTCCCCTCCAGGACAGGCAATTATCCTCCTCCTCAGTGTTTGCAACACGTTCTCCTAATTGTCCTCTGCTTACCCAACTCGGCTTCTCTCTTTCAGCAATGCTGAACAAGCTCCCTTCCCCGAGCACCAAGAATCCTTCAAATCTCCTAAAATCTATGATCTTTACAAGAGCAGCAGGGAGGTTTCAGCCTCCATTTCCAGTGGAAGATGTTCCTGCCATGGTAGGGAGTTGGATATGGATGGACTTTAGGATCCTTTCCAACCCAGAGTATTGTGTGCGACCAGGATCCCAAAATACAAACACCATCAGGAAGTACTGAACAGTTTACAGCCTACAAAAAACCCCAAATTGATATTGTTCCTGTCTGAGAAGAGTGTAACTTGCCCTACATCAGATCAAGTTTATGGCAGGAATGAAAAGCTGAAGGATGAGCTGGAAAAAAATGGTGAAATATTTGTGTCCCTTTGATTGAATGATTTTTGAACATATTCCAAGACCTAACAGAGAAGCAGATTTTCTTAGAGGCAGCTTTTAAACCTCTGCAGTGTCCATTTAATGCCCAATTTTCTGATCAGCTCCCAGGGTGACACAGGGTGACATTCCCTGCTGGAGAGCAGCCCCCACACGACCCTTCCTTGGGATCCTACCAGGACATCCTCCCAAAAATGGAGCTGAGGTGGCATTCAGCCATTCTTCAGCTGAAAATCATGGAATTCCAGACTGGTTTGGGTTGGAAGGGACTGAAATCCCATCCAGGGACACCTCCCACTGCGCCAGGCTCTGGGAACTCCATCCCAGCCAGGAATTCCTTCCCAATATCCAACCTGACACAAACCTGCTGTGCTCCAACACTGCTTCCCTCTGCTCCTTTAGGAACCCTTTGAAGGGCTGCTTCTATTTATAAAACATTTTTAATTGGAGATTTTTAAACCTTGATCCTGCAAATACTTAAGGACAACATCTTGGACAAACAGTTCCATTAGCTCCAGGCTGTTATGTAAATATCTGAGGACAAACTTCAGACATCACAGCTCTCATGTTTTCCCTTTGCAGCTAAAAACAGCTGAGGAGCAGATCCACTCCCAAGAGCTCTTAAGGAACTATTAAATTTTGCTTTTAATTTAGTGATAATAGTAATCTTCATGCATCAGTATTAAAAATCCCCATAAATTAATAATTAATGTTTAATAAAGGGCATCTAAAAAAATCTAAAACCCTTTGGGCAATTATTGGGCCAATACATACATACATACACACATATTAAAATATAAAATAAATATTTATAAAATATATATAATTAACATAAATATATACATATATATTATATGAAAATATATAATTATATACTATATATAAAATTTTCTTTCATTTCCATGACATACATATATAATTTATATTAATACAGACATGTAATAATTGTAACACATATAATTTTATTCTCATATATATATATAATAGACATACATATGTATATATATATATGTAATTATTTTAATTTCCACATAGAGAATCCCATACAAAGACACCATTTTGGATGAGGCTGAAAATCCTGGACCTAGATAGAGATTGATGTAAATTCATGCTCTACAAAGCTCCATTGGGGCACAGCCACACGGAAGCATTTTGTCCCTCCAGACTCCATTAAACCCTCATTTTGGAATGATGACACAAAAGCTGACAGCTGCAATAATACAAGAGCCTCAGTGAGCCCAGTAAAGTCCCAGGAACATCCAACTCTATTCCCTCAGCTGCACAACCTAGGCCTGACAACTGTAACCTTTCATTGAAATATTTAAATTTTTTTCTTGCATATTGAGATCAAAAAAGTAGGAAAAATTCTTAAATTCATGTGCATTCAACAGCAGGGAATCCTTGGAAGCATTTTGCATTTACAGGAGGAATTTACAGCAGCTTCAAGCTCAGGTTCTCTAGACTACAGGTGTAGATAAAGCAGCTCCTGGGCTGGGAAGGGAGCAGGACTTGGCAGCTTCCTTCCTAAATATTGTAGATTTTCAATTCCCCACACTCAATGAGGAAAAATTCCCACAATTTCCATCCTGAAGCACTGGGTAAAAAAATGAGTTTCCAGTTAAATTTGCTTTTATAATCTAAATAGAATCAGAGAATCCCAGAACAGTTTGGGTTGGAAGGGACATTAAAGCTCATCCAGTTCCAATCCCTGCCATGGGACACCTCCCACTATCCCAGGCTGCTCCAAACCCATCCAGCCTGGCCTTGGGCACTGCCAGGGATCCAGGGACAGCCACAAAGTCATGTCAGGAAGTTCTGGGTGTCACTGGCACATTTTCTGAAAAATCCCTTTCCAGGATTTCTTCTCCTGGGAAGCTGAGAAGCCTCAGAGAAAAATGAAACCAGTAATTATCTGATTGCTTCTCCTGTGTTTTGCTGCTTTGGAATGTGGTTTGGAGATTGTTTAGCAACTGGTCATGGTTTGATTGGTTTCATGTGAATTGGTTTTACTTAATGACCAATCACAGCCAGCTGTGCTGGGACTCAGGAAGAGAGAGTCAGAGTTTTCATTATCATTCTTTTTAAGCCTTCTGTAACCATCCTTTCTCTATTCTTTAGTATAGCAGAATAGAATAGAATAGAATAGAATAGAATAGAATAGAATAGAATAGAATAGAATAGAATAGAATAGAATAGAATAGAATAGAATAGAATAGAATAGAATAGAATAGAATAGAAGTCATATCATAAAACATTAAATTAGCCTTCTAAGAACATGGAGTCACATTCATCATTCCTCCTTCATCCTGGGGACCCTGCAAATTCAACCCTCTGGGCTTCCAGCCTGCATTGCCCAAATATCCCCAATAATTTCAGCAATTCCAGAGGCCAAGGCTGGTTTCTGAGCCCCAGTCCTACCTCCACGTCCTGCACAGTGCGTGGCTGGGCGATGCACAGTTTGTTCAGCAGCTGCAGGATCAGCTCCTCAATGTAGTACAGGGAATCCTCCTTGGCTGACAGGTTGGGGTGAACCTGCTGCTGCACCTGGCCAAAGCAATTCAGACAATCAGCGTCACCATTATATTGTCTAAAACATCCTCTTTGCCCAGGATTCTTCTCCTGGGAAGCTGAGAAGCCTCAGAGAAAAAGGAAAACAATATTTATCTTATTTGTTTCTTCTGTGTTTTGCTGCTTTGGAATGTGGTTTGGACATTGTTTATCCAACTGGTCATTGTTTGATTGGTTTCATGTCAATTATTTTAATTTAATGACCAATCAGGGTCAGGATGTGTTGAGACTCTGGAAGGAGTCAGGAGTTTTCATTATAATATTTTGTAGCCTTCTGTCTGCATCCTTTCTCTATTCTTTAGTATAGTCTTAGTATAGTATAATGTAATAATAATATATAATGTAATAATAATATTAAAGATATTAAACTATATACATATTTAAATATAATATAATATAATATAATATAATATAATATAATATAATATAATATAATATAATATAATATAATATAATATAATATAATATAATATAATATAATATAATATAATATAATGGAATGTAATATAAGGGAATGTAATATAATGTGATGTAATATAATGTGATGTAATAAAATGGAATGTGATATGGTATAATGTAATATCATATCATATCATATATCATATAATATCAGCCTTCTAAGAACATGGTGTCAGATTCATCATTTCCTTCCTCCTTTGTCCTGGGGACCCAGCAATTATCACAAATTAGGATTTTTTTCATGGAAAGCTGGGCCCAAAAATGAATCCCAGCAACAGCAGGATAGCTCTGGACTGCAGTGCTGCAGATTCACACAATGTCCATGTTTCTCACATGTTCTCCTCTGGATTTAAGTTGGTAATTGCTGTTCCTGCCAAGCTGGCACCTCTGTGAATCCCAGACTCTGTGTTTTGCCATGGCGGTGGGGAGGAGTGCCAAGGCAAGGCCGATTTCTGCAGCACTGCAGTGAAACCATCCCTGTGGGTACCTGTGCGTTACTCATGGCCGGGATGAGTAACTGCACTGAGGTTCCCAACCCTACAAAAATGATGAATGAATGAGTGCTGGAGTCACTGCCTGCAGCAGCTCACCCTGCCTGGGGCGCTGAGCAGAGAGCAGCCCAGAGCCAGCAGGGAAGAGCAAGGAAAAGCTGCTTCCCACCTCTCTCCAAGGCAAGGCAGGATAACTCCTCTTATCTCCCTTCACAGAGATTAATCCCAGCTTTGGTTTCCCAGGCTAAACTAGACCAGAACACCCAAACCAGGCAACCTCAGCGTGTGCCCATACAGGAAGGGCTACAATGAACTCATCCTGGATCCTGGCTCAGCAGGGCTCTTTTGCTACTAAAAATCCCCCCCAGTCAAACCATCCCACCTTAAAAATAAAAAAAAAAAGCACTCAGGGGTTGGTCTCCATACTCAGTTTTCCCTGGCAGCCTCTGAGTCAGGAAAGTGCTCACTACATCTCAAACTATAGCCAAAAGATTTGTGAGGAAGACAATCCAGGGAAATTCCCTCCTCTCCCCACACAAACCCCATGTAAATCACCTCCAAAAACTCCTGTGGCACACTCACACTGGTATTCCCAGGACAAATGGGGTGGCAGCTCCTCGGACAAGACAGAAACATCTCTGGGTTGAATTCTGATGCTCTGAAATAAAGGTACAGCCCCTTCCAAAGCCCAGGGAGGGGTTCCCAAAAACTGGGGGGCTCTGAGGACTTCCTCCAAATTAAGGAGAATCCCAGGATGGTTTGGGTTTGAAAGGACCTTCAGGATCATCCTGTTCCTCTCCTGCCATGGCAGGGACACATTCCACCATCCCAGGCTGCTCCAAGCCCTGTCCAACCTGGCCTTGGGCACTGCCAGGGATCCAGGAGCAGCCACAGCTGCTCTGGGAATTCTATTCCAGGGCTCCCCAGCCAAGAATTCCCAATTTCCCATCCAACCCTGCCCTCGGTGAGCTTGGATCCAGCTGCCCAGCCTTGTTCTAAAGTTATTTTATAACCCTTAAACCTGATTTTGCCTTCTGTGCCTCTAACACGAATCTCTGCTTTACACAACCGATCCCCAGCTGACACGAGATCCTGAAAGAAAGAAAAAATCCTCAAGAAAACCAAACCCACTCCTTGAAAGCTCCTCCTTAAGACAGCAGGTTTTCAACAATAGCCAGGGCATTTAGTGTTCTTCCTGAACATGAGAGTTTAATTCCCAAAACAATGGCAAAGCAGGAAGCGCTGGGTGCAGGCCCTGCCGTGCCTCAGAGAGCAGCACTGCAGCGAGAGCAGCGCCCAGCAGGGAAATGCAGGGAATTCTGCAATTCTGTGTCCCTGCAGTGAACCCGGGATGGTGCTCCAGAGAACTGAGCACAACAGCAACAGGCAGGAGAGGAGGAGGATCAGGAGAAGATGGGAACTCCCATTCCCTGAGCAGACCTCAGCTGTTCTCCTCCCTCCAGTCACTTATTTCAGACTTCACTGCACAGGAAATGATTTTATTTGGACCTGACTTCAGTTCCCAGGCGTGAACAGCTCATGCCACAAACGTTCACCACCAGCACATCCCCTAAACCTCCTCGGGAGCACAGGGATGTGCAGCAAGGCTGAGGAGCAGCAGAGCAGCACAGATCCCTCCTCAACAGTGACAGGGAATCTCAGCTGCATTTTGGGAACAAAATCATGGAATCCTGGATTAGGAGAGGCCTTAAACCTCATCCTGTTCCACCCTGCCATGGCAGGGACACCTCCCACCATCCCAGGGTGCCCCAGTGTCCAGCCTGGCCTTGGGCACTGCCAGGGATCCAGGGGCAGCCACAGCTGCTCTGGCCATTCCAGCCCAGCCAGGAATTCCCAATTCCCAATCTCCCACCCATCCCTGCCCTCTGGCACTGGGAGCCATTCCCTGGCTCCTGTCCCTCCATCCCTTGTCCCCAGTCCTTCTCCAGCTCTCCTGGAGCCCTTTTAGGCTCTGAGCTCTGCCTGGAGCCTTCTCCTCTCCAGGATGAACATTCCCAGCTCTCCCAGCCTCCCCCATCACTGTTCCATCCCTCAAATCACCTCCGTGGCCCTCTCTAAGTCCTGGAGTCAATTTTCCTTCAAAAGGAGCAAAACCAAGAACAAAGCCCAACATCTCCTGGCTGAGACAACTCTCCCCAGAGGATTTAGAAGCTCAGCTGCCTCTCGAAATGAGTCTGCAGCATCCTGAAAGCTCCCAGAGGTGCTTCTGCACTCCCTGGCTTTCAGAGAAGTCATTTTGACCTAAATGCTGAGAAGAAAAAACCAATTTCATTTCAAGACAGTGTTTTTTAGAGCAAAACAAAAATGCTGTAATAAAAGCTGTGCACCAGCTGATCCAATGAGATGCCACGGATCGAGGAGAGAACATTTATTCTTTAGAGAACTCCCCAAATCCTGACTGAGAGGCCTGGAAAAGCAAGGAGAGACTGATCAACCCTCAGAGTATGGAAAAAATCAGGAGGAGTCACTGGGGATGGTACTCACAGAGGGACATTCACTGATCTCTGCTTCCCACTGAAATATCCGAGCACAATTCTATCAGCTGGCATGGAATAAACACACCAGAGCTGCCCAGGCTGAATTCTGGCTGGGAATTGTTTCTTTTAAGGGCCAAAATACCCTTTAAACCCCACAGGTGCTGCACTGAGGAGCCAGAGCTCTGCTGCAAGGTCTGAGCAGAAGGGAACAGATTTTTAACCTATTTCATTTATGAAATAGCAGAGTGGAATCATCAAAAAGAGATTAGAATTAGCAGAAATAACTAATTTTTAGTGTCATTTACACAGCTTTAGTCCAGGTTGTTCCAATGAAAAGAAACTAAACAAGAAGTGCAAGGGTGGCATTTCAACTTGGCCTTAAGGCCTTTCTGGGGGACAGAATTTTATTTTACACTGAAATTCCTAAACTGCACCTTCTCTTGCTCCTCAGCTTTTCCCTATTCTTCCGCCCTTCCAATGTGCATTTGATGAAAATCCTCAAAAGCTTCTCCTCAAAATTCCCTCTCAGTGAGATATTATTAATCCTCAGAGCAAGGGGTCTGTTCAGAAAGGATGAGGATAAAACTTTCCATGGTGATAAATGGTATTAAAATTAGAAACAACCTGATCTGTTTTTGTTTTTTTTTTTTTAACCAGTATAATGGCAGGGTTAATTTTAAATTCAAGATTTGAATTCAGGATTTTGAATTCACAGGAATTCTGGATCTCAGACTTGAGGAAATCCAGGAGTCCAGAGTAGAAAAGAAATTATCAAAGGGTTTCATTTGAAATGCCAAAAAACTGAGGGAAAAATAGAGAAAAATAGAGACCTGCAAGGAAATTCTTTTTAGCCTTTTCTGAGACAAACCAACAGCTTGGCTAAATACCCAAATATATTTTAACTTAACAGATTATTTTGATAATGAAAACACATCCAGAAAGCTCCAGCTGTTCCACAGAGAGCACTTGAGCAAAACAAGAGATTTTTCATTTTGAAACCCCCAAGAACAGAAAATTCCCAAATCCGTGATGTGCACATTGAGTCTGCAGGCAGCACATTCCATCACAAAAACATGGATTCATCTTCCCGAAATATTTGGTAAAAACATCCCAGTTTTCTACTCCTATTCAAAGCTACATTTTCAGAAAATGGAATTCCAGTATTACCAGAGATTTCAGAACAGGAAGTTTCTCATTTTAATTTCTTATTTAATTTAATTTTTTTTAAATCAGTGTTTTAATTCCCTCTTATCTTTTCTCTCCTAAAGAGAACCCTGACCACAAGAAACACAAAACATCTGCTCCAAAGGCATTTTTAATCCCTTATCTTCTCCAGAAGAAGAAGGGAACCAAATGGAGCAATTTGAAGGTTCCATTATTCATTGAAAGGAGACAACACTGATATTCCAAATTTTCAAGTATTATTCTTTAGAAAGAACCACAAAGATTTAAATACTTGAAGAGAAATTCCCAATAAAAATCCACTGTCAACTTTTTTAAAATAACCACACTGATTTCTTATTTTATTTCCAGCACAGCAATTTCTGGCTGGCCTGTCTTTCTTAAATCAGACTAAAACGTGCTGAGAGAGGAACAGCATGAAGCAGTCCCTTAATAAAAGAGAATTTTTATCTACATACAGCATTTGGCTTTTTGTACTGAAGCATGGTTAGCAAAATAAAATTATCCCTCAACTGACTGAACAGGGGGATTAAAAATCATCTTACTCCACCACTTTGGTTAAATGTGATTTTTTTTTTCCATTTTAGGTATATTTAAATAATCTCCTATAGTATATTGAAGTTGAGGGGAGGGTGAATTAAAGCAGGAATGATGGGTGGTACAGACAGGATCTGACTCTGAAATAGCATCACAGACTGTCCTAAAATCTCCTGGGAAAGCTGCTTGGTGCCCACAGAAAAAAAATATTAAAAACAACACAAATACACACAAATTCTTCTTTCTCCAACTAATTATTGTTTTCTTTTACATAGAGTCAAGGAGAAGCTAAAAGTGGGTTTGTTCACATATCCACAAATTATATATATACATATATATATATATATATATACATTTAAATCTTCAAACCTGATGGAAAGTGAAGTGTTTGGATTTGATCCATCCATTCCATAAAATGCTTTGTTGAAATTGAGATAAAGCCTGAGGGAGCCCAGCACAGCCTCTGGGAGGGGAAACACCTCGAGGTGGCCGTGCCCTCATCTGGATTAGCACTTGGGGGGATTCCTGAAGCAGTTTGGAATGAGTTAGAGGTGGGATCTCTGAGATTTTCGATGATGTGATTTATTTTCTTATCTTGTACAGGAGGAGTGAGTTCAGCTCACATCTTCACTGCATGGCTCAGAAGGTCACAGGACCCTCAGTTACAAGACTTTTAAGGATTTATTGACCAATAAAACACCACCAACAAGGATATTTATGTTTTTTAGTCCAATCATTAAATATTTCACCTTATGGACCCATGCTACAGTGTGAGCTTTCTTAGCCACTCATGTTATGGCACACAAACCCACAGTGCTGCACTCTAAACTCCTTGTTTACCTCTGGAACTGCTTTTATTTCTATATCTTGAACTCTAAACTTGAAAATGTCTTCCACTGAACTGAATGTGTCTCTACATTAAACTACAAATCCCCATTCTCACTTCCAGCACCTCAGTTTGGGAGCCTTTTCCAAGGTCTCAGACCAAATCCTGGGTTTAATTCTGATCTTTGGCTCACAGGCCCAAAGCTCTGAGCTTCCCCTGCATTTCAGATTGCAGCAAACCCTGACACCCCGGTTCTCCCAGAACCCTTCACAGGGAGCTGAGAGCTGCTCTGGGCTCTGAATTCAGCACCCAGGGGCTCCCTCTCCCCACCCTTCCCAAGGAGCAGGTTCAGCGGGGCACATTGAACGATTCCAACCTGCAGCTTGAACCCCAGGATGGTTTGGGTTGGAAAGGAGCTCAAATCCCATCTCACTGCATCCCTGTGCCATGGCAGGGACCCCTGACACCATCCCAGGCTGCTCCAAACCCCATCCCTGGGACACTGCAGGGATCCAGGGCTGCCCCAGCTGCTCTGGGCACCTGTGCCAGGGCCTGCCCACCCTGCCAGGGAACAACTCCTGTAATGTGGGGACAGTGAAGGCCCTCACAGTGATTTCCCCATGTCCCGAGTGGTCACTGAGGTGACATTAAAAGTTAGGAGAGCAGGGCCATGTGTCACAGACATCTTTGATGAAAAACCCTTTCCTTAGGACTTTTCCTCCTGAGGAGCTGAGAGGCCTCAGGGACAAAATGTAAACAATGGTTATCTGCTGCTGTGGGATGCAACAGGTGCATCTGGGATTGGGCTCATGGGGTTGTTTCTAATTAATGGCCAATCACAGCCCAGCTGGCTCGGACTCTCTGTCCAAGACACAAACCTTTGTTATCATTCCTTCTTTTTCTGTTCTTAACCAGCCTTCAAATAAAATCCTTTCTTCTATTCTTTTAGTATAGTTTTAATATAATATATATCATAAAATAATAAATCAGCCTTCTGAAACATGGAGTCAGATCCTCGTCTCTCCCCTCGTCCTGGGACCCCTGTGAGCACCAGCACAGACACGGGTGCAGGAAAAGCAGGTTTTCCACATGAGTAACCTCAGGAAGCACTGATGGGAAAGGCTGGCACAGAGGCAATCAGTGAGGTCATTAGAAAAGCAAATCCCAGACTGCACAGCTCCTCTGGAACTGATTAGATAAGGGCTGCGCTGAGCAAAGCCAGAGCTGGAAACAGGGAGAGCAGGAGGAGGCGAGGGATGAGAGGATGGGAACAGCACCCACCACCGGGGCTGGGACGGAGCCCAAAGCACCCAGCGAGGGGAAGCACGGCAGCCAAGGGCTCTGGGGGTTTGGAACCCCTGTGCCCGCTCCCCAAGCCAAGGCAAACACGAATTCCCATTTGAACAACGCTGGTGGGAAGTGTTCCTTCTGCTGGAGCTGCCAAATGAAATCCCAGCATTCTACTGAACACCTGGGAGCTAAAATCCACCTTCAGCTCACAACTCTCCTGCTGCTGTTTGCCAGCCACAGATTGCTGTGTCAGGAACTTGGTTACAATGAAAAAAAAATCCATGAAATAATAAGATTTAAATAAAAGGAGCAGCCCCCTTTGGTTCCAGGCTGATGCATCCACAGAATCCCAGACTGGTTTGGGTTTGAAGGGATCTTTAAACCCATCACACTCCAAACCCCTGCCATGGGCAGGGGCACCTTCCACTAGCCCAGGCCACTCAAATTCATATTTGGAGCAACTGCAAGTTTGCAAAGGTCCAGGCTTCTCAGCTCAAATAAATGTATTTATGAGAAGTTAAATGACCTGAGAGATTTCAAACCTAAATGTAACTATTTCTTTTAACAAGCAACTTTCCTGTTGGAATTATAATGCATTAAACAATACTAGATGTTAATGATATTAAAATGCTTTAAATAATAATCCATTATAATAAGGCTAAAATACATTAAATAACTCTAACCCAAGGGGAGCCTGGTCCTGCCATGGAAAACATGCATGGAATAAAGCTGGACACCCCTGCACCTCCTGACCTCAACCCCAACCTCACACATAACAGAAAAACTCCCACATGTTTAAAAATACAGAAGCACTGAACTAATGTAAACTCAAAAAAAGTCCTCAAAACGGTCCTTTATATCTGTCTATGCAACACTTGCTAAGAATAAACCCTTTAGTCATGCTCTAGAAATTTGATGAGTGGTCCAGAGCAATGGTGGAATTGTTTTAGAAAATGCAAATAGTGCCCAGAGCCAGGATTATCCCAACATGTGGTGCCTGCAGAGCTGTGGGGTTGGGTTTAACTGTGAGCGGAGCAGGGAGAAAACCCAAACCAAGAATCCCTGGGAGATGCTCCTGAAATTTGTTCAGAAAAAACCAAAGAGCAAAGCAGCTGAACACACAGCTCTTGTTGACAGAAATACATTTTCAATTTGCCAGTGGACACAAATCCTAATTATGGAATCCTGCAATGCTTTGGGTTGGATTTGAACCCCCAGTGCCAGCCCTGCCATGGCAGGGACACCTCCCACCATCCCAGGGTGCCCCAGTGTCCAGCCTGGCCTTGGGCACTGCCAGGGATCCAGGGGCAGCCACAGCTGCTCTGGCCATTCCAGCCCAGCCAGGAATTCCCAATTCCCAATCTCCCACCCATCCCTGCCCTCTGGCACTGGGAGCCATTCCCTGGTCCTGTCCCTCCATGCCTTTGTAAAATGTAAGCTCAGGACACACAAGAATATTTTAAGGTGAATAAATCCATATCCATAAATTCCTCACTATTTTCAAAATTACACTCTAATTCTGTGGGGTCACCTATGGGGTTTATTTTAAAAATCTGTTCCAAGGGAATCTTTTTGCAGCTGTACCTCACATTTGGGCAGATGCTGGATGGGGTTTAGGGGCTGCTTTAGGTCAGATTCCAGAGAGATCAGGAAAAGAAAATAAAAGGAATATCAATTTATTCCAGGTACCAATGGAAGGTATTTGGTACAAGTGAATTTTTCAACTACAATTCCCAAAAACCTTTTATGCAACTCACATCCAGGACATTAAAACTGGGACCTCCAGTGGGCTGGAGGGAGTGACACACTCAGCTGCTGCCTCGGAAATGCCCACAGGACTGGAATCCCATGAGATAATTCCCACAGAACTGGGATCCCAGTATCAACCTGCAAAATAATTCACACAGGACTGAAATCCCAGTATCACTCTGTAAAATAATTCCCACAAGACTGGAATCCCATTCAATAATTCATACAGAACTGGGATACCATTCAATAAGTCACACAGGACTGGAATCCCAGTATGAACCTGCAAAATAACCCACACAGGACTGGAATCCTATTCAGTAATTCATACAGGACTGGGATCCCAATATCAAACTGTGAAATAATTCATACAGGACTGGAATCCTTTCAATAATTCACAGAGGTCTGAAATCCCAGTCTCCACCTGTAAAATAATTCATACAGGACTGGAATCCCAGTATCAACCTGTAAAATAATTTCCACAGGATTGGAATCCCTTCAATAATTCATACAGAACTGGGATCCCATGAAATAATTCACAGAGGATAGAAATCCCAGTATCAATCTGCAAAATAACTCACACAGGACTAAAATTCCAGTCTCAACCTGCAAAATAATTCACACAGGACTGGAATCCCAGTCTCAAACTGTAAAGTAACCCACACAAGACTGGAATCCCAGTATCAATCTGCAAAATAATTCCCATAGGACTGGAATCCCAGTATTAACCTGTAAAATAACCCACACAGGACTGGAATCCCAGTATCAACTGTAAAATAATTCACACAGGACTGAAATCCCATTCAATAATTCACAGAGGTCTGAAACCCCAGTCTCCACCTGTAAAATAATTAATACAGGACTGGAATCCCAGTATCAATCTGCAAAATAATTCATCCAGGACTGAAATCCTAGCATTAACGTGCAAAATAATTCACGTAGGACTGGAATCCCATTCAATAATTCCCAGGGGTCTGAAATCCCAGTCCCCACCTGTAAAATAACTCAGCTCTGGGAAGCTCCATCTGGAATTCAGCGAGAACAAGCCGTGGCACTGGATCTGTGCTAGGAAAGGTGGCTCCAAACCCAAAATGCAGCTTTAGAAAAGGGTTTCACCATTTGACATCTGCCCCAACAAAGGCCAAAGAAAACAAAACCAAAATCAAAACCAAAAAAAACCCAAACCAAAACCAAGTTAAAACGCTTTATCAGGATCTGTCTGGGGTGATTTACCTGCTCCCAACAGCAGCTCAAGTCACCAAACCTCAGTGATCACATCAGAATAATGTTTTCTTCTGATTCATTTACTTTGGAAGGATTTTATTTCTAATTACCCTCACTCCCTGCTCCATTTCCAGCACAGCAACAGAAGAAAATAAAGCAATGAAGTGGTTTAGAGCGAGGATGTGCTTGTCCATATCCCAGCTGGAACAGAGGCAAATACACAAAACTGCTTCTACTTTTCCAACTCCCAGGGTCCCCAGGTGCCAGTGCTAAGGAATGTAGGCATAAAAATATAAAAAATCTGGTTTAAAGATGTTTTACCATTTAGCTTTGGGTTTTCCTATAAAGACTCCCACCCTAAGGTAAAAATTGGCACTCTCTACTCATCTTAAAGAGTATAAATGCATATAAAATACTGTTCAAAAAACAGATTCTCATTATTTTTTCATGTATTAAAGTAAGAACTCATGTGTTTTACCATTTTAAAGTGTCCATTGCATAGAATTAAAGCCAAGCAAGAGTTTAAAAGTGGTTTGATAAAAAGAAGTTGCCTTAAACTTGCTGAGTGCATAATAAAGAGATTGGAGCTCTCCAAAGCATGTCCTGGACTTAAAATCCAAGCAATAAAGAAATATTCTTTATTGTCAGTGAACTGCATGGGCTCCTTACCCAACTCCACATCTTTGTGCATTTTAGAATTAAATCTTTTTTCCACTTTTAACATGCACAAAGAGAACCAGAATTTATCTTCTTTTTCTGCTTTCCGTTTCTCTTCTTCAAGAAGTGCTCATTTAAAGGAAAAGCTTTCAGGAATGGGAAATAATGTCCAGGATATTAAAAACACAGCTTAAGAGTGAAAAATACTCCTTTATTCCAGATGTTTTAACTAAAAAAACCCTGAACTTTCTTTAGAGATTTCATCACAAACAACCTGCTTGGGGAACTGGCATCTCAGCTGGCCAACAAGTGGATTTTAACTATCTGCAAACAGCAGTGATGATGTTTCACGAATTGGGAAATTAACAGAAAATCTGAGGATTTCACTCTCTGGATTCAGCACCAGCTCTTCTGCTCCCCTGGAAATGATGGAACAGTTATTTTGGATAATCTCCTGCCCACGTCGAGATCTCCAGCGCTTGTTTTTATTAAAGAGTATCTTTTAAATGTGTTACCACTGAGAGTGCTGCCCCAGCAGGCTGACAATGATACAGTTCTGGGTTGACTCACTGATACTGTGTGTTCACACAGAAATTCACATTACAGCCGGATTGCCTCACGCTCCAGGGTGGGTCCTGCACACCAGGAACTTTCCCAGGGAGCAGAAACCTGGCTGTAAGCAAATACACATTTTTACAGGCACTCACTGGCATCACAACCCTGTTTCCTCTGCTTGTTTCACCAAAATTGCTGCTTTTTTCACCAAAACCAAATGCACAAATAGAATTGGTAAAGCAGCATGAACCCAACAACTTTTGCTGCATTTGTGTTTGAGGATGATGAAAGCATCTCTACATTTTAAGGGAACCTTCCTGCAGCTGTAGCTCACGCTTGGGCAGATGCTGGCTGGGGTTAAGGGGCTGCCTCAGGTCAGGCTCCAGAGAGATCAGGAGAAGAACAGCCTGGCATTCTCTAAGGCACTGGAAAGCAGCTTCCATCAGGAGGAGATTTGAGGGAAAAGAGCAGAAAATCCAGGATTCTTCAGACAGGCAATTAGTGGTTTCTGTGCCAGCCACAAGACTACTTAGACAGGCACCAAAAACAAATGCAAATCTTTTATTCTATTAAAAAAAAAAAACCAACACAGAATCATTATCCAACAGCATCACTACATCTAATCTTGGGGAAAAAAAGAGACAAACAACTCACCATTGCCCAAAGTGTTTTATGGCAGCACCAGAGATGCAGATCAGCAGATAATGATGGTCAGAATTATGAAATAATCCTCAGCTTTTGGAAATGACACACAGCAGGGCACTGCTCCCTCCAGCCTCAATTTATCCCTTTTTACACTACTGGGGGTGAAAAGGGGGCTGGGCTGCAGCTCCCCTGCTCTGCAAACACATCCCAAAATCACAGACTCCCCTCCCGTGCGGTCCCCACGCTCAGGTGTGCAGTGGCAGATGTGCCACAGGGTGGCTTCTCCCTGCAGCACAGGTGGCCCTGTCACAGGTGTCACCTGAGGGTCACGAACAGCGCGGGGAAGGACCCGGCTCGGGAAAGAGCCTGGGAAGTGTCAGGAGAAACACCTGGGGAAGGGCTGAAGGAGGGGAGGAAGGGATAAAGGAAGGGGTGAAGGAGGGGAGAAAGAAGAGATGAAGGAAGAAGAAGAAGAGGAGATGAAGGGATGAAGGAAAGGGATAAAGGAGGGGGTGAAAGACGGGAAAAAGGAAGGAGTAAAAGAGGGGATGAAGGAAAGGATGAAGGAAGGGGTAAAGGAAGGGATGAAGGATGCCATTCCCCTGTACATCACCAACGTTATCAGGGTGCCCAGAGCAGCTGTGGCTGCCCCTGGATCCCTGGCAGTGCCCAAGGCCAGGCTGGACAGGGCTCGGAGCCCCCTGGGACAGTGAAAGGCGTCCCTGCCGTGGCAGGCAGTTGGAACAAGATGAGATTTAAGATCCCCTCCAAACCAAACCGGGGCACCAACCCCTGGAAGCGAGAGCCCCAAGGAAGCGCAGAGCGAACTCCAGCGAGCGCAGGTGCCGGAGCAGCAGCCGCGGCTGCCGCCGCTCCCTCAGCCGCAGCACCCCCGGCCCGCAGCGGCCCCGCCGGCGCTGAGGGACCGCGGGGGGCTCGGGCGCTGCCCCGGGGCCGGGCGGGGGCCGCGGCTCCACCTGCCCGCAGCGCGGGGACGCGGGGCCGCCTCGGAGCAGGTGCCGCCGCTCGGCGCCGGGACTGACCTTGCGCAGGGCGGGCACGAAGAGGCCGCGCCATTTCGGGCCGTTCTCCTCGCCCAGGAACTCGTAGGGCTGCGGCGGCGGCTGCATGGCGGCCGCTCCGCATCGGGGCCGGCCGGGCCGCCGCGGTGTCGCTGCTCACCCGCCCGGCCGGGCCGCCATGGCTCGGCGGGGCCCTTCGGGGCTCGGCGGGGAGGCGCCGGGCGGGGGTCGGGACGGGCCGGGCCGGGCCCCGCTCGCTGCGGCCCCGCCGCCGCCGCCCCCGGCCGCCGCCCTGCGCGCCTGCGCCGCCCGCCCCGCGCGCCCCCTGCGGGCCGCGCCAGGAACTGCGGGCACCGAGCGGGGACTGCCCGGCCTGAGGAGAGCTCCGAAACCGGGGAGAGCTCGGAACCGGGGAGAGCTCGGAACCGGGGCATAATTCCTGAACTAGGGGAGAGCTCCGAACCGGGCAGAGTTCCTGAACTGGGGGATGTTTCCTTAACTAGGGCAGATTTCCTTACCGAGGGGAGGGAGAGTTCCTGAACTGGGGAAGAGCTCCTGAACCGGGAGAGAGCTCCTAAACTAGGGGATAATTCCTTATCGAGGGGATAATTCCTGAACTGGGGGAGATTTCCTTACCTAGGGAATGTTTCCCCAGCCCAGGCGATGTTTCCTTACCTAGGGAATATTTCCTTACTGAGGGGATGTTTCTTTACCTAGGGAATATTTCTCTGCCCAGGGGAGATTTCCTTACCTAGGGAATATTTCCTTGCCAAGAGGAGATTTCCCTACCTGGAGGGTATTTCCCTGCCCAAATGATAATTCTCTACCTAGAGGATATTTCCCTGCCTGGAGGGTATTTCCCTTCCTAAAGGAGATTTCCCTGCCCAGACCGGAGGATATTTCCCTTCCTAGGGGATATTTCCCCTAGCTGGAAGCAGTTTTTCTGAAGGCTCTTCCCCTCCCTCCCTGGGGCTGTTTTTCCTCCTGGATGCCATTCCCTACCTGCAGGCTGTGTTTTACCCTGCCTGGAGGATGTTTCTCCTCCTGCCTGGAGCAGATTTCCTCCCCACCTGGAGGATGTGACTCTCCTTACCTGGAGGCCCCCTGGACACCTGTGCCTGGGGGCTGTTCCCATCCTCACCTGAATTCTCTTCTGCTCCCTATTTGGAGGCATTTTCCTCCCTGTTTAGAGACTGTTTTCCTACCTGGAAGGAATTTCTCTCCTTACTTGCAGCCTGTTTTCTGTAAACTCTTCTCCCTCTCTCAAGGCAATTTTTCTCACAGCCCGGAGCCTGTTTTCCTCCCAAGCTGGAGAATGTTCTTCTCCCAACCTGGAGGCAATTCCCATTATTCCAACCTGGAGGCAGTTTCCCCCCTCTCTGGAGGATGTTTTCCCACCTGCCAGCACTTTCTCCCCATACCTGGAAGGAATTCCTCTCCCTTTTCTGATGTAGTTTTCTCCCTGCCCCAGAGAACACCATTCCCTTCACCCACTCTCCACCCAAATCCAGCTAAATTTTCCCTCATTTCCCTCCTGACAGCAAAATATTCAAACCTCACAGTTTATATTCCCTCCACTCCCCATTTTTAAGACTTGTCCACAGAGGGAATGGATAAATTAAACCAAAGGGGGAAAAATGTGCCTTCCTGGATAAATTAAACCAGAGGGGGGAAAATGTACCTTCTTGATAGTAAAACTGTGATCCTTCTTTGTAAGATTTCCTGGAGGAGCCTGATGCTTCCAGAGGCAGAAACTTCTTCTGTTCTGTGGCTCAACCTTCCTGTCCCACCAGAGCAGCCTGGGAGATTCCCAACAAAATATTTATTTATATTCTATCTATATACCTAAAATATCGATTTCTGTATTTATATTCTATTTATTTTTATTGTATACTTGTTCCTCAAAGCCAAACTGTGAGCAAAAAGTTTGGTGGCACATCCACAGAGCCCCGGTTTCTCCTCCTCCCAGAGCTCAGGACTGACCTTGCTGGGCACTGTTTGGGTGGGATGCTGGCAAGGAATTCCCCGTGAGTGCCCAAGGCCAGGCTGGGCAGAGCCTGGAGCACTCTGGGATGGTGGAAGGGGCGCAGTGGGATGGGATTTAAGGTCCTTTCCAACCCAATCCAGCCTGGGGTTCTGATTCTGTAGCACTTCTGGGGAACGAACGGTGTTTGTCCAATTATTTATTCAGAGTTTCAGGAATTCTCATCCCACCTGCCCCAACAGGCCCAGGCCAGAGCAGTCCTGTCGAGTGAGGGAGAGCTGTGAGGTGTGAGGAGCACAGATAAGATAATTCAGGAAGACAAGTTTGGTCATGTGTCCCCCTCCTGAAGTGATTCTTGTCACACAGAGTGAGATCCTGCCCAATTCAGCTGGGAATTCACAAATTCCAGTGAAACTCCTCTCTGAGTCAGGAGAAATACACAGATTCTACAGCATTTAAAATAACCCCACCACACCAGTTTAGTCATAAAAGGCACATTTATGAAATTATCAAAGTGAGGCTCATTTGGAAAATAAATTAATACATTTTCACACTTTGTGAGCAACAAGATTGATGCCTGAAACCCTGGTATCATAATATCTGAACTTATTTTTATAACAAAAGTGTAAAACTTTTATCTCCGAAAAGATTTCTATTTCACAGAATGCTACCTCAAGGTTCATAATTTAAATTTCAAATAAACTTTCCCCCCCAAACAATCATCACCTGAGAGGAAAAAAGCAGTGCACAGGGAAATGCTGACTCAGGAGTCCCCCTGCTCCCTGTCTGCTCTGCATTTTAATGTTCTTTATTCTGTTCATACATGTCAGGGCCACACCCCATGTGGGAGGAAGTGGCTTTTGCAATCCTTTTGTAGGATTTGCTGTTGATAGGCAACACTTCTGGCGGGGAGGGAAAACAGGATTGTTCCACTGTGGGAAGTTTTCCACAGCCCTGTGGCACTGGAACACTTGGAAGAGCTGAATCTGTGCCTGAAGTGACCAAAACTTTGCTCTGAAAGGGTTGGTATTTGAATTTCTGGCAGTCAATTTGCTGGTAAAGTAGATTTTACCAGGGGGGAAAAATTAAATAATAATAATAAAAAGGCAGATTCAGCCCTTTTTCCCCTCCAAAGGGTCTCCAATCTGTACAGTAAAATCAGCCTCACAGCTGCCCTCCTGTGCTAACTCCCATCAGAGGAGCTCAGAAAAGAACTTTGAAAGGGAAAATGAATGTCCAATTTTCTGGTGCAAACTCCCCACAATTATCTGTGCTACCCAGCAGCTGTTATTAAATCCTCAATACTTTGTCCCTGAGGCCACAAAATTCTGCTCCACAGCAATTCTGCAGGACACTCCCAGATGCTGAGCTCAGCCCCGAGTTTGCTTCACCTCTCCCTGCACACAGACTCCTCCAGGCGTATCTCTGATAAAAACTGGGTATCAGTGGAGCTCAGGGGGGTCACCAGCCCTGTCTGAGCTCCCCTGGTGCTCAGGGAAAATGGGAAATCTCCCTGACTCATCCCGCTTTGGGCTCCAAGGGAATCAACACCAACCGTGACTCAGGGCAGGTTTCTGGAGCTTCCCTCCCTCCCCATTTCACATTTCCTGTTCCAAAGACCATTTTCCCTGGATTGCTCAAGTGGCTGGACAAAGATCGGCTCCTTTTGCATTATCAGCACTCAAAGGAAGAAACCCAAAGCCACTGATGAGGTTTCTGATCAGGGCCATTTCCCAGCTGTAAATGAAATGAAAAAGATTGTTTGCATCCATGTTTTGAGTTCTCCTCTATAAAAAACACAGACAGTGATCAGACAGAGTATCTGAATTGCAGATCTAAATTGACTTGGCTTTGGTAATCCTCTTGAAGCTTATTTTTCTGTGAAATACTCTACATTCAGGTCGAAGGCTCTGAATATTGTTCTCAATCCTGCCAAAGCCTTTAATTCCACATCAGCAGGGTTTATCCTCCTACTCCATTACCTCCATGCCATCCAGAGGGCCGCACATCCAAAATCAATGGAATCGCAGCCCACAGAGCCACCATGCCCGATCCTTTTCAGACCCCTCTGAGGAGGCCACTGTGAGCACAACCACGGCAAACCCAGGTGGAAAATCCCAGCACAGAGAGGGATCCCAGCCCGCTGTGCCTGTGCTGCAGAGCCTGCCGTGGCTGCTCCTGCCTGCCGGCCAAAAGAAAAGCAAATCCCATGCTGGGGCACAGAGCTTCAGGGCACTGCCTCGGTGGGCCGCGTGTCCTTCAGAGGAGTGCCAGGCCAGGGGGCAGCAGGCAGGGGTTCCTGGGATTCCTGCTGGCATTCCTGTTGGCATTCCTGCTGGGCTCAGGAGCTGGAAGCCGCTGGGCCTCCCAGCGATGGCGGCGGGCGATGGCCAGGGAGGGCTCTGGGGGAGCTGCTCCTGAATCCGCTGCCCACGGCCCCCAAGCCCCCATCAAACACAAAGTCATCCACCAGATTGCCCCCACCGCCAGGGCCCGCGCTTTCACACCAGAGGACCCCCAAAGCAAAGAGCAGCAGAAGGAAATGTCCCGAGTCGAAAGGGGACCCCGGGCGAGGAGGGGTCCAGGGACAGTGAGGAGGGCACGGATTGGGAGACAGGAACTTTTGGGGAGGTTGGAAAAAGGAGGCAGAATGGGGTACCTGATTTAAATAAAAGGAGCAGCCCCTTGGCCAACCTGTGAGCCACAGAATCCCACCCACTACCCCTGCCATGGCAGGACAGCTCCCACTGTGCCAGGGTGCCCAGTGGCCCAGCCTGGCCTGGGGCACTGCCAGGGACCCAGGCCAGCCAAATTATGCCTGGCAATTCCAGCCCAGCCCCCCCACCCTCCCAGCCAGGAATTCCATCCCAATATCCCATCCAACCCTGCCCTGTCAGTTTGAGGCCAATTCCTTGTCCTGCCCTCCTCTCCACCTTTCTGTGGGTTCTCCCTCAAGTACTGCAAGGCCACATGAGGTCACCCCAGAGCTTCTCTTCTCCAGGCTGAACAATCCCAAAATTCTCAGCCTTCCTCCCTGCAGAGCCTCCAGACCATCCTGGTGCCTCCCTGGACTGAGGAGCCCAGGACCTCCTGACATCCAAGCTTGTATCATATTTTGGAGGAAGGGCCTAAACCCCTGACATGTTTTCTTTCTGCTGTTCAAATAGGAGATGTCCCAACAGAAGCAGCTTCTTTTTACCTGAGCAGTAACATTGCAAGACCTCAGGGATGAACCTCTGCAGCTGCCTGGACCTGGGCACTGAGGGAATTGTTTTAGAGCTGCCCCAGGCCGTAGGGACACGATTATCCTCAGCACCAGCTTCCACAGCCCACTGTGGAGAAAAGGGGAGAAATAACTGCACCGGGGAAAAGAAAACCCAAAAAGCAGCAGCTGCAGCAATGCAACTGCAGGCACAAGTTCCCATTGCCAAAATCAGGAACCACATCATGCTTTGTGTTTGAGAAATACATGTTTGTCCTTCTTGCTCCACTCAAACCCCTGCTCACAGAGCTGTGGCATTGAAATGCTGAATTCCAGCCCTGGAGGTGTTCCAGGATTTGATGAGCTTGGAGCAACCTGCAGGGACACCTCCCACAGCCCCAGGGTGCCCCCAGTGTCCAGCCTGGCCTTGGGCACTGCTAGGATCCAGGGCAGCACAGCTGCCTGGCCATTCCAGCCCAGCCAGGAATTCCCACCCCAATCTCCCACCCATCCCTGCCCTCTGGCACTGGGAGCCATTCCCTGGTCCTGTCCCTCCATGCCTTTGTAAATGTAAGCTCAGGACACACAAGAATATTTTAAGGTGAATAAATCCATATCCATAAATTCCTCACTATTTTCAAAATTACACTCTAATTCTGTGGGGTCACCCTATGGGGTTTTTTTTAAAATCTGTTCCAAGGGAATCTTTGCAGCTGTACCTCACATTTGGGCAGATGCTGGATGGGGTTTAGGGGCTGCTTTTAGGTCAGATTCCAGAGAGATCAGGAAAAAGAAAAAAAAAAAGAATAGAATTTATTCCAGGTACCAATGGAAGGTATTTGGTACAAGTGAATTTTTCAACTACAATCTCCCAAAACCTTTTATGCAACTCACATCCAGGATATTAAAACTGGGACCCAGTGGGCTGGAGGAGTGACACACCTGCCTCGAAAATGCCCACAGGACTGCTGCCCAAGGAAATGCCCACAGGACTGAATCCCATGAGATATTCCCACAGAACTGGGATCCCAGTATCAACCTGCAAAATCTTACACAGGACTGGTAGTATCACCTGTAAAATAATTCCCACAAGACTGGACCTATCTTCAACCGTTATTTACAGAACTGGATACCATTCAATAAGTCACAGAACTGATCCCAGTATCAACCTGCAAAATAACCCCACAGGAGACTGGAATCCCTATTCAGTATTCACATTGGACTGGGATCCAATATCAAACTGTGAAATAATTCCTTACAGGACTGGAATCCTTTCAATAATTCACAGAGGTCTGAAATCCCAGTCTCCACCTGTAAAATAATTCATACAGGACCTGGGAATCCCCAGTATCAACTCAAAATAATTTACAGGATTGGAATCCCTTCAATAATTCATACAGAACTGGGATCCCATGAAATAATTCACAGAGGATAGAAATCCCAGTATCAATCTGCAAAATAACTCACACAGGACTAAAATTCCAGTCTCAACCTGCAAAATAATTCACACAGGACTGGAATCCCAGTCGCCACCTGTAAAATAATTCATCCAGGACTGAAATCCCAGTCTCAAACTGTAAAATAACCCACACAAGACTGTAATCACAGTATCAATCTGCAAAGTAATTCCCATAGAACTGGAATCCCAGTATTAACCTGTAAAATAACCCACACAGGACTGGAATCCCAGTATCAACTGTAAAATAATTCACACAGGACTGAAATCCCATTCAATAATTCACAGAGGTCTGAAACCCCAGTCTCCACCTGTAAAATAATTAATACAGGACTGGAATCCCAGTATCAATCTGCAAAATAATTCATCCAGGACTGAAATCCTAGCATTAACGTGCAAAATAATTCACGAGGACTGGAATCCCATTCAAAATAATTCCCTGAAATCGGGTCTGAAATCCCAGTCCCCACCTGTAAATAAAAACTCAGCTCTGGGAAGCTCCATCTGGAATTCAGCGAGAACAAGCCGTGGCACTGGATCTGTGCTAGGAAAGGTGGCTCAAACCCAAATGCAGCTTTATAAGGGTTTCACCATTTGACATCTGCCCCAACAAAGGCCAAAAGAAACAAAACCAAAATCAAAAACCAAAAACTCAAACCAAAACCAAGTTAAAAGCTTTATTGTGGATCTGTCTGGGGTGATTTACCTGCTCCCCAACAGCAGCTCAAGTCACTAAACCTCAGTGATCACATCAGAATGTTTTCTGATTCATTTACTTTGGAAGGATTTTATTTCTAATTACCTCACTCCTGCTCCATTTCCAGCACAGCAGCAGAAGAAAATAAAGCAATGAAGTGGTTTTAGAGCGAGGATGTGCTGTCATATCTCAGCTGAACAGAGGCAAATACACAAAACTAAGCTTCTACTTTTCCAACCACAGGGTCCCCAGGTGCCAGTGCTAAGGAATAATGTATAAAAATATAAAAATCTATTTAAAAGATGTTTTTACCATTTAGCTTTGGGTTTATCCTATAAAGACTCCCACCCTAAGGTAAAAATGGCACTCTCTACTCATCTTAAAGAGTATAAATGCATATAAAATACTGTTCAAAAACAGATTCTCATTATTTTTTAAGTATTAAAGTAAGAACTCATGTGTTTTACCATTTTAAAGTGTCCATTGCATAGAATTAAAGCCAGAAAAGAGTTTAAAAGTGGTTTTATAAAAAAAAGTTGCCTTAAACTTGCTGAGTGCATAATAAAGGGATTGAGCTCTCCCAAAAGCACGCCCTGACTTAAAATCAAGCAATAAAGAAATATTCTTTATTGTCAGTGAACCGTACGGGCTCCTTACCCAACTCCACATCTTGTGCATTTTAGAATTAAATCTTTTTTCCACTTTATATGCCAAAGAGAACCAGAATTTATCTTCTTTTCTGCTTTTCGTTTCTCTTCTTCAAGAAGTGCCCATTTAAAGGAAAAAGCTTTTCAGGAATAGGGAAATAATGTCCAGGATATTAAAAACACAGCTTAAGAGTGAAAAATACTCCTTTATTCCAGATGTTTTAACTTCATCCTGTAAGATAATTCCCTGAACTTTTCTTTTTTAGAGATTTCCCATCTATCCCAACAACCTGCTTGGGGAACTGGCATCTCAGCTGGCCAACAAGTGGATTTTAAATTCATCTGCAAACAGCATTGATGATGTTTCACAGGATTGGGAAATTAACAGAAAATCTGACACAGGATTTCCTATCTGATTCAGCACCAGCTCTTCTGATCCCCTGAAATGATGGAACAGTTATTTTGGATAATCTCCTGCCCACGTCGAGATCTCCAGCGCCTTTTTTTATTAAAGGACTAATCTTTTAAATGTGTTTAACTCACACTGAGAAAACTGCAGTAATTATTACAGGCCGACAATGAACCTGCAACAGTTCACAGTTGACTCCCTGATACTGTGTGTTCACACAGAAATTCAATAATACAGCCGGATTGCCTCACGCCCAGGGTGGGTCCTGCATCCATGAAATTTCCCAGGGGAGAAGAAACCTGGCTGTAAGCAAATACACATTTTTACAGGCACTCACTGCAAAGGGTTCACACAGGACTGTTTCCCAGTCTGCTTGTTTCACCAAAACTGGAATCCTTTTTCACCAAAAACCAAATGCACAAATAGAATTGGTAAAGCAGCATGAACCCAACAACTTTTGCTGCATTTGTGTTTGAGGATGATGAAATCCATCTCTACATTTTAAGGGAACCTTCCTGCAGCTGTAGCTCACGCTTGGACTGCAGATCAATGGCTGGGGTTAAGGGGCTGCCTCAGGTCAGGCTCCAGAGAGATCAGAAGAACAGCCTGGCATTCTCCAAGGCACTGGAAAGCAGCTTCCATCAGGAGGAATTTTGAGGGAAAAGGTCAGAAAATCCAGGATTCTTCAGACCAGGCAATTAGTGGTTTCTGGGCCAGCCACACAGACCACTTAGACAGGCACCAAAAACAAATGCAAATCCAAAATTCTATTAAAAAAAAAAACCATCACAGAATCATTATCCAACAGCATCACTACATCTAATCTTGGGGAAAAAAAACCAAACAAACAACTCACCCATTGCCTAAAGTGTTTACATGGCAGCACCAGAGATGCAGATCAGCAAATAATGATGGTCAGAAGAATGAAATAATCCTCAGCTTTTGGAAATGACACACAGCAGGCACTGCTCCTCCATTTCCTCAATTTATCCCTTTTTACACTATGAAGTGGTTTAAAAGGGGCTGTGCTTGTCCATCCCCTGCTCTGCAAACACATCCCAAAATCACAGACTCCCTCCTTTTCCCCCCACGCCCAGGTGCAGTGGCAGATGTGCCATAGGGTGGCTTCTCCCTGCAGCACAGGTGGCCCTGTCAAGGCAGGTGTCACCTGAGGGGCACCTGGAATCTTAAAGGACCCAAATGCTCGGGAAAGAGCCTGGGAAGTGTCAGGAGAAACACCTGGGGAGAGGGCTGAAGGAGGGGGGATGGAAGGGATAAAGGAAGGGAAGGAGGAGAAAAGAAGAGATGAAGGAAGGAAGAAGAGGAGATGAAGGGATGAAGGAGAGAAAGGGATAAAGGAGGGGTGAGACTGGAAAAGGAAGAGTAAAAGAGGGATGAAGGAAAGGATGAAGGGAAGGGGGTAAAGGAAGGGATGAAGGATGCCATTCCTTTTAGTTACATCACCAACGTTATCAGGGGAGCCCAGAGCAGCTGTTTTTCTGCCCCCTGGATCCCTGGCAGTGCCCAAGGCCAGGCTGGACAGGGCTCCGAGCCCCTGGGACAGTGAAAGGCGTCCCTGAGTGGCAGGCAAAAAACAAGATGAGGTGTTTAAAAATCCCCAAAACCAAACCGGGGCACCAACCCCTGGGGAGAGCCCCAAGGAAGCAAGTGGAGCGAACTCCAGCGAGCGCAGGTGCCCGAGCAGCAGCCGCGGCTGCCGCCGCTCCCCAATGCCAGGATTTCACCCCCCGATTCCGCAGCAGCCCCGCCGGCGCTGAGGGACCGCGGGGGCTCGCCCATGCCCGGGCCGGGCGGGGCCGCGGCTCCACCTGCCCGCAGCGCGCGGGACGCGGGAGCCGCCTCGGGCAGGTGCCGCCGCTCTGCGCCAGGACTGACCTTGCGCAGGCGGGCAGAAATGAAGAGGCCGCGCCATTTCGGGCCGTTCTCCTCGCCCAGGAACCCGTAGGGCTGCGGCGGCGGCTGCATTTTTACCGCTCCGCATCGAGGCCAAATGGGCCGCCGCGGTGTCGCTGCTCACCCGCCCGGCCGGGCCGCCATGGCTCGGCAGGGCCCATTCGAAAAGTGTCGGCGGGGAGGCGCCGGGCGGGGGGACAGGCCAAAGCCGGACCCGCTTGCTGGGCCCCCTGCTGCCGCCGCCCGCGGCCGCCGCCCTGCGCGCCTGCGCCGCCCGCCCGCCCGCCCCCTGCGGGCCGCGCCAGGAACTCAGGGCACCGAGCGGGATGCCCGGCCTGTGAGGAGAGCTCGAAACCATTTTTCCACTTTGGGAACCGGAGAACCAGAACCGGGGCATAATTCCTGAACTAGGGAGAAGCTCCTTTAACCGGGCAGAGTTCCTGAACTGGGGGATGTTTCCTTAAAAAACAGCAAGGGCAGATTTCCTTATCCAGATGGGAGGGAGAACATCTGAACTGGGGAAGAAAAAAGTAGTCCTGAACCGGGGGAACCGGTTTGTAAACAAGGATAATTCCTTATCAGCAGTGGATGAATTCCAGAACTGGGGGAATTAATAGAAACCTGAGGAATGTTTCCCCAGCCCCTCCGATGTTTCCTTACCTGATGGAATACTTCCTGGTGTACTGGGGGATGTTTCTTTACCTGAGAATATTTCTCTGCTTGGGGAGATTTCCTTACCTAGGAATATTTCCTTGCCAAGACTGATATGTCCCTCACCTGGAATTGTTTTCCCCTGCCCAAATGATAATTCTCTACCTAGAGGATATTTCCCTGCCTGGAAGGGATTTCCCATTCTAAAGGAGGACTTCCCTGCAGGAGAACCCTGGGGATATTTCCCTTCCCTGGGGATAGATCCCCTAGCTGGAAGAAGAATTTCTGAAGGATGAAGGAAAGGATCCCTGGGGCTGTTTTCCTCCTGGATGCCATTCCCTACCTGCAGGCTGTGTTTTTTAGCCTGCCTGGAGGATGTTTCCCTCCTCCTGCCTGGAGCAGGCTTCCTCCCCACCCAGGAGGATGTGACTCTCCTGTACCTGGAGGCCCCTGGACACCTGTGCCTGGGGCTGTTCCTGCATCCTCACCTGAATTCTCTTCTGCTCCTATTTGGAGGCATTTTCCTCCCTGTTTAGAGACTGTTTTCCTACCTGGAAGGAATTTCTCTCCTTACTTGCAGCCTGTTTTCTGTAAAAAGACTTCTCCCTCTCTCCCAAGGCAATTTTCTCAGCAGCCAGAGCCTGTTTCCTCCCAAGCTGGAGAATGTTCTTCTCCCCGGCCTGGAGGCAATTCCCATTAATTCCAACCTGGGGGCAGTTTCCCCCCTCTCTGGAGGATGTTTTCCCACCTGCCAGCACTTTCTCTCCATACCTGGAAGGTGTTCCTCTCCCTTTTCTGATGTAGTTTTCTCCCTGCCCCAGAGACACCATTCCCTTCACCCACTCTCATCACCCAAATCCAGCTAAATTTTCCTCATTTTTTCCCTGACAGCAAAAATATTCAAACCTCACCGTTTATATTCCTCCAGAAAGAATTTTTAAGACTTGTCCACAGAGGGAATGGATAAATTAAACCAAAGGGGAAAAATGTTGCCTTCCTGGATAAATTAAACCAGAGGGGGAAATGTACCATTCCCTGATAGTAAAACTGTGATCCTTCTTTGTAAGATTTCCTGGAGGAGCCTGATGCTTCCAGAGGCAGAAACTTCTTCTGTTCTGTGGCTCCAACCTTCCTGTCCCACCAGAGCAGCCCCTGGGAGATTCCCAACAAAATATTTATTTATATTCTATCTATATACCTAAAATATCGATTTCTGTATTTATATTCTATTTATTTTATTGTATACTTGTTCCTCAAAGCCAAACTGTGAGCAAAAGCCTGAAAAGTGATGGGACAATGGTGGCACATCCACAGAGCCCCGGTTTCTCCTCCTCCCCAGGCTCAGGACTGACCTTGCTGGGGCACTGTTTGGGTGGGATGCTGGTAAGGAATTCCCGTGAGTGCCCAAGGCCAGGCTGGGCCAGGGCCTGGCCTGGGCACTGGGATGGTGGAAGAGGCGCAGTGGGATGGGATTTAAGGTCCTTTCCAACCCAATCCAGCCTGGGGTTCTGATTCTGTAGCACTTGGGGAACGAACGGTGTTTGTCCGGTTATTTATTCAGAGTTTCAGGAATTCTCATCCCACCTGCCCCAACAGGCCCAGGCCAGAGCAGTCCTGTCGAGGGAGGGGAGAGCTGTGAGGTGTGAGGAGCACAGATAAGGGATAATTCAGGAAGACAAGTTTGGTCATGTGTCCCCTCCTGGAGTGATTCCTGTCACACAGAGGGAGATCCTGCCCAATTCAGCCTGGGAGATTCCCAATTCCATGAAACTCCTCTCTGAGTATTTCAGGAGAAATACACAGATTCTACAGCATTTAAAAAGGAACCCCACCACACAGTTTAGTCATAAAAGGCACATTTATGAAATTATCAAAGTGGAGGCTCATTTGGAAAATGTGTTAATACATTTTTCACACTTTGTGAGCAACAAGATTGATGCCCCCTGAAACCCTGGTATCATAATATCTGAACTTATTTTTTATAACAAAAGTGTAAAACTTTTTCTCCTCGAAAGATTTCTATTTTTCACAGAATGCTACCTCAAGGTTCATAATTTAAATTTCCAATAAACTTTCCCCAAACAATCATCACCTGAGAGGAAAAAGCATTATCTCCTTGGAAATGCTGACTCAGGACTCCCCTGCCCCTGTCCATGCACTGCATTTTAATGTTCTTTATTCTGTTCATACATGTCATGTCCAAATGGGAGGAAGTTTCTTTTGCAATGACAGCAAAAATTTTGTAGGATTTGCTGTTGATTTTTAAGACTTGTCCAGGGGAATGGGAAAATTAAACAAAGGGGATTGTTCCACTGTGGGAAATTTTCCATAGCCCTGTGATCACTGGAAAGAGGCAGAAACTTCTTCTGTTCTGTGGCTCAACCTTCCTGTCCCACCAGAGCAGCCTGGGAGATTCCCAACAAAATATTTATTTATATTCTATCTATATACCTAAAATATCGATTTCTGTATTTATATTCTATTTATTTTTATTGTATACTTGTTCCTCAAAGCCAAACTGTGAGCAAAAAGGAAAAAGCAGTGATGGGACAATGGTGGCACATCCACAGAGCCCCGGTTTCTCCTCCTCCCAGAGCTCAGGACTGACCTTGCTGGGCACTGTTTGGGTGGGATGCTGGCAAGGAATTCCCCGTGAGTGCCCAAGGCCAGGCTGGGCAGAGCCTGGAGCACTCTGGGATGGTGGAAGGGGCGCAGTGGGATGGGATTTAAGGTCCTTTCCAACCCAATCCAGCCTGGGGTTCTGATTCTGTAGCACTTCTGGGGAACGAACGGTGTTTGTCCAATTATTTATTCAGAGTTTCAGGAATTCTCATCCCACCTGCCCCAACAGGCCCAGGCCAGAGCAGTCCTGTCGAGTGAGGGAGAGCTGTGAGGTGTGAGGAGCACAGATAAGATAATTCAGGAAGACAAGTTTGGTCATGTGTTCCCCTCCTGAAGTGATTCCTGTCACACAGAGTGAGATCCTGCCCAATTCAGCTGGGAATTCACAAATTCCAGTGAAACTCCTCTCTGAGTCAGGAGAAATACACAGATTCTACAGCATTTGAAAAAACCCCACCACACCACTTTAGTCATAAAAGGCACATTTATGAAATTATCAAAGTGAGGCTCATTTGGAAAATAAATTAATACATTTTCACACTGTGTGAGCAACAAGATTGATGCCTGAAACCCTGGTATCATAATATCTGAACTTATTTTTATAACAAAAGTGTAAAACTTTTATCTCCGAAAAGATTTCTATTTCACAGAATGCTACCTCAAGGTTCGTAATTTAAATTTCAAATAAACTTTTCCCCCAAACAATCATCACCTGAGAGGAAAAAGCAGTGCACAGGGAAATGCTGACTCAGGACTCCCCCTGCTCCCTGTCTGCTCTGCATTTTAATGTTCTTTATTCTGTTCATACATGTCAGGGCCACACCCCATGTGGGAGGAAGTGGCTTTTGCAATCCTTTTGTAGGATTTGCTGTTGATAGGCAACACTTCTGGCGGGGAGGGAAAACAGGATTGTTCCACTGTGGGAAGTTTTCCACAGCCCTGTGGCACTGGAACACTTGGAAGAGCTGAATCTGTGCCTGAAGTGACCAAAACTTTGCTCTGAAAGGGTTGGTATTTGAATTTCCAGCAGTCAATTTGCTGGTAAAGTAGATTTTACCAGGGGGAAAAAAATTAAATAATAATAATAAAAAGGCAGATTAAGCCCTTTTTCCCCTCCAAAGAGTCTCCAATCTGTACAGTAAAATCAGCCTCACAGCTGCTCTCCTGTGCAAACTCCCATCAGAGGAGCTCAGAAAAGAACTTTGAAAGGGAAAATGAATGTCCAATTTTCTGGTGCAAACTCCCCACAATTATCTGTGCTACCCAGCAGCTGTTATTAAATCCTCAATACTTTGTCCCTGAGGCCACAAAATTCTGCTCCACAGCAATTCTGCAGGACACTCCCAGATGCTGAGCTCAGCCCCGAGTTTGCTTCACCTCTCCCTGCACACACTCCTCCAGGCATATCTCTGATAAAAACTGGGTATCAGTGGAGCTCAGAGGGGTCACCAGCCCTGTCTGAGCTCCCCTGGTGCTCAGGGAAAATGGGAAATCTCCCTGACTCATCCCTCTTTGGGCTCCAAGGGAATCAACACCAACCGTGACTCAGGGCAGGTTTCTGGAGCTTCCCTCCCTTCCCATTTCACATTTCCTGTTCCAAAGACCATTTTCCCTGGATTGCTCAAGTGGCTGGACAAAGATCAGCTCCTTTTGCATCATCAGCACTCAAAGGAAGAAACCCAAAGCCACTGATGAGGTTTCTGATCAGCGCTGATTTCCCAGCTGTAAATGAAATGAAAAGTGATTGTTTGCATCCATGTTTTGAGTTCTCCTCTATAAAAAACACAGACAGTGATCAGACAGAGTATCTGAATTGCAGATCTAAATTGACTTGGCTTTGGTAATCCTCTTGAAGCTTATTTTTCTGTGAAATACTCTACATTCAGGTCGAAGGCTCTGAATATTGTTCTCAATCCCTGCCAAAGCCTTTAATTCCACATCAGCAGGGTTTATCCTCCTACTCCATTACCTCCATGCCATCCAGAGGGCCGCACATCCAATTTCAATGGAATCGCAGCCCACACAGAGCCACCATGCCCGTGGCTTTTCAGACCCCTCTGAGGAGGCTGCACTGTGAGCACAACCACGGCAAACCCAGGTGGAAAATCCCAGCACAGAGAGGGATCCCAGCCCGCTGTGCCTGTGCTGCAGAGCCTGCCGTGGCTGCTCCTGCTCTGCCGGCCAAACCTTCCTCACCATGCTGTGGGCACAGAGCGGGCACAGGGCACTGCCTGGTGGCCGTGTGTCCTTCAGGAGGAGTGCCAGGCTGCAGGGGGGCAGCAGGCAGGGTTCCTGCTGGCATTCCTGCTGGCGTTCCTGCTGGCATTCCTGCCGGGCTCAGAGCTGGAAGCGGCGCTGGGCCTCGTCGGCGATGGCGGCGGCGATGGCCAGGGAGGAGGTGGCGGCGGGGGAAGGAGCGTTCCTGACGTGCAGGATCCGGCTGCCCACGGCCCCTGAGCCCCCATCAAACACAAAGTCATCCACCAGATTGCCCTCACCGTCCAGGGCCTGCGCTCTCACACCAGAGGGACCCCTGCAAAAGCAAAGAGCAGCAGAAGGAAAATGTCCCGAGTCGGGAAAGGAATTCCCGCGAGGAGGGGTCCAGGGAGACAGTGAGGAGGGCACGGAGTGGAGACAAAGCATTTTGGGGGAGGTTGGACACCCAGGAGGCAGAATGGGGGTATCTGACAGTCATGGGATCATTGAGGTGGCCAACCTGTGAGCTCAAAGCCCACCCAGTGCCACCCCTGCCATGGCAGGGACAGCTCCCACTGTCCCAGGGTGCCCCAGTGTCCAGCCTGGCCTTGGGCACTGCCAGGGACCCAGGGGCAGCCACAGCTGCTCTGGCCATTCCAGCCCAGCCCCTCCCCACCCTCCCAGCCAGGAATTCCATCCCAATATCCCATCCAACCCTGCCCTCTGTCAGTTTGAGGCCATTCCTTGTCCTGCCCCTCCCTCTCCACCTTTCTGTGGGTTCTCCTCAAGTACTGCAAGGCCACAGTGAGGTCACCCCAGAGCTTCTCTTCTCCAGGCTGAACAATCCCAAAATTCTCAGCCCTTCCTCCCTGCAGAGCATCCCCCAGACCATCCTGGTGCCTCCTCTGGACTGAGGAGCTCCAGGACCTCCCTGGACATCCAAGCTTCTGTATCATATTTTGGTGGAGGAAGGGCCTAAACCCCTGACATGTTTTCTGCTGTTCAAATAGGAGATGTCCCAACAGAAGCAGCTTCTTTTACCTGAGCACATCATTGGTGGTGACCTCAGGGATGAACCTCTGCAGCTGCCTGACCTGGGCACTGAGGGAGAAGGCTCTGTAGAGCTCCCCCAGGCCGTAGGACACGTTCCTCAGCACCAGCTTCCACAGCCCACTGTGGAGAAAAGGGGAGAAACAACTGCACCGGGGGAAAACCTGCCCCAAATGCAGCAGCTGCAGCAAATGCAACTGCAGGGCACAAGTTCCCATTGCCAAAATCAGGAACCACATCATGCTTTCTGTTTGAGAAACACAGGTTTGTCCTTCTCCGCTCCACCAAACCCTGCTCACAGAGCTGTGGCATTGAATTAATTCTGAATTCCAGCCCTGGAGGTGTTCCAGGACTTGATGAGCTTGGAGCAACCTGGGCAGGGACACCTCCCACTGTCCCAGGGTGCCCCAGGCCTTGGGCACTGCCAGGGATCCAGGGGCAGCCACAGCTGCTCTGGCCATTCCAGCCCAGCCAGGAATTCCCAATTCCCAATCTCCCACCCATCCCTGCCCTCTGGCACTGGGAGCCATTCCCTGGCTCCTGTCCCTCCATCCCTTGTCCCCAGTCCCTCTCCAGCTCTCCTGGAGCCCTTTTAGGCTCTGAACTCTCCCTGCAGCCTTCTCCTCTCCAGGGGAACATTCCCAGCTCTCCTCCCAGCACCCTGTGCAGGTATTTAATGATGCTGTCTGAGCTGATTAAGTTATCTCAGTGCAAACCAAGCCTGGAATGGCTCCAGCAGCACCTTCCAGGGAGCAGCCACACTCCCACACTGGCTGAGACACGTCCTGGTGGCAAATTCAAATATGAGATCACACAAAGCCAAATGTCTTGGGGAAGTCCACTCTTACAAGCACAAACACCCCAAAAACGTGGGAAAAGCAGGATTTGGGGCAGGAATGGCTCCCATGGCTCCCATCTCAACAAGAGCAGACACAAACACAAGCACAAGGCAGCATTACCTGTAGGTGACAGCATCTAAAAAGTCTCCAGGGCTGAAGTCCAGGAGTTTGTAGCCCTCTCTCTTAAAGGCCAGCACTGCATTAGGGCCGAGCCAGACACTGCCATCCATCCTGGGAGTGAAATGGAATCCCAGGAACGGGAAACGAGGGTTGGGAACCTGAAATGGGACAGCAGTGAGCAGAGCTCTTACCAACAGCAAATTTGTCATTTTATTTCCCACCACAGCAACAGAACTCTGAGTCACAGAACCTCAGGATTGGCTCTGAGCTGGTTTTGCTGCTTGTTAATTGTGCAGTTGTGGCATGTCATTAATTAAACCACTGGAGAACAGAGCAGGGCCAGGTAAAGCTGAATTTTAGGGAAAAGGAAAACAAATAACAGGGGGGGAAAAAGCCCACATGATTTCTCAGGATATAAATCAACAACACCCTGATGTGATTCAGCAGGAGCAATTACACTGCAATAAAATAGAATAGAAACATCAGGAAACCCTTACTGTGTGTACAAACCAGCCTGAACTTAGCAGGCCTGGTTAATGCTAATAATAATGTTAATAATGCTAATAATAATAATAAATCTGCATGTTTCTTTTTTTGTTCCACTTCCTCCCTGCCTTCAGAGTCCCAAGGCAGGATTCTGAATCATTCCCAGGTGAGATCAGACAAACAGCAATGCCCAGCATTCCAATTTTCCCAAAGATCCAGTGTTTAGCAGGCAAAGCCAATCTCATATTCAGAAAATCAGTATTTAAATGGACAGAATTAGCTAAAATGCTGCCCTAGGAATTCCCTCCACTTGCTCTGTGATTACATTTTCTGTCTGGGATTGCTGCTCTTCATCCCATTATTTGTCTATATTAGGTGTAGAAAGGTTGTTCCCTTTTCTCCCACATTTATTTTTAAGGACAAAATCAGCTAATTCAAAAATAAGGTTGAGAGGAGAATACCTAAATCTGAGTGTTGGGTATTAGCACAAAAGATGAAACCCTTTATCAATAATTCATCCCAGAATCACTGGGGTTGGAAAAAACCTCCAGTGTCACCTGGGAATTTCCTGAGGGTACAGTCAACACCTTTGTCCAGATTATCAATAAAGAGATTAAACAGTTATAATTATTATTTTATTATTTATAATCATTGTTATAATTATTTAAATTATAAATAATAATTTACTGTCATTTCTCCCTGACTACAGATTCATTTTAGGACATATAAAAATAATTTAGAGTTTCTGGATATGAGGCAATGTGATATTCCATCTTTTCTCTATGAAGTAAAAAAAAAAAAACCCAAACTAAAATCATAAACAAAACAACTGGCAATAACTTCCTATGTGGTACTTCCATGTTTTCTCAATTAACAAAAAAAAAAAATTAACAAAAAATGAACAAAATCCAACTGTCCTGTGCCAAACCAACCCAATCTCCACCCACGTGTGCGCGTCACTGCCTGACAGAAACGAGCACGGAATTTTTCCTTTTTCCTGCATTTTGGCAGCTCTCAGGGCACACAGAGCAGGGGGTACTCACTGGATAAATATTTCCTTTCACCAAGTAAGACTTTTCTGGTTTTAGCACCAGATAATCCCCCCGGAACGGGACAATCCTGGGCTGGGGGCTGCAGCCGCTGATCTGGGCCAGGCGGTCGGAGTGGAGCCCTGCACAGGTCACAATGTGCCCACAGGACACCTCCTGCCCCTGGGGGAACAAAAACCACCAAAAAATTAAATAAATAAAATAGATAAATAAATAGAATTAAATGAATAACATTTATTTAACTTATATTAAAAAAACACATAAAAATTCTATTTATTGGCTAAGAAAAACACCCAGAAAACCCCCACAGCCATTTATTTAAATAAATAAAATTTATGTAACTTATTAAAAAATATTTATTTAACTTATTAAAAAAAAACAACAAAAAAGCTTATTAAAAAAATCCCAAAACATCAAAATTCTATTTATCTGCTAAAAGAACACCCAGAAAAACTCCAGTAGTTTATTTAAATAAATAAAATTTATTTAACTTATTAAAAAAAAACAACACTCTATTTATCTGCTAAAACAAACACCCAGAAAAACCCCACAGGCATTTATTTAAATAAATAAAATATATTTAACTGACTAAAAATAATTAACTTATTTAAGTAAATTAAATAAGGATGTTCATTGATTTTACCCCACAGGGTGGGAACAGCTACATGAATTGACAGCACACAGGTAGGGAGAGCTGCTAAATATTAAACACCTTTGCAATCTAAATAAATAAATAAATAAAAATCAAAAGTTTATATATAATCAATTAATATTTAAGCATAAAATTTATACATAAATCAATTAATCAATACATAGAAATCAATTAACTTATTTAAAATGGGAAATCCATCACCCACTTGAACAACAAGGGCAGCTCCTCTCCCACAGCTACTGCCCAAAACCTGATCCCTGCACCCAGAAAACCCCAAAGGCATTTATTGAAATAAATAAAATATATTTAACTTACTAAAAATAATTAATTTATTTAAATAAGTTAAAATAAGGATGTTCTTTTACCCCATAGGGTGGGAGCAGCTACATGAATTGACAGCACACAGGTAGGGAGAGCTGCTAAATATTAAACACCTTACCATCTAAATAAATAAATAAATAAAAATAAAAAACTATTATCTATTTACTTAGCTTAGTACCTGCTTTTAAATATGATTTTTTTTCAACTGAAAAATATTTGCATGAAAAAACACCAGTATTTGGTAGGAAAAAAAACTTAGCAGATTTTGGAAGCTGCTTTTTAATGAAAGAGCAAAAAATAGGAGAAAAAAGCAGCAGAATTAAATTTAAAAACAACCAGAGGGGTTGTGAAGGTGTTTTTGTTCCCTCCTGAAGGTGAAGGGGTTACAAGCACAGTTCTGACTGCAGGAGCAGCAGCTGCCATGCACCTGCTCCACTGTTCTGATGATAAAATGATAATAAAACGATGCTAAAAGCCTCCTTATCATTTTATGGATGCCAGAGCCCAAAGTAAACATGAAAATTGGTGTTTGTCACCAGATGAACAATCATAAAGGAGTTCTTGGAAGCACAAGCATCAGATTGTGCAAATAAAGCAGATAAGGGATGTTAAATATCAGTTATAGTTTAATATTCTACATCATCATCATCGTTATAATTATTAATTATTTTGGACATCCTCATTGTTAAGAACTGATTGCTGTTGTTTTATCAAACTGATCATGTTGCTCCACAGCAGATTTTTCATCTTTTTTTTTTGGAAATTATTAATTCACAAGGATAAAAAAGACCTGAAGAAAAGGAGAAGCAGCTTCCTGGAAGGAATGAGAAGTTGTTTTTCAGCCTTACCTTTTTGCTCCTAACAATGACTGGGTATTTCAGCCCTGAAATGGAATTAGACAAGAGAAGGAATTACTGGAACAAGCACCAGAGAACTGACAGAACAGGGAAGGAATTTTCCTCTGGAATATCTTCCAAGCTATGTAAGAGCTACTCTTGTCATAATTAATGCTGTTGGACATGACTGGATTTATTAATTAATAGGGGTTTTATTCTTCCCTCTGTGTGCCAGCACAGATGCAACCTGCCTTCAGGATAAGGAACATCACTATCACAAGAATGAACATGCAAGATTCAGATAAATCTGATTTTAAGAGGAGAGAACACCTTTATTTCTCCATTTTACTCTCATTTGTTTCAGCTGAAGGGTGACCTGCCTGCAAAAAAACCCCAAGTGAGTTTGCTGAATACTCCCACTAAGATAATTTTGCCTTTTTTCTCATCCCTAGGAGACAGAAAAATTCAGAAATGTTTAAAAAATTGTGTTCTGAACAAAATCTCTGTAGTAAATGGAGGGCAAAAAAAAAAAAAAAAATGCAGCCTTACCATCTTCACTTTCTGCAGAACTTTCTTTGGCCATCACCATGTCTGTGACTTCAAAATCCGTCAGGATTGTCCCCCCTGCTTCCTGGAAATCTCTGGCATAGGACTGGGCCACTTGTTTGTAATCCACAATGCCAGTGTAGGGAGAATCCAGGGCCATCAGTCCCTGGCAGGGTTTGAGACACAGGGGAAGGTGAAAGTTGGAATATTTCATCTGGAATATTGCACTGCCACGACAAGGGGGTGATGCTGTCTTCCCATGTGCTCAGCTGGATCCTGAACGCTCCAAGGATGATTTAGGGAGCAGATCCAAAATGTTTACAGGGAAAATGGAAATATTATTCTCCAGAAAATTTCTCTCTGCATCTACAACCACTCCTAAGTGTCACAGCTGCACCAGAGCAAGCTGCCAGCTGAACCAGCGCAGGGAATTCACATCCAGCTTCTCCTTTCAAACAAAGACAGACCAACCAACAACAAATCTGTGTTCCACCAACTCCACACATTCCTCCTGCTGTGAAAATAAACAGGCTGAGAAGTGCTACAGTAACAACCTCACTGAAATGGGCTTGATCCAAATCCACTTTTATGGATGGGAAGGAATTTTCAGGCTCTTCTGAACTTGAAGCTCAAGGCCAGAAAAGTGTTTGTGTTAAATTAAAAGATGTTTTCACCTGAGAAACAGCTCTTACAAGGTAAATAGAAGTATGGCAACCCCTTACCCTGCAGAAGGGCTCCTTCTCCTGGATTTCCTTGGCTCCAATGAGTTTCAGTCCTGGGACATTGTTCTGCAGCCCCCTCTCGTACAGAGCTTTGAGCCTTGGGATTTCATCCTGTTCCACAGCCACAATCAGCTTTGGGAAAGGAACAAAAGGCCCAGCAGTGAGCAAAACAGAGCCAGGGCAGGTTTGGCATCAAGCACAAGCAGTAGGGAATGAACGAACAATGAATCCAGGGGGTGAAGAGTGGTTGGTGCCATCAATTGCACAGAATTCTGCTGCTGAGAAAGCACTAATATATCACAGAAAATTAAAAAAGAAATGCTAAACTCTAGTTTGAGATACAATCAATTGACAATATTTGCCACAAGCAGCCCGAGACTACAAGTCTGCATGTGAGAGAAGAGAATTTGAATTTGAAGAACCACTGGGATGCTTTCAGAAGCAAAACTGAACTCAACCCAAGATGTACAAACCTGCAAAGCCTCGGTAAGAGAGTGGGGACATGTTCTGACACGGCCTGAGTGGAATTGTACCAGTTTCATTTAACCAAGGACTCTGTTCCCAGCTATCCCGGGAGACAAATGCAGAGAGCATCCCCTGTGCCAGCTTTGCACAGCCCATGATCCTGCCAGGCCAGCTCAGCTCTGGCCCCTCCCAGGGGTGAAGCTCTCCAAGCCCGGGGCTGCTCCAGGCAAAGCTGGTGAAGTTTCACCATGATCTTCCCTGGAATGAACTGCCAGGGGAGTGCCATGGAGTCACGGAATTGTTCAGGCTGGAAAAGCTCTCTGAGAGCCCAAATGATCCCTCAGCACTGCCAGGGCCACCACTGCCCCAAGTGCCACATCCACGGGGATTTTAAATCCCTCCAGGGATGGTGGTGAGTCCAGCACTGCCCTGAGCAGCTGTGCCAGGGCTGGACAAACCTTTCCAGGAAGGAATTTCCCTAAAGCTTCACAGTGCAACTTGAGGCCGTTCCCTCTGCTCCTGTCCCTGTTCCCTGGAGCAGAGCCCGACCCCCCCGGCTGTGCCCTCCTGGCAGGAGCTGTGCAGAGCCACAAGGGCCCCTGAGCCTCCTTTGCTCCAGGTGAGCCCTGCCCAGCTCCTCAGGGATTCTGCAGCCCCTGCCCAGCTCCCTCAGGGATTCTGCAGCCCCTCCCCAGCTCCCTCAGCCTCTCCTGGTGCTCCATTCCCTTCCCAGCTCTGTTCCCTTCTGGGGACACACTCCAGCCCCTCCTGTGGCTCTGCTGGGAGGAGCCCAGAGCTGTCCCCAGCACTGGAAGGGGCCCAGCAGTGCCAGCACAGGGGACAAGCCCTGCCCTGCTCCTGCTGCCACCCTGCAAAAATACAAACCACGATCATAAATCATCAACCAATCACCCACCAAATTTTACGTTCTTGTAGCTTATAAAAAGCATGACACTGAAGATGTCAGGATGGCTGCCATACACACCCAAGGACAAAAGACTCAGCCCTAACCTTACTGTTAGTTTTTGCTGGGTATATACATGCAAGTATCTGTGCTCCAGTGTGGGTGCCCTGGACACCTTGGTACAAAACACACAAATGCAGCTCCCCCAGGCCCCAGCTGAGCCCTTGAGGACAGCTCTGAGCAGGCTGTCCCCTCAGGGGCGCTGCTGCACAGAGCCACAGTGCCACCCTGTGCCCAGCCTGGCAGCACAGGGAGCACGGACCAGACACAGCTCCCAGAAAAACACTGGGATTCACACTTATCCCTCAGGGCCAAAACCTTGGGGTCAGGAGAGAGAATCCTGTGGGAACAGCAGCTCAGTGCCCAGTGAGAGGTGGAAAAGCTGAATTGTGTGCTAGAACAACCGGGAATGGACACAGAACTGACTCTGTTTCACTGAGCCTGACCACACCTGGCACGCTCTGCCCAGCCCTGGTCCTCACCTTGCACCAAAGACACCGAACTAAAAATGGTTCAGAGCATGAAGACAGCATGTGGAGATCGTGAAAAACCTTCTCTCAAACTGAAAGGGATGATCTGGGGGCAGGAGGGGATTATGGACATTAAACACATTTCTGTATAAAATGATCTGCAGCTTGCAGAGTGTGGAGAAACCCCACAAGCAGGCCTGTGCCATACGTGGTAGCACACACCACAGAGCCTCAGTTTCCCAGGTGAAGCAGGGAATGCCAGAACTCCTGTACCTTCCCACAGCGCTTGTAGGGAATGCCCTTCTGGTCACAGTACTTGTAGCACAGGGCTGCCCCCTGCACGCACAGCCTGGCCTTCAGGGAGCCCGGGGTGTAGTAAATGCCACTGTGGATCACACCGCTGTTGTGGCCACTCTGGTGAAGGGCTGAAGGAAGGAAAAACACATTGTTAGAACTCAGTTGTTCCCATTTAATCACTTCTGCTGTCAGAAACACCAGTTAACTGAGGTCCTGCCTTAAATCAGCATTATAAGACACGATGAGGTGAGAGAACTGCACAATTAATTCCTCCCCTGGCCTCAAAAGGTCAGAGAAACACAGACACAGCCAGCCCTGGTTAATGATAATCCATCACAGCCTGCATTGTGTTGGATCAACAGGGAAAAAACCCTAAAACAACAAATTTTTCCTTTAAGAACAAACCAATCAATCAAAACAGGCTGAAATTAAATTTTAAAATCCAATTTTTACAATGAAATGCATCTCCTAGGGCCTCTTCCAACATAATATCTGTCCAATCCACAATTCCTTTGGATGTGCTAGCAGGCCTGGGAGGACTTTTGAGTATTTGTGAACTGGATTAGGTTGCTGTTGCCTCTTTGCAAATAGATAAAATAGAGGTGAAATACACCACAAACATTTTTACTGAAGCAGTTTGGTCGGGTTCTTCCCCCTCTTTAAGGTGTGGATGCCCAAAGGTCGCTCCTGCTTGGCACTCACACAGCTGTGTGTCTTGGGGATCAAAAGTCATTTGGTATCATTCATGGAACATCTCAAGAGCAATTTACAGCCAGGCTGATGGAGCTATTTCAGACAAGATTTTGGGCTCACAGGTCCTGTTTGGAGTTAAATCACTGATGTCTATCCCTTGGGATTCTCCCAGCTCCATGCAGGACCTGCCTGTGCCCTCCCACAGCCTGCACCATTCCTTATCCTGCTTATTCCCCCTCCTTGTCTCTCTCCTGCCATTCTCAAGCTGCTGCAGCCCCAGCAGTCACAGGGCAGCTTAAAATTTAAGCTTTTAAAATTTAAGTTTTTAACTTAAAATTCCCAATCTGCAGCCCCAGCAGAGAAGCACAGACTGATGAAACTCTGCTGAAGGAGAACCCTTGAGACAAGGGTGGAAGAAATCCCTGTTAGGGGAGAGCCTTGGCACTGACATGCAGTCTCAAGCTGCACCAAGGGAAATACAGGTTGGATATTAGGAGAAGGTTTTACAGGAAGGGTGATAAAGTTCTGGAATGTTCTGCCCGGGGAGGTGGTGGAGTCTCCATCCCTGGGTGTGTTTAACAAAGCCTGGATGTGGCACTGGGGGCCAGGGGTGAGTTGAGCTGTTGGGGCTGGGATGGACTCGATGGTCTTGAAGGTCTCTTCCAACCCAGGGATTCTGTGAATTCTGTGAGAGCCAGCACAGATTCCCAGGATGGTTTGGGATGGAAGGGACTTTAGAGATCACCTCTAAAGAGATCAGCTCGTTCCACCCCTGCCATGCTCAGGGCACCTTCCACTATCCCAGGCTGCTCCAAGCCCTGTCCTGAAAATGGGAAATCCATCACCCACTTCAACAACAAGGGCAGCTGCTCTCCCACAGCTACTGCTCCCTGCACACAGATATCCCGGGATGCTGAGGGTCTGGCAGTGTGGCCTCGGGCACAGCCTCCCTGGTCCCTGTCCCACTCCGTACCCTGTGGAATTTGCAGGCAACCCCAACATGGGAAGAGATGAGAATCTTGACTCCATGTTTCAGGGGGCTGATTTATTATTTTATGATATGTATTATATTAAAAGAAAATGATATATTAAAACTATACTAAAGAAAGAGAAAGGAGACATCAGAAGGTTTGAAAGGAAAGGAAGGAATGATAATAAAATCTTGTGGCTGACCAGAGTCTGAGCCAGCTGACTGTGATTGGCCATTAATTAGAAACATCCCCATGAGACCAATCCCAGATGCACCTGTTGCATCCCACAGCAGCAGATAACCACTGTTTGCATTTTGTTCCTGAGGCCTCTCAGCTTCTCAGGAGCAAAGATCCCAGCGAAAGGATTTTCCATAAAACGTGTCTGTGACCCGTACCTGGCTCCTGCTCCTTCTCCAGCACGGCCAAGGCCAGCGAGGGGCGGCGCTGCAGGAGCTCCCGGGCCGTGGCCAAGCCCACGATCCCCGCACCCACCACGGCCACGTCGAACGAGCTGCGGGGACACGGACACGGCATGGCGTGAAAAATGTGTATTTTGTGATTGGCTTTTGGCAAATATTCAAATGAATATGATATGTGTTCTGTTAGAAAGTGATGCTGTGTTAATTTTCTTCAGTAGCGTGTTAAATATAGTTTTAGGTTATAACAAAATGTTAAAATAGAAAGTGTGCTATGTAGGATACTTTTTTTAAATAAAGGACTCACAGTGAGATAGCAGCCACAGGACACCTGAATCTTTGAGAGAAAGAGAATTTATTGCTCCATTATCAGAAGAAATGAACTTCTTCCCACCTCGCTCGGGCCTGAAGATGCCGTCAGGATCCAGAGGCAGAAGCTGACACTGCCCAGACAGAATCCTGTGTGTGAATGGAATTGATGCATCATGGATGAGGTGTATGAATATGCAACAGGCTGTTGTTTTTAAGGGTTAATCCTCTGTTAACGTGGGGCCTTTTTCGGGCTTGTGCTGCCCAGAAAAGGTATCCAGACATCTGTAACTCTTTGTTTTTATTGTCTCATATTGTCCTAATCCAAATTATTAATACTCTAATTATAATGCTATTTTTATAACCATTTTATTACTATTAAACTTCTAAAATTTTAAAAACAAGTGATTGGCGTTTTTTCACAAATAGGGATGGGGAAAAAGGTGGGGATAGGGGAAGGGGATGTCAGGAATAGAGGGGGAAGGGGACAGGGGAAAGGACAGGGAAAGGGGATGTAAAGGAAGGAGATATAAGGGAAGGAGATCTAAGGAATAAAGGGGATATAGGGGAGAGGAAAACGGGACAGAGGAAAGGGGGTAGGGGTAGTTAATAATGTAAAGGGGGAAAGGATAGGGAGGGCAGATAATGGATATAGGGGAAGTGGCTATAGCAAATACAGGGTATATAGGAGAGAGGAAAGGGGATAAGGGAAAGGTGATATAGCAAGCATTAAGGATACAGGAGAGAGGGACAGGGGATGGGAGAAAGGATCAGGGAAAATGATACGGAAAGTGTGAAAAATGCCAATCACTTGTTTTTAAAATTTTAAAAGTTTAATAGTAATGAAATGGTTATAAAAACAGCAATTTAATTAGAGTAGTAATAATTTGGACAATTTGCATTAGGACAATATGAGACAACAGAAACAAAGAGTTATGGACAGTCCGGATACCTTTTCTGGGCAAAATAAGCCTGAAAAAGGCCCCATGTTAACAGAGGATTAACCCTTAAAAGAAACAGCCTGTTGCATATTCATACAGCTCATCCATGATGCATAAATTCCATTCAAACATAGGATTCTGTCTGGGCAGTGTCAGCTTCTTCCTCTGAATCCTGACGGTGTCTCCAATCCTGAGCAGGCAGGAAGAAGTTCATTTCTCCTGATAATGGAGCAATAAATTCTCTTTCTCTGAAGGATTCAGGTGTCCTGTGGCTGCTATCTCAGTGTGAGTCCTTTCTTTTTATAAAATATCTTACATAGCATAGTTTCTATTTTAGCGTTATGTTATAACCTAAAACTATATTTAACACACTACTTAAGAGAATTAACACAGCATGACTTTCTAACAGTACACATACAATATTCATTTGAATATTTGCGAAAAGCCAATCATAAAATACACATTTTTCACAGAAAGGAACAGGGGAAGTGCATGAGTAAAGGTAAGAAGAGAGGGGAAGGGGTGAGGGGAAATTATAGGGAGAGGGGCCAAGGATAAAATGAAGGTTTCGGTGACAAGGACAGGAGAACACCCAGGGTTGGGGAAGGTGCGGGTGCGTGCCGGGCCCGCCCGTTGCCCCCCGGCCTCACCTGCGCCGCCGGCTCTGGAACCGCCACAGCGCCGGGGCCCCGCCCGGGCCCGCGCGGCCCCTCAGCGCCGCCGCCATCTTGGGGGCGGAGGGAGCGCCGGGGCCGCCAGTCCTCCTGCTCTCCTCCTCCTCCTCCTCCTCCTCCTCCTCCTCCTCCTCCTGCTCCCTCCTCCTCCTCCCCTCCCCCTGCCCCCCTGCTCCGCTCCGCTCCGCCGGGCAAGGTTCGGCCGCTCGGCGCCGGGGGCAGCCCGGGGGCGGTGACCGCCCCCCTGCAGCCGTGGGCCCCGCCGGGCTCACAGCCCCGCTCAGGCCGTGAGGGCGGCACGGCCTCCCCGTGCTGCTGCTGCTGCAAATAACACCAAATAACACCTCCCTTTTGCCTCTCCCGTCTGCAAGAAGGTGATGATGGCCTTGGGGACGCTCTTGAGGAAGCCGCCGCTGCCGCCGGGCAGTTGTAGAGCCTTCTGGGGATGGCTGAATGCCGTGTTCAACAAGTAAGAGTGAGTCGCTGGTTAATAATTAACTTTCAGATCCCTCACATTCTCTGCGCGGTTTGTGAAGCGGAACAATCAAGTCACTACGCTGCAGAAAACGTTTTCTGTCATTTATGCTCCTTTTTCCCCTCAGATTGCATGCTGGTTGTTGGCATGGGCTCATTCCACGTCTGCTTCCCCTTCCAAAGCCGTGACCTTCCAGAGCAAGGTGTGGGCTCTGCCCCTGCCCTGGAATGGCCAAGACAAGCTGGCCACACGGATCCCATCCCTAAACCCTGCTCCTCTTTGACCCCAAACCTCACCTTAACCAGTAGCACGGTTTTCTTTCCTTACAGACATGGAAGGAAACAGTTATGTCCAGGTATATTTGTATTCTTCTTTTAATAAAGAGCATCTGCCACTTGAGTTAACCTCACGCCAGATTAATGTGAAAAACGCCAGTCACTTGTTTTTAAAATTTTAAAAAATTAATAGCAATAAAATGGTTATAAAAATAGTAATACAATTAGAGTAATAATAATTTGAACAATTTGGATTAGGACAATATGAGACAATAGAGACAAAGAGTTACTGATGTCCGGGTACCTTTTCTGGGCAGCATGAGCCCAATAAAGGCCCCACGTTAACAGAGGATTAACCCTTAAAAACAGCAGCCTGTTGCATATTCATACAGCTCATCCATGATGCATAAATTCCATTCAAACACAGGATTCTGTCAGGTCATCATCAACTTCTTCCTCTGAATCCTAACAGCACCTTTGAGGCGGGAAGAAGTTCGTTTCTTCTGATAAGAGGGCAATAAATTCTCTTTCAAAGATTCAGGTGTCCTGTGGCTGCTATCTCGCTGCGAGTCCTTTCTTTAAAGTATCCTACATAGCATAGTTCCTATTTTAACATATTTTATAACCTAAAACTACATTTAACACGCTACTGAAGAGAATTAACACAGCATCACTTTTAACACAACACACATAATATTCATTTGAATATTTGCAAAAAAGCCAATCATAAAATACACATTTTTCACATTAAGCGACCGCACGATCCAAAAATCACCCTCAAACCATTTCTAGTAAATCCCATCCTCCTCCTCCTCCTCCCTTCTCTGACCTCCTGCTGCCCCTGCCCCTCCTCCTGCCCAGGTGTTTGCTGTGGGGCCAGCCCGGGGGCGTGACCGCTTTAATGTCCCCGCCGGGCCCTCACAATCAGGCCGTGAGGCGGCACGGCCTCCCGTGCTGCTGCTGCTGCAAATAACACCAAATAACACCTCCTTTTGCCTCTCCCGTCTGCAAGAAGGTGATGATGGCCTTGGGGACGCTCTTGAGGAAGCCGCCGCTGCCGCCGGGCAGTTCCTTCTGGGGATGGCTGAATGCCGTGTTCAACAAGTAAGAGTGAGTCGCTGGTTAATAATTAACTTTCAGATCCCTCACATTCTCTGCGCGGTTTGTGAAGCGGAACAATCAAGTCACTACGCTGCAGAAAACGTTTTCTGTCATTTATGCTCCTTTTTCCCCTCAGATTGCATGCTGGTTGTTGGCATGGGCTCATTCCACGTCTGCTTCCCCTTCCAAAGCCGTGACCTTCCAGAGCAAGGTGGGGCTCTGCCCTGCCCTGCAATGGCCAAGACAAGCTGGCCACACGGATCCCATCCCTAAACCCTGCTCCTCTTTGACCCCAAACCTCACCTTAACCAGTAGCACGGTTTTCACAGACATGGAAGGAAACAGTTACATCCAGGTATATTTGTATTCTTCTTTTACCCACTTGGGTTAACCTCACGCCAGATTAATGTGAAAACGCCAGTCACTTGTTTTTAAAATTTTAAAAATTAATGAATAAAATGGTTATAAAAATAGTAATACAATTAGAGTAATAATGATTTGGGCAATTTGGATTAGGACAATATGAGACAATAGAGACAAAAGTGTTACTGATGTCCGGGTACCTTTTCTGGGCAGCATGAGCCCAATAAAGGCCCCACGTTAACAGAGGATTAACCCTTAAAACAACAGCCTGTTGCATATTCATACAGCTCATCCATGATGCATCAATTCCATTCAAACACAGGATTCTGTCAGGTCATCATCAACTTCTTCCTCCTGAATCCTAACAGCACCTTTGAGGCAGGAAGAAGTTCGTTTCTTCTGATAATGGGGCAATAAATTCTCTTTCTCTGAAAGATTCAGGTGTCCTGTGGCTGCTGTCTCACTGCAGTCCTTTCTTTAAAAAATCCTACATAGCATAGTTTCTATTTTAACATATTTTATAACCTAAAACTACATTTAACACGCTACTGAAGAGAATTAACACAGCATCACTTTTAACACAACACACATAATATTCATTTGAATATTTGAGAAAAAGCCAATCATAAAATACACATTTTTCACATTAAGCGCCGCACGATCCAAAAATCACCCTCAAACCATTTCTAGTAAATCCCATCCTCGCTTCTCTGACCGTGCACATGCCCAGGTGTTTGCTGTGGAGCGTTTTAATGTCCCGTGCAATAACCGTGCCGGGCTACAGGCGGGCTGTGGTGCTCTCTGTGTCCCGCAGGGTGGATCACGAGCGCATCCGAGCCGTGGGTCCGGACCGGGCGGCCTCGGAGTGGCTGCTGCGCTGCGGGGCCCTGGTGCGGTACCAGGGCTCGCCCAAGTGGCAGCAGGACTACAACGCGCTGCCCACGGGGCCCCTGGGCAGGTACAAGATCGAAGCCATCAACGCCACCGACTCCTGCATCATGTACAGAGGATTTGACTACCTGGGTAATGTGCACGTGGAAAAACGCCAGTCGCTTGCTTTTAGAATTTTAGAAGTTGAATAGGTTAAAAAATAGTAATATAATTAGAGTAATAATGATTTGGACTGTTTGGATTAGGACAATGTGAGACAACAGAAACAAAGTGTTATGGGGGTTTGGGTACCTTTTCTGGGCAGCACGAGCCTGAAAAAGGCCCCACGTTAACAGAGGATTAACCCTTAAAAACAACAGCCTGTTGCATATTCATACAGCTCATGCATGATGCATCAATTCCATCCAAACCCAGGATTCTGTCTGGGCACTGTCAGCTTCTGCCTCTGGATCCTGATGGGATATTCATGGCTGAGCAGGCAGGAAGAAGTTCATTTCTCCTGATAATGGAGCAATAAATTGTCTTTCTCTGAAGAAAGATTCAGGTGTCCTGTGGCTGCTGTCTCACTGCAAGTCCTTTCTTTTAAAAAAAATATCTTGCATAGCACAGTTTCTATTTTAACATTTTATTATAACCTAAAACTACATTTAACACTACCTAAAAGAATTAACACAGCATCACTTTCTAACACAACACATATCATATTCATTTGAATATTTGCCAAAAGCCAATCATAAATTACGCATTTTTCACAGTACACACGGTGATTGTTCTTAATGGGTTTCGTTTTAATTAATACAAATATGAATAATGGTGTCATTTTCTCATTCCTTAGCAAGATACTGATAAATAATTTGTTGTTTTTTCCACCTTTATAAATATTTATCACTCCCCAAGGTTTTGCTGCAGGTGTGGTATGAAGGGGAAAGACATTGGGAACTTCAGCTTTTACCTGAAGTGGCTGTAGCACTAAGGAAGTGCCACAAATTTTGATGAGTTCATAGCAAAAAGCACTATAAATATTATTTTTCTTCTGCACCAAGGGATGATTTTGGTGTCTCTGAAGTTGTAATTCTGCCCATTCTCCAGGCATTTAGGATGTCTTCAAAACAAATAAAAAAGAGATTCTTTTAAAAATAAGAGATTAACCAAGTGTTTCAGGTGGTCTTTAAATAACAGACACCAAAATGGGAACAGGCTGTTTTATTTTTTCATAGCAAGGGACCCTGAATTTCTGGCATTAGCACTTTCTTATGTCAGAGTCATTGTTCATTACCCAAAATTGTGTAGGTTTTTTGTTACTTGCCCATTTCAAAGCTTTTGAAATCTTACCAAAGTTATTCAAACCCCAAGGTTTTCCTAAATCTGAAGTCCCACAGAAGGACTTTGGAGAATCAATGTGTGTTACAGCCCCAGTGTATAAGGAATGTGTTGCTGGCTGGTTCTAGGGGCAGTTATTAAATTGAGAACTCAACAACCAGCACAGGCTTGTTGGCATTCAGGAGCACAAAATCAGGGAATGATTCTGTGCAGGGGCTTCTGTTGGAGAGCTCTGGGTGTCAGGGGTACAGACCCAAAGCTGACTCAGCATGGGTTCAGGATGAGCATGTTTTATACCCTTATCATTATATAACTACATATTAATGATTAAACTTCCATTGTGCTATTGTATCCATTGATTTCATCCAAGCATGGATTTTGTACTTTCCATCAAACCCCCCAACATTGTTTCTCATGATTCTTGTTAGGATTAAACAATAATTATATCAAATTACCAAACAATCATTGCATCTAACAATCCTATCATTTATCGTGGTCATTCAGTGATTACACAGGTGCAGCCTAACATTTTCCCAGGGCCTACCAGGCCTATCCTTCCTTTCTAACTCCCCTGAATATTCCATGATTTTAGAAACATTTTATCCCTATAGTATCGGGCTGGAGCTGGAATTCTGGAGCAAACCCTCCCTTGTGCCCCTGCAGATGGCCTGGAGCACGTCACAGACATCAAGCTGGAGAAGTGCATGTACATCCAGGACCAGTGTCTGCAGAGGCTCAGCGAGACCAACAACCTCCAGAAGAGCCTGCAGCAGCTGAAGATCATCTCCTGTGGCAATGTCACGGACAAAGGCATCCTTGCACTCCACAAGCTGGCGTACGTGTGGCACCGAGCGCTCCCGAGCTCCCTGCTCAGGGCTCTGTGGGATTGGGATTGGGATTGGGGTTGTGCTGCCTGCAGGGGCTCTGGGCTGGCTGGGGTGGGCTTGAGGATAAATAATGAATGATCAGCTTGGCTGCTGTTCTGAGCCCTCTCCTGCAGCAGCTCTGTTTGACAGTTTGGCTGTGTCTGTAGCTTTCAGTGCTTCCCTAGCTCACAGCTTCCTGTCCTGCCTCAGGGTCTGGGACAGACCTGGGCGCAGTTTGGTACTGCAGCTCAAAACCCCAAACACCCACTTCAGAAACAAACCTCCAGTAGAACCAGTTAAAATACCAAAAATTCCAGTCACCATTTAAAATTCTCAAAACAACTGCAGTAGAAAAATGTCTCCAATTTCTCTGCCAGCAATTCAATACTAGTTGCCTGTTTTCTTTTTGAATATTTACAGGAACCTGGAATATTTGTATCTGAGTGACCTTCCTGGGATCAGAGAGAAAGAACGAACCTGCCGTGTCCTTCAGCAGGCACTGCCCAAGCTGGAGCTGGAGCTGGATTTGGAATAAACACAGCAGCACATAACTGAGATGTGATTTCCTAGGATTTATCTTGTGTTGCATCAATGAAGTTGTAGACACCACTGTACTTCCAGTAAGCCCAGCTCTCCCAGTCCAGCCTCAGAGGTGGATGTGACCTTTTAAGAAATCACACAATTAATTTTTATTAAGCTTAAACTCAGTGGTGGATCAACAACAGACAGGGCAGGCCTCTGCACGTAGGCATCTGTTTGCTGTTTTTCTAGGATGCTCTGAATACCTCAGTAGTTGTCAGTATTTTATTGCACAGAAGCAGAGGGGCCCTGGGGGGATGTCGGGGTGTGTGTGTGGTCAGTGCCTGCTGTTGGTGCTGTTCCCTCTGGGAGGATCTCACCCAGTAGGTGGGTGCTGATTAATAAATAGGTTCTGGGTCTTTTTTGTGTTCTTCACACTTGGAGTTTGTCTGGTTCCACAATGTGCAGGCAGGCAGGGTCACCCCCTCAGGAGCACTGAGCTGCTGAAGGAACACGGCTCTTTGTGCACGAGCAGCAGCTCTTGGACACAGCCCTGAGCACGTTGTGCTGTGTGCTGATGGCCTGCAGCAGCTCCGTGCAGCTCTGGAGTTCCATCCTCATCCCTCCTGATAAGCAAAAGTCGTTGAGAATTGTTGAGGTTGGAAAAGTCCTCTGAGATCATGGGAGTCCAGGTGTTCCCCCAGCACTGCCAAGGCCGCCACTGCCCCATGTCCCCAAGTGCCACATCCAGGCAGCTTTTAAATCCCTCCAGGGATGGTGGTGAGTCCAGCACTGCCCTGAGCAGCTGTGCCAGGGCTGGACAAACCTTTCCAGGAAGGAATTTCCCCAGTACCAAACCTAAAGCTTCACAGTGCAACTTGAGGCCGTTCCCTCTGCTCCTGTCCCTGCTCCTGGAGCAGAGCCCGACCCCCCCGGCTGTGCCCTCCTGGCAGGAGCTGTGCAGAGCCACAAGGGCCCCTGAGCCTCCTTTGCTCCAGGTGAGCCCTGCCCAGCTCCTCAGGGATTCTGCAGCCCCTGCCCAGCTCCTCAGGGATTCTGCAGCCCCTGCCCAGCTCCTCAGGGATTCTGCAGCCGCTGCCCAGCTCCTCAGGGATTCTGCAGCCCCTTCCCAGCTCCTCAGGGATTCTGCAGCCCCTGCCCAGCTCCTCAGGGATTCTGCAGCCCCTGCCCAGCTCCTCAGGGATACTCCAGCCGCTGCCCAGCTCCTCAGGGATTCTGCAGCCCCTTCCCAGCTCCTCAGGGATTCTCCAGCCCCTGCCCAGCTCCTCAGGGATTCTGCAGCCCCTTCCCAGCTCCCTCAGGGATTCTGCAGCCCCTTCCCAGCTCCTCAGGGATTCTCCAGCCCCTTCCCGGCTCCTCAGGGATTCTGCAGCCCCTGCCCAGCTCCTCAGGGATTCTCCAGCCCCTGCCCAGCTCCTCAGGGATTCTGCAGCCCCTGCCCAGCTCCTCAGGGATTCTCCAGCCCCTTCCCAGCTCCTCAGGGATTCTGCAGCCCCTGCCCAGCTCCTCAGGGATTCTGCAGCCCCTGCCCAGCTCCCTCAGGGATTCTGCAGCCCCTGCCCAGCTCTGTGCCCTTCCCTGGACATGCTCCAGCCCCTCAATCCTTTCTTGTGAGAGATTCAGAAGTGCCCCAGGATTGGAGGTGGAGCCTCACCAGTGCCAGCACAGTGGGAATGGCTCATCCTCAGGGAGATCTCAGCATTTTCACTCAGATCCCTGGGTCTGGGCTGGGGAAGGGCAGAAGGCAGCGACTCCAAGCAGTCAGTGCTGGCTCAGAGATGTTTTCCACGTGTAAGGAAACAGAAGGCCAACAGACACACACAGGACATGGCATCTGTCCCACTGAAAGGGCTTTTGCTGCTGTGGAACACAAAATGTACTGGCAAAACATTTGTGCTCTAAGTGTCAGTAAAAAGAGGATGTTCTTGCCCAGAAGTAAAGTTTTATATAGCAAAATATCTCCAGTAAATTGGAAAAAGAAGCTACATTTCTTTTATTCAAAATCATCACAATATTATATTCTGAGATTCCACAAACCCCAGTCGTTCTAATACAAACACTTAGGTAGATTTCCTGCCTGTGTCTGGCCATTGTTATAAATTACATTCATGATTAGTTTTGATAAAATCATTTCTATAACTACAAGCAAGTGCCCTCACTCTTGTCAGAAGCAGAACTCAAGGAGAAGCTCTGGCAAGCCTAAAGAAACAGCAGAGATTCTGTTCTCCTGGTGCCTGTGGAGCCTCTGAGCTCTCGAAGGGCAGGAGTGAGCCCGTGAATCGCTGGAGCTGAGACCCTTCCCAGCCTGGGCTGCACCAACACAGCTGCAGCCCTTCAGCAGCACAGGCACAGCTCCTCACACCGCAGGGACCCGTGGATTTGGCAAGGTGGAGCTCTCCTGCCAAGTCTGAAATGCAGGGACAGAGTTTTAAATTTCATACTGTAAGCACTGGGTTGGGGTAGTCAGGAGGCAATCAGGAATGAAAGCAGAATGCATTTGCCTTTGTACACAGAACTCTAAGATGAGCTTGGAGTTGTTTCTGCATCACTTTCTCTCCATCAGTGACCCAGAGTAGAGGACAGATCACTCTGTACATGCCAGAACTTTTAGTAATTGAATTTTCCACTGTGTATCCTCCTTTTATAAATCCTGGAGGACTTCAAACAACTGAGTTTTGATCTGCCACCTGGTCAGATGTTTGGGAAGTGGTACTTTGATTTCTTTGTCTTGCAGCAGTTTTTCTTGCTGTCCAAAGCTGGGAGAACTTTGCTGCAGGTCAGCTGAGGCAGGTGCTGTAACTAAAGGAAAAATTCCACTGTGTGTATTTGTTTGGAATGGGAATAAAGCACACATGGAATCAATCTTCACATGGAATATGAGCTATAAAATTATTCCTACTGTAATCCTGTACTTTCCAAACTCAGATGCTGGGGTTTTAAGAATGGACTCATTAAAGAATTCCATTAGGCAATAAAAATATCCCACGTCATAGAAATGGAAGAGGCCAATCAGTGTGACCCAGACCTGACACCCCGTGGCAATTCTCCATCCCTCACCTCCAACTTCCCTGCCTTAGAGCTCAGCCTCAGAGCTGCCATGGGGAGTGTGGCTCCCAGGACTGAAGAACTGTGGAATGAGGTGCATTGTGAGGCAGGATTTGGGGACTTGGGATGGAGTCTGGAAAAGCCAGAGCAGCAGGGAGACATTTGCTTGGCAGCTCCAGCTGCAGAAACACCCAGGGCGTTGGGTACAAACAGAAGTGGCGTTATTCCATCTCCACAATTCAGGATTAAAAAGCACCTGAGTACTCAAATTAAACCAGTGAGAGTGTGCAGTTTGCCCAGCCCTCGTGCTGCTCTCTGTCAGGAATGCACATTCCTGGATGAACCTTACTGCGCCGGGGCTGAGCTGTTTAACCCCAGTGCCCCATGGAGCCGCAGTGCAAAATCCACTTTGTACAGAGTTACTCTTTAGCCAGGGGGTGTTTTCTGCTCAGGACAGAACCCAGAGCAGCCCAACACCCTCAGTGCCAGCACAGCCCACCGAGAGAGCAGCCCCTCCTCAGGGGGATGTTAAACACCACGGAAGGCTCACCCCTGGCACGTGCTTCCGAGCCAGCCTGGCCGCTTTCCGAGCGCCCTTCTGGTGTTCTCTGCCCAGCTCTGCTGCCTCCCTGAAGCTGTCAAAGTAGGGGTGCTGCAGCAGCTGCTCACAGCTCTGCCTCTCTGCAGGGTCCATCCGAAGGCAGCCCTTAAAAAGATGGAGGATCACACAAAACACTCCTTACACAGCCCTGCACAATTCTGTGCTCCCCACAGCCCAGGAGTATTCCCACAGGTACATGTGCTAGTAATTTTTTAATGGATTCCAAGAGTGGCTGTTCAGAGTCAGCATGAAGCTTGAGGAGCAGCTAATTATCCAGCAATTACAAGAATTAATCATGGAGTGGTTTGGGTTGGAAGGGACCTTAAAAATCATCTTGTTCCAACCCCATGCCCTGGGCAGGGACACCATCCCTATCCCAGGCTGCTCTGAGCCCTGTGCAGCCTGGCCTTGGACACTTCCAGAGAGGGAGAATCCACAGCTGTAGCAGGAATTGTGGCTCAAGGAACAGCTGCGGTCACACGGGGCAGCAAAGCAGGTGTATTGTTCAGTGAACCTCTGGTAACTCAGTCCCAGACTCTCCCACCAGATGATTTGTTTATCCCAGTGCTGGGCTCCTCCACAAGCTGGAGTTTCCTCACCTTCATGAGAGCCAGTGCAGAGTATGAAATATTGGGGAATTTCACTTCTAATGGTTCCTGCAGGTAAAAAAAAAAAGTGAATGGACTCATATCAGCAAACTTTGAATTCATCAGATACCAAGACTGAGCTTTCCATAGGAACATGACCTGCTCCTCACAGAATGCCTCCACCACTCCATGTGCTCAGAGGCCTGGCAGCACTGAGGATGTGCCACCAGAAATGGGGGAAAGAAGCAGAGATTAAATATTTTTGACTGCTTTTACACAGACTGTAAGTTAAAATGTCATGAGAGGTTTAGCCACCTCCAAACAATATTCTGGTGCACACTGGCAAAGTAGAGGACAAAGCTTTTGGATAAGGAAAAAACACTGCACAGCAAAGGACAGGGCAGGGTGGGAAGGGAGGGAAGTGCAGCTGCAGGCAGCTCTTACCATGATCTCTGGGTCTGGAATTCTTACCCCACTGAAGAACTGGTTGGTGCTGAACACTTGCTGGTGCCTGGGAATGAGATCCCCTTCGACCATGAATTTAAAAAAGAAAAAAAAATTGGAGTAATTTGCTTAATTTTACAGTGCCTGCATTGAACATGGTTGCATCCTCTAACAAGGCTGATGCCATCAAGGCAGCCTCTGAAGAGGTGCAGTATCACCAAGTGAGCCAAGGCAGTGTTCTTGTGACAATTAATGACAATTAATGACAATTAATGTCCATTTGGGCCACCAGTGATCCCACACCCGTGTGACTGTGCTGAAGGAAAGGCAGGCACACAAGTGTTCCACTTCAGGAGAATTTAACTCCTTTTGGATGAAATTCTCTTTGGAACCCCTGAGGGTGCTGTGCAGGGCAGAGCTGGAACACAGCCCCACCTGAACCTGCTGCAGCTTCTCCCCAAGGCAGCAGTTCTGAAGCTCAGAGGAGCTTCTCCAGAGCAAGGAAAATGTTAAAATCAAATCCACAGCAAAGGAGCCATACAATGTCAACCCCACAATGGTTCAGCTTCAATCAAGGAGCTCTGCTCTGGGACACTGCCTCACTTCAGCACCTGCATCCAACAATCAATGGGAACCTCCTCTGGCTGAAACCCTGCCATGAAAAATTTAATTAGAACTGCCTAACACTGGCATTAATGAATTCTGGAGGATGAAGGAATCAGTGATGAACTATTTTTCTAGCTAAGGAGCTTATCTGTTTAAAGCCATTAGTCACCTTTGTAGTTTTAGAAACTGCTCAATTAAAATTACAACTCTCTGTTTGTTCCAACAAATCTCAGTTAAAAGTGAAGGGTTGTTTGTTGTCACCCAAGAAATGAGATGTTACACACCAAAACTGAAAAGAATCAATGGGACTGGGTTAGTTTAAGTGTTAGGGGGGATAATGGCTCTTTTATTTAACAAACAGATACGGAGTGGCTCCTGAATTCATTGATGAACAACAAGAAACACGTGGAACAGACAAGCTGTGGTGTTCACACTCCCCTTCCAGGCACACAGGCATCAACAGGCACTGAGGACACTTCTGAGACCTCCCAAGCTGAGATCAATTGAATCCAGCTGTTCATGGACCACATTGTTTGCTACCAAACCCTGGATCTTGTAAACCTTTATGCAAAACACTCCTGGTCCTTTCTGATACAGGCACCTCATGGTTTTGTCTATGTGGGGACAGCTGAAGTTGCTGTGCTCCCCCACCCCAGCAGGCAGCAGGAGGGGCATCCAGCGCTCACCAAACCCATCCCACGTCTTTCCTAATCTGCCCTGCACCAGCCCCAGCTTCCCAGAGGGTAAGGACAGGGGAGGGATGGCTCCAGGCAGTGATCCCAATGCTCAGCCTGGTTCATGCAGGCCTGTTAGCACATGCACACAATGCCAGGAACACCCAGCTCCTTCCTAAGCACAGGAACCCCCCAAATAAAGCAGCACCTTCTAAAGGGAGAGATCTGCTGGCTAAATCCCCCCTGGCTGTCACGGACACATTTTATGAAAAATCCTTTCCTTAGGATCTTTTCTCCTGAGAAGCTGAGAAACCTCAGAAACAAAATGTAACCAATGGTTATCTGTTGCTGTGGGATGCAACAGGTGCATCTGGGATTGGTCTCATGGGGTTGTTTTTAATTAATGGCCAATCACAGTCAGCTGGCTCAGACTCTCTGGTCAGTCACAAGATTTTATTATCATTCCATTCCTTCCTTTCCTTTCAAGCCTTCTGATGAATTCTTTCTTCTATTCTTTTAGTATAGTTTTAATATATCATTGTAATATAATATATAAAATAATAAATATAAAAATTATATTGTTATATATATTAATATATCTATATTTATATAATATAAAAGTATTTTATATTTAATAATATTTATAAATAATATTGTTAGATATTATTTTTTATTATTTTTATTTTTTTTTTTTTATTATTATATAAAATAATAAATCAGTCTTCTGAAACATGGAGTCAAGATTCTCATCTCTTCCCTCGTCCTGAGACCCTGCGAACACCAGCACACCTGGCTCCTCCCCATTCCCACCGCAGAGGGAATCCCTCCCTCCCTCCCTGCCGGGGAAGCCCCCCAGGGCTGTGTGTGCCGGGGACGCTCACCCAGGGTTCTGCGGATCAGGTACAGCTGATCCACGTCCGACTTGCCGGGCCACAGGGGCAGCCCCGAGAGCAGCTCGGCGAACACGCAGCCGATGGCCCACACGTCCACGGGGGGCCCGTACTGGGTGTCCCCCACCAGCAGCTCCGGGCAGCGGTACCACCTGGTGGCCACGTAGTCCGTGTAGGAATCGCTGGGACCTGCTGGCTCGGGGTAGGGCAGAGGGACACGGACACAGGAACGCGGGGTCAGAGCGACGCACAGGAGCCATCAGCACGTGTGACACTTTGGGGCACCTCCTGGGCAGGCCAGAGCTGCAGGAGCAGCGTGAGTCACTGGCCACCAGCAGAACACAACTTTGGAAACGCTCAGGATCTGGTAAAAATCAAGACCGTGTTTTCCTCTAAATGAAAATCTGCCCAGCTCCACAGCAGGGCCCTGCAGCAGCCAGTGGGCAGTTCTCAGAACCCATGTGATTTGTCTGAAGAGGAGCTAAAAAACCCCAGATTAGGGAGTTTATTTACAACGGAAAATGTGAAGCCATTGTTTGCAGAGGCAGCCAGAGGGGCTTTTCCTGCCAGGGAGCTCCAGCTGTGTGTGCAGCCCTGCACAAACAACGGCTGGGCAGCTCCGAGACGCCCAAGGCTGACTTCCATCCATCCATCCCCTGTGCCAGCACCCCCAGCGGCCCAGCAGGGAGCTCCGTTTGTTTACAGATGTCAGGAGCCGTGTCCTGGCTCCCTCCCTGCACGGTTTAGGAATCTCTACCCAGCCCTCAGCAGAGCTTCCCTGGGAAAACAGAGCTACCACACAGGAGGATTTGCAGGGTGTCAGACACAGGCGAGGCTGGAATGGCTCATCCCACACTCCCAGCACATAAAGAGTGCAGGTAAATTCAGCACTCACTCAGTACTCGAGCAAATCCAAAGTCACAGAGTTTGATGACAGAGTGCTTCGTTATCAGGATGTTCTCTGGCTTCACATCCCGGTGGATGCACTGGAAGGAGGAAAAGCAGCAAGGTTAGAAGTATTTAACCCTAGGATAAATTCAGCCACACTCCCCTGCACAGTGTGGCAGGCAGTTCTGCCTGCTGGAAGGGTTTCTGAGCAGCAGGACAGTGACCTGGCCGTAGCCCACCCTTGGGCCCAGCTTCAGCTGCCAGCTCTGCAGCCCCTGGGAAGCCCCTGCCCGATGGTTCTGCTGGCAGAGCTCAGCACAGTGAGACAAAGCCAGGGCTGTGGCCAGCCTGGGACCCTCCAGACAGGGAGCAGGTGACTCCTCTGAAGGGCCACTGAAACTGATGGCACTGGGGTGTCACATCCAAGGACAGGACGAGGGAGCTGGGACCACCAAGAAAAGGCTCCAGGTGAAGCTGCTCAATGTGCATGAAATACCTGATGGGAAGGGGAAGGAGGAAAGGAGGCTGAGCCAGGCTGTTCTTGGTGGTGCACTGAAAGGACACAGACCATGGGCACAGACTGAGCACTCAGGAAATCCCATTTAAACCCAACCCATTTATTTTATCTTTTTTACTGAGGGCATGGCCAGACACCCAAACAGATTGTCCAGAGAGTCTGTGGAGCCTCCAGCCTTGGAGATACTGAAATCCTGACTGGAAAAGTTTCTGAACAGCCTGTTCTGTCTGGGCCAGACTGACTGGAAGGGTTGGATGAGAAGGTCTCCAGAGCCCCCTTCCAACATCAGCAATTCTGTGATTCTTTGGAAGTGACCTTGTCCTTCACAACAACTGAATTTGGGCTTGGCAATGAATTTCTGCTGATCAAACTAACAAAGCCTTTATTTCTTTTGTTCTACTCAGCTCACTGGGGTCTCACTCACATTGTCCCTCTCCCATCATCACCTCAGAGCAAACCCCTTGGACTTTCCTTGCCAAGCTGGGGTAAATTATTGTGTCTCCTCCTGAGGAATGCAATGCTGCTTATTAAACACTGTCACGGAGCTCCAAAAAGGGCAGCTGCATAAAACCTCATTACCTGCTGTGATCTACAGCAGCTCAGGCTGCAGCATCTCATTGTTCCCTCTGCTCTCAAACTCCACTAAATCTTCCAGACTGAGCAGGGGAACAGATAAAAGACACAAACCAACAAATCTTGGGAAGGAGGAGAGACCTGTGGCCAAGTTCCTGAGGCTCAACTGGACGTAATTCTCTCAGCAAAGACAAAACACCCATTCCAGGGCCATCTCCTGCCCCACTCTTAAATCTCAAATGTTGGCAGATGAACAAAAATAAAAATTAGAGCTAAGTTTGGCTACAGAGCTTCTCCAAAAGGCTCCTTCTCCTTCCCTATTTCTTAAAATGTTCCCACTGACGTATCTGACACGCACACAGAGAGCAGAGGAGGGAGTAAAAAGGTTTTACTGTGTCTGAGCTTTGAAATCTTTTCACTGGTGTCAAGATTCAATCCCATGCCAGTCCAGTGAGGCACTTGCTGTGAAATCCAGCTGATGAGCTGCCAGGGCAGGTTCCTGAAGGGCAGCAGTAGCGCAGGGCCCCGGGAATCACACAAGGATCATTCCCACTCCTCCTGGAGCCTTGCCTAAGGTCCTTGGAGCAAATCATGCCCTGACAGCCAAGCCAAGGGACTGTGTGACAGTGAAGGCAGCTGGTGTGGGTGCACACCAATATTTCAGGAGTGTTTCCTGTTGAAAACAGGAGATTCCACCTGACTCCATCCCATGAAAGCTCTGGAATCAGGAAAATGCCAACAGAACCCCTGTCTCTCCTCCAAGGCCACGTTCCAGCAATCATTGGTGCAGCTCAGGGGACTCACATTGTGTTTATGGCAGAAGTTCACAGCCTGCAGGGTCTGCCAGGTTATGCTCTTCACCAGGTACTCTGGCACCCTGTTGGAAAAACCACAGTTTTATCTTGGCCATTAATAATGAATTCACTATTTCAGGGGAAGTGAGTGCTGACATTGTACAGGGATCTCTGAGCAAAACCATCAGGGAAGTCAGGAAACCCTTCCAGAGCCAGCCAGTGCAACGAGAGAAGAGGATTTGTGTCTGGTACCAGTGTCACAGCCAGCAAGGGCTGCCACTGTGACCACACAGCAAAGTGTGTGAGTCCATCTCAGAGCCTGTCCTACAGTGCCTGGCAATCCTGAAATGCCAGCAGGAGTTTCTGCCTCAGCACCTCCCAGGGCTGGAGCTGCTGGCGTATCCATGGTACAGATACATGGAATGCTGCCATGGCACTGATTGTCCAGAGTGGAGAGGTGAAGAATGGGCCAGGGAAGGGTGCTCAGACCAGAGCATAAAGCTGTGCTTTGGTTTGGATCCCCCTCCTTCCCTCCCACAGCCAGCAAACACTTCCCAGCCCCCTCTCCTTTCTTTCAGTTACTGGGCAACAGTTCTTGAACTTCCTTGGCTGGGTGTAATGATCTTCAACAAGCCCAGGAAAGGCAGGAGTGACAATCTTGGCATTTTCCAGCTCAAACACGATTTTATTTCACATGCTTAGTGCTGAAAAGCTTCTGATTCATAATAAAGAAAAACACTACCCAAAAATAAACCAAAACAATGCAAGCCTGAGTTTTTCTTTCACACTTGGCCGTCAGTGGGTCAGTGACACTCTGCTGACACTGTGAGTAGAGATTCCTTCCAGAAACATCCCAGAATGATGGGAGTGCTGCTGTGACAGCTTGAAAAGGGGATGGAATTGGTCAAATGAGCTGGAATCAGCCCATGCCCACCCATCTTAACCTGACCACAAAAGACTTGACCATCTGCCCTAGCAAAGCTGAAAAGCAAAGCATGCAGCCAGCTGTTACATGTTCCTTCTCACTGGAGTTGTTCTGATCAACAGTCAGCAAATGGGAAGCATTTCCTTCAGGAGAGTTTCCCATCCCCTCCTCAGATTGCAGGGAACAGGTTTGAAAGTGGGGTGGCAGCTGCTGGGCAGCTCACAAAGCTCTCAGCTTTGTCACAGGCTGTCAGCAGGCTCCTTTCTCCTGGAGGAAGGGAGTAAATCACAAAACTCTTGTTTACTCAACCCCCCGTGCTGCAGCAAATTCACAGCCCCAGGCCTGTGAAACGATTTATGGACTTCTGCGTTAGCATTTCCCCAGCACCAAGGCACCTGGATCATTAGGGACAGAGGGAGTGGCACCTACAAGGTGTGGACAGAACAAACCCTGTATGGAGCTCACACTTGGTGCAAGCACCTGTTTGAAGAGGAGTTTTGCAGAGAGCAAAAAGAAAAACCAAAAAACTGCAAGTTTTGCAGAGAGGTGCAGGCTCAGCTCTCACGAATTACTCCTCACTCAAAGCGCTCAAAACTGTAGATGTGGCACTTGGGGTCAGTGGTTTAGTGGCGCATTAACAGTTGTGCATTAACAGGGCAGTGCTGCACTAACAGCTGGACTCGATGCTCTCAGCAGGCTTTTCCAACCCAAATGATTCTGCAAGTCCCTGATTCTGTGTTTGGGTGCCCAGTGCCCGCAGCGATGGCAGCAGAGGAAGGAGCAGCTGCTCCCAAGCCCCGGTTTGCAGGACACAATGTGCTCCCAAGCCCCGGTTCGCTCTCCCCTGACAGAGCCCTCCAAAGGAGCAGGACACAATGGCACAATGTGCTCCCAAGCCCCGGTTCGCAGGACACAATGCGCTCCCAAGCCCCGGTTCGCTCTCCCCGGCAGTCAGAGCCCTCCGAAGGAGCAGGACACAGTGACACAATGCGCTCCCAAGCCCCGGTTCTCTCTCCCCTGACAGAGCCCTCCGAAGGAGCAGGACACAAGGCACAATGCGCTCCCAAGCCCCGGTTCTCTCTCCCCTGACAGCCCTCCGAAGGAGCAGGACACAGTGGCACAATGCGCTCCCAAGCCCCGGTTCTCTCTCCCCGGCAGTCAGAGCCCTCCAAAGGAGCAGGACACAATGACACAATGCGCTCCCAAGCCCCGGTTCGCTCTCCCCGGCAGTCAGAGCCCTCCGAAGGAGCAGGACACAGTGACACAATGCGCTCCCAAGCCCCGGTTCTCTCCCCGGCAGTCAGAGCCCTCCGAAGGAGCAGGACACCATGGCACAATGCGCTCCCAAGCCCCGGTTCTCTCTCCCCTCACAGCCCTCCAAAGGAGCAGGACACAATGACACAATGCGCTCCCAAGCCCCGGTTCTCTCTCCCCGGCAGTCAGGAGCCCTCCGAAGGAGCAGGACACAGTGACACAATGCGCTCCCAAGCCCCGGTTCTCTCTCCCCGGCAGTCAGAGCCCTCCCAAACGCTCGGCTCGGCGCTCCCGTCTCCGGGGCCCTGCGGGAACGCGGCTCCCACGCCGCTCTTGTGCCAAACCACAGCCACAGAGCCAGCCCCGGGCACCGGGCTGCTGAGAAACTGTCGGAACTCAGGACATCCCTCTGGGTGTCCAGAGCTGCCGGGACCCCTGCCAGGGGGCTCAGGGACCCTGACACACAGCCCAGAACACCCGTGGGTTTGATTATGACCCGTGGAGCAAATCACCAGCTTTGTATGAAGACCTGAAAGCCGCAGAAGTTTAAGTAGTGTAATAATAAAATTATCACTAGGTGGAAAAGTAGATTTTGGGGTTTTTAGAATAGGGGTTTTGGGGACAAGATGAAGGGACTTGGGCATGTCCAGCCTTTCTTCTTCACTACTTCCATCTTCTGCTGTGATGATGGCACTTACAGGTTGGTTTAGAGTAGAAACTCACTGTCTAACATAGGTGATAGGTATTGGAAAGTCATTGTAAACACGTTATACATAGTTTGTAGTATAAAGAGATAACACCACCCCGGGGGCAGGCAGAGTGCCTGGAATTGTCCTGCTGGACAGACCTCGGCAGGGCAGGAGAAAAATTTTTATAGATAAGATACAATAAACAACTCTGAGACCGAGAACTGAAGAAACTCTGGCTCATTCTTCGAACGTGCAGGCCGAAACAGAGACTGTTCACGTGTCTGGGGGCGGCAGTAAACTGCAGCCTCCCGAGAAGAAGCCTGTGCTGTCCTTAATGAAACGGCTCTGCAGGCCCACGGGCACCCTGCAGCCATTCACTGACTGACTGACCGGCTGACCCCGACGACTGACTGACCATTCACCGACTGACCGACTGACTGACCGACTGACTGACTGACCGACCGACTGACTGACTGACTGACTGACTGACCGACTGACCGACTGACTGACTGACTGACTGACCGACCGACTGACCGACTGACTGACTGACTGACTGACCGACCGACTGACCGACTGACTGACTGACCGACTGACTGACTGACCGACCGACTGACTGACCGACTGACTGACCGACTGACTGACTGACTGACTGACCGACTGACCGACCGACTGACTGACCGACTGACTGACTGACTGACTGACTGACCGACTGACCGACCGACCGACTGACTGACCGACTGACTGACTGACTGACTGACTGACTGACTGACCGACCACTGACTGACTGACTGACTGACCGACCGACCGACTGACTGACTGACTGACTCACTGACTGACTGACTGACCGACTGACCGACCGACCGACCGACCGACTGACCGACCGACCGACCGACCCGACCGACCGACTGACCCGACCGAACCGACTGACTGACTGACCCGACTGACCGACCGACCGACTGACTGACCGACCGACCTGACCGACTGACCGACCGACCGACTGACTGACCGACCGACTGACCGACTGACCGACCGACTGACTGACTGACTGACTGACTGACTGACCTGACTGACTGACTGACTGACTGACCGACTGACTGACTGACTGACCTCACTGACTGACTGACTCACTGACTGACTGACTGACTGACCCTGACCGACTGACCGACTGACCGACTGACTGACTGACCGACCGACTGACCGACTGACTGACCGACCGACTGACTGACCGACCGACTGACTGACCGACTGACTGACTGACTGACTGACTGACCGACTGACCGACTGACTGACTGACTGACTGACCCGACTGACTGACCGACCGACTGACCGACCGACTGACTGACACTGACTGACTGACTGACTGACCGACTGACTGACTGACTGACTGACCGACTGACTGACTGACCGACTGACTGACTCACTCACTGACTCACTGACTGACTGACTGACCGACTGACTGACTGACCGACTGACTGACTCACTCACTCACTGACTGACTGACTGACTGACTGACTGACTCACTCACTCACTCACTCACTCCCTCACTCACTCACTCACTCACTCACTGACTCACTCACTCACTGACTCACTCAGTCACTGACTCACTCAGTCACTGACTCACTCACTCACTCACTGACTCACGCACTCACTCACTCACTCCCTCACTCACTCACTCCCTCACTCACTCCCTCACTCACTCACTCACTCCCTCACGCACTCACGCACTCCCTCACTCACTCACTCCCTCACTCACTCCCTCACTCACTCCCTCACTCACTCCCTCACTCCCTCACGCACTCACGCACTCCCTCACTCACTGACTCACTCACTCACCCGCGGGGGTGCCTGTCCAGCTCCTGCAGCACGGTGTGCTCGCAGTACTCCAGCACCAGGTGCAGCCGCCGCTTCCTCCGGAACACCTCCAGCAGCCTCACCAGGTTCGGGTGCTTGAGTTGCTGCAACACACGGGGGGTGGGCTGGTCAGGACTGCACAGGGTGAAGGGGTGGGGGACAGAGCTGTCCTGCAGGGCCACCATTCCTTCAGCTGAACCCTTTCCACAAGCACAGCTCAGCTGCAGCTCAGCCTCTGTGTATTTATTTCGGGAGCTGACCTCAATGGGTGGGCAGCAAGCTCTGCCCAGGGCTCCATCCAGCCCTGCCATCTGGCACTGAAAACCCCAATGTCCCCCTTGTCCTTGGATATTGGGAAGGGATTCCTGGCTGGGAGGGTGGGCAGGCCCTGGCACCAGCTGTGGCTGCCCCTGGATCCCTGGCAGTGCCCAAGGCCGGGCTGGACAGGGTTTGGAGCCCCTGGGATGGTGGAAGGTGTCCCTGCCATGGCAGGGGTGGAATGAGATGATTTTTACAATCCCTTCCAACCCAACCATCTTGGGAATCTATGGTTTCAAGAGTCTGCAAACTCCCCCTCCACGTCCCTTGGCTCCTGGCCACAAAAATCCCTTGGTCTGCAAGGTGTTTACTGGCACAAAAATGATTTATCAGGCTCATAATTTTCTGCTGATGAAACCACAATCTCACTCCATCTCTGACAAACAGGAGTTGCCTAAGCAAGGAAGTGCCTCAGCAAACAAACAAACAAACTGTCACTATTTGCAGAGAAAAATCTCAAAAGAGTCAAGCAGGTCTGCACTTGTTAAAGTCAACAGTGACCAACACAGATCCTGCTGTGCCTGGCTGCAGTGGCTTTGGATCCTTAGGGATGATGCAGCTCCCAGCTGCTTTACAAGGGACTTCTGCTGTGATTATTTTCCTTTCCAGATGTTTAATATCATTTAAACCTTAATGTAAATCTAGCATTATTCACTGAAATAATCTAGCTACATGTCCTGTGTTTACTTTGGATAGGAGAAAAACTTTGGCTGCTTCTTCCAAAATGTAACTGAAAAATAATTATGTTTTTCCTAGATGATTGTTTTCCTAGGACAGCAGGTGTACAAATCATGAGCACCCAGGAAAAAGTGAAAGGGGACACTTCCCATTTCTTGGAACACAAAGCTGAGGTTACTGTGTGCCATCACCCAGCAGCAAGTTTGTAACAAAGAAAAGGAAATTTTTTTTTTCACACCACACATTCCTAAAGCCTCAGGACACTATGGAGACCAAATGAATACACGAGTTCCAAAGAGATGGGACAGAGTCCTAAAAGTCTGCAGATGGATGAAGCAAAGGCACAGCCTTTGCTGCAGAATCCTTGCCTTGGGAGTGTGAAAGGAAACCTTACCCGATCCTCTCCCCCTTTCTCCAAGGTCTCTCCATGCTGGATAAACCTGGGGTGTGACTCACTGCAGATGCTCCCGTGCTTTTATTTCATGGGGAAAATAAAGCCAGAGGCTGAAGGAGTAACCCATTTCTGAAGGAGTAACCCATTTCTGAAGGAGTAACCCGTTTCTGTGTGAGGATGAGCTCTCACAGAGAGGTCAGGAAAGGATCAGCAAGGACAAGGCTCAGTGGTGCTGGTTCTGCTGTCACTTCCATGTGGAAGACCCGACCCTGCACAGCCCCTGGCATTCAATCCACAGCTGGATCCTGCACAGCCAGGGGCTCAGAAAGGGCGTCTGAAGGAGGAGCTGGGGCAGATTTATCACTTGTGGAGCAGGCAGGGAGAGAGAGCTGTGTCCCCCGGCTGTCCCCTCCTCATGCTGCCTAGCCTCACTTTTTGCCCATGTGTTTTGTATTGGGTCCAACTGTTCTGGGGAATCTCCCGGACGCAGAGGGGTCTGTGACACACACCAAGGGCAGAGCTGTGCCCACACCGGCCAGGACATGGCTGGCTCCATGGGGACAGAGCCTGGCTCGCTCCCTCTGTGCAGGGCACACCGTGACTGCGCTGATGCTGCTCCTGCAAAGCACGCCGGCTGCTCATGGCCGAGCCTCAGCTCCCACCTGCTCCTTCCTGCCCTGGCCGGGATCACTCGGCATCGCCATCCCTGGACAAGAGGGTCGGATATTCCCTGGCAATTCCCCAGAGGAACTGACTGACCTGGGCACTTCATGGTGCTCCTTCACACCCGTCTCTTTGCTTCCCCCCCTCACCTCACAGATGCCCTCATGCCCCGTCTCTTCATGGCTGCCCTCACACCCCGTCCCCTCACGACGCCCCGTCCCCTCAAGACACTCTGTCCCCTCAAGACGCTCTGTCCCCTCCTCGCTGTCCTCACACCTTGTAGCTTCACGATGTCCCTTCATGGATGTCCTCACACCCTGACCCCTCACGACCGTCCACGGCACCTCCCTCAGGGCTGGCTGCTCCCCGCCGGGACTCGCCATGGCTGGCACAGCCCAGTGGGGTCCGTCCCTCCGCGCCCGCCTACCTTGAGCATGCGGATCTCCCTCAGGGCGATCTTCCGGATCACCGGGTCCTCCTCAGACTCCAGGAATTTCTTGATGGCCACAATCTGCCCCGTGTCCTTGTTGCGGCACTTGAACACGACGCCGTAGGAGCCCTCCCCGACCTTGCCCAACTTCTCGTAGCGCTCCATGGCCGGGCGGCCCCGCCGCGTTCCGCCGCCGCCTCAGCGCGGAGCTGGAGCCGGGGCGGGCCCGGGCGGGGGAGCCTCCCCGGCGGGCACGGCCCCAGGAACCGCCCCGGGGACTCCGCCACGGCCGGGGCAGTCCTGGGGGAAGGGAGGGAGAGCGGGGATCCCCATGGCCGCTGCCGGGGCCTTACACCGACTCCGCGCCTCACGAACCCCCGGGGTTCGTGCCCCGCAGCGCTGTGTTCATGGAGGCACAGAACCACTCATGGATTGGGTGAGAAAGGTCCTTAAACACCACCCAGCTCCAACCATCAGACCCTGCCATGATCACGTTGTTTTTACACCTCTCTGCCTTTCCAGAGGATCGCTAGGTTTGACTCTGTTTTCCTGCAGGGCTGGAAGAGGAAACATCCTTCCCCAGGGTCTGCCAGCCTCGGGCAGCGCCCGCGCTTCCCTCCGGCACCTGGAGCTTCCCCTGAACACCTTCCCACTGCACGGTTCAGGTCTCTGCCACTGAAGGGGCTCCTGCCAGCAGCCAGACCCTTCCTTCGGACGAGCTTGCCATCCCTGACCATCCTGTTCTCTCTCCTGGGTCCCTGGATCCTCATCCCTCTCCTCATCCCCTGACCAAGGTGCATTTTGTGGTGGTAATTGTTTTCAATATTAGATCTGAATATGAGTGTGGGCACCCTGCTCCATCTCATGCCTCCTCCCTCCCTCCCCAATCCTTTCCTGAGGTGCTTCCCAACTCAGAAGAACAAAGATCCATTAATTATTTTTCTTCCCAGACCACATTCATCAGGGATGTGCAGTCCTCACATTCCAGCTGCCAAGATTCACCCCCCCCAGAGTTAACCATCTCCTGCAGAGGAGGAATATTTATTCACATTTATATTTATATAGTTTATAGAAATAAATATTTATAACTATATTTATAAATAATATAGCTTATTTATAAATATAATTGATATTATTTATAAATTTATTTATAAATATAACTGCTGGTAACTGGCAGTTGTGTTATCCAAAGCCACATTCATTACATTATTTTTTCAGCCTCCTTTCCCTCTATCTCAGCAGATCCCTGAAGGTCTGGGATACAGGTCCAGCACCTCAAGCACCTGCAGCAGAACAGCCAAAGTGTGTATTTACACAAGGTGTAAACTGCTCTAGGTCCAGAGCTGTGTGTTTTCCTACTCTGAGCAGCCCTTTGGAGCCCACCAGCCCCTGCTCTCTCGCCAGGCGCAAGGCAGGAGCCTCTGCTTTTCCAGCCAAACAACTCCTGAGTGGTTCCTCGGTGCTCCCAGGTGACTGGGCCGGGAATAATGTGTCCCTGTGGGAATAAGGTGTCCCTGTGGGAATAATGTGTCCCTGTGGGAATAATGTGTCCCTGCTGCTGCGGTTTCTCCCTCCTGTGCTGTCCCCAGGAGCTGCGGCCGGCTCCCTGCAGTCTGCAGGACGGGGAACAGCGGCGCCGGGCCCTTCCCAAAGCAGCCACAAAACCTGGGGCTGGCTGGATCCTCCCCAGAGCCCTGTGACCCAGGCATTGTTCCCAGAGAGTCACCACACCACAGATCAAATAAAGCAGTTTATTTGGCATAGACTGAACTGCAACAGAAATTCCCGTGGAACAAAGCCTGGTTACACAAACTGAACGAGTGCAGTTATGAGTCTCAGTTACACCTAAGGACTAAACAAGGTAAAAAAAGCACATTTCAGAGTCTCCCAGTCTGGTCCTTTCCATCCAGAGACACCGTGGCTCCCCTGATGCGTTGTACCTTTCTTCTTTACAGAGATGTCAGCACAATTCCAGCTGTATTTTTCACTTGCAAGGAATTTGGTCAGGAAATCCAAAGAGAATAATCCACAGACTGCTCTTCCTATGCTGTTTGTACTTCCAAGAGCTCTGGGAGCCTGTTTTAAGGCTTTCAAGTTGGGTACATGACCTCGTGCATCCAATAATTAAAATTTTGATAAAAGTTGAGCGAGGAAGGAGGGGCTGAGCAAGGTTTTCCTTCATCACCGCCAAGCTCCCCCTGTTAGGCTTTCTCAGCCTGGTTTAAATTCCACAAAAACAAAGGTACAAACAATACCAAACTAAATTAAACAGTCAAACACAAATTATACTGATCAGAGTCACCGAGGCTGGCTGGAACACACAAATCTGCTCTGTGGTACGGAACAAAAGTGAGTTTTTACGCTAGGAAACAGCATCTTGCAGATCATGCCAAAAAATGCCACTGTCTATGAAACCAGCATTAAGCATTTCACAACATGCCATTAGAAATGCTTCAACAACTAAAAAAGGGTTGATTAAACAAGGACTTTCCTAAGTTTATTCTTTAGGATCCAGCAAAACATCAGCAATCCGTGTCAAAGAAAAATACTTTCTGCTTGTTATTCCTGCATGACAGTGTCATGACCTAAGAGTTATTTACTCCAGTTATGCCCCATAAATATTCTGATTTTATTTACAGGTTTCTCTAGTCTTTTAGAGATCTCCTTTAAAGTGTTTTCAAAGATGAAGCTGAAATTACCTTCTGTAGTGAATGAGGTAAATGAAAAAGTGTTTGCTCTACAATATCTACACCTGGTGCTTCACTTCACCTTAGTTTTTATTTTAAAGACCAGGAGAGGCACCATTTGAGGTTAATCACCAGTCACTGTTACCTGTGGAGAAGTAATTTCAATACTAGAGAACTCTTTTAGAAGACAAAAATCACACGTCCTGCTTTTTAATACTGCTGAGCCAATTCCAGCTGACCACCCCTAAAGCACATTTTTCATGCTCTGTGGAGTGATTTATAAATTTCATCTGTACTGATTTATAAATTTAATTTGTACACTTAGTACTGATTAAGCTTTGACACAGTGTCAGAACTGAAAAGCTTGACTTGATTTGGATGTCAAGTCAGCAAGAATTAGTTTTGAATGACAGTGGCTAAAATGCTGAATGTGTGCAGGGCTGTTTTCCCCTCTGGACCTTCCCACCTTGCAGCTGTCCTGAGTAAGGAGATGTCCTTGAGCCATCACGTGGGCCCAGACAATTCCTCCCTGGTAAATTATGGATCAGGGAGCTGGATGCCAACACAGCACCAAAGCACTCCCAGCTCTCACACACCTTTCCTGCTCTGCTCAAACGACCTGGGAATTCCAGCCTCTCCTTCCTAGGCAGCAGATCTCAGGAGCTGAACAGGATTTAATTAAAAAACCCCTTCAATTCCAATGTTTCTGAGCACTGGAATTCTGCACCTGCCCGAGGAGGAGGAGCGTTCACATCAAAGCCAGCAGGGTAATGTGAGGTAGTAAAACCAGATGCTCTCCTGGAGTCAGTCTATATTTAATGGTACCTCAAGAATTTTAATTAATGAGGAAGACAAAAGGAACCCATGCGACTCTTCAATGGAGAAAAGAGAAAGGAAAAAAAAAAAAAAAAATGCAGGTGACCAGAAAGTGATCAAAGCTTGGATACAGAATATGGTTCTTATCATGTTTATTTATCCTCACAGCTGGGGCAGCAGCCATCCCCAAAGCACAGCAGCTGCAACGCTGCTCAGGCTCAGCTGTGGCTCCAGGTCCCCTCTGCAACAGCATAAATAAACCACACGTCGTGGGCAGGTGGATACATGATACTTTCATTCATTAAGGATGATGACCTGCTACAATTTCCACTTCATGTCACAAGGCTTATCCCTAATTTATGAAAATAAAGCATATATGTTTTGTACATTTTTATATATATATGTATAAATATATATATAAAAAATACACACTGCCAGGCAACTTCACACACATGCACGCGCACACACACATGGATATTGTACACAGCCACCCAGGAGCAACGAGTCTGATATCAATATTCTACTTTGTGTACACACACCCTATGTCTAGGAAGTAAGAAAATCCCTTTTATGGCAATTCTGCAGGCAGAAAAATCAGTACAAAATACTTTGTTGTACAAAACTGCATTTTTTTTTTTACATGATCACCCAACACGGTAACACACCCCTCAGTAATGCACTACATCCCTACAAGGAAAAAGAATAATCAAATCTTTATACAATTGTAAAAAAAAAAAAAAAAAAAAAAGTAAGCTGCTCTGCAACCTTCCTTTGCTAAAAGTTAGACATTACCCCATCCTAGCAGCAGATTAATAAATAAGGATTAAATAGTCTATTATACAAAGCCATACCCAATGGCAGATTTCAAACCAAAAAGCTTTGCAGATACTTTCACTTCCTACACAAATCTTTGTTTTATTAAGAATAAGACTCAGTATAAAACAGGGCAACAGCCAGCACTAGATCTGTATCTACAGAATAAAAGGAAAACCCAAGGGAAGGGAAATATTTAACAGTTTATGGCACCTTTACTGCAGCACACGTTTCAAGGCTCTGTTTCCCTAGAACTAACGAGTAAAGGGCTCTTTATCTCAGCTTTTATTAAGCAAACTCGACATAACCAACCACACAGTGGCAAGAGACAGAACCAGCTGTTCCCAGCTGCAAAAATGGATTGATTCCCACCCCAAAGCCCAGCACAGCTCGGGTGCCAGACAAGGAGCAGCCAAGTCCCGGTTTCCTGGCGCTCCTGGCTCCCAGTTCCCTGGGCTGCCTGGGCTGGGTGCTGCTCAGTAGCTGTTCTCATGTCCAGCCAGGATGTAGAGGTTGCTGTGAGCTGTGGGGTTTTCTGTGGGTCTGCTCTCCAGCACAACCACTCTGCAACCAAACACAAACGGGATCCACAGTTAGGGGCAAAGAACAGCTCCTGGTGTAACTCCTGAGGAGGAAACTCACGGGTTTCTACAGATTGGAGATAGAGGTTCTCCCAGATATCTCGAGTGTTTCATTCTTTAACCAGTTCCCTCATTTTCCAGCATCACTTCTGATAAAAACACTCCAGGACAAGATATAGAGGAAGGGTTGGAACTGGATGATTTTTAAGGTCCCTTCCAACCCAATCCATTCTGTAATTCCATGATCCCATCATGTGCAGCCCAAATATTTATCCTTCCTACATCTTCTGATAAGCAACCTCAACAATTCTCCTCCCTCCTAAATATTGATCACCTCATGGGTTCACAGGGGTCACTGACCCCCATCTCTGCCTTTGTCCTGTTCCTGTTCCTGTCTGGACAAAGATTCTCCCCCTGTCTTGGCTCACTGACCACTGCTGGACCTTGACCATCAGCTGCTGTGGCTGGGCCTTTGAGCTCCCAAATGCTGAGATTTCTCTGCACCAGTTCCTGTTGTTTTTAGGATTAAACTTGTCTCTGCTTTTTGTTTTCCTCCAAGAGTTTCCAAATGAAGTCTCTGAGCAGCCTCTGTCCCTGATCCTCACCTCTGCACCCAAGAGCTTCTGGGGTGATCCAAGGTAAAAAGGAGATCCACATCTCACTGGAATGGCAGGAAAACTGCTGCTCCATTTGTACAGAGATGGAAAACACAAACCAAGGGGTTTGGCGGTTCCAAGGCCAGACGAGGGAGCAGAGGATCAGGGGTTTGAGAGCAGGAGGCTCTGAGCCACCTGGGCTATAGTGGAAGGTGGCCCTGCCCAGGGGTGGAACAAGAAGAGCTTTAGGGTCCCTTCCAACCCAAACCAGTGTGGGATTCTGTGGCTGAAGTGATTGCTGCACCCATCCCTGTCTATTCCTACATTTACCCCCCTGGCTGGCTGAGAATCCACAAGGGAACAGGTCCAACCTGGAGCCTGGGGCAGCTTCTGCTCAGGCTGCAGACCTGGGGACAGCTGCACCTCTCCCCACCTGCACAGCTGGAAGGGGTCAGCTGGATGAAATGGAAAATGTCTGGATTTGGATCGTGGGACTCAAACCTGAGTTTGCTATTTCCAGATCAGCCAAGGTTGTTTTTACCTGGCTGCTGCCAGGGTAATTCCCAGCTCACCAGGACAACCCAAAACCAGGAGCAGGCTTTTCCAGAAGTGCACTGGGCACCCTGCAAGCCCAGAGCATCTCTCCTCTCTCCCTGACACTTGGTGCCCACAGACAGAGCTGGGCTGGGCTGGAAGCCAGGCCCAGCTGGGAACTAGAAAAGCTGGTTTAAATAAAACAAAAGGTTTCTGTTTCTGCAGGGGGATTACCTGTCTGAGCCCAGCAGGCGGAAAACCCTGGTTTCATCAGATATCTCCTGGGTCACCTGCAGAAAAATGCAGATATTCAGATCCATTTCAGCAGCACAAGGAAATGTATTGGTCTGAGTTGGAAGAAAGGAAACATTCAAATGCAATTTAATGCAAAGTCCAGGACTGAAATGGATAAATTGATGTTAAGCATTGTGGAATGTGAGCATTCTCACTTGAGAAGCAGACATGATGCCTCAGGTTTTAGCTTTTATTTTTTTCAGATTCTGTGCTGCTTTAGTGTGAGGGTCTGGGCTCCATATTATGGGATGGTTCTGATGATGTGCAGTTCTGAGCTCTGTGCACAGAGCAGGGAGACAAAACAATTCCTGCTCCAGCTGGGCACCAAGGACAAATGACCCAAATCTCAGCCCAGGAGCACAAACCCCGTGGGCTGCAGAGAGAAAAACAAGCAGGGTGGGAGTGCAGGGGCTAAAGCTGGGATGGGACAATGAACTGCAAGGTGCAAATGGAGCAGAACTGATCCCAGGGACAGACCCCGTGCCCGGCCGTGCATTTTGGGGCCATTTTGGTTCATCTTGGGTGCAGCCCTGGCTGGGCTCTGGTGCTGCCCAAGGTGGATCCATGGAGGAGATGCTTTGAATGAATCCCTGCTTTATTCTGGAACTGCACCCAGCCTCTGCTCTAGGGCAGCCTGCACAAGGCATCAGAGAGAGAAGCCAAAAGATCCAGCGGTAAATAAGGAACAGGAGGAATTAAACTGGAGGAATTAAACTGGAATTAAACTGGAGATCACTTACTTCATCTGACTTGAAGCTCTTGCCCTGCATGCCATGTTTCCAGAAGGCCAGCACGCTGTCCTGAAGGCACACTGCAAAGGAGGGACACATCACACCCCAATCCCTGCAGCCCTGCTTCCCCAGAGCCTCTGGAGAACCCCTAAGGAAGCGTAAAAACAAACACTGCCAAGCAAAGCATGCGGGCTGCTGGAAATGACACAGCACCTGAATTATTACAGTTATTTCCAAACAGATGAATGATGGAAAATGGGAGTTTTCCATTCAGGGATGGAGAGAGCACAGAGCTGCCAGCTCTGAGTGATTTAATTCTGTGATTCTGAGAGTTTATGACAGCAGAAATTCTTGTTTGACAGCTACAATTAAAAAAAAAACCTCCTGTCCTAGTCTAAAGACAGCAGCTTGAGAATTTGATTCAAATATTATTATCCTGACTATCAAAAAATGGATGTGCTATTACTTGAAATAAAATCTTAACTTTTAGAAGGTTTATGTTTATGCATCACTAACCACTTTTTCCTGCCCAGATTTTGTTCTCATTGCTATGGAAATGACCAGAAACCAGTCAGGCTTTCAGGAGTGAGTTCTTAAACCCCTGAGAGACCCCAGAGCAGCAAATCACTCACCCACTGACTCGATGCAGAAATCAAAGCTCAGCTCAGAAGCCAACTTCTTGCTTGACTTCAACTTCCCTTGTAAATTCACTATTTTCACAAATTCTCAAGAGAAAGAGAAAAATCAGCGTTAAAACCCACTGCAGGATTTAAATGTAAAATACAAATTTAATCTTTTAGGCACAAAGAAATATCCAAATTTAACATCTACAGCATTTGCTAAAACGAACCCAAGAGCATCTCTGTCTCAAAATAAATACAAAATAAATATTTGTGGCACTTGGGGTGGTTTTACACTGACAGAGTGATGCACACATGAAGAGGGAAAGTGGAATTATAAAAGCCAGAATGAAATCCCCCTTATCCAATCTATATTTTTGGAAATATTACAACACAAATTAATAATGTAGGGAGGGAAAAAAAGCAAACTCGTGGTGAAGTTCAAATCAACAACTGTGGCAACCCAAGTTTTGCACGAGGTGTGGGGAGTTAGCCAAGAGAATTTTGTGTTACTCACTGTCCAGGCAGACCAGGACAGTGTCTCTCTCCAGCTGTGTCACGTGAATGGCATCCAACTGCTGATTGCCTGGGGAAAAAACCAGATTATTTTATATTTTATTTTATATTTTATATCACATCAAGAGACTCTGCTCCCCCCCAAGCTCTTTTCACTCTGCTCTTCTTAGTCTGATTTTTTTTTCTCTGATTTTTAGAGGCTGTAAGACCCCACAATGTTCTGGGAGGAGCACAAAGCTCTCTGTTCAAAGCAGGTATTTATTAGGAAAACACAACTTTTACAGGATAAAACACATTTTATGCTATGGTCCAGCACAGCTTCCTCCTTAGACAGACACCACAATAAACAAAAGGACTTAATTCCTAAAACCCCACTCTTTTCCCATAAATCCACATCTGGAAAGATTTTTGTGATGATAATAAACTAGCTTAAGAGATTTTTTTTCCTAGTTTTTACTAATGAAGTTGTTCCTACAGCTGCTAAAAAGCAACATTTAAAGGTAAAAATGGACATCCAACAAAGGCAAGGGAGAAAAGCAGCTGCAAAATATCAACCAGGTCTTAAAAATAACCCAAATCTTTGCTTTTTAAGAGCCAGCTGAAGATAACAACCCTCCCCCAAGGGCTGGGGGATGGACAAGAATCCATTTCTGGGAGTTGTTATGCAGGAAAGGAGGGCAAAGAGCAGGAACCCAGGAAAGAGCATGGAACCACAAAGGAGAACCCAACCAGCGGGGTCTGACTGATGTTTAAGGGAATTTAGAAAATAAAATATTTTTATAAGGACAGTTTGTACTGATGTGGGGCAAGACAGCACAACAGAGAATCAGGGATTCAGAGAATAATTGGGATTGGAAATTACCTTAAATCCCATCCCAGCCCTGCCATGGCAGGGACACCTCCCACTGTCCCAGGGTGCCCCAGTGTCCAGCCTGGCCTTGGGCACTGCCAGGGATCCAGGGGCAGCCACAGCTGCTCTGGCCATTCCAGCCCAGCCAGGAATTCCCAATTCCCAATCTCCCACCCATCCCTGCCCTCCGGCACTGGGAGCCATTCCCTGGCTCCTGTCCCTCTGTCCTTGTCCCCAGTCCCTCTCCATGTGGGATCAGCTTCCACCTGCCCCAGGCAGAGAAGCTGCCAATGCTCAAGGCTTTCCAAAGCACTCCAAGGAAGGAATTCCCAGCACTCCCAAGCTTTCCAGAGCACTCCAAGGAAGGAATTCCCAGCACTCCCAGGCTTTCCAAAGCACTCCAAGGAAGGAATTCCCAGCACTCCCAGGCTTTCCAAAGCACTCCCAGGAAGGAATTCCCAGCATCCCCAGGCACCAGAGCACTCCAAGGAAGGAATTCCCAGCACTCCCAGGCTTTCCAAGAGCACTCCAAGGAAGGAATTCCCAGCACCCCCAGGCTTTCCAGAGCACTCCAAGGAAGGAATTCCCAGCACCCCCAGGCTTTCCAGAGCACCCCAAGGAAGGAATTCCCAGCATCCCCAGGCACCAAAGCACTCCAAGGAAGGAATTCCCAGCACCCCCAGGCTTTCCAAAGCACTCCAAGGAAGGAATTCCCAGCATCCCCAGGCACCAAAGCACTCCAAGGAAGGAATTCCCAGCACCCCCAGGCTTTCCAGAGCACTCCAAGGAAGGAACTCCCAGCATCCCCAGGCACCAAAGCACTCCAAGGAAGGAATTCCCAGCACTCCCAGGCACCAAAGCACTCCAAGGAAGGAATTCCCAGCACCCCCAGGCTTTCCAAAGCACCCCAGGGAAGGAATTCCCAGCACTCCCAGGCTTTCCAGAGCACTCCAAGGAAGGAACTCCCAGCATCCCCAGGCACCAAAGCACTCCAAGGAAGGAATTCCCAGCACTTCCAGGCACCAAAGCACTCCAAGGAAGGAATTCCCAGCACTCCCAGGCTTTCCAAAGCACTCCAAGGAAGGAATTCCCAGCACTCCCAGGCTTTCCAAAGCACTCCAAGGAAGGAATTCCCAGCACTCCCAGGCTTTCCAGAGCACTCCAAGGAAGGAATTCCCAGCACTCCCAGAGCACTCCAAGGAAGGAATTCCCAGCACTCCCAGAGCACTCCAAGGAAGGAATTCCCAGCACTTCCAGGCTTTCCAAAGCACTCCAAGGAAGGAATTCCCAGCACTCCCAGAGCACTCCAAGGAAGGAACTCCCAGCACTCCCAGAGCACTCCAAGGAAGGAACTCCCAGCACTCCCAGGCTTTCCAAAGCACTCCAAGGAAGGAATTCCCAGCACTCCCAGAGCACTCCAAGGAAGGAACTCCCAGCACCCCCAGGCACCAAGCACTGGAGGAGGGAGCGAGGCCCCACCTGCCCCGATCTCGGTGAACCAGGAGGAGGCAGAGTTGAGGTTGATTGTCTCGAAGTGCACCACCTGGCCGGGCTCCGTGCCCCGGGAGATGGCCACGCACACCATGGGGTACTCCTGCTCCGGGATCACCAGCATCTCAAACACGTGCAGGGGGCTGGGCAGGGGGAAGTCAAAGTGCTGCCAAAACAAAACAGCAGCCGTGGGTTTGCTTTTACAGTGAAATGACTCTGCAACAGCGTGCACAGAGTGGAAATATACACAGAATATTTCTATACATACTATTATATTTCTATAAATATTATTATATTTATATTAATTATATTTAGATTAATAAAAGACAAAATAAAGCTATTTAAGATATTAATGATATATATTATATATAATACTTATATATATCTATAGAGATAATATATATGATATATAATATATAAAATAGATTAATTTAAAAATAAATTTATCTATATTTAATAAAAATATAAAATATAATATATATTATTAGTATCATTATATTTATAGTAACTATATTTATATTAATAAAATATATAATAAATCTAATAATAAAATCTATTTAATAAATGTATAATATAATATATACTTTATATATAATATATAATGTATATAATATATAGAATAAATTTATTAAATATATTTTAGATATAATTTAATATATTATACTTATTTCAGATATATTAATACTATATTATAATATATCATTATAATATACTAATAACATACAAAATATAATATATATTACAATGTGTATCTAATATTCTAGATATTATCTATTATATATTTATTTATAAATAGGTTTATTTATATTTAATAAAATACATAAAATAGAAATATATTTATATAAATATTATATTAATATTATATTAAAATATACAGGGTATATTTATAAATATAGAGTATACAGAGTATACTCTGTATATTTATAAATATTTATAAATATTATTGTATATTAATGTATTATTGTGTATTGTCTATTACTGGGTTACTGTATATTTATAAATTGTATATTTCTACTCTGTATACAGAGTAGAAATTTTGTATATATTGTGTATGTATATTGTGTATTACTGTATTATTGTATTATTGACTGAATATTTATAAATTGTATATTGTATAAATACACAGAAATTTCCCTGCTTTTGAAGCTGGGCAGAGGTGGATCATGGTGTATTACTGCCAGTGCTGGGCTTGATCCAGCACTAAAATAACTTTGATATTACTCGAATCACTTCAGTCACAAGATTTTCTGAGTCAAAGTGTGTCCAGGCAGATTTTCAAGCGCTCCCAAGCCACAAATGGCACCAGACTGGGGTGTACTTTGCACCCCAAACTCTGCAAAGGTTGTTTCACCAACTGCATCATAATTCAGCTCCAGCAGCAGCGAGTGCTTACCTTTATTAACATGAATTTCTGCATTGGCTCATACCACTGGAGCAGGACAATTCCAGACTGCAGTGCACCACACAGGTACTTGTGGCCTGTGTAGGGATTTCGTACTATATAAAGTAAAAAACCCAGAAAACAGTCACTTTAATGCCCTGCAAGTTCAATCCATACTTGAAAAGAACAAACCAAAAACCAACCCTGTAACTATCTTTACACATGAGTTAAGAAACAGCATCATAAAATCATCTCATGGCAGGATTAGGCTTGGAAGGGAGGGACCTTAAAGCCCATCTTGCTCCATCAGTTTCCCACTTGTTGTCTCCTGCCTTCCCATTCCAACACCCCCAGTGATTAACACTGTGCCACATTCCAGATAAACTCAATTACAGCTTTAATTAACAACCAGCTGCATTCCTGGAGCCCCAGTGCAGGGGCTGAGAGGGCAGAAAAGCTGCAGTGCCCCTTCCTGAGACTGGAATAAATCCCCAGGCAGGGAAGGTGGGAAACTCCTGGGGGCTCTGACAGCCCATGAAATACAGGAGCCAGGGCTTGGGGGTGGTTTTTAAGCTCAGCTGGACCCAGGAGCAGCCTGATTTCAGGAAATTATTTGTAAATGTGGCTGTTGGGGGCACTTGAGATGAGCTGAACAGGATCTCCAAGCATGCAGTTTTATATTGATATATATAACATTTATATTTATATCCATATTTATAATATTTATATATTTAAATGTATAATGTATATATTTTATAGTTATATTTAATATTTATAGTTATAATATTTCTATTTTAGGGGTGCAAAAGTACAATCTGCAGATGTGGCACTTGGGGACGTGGTTTAGTGCTGGGGGAATGGATGGATGATCTCAGAGGGCTTTTCCAGCCTTGGTAATTCCAGGATTCTGATTTCACCAGGGAAAGGAAAGGATAATTCCACAACTTCCCAAGCTTTAACTCTTTCTGTGCCCTTCAAATTTCACTTATGGCTCTGCCCTCCCCAGGCTGCCAGAATATTTATTCCTATTGATCCTTTCCTGGTGGAAAATATTCAAGTTTTCCTCACTAAGGGTTGGATCTGGGTCACACCTTGACCAGGTGACAAAGCAGAAATGCTGTTTGTGGGTGTGCCAGGGCTCTGGGAAGGATTTAATCCCAAAATCCCATCTCTCCCTGCCCTCCGGCAGTGGGAATCCCCCTTGGCCTGGCACTCCCTCCCTCACCAACAGTTCCTCTCCATTTTTCCTGTAGCTCCTCCAGGCACCGAAATGTCCCAGTTAGGTCACTCTGGAACATCTCCAGGCTCAACCACCCCAATTCCCTCAGCCTTTTTTTCTGAACAAAGAACTCTTAATTTTATTAAAAAGAAATGACTTTCAGACATGCCATGTCCAGGGGAACAAATGGCAAAGCTGGGTTTGTCTGCTCACCTATACAGCATTTGTGGCATCCTTTTGTGTCAGGGATCTTGGTTGTTAAGGCAAATTTCCTGGAAGAATAATCACCAAAAAATGCATCAATAATGGATGATGGGACCCTACACACACCAACACAATTTATGGCTACTTTCACTTATTAATAATTGTCTGTAAGTGAAAGGTTTGTACCTTGGTAATATTTTGTCAGGAAATCTGTGGGTTTGAATATGAGCAGCTAATCCTGTTTTTTTGGCTTGTTCAAACAATGCTATTAAATTATGGGAGTAGAGCTGGAATGTTTTTCCTGCAAGACAGAAAAGCACAGTTGACATCTCAGCCACTCCTCCAGCACAGAACTGTTCAGGAAAATGCAAATATAGAAAAATTACCTTCTGCAAACAGGTGTCAGGTAGGTCAAGTCCACACATGAAGAGAAATAAATCAAGATAAAAATAATAATGAATATAGAGATAAGAGCTTATTTCATTACATTTAGATTTATGCAAACATTTTTAAAGGCTGTAATTACAAAACAACAATAAATTATAATAAAGAAATAAAATATAGTGTATAGTATATAATAGTATATTGTATATACTATTATATATTACATAAATATATATACTATAATATAGCATATAAATACTATTTATGTTTATATACTATTATATAGTATATGAATAAACAATATATTTACTATTATATAGTATAGAAATATACTTTTATACTATTATAAATTATATAATATATATTAATGAGTATACAAATATACTATTACATATATATAAATATAAAATAATACATTTATATTATGAACTGTAATATATTTATATATTATAATTTACAATACAAATTAAACATAAAAATAAATATATAATAATTTTTATATATTTAATTAGGTATTAATTTATATATTTATTTATATATTTAATTTCTAATATAAATTAAATATATAGATAATATATTTATATTATAAATTATGTTCTAAAATATTTAAGGTATTTTCTTATTGATAAACCAAGCCAAGTGTTATATAAATCCTGCCTGTTTAAAGGCACAGTTCCACCCTCAGCCTCCATGGCACAGCGCCTCATTCCTGTCTGGAATGTTCCATTCCAGCACAACTGACTGCCCAGGAATCAGGAAAACTGCTGCATCAGCACTACCTGAAATCCACCTTGTTCTCCTCCAAAGGGACACAGGTTTTGTTTCAGAACCACAGAATCCCAGAGGGTCTGGGTTGGAAGGGACCCTAAATCCCCCCCAGTGCCAGCCCTGCCATGGCAGGGACACCTCCCACTGTCCCAGGGTGCCCCAGTGTCCAGCCTGGCCTTGGGCACTGCCAGGGATCCAGGGGCAGCCCCAGCTGCTCTGGCCATTCCAGCCCAGCCAGGAATTCCCAATTCCCAATCTCCCACCCATCCCTGCCCTCTGGCACTGGGAGCCATTCCCTGGCTCCTGTCCCTCCATCCCTTGTCCCCAGTCCCTCTCCAGCTCTCCTGGAGCCCCTCCAGGCCCTGCCAGGGGCTCTGAGCTCTGCCTGGAGCCTTCTCCTCTCCAGACTGACCCCACACATTGCATTCAGCCATGACTTCAGTGCTCCTGTTTATTTACAGCTGCAATCATCTCCCCTGTATTGTCACTCACCTGACAGGGACATCAGGGTGTTGTTGATAACGTACAGCCAGGTGCACTTTCGAGGGAATAACTGGGAAAAAAAGAAAATCATTTCATTAATAGAAACCTACAGGACTTTTTAACTGCTATTTTCTCCATCTGTTCCACCTCTACCACCATTCCTGCAGGGATCCACATTGGAGAAAATCCCATTTTCTTTTTATTCCCCGTTTTGGATCCTTACTTAGCACAGACAGACCATGAAATACTGGAATAAGTGTCCAAGGCCAGGCTGGACAGGCATGGAGCAGCCTGGGACAGTGGAAGGTGTCCCTGCCCATTGCAGAGGTGGAACTGGATGGGATTTAAGTCCTCTTTCATCCCAAACCATTCCATGACTCCAGAACACTTTGTCCCATGTGCCACTCCCACGTGCAAAGTAAGAAAATAGGTGCAGGAGAAAAGTGTGGAAAGCAAAGATCCAACTGGTTCCTGATCCAAACCCTGAGCATCTCCCAGGAATTTCCTGTTTAACAGAATAGCTTTGGGTTTATTCAGTGTTTCCACTGAAAAACTACAAATGGAATAGAACAGATCCTCCTGGCACTGGGAGGTGTTAACCCTGGACAGACAAGAAGCACTCTGGAAGATGCAACCGGAATTAAAAGTTGGAGAAACACTTCAGAATGTGCATTTGGAGGGGAGAAATCAGCAAATGGATAAAAGGAAATGTGGGAACAAGGGGAGTGGCAGAAGCCTGTTGGGTTTCAGGTGGTCCCACCTGACCTTTGCCAGCTGGGAATGCTCTCAGGGAAAAGGAAACTCTGTTGGAAGTGCACTGATGTTCTCCCTACCCACCGCTGGCACAGCCAACCCTTCACTGGGACATAAAAAAGCACATGGAAAAGCCCACAGGAGACTGTCAGATGAAATAATTTAGGAAAACACACAAGGAATGAGATTCCAAGAACATCCTGACTCTGAAATACCAGATTTAAGACCATGATTGCAGGAAATGGCTTTGGAAAGGGTTAGAAAGCCCAGGAAAAGCTTCCTGGGGATAACAGCAGCAGCTGAGTGAAGTGATTGAGGGCTCTGCATCCAAGGAGCTGCCATGTGCCATCTAGTGGGGATGGGATGGAGGGAGAGGGGCAGGGAATTGTTCTCCAAGGAGATGGAACATTTGACAAGCAGCAACTAAAAAATACAGGCAGGTCAGGGAACAAGTAATTTTCAGGTTTTCCTTGTTGGCTTTGATGGGAATGATTTAAGCCCCAGAGCCTGGTATCCACCTTCTCCTCCAGTGCCAAAGTTCATTCTCCATAATATCCCCAAATCTGTGCTGTGTGTTCAACCCTCCAGAACTCACCTGTTCCATGGTTGCTTCATGAAGTTCATTCAAATTCAGAGTGTAGATCCCTTCTTCTGTGCCAAAGATGATGTACTGATCTGAAAAATCAGTGGAAAAGGATTATTCCCTTCCCACTTTGTTTCAAATGGGAACCTAAAATAACTTTACAAATTGTTTTCTTTCCCAGCCCATCACCAAACCTAACACAACTTTACCTTTAGTATCTGGATGTATCCATGAAGTTGCACAATTAATCTTCAAAGGACAACCATCAAAGACTTTGGAAAAACAGGCTCCCATCTGAAAGACACCAAAACTGAAACCTGAAACAAATTTAGAGTGTGAAGAGCTGATTTTCTGGACACTCACACACAGCTGAACACACACTGACTTTCATACCTTCAAATTGGAATTCATGGACATTCAAAAATGCAATGAGGGCTCAAAATGGTTATCAACAACTTTAGGTACCTAAATACATCCTGGAGGGATTTAAAATCCATGTGGATGTGGCACTTGGGGACATGGCTCAGTGGTGGCCTTGGCAGTGCTGGGGGAATGGTTGGACTCAGTGATCTTAGAGAGCTTTTCCAATCTAAACTAGTCTATATTATCTGAATATTGACTGTTATTTATTGAATATAAAATCATTTGAATACTGAGTGCTTATAAAATGGCACATGAAGGAGAACAGGCAAAACCCAGTCATCACTACAACCTTTTCCCATTTCTGTCCCTAAGCAGGGGCTGCCACTGGAGATCCCAGCTCAGGGAGCCAGGGGAGCCTGCAGCCCTTCACATCCAGACTGAACAGTGACGGGAAGGTTTTAAAAAATGCAAACAAATATTATGGGTTTATATATGGAAAAGGAACTGCTGTGAGATGCAGAAAATCCCCCCAAGTGAGTTGGTGCCTTATCCCACACCAGAGAGAGGAGGTTTCCATAACGCCCAGTGCTCATGGATTTCTTACCAGCACCTTCGGAGTCGGAGGCAAACCATTGATTGCTGGTTTCTGTGGGAAGAAGGAAAGAAAGGAGAAAGATCATAAAACCCCTGCTGTGCACTGATCAGCTCGAGGACACGACAGTGCCAGCAGCCCCAGAGTCCCAACACCTACAGGGAAATCTCTCTTCTCCTTTTTCCGTGGCAGCTGAGGGATTTGTCCAGGTCCTTCTGCGTTCTCCTCGATGTGTTTCAGCATCCCGTTCCCATTGCCTGAAAAGGAGCCCAGACAAGGTTTGCAGCTTATTTCACACAGTGAAATAGAAAATCTCTTCTCCCCTGGGCTGAGCTGGAGTGGAGGAGTGAGCTCTGACATTGCACAGCCACACCTCAGGGAGCTGAACCCTTCCCAGCACTGAGTCGCACATTTCCCGTTATCCAAACAGTCCCTGGGACAAATCCCACTGAGAATGAAGCTGTGGCAGGGTTCCTGCCCCACACATCCATTGTTTCTCTCCTGTGGCAAGGTCCTCCCCACACATCCATTGTTTCTCTCCTGTTCCTGCAGGCAGCTCAGTAATGGCACTGATGGCTGCGTGTCCTTGTTTTGGGGAGAACATTCCCACCGTGGCTCTGACAAGAACCACACATGGAAAAAGGAAAGTTTCACCTCATGACCAGCTTGTTTTAAGATATTATCTACAGGGAACAGCTGCCTCTGGAGCAATTCCTTTCCGAGGTGCCAGGCAGCCCTGGGGCAGGTGAGCACTTACCCAGGTCGCTGTATCTGGCTGTGAGCAGTCCAGGGCTGCTGATGCTGCTGGTCATCCCCACGGGGCAGGAATCTGCCTGGGGCCCACAAGCTGGGATGCTCTGTCTCCTGTGGGCTGCTGGGGCTCTGCTCTGGGACTCTGGGAAGTGTTTTATTGTCTGGCATCTGTTGTCATCAGGGAGGTTCTCCTCAGGGTAACTGTTCATCCTCGGCTGCAAGGAACCAGAGAGGGGAAATGTGAGGAACTGGGAATGGCACCTGGGAAGAACAAAACCTCAGGCAAGTTCAATTTCAGTCACACTGCTGCTACGTAAAAATGTATCAGCCTTTGAAATGTGTGGGTGATTTTGGACACCCCAATGTAAGAAAGATAAAAAGCTCCCTGGAGAGCAGGGACGGGACCCAGGGAATGGCTGGAGCTGTGCCAGGGCAGGTTTGGGTTGGATTTCAGGAAAGGTTCCACTGTTCCAGAGGGTGCTGGCACTGCCCAGGCTGCCCAGGGAATGGGCACAGCCCCAGAGCCCAGGAGCTGCCAGGGATGCCCAGGGTGCGATTGTTGGGGGTCTGGGCAGGGCCAGGAGCTGCACTGGATGATCCCTGTGGGTCCCTCCCAGCTCAGAGATCTGTGGTTCCATGCAAATAAAACACCTGACAGCAGAATCATTTCAGAGCTTCCTCTCTGATGGGGTATCAGAGGCAGAATGCAGAACAAGAGGCCATCCCAGCCTGGCTGAACCCCTTAAATCCCACATTTCTCACCTTGGGAGGCAGTGGGGGTGGCCCAGCTCGCTTTAGTGTTGATCTGCAATGACAAGAGCAGCAGTTGTGTGGGTTAAAGCAAAGCCAGAACTCCCTGAGGACTGGAAATGAGATCAACCAGAGGCACAGAAAAGGCAGAGCAGAGCTTTGCACACACAGGGTTAAACTAGAAATGCAAGAGCAGGGGAGAAGCTCATTAATCTCGTTAGAAGTGCTGGTTTTTAATGAACTCCTGTTCTTTCATAAATACCAATGTTACAGAGCAATCTGTGGGGAAGGATATTTGAAGTCTGTAAATCAATTCAAGGACTGGATCCCAGGCTGGAACTTCAGACAAGGGCCTGAAGTGCCAGGACAAGGGGGGATGGTTTTAAGCTGGAAAAGAGTGGATTTAGGTGAGATGTTGGGAAGAAAATCTTCCCTGTGATGGTGGCAGGCCCTGGCACAGGGTGCCCAGAGCAGCTGTGGATGCCCCTGGATCCCTGGCAGTGCCCAAGGCCAGGCTGGACAGGGCTTGGAGCAGCCTGGGACAGTGGGAGGTGTCCCTGCCATGGCAAGGGTGGAATTGGATGATTTTTAATGTCCCTTCCAACCAAACCATTCTGGGATTCTGGAATCCCAGTTTGCAGCCTTGCTCTGGGATCAGACAAACTCTGGGACACCTGAGCTGTGCAGGATCATCCTGTCCCAGCCAGGCCTTGCTCATGGTGGATTCATCACCATAAAATCTGCTTTTAGGTGTCAGGCACTTGCACAGGGACTAAGACGTCTCAGGAAGGAGAGCAGGGGGGGAAGCAGAGCTTTGGGATTTCTGCTGAGGATCAGGGAAGGAGCCAAGAGAGCAGCCAGCCCTCACTGGGTGAGCTGCAGCCTCCTGCAGCATTTGAGGGAAGAGGTTTTGGAGCAGAGCAAGGAAGGAGATTCACTCACTCTTCAACATCTTCACTCCCATCTCCAAATTTTGTGAGCAGTCCCCTAAGGCAGAATGTTTATAAAATTAAGAGCTCAGCTCTGAGGTCGACACGTGCAACTCAACCCATCCCTGATGTCACTGAGTTTCACAACCAGCATCTCCCAGCCCTTTCCAAAACAAATCATTTTCTCTGCGCTAAATTCCACTCTCTAAGGTCCTTTCCTTCTTCTTACCCCCTTAAAATCACTGGATTCTCTTCCACACCATCAGCTTTCACTTCTCTACCTGGCATTCCAAATATTGTTGAAATGTTTAACAACAGTGCAATATAAAAAGAGAAAAAAGGAACAGAGGAAGTTACTGGGAGACAAATGGAGAAAAGCCTTTAAAAGGAAGTTTCCTTATTTATACATTTACACAAAAGATTCAGATTGTTTCCCACTACAGTGAGAATTTTTGTTTTAAAGCTACTCCAGGGACAACAAAAAAAGAGAAATTGTGACTAGAAGATCAAAGCAGCACTGAAAATATAACCTTGAAGAAAAAAAAAACCTGATAAAATTTTGCAAAATGGCAATTTTCAAGCTGTGTCTCTAAAGGGCAATGACCAGGAAAACCCAGCCAAATTTGGATTAATGTGAAATATCCCTGCAAGTCACTTCTGAGGGAAAGCAGCACACAGCTGCCAACAGGAACTATTAAAAAATTGAAGGAGAAAAAGTCTGTTTTTTGGAAAGGTTCTTGTTGCCCAGAGCAGCTGGGGCTGCCCCTGGATGCCTGAAGTGTCCAAGGCCAGGCTGGACAGGGCTTGGAGCAATCTGGGACAGTGGAAGGTGTCCCTGCCATGTCAGGGGTGGAATTGGATGGGTTTTAAGGTCCCTTCCAACCCAAACCTTTCTGGGATTCTTTGAAAACCATCAATAAAAAACCACATCTACAATGCAGGACATTTTTACAAAAGCAATTTTAAAATGGAAGGAACCAGTTCAATCCCCAGGTAATCATTCTGCTGTTCCCCTTTCCAGTCAAGTAATTCCTCAGTCAAAGACATCCCTCAGCCTCCACTCTGATAAAAGCCAAAGGGAGGAAAAGCAAGGACCCCCCAGGACACATCCTCTGTGCACATCCCAGGGATTGCTCACAACTGCTGGGACACAGGAGTTATGCATTTCCTGTTTATCTTTCCAGCTGGAAGTGGTTTCCAAGTGAGCAGCACGGATCCCCCATCCAGGCCTGCTGTCCCTGCCCTCCTTCCCAATGAATCTGCACCTATTTATTGATTTACAGCCCTGGGAATGTTTGCTGCAGCTTTAGCACAGGAACAGGATCAAATCCCTGAGTCCCTGTGCCAGGAGGAGCTTCCCTCCCTTCCCTCCCTGCTCCTGGACCCCACAGATTCCAGCTGGCTGCAGAAAATCCAGCAAGGCTTCAATCCACAGCCCAGCAGGGTCACACAAACAAAGCAGGGCACAGGGGAGAGCCAGAGCCCCCCAGAGTGGAGCCCCAGAGCCCCCAAACTCCTGCTCCAACGAGGCTGGGAGCAGGAAAACCAGGATGCTGAGAAAGGCTGAAATGCTGGCAATGTCCCCTAGCTTTCCAGGGGCTGTAATGTCAGCTGACAGCTTATGCAAGACTTTTATCTGCAGCAAAAAAAAGCCAGAGAAATTCACTGTCTGCTGCTGAGCTCCAAATAAAGATGGGAAACAGGCTCTGTGAGCTGAGCCATGGTTTGAGCCCAGATATCATCTTTGCATCTGAACCTCCACACTGCTGACTGCAAATCCTTTCAAGGCAGAATTCACTTTTTAGCAGCAACAGGAAGGTACACACCTACAAAACATTCAGTCCTAACTTGGAGAGAGTTGTGCTCCTTGCTCCAGGCCTGCTTTATCCCGGGGAAAGCAGCTACAAACAAATCCTTCCCTAAAACATTTCACCCCAAACCCTCCATGGCTGGGCTAGAAATCCCCCCAGAGCAGGAGGAGTGGTGCAGTGTTACTGAGCTTGGTAAAATCAACATTCAGAACTGGTTTCTCCTTCCCTTTCTCGAGTTCAGGCCTTGTCACAGGATGTCACAACCACAGCCACAGCTCAGAAGAGAAGTGTGAGGCCAGAGCAGGATCCTGAACCCAGCTCTGCTGCAGGAAATCCACTGTGGCCGTGTTATGTCACACTCCTGGCTGTGCATTTACACTTCACTTCCACCTACAAACTGTAAACAAGCTGCTGGTGCTGGTTAAAAGAGATTAAAAGTCACTCTGCAAGAGAACTGACCAAGCACCTGCAGAAGGAAGGCTGCACACTGGATAAAATCTCCTTAATTTATCAATATTAAAGTGGATTAGGGTTTATGGTTTGATGTTTTTAACAGATCTCATTTTTCTTTCAGTTTCATAATAACTCACAGAAATAAAAGCTGGTTTTATCTGTACTTACTTATTGCTTCCATCAACAAAAGGATTCCAATGTGAAGCAAAGTCACTGCCAGCTGCCACAACCTAAAGATGCAGAAATTGTCATTTTATTTCTCCCTGTCCAACTGAATTATCTTAAATTACCTTATCCACCACACACAAAGAGGCCTGAGGGATTTCCCAGCCCTGCAGGACAATCCACAAGCAGAAAAATCAAATTCCAAAAAGAAATAACATCTTACAATCTATACATTTATATATTCTTCTTAAGAGTTAAAAGCAGCACCAGGAAATGTGTAATGTCCAGATCAAGCAGCAGTTAGTCACAAGAAAACAAAAACTGATGGTGAAAAATCCAGTAAGGATCATTTAGGGAACTTTAAAAACATTGTTCCAGAAAGCTGCTAAGGGGTGAACCCCAAAATATTGAAGATACTGGGATTTTAATAAATAAAACTTTATTTTATTTATACCAAACTTATCCTTACCATTTCATCCCGAGCTTCTGTTTCTTTCCGTAGAGGGGGCTCAAACTGCAGCTTATCAACTAAAAATACAACAATTTCATAATTAATACACACAGTCTTGCACTGGGATCCTTTCAGTGCTCACTACAGGAAAAGCAGGCAGGAACAGATGTAAATCTTGTGTACACAACTCTGAATTTGCCTCTCAAAGGAGCAGCACTTCCCTATCAGCCTCATTGTCTGAGTGCTTGAATTTGCAAATATGAAACCCACAAGAAAGGCCAAAAGCAAATACCAAGTCACAGAAACGTAACTATTTAACCACTTGTCACTGTGAAATGTGTGTGAAAGAGGAGAAAAAGGCTCTTCAAGAGCAAATTTCCCAGAGTGTGATGGAGCTGCCAGAATTGGTGCTACCAAAGGCTTTTAATCAAACCTGCAGATAAAACCATTCCTACCCTCAGCATTTCAGCTTAGATCCATCAGAGTAAATAAACCAAATAGTAAAAGTAAATAAATAAATGAAGTAACTAAGTAAATAAACTACTATCAGAGTAGTTTATTAATATTAATATTAATTTTTGTTTTGAATAATTATTGTTGAAGATTCCCAAGCTGCTTCTCCAGGGATTGCTTCCCAAATGGAAAGGGATTTTTGGGGAATGACCCCAGAGGCACACCACCCTCTAGAAAGGGGAAAGCAGAGCAGAACTCACAGTTGATCTCCGATGCTGTCCTCTCTGCCCGGACGTTCCTGTTGGTGGAGCGGATGGTGTGGCGGATGACGGAGTGAGGCTGCAGGGATGGATGGCAGCACAGGTGAGGGAAAATCCAACAAGAACAGCAGCAGCTGCTCTTTGAGCTCCAGTTTTATGTTCCCAAAGCAAAGCAGGGCCATTTAAAGTGCCAGTTTTAATAAAAGGCAGAGAATAAAATGATGTTCTCACCTCAAAATCGTCATCGTCCACTTCGCCGTAGTGCGTGTGGTTCTCGGGGTTGTTGACTTTGTCCAACAGCTCAACTGCCAAAGACCTGGAGAGACCAGGCTGCCCCACAAAGCTGTGCTGTAACCGCAGCAAAGAACACAAAAATCAAAGTTTTAACATGCAATTAATAGATAATTTTCAGTAATAAACATTCAGTAGAGTTACTGTTTTTTTTTGTGCTTTCATTGTTATTTTAGTGACTCCTCAATGCTGGATTTTCTAAGAACATCAATGTGGAAACACCACTCTGGGGCACTTGCAAATTAAACAAATAATGACACCTGAACTTCCTTTTGTACATCAGTAGTTCAGAGTTGGGAAAGCACAGATACATCAAGAGCTGCTGAAATTTTTGGGAGTCAGGAAAGTTCAACTTCTGCACAGCTCCAAGGCTGAGGCAGCCACTGGCAGGAAGGCCAAGGTTGAGAACATGAAGCCAATTTCTGTAATTGGCCAAAAATTGTATAAAACTGTGCAAAAATACGGAACAAAATCCATTTGCTAACAGCTGATCAATGTATTTTTCCTTCAGATTTCACCACCTGAGTTATAAGATTAAGGAAAATTGGTTTCCCTCTGGTTTCCTCCTGATCTGTTCCTCATTTTGAAGCTAAAGATCCCTTCCCGAGGTCACCAAAGGTCCCACATCACTTACAGAGAGAAGTCTGTCTGCTGTTGGTCTCTTCTTTGGATTTTTTGTAAGTGCTATTTTGACAAAATTATGGAATGTTGCTGACCTTAAAGAAAAAGAGGGTTTATGTTGAATTTTTCAAGGTATTACTGATTTTGAGACAATAATCAATAATATTATTGTTGATTACAAGAGGGTGTGATGAAGTAGAATATCATACAAGTATCTCACCTCAGGTTTGAATAATTACATTCCCAAGTTAACAAAATAAGGAAAAAACCATTTGATTCATGAAACTTGCATGGAAAATATTTTGGTACAGAAAACAAACCAAGAATGGCACTGGGAATTTCTCCCAGGGTGAAGAAACCAGGAAAGGATGAAACCATTACCTGTCCCAACAACAGGGGCAAGGTCCCCATGACAGGAATCAAGGGGAAAGAATAAAGATTTGTCTTCTAGAACATACAAAGAGCACCAAAGAAGGGTCTCCTCTTCAAAAATAACAAATATTTTTGCCCTTTATCTGTAAAATCATAGAATGGTTTGGGTTGGATCCTAAGGATCATGTAATTCCACTGAAATACGGATCAAAGGAAGGAGCTCCACCTACCATTTTGCTTTTTCCTTTAGCTTTGGTGGTTGAAAATTACTTTTTGACATTAAAAACAGAGCCCTAAAGGGAAAGAAAGAATGAATAATGATATGATGTGATAAAAAAAATAAATTTCATTCTAAAATCTAAATACTTTAACACTTTATGGTGAGAATCATATTGATGGATTGGAATTTGCACTGGCTTAAAGGAGAGATACAGGGAATCTGTTGATTTTATCTTTAAATAAAATATTTGCAGTGCCACAATCCTGTTAAATATCAGGGTATGGCCTCTCTAGTGGTTTCCTACCAGCAGTAAATCTGTCCTTGTTCTTCACCACATTCTTGATTATGGAATCTCAGAATGGCTTGGATTGGAAGGGACCTTAAATCCCATTTCATTCCAACCCCCTGCCATGGGCAGGGACACCTCCCACTAGGCCAGGTGCCACCAAAAATGTAACAACTTCAAGATTTTGCTTCTAATTTCCAATCTGTCTTAGGCTGGAAATGGGGGTGTGTGTTCTATCCCTATGTGTCAGAGCTGGGGCAGTTCTCTCTGTCCATGGGGCAGTTTTTTCTTTATCCCTGCCACAGCCAACCCTCCCTCCAGGAGATCTCTGCTCTCCATGGCCACTGAGTGTCCCTGCAGGGCTGATCCAATGTCAGCATCCCATGGGAAGATGCTCCGCCCAGGGGAGGAGCCAAGCATTCCTGCCTGGATCCAATCTGAGCCTGGCCCAGCACAGCAGCCTGTGCCCCCTGCATTGCCAGAGGAGCAGCTTTCTGCTGCCCTGCATTGCCAGAGGGAGCCCAGGCCCATCTGCAGCAGCCCTGGAGCTGCAGAGGAAAACTCCCCCCTTGTGCAGGATCCGTGCTGCAGCAGAGCCACAGCTGGCACTGCAGGAGGGCTGGGCCCCCATGGCATGGGGCTGGGCCACCCCCTGGCACACAGGGGGCAGGGACTGCTCTCACTCTGGCAGGGGTTTATTTTCTTTTTTTTGGTATTATTTCATCTGTATTTTTAATTTTCCTAATAAAGAACTGTTATTCCTACTCCCATATCTTTGCCTGAGAGCCCCTTAATTTCAAAACTATAATAATTCAGAGGAGGGGTTTACATTTTCCGTTTCAGGGGAGGCTCCTGCCTTCCTTAGCAGACACCTGGCTTTTCAAACCAAGACACATCAAAAATGCAAGATTTCAGCAGACTGATGCCTTAGAGACAGACATGGAAACATTCAGTGCAGGAATCTCAGTTTGAGTTTCTCCCCTGAAGCTCCAGCGGAATCCTCCCAATTCCAGCTGGGATTCAGGGAGGTGCAGGGGGCAGAGGAGCCCCCCGGGCACAAACCTCATGGGGTGCAGGTCGAACATGGGCGGCTGCAGCTCTGCCAGCTCGATGGCAGTGATGCCCACGGCCCAGATGTCACACAGCTGGTTGTACCCCCCGTTCTTCTCCACCGCCGCCACCTCGGGCGCCATCCTGCAAAAGCAACACCTCCCTCAGGGCCTGCTCCACGGAGAGCCACACACGGGGCATGCACATTAAAAATATCCATTAAATAGTCAATATGAATCAAATAACATAAATAATATTAAATAAAATTTTAAAATATTTTTTATTTCATTTTATTTTATAAAAATTAAATTAAATTAAATTCACAGAATCCCTGGGTTGGGAGAGGCCTACAAGATCATGGAATCCAACCCAGCCCCAGCAGCTCAACTGAACCCTGGCACCCAGTGCCACATCCAGGCTTTGTTAAACACACCCAGGGATGGGGACTGCACCACCTCCCTGGGCAGAACATTCCAGAACTTTATCACTCTTTCTGTAAAAATTTTTTTTCTATTATCCAACCTGTATTTCCACATATATACATATAAATAAAATAAAAAATAAAATATTATTCTTATTTTTATGTGCAATTACTGGATGTCTGTGATTTATAATCTTAAATATCTCATATTCCCCCCTAAGAAAGAAAGAAGGAGGGGGGGGGGAATGAACAGGAGGAATACAAATATTTTTATGTCTAATGGAGTAAGTTAAAGATTTGATGTTCAGATTTGGTTTAAATTAAATTAAATTAATATAATATAATATAATATAATATAATATAATATAATATAATATAATATAATATAATATGATATAATATAATATAATATAATATAATATAATATAATATAATATAATATAATATAATATAATATAATATAATATAATATAATATAATATAATATAATATAATATAATATAATATAATATAATATAATATAATATAATATAATATAATCACTATAAATTTAAATTTATATTAATACTTTTAATGTTTTTTATTAACATTACAGACTAATTTAAGCTATACACTTATGACGATTCAATTTGTTTCAATACTATTCTACAAAGTTTGTATTTCAGGTGTTTGAATTAGGTTTTTTCCCCTAAAGCTCTGGAAATATCTTGGATCTAAGGATAATTAATGTATCTTTTCCACAGTGGGTATAATCTTTTGAAATGTGTGAACACAAACTAAGGGACACAAAATAAATGTGCTGAATACAACATCATAAAAACAAACAAAAATACAGAAAAAAAGTCACAATAAAGAGCAAGGTTAGGGACACAAATACTCAAAATCTCCTTATGGATTTATATCAGCATCTTAGGAGGGGAATGCAATTGGATCACCTCTGGACACATCATTTGCATGTGATTTGCATATGATTATTTGCATATTACATGCTGCCTCATGCAGACATTAATCAGTAGGGATGATTAAAAGATAATCTGGAAATCTGGTTTCCTTTCAGCACAGAAATCACTTTTCATCACTGGTTTTTAGTCACTAAAAATGTAAGGCTGAGAAACTAAATAACCATTGGTACCCCCCCAAAAAGGGAGAATAAAGTGCAAAAATAAATGTGGGAGAAACAACAACCCTGCTCAAATTCAAGGAGCTTTTGTTACAGCAACAAATCAGTGCTGCCCAGATTTTTACCCTTTGGGCATTTCACTTGGAAGAAAAGGGAATCGATTCAATTTCTACAGACATATGTGTGTGTTTGAGGATTTCTGGCATAAATACAGGCTCAGCTTTGCAGCACAGCAACCAAAGTGGTTTCTTACCAGTAAGGGGTGCCAATAAAGGATTTCCTCTTTGCAATAGTGGCTGTTATTTTTGCTGCTACCCCAAAGTCAGCTGGAAAATAAAATCAAACCATCAGAGCCTCAGAAATCACAGCTGAAGACCCCAATCTTACAGTGTTATAAGAAAGAACAATCACGTGTCTCACGCAAATTAAAAATTCATTAGGGAAACTGCTGAAGATTGATAATAGGATCATTAATGTCGTCAATGACAGGACATCAAATCAAAGAGTTTTCTTTCTACACACAGTTCCTCTCTTAGATCATTTTTTCCACCTCACAATACATCCACCAGAATTTTTGGATATTCAATTTAAGAGGAAAAACAGCATCATGCCTTGGAAAAGGCACTTTTTGTGTGTTATTTGTGGAGGAACTGATGGGGCAGCTGCTCTCTGCCCTGGACACTCTGTCTAGGGGCCAATCATCCTTGCCCCCAGAGCTCTCAAACATCAGGTGGTCCTGCAGAGCCAAAAACCATTTAAAGCCATTTTATTTGGATAAAATTTGCATTGGTGGCATGAAAGCAGGAGGATAACTTGGGGAAATGCAAGCAGGCAAAAGGAGGAACCCCTGTGCATGCCAAGTTTAAAGCAGGGACTGCAATCTCCTCTCAGTGTTGGGGTTTTAATCAATTTTTTCAGGTTTTACTCAATTTTTTCCTTTTTAAAATGCTCTCCTTTCCCAGCACAGCATTCCTGCTTCCAAAGCTCTCCTTCCCAACAGCATCTCTGCTTCCCCACAGGGGGCTGGAGGTTCAACTGCCCTGAATCCAGGGCACCCAGGGATGCCCATGGGATGGTCATCAACAGGATGATCCATGGGATGGTGACATCAATGGGATCCATGGGGTGGCTTGGATGGTGGCACCCATGGGATGGTGGCTTCCATGGGATGGTGGCATCAACAGGATGGTGGCATCCATGGGATGGTGACATCCATGGGGTGGTGGCATCCATGGGCTGGTGACATCCATGGGATGGTGACATCCATGGGATGGTGGCATCCATGGGATGGTGGCATCCATAGGATAGTGACATCTACGGAAGGGATGGTGGCATCCAGGGGATGGTGACATCCCATGGCAGGGATGGTGGCATCTACAGAATGGTGGCACCCCATGGAAGGGAAGGTGACATCCATGGGATGATGACACCCATGGGATGGTGGCATTTACGGAATGGTGGCACCCCATGGCAGGGATGGTGACATCCATGGCATGGTGGCATCCACCCATGGGATGGTTCCCATGGCAGCTCTCCCTGCACCCTGGGGTTTTGCCCCTCCACCACACCACCACAGCCAGGATCAGATCAGACCCCACTTTTGCAGAGGATAAAAGGTGACATCCAGGTAATGGCAGCCTGGCAAATTCCAAGAAAATCTGGGAGGCTTAAACACTCAGTGGCTGATTAATGAAATTATCTATAATTTCTTGACAGAATACAGAATTTCTCATCTTCTCCACAGCCTAGCCATGGATACACACTTTGTCATCACCTTCTAGCACCATCTCTTGCCCCAAATAATCATGGAATCATTTAGGTTGGAAAAAACCTTTCAATTATGGAGTCCAGCCCTTCCCCAGCAGTGCCCCACGTCCCCAGGTGCCACAGCCACATGGCTCCATAAATGAAATGAAATTAAATCCGTATTACAGAACTCAGGCAACTCACCCAATTTAACATCTCCATGGTCTGTTAGGAGAATGTTTGCACCCTAAAACAAAATGAAATCAAAATCTTTATCAGGAATATTTTCTCTGCATTTGGAACTGTAAGATAAATTTCTCAGGGTTCCAAGTTACCTTTATATCTCTGTGCATTTTGCCCTTCATGTGTAAATAAGCAAGACCCTGGAAATAAAAGACACAATGAATTATTCTGCCATTTGTTAACATCCCACAAAGCCAATTCTATTTAATAAATTTAATTTTCTCAATCTATTTGATTTGGAAATGGAGACATTTGAGTTTTGCAGATAAGGGAAGCTTCATCTTGTATTTCTTTGCTATCAGCAGTCACAAAATGAATTTTATTTATCTGGTTGCAGTGTTTTACCCCCACACATCATTAAATTTACCACCACAGGGCAGGCAGGCAGTTCAAAATGGAAGCAAATATTTGCAATATATCACACTAGAATTTCTTTGTGATTTTTATTTACAGTATGGAAAATAACAGGTTACCCCTGGTTAATTGGTGTCTGCCTGATTCCCAACAGAAATGCTGGAATTGAACTAAATTTCTGTATCTGCTTTATTTCCATGGAATAAACACTTTATTGTGCACCTGCACAAGCACAGTACCTGCAGAGTTTCTCTGCACACATAAGCAATCTGCAGCTCCGACAGAGGTCCTGTGACTGCAAACAAAGATTCAAAAATTAACTTTACAACATAAATAACACCGTGAGAGCAGCCACAAAGAGGCTCGGCCATGCCAAAGTTAAAGGCTGGTCTTCCATGGTCTGTATTGTGCACTGAGCTGAAAAGAGGGGTTTGTTTGCTTGTTGTACAGAAAGGCTTTCTGCAAAGAAACCCCAAACAGCCCCACCACAGAGGACAATACCCACAGCGAGAAAAAAACCTGCTCTCACTGCATTTAATTAGTATTTTATGAGTGATTTTGCAGTACTCTGTTGTTATCAGGAAACTAAAAGCGACATCTGCTAATATTTTAATATTAGAAATGGGAATGTTTCATATCAGGGACTGTCTAAGGGGCTTGGAATTGGTTTAAATTGTTTTAATTCTTTTAAAATTGTTTTAAATTTTGTTTTGTACTAAATAGTTGAAAAATAAAGCAGAAAGAGCTCAGGGATCCAAAACCTCAGAGTTATCATTTAAAGGCACAGCAAGTCCCCAGCTGTTTTTCCAACAACTCCAATAAATTATTCTACAGCATCAACAGCTCCAGATGAAACTTCAGGAAGGAAAATAATGCAAGAGTGAGATGGTACTTCACAGGGGGAGGAATAAAAGTAATTTTTCCCCTTTAAAGCTCAAATTTGGAGATTTCCCAATGAAAACTCTTTCCTCACGCCATGCACAGTGTCCATATCCAACTGTTCTGCCATAAAACGTCAAATATTAAATGTCAAATATTAAATGTCAAATATTATGTCAATATTAAAATGTCAATATTATAAATATGAAAAATGCTGCTCACCATATCTGGAAAGTGCTCTCAAAATCTATTGACTGCAGCTAAAAAACACTTTATGCCTCCCAAAAACCCCACATTCAGTGCCAACTGTTCCCTGGAGGTTTATTATTTATTTTTTCTTTTTGCAGAAAGCTTCCCAAAGTAAAAAAAAGTGAAAATAATTGGCCAAGTACCGTGGTAAATGTCCTGGAGGGATCCCCCACCACAGTATTCCATGCATATCCACAGCTTCTCACGGCTACAAAACAAAATTCAAACACAGGCATCAGAAGCTGACTGATCTGGATGCAGAACATCATAACTTAAATTATTTTCTATTATTCTTGATCACTCTCTGTTAAAAAGTACATATTCTGATACATGACCAGCAGTTAATGTGATATTGAATATAAAAATTCCATGTTAAAAATATAAAATATTGATCTCCTCCACCTCTGTGGAATTTTCCACCACCAAACTCCAGAGCCAGGATCAGACCCCACTTTTGCAGAGAGGATTAAACACATCCAGGTAATGGCAGCCTGGCAAAAACAAGAAAATCTTTATTAAACGCTATCAACAAAATTAATGAAAATCTTTCATTCTCAGAATGAATTTCATCTTCTTAAATTAGCCATGGATACACTCATTATCATCTAAAAACTCTTTCTAAATAATCATGGAATTATTTAGGTTGGAAAAACCATTTCAATTATGGAGTCCAGCCCTTCCCAGGCCCCAGGTGCCACAGCCACATGGGCTCCATAAATGAAATGAAAATTAAATCCAGAATATTCAGAACTCAAGCAAAATTTACCCAATTTAATATCCCCCATGGTCTGTTAGGAGAATGTTTGCAACCCTAAAACAAATGAAATCAAAATCTTTATCAGGAATATTTTCTCTGGATTTGGAACTGTAAGATAAATTTCTCAGGGTTCCAAGTTACCTTTATATCTCTGTGCATTTTGCCCTTCATGTAAATAAGCAAGACCCTGGAAATAAAAAGACACAATGAATTATTCTGCCATTTGTTAACATCCCACAAAGCCAATTCTATTTAATAAATTTAATTTTCTCAATCTATTTGATTTGGAAATGGAGACATTTGAGTTTTGCAGATAAGTGAAGCTTCATCTTGTGTTTCTTTGGCCTCAGCAGTCACAAAATGAATTTTATTTATCTGGTTGCAGTGTTTTACCCCACACATCATTAAATTTACCACCAAAAACAAGGCAGGCAGTTCAAAATGGAAGCAAATATTTGCAATATATCACACTAGAATTTCTTTGTGATTTTTATTTACAGTATGGAAAATAACAGGTTACCCCTGGTTAATTGGTGTCTGCCTGATTCCCAACAGAAAGGCTGGAATTGAACTAAATTTCTGTATCTGCTTTATTTCCATGGAATAAACACTTTATTGTGCACCTGCACAAGCACAAGCAGCTGCAGAGTTTCTGCACACATAAGAATCTGCAGCTCCGACAGAGGTCCTGTGACTGAAAACAAAGATTCAAAAAATTAACTTTACAACATAAATAACACCGCAGAGCAGCCACAAAGAGGCTCGGCCATGCCAAAGATTAAAGGCTGGTCTTCCATGGTCTGTATTGTGCACTGAGCTGAAAAGAGGGGTTTGTTTGCTTTTATACAGAAAGGCTTTCTGCAAAGAAACCCCAAACAGCCCCACCACAGAGGACAATACCCACAGCGAGAAAAACCTGCTCTCACTGCATTTAATTAGTATTTTATGAGTGATTTTGCAGTACTCTGTTGTTATCAGGAAACTAAAAGCGACATCTGCTAATATTTTAATATTAGAAATGGGAATGTTTCATATCAGGGACTGTCTAAGGGGCTTGGAATTGGTTTAAATTGTTTTAATTCTTTTAAAATTGTTTTTAATTTTTTTTGGTACTAAATAGTTGAAAAATAAAGCAGAAAGAGCTCAGGCATCCAAAACCTCAGAGTTATCATTTAAAGGCACAACAAGTCCCCAGCTGTTTTTCCAACAACTCCAATAAATTATTCTACAGCATCAACAGCTCCAGATGAAACTTCAGGAAGGAAAATAATGCAAGAGTGAGATGGTACTTCACAGGGGGAGGAATAAAAGTAATTTTTCCCCTTTAAAGCTCAAATTTGGAGATTTCCCAATGAAAACTCTTTCCTCACGCCATGCACAGTGTCCATATCCAACTGTTCTGCCATAAAACGTCAAATATTAAATGTCAAATATTAAATGTCAAATATTATGTCAATATTAAAATGTCAATATTATAAATATGAAAAATGCTGCTCACCATATCTGGAAAGTGCTCTCAAAATCTATTGACTGCAGCTAAAAAACACTTTATGCCTCCCAAAAACCCCACATTCAGTGCCAACTGTTCCCTGGAGGTTTATTATTTATTTTTTCTTTTTGCAGAAAGCTTCCCAAAGTAAAAAAAAGTGAAAATAATTGGCCAAGTACCGTGGTAAATGTCCTGGAGGGATCCCCCACCACAGTATTCCATGCATATCCACAGCTTCTCACGGCTACAAAACAAAATTCAAACACAGGCATCAGAAGCTGACTGATCTGGATGCAGAACATCATAACTTAAATTATTTTCTATTATTCTTGATCACTCTCTGTTAAAAGTACATATTCTGATACATGACCAGCAGTTACACTGTTATTAATCCAAATTCTTGTGTTATTAATATAAATTCTCATGTTATCAATATAAAAATATTGATATAAAAATATAAAAATATAATTTTCACCAATCAAAACAAATGCCAAAGTCTCTGGGAAATATTTAAACATCATTAAACATAAAAGGTGGTGCTTTAACTCTACAATAAAACACCTGATGTTTATCTGCTATCAGCAAAATTACACTAAATGTTTCAATCTCAGTGTTTCAATCTTAAATTGAAATTACCTCATTATATCTAAAAAACTCTTCTAAATTCAGAATTAGATATTAGAAATTTAGTTCCAGTGGAGTCCATTTGGGCTGCAGGGATTATTTAAATGCAGCCCTCCAAGAAAAAGTTGAAATCTCACAGAAAAAAGACCAAGCAGGCAAAGTGCAGATTTATATCCCCACAGAGCCAATTGATAAATGGCAGAGTTGCACAGAAATGGAGAATATTCCCTGATTTCCTGGATAAAATTTAATGTATAATATTCAATATTTTCCAGTATAACATTTAATGGAAGGTGCAGGGAGCTGACACCACCTTGGTTCTGCCCTTTGTTACACCAGAACTGTGAGAAATGTTATTTCCAGCAGCTCAGATTTTCAACTCCCCAGCCATGGTTTCATAGCCCAGACAACTATAATTAAATCAAATATCCAAAGGCAATTCTGCTCCAGAGAAATAATGAGCTGCTTTTACATTAGAACTGATAAATGTGTGAGTAGGACTGGATATGTTGCAAGAGTCTCCAAGGGAAATGGTTCTTTCTGTTCCTAGTGATAAAAATATTCCAGCCTTTTGGCCAGCAGAGAAAACAAAATATTAGTCACTTTTGGTTTTTAGAGCCAATTGGGTTGGCAAAAAAAAAAACAACAAAAAACCAAGGGCAATTCAACCTCTGGAAGAAGATTTAATGAGGATACAGGACTAAACCAGACTGGGAATGTTTTAGGAGAGAACCAGCAGGAATATTGATATGAAAATTGGGATTTACCTGAGATAACTCCCAAAATAGGCGACTATGTTGCAATGTTTGCATTCTTTAACCATATAGATCTCCTGCTGGATCAGGGAGAAGTCATCTCCTGAAAAACAGGAAGCAGCCAGGGTTACATGATGAACGTTCAGAGAGCTCTGGAGGGACACAGAATTTGGGAAAACATTCCAAGGCTCGTCCCCCCAGCTGGGTTCCCTGTGCTGAGCTTTGCTCAGGTGCTGGGTTTGGGTTCTTTTTGCCACCTCTGTCAAGGTCAGGACTGAAGGCACTCGAGATGATGGCTGGGACTCAGATGTTTATCAGTTCTTATCTCTGTCACAGTCTCACAAACCCTGAGTTCTGCAGCACTTCACTCTAACAAACTAAAAATGGAGCCCCATCTCTCTCTCTGCAGGGCCTTTTAAGGGTAAACTGTCCAGTTAAGAAATGACACCTCAATTATTTTCCCTTTTAACCAATAACCAACCACCCCTGCCTGCAATGGGGACTTTTTTATCCAATTACACAAAAACCCCCAAACCCATGGAGAAGAAGATCCAATGCCCAAGGAGCAAAACCAACTAAAAACCTCCATCTTGCAGTATATCTATTACTAATCTAAAACCCCAAACTACTCAGTTTCCCCTTCAAATATCTGACCTATTCAAACCCACACCCCTTGTCCCAGTTCTGTCATTCCATTTTGGAAATGGGGTCCACTGAGCTCAGGTCAATGCAGTGTTCTCTCAGGGGTCAGAGCTTGTCAGCCCAAAACCCCAAAACTCTCAGCACCCAGGGTTCCAACAGGTTTCCATCTGTCCCTGGCGTGTTGTCCCATCTGGAGAGGCCCAGGAAGCACCAGGAGCTGGAAAAGTGGTGATGGAAAGCCCAGGGAAGGAGCAAAGCTGGAAGTGAGTTAATGGAAATGGGAGCCGGGGAGCAGAGTTATTGGGTTAAAAGTTGAAATAAATGAGGTGTCATTTCCTAATTGGACAGTTTATCCTTAAAAGGCCTCATAGAGAGAGAGAGAGCGTTCTACTAACAAGATACAACATGGCTGTCTCTGTCTACGAGGCCTTTTAATGATAAACTGTCCAATTAAGAAATGACACCTGAATTATTTTCCCTTTTAACCCAATAACCAACCACCCCTGCCTGCAACGGGGACTTTTTATCCAATTACACAAAACCACCCAAACCCATGGAGAAGGAGGTGAAGAACAAGAACCAGCCTCACTCTAACACCTCCATCTTGCTTTATATCTATTACTAATCTAAAACCCCAAATTCTGAGTTTTCCACCCTGTGATATCACACACTTCTATCCAAACCCCACACCCACACTCCCAGTTCTGTCATTCCATTTTGGAAGCTTCTCCATGGCCTCAGGTCAGTGCAGTGTTCTCCTGGGGGTCAGAGCCTGGCAGCACAGAAATCTGAAATTCTCAGCATCCAGAATTCCAACAGTGAGGCACAAATATTTTTTCAAGACCAAGAGAGCAGGGCTGGCACAAATATTTCTTGAAGACCACCAGAGCTGCTGGCCTGAGAGTGACCCATGAGTTCAGAGGGCTCCAGGAAAGCAGCACAGGGATCCAGGCAGGGACGGGAGGAAATTCAAAATTTACTTTTCAAGCTTTGTTTCCATCCAGCTGCTCCCAGCACAAGGCTCCCGACAGGAGCGAGGATTGCTGGATTCCAGAGCCTGGAAAGAGTGGAGCCCACGTTCCACAGGCTGGTTATGAGGAATATTTCATTCCCAAGGGTCCTGGATGGAGCATATGAGCCTGCACACCCACTCAGTGACTCAGAGCTCAGGAGGGGGGGTTGGGTGGTTGTGCACATTGCCACATCCTAAATACTTTTTTTTTGGTGAAAAAAAAAAGATCTACTAAAAAATCCATTATGAGCAGGGCACGTTCTGCCACTTTAACATAAAGGGGTAATTTTTATAAATTAAAAAAGCAATAATTTCAGAGATGCAATTTGTTTGTATTTATACAGATAATAAATCCCCTTGAGAGAATTTCCAAGCAGAGGAAGTTCTCCCCAGAACCCTGAACTCAAACCCTGCAGCTCTGCTTTCATTATTTTATATACTATTAACTTTTTTCATCCTCTGACATGGAAGGACAAAGGGGAATGGCTTTAAGCTGAGGAAAGGGATATTTAGATGGGATATGAGGAAGAAATTCCTGGCTGGGAGGGTGGCAGGCCCTGGCACAGCTGTGGCTGCCCCTGGATCCCTGGCAGTGCCCAAGGCCAGGCTGGATAATTAGCCCCTGGGATGATGGAAGGTGTCCCATCTACAGGGGGTGGGATGGGATGAAAGGTTTTCCTATCCCTGCAAACCCAAATTATTCTGGGATGTTTACTTTTGTTTCAAGTTTCCCCGGTAAAATTCCCTCCTATATTAAAGTCAGGGATGTCCAACCCAGAAAACATGAAGAGCTTTATCCTGCTCCCTTTAATTTAGATGATTTTGACAAGTCCAAGAGGACTCAAGCACTGGTGTAAATTGAATTTTCATGTGTTTACGAAGTAGCAGCACAGCTAATATTTTTTAATAACCCTTTAAAGGGAGATGTTTATATTTGCTGAGCTTTGAGGCAGCTTCCTGAGAACAGTGTCACTGGGTAAAAGAAGAACCAGTGTGTTATAAAGAAATCATCACAACCTTCATGTCTCAGTGACTGCCAGGCTTTCATTTAAGAAAATAACTACAAAATACAAAGGAAAAAAAGGAACCAACTCCCCAGGAATTCACCCTGACTGATTTAAGTAAATCCCCAAGGGCTTCTTGATGTTGGATTATGTGAAGAAAACACTTCACTGGGGCAGGAAAACAGTAGTAGAGGAAGTTTCAAATGTCAAGATGCTTTTTTTATAAACATCAGTAGTATTTTTTAACCAATGAAAAAGAGAAAAAGGCAACACAATTTCTATAAAATTAGCAGAGATTTCACACTGGGCTTGGTTTAGGGATTCCTTGCAAGCTTTGCTTGGATTCACATCCTGCTGATAAATTATCACTGTGAGTGAAGGATTCCTGAGTTTGAGAATCATGGATTGGGTTGGGTTGGAAGGAACCTAAATCCCATCCCATCCCACCCCTTCCCATGGGCAGGGACACCTCCCACCTCTGCCCCAGGCTGCTCCAAACCCCATCCAGCCTGGCCTTGGGCACTACCAGGGATCCAGGGCAGCCAGCTGCTCTGGCCATTCCAGCCCAGCCCTCCCCACCCTCCCAGCCAGGAATTCCTTCCAATACCCAACTTGAATCTACCCTCTCCCAGTTTAAAGCCATTCCCCTGTCCTGTCCCTCCATCCTTGTTTAAAGTCCCTCTCATTCCTTTTTAAGATTCTTAATTCAAACTTAAATCTCATGGGATTCATTCCTCCATTTCCCCAACAAACTTCCTAAAGGAAATTGTTTGAATTCTCAGTGATAACAACTGGAGAATTTTCAAACTGCTCAAACATTTTCAAGAATGAACAATAATTTGAAAGTTAAAATCCTCTCTTACTGAAAAATTCATCTTTCTCCACAACCCCTTGTCCATGGCTCAGAGATCAATGCCAAATGCCAGTGGCCCTTCAAACCAAAGAATCCTTTGAAATGTCAGCTGCAGCCTTTCAGCACAGCTGAGTCCCTGACCTGCTGGAACCCTGGGTGCTGAGAATTTCAGATTTCTGTGCTGTAGGCTCTGACCCCCAGGAGACACTGCACTGACCTGGGGGTGGAGAAGCTTCCAAAATGGGAATGAAGGTGAACTGTATGTGGGGTTTGATATAAGTGTGGGTATCACGGGGAAACTTAAGAGTTTGGGGTTTAGATTAATGTAGATATAAAAGCAAAATGGAGGTTTGAGGGTGAGGTTGGTTCTTGTTCTTCAACTTTTTCCATGGGTTTGGGTGGTTTTGTGTAATTGATAAAAAGTCCCATTGCAGCCATGGTGGTTGGTGTTAAGTTTAAAGGAAAATAACTCAGGTGTCATTTCTTAATTGGACAGCTTATCCTGGTGTGGCCTTGTAGAGAGAGAGACATGGCGGTCCATTTTTAGTTTGTTAGAGTGAAGTGCTGCAAACTCAGGGTTTGTGAGACTGTGACATTGTCCTGGGTTGCAAGATATGTGTGCTCTATCCCCATGTGTCCAGAGCTAGGGCAGCTCTCTGCTGTTCTTGGGGCAGTTTTTCCTTTATCCTCCCACAGCCAACCCTCCTCCAGGAGATCTCTGCTGTCCATGGCCACTGAGTGTCCCTGCAGGGGTGATCAATGCCAGCATCCCATGGGAGATGCCCGCCCAGGGAGGAGCTGCATTTCTGCCTGGATCCAATCTGAGCCTGGCCCAGCAGCAGCCTTGCCCCTGCATTGCCAGAGGAGCAGCTTTCTGCTGCCCTGCATTGCCAGAGGGGAGCCCAGGCCCATCTGCAGCAGCCCTGGAGCTGCAGGAGAAAAACTCCCCCCTTGTGCAGGGATCCGTGCAGCAGAGCCAGCTGGCACTGCAGGAGGGCTGGGCCCCCCCCATGGCATGAGGCTGGGCCACCCCTCAGCACACAGGGGCAGGGACTGCTCACTCTGGCACTGGTTTGGTTTTTGTTGTACTATTGCATTTGTATTTTTAATTTTCCTAATTCCGCATTCTGCCTGAGCCCCTTAATTTCAAAATTATACACTTGACCGAGGGTTTACATTTTCCATTTGCAAGGAAGGCTCCTTCCCTAGCAGACACCTGGTTCCAAACCCAGACAAAACATAAATAAGAACTAATAAACGTCTGAATGCCAACAAGAAATACTGTCTTGTGCATTTAATCCCAACCCTGGCACAAAGAAGCAAAGCCTCCGACACCGCCCCACGTGAAAATCCTGTTGAGAACACCCCCAGAACAGGAAAAACCTGGGAGGCAGCAGCTGGAGCTGTGCGTGGATCGCTGCCGAGCGCCAGGGCAGCTCTAGGAACTGTGACTAACGGGGAAATTGAAGGAATGATTTTTTGGGCTAGAAAAGCACCGATGGTGAGAAGATAACAACCTTCATGCACATAAAAGATGGCAGGGAAGTGGGCAGAAGGGAGCATCTGTTCCAGTTTTATAATAGGATAATTAGCAATGGGATTAAATTATTTTCATCTATCTTTGCCTGGGAGATGAAAAGGCTTTTTGTTTCAAGTTTCCCCGGTAAAATTCCCTCCTATATTAAAGTCAGGGATGTCCAACCCAGAAAACATGAAGAGCTTTATCCTGCTCCCTTTAATTTAGATGATTTTGACAAGTCCAAGAGGACTCAAGCACTGGTGTAAATTGAATTCTTCATGTGTTTATTGAAGTAGCAGCACAGCTAATATTTTTTAATAACCTCTTTTAAAGGAGATGTTTATATTTGCTGAGCTTTGAGGCAGCTTCCCTGAGAACAGTGTCACTGGCAAAAGAAGAACCAGTGTGTTATAAAGAAATCATCACAACCTTCATGTCTCAGTGACTGCCAGGCTTTCATTTAAGAAAATAACTACAAAATACAAAGGAAAAAGGGAACCAACTCCCAGGAATTCACCCCTGACTGATTTAAGTAAATCCTCAAGGGCTTCTTGATGTTGGATTATGTGAAGAAACACTTCACTGGGGCAGGAAAACAGTAGTAGAGAAGTTTCAAATGTCAAGATGCTTTTTATAAACATCAGTAGTATTTTTTTAACCAATGAAAAAGAGAAAAGGCAACACAATTTCTATAAAATTAGCAGAGATTTCACACTGGGCTTGGTTTAGGGATTCCTTGCAAGCTTTGCTTGGATTCACACATCCTGCTGATAAATTATCACTGTGAGTGAAGGATTCCTGAGTTTCGAGAATCATGGATTGGGTTGGGTTGGAAGGGAACTTAAATCCCATCCCATCCCACCCCTTTTCCATGGGCAGGGACACCTCCCACTGCCCCAGGCTGCTCCAAACCCCATCCAGCCTGGCCTTGGGCACTGCCAGGGATCCAGGGGCAGCCACAGCTGCTCTGGCCATTCCAGCCCAGCCCCTCCCCACCCTCCCAGCCAGGAATTCCTTCCCAATACCCAACTTGAATCTACCCTCTCCCAGTTTAAAGCCATTCCCCTGTCCTGTCCCTCCATCCCTTGTTTAAAGTCCCTCTCATTCCTTTTTATAAGATTCTTTAATTCAAACTTAAATCTCATGGATTCATTCCTCCCATTTCCCCAACAAACTTCCTAAAGGAAATTGTTGAATTCTCAGTGATAACAACTGGAGAATTTTCAAACTGCTCAAGCATTTTCAAGAATGAACAATATTGAAAGCAAAATCCTCTCACCCCCCACTGAAAAAATTCCATCTTTCTCCACAACCCCTTGTCCATGAGCTCAGAGGATCCAATGCCAAATGCCAGTGGCCTCTTCAAACCAAAGAATCCTTGAAATGTCAGCTGCAGCCTTTCAGCACAGCTGAGTCCTGACCTGCTGGAACCCTGGGTGCTGAGAATTTCAGATTTCTGTGCTGCCAGGCTCTGACCCCCAGGAGAACACTGCACTGACCTGAGGGTGTGGAGAAGCTTCCAAAATGGAATGACAGAACTGGGATTGTGGGTGTGGGGTTTGGATAGAAGTGTGGGTATCACGGGGGGGGAAACTTAAGAGTTTGGGGTTTTAGATTAGTAATAGATATAAAGCAAAATGGAGGTTTGAGGGTGAGGCTGGTTCTTGTTCTTCAACTTCTTTTCCATGGGTTTGGGTGGTTTTGTGTAATTGGATAAAAAGTCCCCATTGCAGCCATGGGTGGTTGGTTATTGGGTTAAAAGGAAAATAACTCAGGTGTCATTTCTTAATTGGACAGTTTATCCTTAAAAGGCCTTGTAGAGAGAGAGATGGCGGTCCATTTTTAGTTTGTTAGAGTGAAGTGCTGCAGAACTCAGGGTTTGTGAGACTGTGACATTGTCCTGGGTTGTAAGATATGTGTGTGCTCTATCCCCATGTGTCAGAGCTGGGGCAGCTCTCTGCTGTTCTTGGGGCAGTTTTTCCTTTATCCCTCCCACAGCCAACCCTCCCTCCAGGAGATCTCTGCTGTCCATGGCCACTGAGTGTCCCTGCAGGGCTGATCCAATGCCAGCATCCCATGGGGAGATGCTCCGCCCAGGGGAGGAGCCAAGCATTCCTGCCTGGATCCAATCTGAGCCTGGCCCAGCACAGCAGCCTTTGCCCCCTGCATTGCCAGAGGAGCAGCTTTCTGCTGCCCTGCATTGCCAGAGGGAGCCCAGGCCCATCTGCAGCAGCCCTGGAGCTGCAGAGGAAAACTCCCCCCTTGTGCAGGATCCGTGCTGCAGCAGAGCCACAGCTGGCACTGCAGGAGGGCTGGGCCCCCATGGCATGGGGCTGGGCCACCCCCTGGCACACAGGGGCAGGGACTGCTCTCACTCTGGCACTGGTTTGGTTTCTTTTGTTGTAATATTGCATTTGTATTTTTAATTTTCCTAATTCCCATATCTTTGCCTGAGAGCCCCTTAATTTCAAAATTATAATAATTTGGACCGAGGGGTTTACATTTTCCATTTCAAGGAAGGCTCCTTCCTCAGCAGACACCTGGCTTTCCAAACCCAGACAAACATAAATAAGAACTAATAAACGTCTGAATGCCAACAAGAAATACTGTCCTGTGCATTTAATCCCAACCCTGGCACAAAGAAGCAAAGTTTCCACACTGCCCCACGTGAAAATCCTGTTGAGAACACCCCCAGAACAGGAAAACCTGGGAGGCAGCAGCTGGAGCTGTGTGTGGATCACTGCTGAGTGCCAGGGCAGCTCTAGGAACTGTGACTAACGGGGGAAATTGAAGGGAATGCAGATTTTTGGGCTAGAAAAGCACTGACAGTGAGAAGATAACAACCTTCATGCACATAAAAGATGGCAGGGAAGTGGGCAGAAGGGATAATCTGTCTCCAGTTTTATAATAGGATAATTAGCAATGGGATTAAATTGCCTTCATCTACATTGCCTGGGCAGATGAAAAGGTTTTCCTGACTGGAGAAATATCAGGGATGTGAATCTGGGATGTTTACTTTTGTGTAAAATTTCCAGCATTTTTTTTGGTTGAAATTTCCATCAAATGAAATTAAAAAAAAAAAAAAAAAAAAAAAAGAAAACACTCAACAAAACCCACCAGGAATGACTTGGAATGATGCTGCCTGTAGTAGAGGGAGACAGCAAAGATGATCTTGTGATTTGCTATTTATAGATGAAGAATTCATCCAAGAAATGGGGGTTACTTATAGAGAAAGGGGGGGAAAGGGTTTGGAAAAGAAAGAGGAAAGAAGACAGGGAGCTGACAGAGAAGTAGCAAACAGATGGAAAGAAGAAAAGTTATCCATGAGAAAAGTTTGGCTAAAATATGGAGGAAATTTTTCTGAAAGATGAGACACAGAGATAGGGGAGAAGATGTATAGCTGCTCAAAGATGACAAGAATGAATACAAAACAAACTAATTCAGAATTTCCAGGCAGCTGCACTATTAATCTTGGCAAGACACCCTGGAATAGGGCAAAAATTAAATATCCTTGGATAGCAGGAAAAAAACCAGACAGCATTTGTACAAAATATTCACTGAGAGGGAGACAGCAAGATAAAAAGAATTAGACCAAAGGTGACAAAACATCCATACAAAAATAACCTGGTTTAGCAGTCAGGGATTTGATGGTGAACAATTGGGAATTGGGAAGATTGGGGTTTGCCTGCTCCCATGATGGCAGTTTTGGGACGTGTGGCAGTTTGGGACGTGTGGCAGTTTGGGATGTGTGGCAGTTTTGGGCAGTTTGGGATGTGTGGCAGTTTGGGATGTGTGGCAGTTTGGGATGTGTGGCAGTTTGGGATGTGTGGCAGTTTGGGACGTGTGGCAGTTTTGGGCAGTTTTGGGATGTGTGGCAGTTTGGGATGTGTGGCAGTTTGGGACGTGTGGCAGTTTGGGATGTGTGGCAGTTTGGGACGTGTGGCAGTTTGGGATATGTGGCAGTTTGGGACGTGTGGCAGTTTGGGATGTGTGGCAGTTTGGGATGTGTGGCAGTTTGGGATGTGGGCAGTTTTGGGGCAGTTTGGGATGTGTGGCAGTTTTGGGATGTGTGGCAGTTTTGGGCAGTTTGGGATGTGTGGCAGTTTGGGATGTGTGGCAGTTTGGGACGTGTGGCAGTTTGGGACGTGTGGCAGTTTTGGGCAGTTTGGGACGTGTGGCAGTTTGGGATTTGTGGCAGTTTGGGATGTATGGCAGTTTGGGATGTGTGGCAGTTTGGGATGTGTGGCAGTTTTGGGACATGTGGCAGTTTTGGGACGTGTGGCAGTTTGGGATGTGTGGCAGTTTTGGGATGTGTGGCAGTTTGGGATGTGTGGCAGTTTTGGGACATGTGGCAGTTTTGGGATGTGTGGCAGTTTGGGATGTGTGGCAGTTTTGGGCAGTTTGGGATGTGTGGCAGTTTGGGATGTGTGGCAGTTTTGGGATGTGTGGCAGTTTTGGGATGTGTGGCAGTTTGGGACGTGTGGCAGTTTGGGATGTGTGGCAGTTTGGGATGTGTGGCAGTTTGGGATGTGTGGCAGTTTTGGGCAGTTTGGGACGTGTGGCAGTTTGGGATGTGTGGCAGTTTGGGACGTGTGGCAGTTTTGGGATGTGTGGCAGTTTGGGACATGTGGCAGTTTTGGGATGTGTGGCAGTTTGGGATGTGTGGTACACTGGGTGGGAACATCCAGCAGGGGAATGCTGCACAGTCTGAGCCCCCACAGGCTCCTCTGCTGTGGGGATTTAGCTCTGCAGGGAGCCCCACAGCCCCACAGGGGAATTTTCTCCTTGGACAGCACAAGAGGAGGCTGTTTGTCCCCAGCTGCCAGGGAGGGGACTGCAGGAACCCAGCCCCGGCCATGGGGTGGGATCTGGGCCCATCCCACAAGATGAGCAAGGTAAGGCCTGCTAAATTCATGATAAATCCATATTTAAATGGGAGATCATGGAGGAAACTGGTGGCACATCAACAGCTGTGAATTATTCTACCTGCAGAGCTCACCTGTGGGAGAGGCTGGGAGAGCTGGGAATGTTCCCCTGGAGAGGAGAAGGCTCCAGGGAGAGCTCAGAGCCCCTGGCAGGGCCTGCAGGGGCTCCAGGAGAGCTGGAGAGGGGCTGGGGACAAGGGATGGAGGGACAGGAGCCAGGGAATCGCTCCCAGTGCCAGAGGGCAGGGATGGGTGGGAGATTGGGAATTGGGAATTCCTGGCTGGGATGGAATTCCCAGAGCAGCTGTGGCTGCCCCTGGATCCCTGGCAGTGCCCAAGGCCAGGCTGGACACTGGGGCACCCTGGGACAGTGGGAGGTGTCCCTGCCATGGCAGGGGTGGCACTGGATGGGATTTTAGGTCCCTTCTAAACCAAACCATTCCATGATTCTGTGCACAGCTGGAATGTAGAGAGATCCTGCCAGGTTTTCCTGGATGGAGAGCAGCTGCACCCTGGGTCCTGCAGCACGGGAAGGCTCTGCTGGCTCCAGGGCCCATCACACAGCACTGCTGCTCTCTGGGCATTCCTGATCCTCGTGGCTTTTAGCCAAGTTTATTCCTGCACCTATTTTCACCTGCTCCACTGCTCTCAGTGGTCCCATCCTGCAGGAAGACCCCAGGTCGCTTTTCACAACAACCCCTGGGGAGAGCTGTGAATCCTTTCGCTGTCCAGAAGGCGACTTCTTGGGGGAGAAACTCCTGGGTTTTGTTTTAAATCGGTTTATCCTGCATCACTTCAGAGCTGCTGCTGTGTGGGAGCAGAGGGAGGAGAGAAGTGATGGCACTCAGAGACACCCCAGTGTCACCAGAGGGTGGGACAGAGGCACGTCTGAAGAGACCAGCCCTTCAAGGTGCAGCACCCCTGTCCAATCCCTCACAGTCCCCACCATGGACATGACATCATGGACATCTCCTGATGGACATGGAGATGTGACTCCCAAACCTCTCCAGGCACCTTGACCTGGGATTTTTAATGCTATAACAAAGATTTGGGATTTTAACACTATAATTAACATTAATAATTTAAAAATTAGATTCTATTTAACAACAGGATTGGAGGGACACTTGTAAGGGACACTGAAGGATGAAGAGCAGTGTCACACCACTGCAGCCTCTGCTGGGACCACTCCTCAAACATTTCTTATTTCAACAACCTGAGTTCCCAAACAAGGAGAGGAATCCCTATGGGAATGACAACTATCTGCTCCAGTCCACAGCCCAGCAACCTCCAGCTCTCCTGGAGCCCCTTCAGGCCCTGCCAGGGGCTCTGAGCTCTCCCTGGAGCCTTCTCCTCTCCAGGGGAACATTCCCAGCTCTCCCAGCCTCTCCCACAGGTGAGGCCTGTGCTGACTCCCCAGCATCCCTGCGCTCCAACAGATCCCAGACACTCACTCCAAACCACTCTCCTGAAGCTCAGGAAGGTTCAGGCTATGCTGATGAAAGGGATCTCTCATCCTGTTTTATCCATATCTTCTATTGAATTTTTTATATGCTGATTTATCCAGACTGCTTTTCACAGGACTCATGGAAACCTGCAGTCTGACAGAAAGAATTTCAATTCCCCAAAGTTGAAACTCAAGAAACTTGATTCCAAGCAGGAGCAGCTATTAGGAAACAGTGATGTTTCCAGCAGCAGATTTTCCTGCTGGGCACGGAGCTGCCAACTGCTAACCACTGATGCTCCTCATTACCTCTCTGCTGATTCTAAATATTTCTGATGGTGATGTGCTGCCACGAGCTCCACAGCAAGGAGCACCCCAGAGTTTGGAGTGAGTGGTCCAACACCAGAACAATTTCCCTGTGGATTTTCTCTTCTGCCCAGCCTGGTCATGAGCAGCCTCTCAATATACAATTGGTAATTACAAGTATAGAATTGGTAATTACAAATATATAACTGGTAATTACAAATCTATAATTGGTATTGCCCAGAGAAGCTGCAGCTGTCCCCTGGAGTGTCCAAGGCCAGGCTGGACAGAGCTTGGAGCAGCCTGGGATGGTGGAAGGTGTCCCTGCCATGGCAGGGGTGGATTGGGATGATCCTTAAGGTCCCTTCCAACCCCAACCATTCAGGGATTCTGGGATTCCTCTCTCTTAGCAGTTGCTTTTCCTCTCTCCTTGCCCCACCTACCCACTGTTTTACAGCTCAGTTTTTCATCTTCTCTGTTGCTGTTTTTCCTGATGTATTTTGCCAAATGATGTGTTCTCCTAATTCACCCCAAGTGTCACACTCTGCACCATTTTCCAACTCAAATGTGGGACTTGCAGTTTCTTCCCTGCTTGTAGAACTTCCTTCCCCTACCACAACCCCTTCTGTCCACTTTCTCCATCCCAAAAACTCTGTTTTAAGTGAAGACTTGCACTACCTGGGTCCTGCTCTGGATCAACACATTTCTTAAGAAGAACAGTGAATTATAAATTCATTACAAGGACACAAAGTAACATCTGACCCCATTTCAACAAGTTGAATATAATTAAAATTCTGGGCACTCAGGATTCAAAGTCCAGTGCCTCTGCTTTGCTCTGTGTGGGGTTGAGCAGCTTTGAGGCTGTGGCAGCATCATGTGGGACATGGGATGGCACACACAGGCCACGACCAGCCTTTAACAGCTCTGGAACTCCTGGAACCTCAGGAACTTGGCCCCAGACATGATCCCAAACCCAACCAGGCTGCACAGCACGAGGCATGGAAGGTGTGTGTGCGCTAATGAGAAGTTATGTTCATATTTCCTCAACCCCAGGTGCTGCCAACAACAGTTCAAGCCCAGCAGGCTTAGTTTAAACCAACCTCAGGCTCAGTTTAAACCAGCCTCAGGCTCAGTTTAAACCAGCCTCAGGCTGGTTCTTCTCCACAGCTCATTTGGGGAATTCACTGTATGGGAAACGAGGCTGCCTTGCCTCAGTCCCCAAAGGCCTGGGCTGGCAGGGCAGCTCTGCTGGGCTGCTCTGGTGGTGCAGAGGCACCAGATAGAAAATGCAATCATTGGACAAAAAAAAACCCCAAAAAACCCAGCAGTGAGATTCTTCTGTAACCTTGCAGAAGGTTCTGAGCCTCCAGCTCAGTTTAAATCAGCCTCAGGCTGGTTCTTCTCCACAGCTCATGTCACCTTTAGGGAATTCACTGTGTGGGAAACAAGGCTGCCTTGCCTCAGTCCCCAAAGGCCTGGGCTGGCAGGGCAGCTCTGCTGGGCTGCTCTGGTGGGGCAGAGGGCCCAGACCCCCTTGTGACCCTGACCCTGCTCCTCCTGTGTGGAAAATCCCTTCCTGAGCTGGCTGAAGGACTCAGCACACACAGACCTGGCTCGGAATGCACTGAGCAGAACACCTCACACTCTGCATGGCTCTGCTCCTGCAGCTCCCTGTCCAGCTTAGGATCCAACTTGAAATAGGGAACTGCCATTTCTGGGATCTCAAATGGAAAATGCAATCACTGGACCAAAAAACCTAAAAACCCAGCATGAGATTCTTCTGTAACCTTGCAGAAGGTTCTGAACACGACAGAGGGCATTAGTTATCATGACAGCAGCACTTAAAACAGACATTAGCATATTTAAAAATACTTTTTATGATATTCTCCCAGGGAGAAAGTTCTGTGGCTGAAAACCCCACTGGCAAATAGTTCCCCCTTTGTATTGAGTCCCCTCTAGATTCATCTGCTAAACCCATAGAAGGAAGAGGCTTTAGTGTTTCAGACAGTTTTGGCTGCTGTGCTGCTGAGTACAGTTGGATTAGTTTCTGAAATAGAATTGGCTCCCAAATTATTTGAAGCATTTGTGCTCAGGGAATGCTGGGAAATGTCATTAGCGTGCCATAATACTTTTGCCTAATGCTCTCCAAAGTCTGTGCCAAAAAAATAAAAAAAAGGGAAAAACACTATTTTGACTCCAAGTGAGTGTGGGAGCAGACCTAGAGAACTGCCCCAGATTTAAATAAATTGGTGCCAGCAACCTTCCAAGCTGAGATTGTTTTCTTTGTCTGGAGAAGAGACAAAGGTAAGAGTGATGAAATAAAATACAGATCCATGCTGGGATCTGCTTCCAGCCCTCTTTGGGGTACTCACTCACTGCCTGCAGGAGATGAGGGAGGAACAGGAACAAACCTGGACTCACCCCTGCCATTTTCCTCAATCTGAATCTCCCTCAAATCCTGCCATTTTACTGAGTGCAGTTCCTTCAGCCTTCACTCATCACATTCCTCACCTCCACTGGAGCACCCTCTGCTTCAGAACCTTTTGTCTTTGCTCCCAATTCCCCTGTCTATGGATTAATCAAGTGTTGAGTTTGCAGCTCTTGTTTTTCCATCAGCTAATTAATGGCCATGGAGGAGCCTTGTCCTCCTCCTCTCCAGAAGATGCTGTATGTAACTCCCAAGCCTACTTCTCCAGTCTCTAATTTAGGAAATTTGTTAATAATTTTATTCCAGCTGTGCCCTACTGTGTGAAAGGAACTTGTGCTGGTGTTTGGAGGGGCTGCCCTTCCCAGGAAACCACTACAGGGAATTCCAACAGCTCCTGACCTGGTCAGGAATTTATAGGGACCTGCAATTTACAGTCTTTAAAAACTACTCAAAACCCTTAAAATTAGTCAGAAAACTGAAGGGTGTAGCAGCCAATTAATAATTTCTTTAAAAATCTGGAGTATTTCAAACATGAGAACTGAAAAAGGAGTAAGTAAGTAAATAAATGCTGTGAATCCTCCTTAAAAACCCAACACCCAACAAGATCCCTGCCAGGAGGCTGTGGGTGTACATGAGATGGATGGAGATCAGGCTGGCAGCGTTTAAAAGAAGATGGATTAAAAACCCAAACCAAAACAAACCAGAAAAAATGGCTTCCCTGTGGTGATCAGACCAATATAATTAAACACTAGAAATGGTCATCAGTGCTAATTAAAACTGGGGGCAAAGTCTTGCATTTATCACTGGAGTGCTTAAGCAGCACCAAGGCAAGGCAGAACCCTGCTCCTCCCTCAGCTCTATCAAGAGAGGATTTGCCTCTGTTCACTTCAGCTTCCAAAACAGTCCCTCAAATTCAGAATAAAACCAGACCCACTTCATTGGGATTGGCTGCAGTGCCACAGGGCTGGAGGAAGCTCCTCACCAAGGTAGCACTGGGTTATTATTGTCCTTTTTCTGTCACTGCAGCATCGCTCTGCCTCCCCACAGCCCCAGGGCCCCAAACTGGCCTCAGCAGTTCACACAGGCTGGGAGGGATTCCCCTGTGTCCCCACTGCCTAATTAACCCCAGCACTGCAGCCCAATTAATAAACCCAGCCCACTCTGCCAAGGGGGCTAAGAGGCACAGGCACCACCCAAAGTGATTTTCACTCATCCCTGAGCATCCCCCTGCTTTTTCTACTTTCAGCCTTCAAACCCATTTCTTTTTCTGCACAGAACCAACCAGGAATAAAAATTAACCTTTCCCTCAGCCCTTCAGCCCTAGATGGTCTTTAAGTTCTCTTCCAACTCAAATCATTCTGGGATTTTGTGATTCTCTGATTTCCACTCAGGACACAATTTCAGCTTTCAGCTCTCTGTGCAGGACTCAGATTGAACTCCAGCTCAGGAGATCTGGGCAGCAAAGGAGATCCCCTGGGTCTCCTGCTTTTAGGAGGAGTGGCAGAAACTCCATGGAGAGCAGGAGCCATCCCCCTCCCAAACCAGGGCTCTGCTTTTCCCAGCGCACCTTTGGTGGGAGCTGGGATCACTGCCTGATCCCTTCCCCCTTCAACTCCCACAGCTCCTCACTGGCTCAGAGCTCAGGATTCACCATCTGTCCCTGATCTCCTCTTTGTACCAACAACACGTTGTAATTGCACCATCTCTTCATGCAGCAATTGATCAGGCTTAGATAAGAACAAACAAGGAAACGGTGAGCATGACACAGCCAAGAGCAGTGGTACATCCTGCAGGGCTTCCTGTCATCTAACCACTGAAACTACAAAAAAAACACCAACCCCAAACACTTCTTTTGTCTAGAACTTCACAGTGGGTGAAAATAAACACATGGAAAAAATGAAAATTTGATTCAAAAATACAGGAAAGAATGTAAAACTTACCAGGCTCTAACTTGATTATTTTTACAGCAGCCAGTTCTCCTGTATGAAGATTTCTAGCCTGAAACAAGACAGTTAAGATGTATTTAGATATAGTTAAGACAGATATTTAGATATTTAGCTATAGTTAAGATATATTTAATCATAAATCAAGGCACCTCAGAGTCTTACAGACTGTGCAAAAATAAGATGTTGTCTGATACAAATACAATGCAAAGCTGAGACCAACGTGGGTGAGGATAATTTGGGTTTGGAATTAGCACAGCACCAGCCTGGCTGGAATTGTGAAGTGTTCCTGACAGTTCTTTTGCAGCCTTTAAAACATCAAATCACAGAATCACTGAGGCTGGAAAAGCCCTCCAAGGTCATCCCATCTGTGACTGTCACCACCCTGTCCCCAGCCCAGAGCACTGAGAGCCACATCCAATCATTCCCTGGGCACCTCCAGGGATGGGGACTCCAAACCTCCCTGGGCAGCCCCTTCCAAGGCCTGAGCACCCTTCAGAGGAAGAAATTCCTCCTCATGTCCAACCTGAGCCTGGAAATGAGAGCTCACCCCTCTCAAACAGCATTTTTAAGGGAAGTTTCTGGCACTCAAGGATGCACCAGGGGCTCACCCATGCCATGGTGTGCCCCAAAAGTGGAACTGAGAGGGGCAGGAGAGGCACTGCAGAGGCACCAGGGATGAGTCACAGCTCCCTGCAACAACTGCACTCTGCAAACTCCTTCCTTGGTCCCTCCTCCTCCTCCTCCTCCTCCTCCAGAGGCAGCAGCAGCTCCAATTAAGCCTTTACAGAACCATCCTCTCTGGATATGCTCCAAATTTCAACTGAGAATTCAGGGCTGGAAGATGTCACAGGAACCTCAGATACAGAAAGTTTTAAGAGGGGATTTTGTGAACACTTTCTAGTAACTAAATCACTGAGGCACCATCACCAGAGCTAAACTATTATTCAGGACACACAACCTGATTTAATTAGGCTGAGCATCCAAGAGTTACAGGAGTTTAGCCCCAATTGTTTCATTCTTACCCCACAAATATGCAGAGTCTTCTGAACAGCTGAAATCTGGTGAAGAGGTGGGTTACAGAAAATGGAGGGAAAACTGACTTCAAATTAAATCAATTTGGACTTAGGATGTGGATGTAAAGGGAATTTGACCCTGTGAAGGGAGTCATTACAGAACACTCTTCTCCTGTGCATGGACAAGAAGTCTTAAAAACTTCTGGTTTAAAAAATCCTTTAAAAAGGAAGATCAAGAGCCTGAAGGATTAAGCCCTCAGTTTTAGCAATACTTACTCAAGCTTCAAAATAAGGAAAGGCTTTCCAGGCAGGAAAAAAACCAAACCAAACCAAACCAAACCAAACCAAACCAAACCAAACCAAACCAAACCAAACCAAACGATTGACCTTTCTAAGTCCTGCAGTGCTCAGACATGAGATGGGTTCCAAAAGGCAGGTCAAGGACACAAATATGACTCAAGCTGATCTCAAAGAGAATCTGAACAATTCTACAAAGGACCCAAACATCTGCAGACCAAATCACTCAGAGTCATCTGCAAACCACAAAGGAAACATTCACCACTTCTGAAAGCACCTTCCCACCAAGGTGGTGTTTTTTTTTTTGAGACCACAGCAAAATCTTTGGTGTCCTTCAAAATGCAGAAGGAGCAGGTGGGATGAAGGATTAGGATAAAGGATTAGGAGTGCTCTGGTCCTGTTAGACCAATGTGAAGCAGGGCTGTTCCCAGCAGGGACACAGGCTCTGCCTCACTGAAGCCAGGGTGCCCCACTCTCCACACTTTTGCCCAGGAGCAGCTCAGCTGCTCAGGTGAAGCGGCCTGCACCGTTTCCAAATATCAGCTTCACTTCTGGAGTACCAAAAGGATCATATTCCTCACAAATGTTCCTTTTCCACACCAGCAGTCAGTGCCACTGTCACGCTGAAGCCTGAAGGAACGGATGGAGTCTGCCAAAGGTCTGCTTGGCTGGGATCTGAAGGTTCAGGCAGGGGAATGCTGCAGTTCCTGGCTCCCAGCTCTCACACACGACACAGCTCCACTAAATCCTGTCCTGCTGCTTTCCAATATCACCACTAAGCTCATATTTAATCTATAGCTTGGACTATTTTGGGTTTCAACCATCAGACTCTGCCTGCTGGAACACACAAGTCCCCACTGGGTTGATATTTATGACCTAAAGCTATCAAGTTGTCTGTGTTTTCTGGTCCCACAGCTTTCCTCCTCCTCCAGACACATTCTTGAGCTGGTGACACCGAGACCACACGTGATCATTAACTCCTGTCGTGCCAGAACCAAAGGCAAAGTCCCAACTACTCCCTGACCCTTAAAATCCCTGTGTGGATGCTCCCAGACAAGGAATGGTTTTAGATCTCCAGTCTAGACACTGGCACTGTGAGCACACAGCAAATCACCCAAAGTGCTTCCCAAGGGACGTCACCCAGATGTCACCGGAGGCTTTTGTCCCCTGCTCTTGGCTCGCAGCAGCTGCACCTTCCCTCTGCCACCTGTCACTGAACACACTCCATCAATAATGAATTACTGCTCTCATTAAAAATGCAACAAGGCCAGGGCTAAAAACTGGTTCTCCTTGTACACACCTAGATGTGAAAAGTGTCAGATCAGGATTCCTCAGATCACTCTGGGATGTGTTAGTCAAAGAAATCCTCATTTCCCACGAGTCACTGCAGTTTGCATCATTCTATTTTTTTTGCTTTAAAAGAACTGTGCAGTTACCAAGGAAGTCACAGACAGGAAGGCACCAAAGCCAACGTCACTGGCTTGTGAATCAAACCTGAAATTTGACCAGAAATGATATCTGACAAAAATATACATCCCTAATGGGAAAAATTAATTAATGATCTATCAGTCTGTCTTATTGATAACTACAGACTAAGAAACTACAGTTCTTCAACTCATGTTATTTACATTTCCTGAGCCCAACAGCAAAATATCTGCCTCCTCCTCATCCCTTGAAATTTCCTCTGTATTTCAAGTCTCAATTTAAAATCAGCTGAAATTTTTGAAATTAGCCAGAGGCCAGGGAAGCTGTTACTCCATGCCAAGCGATCCAGACCTGCTCAGGATCTCGTGAGCTATTACTGACAAAGGAAATAATCATTTCTATGCATTTATCCCATAAAGATGACATATATAAAATGAACCTCGATGATATATTTCACTTTTAAGGAAGATAAAATTTGTTAGATGTCTTAACTGTCTTTAATTCTTCTGGCCTTGATCCCTTCAATATATAAGAAAATCTCCTAAGAATTTATTTGACACTAAAGGCTGAAAGACTCAGTGCTGGTGTCCCCTCCATCAGCAACGTGGTCCAGTTCCACAGGACAGAAGCTGGTCCCAATTTCCCAAAATATTTGCTGTAAGACCTTCCCCAAGAGGAAGACAGAGCTTTTGCCCCTTATTAGTATTGATCCTAATTTTATTTCATGAGACTCAAAGCTGAAGATCACTTTCCCTACAGGATGAAAATGAAAACTACAGGATTGTGGCAGAAGGGTTGCAAAGCTCCAACATGAGCCACACAAGAATGGGATCAGAACAAGAATGTATTTGAATGAGGTGAACCACAGCCAAATTTTCATTTGCTCAATGTCATTTACAGAGTTTATTTACTGAGAAAGAAGAGTTTGGCAGCAGCCTTCTGGTCACCTCTTCAGCTGTCCCACACCCTGACAGAGGATGAGCGACAGCATCCCACTGAGCACGGCTCTTCCAGAATATTTTAGCAGCTGAATACTAACACTGCAGAACATCACATGGAATCTGTGTTCAAAATAAAAATAAAACAAAACACAAAGTACAAACACAAATGCTATTTTTTCTTTTATATCCCATTGCATTGCTGTAGTGATCGAGCACATCCCACTGCACTGGAACAGCAATGTCAGTAGGAGCATTTTGGGGAGCTGGGAGAGTTTTGTAGGGTTACACACAAAAAAATCATGGGGTTTTCCCACTGAGACCTGACCTTCTTCCCCAACAGCTGCTGTGGGACAATGGCACCCGAGGTGAGGCCCGTGGCAATCCCTGTGCGCGACGCTTCCCACCGCACACCCGAACAGCACACCTGAGAAAACACAGTCTGGGGAGGGCATTTCTGCAGCCAGTGACCAGAAATAACACCCAGAACTGGTTTCAGAACCAGTTATGCACTCTGCACTCGTGTTTTATTTGCTTTCAAGAGTACAAACCAAACAGTTCCAGCCCAGGGGGTCCACAGTGCTGAGCCACGTGAGATGCTCAAAAACGGGGGAATCTTGGATGTTTGAACCTGTGCTCAGCGTCCTCTTCCCAACCACAGAGAAAGAGAAGATTCATGCAGCAACATCCCTCTGTCAGGCTCCAAATTAGTATTTTCAATTTCCATGGTGAAATCCTCTCCTCTCCCCATGGTCACTGTCTCATCTCCAGCCTTGGATCAACAGCCCCATTCAGAGAGGAGCTGTTTGCTGGAGCGTGTCTTCATTAATTGAATCCTGACTGCAGCTCCTGTGGCCGCCCTCCCTCCTTCCCTGCCCAGTTTATTCACCCCTTGCCAAGCTTCACTCAGCCCTGACCACGAGGTTCTGCTGCCTCAAGTGCTGCCTGCTTGTCCCCAGCCACTGAAGATCCCCTCAGAAGGTGCCTGACCTCGTGCCCTGGGAGTGAAACTCAAGCTCCTCTGCTTTCCAGTTCCTGGCCTCGACACTTCAGAATTCCTAACCTGCTCTGTGTGGTTTGGAAATTCCCATTATGCTCTGGTTTTTATTTTCCTATCTCACAGCATCATCAAACACAGCCTTGAATTCACCTCCCTGAATCTCTGAATTCACATCCAGCACTGTCAAGAGCTCTCATCCCAGCTGAAGTGACCCAAAGAAATGTCTCTCATTTTATGGACTGCCCTACAACCATGAAAATGGAATTCTTGGTGGATGGTGATCTGCTGGACTCTAACAGAATTTGAATTGTGTCCTAATGCAGAAGTTAAATAAAAATGTTCCTAGTGTTTATTACAATTAACTGTACAATTCTGCTTACAATTTACTGTATGTGACCTCGTGCCCTGGGAGTGAAACTCAAGCTCCTCTGCTTTCCAGTTCCTGGCCTCTGACACTTTAGAATTCCTAACCTGCTCTGTCTGGTTTGGAAATTCCCATTATGCTCTGGTTTTATTTTCATATCTCACAGCATCCTCAAGCAGACTCTTAAATTCACCTCCCTGCATCTCTGAATTCACACCCAGCACTGCCAAGAGCTCTCATCCCAGCTGAGGTGACCCAAAGAAATGTCTCTCATTTTATGGGCTGCCCTGAAATCACAAAAATTGAATTATTGATGGATGGTGATCTGCTGGACTCTAATAGAATTTGAATTATGTCCTAATGCAGAAGTTTAAATTATAAATGTTCCTAGTGTTTATTACAATTAACTGTACAATTCTGCTTACACCTGTGATTTACATAAATCTGACAGATTTAAAAAATGCTTTGTAACTAGAGCTGGAAAAAACAAGTATCAGCAACATACTCTTAATGACTGGAAAGGAGATATTTGCTCTTCTCAAACACCATCTCTTTACCAGCTCAGTTTAACACCTCAAATGTAGAATTGAGGATTCTTAAAATGTCAGCTGAAGCCAGAAAATGACTCAGAAAGCCCAAATTAACAGCAACAAGAGTTAATCTGCACTGTGCGAGCTAAAGTTGCCTTCCTTCACAAAAGGACATCACAGTTTTTTCTGCAGTGCTGCACATTCAGAAAGAACTTTTGCAAAAGAAACCAAACACTCTGAAAGCTCTAAAAATAAATAATCCTTGAAAATCTGCAGGTCAGCCCTAGCAGAGAGGCCAGAGCCAAGGCAGATCTGCTCAGAGCAGATCCAAACCTTGGTGTCAGGGGGGAGAATCACCTGCCCTGGCTCCAGCCCAAACCAGCAGCTCCCAGTACTTTTTTAGTTTCCCAGTTTTGGAGTGGGTAGAGTGTGCTGGCTCCTCTCCCAAGACCAGCACACCCCAAAGCCCCTCAGAAGGCTCCTAGGAATGGATTCAATGCACAGATTCCACCCCCACAGCTGCAGTTCTTGGTTTAGGGCTTTAACCCCTCTTTTATATAAAATAAAATAATAAAAATCAAGCCAAAATTCCCCACAGCTCCATGCCAAGAAAACCTAAAAAGAGAGAGTGAGACTGGATAAATCCCTCCTGCTTGGTGCTGAGAGTTTTCTGTAACAGATACTGAACATATCCTTTCACCTCTGAAGGTCTGTGCATGGATTAAAAATGTAATTGGAACAAAGGAGGAAAGCTTAAAAAAACCTAAAAATTTGGACAACCCTGGCAAATGTTAAGGCTGATTTGTGCCAGACAGAACCAATGCCATAGAATCACAAAATCCCAGAATGGTTTGAGTTGGAAGGGATCTCAGAGATTGTTCAGATCCAGCCCCTGCCACGGGCAGGGACATCTTCCACCATCCAGGGTTACTCCAACCTGGCCTTGGCCACTTCCAGGGATCCAGGGACAGTCACAGTTTCTCTGGGAGAGCTGCTCCAGAGCCTCCCAGGCAACAATTCCCTCCCAACACCCCACCCACCCCTGCCCTGTGGCAGTGGGAAGCCATTCCCTGTGTCCTGTCACTCCAGGCCCTCACTCCAAGTCTCTCCATCCTTTTTTTTTGGTTCCTTCAGGTCCTGAAAGGTCACAATTAATTCACCCCAAACCTTCTCTTCTCCAGGCTGAAAACCCCAAATTTCTGAGCCTTTCCTGCCAGAGTGGAGCTGTCCCTGCCCATGGGGACCCTCCCTCCTCCCTGCAGCTGTGCTCACCCTGGGGCAGATGTGGCTGCCCTGCGCTGCTGGAAAAGGAAACCTGAACACCAGTCTGGATTTTCAGGGCTGTTTGTCTTTTAGGAAGCAGAAAGATCCAGAGGAAATTGTTCCCCCTGAAATCTTCCAGCTGGATTTTTGGAGGTGGAGAGCAGTACCAGACTCCTTTGTAGCGGAAGGCACAGAGGCTTTTAGAAAGTATTCCCCAAACAGAGACTTTATAGATTCAAAACACTAAAAAAGAACGGTCTCTTCCCAGCAGCAGTCACTGCTTTTTGGGATAAACCCAAAATGAAGGTTTCCATGCTAATTTTGCTGGTTTATTATTCTGTAGTTGCAACAGAGCCATCACTTTGGATCTCTGAGCTGAATGTTGTAGGAGGACAAATATTGATTTTGTGGGTGCTCTCCAGATGGGTACTGCCAGTCCTCATCCCTCAGAACAAGCAGCAGCACGAGGCTGGATGAAAAATTCCCAGCTGTCACTCCTTATTTCCACATTTCCACACTTCCTGCTGAAAGGACAGAGCCCAGAATATGCACAAATGCCAGGATTTCAAGAAATTCCACATTAAAACCTGAATGCCAGATCCACCACTGACCCAGCTATAATGCACATAAGGCTTAGATGGATTTAATTTTGGTGAAATTGAGATAGTTTATCTCTGGTAGGGAAAATTGGGAGGAGGAGAACCTACCTTTCACTGAGACACTTCTGACACTTTCCTTACTCAAGGCCAATTAACTCAAGCAGTAAGGGATTAACAGCTCATTAATGACGAGAAGCCAACTCCCTTTATTCCCCAGAAAACCAGGCTGAGGATTTGTATAAACTGAGAGGTTTTGTAGGGTTTAGTAGCCACTAAAAACATTCAATTCTCATCCCTGGTAATAATTACTGAAGGACCTGGGGCAATAAAGATAACAATAATAAAGATAACAATAATAAAGCAAAGATCAATGCACAACTTAACATTTATTTAGGGAAAAAAACAACCAAACAAAAGAAGTCAGCTCTGTGCTTCCCAGCAGAGGTTGGTTATTCTCCTATGAAATTTTCTTGGCAGATCGTCCTTTGCAAAATATTTGGCATCATCCTTCTAAAACTGAAAAGCTAAAGCTAGAAACAGACCCTGACCACAAAAGTATTATTTAGCAACTAATGCAGCACAAAAGACACAAACAAATACCACAGGAGGAAAAAAAAATTTTAAAAGGCCCCAATTTTGACTCAGCCGGAGAAGAAAACAAACCAGAAAAAACCTTTTCAAGTTACAACTGTGTGCACTGCAGTGGTTTGAAAAGCTCCTAGAAATAACTCACTTTCCTGGGGAATAATAAACATTTTTGAACATAAGATCATGAAAATCAAAGAACGCCCATGGAGCTGCTGATATACTCAAAAATGAACAGATGCCCAACAGCTTTACAGGCCAGGGTATAAAACAGGGGAAAGAAAAGAGAAAAAGAAAATATACCTTCAAATACATTAAACTACAAACTAGGATGGATTTTAAAAGGGTTTATTCAGCAGAAGATAGGGAGAATAAATGTAGAACAATTTTATTGTATTTCTATGTTGAATGCCTAGACCCTGACAGCAAAAAACCCTCACAGTATTATGGAGCACAACCCAAGTAACATTAAAAGATGATACATTTCATCAGCTGCAGGGGAATTTATTTATTCCTTAGAGATGAAAGAACCGAGAGATGTGACAACCAAAATATTTGAAAGAAAATATCTGTGTGTCTTCTACTGACAAAAATAAATTAAAAAAAAAAAATCTGACTTTCCAGGCAGGGAGAAAACAAATTTCTGAAGGAAAAGATGGGTTGCTTTTTTATAATAAAAAACTGAAGAATTTCAGACCATAGTTTACTTCTTTACCAAAAAAAGGTATTTTTTACTGCTTTGTAAATACGACCTAATACCCAGTGAGATGTGTCCCTCAGAAAGGCAGAACTGAGGAGCCTCTACTAAAATTTGCAATTTTGAGATTGCAAATGTTATCTCGAACCCTCCAAACCAAAGGCAAAAATCCACATCAACTCCTTTTCCTTATCACAATTTATCTGATAGAACCTCCAGAGATTCAAGTGGAAAATGCAGATTTAAGTTCAAAAATCTACTTCCACCAAAGCTGCTCAGTAACCACCGCCTTAAAATTTCAGCTCCTCAGAGAGGAACTCACAATTGCAAAATTAAAATTAAATTTTTAAAAATAAAATAATTAATTAAATTTAATTAATTAAAAAATAAAATTTAAACTAACAAGCCACAAATTTGCCTTGATGGTGAAAACAGGTGAGTGTTTTGCTCTTTATTGTTAAATAAACCAGTGACCAGAGCAGAATTAATAAAGAAGTTGTGTAATTGAAGAAGTTAAAGGAAAATTAGCTAAAAATAGGACTTGGAAGATTCTTTTTGTGTTGCTGCAACTGAGCTTTGGTTTGGGTCTGGACTGTATCAATTGTCACCTTCTCGGGGTGGGAGATGGGTGAGATTTGATGCTTCTTTCTGATCCTGGGACAGCTGTTTCTACTGAAATAAACCCCAGAATTTATTCCCAGTTTCATTTTATAGGGATGAAACAGTGATCAGCAATATTTCTAATTCAGGAGAAAAAAGCAGAACCTGGAATTCAGTAGGAATACACAGAAATGACATTTTCAGTAGGTTTTTTAGCGAGGAAAAATGCAAGTTCGAAATGTGCTGGTACATGAGAAAGGTTACAGATAAAATATGTTTTGCACTGGTGCTGATGAAGCAGAGAGGAAATCTGCTGCCATTTCATTACAGATGATAACTGAAAATCGTGCAAGTTATCTCATCCTCCCACTTTATTTTTAGCCAGAACAGAGGAAAAAAACTGCTCTGATTTATTATTATTATTTTTTTTAATTTTAACCCATTAACTGATGTAAATGATGTCACCTGGAAGCAAGGCTCTTTCAAGGTGTCACATGAAAATTCGAATATTTTTCTGCAATTTCATCCACAGTGATGGAGCACCAGTTTCACTTCAGTCACCTTGGCCAGAGACTTCCTCACTTCGCTTTGAAAGATGAAGCAAAACTGTGCTGCTCAAGTCAAATGTGTTATTAAATAATCAGAATTTTCTGGTAAATTGAGCCTGACGATTTAAGTGGAATTTTAAAAGAATTTTTAAAATTTTTAAATTCTAGCACGCTTGAGAACATTTTCCATCTTGCCTCATTTCTCTTGTCTACATAGATTTTATTTTGTTTATTGTGTTTCTGTAGGGTTTTAAATTCACATTTGATGGATCCCTGGGTATGGGGATTTTGGAAGGAATTTTGAAGGGGTTAGAGATGGGATTTCTGAGTTATGATAATGTGGTTTATTTTCTTATTTTCTACATAGGAAGGGTAAGTTTGGTTTACATCTTTATAGTATGGTTTAGAAGGTTGTAAGATTCCAAGTTATGAGATTTTTTAAAGGATTTATCAATTAAAAAACACTGTTGAGGATATTTATGTGTTTATTTAATCTTTAAATATTTTGTTTTATGGATTTATTTTGTTGTGTGAGTTTTCTCAGTTAATCATGTTATGACACACAAACTTATAGTACTGTATTCTAAACTCCTTGTTTGCCTTTGTAACTACTTTTATCTTTTTATATCTTAAACTCTACAACTTTAAACTTAATTTAATGTGTTTCTATTTTAAACTATAAATCTATATTCTTGCCTTTAGTCCTTCACTTTGGACGTTTTTTCTAAGATCAAATCTTGTGTTTAATTCTAAATTTTGGTTTTCAGGCCCAAAGTTCTGAGAATTCCAACACGTGGGGAGCCCCCAGGCTTTCCCCCTGCTCCCATCCCCAGGGAATGGAATCCTCTGCTCTTGGAATGGAATCCTCTCCCAAAATTGCTGAGAATTTCAGATTTTCTGTGCTGCCAGGCTCTGACCCCCAAGAGAACACTGCATTGACCTGAGGCTATAGAAAAATCTTCCAAAATTGGATGACAGAACTGAGATTGTGGGTGTGGAGTTTGAATAAAACTACATAATAAAATAATCAAATAATATAATAAAAAAATAATTATATAAAAAATTAAAATACATTACATATATAAAATTATATATAATATATTGAATCTATATATTAAATTTATAAATAAACATATAAATATAAATATATTACATATAAAATATATAAATATATAATTACATAAATAATAAAATATATAGATATATAAATATATTCAATATATTTATATATATATATATATCATATATATTCAATATATTTCTATATAAAATATAAATAAATATACTGAATATATAAAATTATATATAATATTAAATTTATATATAAAAAATCTATTAAATCTATAAAAATATATAGATGTAAATATATTATATATAAATAATAAATAAAAAAAAAAATAATAATATAATAAAATCAAAATAAATAAAAAAAATATAAATAAAATATTTTAAAAATATATAAAAATTAATAAAAATAATATTAAAATTAATTTTAAAATCACATAGTAAAAAAAATGGGGTTTAAGGTTTTAGAATATAGTAATATATATGAAACAAGATAAAGTTTTCTGTCTCCCCGCAGCAGCTGTGTGCATTTTCCACGGCCCAGCCTCCCCCAGGCAGACAGCAGGAGGAATGTGCTGGAGAGAGCCAGAGGAAATCGTGGGACAGGCTCTGCACAGCCTTCCCTGCTCCCAAAATTCTGCCTCAGCTGCCCTCGAGGAAGCACAGCACAGCTCAGGGAAAGGTATTTCAAAGTCATGGAATGGTTTGGGTGGGATCACCGAACACCCCCTCGCGCTGGGAGCTGGCATTTCGCTGCAAGGCTGCTCCCAGCCCTGTCCAGCCTGGCCCTGAACGGCTCCAGGGATGGGGAATTTCACAGGATGCGGTCATGGAGCCTCCAAAGCCACCTCCTCCTCCTCCTCCTGCTGCTGCATCCCTCCTGCAGCCAGCACAGCCAGGCTGGGCTCCAGCCATCCCACTGCAGAGTTACACAAAGCTCAGCACCCACGGAACGAGCACAAGGGAAAATCCATCCTCATGTGCCCTGGGCAGGCCTGATGGATCATGGAACCAAAACTGGAGATCTCCTTCTCCATCTCCTTCATCTCCTTCTCCACCTCCTTCTCCACCTCCTTCTCCTTCTCCTTCTCCATCTCCTTCTCCATCTCCTTCTCCATCTCCTTCTCCATCTCCTTCTCCACCTCCTTCTCCACCTCCTTCTCCATCTCCTTCTCCATCTCCTTCTCCATCTCCTTCTCCACCTCCTTCTCCACCTCCTTCTCCATCTCCTTCTCCATCTCCTTCTCCACCTCCTTCTCCCCTTCCCACCTCCTTCCATCTCCTTCTCCATCTCCTTCTCCACCTCCTTCTCCATCTCCACCTCCTTCTCCTTCTCCACCTCCTTCTCCACCTCCTTCTCCATCTCCTTCTCCTTCTCCACCTCCTTCTCCATCTCCTTCTCCATCTCCTTCTCCACCTCCTTCTCCATCTCCATCCTCCTCCTTCTCCAGAAACCCCTTTGCCCTGTTTGATACTGTGAGCCAAATTTCAAAACAAGACTCTCAGGACAGGAACTGTTTGGCAGAGTTTAGAAGGCTCTGTGTTAATCCAGAAGTTATTTCTACCTCTTCAGAATTTACCAAAAAGCAGAGGATCAGAACTCAGTGTTTTAAATTTAATCACACACATGCCTGAGAAAACAAAATAATTTTATCAGAAATTGCACATCCTGGGGACTGTCTGGGGTCAGGGCCGTGAATATTTACAAGGAACACATCAAATTCTCTCCCTTTACTCACTGCAGACCAAATGCTTCAAAATTTCAGCTGCTGTTGTTTCCCATCCCCTCATAAATAAACCACAAATACCTGAAGCTGTTCCATCCCTGAGAGCAATGAGCACCCCTCAGGCACCTCTTCTGTCAAATTTTAATTCTTTTAGTTCTATCAAAAGAAAATACATCCATAAAAGATGGTATTGCCCCACCTTTATTCTTTTTACCTACCATGTTTACATCCCTGTGCCTGTACAAGAGACTTTACCATTTATCTTCCCTTGGGATTAATGACTAAATCCCCCAAACATTTTTGGGAGCCTGGTGTTTATAATTCAGCTCTGATCCTGCATGTCTGTACGTTAAACAGCAAGTTAAGGCACACAAATTCAATTCTTTATTGCTTCAACAGCAATGAGCAGCAAAAAATCACCCACACTGCTGAGAATAGGGCAAAAATGCAGCTTTTTGGGGTGGATCCTCACAAATAGAGCTTTTTTGGGGTGAATAATCACAAATGCAGCTTTTTGGGGTGGATCATCACAAATACAGCTTTTTTTGGGGTGGATCCTTACAAACAGAGCTTTTTGGGGTGAATAATCACAAATGCAGCTTTTTGGGGTGGATCCTCTCAAATGCAGCTGTTTGGGGTGGATCATCACAAATACAGCTTTTTTTGGGGTGGATCCTTACAAACAGAGCTTTTTGGGGTTAATAATCACAAATACAGCTTTTTGGGGTGGATCCTTACAAACAGAGCTTTTTGGGGTTAATAATCACAAGTACAGCTTTTTGGGGTGGATCCTCACAAATACAGCTTTATTTGGGGTGAATAATCACAAATGCTGCTTTTTGGGGTGGATCCTCACCAATGCAGCTTTTTTGGGGTGAATAATCACAAATGCAGCTTTTTGAGGTGAATAATCACAAATGCAGCTTTTTGGGGTGGATAATCACAAATGCAGCTTTTTTGGGGTGGATAATCACAAATACAGCTTTTTTGGGGTGAATCATCACAAATACAACTTCCTGGGGTGGATCCTCACAAATACAGCTTTTTGGGGTGGATACTCACAAATACAGCTTTTTGGGGTGGATCATCCCCTCAAATGTAAGAAGTTATGCCTTTAATGCTGCACAAGACAAAGCTTGTCAAAAAACCCAAAAAAAAAATCCTTAAGAATAATTCCTTATCAATAATACAACAGGATCTTCCTGCAATAACCTCTTCACTCAGAAGAAAAACAGCACTTGCCTTTCTGGAACATCTCAAAATTCACATTTCAAACATGCTGCAAATTCAGCTTTTTCCCACTGAGCTGAAAATATGGTTCATTCAGCTTTCTTTTTTCAGACATTCCTTCTCCAGCCAAATCTTCCTCATCTCTGTGAAAACATGAACCTCCTAGACACGACATTCATGCAGGAGACACAAAAATACACTGGGGGGAGGAGTAATCCCAACGTGCCAAGATATTCAATCTGGCATTAAAGATGGCATTTTGAAGGCTCAATAAACCCAGCAGTTTTGGACACCAGGACTGTGTGCTCTGAGGGTACCCATGATTATATTTGTACAATCTTTTTGCTATCTTTAGGAGAATAAAATCAGTGGAAACACATAGAGCAACACAAAGGAGAAGGGATTGGGGAAAGTATTGGAAGAGAACAATCCTGGAAGCAATTTTGTGGCTCAGCCTCCCATGTGCTGTTTCACTCAAGAGCTTCAAAGACAAGGTGAAGCTGCAGCTTCTCCTCACAGAGTTTTCCATCCATCATGGAAAAAGGTGAATTTTGGCAGAGGAGGACCTTGCAGACACTATCTATCCACTGTGCTGGATGAAATGAATCACTCCAGCACTTGGGTGAAAGAATTTAGGAAGCTGAAGAGCAGAACAAAAACCTCTCTGTGCCAAACTCACGAATGTTTGTGCATCTAGGAAGGAAGAGCTTATCCAGCCTCCATATGTGATTTTTTATTGGAAATCCAGACTGGGTTAGGGACCAGCATAACTCCCCAAATCCAAGGTGGCTGTGTCCACCAAACCTTGCTGAATGTTTTACTGCTAGAAATCCTTCAGAAACTGGGAAAGAACTCTTCTGGCTTCTTTGGAAATTCTAAAATCTGAAAACTTAATGAAATGGCAAAATGAAACTGGGAAAGAACTCTTCAAATTCTAAAATCTCAAAACTTAATGAAATTTGGGATGAATGGTTTGGGATGGGAGGGAATTTAGGAAGGAATTCCACCCCCTGCCATGGCAGGGACACCTTCCACTACCTCAGCTTGCTCCAAGCCCCATCCAGCCCTGGCCTTCCAGGCATCCAGGGGCAGCCACAGCTTCTCTGGGCACCCTGTGCCAGGGCCTCCCACCCTCCCAGCCAAGAATTTAATCCTAATATCCCATCTAACCCTGCCCTCTGCCAGTGTGAAGCCATTGCCTTTTATCTTATCACTCCACATCCTTGTGAAAAGCCTTGGCAACCTCAACCACCAGGCACGGAGATTGCCTTGAGCTGGAGAACAGCTTCATGAATATGGAGATGTCCCTCTGAACAGCAATCACCTTGGGCTGATGCTGCCTCTCCCCTTCGCTCCCAGCTGCAAGCAAGCAGCAGGTGCCAAGCCCAGCTAAAGGTAGCAGGGAAGGTTGTTGTTCCAGCTGCAATGAGCAGGGACAGCTGCTGGTGTCAGCAGAACGCGCTGCCAAACTCCGTCACGGCCTCGCTGACAGGAAGAGCTGCTCCCTCTGACAGGGATGATCTGTGAGCTTCCACCACACACCTCTGTGACACAACCGGGGCTCAGCCTCAGCCCAGAAATCCTGGAGGCTTTCCAGGTTATCCAAATGTTGGCAATGAACGCGACCACTGCATCTTCTGGAGACAGAGAGGAAGGAAGGAGATGCTGGCAGGCAAATGTTCTCAGCTTTGATCTCTTCTTCCCTCTCAGGTCTCTGCTCTTGGGGGGTGAGTGCTGTGTGACCTGCACTGTTTGCTTCCTCTTAATGGATATCTCACATTGAGCAGAAATTAGACTTTATTCACAGAATTCCCAGAATCCCTGGGTTGGGAGAGACCTTCAGGATCACGGAGTCCAACCCAGTCCCAACAGCTCAACTCAGCCCTGGCACCCAGTGCCACATCCAGGCTTTGTTAAACACACCCAGGCATGGGGACTGCACCACCTCCTCTATTTTTAAGATTTTTCAGAGTGCCTGGCTCCTCAAAGTAAGAGCCAGGGAGAAACAACCACAGGGGAAACACCACTCCCACCATGTAACTTCCCATTAACACCAAGAATTCCAGAATGGTTTGGGTTGAAGGAACATTAAAAATCATCCAGCCCCACCCCCTGCCATGGGTAGGGATACCTTCCACTGTCCCAGAGTGCTCCAAACCCTGTCCAGCCTGGCCTTGGGCACTTCTAGGGGCAGGCACAGCTGCTCTGGGCACCCTGTGCCAGGGCCTCACCACCCCCACAGCCAAGAATTCCTTCTGTATATCCAACCCTAATTTCCCTTCTTCACTTTGAACCCATTACTCCTTGTCCTGTCACTACAGTTCCTGCTAAACAGAAACATGAGTGACAAGACATAATATTTAAAGCCAAACAGCTTGGAACATCCCAAATCCTTAATAAGAAAAACTATTACAAACATTTCAAATGGAAACCCAAAGGTTTCACCTTCCATTGCTGAATATCCTCACAGAGGGAGTCAACAAGCCACAGAGCATCTCAGATCTCAAAGCAGAAATCCTACAGACTGCATCCTAGAAGAAAAGCATGCCATTCCCCAGAAGAGGAACTCCACAGCAGTAAGAAAGAACTCCAGAGCCCTGGTTCGATGTCATTCCAAACACCATTCCCATGGAGAAAAAGAGCACACAGAGTTCAGCGTGGCTACAGCAAACACTGCTGACCAGAGGGCTTTGATGTGCAGGGCAAGAGTGGAATCCCCCACATGACAGATGTTTTATGGTCATTTGTCTGTGGAAGCAACAGATATTCACCAGGGACACAAGTGCTGAATCAGGGATGGCCAAATCCAATTGGTCTGCAGCTGCCAAAACACGTTGGTATGAAAGTTGGGAATATCAGATTAAAAGCTGCCACAGCCATAACTGTTCTCTGGTATCAAAAAAAGCTTTAATACTCTGTTCTTAACCTGTTGACTTAAGCAGTAAAACGCTGATAAAAAACTGATAAATTTTCATTATCTGAGAGATTAGAATGGCATTGAGAATTATTTTCTAAACATCAAATCCAGGTTCTCAGCAGCCTCTGGCTGCACCAGGAATTGGAATCCAGAGCTCTGAGACACAAGGCAGTGACCACACAAGCAGAGCTGAAACCTGATGCAAACTGGACAGAGTCACGCTTTTATGGCAACCTTGAAAAAAAGAGAACACAAAGAAAGTAAAACAAATCTTTTGTTGTTTGTTTTAAATTGAATTTGAGCAAAAAGTGTTTGTGTGCCACAATCCAATTTCATTGCTCTCTATTTTCCAGCAGCAATCGGTGGCAAAACACTGCAGGTTTCTTTTAAGTTGAAAACACTGCAGGTTTCCTTTAAGTTGAAAACACTGCAGGTTTCCTTTAAGTTGAAAACACTGCAGGTTTCCTTTAAGTTGAAAACACTGCAGGTTTATTTTAAGTTGAAAATACTGCAGGTTTCTTCTAAGTTGAAAACACTGCAGGTTTCTTCTAAGTTGATGCCTTTATTTGGTGCAGGAGATTAAAAAACAATGACAATAATCTCAAGAGAAGAGAGACTGAGCAGGTGACTCTGAAAGAATGAATTTTTCATGATGAATATCATGAAATAAAATACGATGATATTCAATAAAAACACACCCCTTGTTTACAGGCAGTTTCTGCCACGAATTTGGCGCATTCCTTGTCCCTTGTGCTTACTTTTCAAGAAAGCCACTGTGGCACTGCTCACAATCCTGCTTGGAAAAGCCCAAACAAGCCAGCTTTAGAATTGCTGCACAAGGTCATGTTTGATCATCGGGGAGCACAGCCATGCCCTGTTCATCCCAGCTCAGCTGCCAAACAACAGCCTTCAACAAGGATGGATTTGCACCCAGCTACATCAACCACCCTTTTGTTCCCCTCTGCAGAAGCAGGCAGCAGTTAAAACTCTCTTTGGGGCGCTTGGGATGAAAACTACAAAAAGCTGAGCCCTGGGAATGGTTTGGGGTGGGAGGGATGTTAAATCCCATCCCATTCCAGCCCTGCCACAGCAGGGACACTTCCACCATCCCAGGCTGCTCCAAGCTTCATCCAACCCGGCTTGGGCATTGAATATTTCCGCTAAATCTCTCCAGCAAACCTCTTCAGAGCCATGAATAAACACTGCAATAAAAAATCCATACAGGAATCTCAGGAAAGACGAGCAGCAGGAAATTATCCCCAGAATTCAAGTCCTGTTTTCCAAAGCCACTTGAGGACACCGAGATCCACAATTACACACAAGCAATGTTGTGATGCAACCAAATTCCACAAGTTAAGCAAAACAGCCCAGTCTTCTGCTATTCCAAGTACTTCCAGAAAATACCATGGAGTGCAGGAACTTGTGATGATCCAGCTGATGGTGTGACCTTGGTATCAACCCAGCCTTAAACAAATTAGGACTACAAAGCCCTACTGAAAAGCTGCAGGTTCACTCACGGGTCATGCTGGTGTGAAAACCCATCCTGGGAAACATCTGACCACACCGGGAATTTACCTGGGATGGGATCTGACCGGCCACTTCCCGCTGCTGGAGGTTAAATTCCATTTACAGTCTCCAGCAGCTTTTTCAGATTTTCTGCTCCAAGACTCCAGTCAAATATGTGTTTCTTCATTAACCACACATAACAACTATTCCAGCATGAAACAGATGCATTTTGGAACTTCTGGATGCAAACAGAACAAATTGAGGTCATTTTTAAACACTGCCTTGAGATTTTAATTTTTATGATCACGGTGGGAAGACCTTTCCAGGAAAGCCAGTTTAGAGTGACACTGGGAACATAAAAATACTATTTTTTAAACAGCTTATTATTAAGTTCCAGTTCTCATCTTTGCTATTACAACCTCTTCCACGAGTCAGTAATTCAAGATATTTTGGTGCAATGCTGTGAGGGATAAATTATTCCAAAGGTTTAATATTATTATCCTCTATTAAAAAAAAAAAAAAAAAAAAAGCTTTCCCACCATGGATGAGACAACTAACAAGTCAGGATTGTAATGGAAATTACTTCCAAGACTGCTAGACACAAACTTGGATCTATTTACACAGGCTGTGAATAGACAAGAGTTTATTTAGTTTATTTACAGATGGTTTCTCCCCAGCCCTGAAATGCATTTTGGGGAAAAAAGATATTAAAACAACATCAACAATCCAGCACTTAGGAGCAACCCTACAATCAGCCATTGTGTGCCATGTGACAGACAAGAGAAATAAACCCCACAAACCCTAAGAAAACACATCTCTGTTTAAAGCTTTCATGGTAGTAATGAAAAGCAAAGTGGGCAGGAGAATTTTGGAAAAGCCTTTAAATATTCGTCTGTAACCTAATAGTGAAGATAAATATTTGCTTAACCTCCACCTTCACCATCCAAAAAGGAGCCAATTACTCTAAAAGCTACCAAATGCCCCAAGAAGAATTTAAAGCATTAACCACAAGCACCAAAAAGCATCTGAGGAAGAGGCAGATGTCCCACAATCAGAGAGGCTGCCTGGCTTAGACATCCCAAAAACAACTGTGCTGGAGACGCTGGTGACTCATTACTAGTGAAGGAGCAGAAAAACCACTTGAAGAGGTGAGGGGAAAATTCCATTTTAATTTAAGAGCCCTCTCCAGCAAACCCTTCCCGAGCTCTGCAACATAAAAACACTTGGATATTCACTAATAAATTCATTTTATAAACACTTCCGACAGCCCTCAGCCAGCACAAGATCTGCTATCTGCACTGAGACTTACCAGGGGCTAAGAAAAATAAAATTACAATGTTTATACATTAAGTCCTTTCAAGAAAAAAAGGTTTACCTTACTTTTAAAATTATCATAACATCAATGACTTTAAAACATGAGTTTGCTGCGCATATTTGTCATAAGAGGCAGTGCCATCTGATTCAGTATTCCCTTGATACAGTTCCTGCTGCAGGCCTTGACAAAAACAAAGAGCAAACCAGTGACCTAGAAACAAACGCAGCCTCTCAAACTCCTCCAAACTCATTAACTTCATACTCGTTTCGGACTCATAACAGAGCCTGAAACTCCTGCCAAAAACTTTGATTGAAATTTGCCAGGCTGCACGAGGAGCAAGTTTGGGTTTGCTGCTTATCTGCAAGCGTTTCAGGAGTAGAAGGAGCATTTTTCAGGAGCCAAGGAGAGGAGGAGGAGGGGGCAGAGGGCCGTGGCTTTTTGTTTCCAGGGGATGGATGTGTTTACATGGCACAGAGCAGAGCCATGCATCCAGCCCAGCTCCGGAAGCGGAAGCTGGATGACATGTCAGCACAGCTCTCCACTAATTACCAGGATAATGAGAAGCAGAATATTTCTTTTTCCACAAAGAGATGACACAAAAAACACTTCCCTGCAATGCAACTAGTCATTTCTTGTCGTGCTGCCTGGTTGTTTCTTGTCACGCTGCCCTGCGCTGGGCAGGCACACACAAACAAAGCAGCTCAAGGCAGGCAGAGTTCCAGATTTATGACAGTTGAAATGTTCTTTTAAAGGATTTAGGGCTAGAATCCCTAGGAAAGAAGCTGACTGATCTGTGCGCAGCACTACAGGATTAAAAAAAATAAAAGAGGAAGGTAAATATGCACCATGAAAACTTTTAAAAATAACTCCCTGAGGTCATAAGTAACCATTTCAAAGGGGTGGTGGGAACGGGATCCATCCATAAAACTTCAATTTGAACATTAGCAAAGAGCCCTCCCCCAGCAGGAGCAATTACTGCTGCCTTTCATGTGGCACAGTAACACACCTTCCCTTGCACGCTTGGCTGTGTCAGGTCTATTTTAAACACACTCAACAGCACTACAAAGGAAAACATCCCACAGCTCCCTCCCCGTGCAGCTGAACACGCACAGGTTGAAAACTTTGAGGCTTTCTTTATAATTCACCCAGCCCTAAAAGCTGCTGAGCATCCCTGAGGTGTGAGGAACATCCCTGAGGTGTGAGGAACATCCCTGAAGGATGAGGACAGGGCTCCTATGAGAAGAACACATCACCGCCTGCACCTCCTGTCTCCCACACCTGTGGTTCTGCTGATGTGAGCACCAATATGGAATTACAGAATCCCAGAATGGTTTGGCTTGCAAGGGACCTAAAAGATCACCCAGTTCCAGCTCCCTGCCATGGACAGGGTCACTTTTTGCATGCACCATTCCAAGAGCATCTACTTGATGCGCTGCACTAACTCTACCTCGTGCTGCAGCTCCGTTCCAGCTTCTGGAGAGCTTTAATCTGCTTCTGCCTTTCCCGGGCTATTATTAACCTCGGGGATAAAGTGGCACCCTTTTAATCAGGTGCTTTAACTGGATGCGTTCTGCAAACAGGTACAGCCAAGAGATATCCTCTACCTCCTGGGGCAGTAACGTGGGAAGAATCGCCTGCGATATTCACCAATAAAACCTCCAAGAAAAGCAGCGGTGAGAGAACCCTCTCTGGTGCTGCAAGCACAGAATCCCAGGATGGTCTGGGTTGGAAGGAACCTTAAAGATCCCATTCAGTCAAACCCCTTGGCATGGACAGGGACCCCTTTCACCATCCCAGGGTGCTCCAAGCCCGGTGCAATCTGGCCTCGGACACTTGCAGGGATGGCCGCAGCCTCTCTGGGCACCCCGTGCCAGGGCCTCACCTCCCTCACATTCAATCCTTTCCCACACAATTGGGAATCCTCCGGCTTCGCCAGAGGCGCCCCCCCGCGCCGCTCACCTTGTACACGTCGCCGTAGGTGCCGCTCCCCACCCGCTGGATCAGCTCGTAGTCCTGCTGCGGGTTCCGCCTCAGGATATCGCCGCTGGCCCGCGCCGCCGGCTCCATGTCCCCGCCGCGTCCCCGGGATGCTCCTACCGCGGCGGCCCCCGGCCCATGGCTCCTGCGGCGGCAACGGCGGCTCAGGGGGGCTCCGGGCGGCCCAGACAAAGGCGGGCGGGCGGCCGCGCCCTCCGCGACTCCCGGGGCTCCTCGGGGCAACCAGGAAGAGCCGGGGCGGGCGGAGAGCGAGGCCGGGCGGGGAGGGAGCTCCGGTGCCGCCGGCGCTGCGGCCCGTCCGCCGGGGCGGCCAGGCCGGGCCGGCTCCTACCTGCGCGCCGCAGCCCTTTGTCCCGCCGGGGAGGGAGGGAGGGACGGAGGGGGAGCACCGCCACCGCCGCCTCCTCCTCCTTTTCCTCCTCCTCCTCCTTCTCCTCCTCCTTCTCGTTCTCCTTCCGCGGCCGAGCCGGGCCGGGTTCGCTCGGCTCGGGACGGGACGGGCCGGCAGCGCCTCCGCGCCGCCGCAGCGCCCCGGCGCGGCCAACGCGGGCCCCGCTCCCGGCCCGGCCCCGCTCCGAGCCCGGCCCCGCTCCGAGCCCGGCCCAGCCCCGCTTCCGGCCCAGCCCCGCTTCCGGCCCCGCTCCGAGCCCGGCCCAGCCCCGCTTCACCCTCGGCCCCGCTCCGAGCCCGGCCCCGCTCAGGGAACCGCTGCCGTGGGGCTGTTACAGGGCGCTGCCCGCCCCGCGGCCGGACGGCTGCTGCGTCCGGGGCTTATGGGATCCCAGCGTGGTTTTGGTTGGAAGGGCGCTTAAATGCCATCCCATTCCATTCCCTGCCATGGCAGGGACACCTTTCACTGTCCCAGGGTGCTCCAAGCCCCAGTGTCCAACCTGGCCTTGGACACTTCCAAGATCCAGGGGCAGCCACAGCTGCTTTGTGCCAGGGCATCACCCCACTCTCACAACCAAGAATTTCTTCCCAATATCCAACTAAAATCTTCCCTTTCCCATCTTAAAGCCATTCCCTGTGTCCTGTCCCTCCATCCCTTGTCCCCAGTCCCTCTCCAGCTCTCCTGGAGCCCCTTCAGGCCCTGCCAGGGGCTCTGAGCTCTGCCTGGAGCCTTCTCCTCTCCAGGGGAACATTCCCAGCTCTCCCAGCCTGCAGCAGAGGGGTTCCAGGCCTTGGAGCATTTTTGTTCCTCTTCTGACCCTGTTCTAACAAGGCTTCGTTGTGGAGGGAGAAATGCAGGTACAGGCAGGACTTTCAGCCTGTATCCCCTGGTTTGAGGCAGGAAGAAAGCCCCCAAGTTGGTTACACCACCTATATTTTATATACATCTCTATCCTCATATCTGCTCATACCACACACCAGGCTGAGCTTTCCATCTTTCTCACCAGAGGCTGGGATACTTCCTGAGAGACTCGAGAGGAGGAGGAAAATGTGGAGGATGTAGGACTGATCTGGATTGCAGCCTTGCAGCCACATCGTGTAATCCTTCTCATGGGCTAATCAGGTACTATGGCATTTAGCTTTGTGGGTAACCAGTGCAATGAAAGTCGCACCAGAATTACCTCAGACCTGTTGGGACTTGTCTCCCTGGGCTCCATAAGTCAAAAAAAGCTTCTGTGAACCTGCAAAGTGGAAAGCATTTATAACTGCCTTTCCCAATTATTTTCAGCAAAGCAGCTGAAATTCTGGGCAAAGCTCGCCCATGGTCTCTGAAATGAATGCCGAACAATTTAAGAAGCCCAAAGGTGGGGATAGGGAGTAGAGGAATGCTGGAATTTGCAGTAGCACTGGCTGCAAGGAGAATCATTAGGGCCTGAAAGGAGGTGTGATTTTCTAGGTGTAAAAACTACCACGTACTCAGGGCAGGAAATACGTCTGCAGAAGTTAGGTAGAAAAAAATTCAAATGGATGCCAGATGTAGGAGTCTCTGGTTTCCAGGACTGCTTATTTCAGAGCAGATTCTGCTTCTTTGGCAGCCACACAGCCCAGGCAGGCCCAATATAGTCTAATGACAACGTAGCCAAGCACTGATCTTGGGTTTAAAATGGAGCCTGGGCTTTGAACTTGCTCTTACATTTAGAAATCCCACAAGTAGTACCTGACAGAGTGGTGTGGATTGCATAAGATTTTCCTTCAGACCACAGGCTCCGTAGCAGACTTCATTAGGATCTGTGGTGCTTTAGGTTAAACTCAAAGGCATCGTGTGCAGGCTCCTGAGAATTGCATAGTGGCCTTTGGGTTTGTTGGGATTTATTTATGGGCTCGTTTTGGGCTGCAAAATGTAACCTGCCCCACCTCCCAGAAACAGGAGAGCTCAGGGCTGCTCACTTAAAGAGATTCCCATTTCACTTCCCCTTGTACTCTCCAAGCCTTCTGCATCCTGTACGTCCTTTCCAACATAAATACCTAAGTTTTCCTGAACCCCCAACAAACAAGGAACTATTTACCCTTTAGAGAGCTGTATTTCCTCAAGTGATTCTTAACAAAGCAATTACCTTTCCCCTCATAAATCAGCTTCCTGTGCTCCCGATAGGGAGCTGTTTATGTCCTTTTTCTTTCCCCTTCCTCAGCTGATGCTTTTCACTCTGCTGACTTGCTGCTCCTGACAGGCCATGGGATGACAGCACAGCAAAAAGGACATTTCATTTTCCAGTGGCAGATGGTGCATTAAGACTTGGCCTCCTAGAACACCTCTCAGCTCTGAGGGGCTGCAATTCACTGCAAAAATTCACTGCTGTATTTAGTCCTTGCTGGGTTAAGTTTCATTTCCCACCTGGAGGTGCAGTTTCTCATCCCATCTTGTCAGTGGTGGAGAGTGAGCTCTCAGAGCCCATCTCATGTTCTGAGCTTTAATTCACCATTCCCAGCTCGGTTCCCTGCTGGAAGAACTTCTGGAAGGTGTCCATAGATAAAAGCAGCCCTGGGACTGGATTATTGTCACCATTTCATGATTAGGAAAATGGAGGAAAATGAGGAAACTGCCTGAAATTGTGCCAGGAGAGGCTGAGGTTGGATATTAGGGAAAATCTCTTCAGGGAAAGGGTGGTCAGGCATTGTTTGCCCAGAGCAGTGGAGGAGTCACCATCCCTGGAGGGTGACAAGAGCAGTGTGAAGGTGGCACTTGGGGACATGAGTCAGTGATGACCATGGCAGTGCTGGGTTAAGGCTTGGGCTCAATGGTCTTAGAGGGCTTTTCCAACCTTAATGATTTAATTAATGATTCTAATGAGTTGTGCAGAGTTTTCAGTGCAGGACATGGACCCTGTGCCCTGCCAGGCCCATGCTCCTGAGCACACACTGCCTTTTCCACCCCAGACCACGCTGCTTTTCTGGTCAAGCGTGTTCAGGAATGTGCTTTTATGCAGCATCTTCCATCTGAACAGGTCGCAGCCTTAAAAGGAATGTTAAGTGGTTTTACATAAGGCATTCCGTGGGTTTGGAGAATGTGATCTGTTTGTGCTGCAGTCTGGGGAGGAAGAGCAGCCACGAGACACCGAGGAGCACCAGGTAACGGTGGCTGCAGAGCTGGAGCAATTTCAAACTGAACAAGATAATAAAGCAGTGAAAATACTTCAACCCTGGTGGTTTTTTGACTACTAAAATATCTTTAATTTTACACAGTCTAACAAACTCACATGGGAGGCATTTGTAACTGCTGCAGCACCTTTCCTATGATTTGAAATTTTTTTTTTTAAGTTTGTGGTTTTTAAGTCTGGTTTTCCTCCCCAGTGGAACACACACTTGCTTCACCCCATTCCACAAGTGAAGGGCCTGCAGTGGAGCCATTCCCAGGCTTTCTGTGGACAATTTTCCACCCCTGAGTCCAGTTCAGGATGCTGAACCTCCTAAAGCTTCTTGGCATCCCTTTGGCAGCTTTCAGTGCTGTTCATGCTGCTTCACCCGCTCTGTTATCAGAATCCAGAGTAAGAGGGATAGGGAGGATTTTGTGACATCCTGAATGTTTCTTGTTTCTGGAATGGCCTTTTGGGGGACAATTGGGGTGGCAGCAGATGTGGCCACATGATGACAAGTACAAAAAATTCCTGGAAAAAAAATGGTGAGCAGAAAGAGAGAGAAGTCCTGGCAAGATGGATGGAGAGAACACAGCCAAGGGCAGGATAAGGAGGGGACATCCAGGCCTGTTGGATGGTTCTTATGTCCAGCTTGGGAATTCACTTGCTCAAGGAAACATCACTGTGCCGTAGACTGAGGATCTCTCCAGGGGTTGTGCTGAGATGCTGTGGGAAGAGAGAAAAGACACTGCAGGGAGAGAAAAGCCTTTTGTCCCTTGCAGGAGCAGGAGAATGGAACGAGACCCAGCCCAGCCCTGTGTGCAAGGATTTGTTTTTCACGGAAGGAAGAGGGGCACTGTGGCTATACATTATATTTGTGTCACCCTGCTCACGTCGATGCATCTCAGGAGACTTTGCAGCTGATTGTGCTCTTTGCATTCAAAGGAAGGAAACCAGCTGGATGCCCTTCCCTCCCACCAGCACGCACAGGAGGGCAGAGGTGAGACCAGACACAACTGCTCAGCACAAGGATGCAGGAAAATGTGGCCATTTCCATGAAAAACAGCATTAAAAAGGGAAATTCAGAGCACTGCCGGGAAACCCGGCTGCTTCCCCTGTTTCCAGGTGCACCAACCTGGCTGGAACATTTTGCAAGTATCCTGCTGAATCATCCAGGCAGGTGGATTTGGTTGGTTCTGCCAAGAGGAGCTGGAAGCTTTTTTTCTGGCTGAGGTGTATCTTCAAGGGGAAATCCTAGAAACAAACTTGGCACGAACAGATTTTGGCTTGGGCTCACTAAAGCCACGTTGCAAACAAAAAGGAGGCTGGTGAGGAAGGATGTGTTCAATAGTGTCCATCTGCCTGTCAGTGCAGGAGAGGGGGCAAATTAAAAACAGGATCGGATATAGATGGGAAGTTTGGCTTAGGAGAGATCCTCTCTCTGCCTTGCTGACCTGTACATTGTAGAATCATGGAATTACCCTGAGGATCATCCAGTTCAACTCCTGGCCCTGCACGGACACCCCAAAAATCCCACCCTGTGCCTGGGAGCTCTCCTGGAGCTCTGGCAGCCTTGGGAACGTCACCATTCCCTGGGGACCTCCACCACACTCTGGGGAATGAACTGATAAAGAGAAATAAAAGGATCAGATGGTGCAAAGGCAGCCACCGAGGTAAAACCAGGCCTGGGCTGATGATGCTTTATATCCATGTTTATTTTATTCTTAAGTAGCTCCTTTAGTTTATGGAGCATCTTCCAGAAGGAAGAACCTCCACACTGATTGATTAAACAAGTCATTTAATTAACTGCTGGAATTCTGTCTCCTCCACAGTGAAATACCTCAGTGCAGCCCTCGTGTGCAATCGTGTTTACAGAAGCAGCAAAGATAATTCCTTTGGCTGCACAGCCCATGTAAATGTGGGCGGTCACAGCACAATTTGGGGTGAGAAATGGGAGCTGCAGGAATAGCAGGATTTCCTAAGCAACAAAGATCTGCTTCACTTAAAATATTTCAGGAAGAAAAAAAAAAAAAAAAAGAAAAATCAAACAACAGAAAGATGTCAGGAAGGTTTTAGCTTCAGTTTTAGCTTCAGGACCAGGGAAAAGCTGATTCAGTTTTATCCTTTTTTGGTATTTCCAAGGAATTGAGGCCTCCTAACCCTAGAATAAGGGTACAGAAATGAAGCCAGTGATGAGGAGTCCCTGCTGCCAGGCAGTGTAACCACCAGGGAGACACCCCCCTGCAATGCTCTTCAGACACATTTGACATCTAGATCCCTTTGACTTTCCCACGCAATTCAGCAGAAGCAGAGAAAGAGCAAACCCCGAGAAGGCAGAAGTGATAATGGAAACTAAACTAACACAGCCCAGACGCTCAGGTAACCACTGCAAGAACAGATGTGTCACCCAGGGGCTCAGGCAGCGCCTTGTCCAAGGAAAACCGGTGGGGATGGCAGCGTTTTCCTCAGCAGCAAGTCCCAGGGAGCCCGTGGTGGCACCTGAGCAAGAGCAGAGCCTTGGCAGCGTCCCTTTGGCACCTCTTACATAAGCGTTGCACAACGCGCCCGGGTTCTGTTTGCAGAGGGCTGGGGATATGAAAAGCAACTGGAAATGCTGCCTGGGTAAGTGGGACATCAAATCAAGGTAAATTATGAAACAGCTCCTGCCAGTGGAATGCAGGATGGATTTAAATCCAGGTTTTCTCCAAGTTTTGGGGCCTTTTCTGTGCTGGATCTTGTGGTGTTGAATGCCAGCTGTGCTGTCTCTCTGTGGGGTATTTTCTCTTTTTGCCTTTACGCCATTTAGCATCATTTTTACTCAAGAATTCTTCCAGTCCATGACCATTCAGCACATCTGTGTAAAATCAACTCTTTGTGAAATGGCAACTTGGGCAGCAAGAATGTAAAGATGCTTCCTAGGAAGGGCTGTTTGCAACTGGGAAAATAAAGGAAAGATGAATCGGTGGAGAGACGGGGTGGATGAAAATGAACAAATGCTGAGTCACTCTTTGGAAAAAAAGATAACTTGGGATCATAGGAAATAATGCAGGAAAAGGCCTTGGGAGTTCATGCAGACAATCCCCACAGCACAGCACAGGATCAAACCTCTCTGCTCCTCTTTGACTGGGATACCATGTGCCATAATGGCAAGAGAAAGGAGAAAATGCCAATAAATGGGGCAGTACAAGCTTGACCTTAGCAGCAATTCTCAAAGGAATGAGGAAAACAGGACCTGAGCCCATCTCAGTTTAATTAGACTTTCAGATTAACACATTTCCTTTTCCACCCTCTATTTTTTTTCTCTCCCCTGTCCATTTCCCAGCTGCTTTCCTTTTAATCTCCTCTTTGAACCTATCTGAACCCCTCCGACAGTGTCCAGCGTGAGAAATCCCTCCTCACAACACCTGTCTCCCCTCTGCTGCATTGAAGCAGCAACAGGCAGGGGCAATCTCAGGGATTATTTATAAAAACCCTAATGCAGCTTCTGCAAAGCCCGGCGAGCTCCTCGTGGTCGCAGTGCCCGGCAGGGGTGGGCAGGATTCAGCTGTCTGCCACGTGAGAGAGCCGAAATTACATGTTTGCTTCTGATGCTGTAAACACAGGGAAGAGGCCAACGGGAGGCAGTCACAGAGTGTTGGAGGAGGCACTCAGGAACGAAGTATCAGCATATCAATGGGAGCACAACAACACATGGCTTTGGTACACATCAGACGCCTGGAACTGAAGATTGGTTGGGTTTTGAGTGTTCTTCCTGCTGTCAGGAGTGAAGAGCAGATCCTGCTGGCTCCTGTGAATCCAACAAAGCTGGATGGCCACTGGCTTTCCTGACTGTGTGGGCCAGAGTGCAGGAATGATCAGCACTCGCCCAAAATCTCCTCTTGCAGATACAATCTGGGGCTCAGCTCCCTTCCCATCCTGCCAGATTTTGTCCCTCTGGTGACCACCCCATTTCCACAGTTGGATCAGCTGATCTTTGAGTGCTGTGCCACGTGTCTTCCAAAGAGCACTGGGCTCTGGCTTCAGAGTCAGGTTGATTCCAGCAGCTTGTTGGCATCAAGAGTGTGGGCAAAGAGTAGCTGAGGACAAGAGTGTGCGCTCCCATGCTGGTCCACATGGAGTGGGTGGGAGTGGGCCCAGAAAGCCAAACACAGCATGGGCTGCAGCCCAGCAGGGTGGGCAGGAGGCTGAGCGAGGGGATCATTCCCCTCTACTCTGCTTTTGTGACAGACCCCACCTGCAGTGCTGCCTCCAGCTCTGGGGCCCCCAACATGAGAAGGATGTGGAGCTGCTGGAGGAAGTCCAGAGGAGGCCACAGGGCTGGAACCCCTCTGCTCTGGAGCCAGCCTGGGAGAGCTGGAGAACAGAAGGCTCCAGGGAGAGCTCAGAGCCCCTGGCAGGGCCTGAGGGGGCTCCAGGAGAGCTGGAGAGGGGCTGGGGACAAGGGATGGAGGGACAGGAGCCAGGGAATGGCTTCATCTGGGTTAGATGGGATATTGGGAAGGAATCCTGACTGTGAGGGTGGGAGGCCCTGGCATAGGGTGCCAAGAGCAGCTGTGGCTGCCCCTGGATCCCTGGAAGTGTCCAAGGCCAGGCTGGACATTGGGGATAGGAAAAAGGAAAGGGAAAGAAAAGGAAAGGACCCCTGCCCATGACAGAGGGTGAAATGAAATGAGCTTTAGGGTCCCTTCTAACCCAGACCATTCTGGGTTTTTATGTTATCAACTGTGCTGCACTTAAATCCTCCCCAGAGGTGTCCAAGTCCAGCCCTTGTGCTGCCTCCTTTGTGCCCCATCTGCATGAGCACAGTGGGTGTCTCCTGCAGCCTGCACAAGTGGGGTTGGGGAGCAGGGCCTGGCTGGCCCCACCCCAGGGCAGGATCCCTGTGGTGATTTCTGAGCCCATGCACTCACCACAGTCCTGCTTGTGCAGGGTTCCCCTCCCAGCCATGGCCCCTTGTGGGTGGGTGGGTGCCCACAGGGGTGCACTGCCCTGGGGTGGATGTTTCCAGCGTGTGGGTGCCTCCAAGTGCACCCAGTGCCCCCAGGTTTGGATACTCCAGGTTCCCCAACGATCCCACAGCTCTGGCAGGAATAATCTGGATGTTGGAGCAGCCTGTCCGCTGAGCCCCCCATCCATAACCCCCCGCATGGCCGCCGCTGGTGGTGCCCCTCACGATCCCAGTGCCCTCGCAGGGCTACCCTGGATGTCTCCTATCCGTGCTGAGCCCACCACCCCCACCAGCCCCTCGGGAGGGGATTCAGCACCCACGGGGGTGCGGCTCGCCCCGCCCGCGGGGCCCCCCTGGCTGCGCGCACCCCGAGCGGCGGTGCCGGGGCGGCCCCGCGGGTGCCGTGGGCGGGTGCCCCGGCGGGCCGGGCCGTGCCGGGCCGTGCCGCGGTGCCGCGCCGAGCGGCGGGCGGGGATGCTGCTGCTGCCGCCGCCGCCGGCTCCCCCGCCCGCCCCGCGCCGCCGCCGCAGCCCCGCCAGACGCAGCGCGGCTCGGAGCGCGCACGGAGCCTCCCGCAGCCGCCGCCATGGCCCGGAACCGCCGGGACAGGAGCAGCTGGGGTAGGGCGGCGGTGGCAGAACCGGGGGGGAGCGGGGGGAGCGCGGACAATGCCGGGCCTGAGGCGGCCGCGGGCCGCGCCGGGGCGGGGCTGCGGCGGGAGGACGCGGGCGGGGGGCTCGGCTGGCCCGGGCGGGGCGGGGGACTGCCCGGTGCCGAGGGGACACACGGGTGTCTGGGACACCCCCGCGCTATCCCTGAGGGGCCTGGGGTCCGCCCGTCCCGCCCCGCCAGCGTGACGGGGAGCGGGGCTGAGGGATGGGGCGCCCCTCGTTCCGGGGCCTCCTGAGGCGAGGTGTCCCCAGCTTGGGCTGGTCACCGCCCTTGGCTCGGCTGCGGCGGGACCCCCTCGCACACCTGGGGCCGGACAGCCCCGGCAGCTCCCTGGGGAGCCTTTGGGCTGCTCCTCCGGCTTGCCCTGACACCCCTTACCCCGGCCCTGCTGTCCCCTCAGCCCCTGATGGGCGATGACACCTCAGCCACCACCCCAGCTCATCCGGGAGCAGCGATCCCGCTCACCCCGCCTTCCACAGGCAGAGCCACAAGGCCACCCCGGCTTGTCACCCCTCCAGAGGGGTTTCCCACATTTCTGGAAGCTGTAGGATTTAGTTGTCGAGTCACCCTCCAGACAGGGCCCATTTTGAACCCACCCCTCACAGCCCCCTGATCCCGGGGGAGCCGGGGAGCGGAGCGGGGGGACGGCAGGAGGAAGTTCTGTGCTGCCTTCCTGCGAGGCTTCGCTTCCCTCCAGAGGCTCCTGGATCCTCCTGGATCCTCCTGGATCCTCCGGCAGCTGCTGCTTCCCCCTGGATGAAGCCCAGGCTGGTCCCACAGGTGGGCAGCACCCAGCAAGGGGCTCCTCCACCTTCAGCCTGCCTGGGATGGATGGCTTCACCCACTCCCACTGACACGCTGTTCCGTAGGAAATCCGATTTTATCCAGGCAGTTCCCGTTATTTGAGCAGAGTAATTTGCCGTTTCCTCCGGAGTCGTAATTCCATGCGAGCTCACTCACGGGTGCCGGCGGTATCCCGGCTCCTCAGGCAGAGCGGGTGAGCTGAGCTGTGATGTTTAGATACACAAATTACATTCTAATTTGTGTAGATGAGCGTAGGATTTCCCATGGCAATGATTAACAGCTCGGAGGCATGCTGTTGGGATAACGGAGCTGCTGATCCGGTGATGGGTTTTTTTGGGATAGAGTGGGGGACAAAATGGGCCAAGCTCATTTGATCGGTGCCGCGTTTAGCTGTGACTTAATGTAGGTCCTCAGATCCTTGGGTAAACCGGAGGGAAAACTTGCCAGGGAATGTGGTGCCATTCTCAGCTTTGTCTCGCGGAGCGTGTGACAGACGTGGCAGCCCTGACTCCGTGCGTGCTGGGAATTGCACACACGTCCACCCGCCGGTGCCTTCCCTGCACGCCCCGAGAGCGGCAGGAGGGAATGCAAATGATGCCGGATGCAAGTGGAGAAAGCATCATCCTGGGAAGTACAGCCTGCATCCAGCAAGGGATTTAGGCACATTTCTCAGCCCGCTCCCGGGAAATGTGATGTGTCACTGAGGCACGTGAACTCTTCCTGAGCTTCTCTGCAGGAATCTGGAAGCGTCCATGGATCCAGGTGGATCTCTGTGGGATCAGCTGCCTTCTGCTGCCACCCATCCACAGCTCAGAATAACTCCCTGTATTATCCCACAGACATTCACCTATTCCTAGAGGATTTCCTGGCTTTTTGCCAGGCTGGTTGACATTGCGAGTAAGAAATTGAGTGAAATGCTTCCATTATTTTTTTTTTTTTACTAGGAAAGAAAAAGAAAAAGCTGCCTTTATAAATGTATTTATTCTATTTATACAACAAAACCTCATTGCCTTGAAAGCTGTGTTTACATCCAGTGACTGCAGCATTGTGTGGTGACATCAGTCCGTGGGGTAACTCTTCCACTGCTACATTTTTCAGCTGGCAAAGGAGGAGGCTTGGGCTTTTCCTGAAACTAAGGCAGAAAGGAGAAAGTCCTTGCTTTGTTCTAAAAGTGGGCTTATGGGTCATTAAAAATATTAACGCTATTTTGAAACGGATCAAACTTTGCCCTAGTTACTCAGGCCTGGAAACAGGCAGCTGCTTAGTGTAACCCTCCTTTGTTTCATGAAAATAATTTGCTTTTTTAAAGCTCACAGAGCAAATTAGGATGAGTGTGTGGGATTGCCCCTGGTCATAGCTGGGTCGCTGTCACATCCCCGGGAGCTCTGTAGGGGTGTGTGATGCATCCAAAGTAGGATTTAGCCTTGGGCTAGAGGTCAGCATCAGGTTATGCCTCATTTGAGGCTCTTCCTGAACGTGCCAAGTGGTGCACAGACCTCACAACTGCTGCCAGTTGAATGGTTGAGGCAGCTGGAGATGAAAAAAAAATCCCAAATAATTCCTTGCTGTGAGTAGTGGACCCTACTTTGCCCAAAATAAGGATTGTTAGTCCAAGTTCTGCTTGGCACGGTGAAATCAGCCAGCTGCTGGAGGTTTGTAGTAGATGACACTGATTTTTGTCTGAAATTCTTTGTGCTTGGCAGTTGCAGATGTTCAGCAGCCTGGTCCCTCTGATCCAGTGAGATCCCTGCTCCCAGTCACTCCTTTAAACAGCACAGACTGGAACAAATCGTGTGAAATCTCAAGTGTCTCATCATGGCCAATTTTGTGTTGAAATTGGAACGGTCCACCTAGCAAGAATTCAGTTTTAAAACCATAAAAGGGATTACAGAGGTTACAGATACTTCTTGGAGAGGGTTTTCAAGGTGGATAGGGGATTTAGGAGAGCTCCTAAAGGGAGCCAGGAAAAGCCAAGGAACTGTTTTGAGGATAAGGGGCTCCTCTCCAGCCCAGGCCAGGAATCATCCCTGCCCCATCTTACACTGCACACAATGGGTTAAACTGAGAAGAAAACCATGATTTTGGTAGGTTGTTTTTCATTTTAACCATGTTAACATCCTTTGTGTTTGTTGTTTGATTTCTCCCCTTTTATGATGGATTTTCAGTTTCCACTTCCTGGCATTTTTCTGTGGCTCTGAATGCTGGGAACCTGACAAGGGAAAGCTGAGATGTTTCAGACAGAGGAGCCTTCACACAAAAAGGCAGAAATATTCACAACCAAGTGACTGACTTGTGAAAGAGAAAAGAAAATGAAGTGCTGGGACTTGAAAGAAGAGACAAGTCAACATTTCAAGCTGAATGTGATTATAGAATCATGGACTGGGCAGGGACACTTTCCAGTAGATCAGGTTGCTCCAAGTCCCATCCAACCTGGCCTGGAACACTTCCAGGGATCCAGGGGCAGCCACAGCTTCTCTGGGCACCCTGTGCCAGGGCCACCCCACCCTCACAGGGAGGAATTTTTTCCTGATATCCCATGTAACCCTGCCCTCTGGCAGTGGGAAGCCATTCTCTGTGTCCTGTCCCTCCAGGCCCTCATCCAAAGTCGTTCTCCCATGGTTGTTGTGCAGGGAGTTGGAATAGCTGGGACCCACCAGGTGAGCAGGAGCAAGAGCAGCCTGACTTTCTTTTTGGGGAAACCAGGGTGGCCTGAGCCTGCCAGGAAGGGGTGACATGGTGCCCCTGTCCTGCCTCCTGTCACGTCCATGCCACGAGTGGCTCTGCCCTTGGCTGCCCCCCTGATTCATGGGAGTGGGAAAGCAGCACTGGTTGTGTCTTGCTGCATTTTCCCTGCTCCATGGGTGACAAACAGCACACTAAAATCTTGTTTAGGGCCTGGGTGATGTTCAGAGGCAGCAGGTTTTATATCAGCTCCCCTGCATCACTGACCGGAACCTTCTCCAGCAGGGGAAGGAGGCTGGGGCAGGTGTTGTCACCCTCTGTGAGGCACAAAGTGTCCCACAGATCACTTCTGAAAGTCACTTCACTCCAGAGAGCCCCCAGCTCCTCTGCTCCTGTAAGAAATGCTCCCATTTGCCATCAGGAAAAGTGAAGTTGACAGCAGGAAAATAACTGAACACAGATCTCCCAAATGGGGTGGAGGCTCTGGAGGAGGGGCTGAGTTCTGCCAAGCCCATAAAGCACATTTAAAGCACTTTGTATACATAAGCATTTTATGCAGAGTGTAATTACCTTTCATGTTCTATCCTAAAATTTTATGGCATGTTTACCAAACTTTATTTTCAGGCAATTTTAGCAACAAAATGGTAAAAATAATTTAATGTCAGAAAAAACTAAATCCAGTACTGGTGGTGGAGGTGAAGGGAGGCTGCTGCTGACAAATGGCAGAGGAAGGACCATGCAGAAAATGTGTGCTGGGAAGGAAGAGGAGTTCTGGAGATGGATCCCTGGAAGTGTCCAAGGCAGGTTGGATGGGGCTTGGAGCAACCTGGGATAGTGAAGGTGTCCCTACCCTTGACAGGGAGTGGAATGAGATGTTCTGTAGGTTCCCTTCCAACCAAACCATTTTGGGATTCTGTGTTACCCTGGAGAATGTGGGCTTAAATATGGGAAATATTTATTCTCATAAATATGGAAAGATTTATTCCCATAAATATTCTCAAAATGAGAAATATGGGAATAGGTTTAAATGTGGGAAAGGGAGCAGGCCCAAGGTTTGCACCTGACAAACAGATCATGGCTTTTTGCTGGTGCTCTCCCAACAGTGCTTTGCCTATGGGAGGTGTCCACCTTGCCTCTGACTCAGCCATTCCTGCTACCTGAGCTGTCATGGGCACGGCCACATAACTGTCTGACCTGACCTCAAACTTGCTGAGAAAATTCTACCAAAACCCTCTGAATTGCTTCATTGCCCAGGTAGTTTCCTGCCTGTGTCTCCAAAGCCCAGCCTGGGAGTTTGACAGCAGTAGGAGCTGCTCTTGCTTCAGAGCCAGCTAAGCACTGCAGCTTCACGTAGTAGGTGTTGTAATTAAGAATTTCACATTGTACTTTGGCATTTGGGATGTTGTAACAGGCAGGTTTGGGGGCCAGTTATCATCCAGACTCTTGCTCCTGTCAGCAGTGGGAAGGTCCCAAACCACTCCTGCTATCAGCAGAATCATTCGTCCCTTGTTCCCTGTGCCAGAGGGAGAAGGGGCTGAGCTGGCCAGGCAGGGCTGGCACTGTGCTGCTGCCAGCTGGGTGACTCAGGGCTGGCAGGAGGAAGGTGCACTCCACGTCTCCACTCCTCCAAAAAAAGCAAAGGGTGAGTGAGGATGAAGCCTGGCAGCAGCAGCAGCCACCCTGCCAGGGGTGCAGAGCGGGGCCCCTGCCAGGAGAACGTGGCACTGCACATTGGATTGGCAGGGCTGGGAACACAGCTGGGCAGCCCAGCTCTGGGAGTTCACCCTGACTTTGGAGAGGAGCTTGGGATCCCAAAGGGAGACTGCCAAGTGTGGCCTTTTACAGAATCACAGTCATTTGGGTTGGAAAAGACCTCTGAGATCATCAATCCCAAACACCACCTCGTTAGGAGTGCCACAGCCAGCCTTTCCTTAAGCACCTCCAGAGGTGGTGACTCCACCATGTCCCTGAACAGTCCATTGCTGTTTGTCTGCCATTCTTGATTGCTGAATGACAGGGCTCCTTTTTCCACAACAGTTTTCTTCACCTGTTTCACCTCTAGGGACTGTCATTGATCCATCATTTCCACAGATTCATGGCAGCTGTGATTACAGCCAGTCCGAGGAAGTGCAGATGATTTCCTAGTTGGGCACTGTAAATTCTGTCTCTGCCTTCCCCTTCCTTGCTGCATTTCCCAGCTCAGCAGCCCCAGGTGGAAGGGATACATAGCAAGAGGGCCTGACAGAGGCACATGTGGCACTTCCCAGGTCCCCGTGGGTCTGGTCAGTGCATTTGGTGTTTCCCCTGCTTGGATCTGGGGTCCTCTGGTTCTGTGGACTCGTCAAAAATCCCAGCAGAGGTGTGAGCAGAGTAGAGGGAAGGTTGTGTGTCTGTGCCTTCAGCTGTGCCCTGGGTGCAGGAGAAGCATGGAGAGAGACTTATTTTTATTTACAAGACCACATAGCACCAGGATAAGGGGGCATGGCTTCCCACTGCCAGAGGACAGGGTTACATGGGATATTTAGAAAAAGTTCTTCCTGGGAGGGTGGGAGGCCCTGGCACAGGGTGCCCAGAGCAGCTGTGGCTGCCCCTGGATCCCTGGAAGTGCCCAAGGCCAGGCTGGACGGGTCTTGGAGCAACCTGGCATGGTGGAAGGTGTCCCTGCCCATTCTATGATTCTATGATCACATTCAGCTTGAAATGATCACTTGGAAGTGTCCAAGGCCAGCTTGGACAGGGCTTGGAGCAGCCTGGGATTAGTGGAAGGTGTTATTTGTGTAAGGCTTGAAACTGGCTGGGCATTAAGATCCCTTCCAACCCAAACTATTTCGGGATTCTGTGCCACAGCAAGGCGTGGTGAATGTGTGTGCGTGGTTAAACCCAGCTTGGGAGGATTTCTGACCTGCTGGCCAGGAACCTTTGGGGGTGTGGTGCAGGGGTGGCTGTCACACAGGGCTTTGCCCAGCCAGGTTCCCTGCTCCACCCTCTGCAGGGCTCTGGCTCCCAGGTTCCCTCTGTCCAGGCACCTCCTGGCAGCCCGTGCTGGGGGAATTTGTGAGGCCAGGCTCAGCTCTGGGGGTGCATCCTTTGTGCAGAAGCAGGGCAGGGTTTGCCGGGCACCACCCCGCTCTGACTCTCCAGTGCACACCCGTCACTTCCACCCTTTATTCCCGTTTTTCCCTGGTTGGCTGGATCAGGTGCCGAGCTCTGCGCCAGCCCTGGAGGGGAGGAGGGAATTCCTGGTGCATGCTCGGAGCTCCCTGCCCCTCCCAGGCTCCTCGGGTCGTTGTGGCACAGGGAGCTCAGGGCTCGTGTGCCAGCAGCAGCCGGGCTGAACGTGCCCCGAGCAGGGAGATGCTCGGGAGGGTTCTGTGCTCCCCAGAGCTGTTGTGCAGGGCAGATCAGCTCCCTGCAACCTGCAGCTCTCTGGAGAGCATCCAGAGGGATGGAGGCTGGCTGCAGGCTCTGTTCAGGCTTGGCGGCAGTGTGATATGTTTGGGATGGAAACTCCAGAAAGGAGCCACACAGATATCACTGCTGGTCAGACAGATCCCCTGAGAGCTGCTGATAAGCAGCCTGACACGGTGCATACAGGATACTCTGTTCCAAGGAACGAGCAAGTTCAAGCTTCCCACCAAACCTCGATTTTCTCTCCTTGCTAGTTTGTTTTCCACGCAGTAATTTGGTTTGAATGCCCTCAGAGTGGCAGCACTGCCTGACATTGGTGTTCCTGTGTGTGTGACATCTGAGCTGGGGTTGTTTTGCCTGGAGAACAGAAAGCTCCAGGGACACCTCACTGTGCCCTTCCAGCAGTTGGAAGTGGCTTATAAAAAAAGGAGAGTGTCTTTGTACATGGGCAGCTAGTGATGGGATGAGGGGAAATGGATTTAAACTAGAAAAGGAGAGATTAGATTAGATATGAGGAAAAAATTCTTCTCTGTGAGGGTGGGCAGGCCCTGGCACAGGGTGCCCAGAGCAGCTGTGGCTGCCCCTGGATCCCTGGAAGTGCCCAAGGCCAGGCTGGACAGGGCTTGGAGCAGCCTGGGATGGTGGAAGTTGTCCCTGCCCATTCCATGATTCTATAATCACATTCAGCTTGAAATGATCACTTGGAAGTGTCCAAGGCCAGCTTGGACAGGGCTTGGAGCAGCCTGGGATTAGTGGAAGGTGTTACTTGTGTAAGGCGTGAAACTGGCTGGGCATTAAGATCCCTTCCAACCTAAACTATTTCAGGATTCTGTGCCACAGCAAGGCGTGGTGAATGTGTGTGCGTGGTTAAACCCAGCTTGGGAGGATTTCTGACCTGCTGGCCAGGAACCTTTGGGGGTGTGGTGCAGGGGTGGCTGTCACACAGGGCTTTGCCCAGCCAGGTTCCCTGCTCCACCCTCTGCAGGGCTCTGGCTCCCAGGTTCCCTCTGTCCAGGCACCTCCTGGCAGCCCGTGCTGGGGGAATTTGTGAGGCCAGGCTCAGCTCTGGGGGTGCATCCTTTGTGCAGAAGCAGGGCAGGGTTTGCCGGGCACCACCCCGCTCTGACTCTCCAGTGCACACCCGTCACTTCCACCCTTTATTCCCGTTTTTCCCTGGTTGGCTGGATCAGGTGCCGAGCTCTGCGCCAGCCCTGGAGGGGAGGAGGGAATTCCTGGTGCATGCTCGGAGCTCCCTGCCCCTCCCAGGCCCCTCGGGTCGTTGTGGCACAGGGAGCTCAGGGCTCGTGTGCCAGCAGCAGCCGGGCTGAACGTGCCCAGTGCAGGGGAGATGCTCGGGGAGGGGTTCTGTGCTCCCCAGAGCTGTTGTGCAGGGCAGATCAGCTCCCTGCAACCTGCAGCTCTCTGGAGAGCATCCAGAGGGATGGAGGCTGGCTGCAGGCTCTGTTCAGGCTTGGCGGCAGTGTGATATGTTTGGGATGGAAACTCCAGAAAGGAGCCACACAGATATCACTGCTGGTCAGACAGATCCCCTGAGAGCTGCTGATAAGCAGCCTGACACGCTGCATACAGGATACTCTGTTCCAAGGAACAAGCAAGTTCAAGCTTCCCATCAAACCTTGATTTTCTCTCCTTGCTAGTTTGTTTTCCACGCAGTAATTTGGTTTGAATGTCCTCAGAGTGGCAGCACTGCCTGACATTGGTGTTTCTGTGTGTGTGACATCTGAGCTGGGGTTGTTTTGCCTGGAGAACAGAAAGCTCCAGGGACACCTCACTGTGCCCTTCCAGTAGTTGGAAGTGGCTTATAAAAAAAGGAGAGTGTCTTTGTACATGGGCAGCTAGTGATGGGATGAGGGGAAATGGATTTAAACTAGAAAAGGACAGATTAGATTAGATATGAGGAAAAAATTCTTCTCTGTGAGGGTGGGCAGGCCCTGGCACAGGGTGCCCAGAGCAGCTGTGGCTGCCCCTGGATCCCTGGCAGTGCCCAAGGACAGGGCTTGGAGCAGCCTGGGATGGTGGAAGGTGTCCCTGCCAATGGCAGGGGTGGAACAAGATGATTTTTAAGGTCCCTTCTAACCCAAATTCTTCTGAGATTGTGATTTCAGCAGGAGGATTGGAGCCCAGGCTGCAGCTCCTGATTCCCACAGGATAGCTGAGAGTCCTGGCATCCAGGAGAGCCTGAGAGCAGGGCTGGCAGATTGGGCCTGCTCAGGCTCTGCTCCGGCGGTGTTCGCACAGCTGATGGGACAGGGCTGCGTTTCGTGCTCTGCAGTGAAATGCATTTCTTGTGCAGGCTCACACGAGGACAAGGCTGATTCCTTTGTGGCACTCTGGGAAGCAGTCAGCATTTCTGTGACCTGTTCTTCCATGGCTGAGGGAGAACAGGCTCCAGCAAGCACTCACCAAACGTTGCATAGTTAGTTGCTTGTAATTAACTCCTAGAGAAGAATAAATTAAGTAAATTACATTAGACTTGTCTGTGAGTCTGCATACAGGCACAATGTGAAATATGCTATTTCAATTTAATTAATTTAGTCCAAAACAAGTCTTAGACCATTTAAAGAATTCTTTGCTTTTTTAATGCTGTCTGACAGCAAATCCTGCTCTCCTTCCCCTTCCCACTTGCAATGGCCATATGGAAAAGAGCTGTGGCTTCCACCCTGCTCAGAGCCATGGGAATGAGCTGTTATGGAATGGGGAGAAGGAGCCGGATCCTGTGAATTTATCCTGTGAATTTCTGAATGAGCAGCTGGAGAATTGACGTAATTGCAGAGCTGAGAGAAAGGAGGAGTCAGCTCAGAAAAGGAGTGAAAACAGGAGTGTGTTCAGGAAAGCTGAGCTCTCCTTCCTTTCCTTTTTGGCTGCATGAGTTTTTGCCACTGCCAGGTACAGCTTCCTTCAAGGCAAAAAACCTCATTTATGGCCAGAAAGACCAGTTAAAATCATTGACTTCCAGAAGTGTGCAGCCATTTTATAAAATAATCCCTGCCTCTGCAGTGGGGCAGATAATCTAATAAACAGAACCTGGAAGTGTCATCACATGGAAATATGAATATAAATATGAAAAAGATAGTTTTGTCTGCAGATGGCTTACGTGAAAGAAGCAGAGATAGGGATGAAATTAGACCTGCTTAATATAACCTCTCTTTCCTGTTGTCTCCAAGGACCTGGGGAATCAACATATCCTGCTCATAATGCTTTGTGTTGTGCAGACAGCCTGGTTCTCCTGGTGTTCAGGTGCTGGAACCAAGGATGTCCCCTAGGAGACCAGGGCCACGAATGTGTCTCCCAAAATCTGTTCATGTCTGCTTAAAATAATCACCCTCCTTCAGATGATGATGATTTGAAGGGACAGAACAATCTCTTTTCCTCTGCACTGGTTGTTGGTTCAGCTGCTGGAAAGAGCAGAGGGAGGAGAAGGTGTGGAAGATCCCAGCCAGGCCCCAGGAGAGGGGATCTGGCCCCAGGTGTCCCTGTGGCAGGGCTTGGCAGGGGACTCTCCTCAGCCCCCAGCACTGGGAGGTCCGTTCAGTTCTCTGAGCCAGGGGCACCCAAGGATTTCTGCCCATCCTGGTACCCACAGCTAGTGCAGGGTGAGTAAACACATAAATCATGAAATCCAGAATAGTTTGGGTTGGAAGGGACCTCAAAGTTCACCCCTGCCATGGCAGGGACACCTTCCACCATCCCAGGCTGCCCCAAGCCCTGTCCAGCCTGGCCTTGGGCACTGCCAGGGATCCAGGGGCAGCCACGGCTGCTCTGGGCACCCTGTGCCAGGGCCTCACCGCCCTCCCAGGGAACGATTCCTTTGTAAAATCTAATTCAATCTCTCCTCTTTTAGTGTGAAGCCATTCCCTGGCTCCTGTCCCTCATCCCTTGTCCCCAGTCCCTCTCCAGCTCTCCTGGAGGCCCTTCAGGCCCTGGAAGAGGCCCTGAGCTCTCCCTGGGTGCTTTTCTTCTCCAGGTGAGCATTCCCAGCTCTCCCAGGCTGGCTCCAGAGCAGAGGGGCTCCAGCCAAAGTTCTGCTCCCACTTCCCTGTGTCTCTGTGCCTGAGCTGGGATTTGTCTGTCTGGGAAGGTGGCACAGCTGTTGCACCCTGATGGTTGAGTTAGAGTCAGAAATATTTAAGTTTAATTTGATTTACAAATTTTTTCCTGCCCCCACCATGAGTCACATCCTATGCAAGGATCTCTCTACTGTCCTTTCTGTGCAGCTGGAAAAAGAAAATAAAAATAGGAGTTGGCTTAGCTGAGCAGGGCTTTGGGAAACACCACAAGAGAGAGGAGGCATTTCCTTATCCTTTATATGGCCCTTGCAGCTTGGCAGTGCTTAAAAAGAGCCTTTGGCACCTGGCTGTCCTTACCTGTTGGGAAATGTGTTTGGGGTGTTCCTGCTCTCAGAAATTTGAAAGGAGGATTATTTTATTTTTTTTGCTGGAGGCCCCTGTGCAGTGACACAGTGCTAGGAGGGATTTTAGTGCTGCAGTCTGGTGGAGAATCTGCTTTTCACACCGTTTGGGACTTTTGTTTAGTTAAAAAACCTCCAAGCAATGGAAAGAAAAGATCTTTGTCTTTCAGCTGTGAGCAAAGAAAGCTCATAGTATATGTCCAAGAGCCCCCAGAAATCCCCTGGCAACCAGGCCTAATGATCCTGGTACTTCCTTGCAGGATCTTAGGAAATCACAAAAGTGCTGCTGTTATTTAAAATATGGAGTTACTGCTGGAGGCTTCTTTATAGAGAGGCCCAGAATGGGCAAATCCTATTCCTCTTGGTATTTATAACTTCTCTTTTGGTGTGTGCACACACAGTCTTTGTGCTTTGAAACAGCTCAAAGCTGGGTCCCCAAGGTCAGGGGCTGAAACAGAGACTGGGGAGGGTTAACTTGAGGCAAAACTTGGGAAAGTTACAGCCTGAGGCACAAATTGGGAAGTTTTTGTTGGAATGTGGGGGGAAGTTTCCATCTCAGTCTCCTTTTCCTGCTGGCAGGGAGGTTTCACGGGGCTGTGGGTGAGCTGGCTGGCACAATAATCACCTTCAGCATCTCTTCCCTGTGCTGCAAAGTTTGCAAAGACCAGCAAAGGAAAATTACTGGAGCCAGCCTGCTCTTTGCACATCCCAGGGCTGCAGGTCTTTAAAATGCATCTGGCTCCTGTGAGAGCCTCCTGGGTGAGCCCTGCACAGCCCAGGCAGCAGCTCCACGGGGAACTTGGCCATTTCCAAGTGGGAAAGGGGGCAGTGCTTGTGCTCTGTGTGTGCTTCCCACTTGGGAGCAGCAAAGTGGCTTTTATCAGGATGGGCTTGTGTCTGCATGGCCTGATTCCTGCTGGCAGTGTCCTGGGGGATGCTGGTGATGAGGCTGATGGCAGGAACAGCAGATTGCACTTGGAGCATCAGCTCAGGCTGCAGATGGAGCAGGAATGTGTTGCTACAGGAACAGCAGTGGCACAGGATCCACAAAGGCAGCATCCTTTGGTAGAGCTGTGAGACCCTTGGACATCTCAGCTGGAGAGCCGCTTCAGGAAGGACCAGAGGAGAGCAGATCCCTAGACAATGTGGTAGAAGGGATGATGAGGAGGTTTGGACTTCACTTTTCCAGCTGAGAAATGGCCCAGGAAGGCGTTATGGCAGGCACTGTTTGTGTAGGGAGTTGCAGGGATCTGTTTTCCATGCAGGATAAAATCTAATGGATGTCTTTTACCAAGGGAGGTTCCAGCAGGGAATGCTCTGCCTCTTGCTCACATGACCCCAAAGAAGCATGGAGTCTTCATTGGCGTGTCTGAGGCCAGGTGCAGCAGATCTGCTCTGGATGATGCCATTTTGGGGTGGATATTTGAGGTTTTGGGTCTCTTAGCACTCTGTCCAGCCCTGCTGTCACTGACTGTCACCATCACATTTTCTGAAAAAATCCCCTTGCCCAGGATTCTTCTCCTGGGAAGCTGGGAAGCCTCAGAGAAAAGGAAAACGATTCTGATCTCATTTGCTTCTCCTGTGTTGTGCTCACATGTGGAATGTGGTTGGAGATTGTTCCATTGGATTCTGCTGTGAGTTGTTTTCACTCTTTGGCCAATTGGGGCCAAGCTGTGTTGGGGCTCTGGAAAAAGTCACGAGTTTTCATTATTATCTTTTTAGCCTTCTGTAAATCTCCTTTCTGTATTCTTTAGTATAGTTTAGTATAGCATTCTTTAATATAAAATAGTATCTTAAAATAATAAATCAGCCTTCTGAGAACATGGAGTCAGATTCATCATTCCTTCCTTCATCTGGGAACCCCACAAACACAGCATCACCCTGCAGAGGAGGCACCAAACCCCTCTTGTTTTCCCTGTTCTCACAGGTAGTTTTGCAGACAAGACTTACGAGTGGAGCTCTGAGGAGGAGGAGTCAGTGAGGAAGGCAGGGCCAGTGCAGGTGCTCATTGTCAAGGATGATCACTCCTTCGAGCTGGACGAGGCTGCCCTGAACCGCATCCTGCTCTCCGAGGCTGTCAGAGACAAGGAGGTGGTGGCTGTGTCCGTGGCTGGAGCTTTCAGGAAAGGGAAAATCCTTCCTGATGGACTTCATGCTGCGCTACATGTACAACAAGGTAAGGCTGCAGCCCAGGGCTGCTGTTCCTCATTGCTCCCATGTGCTGCTCAGGGATGAGCTGGGCAGGATTTGGTGCTTTAGGAACGCTCAAGGCTCTCATGAGTGTGGGCTTCACAAAATAAAGTAAAGCAGATCCTTCCCCAGGCAGAAGTTTCTTTTGGACTTGACTTTGGAACAGGAATGTTCACATCTGCTGCCCTGAATCACAGAATCATTGAGGCTGGAAAATCCCTGTGAGATCATTGAATCCAGCTGCTAACCCAGCATCACCCTGCTCACCACTGAACCATATCCTCAGGTGTCTTATCCGTGTCTTTTAAACACTTCCATGGATGGGCACTCCACCACTGCCCAGGGCAGCCTGTTCCAATGTGTGACCACCCTTCCACTGAAAAAAATTCTCCTAATATCCAACCCAAACCTTCCCTAGTGTAACTGCAGATTGTTTCCTCTTTTGCTGCTGCTTTTTCCCTGGGAGCAGAGCCCCATTCCCGCCTGGCTTCCCTCTCTCATCAGGGAGTTGTGAAGGTGCCCCCTGAGCCTCCTTTTCTCCAGGCTGAGCCCCTTTCCGAGCCCCTTCAGCCCCTCCTGGGGCTCCAGACCTTTCCCAGCTCCCTCAGCCCCTCGTGGTGCTCCAGACCTTTCCCAGCTCCCTCAGCCCCTCCTGGTGCTCCAGACCCTTCCCAGCTCCCTCAGCCTCTCCTGGTGCTCCAGACCCTTCCCAGCTCCCTCAGCCCCTCCTGGGGCTCCAGACCCTTCCCGGCTCCCTCAGCCCCTCCTGGTGCTCCAGACCTTTCCCAGCTCCCTCAGCCCCTCCTGGGGCTCCAGACCCTTTCAGCCCCTCCTGGGGCCCCTTCAGCCCCCTCCCCCTGGTGCTCCAGACCTTTCCCAGCTCCCTCAGCCCCTCCTGGGGCTCCAGACCCTTCCCAGCTCCCAGCCCCTCCTGGTGCCCAGACCCTCCTGGTGCTCCAGACCCTTCCCAGCTCCCTCAGCCCCTCCTGGGGCTCCAGACCCTTCCCAGCTCCCTCAGCCCCTTGTGGAGCTCCAGACCCTTCCCAGCTCCCTCAGCCCCTCGTGGGGCTCCAGACCCTTCCCAGCTCCCTCAGCCCCTCCTGGTGCTCCAGACCCTTCCCAGCTCCCTCAGCCCCTCCTGGTGCTCCAGACCTTTCCCGGCTCCCTCAGCCCCTCCTGGTGCTCCAGACCTTTCCCGGCTCCCTCAGCCCCTCCTGGTGCTCCAGACCTTTCCCAGCTCCATTCCCTTCCCTGGACACTCTCCAGCCCCTCCATGTCTTTGTTGTGAGGAGCCCAAAACTGAGCCCAGGATTTGAGGTGCCTTGAGAGTACAAGGAAGGAAAAACCTCCCTTATGGGGTTCCTGTGGGGTTTTTGACACCTGCAGCAACTGTTTCTGTCCCTCCCTGCAGGAGGCAGTGGACTGGGTTGGGGATTACAACGAGCCCCTGACCGGTTTCTCCTGGAGGGGCGGCTCCGAGCGGGAGACGACCGGGATTCAGATTTGGAGCGAGGTGTTCCTGGTGGACAAACCCGATGGCACCAAGGTGTGTGTGTGTGTCTCTGCTGCTGCCAGCTCGTTTCCCTCCTTTTCCAGCTTTTGAGACTCTCCTGCCTTGTCTCAGGTGGTTGTCCAAACCTTTCTTAGGGAAGGTTTTCAATATTGTGTCTCTATTTTGGTAAGTGAAATGATGTAAATGTACTTTTTTAAAGAATGTAATTTTGATAATAATTTTTGACATGTGTATTTCACAGAGCTGAGGGGTGGAATGTGGTGGTTTTGCATGGGAGGCATTTATGGAAGTGATGTATAAACTTGTGTGTAATGGACAGTCTGTAGAACCAGTGGGAAATTGTACAGACCTCTGTGAAAAACACATGTTAAAGATGGGTTTAACAAAGTCAGGTGATATGATGTCCAAGTGTCCCTTTAATTCTGGGCATCCCAGAGTTAATTTCTGTACTATTCCCAAAAATCTTGACTCTCATGTCTTTGGAAACTCCTTCCTTTCCTTAGAGCAGGAGTTGTAAGGTGGAGTTTCTTCATTCAGAGTTGTCACAGTGGATCTGGAGCATCCTGCCAGGAATATTTGTATTTATCTGCACTTCATGGCACAGAGCATGGCACCCAAGTGTCACTGAGGCCTTCAGGCTGTGATTCCTAACGCTGGCTGAGTGTGTTTGAGTTTGGGAGGTGCAGTTTGGGTTTGTGTTTGGGTTTGGGAGGTGCAGTTTGGGTTTGTGTTTGGGTTTGGGAGGTGCAGTTTGTGTTTGGTTTCTGGTGCAGACTCAGACTGACAGCAGGTGTCAGAGGAGCAGAGCAGTTCCCTCACTGCCTTGCATTCATTTTCCTGCCTGCTGGAGTCACGCTGCTGTCAGGAGTGGCTTTCCCTTGTCCCCCAGCAGTGAGGAGGCTGAGGCAGAAGCAGTGAGGCCCCAGCACAGCCCCCCCAGCTGCCATTGCTCTCATGGGAGCTGACAGGAGTTTTGTGCCCCACAGGTTGCAGTGCTGCTGATGGACACCCAGGGCACCTTTGACAGCCAGTCCACCCTCAGGGACTCTGCCACCGTGTTTGCCCTCAGCACCATGATCAGCTCCATCCAGGTAAGAAGCCTCTGGGCTGGAGGAGTTCAGCTGCAGAGAACTACAGAGCCTGTCAGGGCTTCCTTCCTGCCACTTGTGCCAGCGCCACCTGGGACTGTGTCCCCATGGGGATGTCACAGGCTTTAGCCACACCAACCACATGCTAGCCCCAAGAACAGGCTGTTCTGAGTGATCTGAAGTTGGTTTTTTATTTAAATGCAGGTTTATAACTTGTCCCAGAATGTGCAGGAGGATGATCTGCAGCACTTGCAGGTAAGAGAAGCTTTGGGGTAACCTAATTGGGCATGGAGTGACAGGACCACAGGGAATAGCTTCTACTCCTGGAGGGCAGGGTTAGATGGAATACTGGGAAGGAATTTCAGCCTGTGAGGCCCTGGCACAGGTTTCCCAGGGAGGCTGTGGCTGCCTCATCCCTGGAAGTGTCCAAGGCCAGTTTGGATGAGAGCTGAAGCAACCCTGGATAGTGGAAGGTGTCCATGCCCATGGCAGGGGTTGGAACTGAGTGGGATTTCAGGTTCCTCCCAACCCAAACCATATTTTTTATTCTGTGATTTTATTCTGTGATTGTGAATTATCAGCCTGGGTGTTGCCATCTGGTGCTGGCTCAGTACAGGTGACCCTCTAAGGGTGATTCCAGCCCTGACTGTTGGGGACAAGCAGCTAATGGGATTTTTGTGACACAGGTGTCCTGCCTATTTCCTGGAATTACCTCCTGCTTTCTCTTCTGTGCAGTTGATTGATTGGTTGATTAATTAAGTAGGTTTTTCCAGGAGCTTAAGGAAAGGAAAGAAAAGCAAAAGTCCAGCTGAAAAAAATCAGCATTTGAATCCTTCTGAATTATCTCAGTCCATAAATATTATTAACAATAACACTTCTTTAACACTGAATTTATTCAGTGTAGCTCTGATCTTTCAGTTTGAATTTTAAGCCATGACTGTTTAACAAGTTGACCCATTTTTAGGCATCTGTGAAACACATTATTGTGCCTTCAGTTAGAAATTAGAGTGCAGAGAGACTGGAGAGTCTTCAAATCTTGCTGCTAGGCTGATTTTAGAGTCTTTGCACAGCAGGGGTTTGCAGGGAAAGTACTTAGTTCTGGATTCATTTCCTTTCCTTCCTGGAGTGTTTGGAGGGAGCAGGGCTGCAGCAGCCCCTGGAGCATGAGAAGTTTCTGGTTGGTGTGAAACCAGCAGCAAGCAGCTGATCTGAGCCATTTTCCACAGATTTGGCAGCCAACAGCTCCAGGCTGGGATCTCTCACATGAGAGCTCAGCAGGGTGATGGTTCCACAGCAGCTCCCTGTGCCTCTGGGATGTCAGCTGGGAGCCCAGAGCATCTTTGTGTCCAGCTCTGCACGTGGTGCTGGTAGTGCTCACTCATAAATATCCCTTACTGCTCCAGGGAATGGGAGAATTCCCTCCAGGGACCCACAGGGATCGTTCATCAGCTCCTGGCCCTGCAGAGACCCCCAACAATCCCACCCTGGGCATCCCTGGCAGTGCTGTCCAAACCCCCCTGGAGCTCTGGCAGCCTCAGGCTGTGCCCATTCCCTGGGCAGCCTGGGGAGGAACCTTTCCCTGAGATCCATCCTGACCCTGGGAAGAGCCTCAGGGCCAGGTTTTGGTGTGGTGTGAAGTGAGGGTGAGGGTGCAGGGAGCAGCAGGTCACTGACCCCACTGTTTGTATTTTCCAGTCCCTTACATTCCTTGTTCATGACTGGAGTTTCTCTTTATGAATTCTCCTATGGATCTGATGGTGGTGCAAGATTTTTGGAGAAGAGGCAGCTGGCCTGGCTCAGCTCCAGCCTCTCCCTGGGTCCTGTGGTGCCCGTGTGCCCCCCAGTGACAAACTCACTGTCCTTTCCTTCCCCTTCCAGCTTTTCACCGAGTATGGCCGGCTGGCCATGGAGGAGACGTTCCAGAAGCCTTTCCAGGTGAGTCCGGGGATCCCGGGCTGCCCGTGTGTCCCGCTGGCTTCACCACGAGGTGTCACTGCAGTTTGCAGCGTGGGAGGAGCTGGCACTGCCTGGGCTGCTCCAAGGAAGGGCTTTGTGCTTCCAAATGCATCCAAAATCCCTCTCTCTTTCCTCCCTCAACCCCTGCCTTCCCGAGAGCTCTGCCCTGTCCTGCCAGGCTTGGAAAGCAGCTGGTTTTGCAGCAGGTCTGTCACTCTCTGTAGTCAGGAACTCTGCCCAGCCTTTGTTCTGAGAGGTTTGAACTCACCTGCCCTGGGAATCCCTGCTCCTGGCCAAATGAAAGGATAAGGATTAGCAGAGCTGTGGGAAAACTCGGTGTAAGTGGGGTTTTAACTTCAAATTAGGGACATCTGTTCATCCTTCTGCTCCCCAACCTGTGAAAAGCTGGTGGTAAAAAAAAAGGGAGAGCATTGGGCATTCTCAGTAGGTGAGGTTGGTTCCTGGTTTTAGAGACACAGGATTGTTTTGATTAGGTTGGGTGAGGGTTTGTGAACTTCCTAAAGTAAAATCCAGCAGAGAACAAAGCATGCTGTAAAAATCTAAAGAGTAATTGGGAATGAGTTACAGCTTTTTATATTTGCTTTCCTACATAAAAAGAGAATTGTTGTCCTGGAAGGACTAAGGGGTTTATAAGGTGTCTGTGGTCAGGAAGTGGAAATAAAATGAAAAAGTTAAAAAATACAACAAATGGACAAATTGAGATTTTTAAGGTGTATTGGATTCTGCTGTGATAAATGGTAAAACTAAAAATATATATGGTAAAAATATATGACAGGCAAGAGCTTGAAGAATGTTGTAACATGGTACAGCAAAAAGCCAGACATTAAATAAATATTCCTGCTCCTTATTTCAAGACTGTGGGGATAATGTAGCCAAATATTCCAGTGAAACTGAGATGCTTCCTACTCCATCGGTGAAAAGGAGGCTGTGAGGGGAGACTTAAACATGCTTAAATCATTAGGGCTGGATAAGAGGCTCTGATTCTCCCAAACACTGTAATTGCTGTCAAGTCACAGTTTGTGGATGGTGAGTCTTGTCAAACGATCCCATTATCAGTGTTTGAAAGAGCTGGGTTGATAAAGGTAACTCTCACCATGATCCATTGCCTTCTGTCAGCCTTATCTCTCCAGGATGCTGATTGAAAGCAAATGAAGTCAGCATTGTCTGGTTTAATCCATAGTTAATGGATTAAAAACTCATTAACTGATAGATGCCAGAGCACGCTGAACTAATTGGAACTAATTGTGGGGAATCATCATCCTTCAGAAGTGTTTCCTTGGGATCCCCCCAGGCTCTCCCTGATTCAATGTCATCTTCATTAATGATCAGGGGGAAATCATCAAACTGGGAACCCTTGTGGGTGTGACAGATGTGACAGATGTGGCAGAGGGGTCAGTGGTGCTGTGGCCAGGAGAGCAATGATCTGTCTGCATCCAGCACAGGCTGCTTTCCTGCAGAACATGTTTGAAATGTGACAGCGTGGGTAAGAAAGCAGGAAAAGGGAGGGTGGGGAGGCCCTGGCAGGGTTTTCCCAGAGAAGCTGTCCCTGGATCCTTGGGAGTGTCCAAGGCCAGCTTGGACAGGGTTAGGAACAACCTGGGATGGTGGCAGTGTCCCTGCCATGGCGGCTTTAAGGTCCCTTCCAACCCAAACCATCCTGGGGTTCTCCAGGTGTGATGGTGAATAAATGCAGTGGCACCGATCCTGCTGGAAGGGAAGGGAAGGAAAGGGAGACTGGCAGTGGGAAATTCCCACTTCCCTTTGTCTCCCTCCTCTCCTCACACTGAGGAGCCCTCACCAGAGGCTGGCCCTGAATGTGGGGCCTTCACAAAGGCAGTGGTAAACACAGCCTGTCTGGAACAATTTTACTTCAGAAAAAAATAATAATTCCCAATTCAAGGCGTGCATAATGTGTTAGTGGAACAGTCCTAAGCAGGGGAATGTCTCTGAAGTATCTCCTGGTGTTTGAGAACAGCATGTCCTGAACCAGCTCACTGGGTGCACTCACTGTGGCTTCTCCTGCAATTCAAAAAGGCCAACTCACTGTTCTGTCCTCTTTTTAGTTTTTTTTCTGATGTTTTATGGAAGAGAAATAGCAAGAATATTTCCCCTCCCTCCATTAGATTTTTGTTCTAAACATAGAGAAATTTAGGGAAATTCCAATGAAATGGGTTCCACTTGCTGACCTGCTTATCCCTGTTCCTGACAGGAACTCTGGCACCTCTGCCAGGCCCCCCTGGGCCTTGGCACTCAGGACTTCCCCCTCCAAACCCTTTATTTCCTACATGGGGTCTTGTACACATGAGACCTGATTTTTTTTCTGAAAACCTTTTCATTTTTTTTAAAGATTCAAAGTTGACTGTTCTGGTATTTATTTATTTATTGCCCAGGAACTTTGAATGCCTCAATAAAGATTACAAAAGCCAATGATTTCTTATTCACCCTCATTCCTCTGCATCTGCTTCTCATTAAAAGTCTGTCTGGAAGGCTGCCCAGTGAAAAAGGCTGAAAAAATGAGCCTGTAGAATTCCCATAGGATGGAACTAAATGTGGCTGGAATTAGGGAGCTTGCTGCCTTTTGTCCTGGTTAGCAACAATCCCTTTTCTTGGGCACTTTGGGTGATTGATGTTGTTCTCCCAGCCAGGGACTCCAGCTGGTGCAGCAATTTGGGGCTGGTGCAGTGGGGTGGTCTCAGTCCCTGCACCCTGGGACCTCTGGTTTCCACCAGGAAAGGTGGGAAATGCTCCTGGAGCTGGGAAGAGACCCAGGGCCAGGTTTTGGTGTGGTGTGAAGTGAGGGTGAGGGTGCAGGGAGCAGCAGGTCACTGACCCCACTGTTTGTGTTTTCCAGTCCCTTATATTCCTTGTTCGTGACTGGAGCTTCCCTTATGAATTCTCCTATGGATCTGATGGTGGTGCAAGATTTTTGGAGAAGAGGCTGAAGGTATGTTTTGCCTGCTCTTGGTTCTGGATAGTGGAAGGGATGATCTTACAGGCCCTTTCCACCCTGATCCACTCTGTGATTCCATGATTTTCCTGTTCACCTGGGTGGCCTCAGCACTGGGGGCCAGGTGTGAGCTGCTGGTTATGGTCACACCCAGTGCCTTAAAATCCCAGAGGAGGCATTTGGGAAGGACAAATTTCCCAGAGGCCATTTGGGAGGGCAAATTTCCCACAGGAGGCATTTGGGGAGGGCAAATTTCCCAGAGGAGCCATTTGGGAAGGGTGAATTTCCCACAGGAGCCATTTGGGAGGGAATCTCCTTGTCATGTTCAGGCTTCTGCCCAAGCCGAGCTCCCTGGGACTCCCTGGGAGAGTCCAAAGCAATGGGAGTCAGCAGATTCCCAAGAGACTGGGAATGATACTTTAGTAATTAGGGAGTTGGGCAATCAAAATGATGGGCAAGGGCTGCTTGGGATCGGTCAGGAAATGCATGGGTGATCTGGTAGTGGAGAGACCTAATTATATGTGACACAAGCAAGGCCCTAGTGGGAAATCCCAAATGTTTTTGTATTCCAGTCATCCATGGACGTGTGCATTTCCCAGATGATAATAACATGCTCCAGGGCATGTGGTCAGAGGCACTCCAGTTCCTTCTCTTTGTCCTCATCCCTATGGAATCTTCTCCTTTCCCCCACAGTGTGGAGTATCCTGTACTTCTGCCACTTTATCCCAGTATTCCTATCAGAAGGAAACTCAAACTGTGGGAAGTAGATGGGCAGCACAGAGCTCTTCTCTCTGGTGACCACTGAGAGAACCTGAGGGAGCAGCTGGAGCTGTGCCAGGGGAGTCTAAGGGTTCTTCCCTAATATCAGGGTGCTGGCACTGCCAGGCTCCCCAGGGAATGGTGGCATTCCTGAGGGTGCCAGAGCTCCAGGAGCTGCCAGGGATGCCCAGGGTGGGATTGTTGGGGAGTCTCTGCAGGCTGGACTCCGATCCTTGTGGGCACATCCAGCTCAGGATATTCTGTGATCCCTTGTCTCCACAGGTGTCAGGCAATCAGCACGAGGAGCTGCAGAATGTCAGGAAGCACATCCACTCCTGCTTCACCAAAATCTCCTGCTTCCTCTTACCCCACCCCGGCCTCAAAGTCGCCACCAACCCCAACTTCGATGGGAAACTCAAAGGTACAAAGGCAAAGCTCTGGTTTCTACCCTGATTCCTCAGAAACCCTGGCAGACTGCTTGTTCCTGAAACCCCCAAAAGTATTTTCCATGAAAAAACTTCTGGGAGAGCAGTTGGATCCTCCTGCCAAGTGCTGTTCACACTCCCTTCTGCTTCTCCCCAGTGCAGCAGACAAATGTGGAGGGAGAAGAGGTTGCTACTGGCAATACCCAGTGACAGGAAAACTGGGAAGGGCGGGGATGAGAGTGGATGTTTGTGGATGTGTGTTGAAGCTGCAGTAAATTCCTGTGCCTCACCTGCACAGGCAGAGCCTGCTTGCTGCAAGGCTGCTGCTTGTGGTGGGTGGAAGGCTGGTTCCACAAGCTCTCAGAACAGTTATTTCCCTCTGAAAAGCTTTCCAGGGAATATTTAATCTGCCTGGTTTATCTGATCAGTGGTTTCCCTACAGGGCAGGCTTGGTTCAGCGGGTTAAAGAAAGAGAGAAGGAGAAAAGAGCTGTGGTGAGATTCTCCACCCCAAAAGGAGCCACGTGCTGGGGATATTTTTAGGTGTTTGTTGTGAACTCCTCACCAGCCTGGCTGGTTCCAGGCTGCTGCAGTCTTAGCAATAAAATGGACCATTAGCTACTTAAAATAAATTAGCAGGCAAAGATGGGAGTTTTCCCCTGGTTTTGTCTGGCTCAGACTTGCTCTGCTGGCAAACCCTGCAAAGCAGGAGGGACAGACAGCAAGGCAGCAGGAGGGAGATGTGCTGGTGGAAACTGAGCTGAGCCCTGGAACTCCCCCTTAGTCTCAGGTGCTGAGGAGTGTGGAACAAGCGCTGTGTGCAGACAGGAGCTGTCAGCAGCTGCTTGACACAATTTTCACAAATTTCTTGTTGCCTCAGAGCTGTACTCAGCTTTTTGTGCTCTGATAGAAGAAATGTGGGGGATTTTCTCTGCTTTCCAAATTCCTGGCTGTTGCACTGTTTTTTTCTCCTATACAGTTGAATTTAATGGAACCACCAGAAACTGCACCCTGGGCATCTCTGAGAGCTTTGTCCAAATCCCCTGGAGCTCTGGGCAGCCTTGGGTTGTGCCCATTCCCTGTGGAGCCTGTTCCTTCCACCCTCTGGGAGAAGAACCATCCATGGCAGGGGACTGGAACATGATGGTCTCGAGTGTCCTTCCAACCCAAACTATTCTGGGACTCTGTGATGCCTCTTTTTCCTTTTTTTTTTTTTCCAGAAATAGACGATGAGTTCATCAAGAACTTGAAGATTTTGATTCCTTGGCTCCTTAGTCCTGAGAACCTGGATGTTAAGGAGATCAATGGAAACCACATCACCTGTCGAGGCCTTGTGGAGTATTTTAAGGTGTTTATTTCCGAGAAAGTGGATTTATTCCTGCTAAAGGGGAAAGCAGCAGCCGGCAGGACAGCAGTGACAGTCCTGACTCACTGCAGCAGAGGGCAAACACCTCATGGTCATTTATTTGAGCACACAGAGAGTGGGAGGAGCTGTTTCCCTTTCCTGGAGAATTGAGGGCTAGAGGGGGATAAAGCTGAGGGCTGTATTCCAATTGCCTTTGGAAAAAGCTTATTTTTGTTGTCATGGCTACTGGGACATTTCCATGAGAGACATTGGTGAGTAATTCTCACCACCTACTCCCAGGGCTACCTTGGCTCCTTCTCCTGCAGGGAAAGGACAGAGGTAGGTGCAGATCCTTTGGGAGGGACACTGGCAGTGAGTGGAGGAGGGAGAGCCTCCAGTGACTGACCCAGGCCATTTTCTGACCAAAGCCATCTTGTGCTGGAGCATCCTCCTCTTCCCTGCTTCTCAATCCTGTCTGGAGCTGGGTGGGGGTGGCTGCTGTTGCTCCTGTGTGCTGCATTCCACATGATTCCCTTTTCCCTGCTCTTTTCCAGGCCTACATAAAGATTTACCAAGGGGAGGAGCTGCCACACCCCAAGTCCATGCTGCAGGTAGGTGTGAGTGGGAGCTCTGGGAATTGCTGCTCTGGAATTGCCCTTAATTCCCAGGAACTGGCAGAGGTGTCCAGCACAGTGGGACTTTATTCCAAATGCCTCAGTGCAACCACCCAAGGAGCAGCACTTTGGGAAGAGTTTGGCATCAGGAGCCTGACCTGGCTGAGGAATCCCAGCTGGGATGGGCTGTGGGGAGTTGCTGAACGATTCCCTGCAGGTGAATGACATCCTGGGGGCCACACAGGGAGGTGACACATGCAAGTGGCTGCCAGAGCCAGCTGGGGGTTGCAGCTGGAGCTGCTTATTTGTGGCTGAGCCTTTTATCTCTTTCCTTGCTGGTTCCCACAGCTGAAGCCAGAGTTTTTGTAGCTCTGGCTTGGAGGGGAGGAATCCTCTCTTCATGCAGGATGTGTAAATATGGGATGAGCTTATTTGGGATTGGTTGGAGGCTGGGAGAACCCTGTGGCTGATTCTGGGTGCCACACACACGTCCTGGCTGTGTCACTTGCACAGCTTAACCCTGTTCTTCTGCACTTTAATTTTGTGTCCCTTTTGCCCTTACAGGCCACAGCAGAAGCCAACAACTTAGCAGCAGTTGCCACTGCCAAAGACACCTACAGCAGGAGGATGGAAGAGGTGAGTGGTGCTGAGTCTGCCCCTTCGTGCCCCTTCGTGCCCCTTTGTGCCCCTTTGTGCCCCGTCCTGCCCCTTCCTGCCTCCTGGCTCTCCTGTCATAGATTTATGGAATCCCAGAAGGGTTTGGGTTGAAGGGACCTTAAAGCCCATCCAGTGCCACCCCTGCCATGGCAGGGACACCTCCCACTGTCCCAGGCTGCTCCAAGCCCTGTCCAGCCTGTCATAGATTTATGGAATCCCAGAAGGGTTTGGGTTGAAGGGACCTCCCAGCCAAGCCCACCCCTAAGTCCCATCCCCTGCCATGTGTTAGGGATGTTTCACCTTTCACTCCCAGGCTGATTTCCAAGCCCTGTCCAACCTGGCCTTGGGCCATTTCAGGAGTGATCCAGGGGCAGGAGTGACATTTCAGGCATGATTTCACTGGGCACCCTGTGTCAGGCCTGGTTTCCCACCCTCCAGCAGTGCCATTCCAATTTCCTTCCAGAAGTGCCATTTTGGGATCCCTTTTCCTAATTTCAGATTTCCCTGTGTCAGGAGTGACATTTCAGGAGTGCTTTGCTTGTGTCAGGAGTGGTTTCACCATGTCAGGAGTGATGTTTGAGCAGTGCTATTCCAGGAGTGATTTTCCCGTGTCACCAGTGCCATTTTCAGGGGTGATTTCTGAGTATAAGGAGTGATGTTTCAGGAGTGATTTCCATTTGTCAGCAGTGATTTCCCTGTGTCAGAAGTGGCATTTCAAGAGTGATTTTCCCATATCAGGAGTGACATTTCAGTGATGATTTCACTGCTTCAGGAGTGACGTTTCAGGGGTGATTTCCCTGTGCCAGCAGTGATATCTCAGTGAGGATTTTCTTGTGCCAGCAGTGATTTCCCTGTATCAGCAGTGCCATTTCAGGGATGATTTCCCTGTATCAATAGTGACATCTCAGGGATGATTTCCCTGTTTCAGCAGTGCCATTTCAGTGATGATTTTCCTGTATCAATAGTGACATCTCAGGGATGATTTCCCTGTTTCAGCAGTGCCATTTCAGTGATGATTTCCCTGTATCAATAGTGACATCTCAGGGATGATTTCCCTGTTTCAGCAGTGCCATTTCAGTGATGATTTTCCTGTATCAATAGTGACATCTCAGGGATGATTTCCCTGTTTCAGCAGTGCCATTTCAGTGATGATTTTCCTGTACCAGTAGTGATTTCCCTGTGTCAAGGATGATTTCCCTGTGTCATCAGTACCATCTCAGTGATGATTTCCCGTGCCAGCAGTGATTTCCCCATGCCAGCAGTGCCATCCCAGCAGTGCCATGTCAGTGATGATTTCCCCATACCAGCAGTGATCTCCCCGTGCCAGCAGAGCCATCCCAGAGATGATTTCCCCATCTCAGTGATGATTTCCCTGTGCCAGCAGCGCCATCCCAGCAGTGCCATGTCATCTCAGGATGATTTCCCTGTCTCAGTGATGATTTCCCCATGCCAGCAGAGCCATCCCAGGTGTGCCATCTCAGGGATGGTTTCCCCGTATCAGGGATGATTTCCCTGTGCCAGCAGTGATTTCCATGTATAAGCAGTGCCACGTCAGGGATGATTTCCCCGTGTCAGGGATGATTTCCCCATGCCAGCAGTGCCATCCCAACAGTGCCATTTCAGGATGATTTCCCCATACCAGCAGTGATTTCCCCATGCCAGCAGTGCCATGTCAGGGATGATTTCCCTGTATCAGGGATTATTGGCAACATACAGCAACAAGGGATGATTTCCCTGTATAAGCATTGCCATGTCAGGGATGATTTCCCGTGCCAGCAGAGCCATCCCAGCAATGCCATCTCAGGGATGGTTTCCCTGTATCAGCAGTGCCATGTCAGGGATGGTTTCCCCATGTTAGGGATGATTTCCCCATGCCAGCAGAGCCATCCCAACAGTGCCATCTCAGGGATGATTTCCCCATCTTAGGGATGATTTCCCTATGCCAGCAGTGATTTCCGTGTATAAGCAGTGCCATCTCAGGGATGGTTTCCCCGTGTCAGGGATGATTTCCCCGTGCCAGGGATGGTTTCCCCGTGCCAGCAGCACCATCCCAGCAGTGCCATATCAGGGATGGTTTCCCCGTGTCAGGGATGGTTTCCCCGTGTCAGGGATGGTTTCCCCGTGTCAGGGATGGTTTCCCCAGTCAGCGATGACTTCCCCGTGCCAGCAGTGCCACCCCAGCAGTGCCATCTCAGGGATGGTTTCCCTGTATCAGGGATGATTACCCCGTGCCAGGGATGGTTTCCCCGTGCCAGCGATGGTTTCCCCGTGCCAGCAGTGCCACCCCAGCAGTGAGTGCCCTCCCTCCCCGTGTCCCCGGCAGGTGTGCGGAGGGGACAAGCCCTTCCTGGCTCCCAGCGACCTGCAGGCGCGGCACGCGGAGCTCAAGGAGGAGGCGGTGCGGCTGTTCCGGGGCGTGAAGAAGATGGGAGGGGAGGAGTTCAGCCGGCGCTACCTGCAGCAGCTGGAGGCGGAGATCGACGAGCTCTACATCCAGTACATCAAACACAACGACAGCAAGAACATCTTCCACGCCGCCCGCACCCCGGCCACGCTCTTCGTCGTCATCTTCATCACCTACGTGCTGGCCGGCGTCACCGGCTTCATTGGCTTGGACATCATAGCCAGCCTGTGCAACATGATCCTGGGCTTGACACTTATCACACTCTGTACCTGGGCTTATATCAGATACTCTGGGGAGTACAGAGAACTGGGAGCTGTAATAGACCAAGTGGCTGCAGCCTTGTGGGACCAGGTAGGATAAAGAGCTTTTGATTTCAAAAAAAAAATCACACAAAAAGCGTCCTCCCTGCACCCCACTGGGTTTGTTGGGTTTATAAGCACTGAGTTTCTGGGGGGTTTTCCTCCCCCTTTGAGATGGTTTTGGTTTTTAGGGTTGTTAGATCCAGCTGTTTGTGCTGTGATCAGTGCAGGGGCACCTCCCCAGTTTTAATTGAGGTTTTAATCTGTTCCTTAGAGCTTCCAGATGGGGAGAGGAGGGCCAGAGGAGTTGTTGCAGATGAGTTTGTGGAGTTTGTTGTAAGGGGGAGGTCACAGGGCTGCCCTGTGGCTGCAGCACAGGTGGGTCAGCAAGGCTGGAGCTGTTCCCGAGCCCCCAGTTCCTGTCCAGTGTGGAAAACAAGTTGTGTAGACCTGAGAAAACTTCCAGCAAGCTCTCTTGTTCTGCTTTTTTCTTTCCTCCTTGTCTTACCCATCCCCGGGTGTGGTTTTGTGGAGCCCTGTGGGGACGGGCAGCTCTGAGGGAGGACCCTGGTGTGTGTGCTCGGTGTGTGCATGGCTGTGGCTGCTGAAGAGGAGCAGCCAGGGCTCCCCCCTGCCTCGGGGCAGGGCTTTGGGCTCCCCCCTGCCTCGGGGCAGGGCTTTGGGCTCCACCCTGCCTCGGGGCAGGGCTTTGGGCTCCCCCCTGCCTCAGGGCAGGGATTTGGGCTCCCCCCTGCCTCAGGGCAGGGCTTTGGGCTCCCCCTGCCTCGGGACAGGGCTTTGGGCTCTCCTCTGCCTCGGGGCAGGGGTTTGGGCTCCCCCCTGCCTCGGGGCAGGGATTTGGGCTCTCCCAGCTCTGCCAGAGGTCGAGGCCAGATCTTGGCTCTGCCGGTTTGGGCACCAGGCCCTGATTTCCCACTGCAGAAGAGGGAGAGCCCGCAGAGACTCCCCCTGAGCCCTGCTCCCCTGCAGGGGCACAGTCCATGTGCCCAAGAGCCAAAGGCTGCAGTGCCCTCCTGCCCTTCCCACAGCAGAGCTGGCGGAGCTGATCCCCCAGGAGCCATCCCAGCTCTGATTTCTGGCAGGGAGGGCCCTTCTCCTTCCCTGCTTCTCCTCCATCAGAGAGGTTTTCATGGAGAGCAAGCACGTTCCTGCTCCCCTGTGCTGCTGCAGCTGCCCGTGCAGCCTTGGGGCCAAGAGAGAGAGGCAGCACTGATGTTCCTCCATCCCAGAGCTGTGCTGTCCCAGCTGGACTCATCCTGTCCCAGCACCTGAGCGCCCCCAGCACAGCCCCTGCAGTGCCCCTTGGCCCAGGGACCCTGCCCTGGAGCCTTTGGGATGTGCTGGAATGTTCCATCCCCTCCCATCCCAGTGCAGGAGTGGAGCAGGAGCCAGGCAGCAGAAGGTGCTGCCCACTTGCACCACGTCCAGCTGGGGGAAGTGCCTGGAGCTGTTGCTGGCTCCCACAGGCCCTGTGCCTTTCCAAGCAGGGGGAAAGTTCTCCCAGGAAGGATTTGTGCCAGAGGGGAGCTGCTGCTGCTGCTGCCTCCCCTGGGAGTGGGAGCAGTGCAGGGAGGGGTGACCCGTGTGGGGTGAGCCCCCAGGGATGAGCTGCCATGGCCACTGAGATCCACAGAGCTGTTTCTTTCTCTTTCTGTCTCCCCTTTGCCCCTGCCTCTCCCAGGGAAGCACCAATGAGGTAAGTGGCTCTTGCTCCCTGCATGCTGCCAGGCCCTGGGCTCCTGGGAAAACCATCCTGGCCCCAAAAGCACCTTTGGGCAGCTGGAGGATGGCTCTGGGCAGCAGCTCTGGCTCTGGCTGTGCCCTGGGAAGGGTGTGGATGTGGGCACTGCCCTGCAGGAGCCAAGTGGGACAGAGATTTGGGTGGGGAGTGTCAGGACACGATGGGGATTTCCATCTTTGTCCCATCAGCTCTGTTTGGGGGTTTTCCTGTTGTACCAGGAGGTCAGAGCCGAGCCCCAGATTGTTTTGGTGCAGGCAGGGACAGCTGGGGAGCCCCCATGCCTGGCCAGGCCTCTCAGTGCTGCTGGAATTGCTGTGGGTGCTGGTTTTTGGGGAAAACCGGCCCATGTTGGATTGAGCTGAGTGCAGAGCACAGAGTGCATCCATGCCAGCACCCCCTGGGAATGTGATCCTGCTCTCCCAGCATGGCAGGGAGCTGCTCCTGCCCAGGCCTCCAGGAACAGCAGAACCTGGGTGGGACAGGGACATTCTGCCCCACTCAGGTGAGACCCTGCCTGAGAGCTGCCTCCAGCCCTGGCTCCAACGTCAGGAGATGTGGAGCTGCTGGAGCCAGCCCAGAGGGGTCATGGAGCTGCTCTGGAGCCAGGCTGGGAGAGCTGGGGGTGCTCCCCTGGAGAGGAGAAGGCTCCAGGCAGAGCTCAGAGCCCCTGGCAGGGCCTGAAGGGGCTCCAGGAGAGCTGGAGAGGGACTGGGGACAAGGGATGGAGGGACAGGAGCCAGGGAATGGCTCCCAGTGCCAGAGGGCAGGGATGGGTGGGAGATTGGGAACTGGGAATTCCTGGCTGGGCTGGGATGGCCAGAGCAGCTGGGGCTGCCCCTGGATCCCTGCTGGACAGGGCTTGGAGCACCTGGGGTAGCCAAACGTGTCCCTGCTCATTCCAGGGGGATTGGAACTAAATTTGGGTTTTTAGGGGTCCCTCCAAGCCAGCCCATTCTGGGACTCTGGTTTGTGATCCCAGCCCCAGCAGCTCTGTGTGCCCAGCCCTGCAGGAGCCCAGCGTCAGCTTCTGGAATGTTCCTTGGGCATCAGAGCCTCACCAGGATCTGATTAAACGAAAAAAGCCAAATTTCCTGCACATGGGCAATTATTTATTGCAGCAAATTATTTATTATGGGCAAATTATTTATTGCAGCTCTGGATCCCAGTGCCTCCCCAGGCTGGCACAGGTGTGGCACCAGACCTTTCCATGTTTTCCTGTGTCCCCAGAGCCCTCCAGCTCCAGCTGGCAGTGCCACCTCCTGAGCCCCCGAGTTCTGGGGCAGTTCCTTTAGAAGAAATTCAAGCTGTTAAAAACCATCCCATCCCTCATCCCTCATCCCATCCCTCATCCCATCCCATCCCTCATCCCTCATCCCATCCCTCATCCCTCCCAGCAGCCAGGGTGACCCTTTTGCTACCTCAGGGGTACCAGGAGGCAGAGCACAGGATTTGCTGTGGATGAGGGGTTGAACAAACCCTGCCATGTAAAATTGGGACTGGTTTGGCATCACAAACCCCCCTAAAACAGCCCCAAAATGCTGCAAGGGGGCCAGGATGGGGTGAACTTTCAGGAATGATAAACAGAAGCTGTGTGAAGTCTCTTGTGCCTGTCCACTGTGCTCCCAAACAATCCCAAACCACCCCTCTGTTCCCAAAAGCCCATTTGGGATGGGATCAGCATCCCCTTGGACACCTCTGCAGGCATCTCATCCTCACCCTCCTCCTCCTCACTGCCCCTTCAGCCTCTCGTGCTGCACTCAGCCCCTGAGCACACAGGAACTGCTCACCCTGGCGCTGTGTGGGCTCCTGGGGCCCCTTCCAGAGCTGGTCCTGGTTGCCAGCAGTCCCAGCTGATGGGGTTGGGTTGGGTTATTCCACCCCAAGTTTATTTGAAATGGGAATGTCAGAGCTGTGACAGTCGGTGACACCGAGCCCTCAGCCGTGTCCTGGCACCTCCTGCTGTTTGCTGCGGGATGCAGGTGGGGAAGAGGCAGGGAGGGACACGAGGGTGTCACCCATGGGGTCAGATGTCAGAAGGAAAATGGGGGAATTGCGGGCCCCAATCAGAAGGAAAATGGCTCCAAAACAGGGAATGGAAATTGAAAAAATCAGAAAGAAAAAACCCCCAACATCTGCAGGGAAATGATGGGGACAAGGACCTGTGCCACCCCTGTGCCACCCCCTCACCCCTCGGGCTGAGGCAGTTTTGGGGCTGCCCGGGGGTGAAGCAAACACTGAGGCTGCAGGAACCAAACCAGGGAGAAACAACCCCAAATGCCCCACTCATGGTCCCAATGAAGGATTGAGGCAGCTCAGGGGGGACGGAGGTGCTTGGAGAAATTGGAATTGTAGAGTCACAGAATTCCCTGAGCTGGGAGGGACCCACAGGGATCATCCAGGGCAGCTCCTGGCCCTGCCCAGACCCCCAACAATCCCACCCTGGGCATCCCCAGGCAATCCCACCCTGGGCCCATCCCTGGCAGCCTGACAGTGCCAGCACCCTCTGGAACAGTGGAACCTTTCCTGAAATCCACCCAAACCTGCCCTGGCACAGCTCCAGCTGCTCCCTCAGGCCCCGGAGCCGGAGCCTCCCTTGGGCGCTGAACAGTGGAACATTTCCCTGGGATGGATGGGGAGTCCCTGGGATGGGGATTCTCTGGGTTTGGGATTCTCTGGGTTTGGGATTCCCTGGGATCAGGATTCCTTGGGGTAGGGATTCCCCTGATTTGGGATTCCTCAGGTTTGGGATTCCCTGGGATCAGAATTTCCTAGGTCTGAGGTTCCCTGGGATCGGGATTCCCTGGGTTCTGGATTCCCTGGTATTTGGATTCTCTGGGATCAGCATTGATTCCCTGGGTTTGGGATTCCCTGGGTTCAGGATTCCCTGGGATAAGAATTCTGTGGGATCAGAATTCCCTACGTCTGGGATGCTGGGCTTGGGATTCTCTGGGATTGGGATTCCTCAGGTTTGGGATTCCCTGGGATCAGGATTCTCTGGAACTGGAATTCTCTACGTCTGGGTTTGGGATTCCTTGGGATCAGGATTCCCTGGGTTTGGGATTCCCTGGGTTTGGGATTCTCTGGGATCAGGATTCCCTGGGTTCAGGATTCCCCAGGTTTGGGATTCCCCGGGCTAGGGAATTCTGTAGTTTCGGGATTCCCTGGGATCTGAATTCCCTAGGTTTGGGATTCCCTGGGATTGAAATTCTTTGGGATTGGAATTCCCTGGGTTTCAGATTCCCTGGGATCAGAGTTCCTTGGGTTTGGGATTCTCTGGGATCAGAATTCCCTAGGTTTGATTCTCTGGAACTGGAATTCTCTGGGTTTGGGATTCCCTGGGATTGGAATTCCTGGGGTTTGGGATTCCCTGGGTTTGGGATTCCCTGGAATCAGGATTCTCCAGGTTTGGGGTTCCCTGGGATAGGGACTTCTCTGGGTTTGGAATTCCCCAGGTTTGGGATTCCTTGGGATCAGGAATTCTCTGGGTTTGGAATTCCCAGGTCTTGGTTTTTGGGATTCCCTGGGTTTGGGATTCCTTGGGATCAGGGATTCCTGGGATCAGTTTGGGGTCTGGGATTCCCGGGGTTTGGGGTTCCTTGGGATCAGGATTCCCTGGGTTTGGGATTCCCTGGGTCTGGGATTCCCTGGAATCAGGATTCTCCAGGTTTGGGATTCCCCGGGATAGGGAATTCTGTAGGTTTGGGATTCCCCTGGTTTTGAATTCCCTAGGTTTGGGATTCCCTGGGATTGGAATTCTCTTTTGGGATTGGGATTTGAATTCCTGGGTTTCAGTTCCCTGGGATCAGGTTCCCTGGGTTTGGGATTCTCTGGGATCAGGGATTCCCTGGGTTTGGGTTCTCTGGTTTGGGATTCTCTGGGTTTGGGATGCCCTGGGTTTGGAATTCCCCTGGGGTTTGGAATTCCCCAGGTTTGGGATTTCCTGGGATCAGAATTCCCTGGGTTTGGGATTCTCTGGAACTGGAATTCCCTGGGTTTGGGATTCCATAGGTTTGGGATTCCCTGGGTTTGGAATTCTCTGGGTTTGGGATTCCCTAGGATTGGAATTCCCGGGGTTTGGGATTCCCCAGGTTTGGGGTTCTCTGGGATCAGAATTCCCCGGATTTGGGATTCCCTGGGGTCAGGGTTCCCTGGGTTTGGGGTTCCCCAGGATCGGGATTCCCTGGGATCAGAATTCCCTAGGTCTGGGATTCCCTGGGTTTGGGATTCCCTGGAATCAGGATTCTCCAGGTTTGCAATTCCCTGGGATAGGGAATTCTCTGGGTTTTGAATTCCCTAGGTTTGGGATTCCCTGGGATCAGAATTCCCTGGGTTTGGGATTCTCTGGGATCAGAATTCCCTGAGTTTGGGATTCTCTGGAACTGGAATTCCCTGGGTTTGGGATGCCCTGGGATTGGAATTCTCTGGGTTTGGGATTCCCCAGGTTTGGGATTCCCTGGGCTCAGGATTCCCCGGGTCCGAGATTCCCTGGGCTCAGGATTCCCCGGGTCCGGCATTCCCTGGGCTCAGGATTCCCCGGGATCAGCATTCCCCAGCCGAGCCGAGCCGAGCCGGCCGGGCCGGGCCGCTCAGCGCCGTCTCTCCCGCAGGCCTTGTACAAGCTGTACAGCGCGGCCGCCACGCACCGACACCTGTACCAGCACGCCTTCCCCGCGCCGCGGGCCGAGCCCGGCGCTCCCGCCGATCGGAAGCAGCTCTAGCGGGCTCAGCCCGGCTCCACTGCCCCGCTCCCGCGGGCCGGGCGCAGGCCGGGCACGGGCGGCGCTCCCGGAGGGAGCGCCGCCCGTGTCCGGCCCGCGCCCGGCCCGCGGGAGCGGGGCCCCGGCAGCGCCGCTCATGCCCAGCCCGGCGCAGCGGTGCCGCGGGCAGCGCCAGCATGGATGGCCCCGTCCCTGTCCCTGTGTACATAGGGCGCTGCCGCAGCCCGGAGCTTTGGTCCGTCATTGCCAGCGACTCCCAGCTCGTTGATGAAGCCTTATTTCCCCCTTCTTAATTAGTGACCACCGAGGAAATGATAATTGACGTGATATCGCGACTAAAATGGCCGAAGCTTGTCGAAAAAGGCAGTTTATTTCAGGTACTTGAAGAAGTTGTAACATGTAACCACGTTTGTTTCCTTCGTTTAACTGTTTAATTACATGAACATAATTAAAGTGTTAACTTGCTTTATCAGACACTGTTAAGGGCACTGTGGTCTGTTGAGGGTGCTGTGAGGAACCGTTTCTGTTTGTCTGCACAAAGTGTCACTTTGTAGCTGTTCTGGAGGAAGTTTCTCTGTATTTCTGTACATATTTATCCACGATAGTGCATAGGGTGTGTGGTACAGTTCTATTCTTTTATTGTCAGAACTATTAAAGTTTGCTTTTGGTTCCTAAGAAATTGGTTCTACAGAGAAGTTATTTATTACCTAAGCAAGAGCTTCTCCCCTGGGATTTTTACCTGTTTAGTTTGATTTGGGATTTCAGAGTTGCTGGTTTGAGGGTCATTTATCCACAGACAGACCCAGAGCTTGGTGCCACCAAGGGCTTTGGTCATCTCAAGCCCGTGGGGCTTTTCCTGCTGCTAAGCATGGTTTATCTGAAGTTCTGAAAGGCCACAAATCAGTCACACAAACCCTTCGTTCATCGAACAAAATGATTTTTATTGAATTCATAGGATTTACAAGAAATGTACTTTTTTGTCTGCAGTGTTTATTGCACTGAGAAGAACCCATAAATAACATATCAGGACAATTAATGAACCAAATGAAATTACTGGAGAGGGTAACTGGACAATTAAAGATTTTCCCCAAGTGAGGAGCTTTAAGACAAAAGCTCATTAAAAAAAAAACCCAGTAATTGCTGTTACATCCCTGATTTTCCCCCTGGGGTGGCACAGTGGGTCAGACAGTGCTGCTGCCTTTCCACTGGAGCGGGTCAGGTTTTGGGAAATGCAGGATCAAAACCATTCTGCTTAGAGATCTTGGTCCTTGGGAAGGTACAAGTGTCCCCCTCTGAGTAATCTGTGTGGAAATGAGGAGTGAGTCTGGAGTACTAATGAGCTAAAGTAAAAAATAAGGCAACTCGGGCTTCACCGGGGCGAAGCGCGCGGATCCGAAGGGTGAGCTCAGCTCCTGGTGCGAGTGAACAGGCCGGGGCTGGTTCTGTACATTAAAGCTGTAAACAAAGAGCAGAGCTCTCGGGAGAGGGATCCCAAACCCCCGGGAAACACCCTGAACCAGGCGCCTGCATCTGGACAACGTTTGGAAGCCAGGACGTGACGGTTGCATCTATTGCCCTTCAAGAACACACAGCCAGCTTTTCATACTGCAGCTGACCGCAGGACAGGGATGGAGGATCAGGATCATGGAACTTGCTGGTTTCTCAGGATAACAAACTACTCCCGGCACGGCCAAAAAAGATTAACAAACAATTTCCACTTTTTATAAACAACACATAATACATGTAGAAAAATATTCAAGAGGATAATAATAACAAAGGTGCAACGTCAACAAAAATAAGCTGCCTTTTCAACCAGAAGCACTTTTCCTTGGAGAGCTGTTGTGGCGTGGGCAGGGAGCTCAGTAGTTGGCGCCGTGCTGCTGCTGCTGCTGCGCGTACCACTGCTGCCGCTGCTGCCGCTGCTCCAGCTCCCCCAGCAGCGCCTGCCTGAAGGCCTCGTAGAGCTTCACGATGCGCTCCAGCTCCTTCATGAACAGCAGCTTCAGCATGCCCTGGTACGTGTCCAGGTCAGCCAGCTGGAACAGCTCCCACTTCAGGATGTGGTCGTACCTGGGGGACACACAGGGATTGGTTAGAAACAGGGACATTGGTGTGAAAAACGCCAATCGCTTGGATTGAAATCTTCAAAGTTTAGTAGTAATGGTTTACAGCAGTAATGATTTGGACAATTTGGATTAGGACAATATGAGACAATAAAAACAAAGAGTTATGGATGGCCAGGTACCTTTTCTAGGCAAAATAAGCCCGAAAAAGGCCCCACGTTAACAGAGGATTAACCCTTAAAAGCAACAGCCTGTTGCATATTCATACACCTCATCCATGATGCATAAATTCCATCCAAACACAGGATTCTGGCTGGGCAGTGTCAGCTTCTGCCTCTGAATCCTGACAGCACCTTTGAGGTGGGAAGAAGTTCGTTTCTTTGGATAATGGGGCAACAATTCTCTGAAAGATTCACGTGTCCTGTGGTTGCTATCTCACTGCAAGTCCATTCTTTTAAAAAAGTATCCTACATAGCACAGTTTCTATTTTAACATTTTGTTATAACCTAAAACTGTATTTAACACACTACTTAAGAGAATTAACACAGCATTACTTTCTAACATAACACATACAATATTCATTTGAATATTTGCGAAAAGCCAATCATAAAATACACATTTTTCACATTGTGGTGGTGTTCACAGGGGTCCCCGGGCGAGGGAAGAGATGAGAATCTTGACTCTGTGTTTCATTTCATTTTATGATATATATGGTATTAAAAGAAAATGATATATTAAATATAAACTATACTAAAAGAATAGAAGAAAGGATTTCATCAGAAGGCTTGAAAGGAAGGGAAGGAATGATAATAAAATCTTGTGACTGACCAGAGTCTGAGCCAGCTGACTGTGATTGGCCATTAATTAGAAACAACCCCATAGACCAATCCCAGATGCACCTGTTGCATCCCACAGCAGCAGATAACCATTGTTTGCATTTTGTTCCTGAGGCCTCTCAGCTTCTCAGGAGAAAAAATCCCAAGGAAAGGATTTTTCATACAAGGTGTCCATGACAGATACTGATCCAGTGCTGATATCCAGCTGTGAGGGACAAAACCTCTCTAACAGTTTAAAGTTAGAAAGTGTGTGTTTATTGCAGGATAACTCCCAAATACACAGCTCAATTTACAGGTGATTCCAGAGCCCTTTTATCTATAAGTGTATAAGAGTATATAAGAGTATCTGTAAGTATATAAGAGTATTGAATACCCAAAATACAAATCCACATTCATCACTTTGGTACATCCCATTCCCTGCTCTGTATGCTAATTAGTTCAAAAGCCATTAAGCATGGTAATTAGTTCAAAAGCCATTAATCATGCAGTTTGTTCCTTGAAATGGGTGGGTGGTCCCTTTGATGGGGAGGGGTCCCAAAATGAGGAAGTAAATGGAGTCTTCCTCGTTCTGACCTTTCTGCCTTTTCAATGCAAATCTGACAAACGAACCCTTGGTAGAACTCCCATTCCTGTCTCCAACTGGTTTCAGAACAGAGGAGGCCACAATTGTCTGGTGTTCCCAAAATCCATTTATCAGTTTCTATATTCTTCATTATAAACCCAGCTCACCAAACACTGTGCTGACAAGCAATCAGTTATTAGTTAACTACTAACTCTTAACTTCATCAAGGCCGACCCATTTATTTTAATTAACTCCAATAAAGTTATCTCTAACTAAAATCTCAGCTCCTCTAAAATCTCTGAATTCCTGAAAGTTTATGTCTCAACAGGGTTCCTCCAGGACGGCTGGAATGAATCCTTTTATGGGACTGAGCCCTGAAGGTGGGGGTGTGTTTGGGAATGGGCAGGAGAAACATCACTCCGGGAGTGACAAAACTCTCCCCTGTCCCCTTAAAAAGGGAATCAGTCTAGAAGTTTCTCTCCTCAATTAGGTGAAAAAGGACTCATAGGACCTTGGGGACTTCACCTCAAACTTAAGGACAGCTGATGGGACAGAAGCTAAAAGTTCCACCTGAGCAATTTACTAGAAAAAGAAGAGAGCAAAGAAACAAATTCACTTTTGTGAGGGGTTTAACAGGAGCAAGGACCTCCTAGACCTGGCTCGGTTTTTCTGTTTGTTATTTTGCCTTTTATTAAAATTTTTTTGTTTCCAACACTTTAAGAGAAGCCACCCTGCTGATTTTTATGCCTCCAGGGGAAGCTGAGCTGTCTTGGGTGTGTCATGGACCTCTGAGAGCTTGTGAGACCTGGCTCAAAGGAACACAGGAGATGCCCTGGAATGACCAGAATAAACCAGCACAGGAAAACACAGCTGGGAGAGGAGCTGGGGATGTTCCCCTGGAGAGGAGAAGGCTCCAGGCAGAGCTCAGAGCCCCTGGCAGGGCCTGGAGGGGCTCCAGGAGAGCTGGAGAGGGGCTGGGGACAAGGGATGGAGGGACAGGAGCCAGGGAATGGCTCCCAGTGCCAGAGGGCAGGGCTGGGTGGGAGATTGGGAATGGCAGAGCAGCTGTGGCTGCCCCTGGATCCCTGGCAGTGCCCAAGGCCAGGCTGGACAGGGCTGGGAGCAGCCTGGGATGTTCATGGCAGGGGTGGGATGGGATGGTTTTAAATTCCCTTCCACACCAAGGCACTCTGGGATTTCATGGCAATGCATTCTGGAAGCACTGAACAGCAATTCCATCCACAGCCCACCTGGAATATTCACTGTAAATATCTGTTCAAATCAGAGTAACACAGGAAAATTGATTAATGAATGATTTCAGCAGCTCAGGTCCCTCCCAAAGATGGGGCACTGCTGGCCTGCCCTCCCCATCAGCTGTAACTAGTGTTCTTGGCTGCTTAACCTCTCCAATTAACCCCTCCTGGTTAATTAGCAGCAACAATCTACAGTGGGTATTCAATGCAAACCCTGCTGTGGTTCCACCCTCACTGCCCTACCCTCCTTTCCTGATTTTCTCTTGCACAACTCACCCAAAATGTGATTTTCTGAGCTTGGAAATGGGGAGCTGGCTGCTCTGCCTAGCCCAGAACAGGGGAACTCGAGGAATCATGGAGTCATTTGGAATCATGGAGCTATTGGAATCATGGAGTTATTTGGAATCATGGAGTTATTGGAATAATGGAGTCATTTGGAATCATGGAGTTATTGGAATAATGGAGTCATTTGGAATCATGGAGCTATTTGGAATCATGGAGTTATTGGAATAATGGAGTTATTTGGAATCATGGAGTCATTTGGAATCATGGAGCTATTTGGAATCATGGAGTCATTTGGAATAATGGAGTTATTTGGAATCATGGAGTTATTGGAATAATGGAGTCATTTGGAATCATGGAGTTATTTGGAATCATGGAGTCATTTGGAATCATGGAGTCATTTGGTGCAGCTGAGGCACAGGAGAAGATGGATTCACCTGGCTGGAGGCTGAGGCTGGAATATCAGTGGGTTTATGGAAACAAACTGCATTCCCCACTGAAAGTCACATTCCAGAGGCACCACAGAAGCACCAGGATGTGCAGGTGACTTCCAAAGATGCTCTGAGCAATTTGAAGAATTTAATTAAATCTTATCACAGCTTCTGTGTTAAAAGTTATCCCTGATTCTGACAGGGCTGCACTGCTAAAATAATTTTATTTTCCCCAAAAAAAAGGAGAAATAAAACTGCAGCAGTTTGGAGTTTCAGCTGTGTGTTGACAAGGAGTTGAAGTTTTCAGGCACTTGTGCCACAGGCTGAAGAACTTTCTCCTCCTGGCTATCAGCAGAACAGACTGAGCAGCAGAGATTAACAATTTATCAATTAACATTGGATTTGGTGCCTATTAACAATTAACTGTTAATCTGGGGGCACTCTGGATTGCTGAGCTCACAAGGCCAACACCTTTCCCTCCTTCTCCCTTCCCGCTCATCAGGAGCCTCCCACCCTCACAGGAAGGAATTTTTTCCTATTAACAAAGATTATTTTGGTTAACACCTACTGGACCCTCTGTCAGGCTTTTTCTAACCCTAATTCTTATGCTCTAGAGGAATTTGTTCAAACAAAATCTAATATTTTTATTTTTTTCCATAATTATCTACACCTCTCAATAAAAACAACAAAAAAACCCCAGCTAAATCAATTTACAAAGCCAGGGGTAAGTAACAAATCATGACAAAATAAAACCAATGATTTCAGTGCAAAACTGTGCTGATAATTAAAAATTTTAAAATTTGTCTCAGCCTTTTGCTATAAAGAAATCCCTGGTGAATTGTTTAATTTGTCTTATGTTTGTTTCTCAAGTTTCAAGAAAATACCCAAAATAATCCACACAACACAGGCTGAGCTATTTAAATTTACATTGTCTGGATGTGCCAAATAAAGGAATGGATCTGCAGCCAAAACCTGGAAGGATTTCTAGGATACAAATGCTACAGGCCACAGGAACTGAGCGTGGAGCCTCAGTGTGCTGGGGGATTTTAGGGCAATTTAAATTTTATGGGCTGCTGGCAAAGCCAGCAGTCACCAGAAGTAATAAAACTCATTCCAATTGTAGTCACTAGGAGCAGGTAATAAAACAAAAGGAATTTTTTTAGTGGAAGTCACTGAACACCACAGCTTGAATTTGCAGCTACAGGCTGTCCTCACCGCTGGAAAACTGAATATTCCATATTCTCCTAATGAACAGCACATGATTTAATAATTATTACACCACATTTGGGATTTTTATTGCTTTCTATTCAGAGTTACTGCTCTGCAGAGCTGCACCCGTTAGAAAATCTCATTTCTTGATGCTGACTCAAACCTTTTTTTTTGGAGGAGTCTCCCTGTTCCTGCAGCAGTTTTTTTTGACAAAATGATTTTTTATTAGCCTTTAGTTTTTAATTCAATTTCTTGAACAGAAATATAATAGAAATAAAAATATAAATGTCAGCCAGCATTTGGCCTAAAGGGGCTCCAAAGGAGCTGGAAAGGGACTTTGGACAAGGGATGGAGGGAAGGACAAGGGGATTCAGGATGGTCTGAATGAGATCATTTGATGGGACTGACCCCAAAAGCTGGGGGCTGTGTTTGAAATGGGCTTTCACAAATGGCTTTAAGCTGGGAAAAGGTAAATTTGGGTTGGATATTAGGAGGAAATGGTTGTCTGTGAGGGAGGTGAGGCCCTGGCACAGATTCCCAGAGCAGCTGTGGCTGCCCCTGGATCCTGGCAGTGCCCAAGGCCAGGCTGGAGCAGCCTGGGATGGTGGGAGGTGTCCCTGCCATGGCAAGGGTGGCACTGGATGATTTTTAAGTTCCTTCCAACCCAAACAATTTCATGATTCTGTGATTAAAAACTCTTAAAGGTGGAGGAAAAGCTGTGCTGTTTAAAAAGAACTACAAGAGAAATGAGGAAGTTCCACCCTAGAAATGTTTCACATATTTTCTGAGCACGTGGTAGCACTCTTGTAAATACTCTGAAAGCAAAACACATCCTTCACCCTGTGACAGCTTTCTGCCAGCTGTGGGAGCTGCACAAAGTGATCATTTCAAGAATTGCCTGAAAGAAAGCAAATTAACGCGATAAACATTTGGTACAACTCCCTCACGCTGTCAACCTCAGCCCAAAAACCAAATACAGCACAAGCTCTGCTGTCAGGCACAGAAATTCAATGTTTTTTCATGTTCACTGTGAAAAGAAGAAAAAGAAAAGAATCTCACTTGACAGGAGCCCTGGCATAGACCTGCAGCCAGTCAGGGATCTCAGCACTGTGGTAGGGGTTGGCAGGGACCAGCAGGGCCTGGCTCCTCTCCGGGGGCTGCGGCTGGTAGGACACGGGGGGCGGCTGATCGTAGCGGGGCACGCTGCGGGGACACGGGGACAGCGTCAGCTCCGGCACGGCACAGCCTGCAGGCACCGCTCCCGACAGCTATACAGACACCCACCACTCCTGAGTGTTATACACACACTCACCATTCCTGAGTGTTATACACACACTCATCACTCCTGACAGTTACACACACACCCACCATTCCTGAGTGTTATAGACACACTCATCCCACTCCTGACAGTTACACACACACCCACCATTCCTGACAGTTACACACACACTCACCATTCCCAACAGTTATACACACACTCACCATTCCTGAGTGTTATAGACACACTCACCATTCCACACTCACCATTCCCGACAGTTATACACACACTCACCATTCCCGACAGTTACACACACTCACCATTCCCGACAGTTACACACACACTCACCATTCCCGACAGTTACACACACACTCACCATTCCTGACAGTTACACACACACTCACCATTCCTGAGTGTTATAGACACACTCACCATTTCTGAACATTATGCACAGATTCACCATTCCTGAGCATTATACACACACTCACCACTCCCGACAGTTGTACACACGCTCACCATTCCTCAGCGTTATACACACACTCACCATTCCTGAGCATTGTACAGATTCACCATTTCTGAACATTATGCAGACTCAACCCTTCTGAGCATTATGCACACACTCACCATTTCTGAGCATTTATATACAGATTCACCATTCCTGGACGTTATATATACACAAATTCACCCTCTCTGAGCATTATACACTCACCATTTCTGAGCATTATACACACATTCACCATTCCTGAGCATTTTACACAGATTCACTCATTCCTGAGCATTATACACAAACTCACCATTTCTGAACATTATACAGACTCACCATTCCTGAGCATTTTACACAGATTCACTATTTCCGAGCATTATATAAAAATTCACCATTTCTGAGCATTTTACACAGACTCACCATTTCTGAACGTTATACACAAATTCACCATTCCTGAGCTCTATACACACACTGACCATTTCTGAGCATTATATAAAAATTCATCATTCCTGAGCATTATATACAGATTCACCATTTCTGCACATTATACCCACACTCACCCTTCCTGAGCATTTTACACAGATTCCCTCATTCCTGAGCATTACACACACACTCCCCACGGCCAAGGCTGCTGCTGCAGCCTCACTGGGGTCTGCACTCAGCAGTAGATGCTGCTACTACTTTGGTGAAATTCACCTTAGCCCCACTCAAAGCACTGCAGCTGGTTTTAAAGCATGTTAAAAGTACTGATTCATATAATCCTCAATTTAACATGCCAGAACAGATGGATTCAGGCAGCAGCTGATCAGAGTTACCCCATTTAAAGATATCCCCATATATTCATCTTTTGTGCCACAAGTTGAAGAACTTTCTCTTCCTGGGTACCAGCAGAACAGACTGTCGAGGCAGCAGAAATTAACAATTTGGATTAACAATTTCCCAATTAACATTGGATTTGGTGTGTATTAACAATTACCATAGGATTTGGTGCATATCAACAATTAACTGTTAGGTTTGGTTTATATTAACAATTAACTGTTAATTTTGTATATTAACAATTAACTGTTAATTTGGTGTATATCAACAACAATTAGCTGTTAGATTGGGTGTATATTTACAATTAACACTGGATTTGGTGTGTATTTACAATTAACCGTTAATTTGGTGTATATTAACAATTAATACTGGATTTGGTGTGTATTTACAATTAACTGTTAATTTGGTGTATATTAACAATTAACAGTTGGATTTGGTGTATATTGACAATTAACTGTTAATGTGGTGTACATTAACAATTAACAGTTGGATTTGGTACATATTGACAATTAACATTTGGATTTGGTGTATATTAACAATTAAGAGTTGGATTTGGTGTGTATTGACAATTAACTGTTAGATTTGGTGCGTACTAACAATTAACATTGGATTTGGTGTAGATTAACAATTAACATTGGATTTGGTGTGTATTTACTGGTAATTTGCTGTATATTAACAATCAACAGCTGGATTTGGTGCATATTGACAATTCACTGTTAGATTTGGTGTGTATTTACAATTAACTGGTAGTTTGGTGTATATTAACAATTACCAGTTGGATTTGGTGTAGATTAATTTTATTTTACTTTGAAATTTGGAGTAGCTGAAATACCCATTTTCATCCCAGACAAGAATAATTCACGTTTCAGATGTCCAGAGCATCTCCAGGCACATCAGACTTTCAGTTTACAGCACAATTCTCTTCTCATCAGCCTTGCTGCTTTCCTGGCAGCTGCAGAGCTGCTCTGTTTGCCTGAGCAGCAGCATCCTGCTTCTAAACTCCAGGAATACGAGCCAAACCCCGAGAACCGCCAAAGCCGAAAATAACATTTTTTTTTCCTGTTTATGATACAAACCATCTCCTCCCTGCACTAGAACAAGCCCAGGGGGCAGGGAAGGTGGGAGCTCACCTGGGAGCACAGGGGTGTTTGTACTGAGCCCTTTTGTTGATGTGATCCACGTAATAAACGCCGAACTCGGCGGACTCCACGCGCTCCCAGCCCGGCGGGAGCCCCTCGCGCTCCAGGGGGTGGCTCCAGTGGGTGGTGTTGGTGTTGTGATCGATGTAATATTTCCTTCCTCTGATAGTCCAGTCCACTGACCAGCCAGGAGGAAGAGGTAAATCTTCAGAACTATGATTTGTTAAGTTTCCTAAAGATGTAGCAGCAACTCTCCCGATGCCTAAAACAAAGGGAGATGGGGGGTTTAGGGAGAGATTTACAGAAATGATGATTTTTGTTAATGAATTATTATGGCTGTTTCATTTATCAACAAAAACAAACAAAGTTAAATTTCATATATCAACAAAAAACCCCCCAAAAAGTTTAGAAATGAAAACTATCCAGAAATCAAAACTATCCAGAAATCAAAACTCTCCAGACAAATCACTAACAAAGCTTTTCAGGTGAACCAGTCAAGAGCAGCAACAGGACAAGGCAAACAAGAGAGGAGGGACAAGCAGGGTTGGGGTCCAAGGGCTGCCAGGAATCAGCAGCTGATGAAATTCCCACTTTTTTGCCCTGGGATTGATCCAGCACTAGATCTGAGAGACTGCTCAGCAGCTCTCTGAAATGTGTGATTTGCTGTAATACACAGAGTTTATAGCAGCTGGAGGGTGAGAGATGCCCACAGAAACAGCTCCTGTCCCATCCCTCCCCAGGGATACTTGGGAAGAAATAAAATCAGATGAGCAAATACAGAAAACTCATAAAAAACCACCCCCAAGACATCCAACCACAAAACCCAGTGACATAATCAAGAATTCTGCAGGTTTCTTTCCATCCCTGGGAATTTGCTACCTCCTGGATGTGCTGGGCTAAACTGAACTTTCTTTTAAAATTCATTTTAAGGAGCTCCCTCCAGTCTCTCACACTACCTAGTTTTAATGAAAATTCCAATTTTCTTTCATCCCACAGCCAAATGCATCCACTCAATCCCATTATCAGCAGAGTCTGTGTGTTGCTATTTCCCACAGCCAGCAGAAGGGATTTGGGAGCCACTTTTCCCACTTTTTTACAAGTCAGAAATCATCCCCCACACACATTTACTGACAGGAATACACCCCCTGCTCCTTTTCTTTCAGGAATAACATTTTTCTGTGGTTATTTTTTGAGAGAAGGGAAAGGCAGAGTCTCTCTCTTCTAAAATGACAGCCTGAAAGCTGGGCGAGCTATATCCTAACAGAATATATTATAATAATTAAAAAGAAACTTACAGGAAGGTTCCAAAACAACTGGATAAATAAAAAATAAATTAAAACCCCTCTCACAAACACCATCCTTTGAAACTCTGTGCTCATCCTTGTCATGTTCTCAACAGTTTGGCCTTAAAGGATTTCCTCTGGTGTCAGTACTTACCTGTGTGTCAGCACTGGAAAGGGAAGCTGTGTCCATCTTTAATTGGGATTGAACAACCCAGAGTTTAATTCCAGAGCAAAGAAACATCTGGAGCCTTCCTGACCTTTGGAAGGGCTGGGGCAGGGAAGCTGGTCCAGCTCCACTCGCCAGTGACAAAATAAAAACGTTTCAGCTCCTTCAGAATGCTGTGCTCGGGCCAAACCAACCCAGGATTTCCCCCATCGGCTGAAGCTCTGGGATGGGATTTCATGGATGTGGAAATTGTGATTGTTCAATCATCACTGCCAGGAGAGCTGAACACACAAATTTGGGGGAAAAATCCGTATTTTTCTGTTTACTGTTAAAACCTGCACATCCCTGTATTTTTCTTACAGTTCCTCCTCCTTAAATTCTGGCCTCAAATCCACAAATATTTATTTTTATTAAAGGTAAAGGTTAATGATTCCCAACATGTGGAAGAGGTGCCATCCTCTGCACTAAAGCTCTCCTGACACATGGATTCTCCCAATGCCGCTTATTTTTCATTTCCAAGATGCAAAGAACAGAAATAACAGCAGATCACAAATATTTTATCCACTCTTTTGCTATTTTCATTTCATAGATGAAGAAGCAGAGCCAACCATTAAAATAAACTTGCACAGATGCAGAAATTACCAGTTTTGAACAATGTTCCATGGACATGAAATCAAAGGCCAGACTATAAACTGATGGTTGTAACTATATTTTTTCCCTTATATTTCACAGATTATATTGGAATATTCTCTCTGCTGGAAGTTTTAAAATGTTGATATTCATAGGGCCTTAAAGCCATCAACCACTGTGGCATGAAAACCAACAATTAGTACAATTTAGACATTTTTCCTATAAAATTAATTTTTTAGAGATCAAAAGAAATTGCCTGTTGGTTTTCCTGCTAAACCTCAGATGTTGCTTTGTGGGAGGATGGGTACACACATAAGACAAAAACTCCTCCTATAGTTTTGAACAGTAAGAAAAGAGGAAAATTAACTTTTATATATATATATATATATATATATACACACCTCTGTAATTTCAACTGAACAACACTTGGAAGAGTGAATTCCTCTGTGATCTTTTCCAAAGAATAACCCAAAGAAGAAAATTCCAAGACAGCCTCAATCCATGGTCTGCCTTTTCCATGGCAAATTTCCAGGAATGACATTTTCTGCATTTAAATTCCAGGTAAAGTCCAAAGCTCCACACAGGATTTTCCTGCAAGCACCAGGGATATTCCCTGGATTGGGAGCTGGCACCAGATTTATGGATCCCAAACAGAAAAGCTGAACAGTTTTTATACAAACATTTGGGGTAAAACTCGGGATTTTCCTGGCATGGAGGATGTGATCCCTACCATGAGATAAACTGAGCATGTTCACTGGAACTCTCAGGGTTTTGTTGCTCACACACTCTTCTAGCTGTAACAAATAAAAATTCTCATTCTTCCTGCTTTCCCAGGAAATGGAGTGGTTGAAATTATCTTCTTTTTCCAAATGTCTCCTTTCCCCTGCTTAGGGATGAGCACTCTCTGGAGTGGCACTGTCAAATCTGAAGGATGACCAACAATTAATTGAAATTTATGTATTTCAAGTCTCATCTGGTAATTCTGTTTATAATGTTATATTATAATATAATATATTAGATAATGGGTTGGTTTTTGGTTCAGGAATATCAATACTGAAATTGAGGCTTTAATTTTCCTTCCATTTTTAAAATCCAGTATCTTCAATTTAAGGTTTTGAATTATCAATTTTGACTTTGAGCAGCACATTCCAGTGTACTTTATCAATGCAGAAATTCCTTCTCTTAAAAACCCCAATAAAGTCACAAGTGTGAACAGTCTGTGGTGTGTTCTTCACTCGGGGAAGTTGTGTTTAGGAAGGAACAAAGGAATGGGAATGATGTCAGTGCTTTCCCAGTAAAAGGGTTTTATTTTCTGAGGAAACCCTGCTGGAAAGAAATCCAACCCCTCTGGAGCAAAGATTCCCAGCACAGGGCAGGTAAAAAGAGCAGCAGAGAAATCCCATCACCAGCATAAAGGGCAAAGAGCAAAACCAGAGGAGAAAATTCCACTGGGGTAGAAAATGCAGAGAAATTTCAGAGCCCAGGAACTCCCCACCAGTGACTTCACCCAAATTTCCAAAGTGTTGCAGAATAAATCTTACAAAACACTGTTTGTTTTCAATTAGCCCCATTGTCCTGAGAGCCTTTTTTCAGGATGCCAAAATCCTCTCCCTTCCCCTCATCAGAGCAGGGTGAAGAGCAGGAAGAGAAGATGAACAAACTGTTTAATTTTAAAAGAGTAAGTAACAATAAAATACCAAAAAGTTCCAATAACTCTCCTGTTTAGCCTGGTCTGCAGGTCCCAGCCTTCCTAACCCTCTCCAAAGCATCTGAAGGAACTTCCTGAGCACAAGAACCTCTTTTGTTGGAGGGAATGGGGCGTTCCAAGCAAGCACAAATTCACAAATAGGAAATGACAGGAAGAACTCTGAAAGCATCAAGAATTATGCTGCAAAATTCCTGCAAAATCAGCACAAAAGAAGAAAAAGGCAGGAACTGCCATTTTTTTAAAAAGGAGAGAAGTGTACACACAGAAAAATAAAAATATGGCTGTTTCAGCTCTAAATGGGTCTCATGTCATAATTTGTATTTATTTTGCTCTTACATTAAACAAGTTTGCAATTTTTCATGGGTACAACTTAACAGATAAACCAAAAGCACAGCGGATTCTCTGTTAAATTGTTTTTTCTCCTGGGACATCCCAGTGAACTCATCACAATCCACCACCAGCAAGTGCCTTTACAGTGTTGATTTCAAGCTCAGCAATTTTCATAGACACAGAAGAATGGTTCAGCTTACCGCTCACACAGGTACAAATAACTCTGAGGTCTTGGTTACAAGTTAGTTCCAATCTACACTGTAGGTATAACTTCAACCACAGACCTCCCCAAAACTTTAACCTAGAAGAGAGGAAAGAGATGGCGAGGAAAGACAGGTAAAAGTCTCTTAGAATTAAAAGTTTGAAAAGGACACTCATAATAATAAAAAAAAAAAAGAAAAAAATTAAAAATTTAAGAAATGCCACAGAGGTAGCTAAATGTATAAAATTAGGAGGTATCTCAACTGAAAATATTGGTCAGGAAAATCAGCAGCACTGAATTGGTAATGAGAAACAAAGTGAATGGAAATATGGAAAGGAGGAGATGGCAAAGTGAAGCACAGGGAGAGAGAAAACGTGGCTCGAAGGAGAAATGCCATGGGAGGACACGGCAACGCTGAAACACCAACTGCTGCAAAACCCCAGGGCTGCCTCAACACTCGGCTGAACACTCTGAAGCCTTGGTAAGAACATGTCTGCAACTTCTCTCCAGTCACAGAGAGGAAAATCTCGGTTTTGGATGAGAGCTGAAATGCACAGGCACCTCTTCACCTCCAGACTGCTCCCAAAAATCACCTCAGTGTGAGCACCGTGCAATGTCAGCAAAGCAGGAACATCTCGGGTTCACCAGGCAACACCTCCTGGGGAATCCACCCAAAACACAGCAGGACTGAGCGAGGGCACCTCTGCAGGGAAAGGGCAGGAGGCAGCATCTACAAACTCCAGCTAAAAACCAGACTTTGCATTTGGAACTGCAGGCATCAGGCAATTCTGGCATCTCGATGAAGAGAAACAACAATGGAGACGAGTAAAGAAAAGTAATTGAGACAAAGACAGTGAAAGCAACAGGCTCTGGAAATGCAAGGAAAAGAAACAAGGAATTACAGAGACATTTGGGTAACTCAAGGAAAACACTGAAGTGTGAAGGCATGGGATGGTTCAAATAAAAAGAAGCTGAATGGTGAGATGAAGGAAGTAACAAAACCTAAAATTTTCTTATTTTGGGCCACATAATTCTTTAAGAAAAAGGAAACACTTTAGGTGTTCAGATGGAGATGAAAAAAAATGGAGGAAAGGGAAAACACTGGCAACTGAAAGGCTCACCTGTGTCTGTCCCTACGAGCGCATGAGATTAAATACTCACCCATCACCAAAGCTGTGCAAAACTCTTTCAAAATATGAAATGTTAAAGTGTGAGAGTCAATGACCAAACCAAGCAAACAGGAGCAGCTCCTCTATGATTTCCAGGGCTAAGGTCAACAAACAGCAGGGAAAAAAATCTATTTAGGAAGAAGATGTTGCTACAACTGAGCAAAATATGGAGCTCCTCTTACAAATCTGATATGAATTTGCTCTATGAATCTCCACTTCCAAGCCAGAGCTCCATTTCTGGGAATCTCCTCAGCAGACACAGCTGCTGTTTTATTCTGAAGGTTAAGCCGATGGATTGGTTTGTGAAATCCTCCCTTGCTGCCTCTCCTCCCTAAAACATCCCAGCACAGTCCCAGTGCTGGTTACCTGGACCAGGTAAATGTTTAATGACTGCTGGGTGAGCAACAGCTGCAGAGATGTTTGCACAAACATCCAGCTAGATCAGATATATCAACATGTAGAAAAAGAAAGGAGGATTCAAGCAACAGGCCTTAAAGCCCAGCAGTGCAGAATTTCCTGGCTGGCATTGCCATTTCTCGTGGAAGGGTTTCTGTGGTGAAGAAAACACAAGGCACGGACAGGTTCTAATCCCACACACCAGGGCAGCAGCATTAAAAGCTGATGTTCTTCCTGGCAGGTTTCTTATTCTACACAGGAGATTTATTTTATCAGACTCTAATTACAATTTTATTTACAGGTTGCAGGTGACAACGTATTTCATATTGAAGGTACATCATTTCCAGTCTGAAATGTTTGTTTCAAACCCTTCCTTGGGAATAGTTTTTGTAATATCAGAGTAAAATATTTCAGAAAAGTAATATTTAATGGATTCTCCTTTTTTATGTTGTTTTGTTTTAGGAAACAAAGGCAAGTTCCAGTGAAACTAAGGGGAAAACATATTTCCAAACAAATTTAAAAGCTAAAAGAAAAGAGTCAAGGATTAGGAAGTAAATTTCAACACTAATTAGACACCAATTTGCTAATTACACAAAGCAGTCATTCCTCCCTATGACTATTTATAAGGAATTATTTTAATTATTGAGGTCAAATTCAAACAATGAAATTAAATAATATGATAATTAAAATTTAATTATAATAACAATAATAATAATGCAACATTGTAGTTTAGAGCTTTTGCTAATTCTCTACATCATGAAAACAGGAGATGTCCCCCAATGATTAAAATTCCTTGCTAGCCAGCAACTGATGTGTAGAGGAGATGTACACATGCCTGGCATTAAAAACCCCAAAACTCGCTTGGTCTTATTTCATTTATTTAAGAAAATAATCCTGGTTTCAGTGTATTTTTCCTTTCTGGATATGTGTGAACAAACCCTCAATTCCAATTACCCAAAACTGAAGTGTAGAGGAGATGTACATATGTCTGGCATTAAAAACCCCAAAATTGGCTTGGCCTTACTCCACTTATTTAAGAAAATAATCCTGGTTTCAGTGTATTTTTCCTTTCTGGATATGTGTGAACAAATCCTCAATTCCAATTACTGAAAAGTGATGTGTAGAGGAGATGTACACAAAACTTGCTGGGCCTTACTTTATTTATTTAAGAAAATAATCCTGGTTTAAATCTATTTTTCCCTTTCTGGATATGTGTGAACAAACCCTCAATTCCAATAACCCAAACCCCAGAAATGCCACGATAAAGCAGCTCTGTCCTACACACCTGAAACACAACCCCGATCATCCAGACTCCCCAAACTCTCACCAAAACCGCATTTTTACCAAAAGCACCGAGCAATTCTTACCTGAAGTGTGCCTGCCATGATTGTGGGACATCCTCTGGAAAAGATCACTGTTGTGTTCATAATACCTGTAGTCCTCGTGCAGGCGCTCGTTCAGCTGACGTCTCCTGTGGCCATCGTAGAAATGATCGCAGTAAAAGCCCCGGGCCCCGGCGTCGCCGTTCTCCAGCCCGGGGCCGGCCTCGGCCAGGAAGGGCTGCGAGGAGGAGGAGGAGGAGGAGGAGCCGTATTCCCTCGGCACCTCGGCCAGGCTCCTGGCCAGGTAGGAGGGTGCAGACAGTCTGTTGCTCTCTCGCCTCAGTATCTCGTGAGGCGGCCTCTGCACCGCGGTCCGGAGGAAGCTCTGGTTCCTGGAGACGAGGCCATCGCCGCCGCCGGGGGCGTAGGCAGAGGATGCGGAGTCGGGAGGGCAGAGGTCCGTGCGCCTGGGAATGGTCGGACCGTGGCGGATGAAGGAAGGCATCAGATCTGCCAGGGAGCACGGGGAGAAGTGAGAGCCCTGCCTGGGCACCGATTCACACACTGACACTGGGGAAATTCACCTGCAGAAGCCATTTAAGGCACCTCTAATGTGAAAAATGTGTATTTTATGATTGGCTTTTCACAAATATTCAAATGAATATTGTATGTGTTATGTTAGAAAGTGATGCTGTGTTAATTCTCTTAAGTAGTGTGTTAAATATAGGTTTAGGTTATAACATAATGCTAAAATAGAAACTATGCTGTGTAGGATACTTTTTTTCTAAAGAAAGGACTCGCACTGAGATAGCAGCCACAGGACACCTGAATCTTTCAGAGAAAGAGAATTCATTGCTCCATTATCAGGAGAAACGAACTTCTTCCCACCTGGCTCGGGCAGGATGATGCTGTTAGGATTATGAGGAAGAAGCTGACACTGCCCAGACAGAATCCTGTGTTTGAATGGAATTGATGCATCATGGATGAGGTGTATGAATATGCAACAGGCTGTTGTTTTTAAGGGTTAATCCTCTGTTAACGTGGGGCCTTTTTTGGGCTTATTTTGCCCAGAAAAGATACCTGGACTGTCCATAACTCTTTGTTTCTATTGTCTCATATTGTCCTAATCCAAATTGTCCAAATTATTATTACTCTAACTGTATTACTATTTATAATAATTTTATTACTATTAAACTTTTAAATTTTAAAAGCAAGTGACTGGCGTTTTTCACATCTAACAACTTCCTGCAGGGAGGCTGCAGACAGGTGGGGCGGTCTCTGACAGAACCAGAGGACTCAGCCTCAGGCTACATCAGGGAAGGGACAGGTTGGATATCAGGAAAAAGTTTTTCACCGAAAGAATAATAAAGTACTGGGATGCTCTTTACAGGGAGGTGGTGGAATCACCATCTCTGGATGTGTTTGAAAAAAGACTTGGTGCTATAGTCTGGGTGAGGTGTTGGGGCACAGGTTGGACTCGATGATCTCGGAGGCCTCCTCCAACCTCATCATTCTGTGATTGTGTGTAATGCTTGTGTAAATGTGGTGGGAAAGCTGCAGAATGTCCAGGTGCAGCAGAAACCAGCACACCCCACTGAGCGGTTCTGCCAGTAAAACTGCAGCTGTAATAAACAAACCAACCCCAAACCCATCAAAAAAACCACACAAGAAAAAAAACCCCAAACCACCCACACTGCGCTGTGGCTAAATCAGTCAGGGTTCGTGTTTCTCTGTGAGAAGGGTCAAGAAAATCCACATATCTTGGCTACTGCTTCTTTGGGAATGTTGTCCTTACAAACTAGGGATGACAAGATGTTAATGCCCACAGGAATCCAAGAGAGAAACAGAATTCACACTGCCCCCACTAATCCCAAAGTCACGAGATTCAGCCAGAAAAAACGATGTCATTCCATACACATTGAGTCCTCAAATTATCAGGGAGATATTTCACTTTCTCCTTTAGAATTTCACTGCCTCCCTCCAGTACATGAAACATTCCTCTTCTCCCTACTTTTACTTTCAACATGATAAAAACAAGTAGTTTCCCTCCAGATAACTTTCACTTAGAATGAGATCATTCCTATTATTAATTACCTTTTATTAATAAACCCTTACAACTTACGGTTAAAAATCTGGTGCACCCCAGAAAGCGTCAGCAATAAATTCATTTATTTATTGAGCAAACAAACCCATTTCAGTCTCGGGTTGTCTTCTAAGACCAACAAACCCAAACCCAAGCACACTTTCAGTGCGAGTTTGTGGTGATGCGCCCAGCCCTAGGAGCACAGGGCTGCGGCATCAGAGCCACGGGAAGATAGATCCCTGCAGCCCAGGTGACCTCACCAGGTTGAGTCACGGATAACAACCTGGAGCATTTTTCATGCAGGGATTTTATGCAACTGCCTGGCGGGACAGTTATCTCATTGCCCAGTGCTCGGATGGGGAAAACAAGCGCTCGTTCTGGAAGGAGCGGGCTCAGGGATGCACGGAGCCGCAGTCCCGAAGCTCCCCCGGGCCACAGGGACTCCTTCCCTCCTTCCCCGAGCCCCGGCCAGCCTCAGCTTGGAGCTCTTGGCTTCATTTAAAAACAACGTCTGAACCTCCCCGGCCTGCTGAAACTGAGGAACCGGGCCCCGAGAAAATCATAAAAACCACAAAAACCACCAAGTTCGGACACGCTGAGCGCCCGCTGGAACAAGGCGTGCGGGGCTCCCTTTGAAACTCGGCTTTCTTTTCAGTTTTAGCTTCCCTCCGTCTTCTCCCAGGGCTCATACCAGGATTAAACACACATTTACAGGGAGAAATAATCCTTACACACATTTACAGGGAGAAATAAGCCTTACACACACGCACAGGGATACCTCCCCCTCACGCCCCTCACCCCGCCAAGGCCGCGCAGCTCCAGGGCCCGCCAAACCCGCACCGGCCGCACACAAAGGCCTCGGGATCGGCCCCCCGAACCGGCGTCCCCCGGTCCCCCCGACACTCACTCCGCAGCAGCGGGCTCGTCTCCTTCTTCACGTACTTCCCCTGCACCTCGCCCGGCTTGGAGAGCTCCGTCCGCGTCTTCTTCCGCGACAGCATCCCACCTCCCGGCCCGCTGCCACCGCCCGCATGCCCGGCGCCGCTCCCCGCTCCGCAGGGCGGGGGGGGGTCCGGCCGCTGCCGGGGGCCCCGGGCCGGGACCAGGAGCGGGGTTGGGATCGGGATCGATCGGGATCGGGACCGGGACCGGGCCGGGCCGGGGGTCACTGAGGGGACGCGGCGGGCGCGCGGGGCGTTGTGGGAAGGCGGCGGCCGCCGCCCTCCGGGACGGCCGCGGGGCAGCGCAGGGGAGGGGGCGCGGCCACAGCGCCCCCGCGCGGCGGGGAGGGCGCGGCCCCTGACGGAGCGGCGGGAGCGCGCCCGGACAGAAACCCCTGAGGAACAGAAACCCTGGATTGAGGGAAACCCCGGAATAACAGAAACCCTGGATTGAGAGAAACCCCAGAATAACAGAAACCCCGGAATGACAGTGACAGAGCCCCACAGTGACACAATCATTGAACCGTTGAGGTTGGAAAAGAGCTCTGAGATCAGCGAGCCCAAGCTGTGCCCGATGCCCACCTCGTCACCCAGCCCAGAGCTCTGAGTGCCACATCCAGGCCTTCCTTGGGCACCTCCAGGGATGGGCACTCCTGGTAACGTTTTCCGTGGATAAATATTCTCAAATCTCCCATTTAAACCTCCCCTGAGGCTGTTCCTTCTTGTCCTGTTCCCTGGAGCAGAGCCCGACCCCCCCGGCTGTGCCCTCCTGGCAGGAGCTGGGCAGAGCCACAAGGGCCCCTGAGCCTCCTTTGCTCCAGGTGAGCCCTGCCCAGCTCCTCAGGGATTCTGCAGCCCCTGCCCGGCTCCCCAGGGATTCTGCAGCCCCTTCCCAGCTCCTCAGGGATTCTGCAGCCCCTGCCCAGCTCCTCAGGGATTCTGCAGCCCCTGCCCAGCTCCTCAGGGATTCTGCAGCCCCTTCCCAGCTCCTCAGGGATTCTGCAGCCCCTTCCTGGCTCCCTCAGGGATTCTCCAGCCCCTGCCCAGCTCCTCAGGGATTCTGCAGCCCCTTCCTGGCTCCCTCAGGGATTCTGCAGCCCCTTCCTGGCTCCCTCAGGGATTCTCCAGCCCCTGCCCAGCTCCTCAGGGATTCTGCAGCCCCTGCCCAGCTCCTCAGGGATTCTCCAGCCCCTTCCCAGCTCCCTCAGCCTCTCCTGGGGCTCCATTCCCTTTCCCTGGACGCACTCCAGCCCCTCAGTGTTTTTTGTCACGAGGGGCCCAGAGCTGGACACAGCAGTGCTTGACCAGGGAGGACAGAGCAGGGACCCACTGTGGTCCCCTCCAGCCTTTCCCACCCCTTGATTCTGCGAAAAGCTTGCAACAAATACTCAATATTTCCCTCAACACTTCAATTTAAAGGCAAAGAGTTGGGATGCAACTCCAGCTGAACATAAGCCAAGGTGTGTTCACTACCTGTCAGGTTTTTACACTTCGATTTCATACTTTCGTAATGCCAGAAGCTATTTTTTCAGAGCTGTCAAACCACCCTTTTTATTGTTGTGTATGCCTTTGATACTACTTGAAGTATTTACAACATCCATGGGAAGAGAAGCTGTGGCTGCCCCTGGATCTCTGGAAATGCCCAAGGCCGGGTTGGACAGGGCTTGGAACAACCTGGGATAGCTGAAGGTGTCCCTGCCATGCTAGGATGGAATTTGGGTGCCTCCCAACCCAAATTATTCTATGATTTTCATGTTGGACAAAAACCAAAAGACACAAGTATGCATTGTACATTAATGTATTTTTTATGCTCATTATAAATAATGTATCAGTTGCTTCATCTCTCAGCTTTACATGATGTTCTAAGGACAATATATTACACCAGAACAAAACAAACTCAATAGAAAAAAAAAATATACATTTGTTTTCCTTTATACACAAATTGTTTGTCATGAAACGACACCGAACAGAGACTGGACAGGTAAACGATGGAAAACCTGAGTGACAGGGATGGCATTTGCTGGAAGTAAACAAAAGGATTTTACTCTTGATCAATCCAGACTGTTCCCCCCTGCTATACCTAACATATAACCTGGCTAAAATAAAAAATGTTAATATCCTGTCTCTTTCCCCAAGCAGAATTCAAACAGCTCCATTTTCCCTTGTATTTAAAGTACCACTTGGAGCATGTGCCACAACGTAGACTTTTAAATGGTTCTATATTGACAAGCAGCACTTCAGCTGCGTGAATTTTGTACACCTCTGTTTAACTTGGGGTCTGTCCCCTTCCAAAACCCCCAACCTGAAATGTCCATGTGCCTTTATTTTCACAGTGATTCATAAAGTAAGAGCTGAAAACATTTAAAACACCTTCTGGTAATGAAGTAGCTCATATCTGACATGGCAGGACCTGTTGTAGGAACAAGGCCTAAAAGTTCAGTGATTTCTGACTGAATACATATAACATTAAATACTTTGGTTTTTTTGCCTATTCTGCATAGGAGACACATTCATGCACAAAACACCCCTAATGCTTAATAAATTATGTGGTTCTATGCTTATTTTCAGTAGCCTGGACTTTGTAAAACAGCTGCTTCTCTTCCGAGCTGACACAAGGAATTCAGGAGCAATGTGACACTGGTCTGGAAGCAGCTCTGCCTTTCCTCCGGGATCCCTCCTTTTGGGAAGGGATTGTCCTCAATTGTCCTGTGGCACTACAGTACAGGAAGGCAAAAGGCACTTCTGAGAATTAATCCACACAAATCTTCCAGTGACATTGGAGTTTTTACCAACAGGACGTTCTCCTCCTCCTCCTCCTCTCTCCTGTAGTTAAGTTGGTTTTTTCTGAAGTTTAGTGAAAGAGAAGTACAGCAAAGTAGGATAGGGGAGAAAGGGAAAAAACAAAAGTCCCTTTTCCCTATTTCTGCTTCTCCCTTTTGGTGCTGTGCTCTAGCAACGTCTGTGTTTGGTTTATAAAAGCCTGGTAACTACCAGGAGATTAAAAGAATTAGTGAAATAGTCCAGCCTTTCAATTGAGCAACATGAAAGTAATTGCACAATAATTTTAGTGAAATATTCATTCCTTCCTTTTAGATTTTGGTCACAGACACAAGTAAATCAAGGTCAAGGTATGAAGTAGTCTTAAAATGTACTAGATAATAATATTTTTTTTCCAAATACAGTTCTGAACCTCATTTCTTTTATTTCCTGGAATTATTTTGGAACTTTGCTAATTTCCAGAGCATGGGTTTAGGCTGTGCTCAGTTCCCACTTTGCCAACACAACAGCCCTGCTACCCACACAGAGATTTATTATCATGTAACTCAGACCTCTTGGGGATAAAAGCACCAAGAAATCACCACTTCAGCTTTTCAAACCCTCAGCTTTCTATCAATTTAAGACATTTCCAGTTTGTGAAAATATTTTTGCAACTCCTGAAAAATCTGTAAATCCTTGAATTTGGGATGACTTGGAGAAATCTCCACTACATGCAATTAGAAGAGCACAGCAGTGAAATAATTTCTGAGAACTCCAATATGATATTATTCCATGATTCTATTTCCATTTTCACTTTGTTGCCTGCACAAAGCAATAGAGGAGGGAAAGGAGGAGGAAAAAGTCACTTTGTAGTGACCAGAGTGTTTCCAGTGTCCAGTTCAGTCCGCAAACCCTCCAAAACGGGTCAGTAACCCTGGAGACACAGGGAACATCCTCTCAGCACATCAGTACATAATAAAATGAATTTTCCATCTGCTCCTCCACAGCTTGCAGGCAGTTTTACCCCAGTTTCTGGAGGACTTTTGGCTCCTGATGCAATGATCAGCTTGCCAGTGGTCTCTGAGACAAAACACCTCTTCCTCCCCCTCCCAATCGCCTGCATTTAAAGAGGTCCAGCTTCAAGTATTCCAGAACGGCCCCAGTGTATTTTACAATGTTTAATTGTGTCTGACTGGTCTGGGGAGGCAGGGCAGGATAACACCCATCCCTTGAACAGGCAGGCTCTTATCCAGCTGCTCCTCTGGCAAACCTCTCTGTCTTGAAGGTGTTCCCAAAAATTTTCATTTTTCCACTCATCCCAAACCTTGGTGCTCCTCTGCAACCCGGGCAAGGAGCACCAAGGAAATGCTCACCCAACTCCAATTGGTTTTATCCTGCTTCCCCTCAGGGGTGTTTCTGTCCCTCTGCTGACATTTATACCCACATTTATAACTGAAGGAAGCTGATTTAGGCTGCTACTCCCTGAGTTCTTCATAATTACACTGAATGTATTTCCTCACAACTAATGACAGATCCTGCGCTAGGATTAACACAAAAGACAAGACTTTTCCACATGATTCCTCAGGTCAGAGCAAATGCTGCATTCCTGGCAAAGCTCCATGCCCGTGAGGGTTCCAACAACAAGATCCCGCTGACAAAATCATCCAAGTGCCCCCTTCATCCTGCTGCCAGCAGTTTGATAAATACACTGCACTGCTTTACTGAATTCACAAATCACATAAACAAAGCTCCCATCTTTGCTTCTGTTGAGTGACTCTTCCTTGCTTTAACTTATTTCCATATACAAAACCAGTAAGGCCTCTACAATTCAGATTGTCTGGCAGTTAAAAAATAAAAGGAAATAATAGTCTTTATTTGCTAGTTGGAAAATTTCTTCGGATGAAATATTGTCACACTTAGTTGGAGGCAGTAGTCTCGTTCTGTATTTTAATAAATCTCTTTTTTTTCTGCACAGAAACAGCCATGAAGAACAACCCAGAAGCCTAATGAAGAATTGCTTTAGAGAAACCAGAATCAGTTCACAGGACACAGCCATACCAGCAAAGTCTTGCCTTCAATAACATTTTTGCTGACAGTGTTGAAGACTGACCCATCAGCATTTCTAGGTTTGGGGCTATTTTAGAAAGCTGAAAATATTGTTAAGTTTTCAGTTCAACAATTTGAGTTTTCTTTAGGCCTTTGCTTCAATCTCAATGATCCAGTACAGGAAATTCAGAATGTGGATTTTAAATGAAAGCCAAGGCATCAACATAGGTTAACCTAGAAAACCATAAGTTTGGGGTTTTTTTACACAGTGATGATTATTTTCAGGCAAAACTTAGCAGAAACCCAGTTTGGGAACCAACAAAATTCTCCTTTGGTAGTGTCCATTTTGGGAATCAGCTCTGTGGGGAGGCATTTGTAACTAAAACTCATTCAGTAAAAAAAGGCAACGCAGTGAGAAGCTGAAATATTCCCATTTCAGTAAAGTGCAGGGGCTGTGACACACAACAGCTTTGCTATGACCTGATCTCCGGGCTGAAGGAGGGAGAGGCCAAATTCTTCACTATTCTGTTGAGGTTGGCAATTTTCTCTTCCAGTAAATAATTTTTCCTCTCTGCAGTTTTCTGCCTCTGCTCTGTCACCTCCAGAGCCTTCAGCAGCTGCGCGTTCTCCACGTAGAGATCCTTGACCATGGCGTCTGCCTTGGTGTTCTTGGAAAGCTGGGGTGGGAATGGGACACAGGCACTCAGCAAAAGGCAAAGAAAAACCCCAAAGGAGGTGGGGAAGTGAATGTGTTAATTACAGCTCAAAAATCAAAGTAATTGATAATATCAATTGTCAATATCCCACTCCTCTCTTTAAAAACCCAGGCTCTTCAGAGATGCCCGGAAACTTTTGAGACTGGAAAGGTTTTTTTAAGGAGATGGGGTTGGTGACACTTCAATGTGTTAATTATAGCTCAAAAATCAAAATAAAACCCCACTCCTCTCATTAAACACCCAGGGTCTTTAGAGATACTCTGAAAGTTTTGAGATTGGAAAGGTTTTTTAAGGAGCTGGGGTTGAAGACCCTTGGTGTTCTTGGAAAGCTGGGGTGGGAATGGGACAAGGGACTCAGCAAAAGGCAAAGAAAAACCCCAGAGGAGGTGGGGAAGTAGGTGAATGTGTGAGTTATAATTCAAATATTAAACTCCTCTCATAAAAACCCAAGGTCTTCAGAGATGCTCTGAAATTTTTGAGATTGGAAAAGTTTTTTTAAGGACCTGGGGTTGGTGACCCTTGAATGTGTTAATTATAGCTCAAATATCAAAGTAATTGATAATATCAGATATCCCACTCCTCTCTTTAAAAACCCAGGGTCTTTAGAGATGCTTGGAAACTTTTGAGACTGGAAAGGTTTTAAGGAGATGGGGTTGGTAACAGAGGGATTCAAATTAACCTTGTCAGGTGAATTCTCCTTTACACCATTTCTCCTCTAAGGATGAATTTAGTGCACAAAAGAATCCACAAACCCAGTGATCCCACCCACTGAGATTACTTCCAAAAACCCCAAAACCACATCAAACAAAGGATGAATTTGGGGCAGGAGACCTCAAAGAAATCAATATTTTCTCCTCAGGAAATGATTTTTCCTCCTTTTCTAAGCAACTTTTCCAGTTAGCATCCTCAGCTGAAATTTGATTTTTGTTTCTTGATTTAGGAAATTAATGAGGAATGGATTTAGTCCCAAATTTGGAGTTTTTATGAAGTTTTGGGCAACTGTGCTGTAGTCGAGCTCAGAATAAAATTAAATAAAACCACTTTTACCTTGATTCTGAACAACACTTGGCAGCTTTTGCTCTCTTAGGGGTTTACAGAAGGAATGGGGAAGGTTTGAGGGAATCCAGGAACACTTACTTGTTCTTTCAGCTGATTGACTTTATCTTGGAGAAGCCTCTTCACAAGCCTTAATTTCTGCTCCACATCCATCATTCTCTCTTCCATCATTTTTAGGAGCTGCTCATGACCCTCCTGGAAAGCAACATTTATGTGAAAATCAGTTAAAAATAATTTTCATCATTTTAGGAGCTGCTCATGACCCTCCTGGAAAGCAACATTTATGTGAAAATCAGTTAAAAATCTCTTCCCATTCACCAGTTGGTTTTGTTTTTCCAGTTTATGCTCAAGAAAATAGGTGGCCATCCACATTTCAGTCTGATTTCGAGGCAATTAAATTAATTAACCTTTAATTGAAGCAAAATATTTATGGCAACACTTAAAGGACACTCTCAGCATTACACTGGTTTTCCAAGCAAGTTACATTTGAAATTACCAAATCAAGGAAAAATTATATAAAATTCTGACTTCTGTCTTGTCTGTAACAGAGCTGGATAATTCCCTTTTCTTGTTCTTTGGTGCTGCCAAATTTCTGATGAATGTGGGGGTAAAAAAAAAGCCAATTTAATGGTTTTAGAATAAAAATAAATTGAAGTTATAAGGTCATGTTTGACAATGTCACTCTCCCATGCCAGAAAAAAAGCTGAGTAACATCCAAAATAAGTAGGATTATAAACTTAATTTCTTACATCTTTTTAGATTAGTTTTCATAACCCTAAACTGGTTTTTCTTCTTTTTCTTCAGCCAGGTGACAGTGGAACTAAAAGCATCACAATTCTGTGTCATGTTACACAAACACCTGAGGGAAATTTTCCCAAATAAATAAGAAACATCAGGAATTATAAAAGAGTTTGAGTAATATCCAAAAGAAGCAGGATTATAAACTTCATTTCTTACATCTTTTTAGATTAGTTTTCATAACCCTAAACTGGTTTTTCTTCAGCAAGGTGACAGTGGAACTCAAAGCATTATAATTCTGTTACACAAACACCTGAGGGAAATTTTCCCAAATAAATAAGAAACATCAGGAATTACAAAAGAACTTGTTTGGATTTAGGAACTTTAAACACTGACTGCAGGAAATGTGAGGCTTTATTTTAATGCTGGTTTGTAACTCAAATTCCAGGCAGTCATTTGAGGAGATTAAAGCCTCAGAAAGCAGCAACCCAAAATAAAACACCTTCAAACCCCAACCCACCCCACCTGTGCAGGAGGATAAAAATAAAAATCTGTTTCAGGCAGGGAGTTCCTCACCTAAAACCTACAAAATGACCCCCCTGGGTGGGTGGGGGGTGTGATTTAATAGCACTCAATTTATTTGTGTAGCACCAGAAACTCAAATCTGTGTATGAGATTATGTGATAATCTATTTTTATGAAAAAACTTACATTAGAGTCCCACAGAAAACAGTTTTACTGTGTGGGTGGAGGGGATATTTTTCTGAATTAATGGAATTTGATTGGAATTCAGAACCCTGGAATTCACCATCCCACTTCCCATTGGTTGCAGGAGCCCTGAGTGAGTAATTGTGTGGAAAATAAGAATTAGAGAGGTCTCAATACCTGTGATCCCGGGGGTTTTTTGCCTTAAATATTCTCCCTTCCCATTATTTCATGTTAAATGGGAGAAGTCAGCTCAGGCAGCAGCTTTAAGGTCATTAAAAATGGGAGAAAAAAGATCTTTACAAGCAAACAGCTGAAATGGTTCATGGCTCCAGCTAGGAAAGTCACAGGCCTTAAAGAGGTGTTTTGCTGAACTAATAAAGTATTAAAATCCTAATTTAATTAAATTAGGATTAAATAAATTAATTACATTTTATTTGAATCCTAGTTGGAGACAAAATTAAAACTATAGAATTTTGTCCAATAAACAACAGTTTTCCCTTTTTTATTTTATGGCCCCAGCAGTAGATCTCTCATTTTCCTAAATTTTCAGGTCCATCTGCTAAAGAAAAGCTGAGTTTCTGTACTCTGGTACATCCCCATCACAAATATTTTCCAGAACTCCTGATATAACAATATTCACTATCAAAGATAAATATTTTCTCTCAAACTTGTTAATTCTTGAAGTAGAAATTAATGATTTCCATGAAGACAACAGACATTATGCTTAAAAAAAGATTTTATTTTTCATTTACATCAAAAAAAGTCATCTTTCCCTGTTAAAAAGTTTATACATCTTATACAAAAATCGCAGTATAAATACCCCAGGTTTTCTTCAAATCTTATATAAAATTAGTACCATTTGAGAAAAATAGGCTCTTTCCCATACTGAACAACTGCACATTTTAAATAACATAAATAAAACCCGTTTGTAACAAATTTTAAAAAGCTTCTGGAAGCTTCTGAGCTTGCACAAAATAGCTTCTAGACAAATAAATAAGAAAATAACACTGTGAAGACTTTTTTTTTTGCTGTTTTTTGAGAGAAAAAAGAAAAATAAAATAAAAGAAAAGGAAACCAGAAAATAAAAGGAAAAAAATAAAAAAAGAAGGGAAAAAAGTAAGGGGGAAAAAATCAAGGGGGAAAAATAAAATAAAGGGGGAAAAATAAAATAAAGGGGGAAAAAAAAATAAAGCAAAAAAATAAAGCAAGAAAATAAAGGAAAAAATAAAGGAAGAAAATAAAGGAAAAAAATAAAGGGGCAAAAAAAAAAAGGGGGGAAAATAAAGGGGAAAAGGGGGGAAAAAAAAAAAAAAAAAGGGGGGAAAAAAGGGGAAAAAAGGGGAAAAAGGGAAAAAAGGGGAAAAAGGGGAAAAAAGGGAAAAAAAAGGGAAAAAAAGGGGAAAAAAAAGGGAAAAAAAAAGGGAAAAAAAGGGGAAAAAAGGGGAAAAAAAGGGGGAAAAAAGGGGGCAAAAGGGGGGGAAAAAAAAAAAAGGGGGGGAAAAAAGGGGAAAAAAGGGGAAAAAAAGGGGAAAAAAAGGGAAAAAAAAAAAAAAAAAGGAAAAAGGAAAAAAAAAAAAAAAAAAGGAAAAAAAAAGGAAAAAAAAAGGAAAAAAAAAGGAAAAAAAAAGGAAAAAAAAGGAAAAAAAAAGGGAAAAAAAAGGATTTGATCCTCAAGTTTCTGAGCTTATGCCAGTTCAGTGTGTTTTGTTTCTCATGGCAGGGGAATGGGATCAGCAGCAGCCAGGGGCGTCAGAGGTGCCCGATCCTGCGGCAGGAATCTGCGTGCACCGCTCGCTGCTCCGGTAGCAGGGCCTGCAGAGAGAAGGGAAGTGGCAATGCTTCACCCCGAGAGCCACGCGCTGCTCCAAAACATCCACACTTCAGGCCAGAACAACCACCAGGACAGGCAAAGCAAGCAACACAGGCCAAAAGAAACAAATACACACACGCAAAGGGAAAAAACATGCAGGGGGTTTTGTATTTTACGGCTCTAATTTGTAATATCGGCACCATGCAGCTGGGAGATTGAGAGGGTATTTGCTACATTGAGGGCTCTCATCCCTGGTGTTTGAAAGAGCAGTGGCAGTGGTGAAGTTAGCAAAGTGTTTTAGAGGAAATCCTCCTCTCTCTCTCTTGAAAAAGCTCATTTATAGCATGAAAATTTCATATAGTATATATAAAAACTCAGATTGCCAAGAGTTTGGGAAAAATATAGCCAAGCATTATATATAAATATAATATATATATGTCTAGCCAAGCATTATATATAAATATAATATATATATATGTCTAGGCAAGCATTATATATAAATATAATATATATATATGTCTAGCCAAGCATTATATATAAATAAAATATATATATATGCCCAGCCAAGCATTATATATAAATATAATATATATATGCCTAGCCAAGCATTATATATAAATATAATATATATATGTGTCTAGCCAAGCATTATATATAAATATAATATATATATGCCTAGCCAAGCATTATATATAAATATAATATATATATATGCCTAGCCAAGCATTATATATAAATATAATATATATATGCCTAGCCAAGCATTATATATAAATATAATATATATATGTCTATTAAAAAATATATATAAAATATAATATATATGCCAAGAATTTGGAAAAATATATAAATATATATATATATATATGTCTATATTTATATATAAATATAATATATATATGTCTTTTTAAATATATATATAAAATCTCACAGATTGCCAAGAATTTGGGGAAAATGTATCTAGACATTATATATAAATATTATACATATATATATATATGTATATAAACCCTATAGATTACCAAGCATTTGGAAAAAATGTAGCCAAATATTATATATAAATATTATATATATATATATAAAACCTCACAGATTGCCAAGAATTTGGGAAAAATTTATCCAAATATTATATATAAATATTTAATTTACATATATAAATGTATGTATGCATGTGTATATATATATATGTATATATATATTTATATTTATATATTTTTAATATATATATAAAACCCCATAGATTACAAAGAATTTGGAAAAAATATAGCTAAATATTATATATAAATACAATAGATATATATTTAAATACATATATATAAAAACCTCACAGATTGCCTAACATTTGGGAAAAATGTAGCCAAACATTACATATAAATATAATAGATATATATTTAAAATATATCTATAAAACCTCACAGATTGCTAAGAATTTTGGAAAAATGTATCCAAATATTGTATATGAATAGTTAATTTACATATATAAATGTATGTATGTATATGTGCATATATATGCATATGTGTATATATATGTATATATATTTTTATATATATATAAAACCACATAGATTACAAAGCATTTGGAAAAAATGTAGCCAGATATTATATATAAATATAATATATATAAAGCCTCACAGATTGCCAAGCATTTTGGAAAAACATATCCAAATATTATATATAAATGTTTAATTTACATATATAAATGTATGTAGGCATATGTGTATATTTATGTATATGTGTATATATGTATATATTTTTTTAATAAATATATAAAACCTCATAGATTACAAAGCATTTGGAAAAAATGTAGCCAGATATTATATATAAATATAATATATATATAAAAATATTTATAAAACCTCACAGATTGCCAAGCATTTGGGAAAAATGCAGCCCACCTGGCCCTCCCTTTTGAAAATTTTGCATTTCTATCCCAAACTTTGTTGTTTTCCCCTCAGAGTGATATGGAAATTGAAATAAGGAGCTGTCCAAAGGGGAACTGAGCATCTCAAATATGAATCAGTGCTAGGCAAACTTTGGGAAATATTGGGAATGAACAGGCTCCCAGATTTAGTTACTGAGAAAGGGATCTGAGGTAATCACAGCACTGGACACAGCAGAAACGATCACTGGAAATCCAGAAGAGTCCAGACAGGTTAACACAACACAAACAGCTCAGGAGTTCTAATTTCATTTAATTTAGGGACATTTAACCGTGGGACAGCAGCCTTTGGGTGAGAATAACTCAGGGCTGACTGTAAAATGAATGAAAAACCACAGACAAGCAGGACCAAAAAGCAAGGAAAGCTGCAAAGCAGGATAAACACAAAATAATTCCACTAAAAAAAAAAGGAATTAAAAAAAAGGGGGGATAATTTTGGATACCTCATTAGACAGGATCTAAAAAGCTTCAAAAAGCAAAGCAGCAGAACTAAATTATTTTATTTGACACATGGAGATAACCTGAGCTTGTACTCACTGGTGCAAGGATGATGGAGAGGGATTAGCATGGAAGTTTTCAGGGTGCTGAAGGGGACATTAAAAGGGACACGAGCTCAACTAAATGTTAAACCCTAAAAATCAGGATGGCAAAGAAAAATCAACAGAAATTCAAGCAGGAGGTGCCTACACAGTCGAGACAAATAAATCTGGCTTTGTTTACAAGTGCAGGATTTTAATAATGATTTACAAAGTTCTGTAGTAAAAAAGGGGTGTTATAAAGCAGAATATTCACTCATTTTAAGGAAAAAATTAACAGGATTAAGTGCCTTAGTGCATTGACAGCACATATTTTTAAAGTCTAAGTGTTTTTAAATTCCCAAAGCCTTTCCAGGAAATGCAGGAGCAATTCATCTCTAGCACTGCAAGTTCCAGGATGTGACTCGCCTGCAGATTGTTCCAAAATCTAAATTACAAACTCCTCACTCCTAATGCAATCCCAGCACATTCAATTTGCCACTGCTGCAATTTGGCTTTGATTGATTTTTAAATTGAACTGCACATTTTGCTCCCCATGGTATGGGAACAAATACATCAGCCTGTGGTGATGCACTTCTGAAAAGAAACCTTACAACCAATTTATTTCTACTTAACCTGAAATGATTTGCTTTTATTTTTTAATGAAACATTTTGATTTTATGCCTTTCTTTAAAAAAAAATTTACTCCAAGTTTTGAATACTTTAAAAACTGGTTACTGCCTATGCTCTCTCCATAATACCTTTTTTCTGGAATACTTACTACCACATTCAGAGATTTTTGAGCTTCAAAGTCTTGGTACTATTATTATTATTATTATCATCATCATTATTATCATCATTATTATTTTAAAGCATAATTGCAATCTAAATTTAAAATATGAGGGGTCTTTTTTTCCTGCTACCAGATGAATAAATAGCTAATAGTATTTTATCTAATTTATTTGTCTAAGTGTAAATCTAAATAAATATCTAATCTAAAATAGATAAAATACTAAATATAAATTTAGGTTACTTAAATTTGACTTTACTTGGCCTTATCTTTTCTCATAAGATAAAGTTGTAATATTACTTTAAGACATTATTTGGCCTGAGCCAAAGCTTTAGAAATTTAAAGATCCAATTACTTTTTGAAGAAAAGGATCATTTGGCAATTTTTATATGGCAGATGCAAACCTTTCTATTGCCTCGAATTCTGTTTTTTAAGGTAAAAAATTCACACTAAAAGTGAGTGGATGAATTAATCTGCCTTGGAATTGGTTTTCCCTCAGCAATGTTGAGGTTTCTGTACAACAGCAACAGTGTCTTGTCTCATGGCCAAATCAGGAAGAAAAAGGATTAGAAAAAACCTTAAAAAAAGGATTAATTTGTGCTCTGCTAGAACTGACACAATTCCATGTGACAGCAACAGCCCAAATTAGGATTTTATGTGATGGATGCCTGTGCGATAGCTGGAGTGGTGTATTTTAAAAATAATAGCTCTAGGCAGGGTCATTAGGTAAAGAAACAACAAAAAAGCCTTCATAAACACTTACAGCACATGGAGCAGGAGGAGAAAAGCCAATTAAATGTGGATGGGAGTGGTTTGATCTCAAAAAGATTAAGAGCACTTCAGGACAAAGCTCTGGCTCATGCTGACCCCACTAGCCAGCATTTCACACACATCCTTGCTGCCATGAAATCTCATTTTTGAACTGGCATAAACAGAGAAAGGATCTCACCAGAATGAAAAAAACCACAAGACCCCAAGACAACCAAACCAAATCCTTAAAAATGGATTATTTTCAAGGTGAGAGGGCCTTACCTGCTGCATGTTTGTCCCCGAGGGTCTGCTCTGGAGCTCTTCCTGGAGGTGCTGACTCCTCCTCTCTGCCTGCAGCAGCTGCTGCTGGAGCTGCAGGAATTGGTCCCTGGGCACCGTGGCACAGCCTTGCTGCTGGGAGCTCTGGCTATGCATCCCCTGGACTGGAGCATCTGCAAAACCCCAAAATCCCAACATCAGCACCAGGAGCATCTGCAAAACCCCAAAATCCCAACATCAGCACCTGCTCCCTCTGCCCCAGAGCATCTGCAAAACCCCAAATCCCAACATCAGCACCAGGAGCATCTGAAAAACCCCAAATCCCAAAATCAGGTACCAGGGCTGCTCTAGAGCATCTGAAAAACCCCAAATCCCAAAATCAGCACCCGCTCCATCTACTGTAGCTGCCCCAGAGAATCTGCAAAACCCCAAATCCCCAAATCAGCTCCTGCTCCCTCTGCCAGGGCTGCCCCAGAGCATCTGCAAAATCCCAAATCCCAAAATCAGCACCAGCAGCACCTGAAAAACCCCAAACCCCAAATCAGCACCTGCAGCATCTGCAAAACCCCAAACCCCAAATCAGCACCTGCAGCATCTGCAAAACCCCAAATCCCAAAATCAGCACCTGCTCCCTCTGCCAGGGCTGCCCCAAAGCATCTGAAAAACTCCAAATCCCAAAATCAGGTACCAGGGCTGCTCTAGAGCATCTGGAAAACCCCAAATCCCAAAATCAGCACCTGCCCCCTCTGCCAGGGCTGCCCCAGGAGCATCTGAAAAACTCCAAATCCCAAAATCAGCACCTGGAGCATCTGCAAAACCCCAAATCCCAAAATCAGCACCTGGAGCATCTGCAAAACTCCAAATCCCAAAATCAGCACCTGGAGCATCTGCAAAACCCCAAATCCCAACATCAGCACCTGCTCCCTCTGCCCCAGGAGCAACCTGCTCTCAGATTTCTCATGTGCAAGGGAAACAAGGCTGGACTTGGTGACAGAGGTGACAAAAAATGGAATTTCACACAAAGGAAGCTGAGCTTTGAGTCATCATTTCAGGCCTGAATTATAAAATCACTGAATTTTGGATGAATTCCTAGCCAAATTTAGTTGGTGAGCTTTAAATAGCAATAATTTCCCATTTCAAGGGGAAGGCTGAAGTTGTGCTGATTATTTCTAGTCTTTAAGGAACATTTCTCTCTGCTATTACCCTCAAAATTCAGTATATAACACCCTACAGATATTTCCTAACATTCACTCCTAGCTGTGGAGATATTAAGAACTAAGACAATCACATGAAATAATTTAGAATTTTTCCAGACTAAAGCAAAACCCAGGTAAGTAACTCACAGTTGGAAGAGTTAATTACACTAAAAAGAACCAGAAGTGGACAGTAAAAATCCCTGATGGTTCAAACAAACTGATTTGCAGTTGGAATTTGTGTAGAATTAATAATTTCTTCCCATAAAGAAAGAAAAATCCAGGGCCATAAAGGTCCTGTTGCCTTAAAACCATTAGTCTGCTCCCTTAGGAAAAGGTGTATAAGATTATCTAAGTGGTTTTAGTTTTCCTTTCACAGCTGATTTTAATTCCCTTTCATAGCTGGCAAAATTATCAATTTGGATAGATAATATTTCACTTATTGATTTAATCTCTAACTGTAAATATTTTTCACAATGGTGCAGCTCTTCTGGCCCTGTTACCATCCCTATCTCTGCTGGTCCAGGTAAACAGAAAACAGGTTTAAAAATGCTTCAAAATTAAATTATTTGTACTTTTTAAAAGCTGTTTAAGGGTTCTCTTTGTCTTTAAAGGAGCTGCTCTTTTCCTGACAATATAAACAGTGAAAATAATGAGCTTTTGGTGGGATTTCTTTCAGGGTTCCTGTCATGTTGTGAAGCACACAAGTAACTAATGAGGAAACAGTCAATTAGCATTAACAGCATCTTAGAAATAATTACTAATGAAACAACAATGAGAACAATATAGCCCTGCTGTATTCATCCGTGGAAAAAAAAAAAGGAACAATCATGAGCTTGCTAAACTATCAGGATGATGCCAAGCGGGATCAGAAATGAATTAATTTGAGGAAACACTGGACAGTCTCATGCAGAGGTAAATACGCAAACACCTTCAAGCCTCACAGGCAATGGGGGAGCAGGAAGCCACTTTTCATTCTCCCACTCCCAGTTTGAATTCTTTTGGAAGCAATGGGGTGAATTCTCTCCATTTTCATGGCAAGCCCTCAGGAAGGCACAGCTCCTGAGGGTGCAGAGCCGCTCTGCACAACACAAAGCACAAAGAAGCTGTGCACTGTCCAAAATCGACACGGAAATGAATAGTGGCTTCTGCACTTAAGAGATGCATGGAATAAAAAAAAAAAAAAGAAATTCATTTAAAAAATTGATTCATTAAACTAAATTTTAAAAAATGAATTTCTCCATGCTGTGGGGGTACATGAAAAGTGATTGCTCTACCTTCACACACTATTTCAGAGAGAGAACTGCCCCCTTCTCTGCTAGCTCCAACCACTGAGTTCTAGCCAGGTTAGCCATGGACAAAAGGAGAACAGGCACAAAAGAGAGAGTTACAAGTCACAAATCACCGAGTGAAGGTTGCACACACCTGCTGGGAAAAGGTTACAAAATCCTGCATGGTTGAAATTCCCATTTCAGGAGAAAAGGCAATCCCAGGCTGGCTGTTTATGGGTTTGAGCATTTGGCATTTTCCCAAAGCTTAATTAAGACTATATAAATAAATTCACAGGGAATAGAAACAGTCTTTTCATTAACTTGTCAAAATCTCATCTTTCCTAATTAGGTTTTTACAGTTTTATTACTAATTACATAGCATTTTCAGCCTAATGGCTCCCATTTGGTGAAAAACACGAAGCCATCTATAAAGTGTTATAGAAGCATCATCCAAAAGATGCTCTGACTTATGGAACAAGTCAAAATTGTAAGGTTTTAATTTTTTTGTTTCAATATTATGTTTTAAACTCAAATCCAGGACACTAAATTTAAGCAAGACTATTGAGAGAGAGCTTGGAGGTCTGGGCTGACATTATGGGATGCACTAAACACAGTTAAGTTGTGCATCCCTATAACCAAAGACTCCTAAATTTTGGTGATCCATCTCCAGCAGAACTTTCACAGCAGCTTTTGGAAGGACCTCCACCAAAGTTTTCACTTGTGCCTTTAAATTAACAGTAAGCTGTGTAAATTGCTCTTTTTTTCACTATTTAGATAACATTAAGCTTAAATTCAGCAAATTATTCCCAGAGGAAATAAGAACAGGTTTCTACATTAAGAGCAGCATCACACAAATATCAGATAGGAAATTTGAGGGGACATTTTTAGGAAGGAAGAGGGAAGTGTCAGCCTTGCCTCAAGTACAGAAACAAATTTCTTTGCTGTTAGATTTTCCATCTGAAGCCATATGTGAATTATGACCAAACAAAACGCGCTGCAGAGAGCAGGATGTTTGCCACACAGCTTGGTCATGAAAGAGGAGAGGTTAATTCTTCCGGTTTCAATTAGTTTTCTCTGTTGCTACACATCCATAAGTTATTCTAAAATAAAATAAATTCAATGAAATAGTGATAAAGGCCCACAGTCAACACTGATTAAAAAGTACCTCCATTAACTGATCATCCAGCTTGACTTGCTTTTTTCTCAGCCCTTCATTTTCTGAGCTGCTTTCCAGTTCACGTTCAAGGGAATTCATCTGACTGATCTATCAGAGACAAAAAGTTTCCTTAGAAAAGCAGGAATTTCTCATTTTATCTGGTTTTTTTCCCCCCTCATAAATGATTGAATACCAAGACAACTCAAGTCTAAAAATCAGGAATATTTGGAAAAGTGCTTTGCTACAGGAGCTGTCTCACAGCAGATGCACAGAGCCCTGTCAGCTCCTTCAGACACAGATCTGGGAGAGGCAAACAGCACAAAACCCACAGCAAAAGAAAAAAGTTATCTTAGCTGAGAGGTTGGTGTAATTCTGCACCTTTCAAACCCAAGCTGCACTGAAAATTGGATCCTCTGCCAATGACTGGTTAAATTTTTATAGTTGATAGGTGTTAAATTAATGTATTGTCCACAGATTTGGGGGTTTTGTTGGCAAAAAGTTTATTCTAGGGAAGAATGGAGAATCAAGGGAGGGACTGATCATTGCCTGTGCAGGTTCAACACTTAAAATACAGCTTCTGTTTCAAGGGATATTTCAAAATCCCTTGAGCTTCTGAGAGATGGGAATGACTGATTTGTGCGTTTACCACGCCAAACTCACCTTCCTGTTTGCAGATGACAGCTCCTTCTGAAGCTGCTCACACTCTCTCTTCAAGCTCAGCTTCTCCTGCTCCATGGCTTTGACAATCCCTGCCTGGCTTTGATGCTTTTGGTGCTTTAGGGAGAGGATTGTGGATTCCAGCTGTCGGATCTGAGGAGGTCAGAGATGAACAAATGGGAAAAGACGGCCCAGGGAATTCCACTTCATTTAAAATACCTGACTGGATTTTGGAATCACAGAATCTCAGCGTGGTTTGGGTTGAAAAGGACCTTAAATCCCATCCCATCCCACCCCTGCCATGGCAGGGACAGCTCCCACCATCCCAGGCTGCCCCAAGCCCTGTCCAAGCTGGCCTTGGACATTTCCAGGGATAAAGGAGCAGCCACAGCTGCTCTGGGAAACTCTGGGGCATTTCTGACATCTTGGCCTTCTTTCCCTTTGTCCTCCCCATAATCCACTTAATACTGCAAGCCAAGAAATTGCACAAGAAGAATGTTAGGAATATTAAGAATTTTTTTTAGTAACTAGAAGTTGGACTGAAATCTTTGACAAGAATTACCAGGACTGTCTTTTAAAGAAAATAAATGTCCTGAGAGTGTTGTGGAGTCTCAGATATTCAAACCCTGCTTGGATTGTGATCTATGCAAAAGGGTCTGAGTGACTTCCAGAGAATTACCAGGATTGTCCTTTAAAGACAAGAAATATCCCGAGAATGTTGTGGAGTCTCATTCTCTGGAGAAATTGGCACTGGAAAAGCATTAGGAATATTAAGAATCTTTTAGTAACTTCAAGTTGGACTGAAATCTTTGACAAGAATTATCAGGATTGTCTTTTTAAAAGAGAAATGTCCTGAGTGTATTGTGGAGTTGCAGATATTCAAAACCTGCTTGGATGGTGATCTATGTAAAGTGGTCTGAGTGACCTCCAGAGCATCACCAGGACTGGACAAAAATTACCAGGATTGTCTTTTAAAGAAGAGAATTGTCCTGAGAGCGTTGTGGAGTCTCATTCTCTAGAGAAATTCCACAAGAAGAATGTTAGGAATATTAATAATCTTTTTGGTAACTTGAATTTGGACTGAAATCTTGGACAAGTACTACCAGGATTGTCTTTTAAAGAAAAGAAACATCCTGAGAATGTTGTGGAGTCGCAGATATTCAATCCCTGCTTGGACTGTGATCTATGTAAAGTGGTCTGAGTGACCTCCACAGAATTACCAGGATTGTCTTTTAATGAAAAGGAATGACCTGAAAGTGTTGTGGAGTCTCATTCTCTGGAGAAATTGCACAGGAAGAACATTAGGAATATTAAGAATCTTTTTGTTAACTTTAAATTAGACTGAAATCTTTGATAAGGACTACCAGGATTGTCTTTTAAAGATGAGAAATAGTCTGGGAGCATTGTGGAGTCTCATTCTCTGCAGATACTCAAACTCTGCTTGTATGGGGATCTATGCAAAGGGGTCTGAGTGACCCCCAGAGAATCACCAGGATTGGACAAGAATTACCAGGATTGTCATTTAAAGACAAGAAATATCCTGAGAGTGTTGTGGAGTCTCATTCTCTGGAGAAATTGGCACAGGAAAAGCATTAGGAATATTAAGAATCTTTTTGTTAACTTGAAGGTAGAGTGAAATCTTTGACAAGGACTACCAGGATTGCCATTTAAAGACAAGAAACATCCTGAGAGTGTTGTGGAGTCTCATTCTCTGCAGATATTCAAACCCTGCTTGAATTGTGATTTATGCAAAGGGGTCTGAGTGACGCCCAGAGCTCCCGGCCCAGCCCTGCTGTGATCTCCCAGGCTGCCCAGGTTACCTTTTCCCTGCAGTGAGCCAGGTCTGTTTTTGTGCTCTGCACTTCCCTCTGCAGCCTCTCGTTGTCCTGCCTGAGCAGCCTCTGCTCCTGCTCGCCCCAGGGGATGGGCCCCTGCTGCTCCTGCAGCCCTGAGGGAGGCACAGCCACTTCCAGAGCCAGGTTCTTAAGACAGACAGAATTGCAGGGTTAGGCCTTCAACAAAGAAGCAGACATTTGCTCTGTTCAGGTGGGTTTGAGGTGGATTTTCAGTAAGTGCAGGCTCCAAAGTTGCAGCATTCCCATCTCCCTCCCCGCCCACTCACTGTTGTTCCTTAAGAAATCCAATGTGCAAATCCCAAGTGCTTCCCTCCGCTAAAATCATGGATAATAGCTGCGTGCACAAGGAGTGCACAGAGTTCAGCAACACAAAAAAAAAATTTATGCTCTCCTTAGAGCCAAACAGAACTCGGTATTCTACATTATGCACTAATAGCTGTAATTTAGCTCCTGTTGTACAATTTTGAAACAGCCTCTTTTCCACGTGGACATTAAATATTCCTTAATTACATGGCAAACAAGCCAAATTAGTAACTGAATTCATAACAGCAATCCCAGGACTGCTGTCTACAACCTCCTTCAGTTATAAATCCTCATTAGCTGAGAGGTTGGAGTAATTCTGCACCTTTCAAACCCAAGTTGCACTGAAAATTAGCTCCTCTGTCAATAACTGGTTTAATTTTTATAGTTAATAGGTATAAATTAATGCATTGTCCATAGATTTGGGGGTTTTATTGGCAAAAGGTTTCTTCTAGGGAAGAATGGAGACTCAGGAGAGGGACTGATCATTGCCTGTCCACGTTCAACACTTAACATACAATTTTTAAAAACCAGCTTAAAACCAGATTAAATGCAACATCCAAGAATTGCAGGTACCTCCTGAGATGCCTGAAGCCTTTACCTTTTCACTGGTGCTCTGCAGCTGTTTGTGCAGTGCCATCACTTCTTGTTCCAGACTCTCCTTCTCCTGCTGTGTCAGCTGCAGGTCGGATTTCAGCCGGGACATTTGGAGGTTGGTGCTCTGCAGAGTTTCACTGAGGCTCTGAACCTGGAAAGACGTGCAGGAGCACAGCTTGGCTTTTGCAGGATCAAGATTCCCTGTGTGCATCAGGTACCCCAGGTATTCAGGATCTCTGATGGAAGGAGGGAAGTTAAAACGTTGATTTCCCTCTTTGAAATCCACTTAAATTGAGTTTATTGCTCTCCACAGGTCCCTGACAGGAAGGTGGGGCTGAAATCTTTTGAGTCAGGCTCTGCTTTAAAGGGAAAAAGGGACAGGATGAGATATTCAAACCTCGAGGTGTGTCAGAGGAGGTTTAGATTGGATTGTCCTTAAAGGAAAAAATTCCTCATGGAAAGGGAGTCTCATTTTGAGAAATTGGCACAGCTGCCCAGGGCAGTGGTGCAGTCCCCACCCTGGAGGGACTTAAAAGCTGGGTGGATGTGGCACCTGGGGACAAGGGCAATGTCCTGGCCTGGGCAGTTGCAGATATGCTGGGGTGACTGGACTCAATCTCATAAGGATTTTCTATCCTTAAAACTCTGTAATTCAAAATGATTTTCCAGCAGCTCTCTGTTCCAAGCTCCCAGAAATTCCACTTTGAACAAGAACAATGTTAGGAATATTAATAATCTTTTGGTAACTTGAATTTGACTGAAATCTTGACAAGTACTACCAGGATTGTCTTTTAAAGAAAAAGAAACATCCTGAGAGTGTTGTGGAGTCGCAGATATTCAATCCCTGCTTGACTGTGATCTATGTAAAGTGGTCTGAGTGACCTCCACAGAATTACCAGGATTGTCTTTTAATGAAAAGGAATGACCTGAAAGTGTTGTGGAGTCTCATTCTCTGGTGAAATTGCACGGGAAGAACATTAGGAATATTAAGAATCTTTTTGTTAACTTTAAATTAGACTGAAATCTTTGACAAGGACTACCAGGATTGTCTTTTAAAGATGAGAAATATTCTGGGAGCATTGTGGAGTCTCATTCTCTGCAGATACTCAAACTCTGCTTGTATGGTAATCTATGCAAAGGGGTCTGAGTGACCCCCAGAGAATCACCAGGATTGGACAAGAATTACCAGGATTGTCATTTAAAGACAAGAAATATCCTGAGAGTGTTGTGGAGTCTCATTCTCTGGAGAAATTGGCACAGGAAAAGCATTAGGAATATTAAGAATCTTTTTGTTAACTTGAAGGTAGACTGAAATCTTTGACAAGGACTACCAGGATTGTCATTTAAAGACAAGAAACATCCTGAGAATGTTGTGGAGTCTCATTCTCTGCAGATATTCAAACCCTGCTTGAATTGTGATTTATGCAAAGGGGTCTGAGTGATGCCCAGAGCTCCCAGCCCAGCCCTGCTGTGATCTCCCAGGCTGCCCAGGTTACCTTTTCCCTGCAGTGAGCCAGGTCTGTTTTTGTGCTCTGCACTTCCCTCTGCAGCCTCTCGTTGTCCTGCCTGAGCAGCCTCTGCTCCTGCTCGCCCCAGGGGATGGGCCCCTGCTGCTCCTGCAGCCCTGAGGGAGGCACAGCCACTTCCAGAGCCAGGTTCTTAAGACAGACAGAATTGCAGGGTTAGGCCTTCAACAAAGAAGCAGACATTTGCTCTGTTCAGGTGGGTTTGAGGTGGATTTTCAGTAAGTGCAGGCTCCAAAGTTGCAGCATTCCCATCTCCCTCCCCGCCCACTCACTGCTGTTCCTTAAGAAATCCAATGTGCAAATCCCAAGTGCTTCCCTCCGCTAAAATCATGGATAATAGCTGCGTGCACAAGGAGTGCACAGAGTTCAGCAACACAAAAAAAGCAATTTATGCTCTCCTTAGAGCCAAACAGAACTCGGTATTCTACATTATGCACTAATAGCTGTAATTTAGCTCCTGTTGTACAATTTTGAAACAGCCTCTTTTCCACGTGGACATTAAATATTCCTTAATTACATGGCAAACAAGCCAAATTAGTAACTGAATTCATAACAGCAATCCCAGGACTGCTGTCTACAACCTCCTTCAGTTATAAATCCTCATTAGCTGAGAGGTTGGAGTAATTCTGTACCTTTCAAACCCAAGTTGCACTGAAAATTAGCTCCTCTGTCAATAACTGGTTTAATTTTTATAGTTAATAGGTATAAATTAATGCATTGTCCATAGATTTGGGGGTTTTATTGGCAAAAGGTTTCTTCTAGGGAAGAATGGAGACTCAGGAGAGGGACTGATCATTGCCTGTCCACGTTCAACACTTAACATACAATTTTTAAAAACCAGCTTAAAACCAGATTAAATGCAACATCCAAGAATTGCAGGTACCTCCTGAGATGCCTGAAGCCTTTACCTTTTCACTGGTGCTCTGCAGCTGTTTGTGCAGTGCCATCACTTCTTGTTCCAGACTCTCCTTCTCCTGCTGTGTCAGCTGCAGGTCGGATTTCAGCCGGGACATTTGGAGGTTGGTGCTCTGCAGAGTTTCACTGAGGCTCTGAACCTGGAAAGAGCAGGAGCACAGCTTGGCTTTTGCAGGATCAAGATTCCCTGTGTGCATCAGGTACCCCAGGTATTCAGGATCTCTGATGGAAGGAGGGAAGTTAAAACGTTGATTTCCCCCTTTGAAAAGGTTAAATTGAGTTTATTGCTCTCCACAGGTCCCTGACAGGAAGGTGGGGCTGAAAGGAGTCAGGCTCTGCTCCCAGGGAACAAGGGACAGGATGAGGAAACAGCCTCGAGGTGTGTCAGAGGAGGTTTAGATTGGATATTAGGGAAAATTTCCTCATGGAAAGGGATTTTGAGCATTGGCACAGCTGCCCAGGGCAGTGGTGCAGTCCCCACCCCTGGAGGGATTTAAAAGCTGGGTGGATGTGGCACCTGGGGACACGGGGCAGTGGTGGCCTGGGCAGTGCTGGGGGGGTGACTGGACTCAATCTCATAAGGATTTTCTATCCTTAAAACTCTGTAATTCCAAATGATTTTCCAGCTCTCTGTTCCAAGCTCCCAGCCACCCACTTTGAACAGAGCCACAGTGCTGCATTCACCAGAAACATCTTCCAGCTCTGAGCATTCACTGAGATATCCCGGAAAGAAGCTTTCCCTTGAATTGTTTATCTTCCTGGCAGGAATTCTTCCTGCTCCAGGAATGCTGAGCCAAGCAGGGAACCCACTTGATCCCATGCCTGCCTGGGGAAGGATGAGCCTGCACCAGGACAGAGGAGCAACAGCAGAGTCTCTGCAGCATTTTAGGAATCACCAGGCAGAGGGAATCGGCAAAAACAACTTGGCTGTAGAGAGAAAAACCCTTCCTTGTATTTAACAAGTTTCCTTTTGTCCTGTAAGAACATCACTTGGAAAGCCCCTCAAGCAGCCATTCTCAGCTGCATGGCATCAGGAGGGGCCTTTCTTGAGAAAAAAGCACTACAGGAGACGATAAAAACCATAAATCAGTGTTTCATACCTTGTCCTGGGAGAGGCTGAGCTGTGCTTTCAGTGCCTGACTCTGCTGCTCCCAGGATTTCTGCTCCTGCTTCAAGCTGCCCATTGCACTCTCCAGGCAGCTGACCTGAGCTACCTGCAATGAGATCACACCAGGAATCCTCACTCAGGAATTTGGGTTTGACTCCATTTCACTTCCAGGGTTACCCTAAACAGAGGGAGTTAAAGCTAGGGAAGGAAGGAAAATGCAGGAAAGCAAAAAGGCCCTCAGCTCCCTGAATTCCCCCACAATGGGGTTATTCTTTACACTGTGCAGAGTGCCCTGCTCCAGTTCAGAGTCACAGTAGGCTCGAGATGCAATGAAAGTCCAAGAACACTGTCTTCCTTGTCCTGCTGCAGGGTTTATATCCAGGCCTCTCTTCCTTGCAATGTTTGGAATTTTCTCCATAATCAAATTACAGTAAAGCTGTGCTCCAGAATTGAAGCTTTCCTCTCTAAGACCAGTTAGGGGAAAAAAACCCCAAAAAAAAAACCAGGCAGTGGCAATAAAGCCTTCATCTGACTTGAGGGTGAGGGAAAAACCATCCAGACAAGTTTTATAGATATAGGAATTTTAACAGCCTTTTACAGCACACGGTGATGAGGATTTCCCTTTCTTACCTTATCAATGCATCTGCCCAGTTCCTCACTCAGGGCTTCTTTCTCTTTCTGCAGCTTTTCATTTTCAGTGATCAAACTCGCAACTTCATTTTGAAGCTCGGCAAGATCAGGACACGTGGGCAGCTGTGGGAAACAAACCCCTCAGAGTTGCATTTTTGTGCTGTCACAGAATTTGGCATGAAAACCAGGGGATCCCCAAACGCTTTGGGTTGGAAGGGACCTTTAAAGGACATAAGCAGGGACACCTTCCACTACCCCAGGTTGCTCCAAGGTGTCCTTGGACACTTCCAGGCCCTCCCCGCCCTCACAGGGAAGGATTTTTCCATAATATCCCATGGAAATCACCAAACACACAGAGGGGAAAAGCACTGCACTGCTGACTTCCAACCCTTTTCCCAAGTGCCCCAGTGCTTTATCCGTGCCTTTCCTCATTCCATCTCTGTAATTACACTCCAGCCACAATCCACTCCTTCCTCAACAGGCCTCAGCTGCTTTTGCTTTTTAAGACCATTATCTACCCTGAGCACTGAGTGCTTTACACTGTGCAGAAAATGACTTTGGAGCCCTAATCAGGGAACTGCCTCTTTGGAAGCCTTCATTATCTGTGTTTATTAGCATACATTTCCAGCCAATTGAACTGGGCTTGTACAGGAGATAACTGAGCTCTCCAGGAAATTATCCTCAGGCCTTGTGAGACTCCCAGATCTCCAGATGGGTTCAGCAACAGGAATTCTCCCTGACAGCACATGCTGGAAGAGCTCACTCCTTAAATGGAGATAAAATGGGTTATATCTCCAGTTAACCAGGGGAATGTTCTCCTGTGGATCCCACTTTCCCTGTCTATCCTTTAATCAGAGCTTTAAATCTTTATCTTGACCAAAGCTTCTCTTTGTTGATCCACTACTCCCAAAAATCTTTTGGCAAAGTCTAAGTGAACCCCATCTTATTTGAAGAATTGTGTGTTGCACCTGGAAACTCTTTCAAGAGGAGATACATTCTTTTATGACCTTTCTTTAAAGAAATCAATTATTTCCACCTCTTAATTTTCACCCATTAAGAGATGGTGCAAATTAATCTGAGGACACTCAAACAGAATCCCAGAAGGGTTTGGGCTGGAAGGGACCTTTAAAGGTCATCGAGTTCCAATCCCTCTGGAATGAACAGAGACACCTCCCACTATCCCAGGTTGCTCCAAGGTGTCCTTGGACACTTCCAGGGACCCAGGGACAGCCACAGCTCCCCTGGGCAGGAGGATGCCACACCTGTTTTGTCTTCTCCAGCTCCTGCTTGAGGATGTGGTTCTCCTGCTCCAGGAGATGAGCTCGAACCTTCATTTTGGACAAATCCATCTCCAAAGATGACACCATATTTGATGACTGCAAATAAAAAAAGAGGCTGAGATTTCAATTTAGGAGACTCACAGAGCCAAGTTAAGCAGAGGATGCTGCAGCCACTGGATAGAGCTGAGATGGCACTGGATGAACAGCATGGAAAATGCAGGGGAATATTTGGCATCACTAAGCTGTGTTTTCAAGACAAACCTGCACCTTTTTCCCTCCTGGCTTTTGGCTGCTGCTGTGTTTAAGGCAGCACTTAGCAAAGCTCAGCTGTGAAATCCCATCCCAGGACAGGGATGCCAATTCCAAAGCCCCTGAGGTCCAGCTGTCCTACCAAACCCTGTACCTCCATTTTGGAGTTCTCCAGCTCCTCTTTCAGCAGCAGCCTCTCCTTTTCCCATTCTTCCAGGGTGCACTTCCCCTCTTCCCTTTCCTTCTGCTTGAGCACCCTTGCCAGCTGTTGATTGAGATCCTGCACATCTGCTTGGCTTTTGGAGTTCCTCTGGCTGAGTTCTGTATTTTCAGAGTCCAGCTGTTGGTTCCTGGTCTTCAGATCAGCCACCTGAACAGGGACAGCAGTGATTTTACACCAGGAATGAGATTTGGGATATTTCCTTTCTATTAAGTCTGACAAAAATCTGACAAGTCTCACTCTGACAGTGGCTCCAAACCAATAATTTGTCACAATTGGCCTTAATTACAGACCAGTCATATCAGTCACCCAACCCTTTGCCATGCTGGTGTGGATTTGGAGGGTTATCCTATTAGATTATTCTGAGCAAATATTTTCCCAAGCAATACCAAGATGGCATGGATGTTAAAGGCAATTAATCCTTTTATTTTATCTATTGTAACAAGCCACTCCTAAAATAAAAGTAGCAGCCCCATGGATACAACTGGCAGAATTCCTAGACCAAGCCAGCTGGGAATTAAGTAGAGGTTGAATCACAATCTCTGTGTTTCCCATGGGCTACTGCAGAGAATTGCACAAAAACTATAAAACAAAAGATTTAAACTTTGTATTTCTACAAAATAAACTTTCCAAGCAGACTGTGGAAAGTGCTCTCAAGGCTGGACAATTACAATCAATCAGGACAATTACAGCTTTTGTGTTATGAGCAGGTCAAGCAAACCTCAAACCAATCCCAAAGAGGCAATAAAACAGCTATCAAAACATTTAAATGTATAAAATGCTCGTTTCCTGCTGCCCCACACCTGCTTTTTCAGGTTGTCCACCATCTTCTGCACAGCCACTTTCTCCTTTCTCACAGCCTCTATCTTCTGCCTATGGAGAAATGAAAGTTCATTAACACTAAGATCAATTATCAACATACACAACTGCAAGACTGCACAGGGGGACATCACCAAGTTGTGCCAGGGGAGGTCTGGATTGGGTATTAGGAGAGATTTCTTCACTGCCCAGAGCAGTGGCGGATTCCCCATCTCTGGAGGGATTTAAAATCCACGTGGATGTGGCACTTGGGGACACAGGGCAGTGGTGGCCTTGGCAGTGCTGGGTTAATGGTTGGACCTGATGATCTTGGAGGTGTTTTCCAACCTTAAAGATTCCAAAAATGACTTGTTTTTATTAAACACCACCAGAAATGGTAATTGTGGGTATTTATTTATTTATTGCTCAGCATCCCTGTCCTGCATCAGCTTGGCAAGGGCTCAAGCTCTCAAGGTGCCCCAAGTGGGTGTTTCCTAGAGGGGAAGAATAATCCCAGGATCAGGGATGGTTCTGCACTTGCCAAAGACCCAACCACTGGAATAATCTGCCAGAGGAACCTCTCCCTGCCTTTGCTGAAGCACAAATAATTGCATCAGGTGAGCTCCTAAATCCTCTGTGTGCGTTCCTGGGTCACCTCAATGCCTACAGCTAAACCCCTGCCTGCCTCTGGGGATGGGCAGGACAAGCTGGGGCAGGGAAAAGGATGAGGAATAAGCTGAAAACCTGCTGGGTTTTCATGAAATAACCTCATTTTGGATCTGTACAGCACCTAACACACAAAGGAGCTTGGAGAGAAGGGACGAACCCATTGTGGCTGAGCCACACAACAGCCTGAAGGCATCACAGGGGGCATTCCCCGTGGAATTCTCACCTCATTTCTTCCCTGGATCCATTCAGCTCCCTCAGTTTCAGGCTGGAAGCACTCCCTTCCTCATTTAACAAGGTCACCTCATTTTTCAGGACGGCGTTTTCCTCGCGGAGCTTCTCGGCCTCACACCTGTGGCACAGACAGGAGACAAGTGAGAACAGCTCCTTCCTGGAAAGGAAACAGTCCCACGAGTCAGAGCTACCTGTAATGCTTCCAAAACAAAGCTACAACTGCCTTCTTTTATTTATAAACGGTGTATTTATATTTTACATGAATTCAGCAGGAGCGTTCCCCAGTTTGTTCAAAAAATCCCAACATTTTGCAACAAAATATAAAAAAACCCTGGGCTTTTGGGGCATGTTTCTTTAGTGAGTTAAAATCTAAAGTTTCACACTATATTCTACATATCTTTCAGTCCTTAAGCTAGAAATAGCAACTGAACACCACAAGATGCAGATTGCCAGGAGAGTGAGCTGTTTGCCCAACTGGAATTCAGAATTCTGGGAACAGCATGGTTGGAAAATGCCTTTTCTGTCCTCAGGAGACTGCACAGAAATAACTTAGCCATGGTGGGACACCTGAAAGAATAATTTCCTACAGGAAGCTGGTGCTGAATGATAATTAAACCACTTGTAGCCACTTTATCCATTAAAAAAAAAGAAATCCTTGCTGGAATATAGCAGTTTAAAAAAGTAGGTAAAACCTGTGATGAGTATAATATAATGAATGTATGTTTTATAACAGCATTTACCATATCCCACTCCTAAGGGGTTCCTAACTGGGGAAAAAAGTCCCTATAATTCTCTAATATTAACTTAAATACTGAGAAAAAAAACAGAAGCACTTTCAGCATTTCAAATTACCATAAATCCTACAGCATTTACTGAGGCAAAACAGGAGCAATTTTAGCCTTGTGAGCAACATTCAGCTCTAGAAGGGAACAAACTGAGTGAAGTGAATATTAGTAAAAGCTACAAAGCACTCTGGAGGTGTTACCATGGATTTTGGACACGGGAGTACAATGGGTTTGTGCTGGAGGACGAGCTACACGCGGTGATGGTGACATCCACACACAGGACAGCTGGCAGGTGCTCCAGGCACAGGAGGAGTCAGTCACACACAGTTCCAGTGCTCTTTATTATCCATGACTAGAGGAGTTAGGAGTCCATGGCAGTGTTTGCTACTCAGAGTTAAACCAGAGTTAATCTAGGGTGGTTAAAGGAGCAGCCAGGGCAGCGCTGGGTTAGTGGCTAACGCCGCGTTACGTTACCTCAGCAGGTCAACCTTGTGCTGCAGCTCAGTGCACGTGCTCTGCAAGCCCTGCGTCGCTGCCCTCCTCTCCTCTGGGGCACCCACAGCTTCCTCCTTCACCTGGGGGCTGGGATCCCTCATTCCTGCTTTTCCCACTGCTGTCACGGTGCCGTCACCTCGGGGATTCTCGTCCTGCTGGCCCGTGAATGTGGTGGGGTGTCCTTCCAGCTTCCCCTTCTCGTGTCACTGGGCACATCTGAGTCTCCTTGGGCATCTTGTTCTTGCACATCCTCCCATTCTTTAACAACTTCCATTCTTTAACACCTTCCAATTCTTTAACACCTTCCAATTCTTTACCTTCCACAAGGAATTTGGTGTTTTCATCTTCAAGCTTGACGCTTTCCACCTCACTTTCTTTTTGTTCACAACAAAGCCTCCTCAGCCTACGCAGGTTCTCTTCCAGCACTCCATTTCTTTCAATTAACTGCATCACCTCAGCCTTCAGATCCTCATTTTCTATCTGAATTTCTTCTTGCAGTGACAGAAGTTCAGCCTGTGCCATGGATCTGCCTTCCAGCTCCTCCATCCTTTTCCAAAGCTGAGCTATTACGCTCTTCAGGTCACTGTTTGCTGCCCCAGGAGTGAATCCAGCTGGAGAGAGTCTTCACTCAGTTCTTCAGCCCTCTCCAGCTCCACCTGCACCTTTCAAAGCATCAGAAACAAGCCCTTTATTTTTGGGAGTTATTCTGTGATTTAGCAGATGAGCCTTCTGCTGTCTGACATCGTTGTGGAGCGCTTCTGGACTGGCAGCTTTCTCCAGATCTCTCTTTTTTGGCAGCAGAGGCACCCAAGAAAGGTTCTTGTCACCATCCTGGTTGCCATCAGCATCCAGAGCTGCCTGACTTCCCTGGATCCAGCAGCCCTGTGCCTCAGGGTGGCCACCAGCTCTGGCTTTCACACATCCCTCCCCCAAATCCCAATCCATCTCCGACATTTCTTCCAGGTCTGTAGCATCAGCCTCCAGAGGTGGAAGGACACTGAAATCTGCTCCCACAGCCACATCCTGACAATCACTGGGCAGCCCTTCAAAGCTGGGCTCCGTTTCCTCTGGTTCTGAGCCAGACTGGGAGCAGCTGGGGCTGGGGGGCCGCAGCTCCTGCTCCGCCGCTCGCAGCCGGTGCTGCAGCCGCAGGATGTGGGCAGCCATCCTGACGTTCTCCTTCACGGCCTGCTCGTGCACCTTCTGCAGGTTCTGGAGAACGTCCCCATCATCTCCCAGAGGAGCTGCAGCGGGAAAAGCAGCGAGCTGGCTCCTGGCTTTTGCATACTCACTCTCCAGGGCCCTGTAATGGCTCTGCAGGGCAGAGAAGCTCCGTGTTTCCCACTGCAATTTCTGGATTTTCCCTCGGAGGTCTGAGACTTCCAAACCCATCTCAGCCTTTTCTGTCTCTGCTCTCTCACAAATGTCTCTGTTTAAACTCTCCAAAGCAAGAAGTTTGGAGTTGAGCTCTTCTTTCTCTCGCTTATACTCACTGTCCAGCCTCTCCAGCTTTTCCCTAACCAGTTTCCCATTTTGCTCCACTGTGGATATTTGTTCATCTTTCTCCTTCAGCTCTTTTTCATGGTCATTTTGGAGCTGGTTTATTTTCTCCATCATCTTTTCCTCTTGCTCCTGGGCAACATTCCTCAGCTCTCTCAGCTCCTTCTCCAGCTGCTCCCTCTCACACACCAGCTTGTTCACTTGCTCCTTGAAATGTTTCTCCAGCAGATCCTTCTCCTGGCTCAGGGCAGAACAAAAAGCCTTCTCGCTTGCCAAGCTTTCCTTCAGCCGCTCGTGGGCTTCAGCAGCCTCCTGAGCAATCTCATGCCTTTCAAACTCCCACTGGGATTTCTCCTCTCTCTGCTGCTCAGCCAGGTGCTGCAGCTCTCTCTGGTAACGTCCTTCCAGGCTCTGCAGGGTTTCTTCGTATTTATTCACAAGGGTTTGTGTGTCCACAGAAAACTGAGTTTGTGCATGAGATGCTCTTCTGTTATAGTCACTTGCCATTTTTTTCCTAGACATGGTTAACATAAGATATTACTAAACTACCTCAGAGATTAAACTGGCTTTTTAGGCTGAATTAAACAAGTTGGAAATTTACTTTTTTTTTTTTTTAAATCCACTGTCTATTGGATGGGCGTTTCTGGGAGCTAGATGTTAAATTCGAGGCAATTTGGTGAAACTTCAAAAAGAAAAACTGCCTTGGAAAAGTGCAACAACTCATGAAATGTCCTCAGAAAAGGTTTCATGTGCAATATGTGCTCGGATTTTGGTGGGGCAAATGCTCTCACCCCCTCACCCCAGGGTGGCCTCAGTTTCTTTTGACACTCCATGTGGGCTAAAAGCACTTCCCAGCCACCCCTTTCCTTCTTCAGCAAAGAACTCTGAAAACCCAGCTGATTTGAGTTTTAAAGGGATTTGTGGAGCACGGGGATCCTGAACAGAGCTTGAGTTAATCACTCCTGGTTATGCTTTAACACAATTGCTGCCTCTGGGCGAGCTAAAAATGAACCTAAAGATCTGCTTGGAAAGGTCAGAAGAAGAAAACAACCCTGGAGAGCAGCCCAGAGCTGTGGAACAGAGCAGGACACTGGGATTGCCCACAGGGAGGCGTTTCTGCCCTGGGTTCACCCCGGTCCCCACCAGAGGTGACACTCACCTTTCCTCCTCCAGCTCCTGCTGGTGCTTCCTCAGCAGCTCCTCGCGGAGCTCCTCCTTCTCCAGGGCGTGCAGCTCTGCCAGGCTCCTCAGCCGCTCCTGGAAGCCCTGCTCCAGCTCCCCCTTCTCCTCCTGCAGGCTCTGCACCACAGCTCTCATCTCCTCCTCCAGCCAGGCGCTCTTCTGGATCAGCTCCTCCCGTTCCTGCCTGAACTTCTCATTCAGCTGCTCCACTCTGGCCCTGACTTCATCCTCGTGCTCCTGCCTCAGCAGCTCCTGCAGATTGGCTTTCTCCTCATCGAAATGCAGCTGTAATTTGTTTTTCTCCTCATTGTGTGTGCAGCTGAGCTTCTCCTGCTGCTCTCTGAGTGCTGCTGCCTCTCCCTGCAGCTCTGCAATTTGATTTTTGAGGCCAGTGATCTCCTTTTCCATGGCATTCATCTCCTCAGCAAACTTCTGCCTCAGATCCTCTTGCTCCTTTTCCCAGTGGGCTTTTGTCTCGTCCAGCTGCTTTTCATAATGGCTCACCTACAGGAGGGAAAATGGGATGGGTTTGTTCATTTTCCACAGAATATTCTACAGGGATGCTTTCATCAATACTTCCATCTAGTTTTATCTATTCACTCTAATGAATATTTTGATTTACACTTCAGCATCTCATATTAATTTCCCTGGAAAGAATAAGTGCTCAGCTTTATTTCTTCCTGGGATCATAGAATCCCAAATTGGTTTGGGTGGGAAGGGACCTTCAAGACCATCTCATTCCAGCACTTACTGTGTCTTCCAGCTCCTGTTTGAGGTGATGCAGATCCCTGTGGTGCTGCTCCTTCATCTGCTCAATGGCCATTTCTGCCTCTATGCTCATATTCAATGGATTGCAGTCTTCTGAACCGAGTCCTTTGGAAAAATAATCAAGTAATAATTTATATAACTATAAAACCTTAATTATACAATACATTAATATATATAATTCTCAACAGAATTACTTCATCAATTCAAAATTGTTTGTCAGCCCTCAAACTCCCATCACAAACACAGCCAAGGAGCTGCAAACTTCAATTTCAGCTTCAAATTTGGTTCAGCGGTCACAGTCCAAATTAACATTAAACACCAAACTAGAGGTGGTGACCAATTCTCCCTGGGCAGGTTTTCATGGAACAACCTCCAAGATGCTATAACCACCCACAGCCCAGAGCCCAGTCCTACAGGAGGGATGTTTTACCTTGGTCAGGCTCAATCCCACCGGTGCCGTGGCTCTTCATGTCGATGTCAAACTCCTCTGACAAGGAATTTCTCAGGGCAGGCCTGAGCACTCTGCCCTGGGCACGGAACTCCTGCAGCTCTGAGTGCAGCTCATCAATCTGGTCCTGCAGCTCCTGACAGGGAGGAAAACAAAAAAAGCTGAGTGAAAAGGAGCCAAGGCTGCTGAGCATCCACCCATTCCCACCACAGGACATTTGGGTGGGTGTCACAGACATCTTTTATGAAAAATTCTTTCCTTAGGACTTTTCCTCCCGAGAAGCTGAGAGGCCTCAGGAACAAAATGCAAACAATGGTTATCTGCTGCTGTGGGATGCAACAGGTGCATCTGGGATTGGTCTCGTGGGGTTGTTTCTAATTAATGGCCAATCACAGCCCAGCTGGCTTAGACACAGAGCCCGAGCCACAAGCCTTTGTTATCATTCCTTCTTATTCTATTCTTAGCCAGCCTTCTGATGAAATCCTTTCTTCTATTCTTTTAGTACAGTTTTAATGTAATATATATCATAAAATAATAAATCAGCCTTCTGAAACATGGGAGTCAGATCCTCATCTCTTCCCTCATCCTTGGACTCCTGTGAACACAGTCACAGGTGGGAATCACAGCAGAGAAAAACTTGCCAATAAACACAGTGGCACAGCCAAAAAAGGGGGAAAGGCTTCCCACTGCCAGAGGGCAGGGCTGGATGGGAGATTGGGGAGGAATTCCTGACTCTGGCTCTGGGGAGGCCCTGGAATAGAATTCTCAGAGCAGCTGTGGCTGCCCTGGATCCCTGCAAGTGTCCAAAACCAGGTGGGACAGGGCTTGGAGCAGCCTGGGACAGTGGGAGGTGTCCCTGCCCATGGCAAGAGGTGGAACAAGATGGTTTTTAAGGTCCCTTCCAACCCAAACCATTGTGGGATTCTCTGATGATTCCACAATCCCAAACTCTCAAAGGTGAAGGTGTAACAGGAGCTCCAAGAGCTTTCCCTTTATTCCTTCTTCCTGTGACCTTTTATTGGAAAGCAGCTTTAGCAACATCTCCAAACAGTCGGGAAATGCCTCCTCAGACACCATCTACTTGAAAAAAAAATCAAATCAGAAGCAAAAGATCAAATTAGGAAGGAGATCCCCTCATTACTGAATTTACCATCTGGTCCTTCCTCCTGCCTGCCAGAGGAACATCTGAGGGTTTGTGCCAAGGGCTGTGCACCCCACTCCAGGAACAGCAGCTATTGAGGAAAACAGCTCCCTGAATGTGCAACCACACAACCCTGCAGCTCTGAAAGGGCCAGGAAGTGAACCTTGAGTACTAATTTATATCTGACATCCTCAAAAGGAGAAAAATCAGCTGCATATTGAGAAGAATCAATTCAACTCCTGTTTCTAGACAATTTTTGCTTTTAAACTGCAGCTTCCTAGGAGAGCTGCTGTGCTGTTTCCAACCCAACAGCAAAGGCAGCCCTTTATTGGATGGAAAGGGCCCTGCAGAACAGATCACATAATTACAAAATTATTTGGGTTGGAAGGGATATTCCAAAGCTCATCCCATCCCAGCCATGGCAGGGACACCTCCCACTGTCCCAGGCTGCTCCAAGCTCCATCCAACCCAGCCTTGGACACTTCCAGGGATCCAGGGGCAGCCACAGCTGCTCTGGGCAACAGATGAGCTGGTTCCTCTGCAGATATCAGCAAGCAGATGTGTAAATAGAAAACCTGCAGGCTCACCTTAAAGTCTTTTAAGTACACAAGATGGAAGAGAAAGCAAACTTTCTGTTCTCAGGTTTATTTTTAAAAAATATATTTCTGGTCTGAAAGCCAGCAAAATGTGGATGTGTTTTATTTCTCCTCTAAGTTCCTGCAACTCTGAATTCAGAGGGCTCCATGGACCCTGGGGCACCTCACCCTCTCTAGCTCAGCCAGGGGGAAGAGATTTCCAACCTGCCTCGTGTTGCTGCTTGCAGTGAGGATGTGGCACCTGGGGACACGCTTAGGGCAGGGCTTGGCAGTGCTGGGGGAATGCCTGGACTCCATCTGAGGGGATTTTCCAGCCTAAATGGTTCTGGTGGACCCAGGAGCCAGGTCTCAGCTGCACTCACCCTGCACTGCTGCTCGTACTCGCTCCTCATCTGGGCCAGCCTCTCCTCCTGCAGGAAAAACTCTGCACTGGTGGGATCCAGGTCACCAAACTGGAAAACAGGAATGGAATATCCAGTTACCCACACACCCACCCTGCAGCCCTGCTCAAGACAGCATGGAGCCACCCCAAGCAGTCCTGCAGCCTGCACTCCCCTTCTCCCTCCGCTCTGGATTTTTATTTTAAATAAAGAAATTCTGCTTTCCTCCTAGCAGGGAATGAGTAACTTCCCCCAAAAACCTGCCTGCCACCTAGCACAGCTCTCGTGCTCATTCTGATTCCAGATCACAGCTTTGTACCTTAGCATATGCACATCTCAGTGTGGTAAATCATCCCAAGCTTTAAACAAGGCTGGAAATCCCAATACATGAACCTTAGGCCATGGCTGCACAAATTTAAACACCTCTGGAAAAGCTGATTTTCTGAAAGTTTGATGTAATACAGCCATGAACAGCTGTTCACCTCAATTTTCACCTAATTCCAGCAGTGATGCCATGTAAAACCTCACTCCTCCTGGAAAGGACCTGCAAGTTGGGCCCATCCAAAACTGTGCTGGGGGAAAAAATAAAAATCCCTGCAGATCTGCAAGATGATTGCTTCATTCTAAGGCTCCCTGCTTTAATTAGAATAAAATTACAGCCAAGGTGGAATATCTGCATTTCCCTTAGCTGGAAGGCAGCCCATGTCACCAAGGCAGGCTATAGAGACCCCCAAAGCCTCAGGCTATCAGCTAAACTGGCAGCTGAAACGTAGCAACTTAAAAATGATTTAATTCTGAAACCCCACTGGGAAAAGGGGGATTTACCTTCTCAGCCAGGACATTTTCCAAGTTCCTCTGCAGTTTGCTTGCCAGACTTTCACACTCTGCCAGTTTTTCTCCCGTTTCCAGGAGCTCGTTTTCCAGGCGGTTGTTTTCCTGCAGCAAACAAAAAATCCCACAACAGATCAGCACTTGGAGGAGGAAAAATCAGCATAATAAGGGTAATTCCCAATCCAGCATGACACTATTCCAAGCTTCAGGTGATGACAGGAATTATTAATTATTATTATTATCCACACACAACCCACTCCTGCCACAGCAAGTGTGAACACTGGACTTCTGATAAATTATCAAAAGGCTTAGCAGCAAGTTTGCTTTGGATGGTTTGGTTGTTTTTAAAAGATTTTAAATTTGATCAGGATGTTGTATCTCCTGGCCTGACAGCTCATCTGAGAGCTGTGCACACACACACTCTGCACGTGATGGCAGCAGAGATTTGAAATCTCTGGAGGGTGGGAATCCATGCAACAACCCACTGAGTGCCCCAAACACCAATTCTCATGGACATGTCCCTGTCTCGCTGCTTCAATGACTTTTGGCCAGCTAAAAATAGCCCAGAACTCATCCTTCCAACATGGATTGTTAGAGTGACCCCCCTGCCAGGGAATCCCTGATTTTGGGGGAAATTCTGGCTGTGTTCAGCCCCTGTTACCTTCAGGGCCAGGCCCAGGCGGTCCCGGGTGTAATTCTCATCCGTTTTCAGCTTCTCAATCTCCTGCTCCAGCTCCAGCCTCTGTTTGTTGGCCTGCTGCAGGATCTGCTCCCGCTCCCTGCGCAGCTCGTTCTTCAGAGCAGAGATCCTCTCCTTGTACTCCTCATCCAGCTTCCTGCCAGGGGGACAGGAGCTTGTTAGGGCAAGTGTGGAAACCCAGGGAATTTTCCTCTGTCTGCTCTGGGGTGCCCTGACCCCCAGGGCAGCACTGACTCTGACCCTCACTCATGGAGAAAGTTTCCCTGACTTCAATATAGACTGGAACCCACAAAAGTGTGCAATAGATTATAGAGAGCAGTGTAGGTGTGTCACTGGGTGAGAAATTGAGGTTTTGGGGTTTTTAGTGTGTTGTGGATGGAAGCAAGATGGAGGGCACAGGGTGTCATCCTGGGTTTCTTCTTCATGCTTCTTCTTCCTTCTTCTCCATGGGTTTGGGTGGCATTTTGTAATTGGGTGGAAAAGTCTGCATTTGGGGCTCTGTGGGATCAGTTATTGGGTTAAAAGTGAAAATAATCCAGGTGTCAGCTCTTAATTGGATAATTTAGTCTTAAAAGACCTTGGAACAAGAGACTGTTGGCCATTTTGTGCCTTGCTGCTGAACTCACAGCAGTGAGACTGTTTCACTGATAAGAAATAATCAACACCTGAGTCCAAACATGAACCACTGTCTCAAGTGCCTTCAATGCAGACACGGAAACACCCATAACTGGTGCCCCCAGAAGGAAGAGGGTGACAAATACTGCTGGGGGCAAAGCTGGGTGGTCACCAAGCCCCTGGTCAGGAGGGAGGGATGGAGGGAGGGATGGAAGGGATGGAAGGGATGGAAGGGATGGAAGGGATGGAAGGGATGGAGGGAAAGGTGCTGCAGCTGCCCCACCTGAGGTTGTACTCGATGGAAGGGATGGAAGGGATGGAAGGATGAAGTGGTGGAAGGGATGGATGGAGGGAATGCCACCTCCCCACCTGAGGCCATCAGGGATTTCAGCTTCTCTGCCTTCTCCAGGTCCGAGCGCAGCTTCTCCTTCTCCCTGGCCACCTGGTCAAACCTCTCCCTGGGCAGGGCAGAGCAGAGCAGAGCCAGCCTGCATTAGGTCAGCCCTCACTGCTCCCCCCAAAAAAGGGGATTTGAAACATCACAGAAGAAGCTTGGAAAGGTCTCCAAGGGTCTCATCAACTGCATTTAGTCACTGGATTTGAACCTGCACCCAAACAGCTCTGGATGTGTCTTGGTGTCCCCCCACAGATCCTGAGACTTCAACACCTGAGACCCTCAGCTGTGGTCCAGCCCCACAGCTCAAATCCTGAAATGGTTTGGGTTGGAAGGGACCTTCAAGACCCTCTCACATTCCACCCCTGCCATGGCAGGGACACCTTCCACCATCCCAGGCTGCTCCAATCCCTGTCCAAGCTGGCCTTGGGCACTGCCAGGGATCCAGGGGCAGCCACAGCTGCTCTGGGCACCTGTGCCAGGGCCTCACCACCCTCCCAGCCAGGAATTCCTTCCCAATATCCCATCTAACCCTGCCCTCTGGCAGTGGGAGCCATTCCCTGGCTCCTGTCCCTCCATCCCTTGTCCCCAGCCCCTCTCCAGCTCTCCTGGAGCCCCTTCAGGCCCTGGAAGTGGCTCTGAGCTCTCCCTGGAGCCTTCTTTTCCAACAGAGAAACCTTCACAGTGAGTCCAGCACAAAGCCAAACTGTGCTGACTTTCAAAGGAAAAGCACTGGGATTTCCAATGGTACAGATTCTGTGCCTCACCTCCACATCTCCCACATGGCAGAACCTCTGCAATGCCCCAGATCAGTGTGGATCAAAGGCACTGACAAACTCCACCAGGCTCTGTGCATTCCTCAGCCATCAATGACCCCTCCCAGACTGGGAACAGCCTGCTGCTTCCATTTGTCATTTTTAACCACATTTTTCTGCACTCCTTGGAGGTCTCAGTGTTTTTCCCAGGACAGCTGGAAGTTTCTGAGCACTCCAAGAGAGGACTGAGCCTTCCAGTGGCACCCTGGGAGCACCAGCACCCCTCAGCTGCTCCCTCAGCTCCTGCTTGGCCACCAGAGCAGGGAGCAGCACCTGCAGCCCTCCCTGGGACTCACAGCAAGTGCCTGATCTCTGCTTTGAAGCTGGCCAGGGCTGCCTGGTGCACCCCGTTCTTGGTGATCAGGAGCTCGTTCTCCAGCGCCAGCGTCAGCTCCGTCAGGTTCACCTTCCCGTCCAAGCTGAAGTCCAGAGCCTGTGGAAACAACAAATCCTCCGGGTGGGACGAGGAGCTTCCACTCCTGCTTCCTGCAGGAGCCTGGAGACATTTCTGCAGGGATTGGCAGGACAGAAGGAGCAGGCTCAGGAGAGATCTTTGCTGGCTGATTAATCTGTCACAGACACCCCGAGGACAATAAACCAGACACCTCTGCCACCTCCCTCCAACAGAGCTGCTGCCAGCTGTGGGGATGGCAAATGTCCTGCTGCAAAATAACAGGAAATTAAGCCCAGGACTGATGAATTGCACTAATTCCCTGCAGGATCTAACGAGCCTGGACTCTGCACGGATCAGCTGCTGCGAGGAGGTGGCTGGGGATGCTCGTGGCAAGCAAAACCTGTTCTTGCAACAGAGGCAACAACAGAGGCAGCCCTGCAGGGGGGATTTGATGTGAGGATCCCGCCTCTCAGAAAGCAAGTTATCATCAGCAGCTGCTTGGGATTTTGTAAAATGCCAGAATGGTTTGGGTTGGAAGGGACATTAAAGGTCATCCAGACCCCTGCCATGGGCAGGGACACCTTCCACCATCCCAGGCTGCTCCAAGCCTTGAAGAAAGGCCTTTTCTTTCCCTGGAAGTGTTCAAAACCCATGTGGATGTGGCACTTTGGGATGGGGTTCAGTGGTGAACAAGGGCTGAGCTGACAGCTGGACTTTTCCAACCTAAACCCCGCAGGAGCACAAAGCAAAGCACTTGTGGTGGGAATGCAACACTGCAGACACTGGAGAAACCACCCCAGTGACACCAGCACAAAGCAACAAAGTGAAGGTGGACACCCAAACCTGGTGAAGGGGGGACACCCAAACCCGGTGAAGGGGGGACACCCAAACCCGGTGAAGGGGTCCCACCTTCTCAACCAGTGCAAGGTGATGAGGGGGCTTTAAATCCTGAGCCATGGCAGAGGTTATTCCAGCCTGGCTGTTCTCTACCCACACGGATATTTAAAAGTCAGGAGAATCACCCTCATCACTGTTGGAATTCAGCGATGGTCGCATGAAATGATCTTCTGCCACCCACAGCTTCTAATGAGATGGACAAAGATGGATTTATTCAGGTATCTGATTTCATCCCCATCAGCCTTTTGCTCTCTCTAATGGAACAGTGAGGACTGGGCTGGGTTTCAAGTGCTGCCCTCTACCTCAGCACAAGCAATAATTCAGGTCACCCCAGCGCTCAGAGGTTTGCAGGTGCAGCTATTCAGAGAGGAAAAGGAATTAAATTGCTTCCTAACAAATGTAGGTGACCTCTTCAGGCTATGCTGGAAATCACAGTGTATTTTTATCATCAAAAATGATAAAATGGGATGCACCATAAAGGAAATGATTGGAAATTTCCCAGAACTCTCGTTACTAGCACTGGGAATTTTTACAGAATTCTAGAATGGTTTGGGTTGGAATAGATCTTAATGATCTTCCAGTTCCACCCCTTGCTATGTGCAGGGACACCTTCCACTGGTCCAGGCTGCTCCAAGCCCTGTCCAACTCAGCCTTGAACACTTCCAGGGATGGAACAACCCCAGCTTCTCTTTGGGAAGTTTTAAAAGGGGAAAAAACCAGAGACTTCGGAAAGGAAAAAAATAACAAAGGGATAAAAAAATACAGATAAAACCAGGGGTGAGATGCAGCTGGGGGTTACCTTCAGGATCTCCTGGCTGTTCTCTATGCCCTCCTGGTGCCAGCAGTCCAGCACCCCCTCCACACAGCCATAGCCCATGCCATCGTCCAGGCTGGAGAAGAGGGAGGTTATTCCAGCCTGGCTGTTCTCTACCCACACGGATATTTAAAAGTCAGGAGAATCACCCTCATCACTGTTGGAATTCAGCGATGGTCGCATGAAATGATCTTCTGCCACCCACAGCTTCTAATGAGATGGACAAAGATGGATTTATTCAGGTATCTGATTTCATCCCCATCAGCCTTTTGCTCTCTCTAATGGAACAGTGAGGACTGGGCTGGGTTTCAAGTGCTGCCCTCCACCTCAGCACAAGCAATAATTCAGGTCACCCCAGTGCTCAGAGGTTTGCAGGTGCAGCTATTCAGAGAAGAAAAGGAATTAAATTGCTTCCTAACAAATGTAGGTGACCTCTTCAGGCTATGCTGGAAATCACAGTGTATTTTTATCATTAAAAACGATAAAATGGGATGCACCATAAAGGAAATTATTGGAAATTTCCCAGAACTCTTCTTACCAGCACTGGGAATTTTTACAGAATTATAGAATGGTTTGGGTTGGAACAGATCTTAATGATCTTCCAGTTCCACCCCTTGCTATGTGCAGGGACACCTTCCACTGGTCCAGGCTGCTCCAAGCCCTGTCCAACTCGGCTTTGAACACTTCCAGGGATGGAACAACCACAGCTTCTCTGTGGGAAGTTTTAAAAGGGGAAAAAACCAGAGACTTCGGAAAGGAAAAAAATAACAAAGGGATAAAAAAATACAGATAAAACCAGGGGTGAGATGCAGCTGGGGGTTACCTTCAGGATCTCCTGGCTGTTCTCTATGCCCTCCTGGTGCCAGCAGTCCAGCACCCCCTCCACACAGCCATAGCCCATGCCATCGTCCAGGCTGGAGAAGAGGGAGAAGCCGATGGTGCTGGGCATGGCCGAGGGGGTGGTCGTGCGCCGGCCGCTCTCGTCGAAGGACTGCAGAGAAGATGAGGATGAGACAGGGCAAAGGCAGTGCCCACAGGGCTTTACCGATGGAATTTCCCGAGCACTGCTCCAGAGATTAAGGATTAAGCTCTGCTTTTCCTCACTGCCAAGCAAAACCCGGCGGGAGCGTCGCTGCTGACCTCAAGCAGGCACTCGGGATTTAAAATAAATCCCACAAGGAGCAGCGTTCCAGAGCTGGCCTCATTGCTCCAGAAGGGTTTGCCACTGTTCTTTTTGGGTTTGGAATGTCGCTTTGCCTAAAACAGCTGCAGGGAGCATGTGTAGAGAGGTTTGGGTAGAGCCCTCAGCCTCCAGACAAAGACAGGGAGCGGATTTCAAACTCTCTCTCAGGACAAAAAGCAAAAGTTGGAGTAGAGATGTGGGAGCTGCGTGTCCCCAGCCTATCCCAGGCAGTGCTTCCCCCTGCACCCAGTTCATACTGGATGCCCCATCCTGGAGTGCCCCAGGCCAGGCTGGATGGACTCTGGAGCACCCTGGGACAGTGGAAGGCCCATGGCAGGGGGATGGAACGAGCTTTAAGGTTCCTTCCAACACAAACCACCCTGAAATTACACAAGGCCCTACCACTGCACTCTCCACAGGTTGCCAGAGCCCTCTCCAAGCCACAGAACTTCAATGTGGAGCCACGTCCCCTTTGCCATGAGGGTGTTCTGTGGTTTAGCTCCCCAAAAGAGTTTTTTCTGAGAGAGAATTTGAAATCTGCTTTTTTGCAGCAGCTCACTGCCACCAGCTCCTCACAGCCCCACAGGTGCCCCTGCAGAGACAAACACTGAGGGAGAGGAGGAGACAGGCTGGGTGGGAACTGTTCAGGGATTCTCCTGCTCCTTTCACCCCAGGATTCACCCCGTCACTTTCTCACCTGCATGGAGAGGTGGCGTTTCAGCTGCCGGTACGGAGTGGATGCTGAAGGGGTGAGAGATTTCCCATTTCTAAACAGGCCATAAAAGAAATCCTCTATGCTCATGGTCCCATCCTGCTCCAGGTTATGGAGCACCTCTTCAAGCACCTGCAAGGAGACAGAAATCATGTAAAAGGCCAAAAAAAAAAAAAATCTGGCACAGAGCAAACATTCTATTCCCAAAGCTCCAAAAAGAGCAAAGCAAGAATTACCTGTTACAACAGCCTGCCACATTTCCATATTCTCCATGTGGAAAACTGCAGGCACACATACACCATGAAAAAAAGCTCCTGGTCATCTTGGAGCTGCTGTTTAATGAGGCAGCAGGAAGAAAAACCTCATTTCATTCTGCCCCTGAGCCAGTGTGACCTCAGGAATTCAGCTCAAGGTACTGAGATGCCAAACCCTGAGCAGCTTGAAGTGACCAGGCAAAAAAAAAAAAAAACCCTAAGACGCTGCAAGGTTATCATAAATCTGTTTGATGCTTCAGGGCATGCTGCTTTCTCAAAAGTACGACTGGAGATGTTCAGATTAGTCCCTCACTGTTTCTTTGTCTACAGTTTATCTTTTCAGGCATTACTTTCTGCCTCAATACCCTGAAAACATTTCATTGTGGATGCTGCAAAGGAATACCTGCTCAGGAATGTGTTTTGTGGAGGAAATGAATACAAGCCATGTTATCTTAAGATGCAAAAAAATCTGACTTTTTTAATAAAGCTAAATCCTATGATGACAAGAGCCTTTTTTTTTTGTTAAAGATTTCATTTTCTCATGGGCTCTTTCTGCAGGACAGAAACACCCACAGGCCTCCCCAAAGTCAAAAGCAACCACCCATGAATATTTAACCCATATTTGCTGTCTAGCTAGAAAATTCCTGGGATTAAGGAGACACATTTGGAATCCAAGCCACGCTTTTAAATTCCAGATCCCTCTGTGACTGCGTGAGGAGCACGCACACCACGGCTCAGCCTGATGGTTTGGGACCAAAACCCTCACTGAGAACCAGCAGCTGGAGCTGAAAACCCCTTCCCAAGCAGCCAGCTGTGCTCGTGGTGGATCCCAGGAGGGATTTTGGGGCTCACAGTAAAGGCCAGGCAGGGCAGGGCTGGGATGGGATGGGTTGGGTCGCTCACCTCGCCGGCCGCCGCGTGCAGCCCGTGCTGCTCGCAGATGGACACCAGCTTCTTCCTGTTCAGGTGCCCATCCCTGGTGATGCCCAGGTGCTCACAGACCTCCTGGAGCTTCTCCTCGATCCAGTCTGGGCTCGGGGAGGCCCCAGGGGAGGCGTTCAGGTCGTCTGGGTTCCAGAAGCGCAGCTGCCCTGGAATGGGGGAGATGGATGCGGTGTCTGCAGTGAGGAGCAGAACATCTGGGGGTCTGCACCCACAGGGAACCCGCTGCTGCCATGGGCACAGCTCCTTCCTGGCCCTGCAGGTCACAAGGGATCATTTAACTGGGTTCAGAGCCCACTCTGGGGTTTAGCATGTGGATACTGGTCCCAGCAGTACCAGACTCTGCTCAGCATTTCACAAGGGGAAGGAGCCCCCACAGAACCATGGAATTGCTGGGGCTGGAAAAACCTCTGAGACCATGGAGCCCAGCTGCTCCCCAGCACAGCCAAGGCCACCACTGTCCCATGTCCCCAAGTGCCACATCCACATGGCTTTCCATCCCTCCCAGGTGCAGACTGAGCAGCAGCTGGGGCTGTGGCCAGGAGGATCTTTGGGAATGGGGATGAGTCTTATGGCCAGTGTGGCTTGGTGGCCAGGGAAGGGCAGCAGAGCTGCCTCAGCTGCTGGCATGGATGGCAAATGGACCCCTCCTTCCCCTATGATCAAGGGAGCTGCAAGGCCACCTCCTGGGGCTGGAAAAGCAGCTTTAGGAGAAAAAAAGTTGGGTTTCTTTGGACGGGGAAGGGGTTGGAGAGCAGCTGAAATATGGAAGAGGTGCTGATGGAATTAAAAGGAAGTAAATGCATCCCTCCATGCCTCCAACAGCTCCAGGTCCCTCCTGCCACCCTCCTGGTGAAGATGGTAGAACACTTTTTTGATTAAGATGGTAGAACACTGGCACAGGTTGCCCAGAGAAATTTCCCATCCCTGGCAGTGCCCAAGGCCAGGCTGGACAGGACCTGGAGCAGCCTGGGGTGGTGGAAGGCGTCCCTGCCATGGCAGGGGTGGCACTGGATGAGCTTTAAGCTCCCTCCCAAACCACTCCAGGAATTTAGAATTCTGTGACAATTAGGGAACTTTTAATGACTGGTCCCTGCTGACATCTAGTGCCCACCAGGCTCCACTACAGCCAGAGCAGGGGGGGCAGGGGGGGCACCAGGAACATCCACAGTGGGATGAACAGGGCAGGGGGGCACAGCACAAGATGTGCCCTGCCTTAACATCCACCCCAGCTCGGGGGATGCCCCAGCTGCACCTTCCTGAGCCCTGCAGCAGCCAGGCTGGGTGCTCCACACACCCAGAGCCCCTCTGACCCCTCCTCCAAGGGGAGCGGGCACAGGGGAACGGATACGGGAGGGAACGGGCACAGGGGGCATGGGGGGGAATGGGCACAAGGGGCACGGGGGGAATGGGCACACCCAGGTGCTGCTCTCTGCTCTTACCCTCGGCCTCGTACTCCTCGCTGCCTCGCGTCTTCCAGTGCTGGGGAGGAAACAAAAAAGGCTCCTGAGTCATTGATGGATTGCAAGGCATCCCCTGAATGACACAGACTCTGGGATCAGCAGCCAAGGAGCTGCAGGGCTCCAGCAAGGCTGCCAGGCTTTCATCTCCCTGCGGGCTGGGCTGGGGACCCAGGGCTCTCTGATCCTGCCCTGCTCTGTGGTGGGAGAGCCCAGAGGTGCCCAAAGCCCCACAGAGACCCAGCAGAGGGGACAGAGCAGAGCCTGGCAGGGTGCTGGAAGCAAGGGAAAGGTTTGTCCTCTGAGCAAACCCTGTTGCTTTTCTTTGAGGGATTGATCGCTGAGGGGATGGGGATGCGGGAAGATCATAGAGCTGGGTTATCCTTTCCTTCCAGCCCTTTATTCTGCCCCACACTCAGCCAAGCCAAATTCAAACCTCCTGCACTGAGTGCAGCTCTGTATCAGGAGAGAGCTAGTGTTGGGGAAGATGAAACAGGAAAGCCTTATCAATATGATTGTCTGGCAAAAGGTTTTGAGAATATGGAAGCTATAAGCGAGATTGAAATGAAAGCAAGCTTTGAGATCCCTCAGTTACTGAACAATTGGAAAACAATGGCACGGCCAGCTGAAGGTGATCCCCTTTTGATGGAACAACACCCTCTGCTTGCAGACAGGCCCAAGGGGCAGAGCAGACCCTGCAGCTTGGCAGAAGGGGCCCAAAGAGAAGTTTGTAGGGTTTGAAATGTAGCACAGTGTGGTGATGTAATGATTCTGATAGGCTGTATGTAAATGCTGTAGGATTTGTATCTTGTACTGGATTGGTTAGTGAGAATTAGAATATTCAGCACAGAAGAAGATTTATGGTATTGTAATGGGAACCTCGCTCTCTTGCCTTCTTACTGTCTTACCTTTTTTACCCCTTTACGCTCTCACCCTCCCATCCTCTCTCCCCCTCTCTTCTCTGGGGCCTGCTCTGAGCTGTGCCTGGCAGCTCCCAGCAGGGCCCTGCACCCAGGCCCTTTGCAATAAACCCCAAATCCCAGCAGGGCCCTGCACCCAGGCCCTGTGCAATGAACCCCAAATCCCAGCAGGGCCCCTGTACCCAGGCCCTGTGCAATGAACCCCAAATCCCAGCAGGGCCCTGCACCCAGGCCCTTTGCAATGAACCCCAAATCCCAGCAGGGCCCTGCACCCAGGCCCTCTGCAATGAACCCCAAATCCCAGCAGGGCCCTGCCCCCAGGCCCTGTGCAATAAACCCCAAATCCCAGCAGGGCCCTTTGCCCAGGCCCTTTGCAATAAACCCCAAATCCCAGCAGGGCCCTTTGCCCAGGCCCTTTGCAATGAACCCCAAATCCCAGCAGGGCCCTGCACCCAGGCCCTGTGCAATGAACCCCAAATCCCAGCAGGGCCCTGCCCCCAGGCCCTGTGCAATAAACCCCAAATTCCACACCCTGGCTGCAGATATCTCTGCTGTCCGTCCATCCTGACCGTGCAATCCCCCGATGCTCCTACAAGCTATGCTGCCCACAAGCCTTTCACTGAGCTTAACAGAGGAAAAAAACCTCACTCTCTGGTGGTGTTAAACCATCCAGCTCCCTCTGGCATCATCCCATGAGCCCAGGCAGCACCAGGAGCAGAAGCACAGTGTTTAAGGTGATTTCCTCATGTACTACACGTTGTCTCATCCCTGGCACCCTTGTAGCAGCCCAGGGTATTTGCCCCCCCAGCATGAACTTTGCTCTGGCGGTGGCAGATGTTGCTCCTGCAGTGGGACAAGTGGATCCTTCTGCCTGCACGTGACTGATGGATTTGGAGTCAAAGTCACCCAGGACATAAAGAGGCTCTAAATCACCACAGAAAAGTTCAATAGCTCTCATTCAGATTACAGCTAAAAGCCATTAATCTACAACGTCGCCATGGAAACTGAATTAAGGCACTGGACTTTTTTTAGCTCTGCTGCCGTTCCCGTTTCAGCTGCAGGACCAGGCAAGGGCCCTTCCCTGCCACAGCATCACAATGTCCCAGAAGGGACAAAATGCAGGAGCTGAGGCAACAGGTGCCATTAAATCCCATCCCTGGAAGTTCTGCACAAAGAGAGTGGCAGAACCCTGGCACAGATTGCTCAGAGCAGCTGGGGCTGCCCCTGGATCCCTGGCAGTGCCCAAGGCCAGGCTGGACACGGCTTGGAGCAGCCTGGCATGGTGGAAAGTGTCCCTGCCATGGCAGGGGGTGGCACTGGATGGGCTTTAACCATTCTGGGATTCTATGAAATTGCCACCTGAAAATGCAGAAAACTTTGCACAGCGAGAGGGTCAGCTTGGGCGCCAGAGAAATCACCCTGCAGCCACCCATCCTCCTCCTTGGGGACAGCTGGGGCACTGAGGGGAAGCTGGCAGTGACGCTCAGCAGGCTGAGACCAAGCACCCCTGGGTGCACCATCCTCTGTGTCCCGGTCCTGCATAAGCAACATGCACACTTTAAACAGAATCAGATTAATCGAGCACCAGAGCCCCTCAATTCAAGCACTTTCAGCAAAACCACAGCAGCTGCTGCTGTCCCAGCCCTGCAAGTGTCCAAGGCCAGGCTGGACAGGGCTGGGAGCAGCCTGGGATGGTGGAAGGTGTCCCTGCCATGGCAGGGCTGGGATGAGCTTTAAGCTCCTCTTCCAACCCAAACCACTCTGGGATTCTACAGAACCACAACAACTCCATCACCACCAACACCCCAGGAGGGGCTCTGGGATTCTACAAAACCACAACAACTCCATCACCACCAACACCCCCAAGAGGCTGAACAAAGCCAGGGGGGTTTGGGCTCGTGTGACCTCCCCTCCCTCCCTCCTGTCCCTTTGTGTGCTCGGGGTCAGCCACCCCCGGGAGGGGACAAAGAGGGGCCGGGGTGGGTGGGACGTGCCCATGTCAGGCTGTCATTGTCCCCCAGCCCCAGCAGGGCTCCAGCTGGCCCCGGGTCAGAGGCAGGGGGTGCCAGGAATGCCTGATCCCCGGGGAGGCGCGTGCGGGGAGCAGATGGCTCCAGTGCATCTGCAGCCTGGGCCGTGGGCTCTGCCCACAATGAGGCAGCAGCCACCTCTCTGTCCCCCCTGCCATCTGCTCCAGCCAGCCAGACCTTTGTTCTCCCCCGGAATATATCGCTAATTAAAATGGTGATCAGCAGCACATGCCACGAGGTGAGCCCCGGCCCCGGTGCTGATGGGGTTTGCTCTTCCCAGACCCACACTGCAGCTCCCCGGGATGAGCAGAGACCCCAAAAAGCCCTCAAATCCCTCCCTTTGCCAGGTGCCCTCAGCTCCAAGCACCAGTCAGGCACTTTTTCTGGGAGCAGGCACTATCCTGGGCTGTTAAATCACAAATCCTGGCTTTTCCTGCTGATGGATTTTGTTCTTCCCAGATCCACACAGCAGCTCCCTGGGCTGAGCAGCTCAAGCAGAGACCCCCCAAAAAAGCTCTCAAATCCCCACACCTTGCTTTGATAGGTGCTTTCAGCTCCAAAGCACCAGCAATGCACTTTTTCTGGGAGCAGGCACTATCCTGGGCTGTTAATCACAAATCCCAGCTTCCAGTGCTGATGCATTTTGTTCTTCCCAGTTCCACACTGCAGCTCCCTGGGCTGAGCAGCCTGAGTAGAGACCCCCAAAAAAGCCCTCAAATCCCTCACTTTGCCAGGTGCCCTCAGCTCCAAGCACCAGTCAGGCACTTGTTCTGGGAGCAGGCACTATCCTGAGCTATTAAATCTCAAATCCTGGATTTTCCTGCTGATGGATTTCGTTCTTCCCAGATTCACACAGCAGCTCCCTGGGCTGAGCAGCTCGAGCAGAGACCCCCCCAAAAAGCTCTCAAATCCTTGGCTTTGCCAGGTGCCCTCAGCTCCAAGCACCAGTCACACCAGCAATGCACTTTTTCTGGGAGTGGGCACTATCCTGAACTGTTAATCACAAATCCTGGCTTCCCAGTGATGGGTTTTGTTCTTTCCAGTGCTGATGGATTTTGTTCTTCCCAGATCCACACTGCAGCTCCCTGGGCTGAGCAGAAACTCCCAAAAAAAGCTGTCAAATCCCCACACCTCACTTTGCCAGGTGCCCTCAGCTCCAAAGCACCAGCAATGCACTTTTTCTGGGAGTGGGCACTATCCTGAGCTGTTAATCACAAATCCTGGTTTTCCAGGACGGTCCCACTTTGAGAATCTCACCTCCAGGACCCAAAAGCAGGAGTTTCAACCCTCCCAATGAGCCAGGCCATGCTGGAAACAACTCAGGAACACAGAGAGCATGGGAGCAAGGTGGCACTGAAGGGGCAGAACTGGGATGTGCCAGCAGATTCTAAAACCTCAAAGCCAGAGCTTGAAGCAACCTGGACTGGTGGAAACTGTCCCTGCCCAGGGTAAAAGGTTGGAATGAGATGGGCTTTAGGGTCCTTCCCAACCCAAACCACTCTGGAATTCCGTGAACCTGCAAGTAGGAAGGATCTCTCACAGAGCAGAGCAGAGCACAGCTGGGGAAGGAGAGGTGATGGATGCTCCCCAGGGAGGTTTGGAAGTCACACAGCCACCATCCATGGGGACAAGGGATCACAGGGACCCTCAGGAACCCACCACAGCAGGGTTAATGCCAAATCCAGACCCAGCTGCTCATTACCTGAAAGCTGCAGCACCTGAAAACCCCCAGGGATGGAGGTGGAGCCTCCCTGGGCAGCTGCTCCCAGAGCAGCCTTCCAGCCTTTCCCATCCCAGAGCAGCCTTCCAGCCTTTCCCAGAGCTGCTTTCCAGCCTTTCCCATCCCAGAGCAGCTTTCCAGCCTTTCCCCTCGTGTTTACCAGGGAGGGAGGGAGGGAAGGAAACCTCTCAGACACAGCCTGAGCCCTTTTAATTGGCACTGCCTGGGAGCAAGCACCAATTAAGCCACGCTGCCCCAGTTCTCAGGCTGGGGGCTGTGTTTGCACACAGAGAACTGGGCAAGGGCTGATCCCTGGCCAGATCCCAGGGAATCAGGGATTTAGGAGCCTCCAACACCCCCTGGGACCTCTCAGCACCTCCCAGCAAGTCATTCCCATGCACGCCAAGAGGATCTGCTTTGGAGATGCTGATAAAGGTTGGGGTTTCACAAGTTTAGCCTGATTTTTGCTCCACTTGCAGAGGAATTAACCATCCCAGCAGCCCAAAAGGGGCAACAAGCATTGCCAGCAGGACACTGAGCCAGCCCCCAGCCTGTGTGTGGTTACAGCAGCCGGGTTAATTAACTGACCTTGTTAATGGACTGCCCCTTTACACCTCTGTGACAGCTAAAACCAAGGGGTGAGGTTGGAGCAGCCCCTTCCAGCAAGGACATCATTCCCTGGGGAGTGTGGGCGGATTAACGCCGATTCCAAGGTCAGGGCAGCCCATGTGGCCAACTCCAGAGATGGATGAGCATCCCTGTGGTGCTGAGCAAAGGTCACCAGCAGCAGGGAAAAGCTTTCTTTGAGGTGTTGGTTTGGGGGTTTTTTTATCATTTTTAAGCTCAGCTGCATAGGAATAACTCAGAAACCACAGGAAGTGGCAATTCCTTCCTTGCTTTCTCACACAGGGCTGGGCATCCCCCTACAACAGCGGCTGCAGAGGCTCCAAGTGAGGCCACGAGACAGAGGAGGGAGAGAGCAGCAGTGCTTCTCCTTCCCAGTGGAAAAACTCCCGGCACATCTCCTGAATCAACAATGCTTGGCACAGCAGGGCAGGCTGGATGCAGCCCAGCCCCAGGGCAGCGCTGCCGTGGCTGCGCTCTAGCACCCAGCACCAACCCCACCACTCGGCTCCTCTGCCTCTCCTGCCTGGGGAAGCAGGAGGAGATTCACCGGCACAAAGAGAGCCACGGATCTGGAGCACGAAGGCAGGAACGGGGATTTTGGGGGGCAATCAGATGCCACTGTCCCAAAGCGGCCGTGGGCTGCCCACCTCCCCTTCTCCCACCTCCCCTTCTCCCCATCCCTCCTGCTGGAGCCATGGGCAGGGTTTGGCAGCTGCACTGATGGATGGGGACGTGCCCAGGCTGCTCCCAGCCCACACCTCGTTAGCCACGGGGGCAGCAGCTCTGCCCTTGGTTAATTGCTGGCCCACACTGCAGCCAGGAGCACTGGCCCAGCTCCCTCCCCACTTCCCACAGCCCATGGAGCAAGGGAGCCACGCCTGGCATGGCCCATCCCCAGGGACAGGCAAGGAGAGCAAAGGCACTGGGACATCCCAAACCCCTTTAGATGAGGGCAGCAGCCACAACCAGAGATGACAAGGCCACCTCAACACCCATCCCAGGATGAGGGCAGCAGCCCAATGCCTTCAACTCCTAGGGAAGGCCCAATGCACAAGGCCCAAGCACATCCCAACCCCTCTGGATGAGGGCAGCAGCCATGCCCAGAGGTGACAAGGCCACCTCAACACCCATCCTAGTGCCAGTAAAGGCACTGGGACATCCCAAACCCCTCTGGATGAGGGCAGCAGCCACAACCAGAGATGACAAGGCCACCCCAACACCAGTCCTAGGGACAGGCAAGGAGAAAGGCTAATACCTTCAGTGGGAAGGCCCCAAGCACATCCCAACCCCTCTGGATGAGGGCAGCAGCCATGCCCAGAGGTGACAAGGCCACCTCAACACCCATCCTAGTGCCAGTAAAGGCACTGGGACATCCCAAACCCCTCTAGATGAGGGCAGCAGCCATGCCCAGAGATGACAAGGCCACCTCAACACCCATCCCAGGAGCGCAGCCAATGCCTTCACTGGGAAGGCCCCAAGCACATCCCAACCCCTCTGGATGAGGGCAGCAGCCATGCCCAGAGGTGACAAGGCCACCCAGCACCCCCTCCCTGCTGACCTCCTGGCTGGCAGCGATGTGGGCAGGATGTGGCTCCTCGCTCAGTGGCTCGATGACCGTCACCTCGGCAAAGTCTTCCACGGACTCCGGGAACTCCGGCAGGGAGCGGCGCCCGTAGCGTTTGCCACCCTTGATGTACTTGGGCTGTGCTTCTGGGGAGGAATCTGGGGAAGCCAAGCACAGAACACAGCAGGAATGTCATTGCTGAGCTCTCTCGGGGCTGGTGTGTTCCCCCAGCAGGATTCTGAGCGCCCAGTTGCTGCCACCATTGCTGGTGGGCAATGGCACCAAGGGTGGCTCCATGCCTGGATCATCACCACCCTCTGTGACCGTGCTCACAGGGGTCCCAGGATGAGGGGAGAGATGAGGATCTGACTCCATGTTTCAGAAGGCTGATTTATTATTTTATGATATATATTATATTAAAACTACACTAAAGGAATAGAAGAAAGGATTTCATCAGAAGGCTGGCTAAGAATGGAAAAATAAAGAACGATAACAAAGGTTTGTGGCTTGCACTCTTTGTCCAAGCCAGCTGACTGTGATTGGCCATTAATTAGAAACATCCACATGAGACCAATCCCAGATGCACCTGTTGCATCCCACAGCAGCAGATAACCATTGTTTGCATTTTGTTCCTGAGGCCTCTCAGCCTCTCTAGAGGAAAAGTCCTAAGGAAAGGATTTTTCATAGAAGATGTCTGTGACACCCCTCACCCTGGCATTGGGTCTGACGGTTGGAGCTGGTGCTGCTCCCTGCCAAATAAAGCTGTCACAAAGTGCAATCTTCCTCTTCCTCACCCTTCCCCAAGCCCCAGATGAAGTTAACAGGATGGGGAGGGAAAACCTCCACAACCTCGCCAGGAGCCTGGGATGGAAAGTCCATTAGGCCTCTCCTCCTTGCACTCATCTCCATTAGCAGCAGCCGGCAGGTTTAATTAGGGACTGAGTTGCACTGAGGCAGCTCAAGTCTCCAGATCCTGCAGACACCTGGGCGGCTGCTGCTGCTGCTGCTCTCTGTGGGTTTGGATTTCAGCTCCATTAAAAATGCCCAAACGAGCAGCAGGAGAGTGGAAAAAAATTGGGCGAGTTTGGAGTCTCTGGGGGCCCCGGGAGCAGCTGATGAGAGAGACAGTGGGGCAGGTCCCAGCCTGTGCTGAGCAGCCAAAGCCAACTGCACGATCTAAATAACCCTTTGGAGTCATCCTCTAATTACAGGGGCTCCACATTCCCCAGCTCCAGCTTCCCCCAGCAAGCTCCTGCCTTTGGGGACTGAATTATCCGGGAGCACTGGCAGGCAAGGATCAAAACAAAAAATAAATAAGCACGTTTTGGGCTGTTTTCAGTGAGAATCTGGAGCAGGGGGCAAATTAAACCAAGGACCAAATTAACCAGGGATTCAATTAGGGGAAGGCTCGGTGCCACGCTTTGTTTCAGTGTTTGCTAACCTGACTGCTGAAACCCCCCCAGGACTCCATCATCTTTTATTTTCTGCCTCTCGCAGTGGCAAGAGCAGCAGCTTTTGAAAATTTTATTTGCAGAGGGCCGTGATATAAAAGAAATGCAGGAGTGCAATACTAATAAGGCACAGGGAAGCTGCTCCACCACTGACAAAGGATCCAGGGAAAGCAGCAGGTCTCCAAACCCCCTCCTCACCCAAATGCCTCCTCGGATAATATTCCTTTAGATATGGAAGAAAAGGCTTCAAGCTTGTTAGAGGGGGGAAAAAAAATAATATTCCACAACTTAGCTATGCAATGAATTATAAAATACACAGGCTGAGGAGTGCTTTGATTCCTGCAGCCCCACACTCCACACAGCTCTAGGGAACAAACCCCGTGCCTGTGTTTGAACAAGGCCATTCTAACAAGATTTGCTGCAGCTGGGACTCAGCACATGAAAGTTGGGCTGATGGAGTGCACCGATAGAAAAATCAGGAGGAGGCAGGCTGATTAAGGGAGAGCCCCAGAACAAAAGCAAACCTTATCACTCCTATTAAAGCCCGCCCGGTGGTGAACAATCTCCATCCAGCAGCTCTCTCTGAAATGCTAATATTTGTGGCTACTCATTCACCCAGTTATTTCCTCCCTCCCTCCCCGCACAAGAGAGGGCTGGGGGCTTTGTTTTTTCTTCAGACATCATTTTTATTATTCCTCAGACAGAGCCGTACCTCCATCTGTCTTTGGAGAGAGGGAGGAGGGGGAAGAAGCTGGAATTTAGTGAAGCTACAGCTGAATTTCCAAAGAACCCTGTTTCCAGCCCCACCACAGTGATGGTGTTTTACCAGCTGGAAATTCAGCGGTGTGGTGGAAGGTGTTCCTGCTGTTCCAGGGGGTTGGAATGAGATGGTTTTCAAAGTCCCTGCTGCTCTGTGACTCTCAGGAGCACAAGTGCCACCATGCTGTGCCCCCTGTGAGCACAGCAAAGGCACAGACAGGAGCCTCTCCCCACGCTGTGTTTTAAAGATTCGCAGGCTGGCAGCTGGTTTCTCTCTTCTCCCTGCTCTGAGCACCACGGGAGAGCTTGTTTGCCTTTTGTAATTAAAAAACCCTGAAGCTCAGGAACATCCCTGGGAGGGAAAGGTGACCCTTCACAGCTTGAGGAGAACAGAGTTTGCTCCAACTTCCACACCAGCTGTGCCTGAGCCCCAGCTGCTGAGGGATCCCGAAATCCCAATTTCCACAGCCGGGCTGCTTTTGTTAACGCTGGGTTCCAGCCCTGCCCTCATCACATCCTGCAGCACAAATCCCTCTCCTTTCCAGCCAGGTGGACACGGACACCTCCCCACACCTGCAGCCCCCTCCAAGCCTCTCCACCTCCTGCCTTCCCACCAAACCCCCCGGCACAGCAGCTGGTGCCCTCGAGGTTCCCACCGTCCCCAATATTTAGGGAATGCTGGGCACACTCAAAAGCAAAAAGCAGCCATCCATGCTTCCTGAATGCAGGAAATTCACTGGTGAGCTGAACAGCTCCTCATTCCCAGCCAAAACCGAGCAGGAAGGCTTGGAGAGGAATTCAGGTTGGAAAAGAATCATTCAGGTCATCAAGTCCAACCTCAGAGCTGCTCAAGCCCTATGTGCTTTCAGAGGCACAGGAGGAACATGAAGATGTCAAAACCAAGCCTTTCATTGGAGCAGACACCCAGGAGACAGCCCTGTGTGCTGCTCATGCCCAAAAATGCCAAACATCCCCCTGAACAGAGGGGAAATACCCCCAGAGCAGAGGATGCTCTGCTGCCACTGCTCCCACTGAGAGCAGGGGGAGATGCTGCTGCTCACACCCCCACCATTGCGTGACAAATCACCAAGAAAGGGGGAAAAAAGAGAAAAATAAAATGGGTTGAACCCTCCCTGCTCCCTACAGCCCCTGGCAAAGCGTGGCTTAGTAAAACCCACCCCAGAGCTGGTGCCTAATTGGACACTGGGGTCTGATCTGCCCCCCTGAACTGCCCCAGGCTGGGGGCAAGAGGAGGAGCTGAGAGAAGCAGCCTCTCACCTTCCTGCCCACTGCCCAGAGGGTTTGTGGCCCTCCAAGTGCCCCTGAAATGAAAGAGCCCCCCCCAATTCTGCGTTTCACTCCCTGATTTAAGCCCCACAGACAGGAGCCATCAATTCCCTCTCTCTCTCCCCCCATCCATCCCACTGAAATGTCTCCATGGCTGGAGATTTACACTTGATTTTCTGCCTTTCTGCACCAGATAAGTCATTTCAAAATCCTGCTCTGCCCTCAGATGGGGAGGGAGGGGGGGCTCCCCTTCCCTGGGCCTGGCATCAAAGCCCTGCAGTGCAGACAAAAGGGGGTTTAGAGCAGGAGCCCCCTCATCCACAATCCCAGCCTGCAGAGGGGAAATTAATTTCCCTGCTGCTTAAGATTTGGAAGGGAGGGATGCTCCAAGTGCTGGGCAAAGCCCACGGCAGCCAGGATCTGCTAAATCCTAATCCCCTGAGGCACCAGGTACGTCTGAACTCCCCCAAGCCCCATTTCATCATCCAGCCTCAGCACTGGAGGAAGAGAGGAGTGGTGGCAGGGTCACCACAACCCAAAACCAACGGGGTTTGACCCAAAAATACCCTGTGCCATCAGGCAGCCCCGCCTGGGCTGTGACACTGGTTTTACCCCAGTGCTGTAGGCACCTGAACAACCTTTCCCCCATGGATGGGGCCCTTCCAAAGGGATCATCCCCACCAGCCCCTTTTTTAGAGGGCACTTCTGCTGTCTCCACAAAGAGAGGGAAAAAACGGGAAAGGAAAAAGCCCCAAACCCTCGTGACTGTGGGGAGGATGGCGTCAAAGTGCTCTTTAATTTCTCCTGGGTGTTCCTGTAATCCTGCACTCCACCCCATAATCCCTCCCTAGCCCAGCTTCCATGCACTTTTTATTTGCTATAATGGGGAGGAAAAAAAGCCTGATTTTTTTTTTCTTCCCTAATCACCCACACAACTGATTTTTTTTTCCTCCCTTTTTCCACCCTTAAATCTATTTTATTGTCCCCTCACTGCTGCAGTGACCCGTGGACAAAGAGCAGCAGTGGCAGCAGCACCCAGCCCTGTCCCATGGGAATCAAGAGTGGGACAGGGCTGGGTGACATTTTATAAATAGTGATTATTTTAAACCACATTCAAGCTTTTTTTTCCTGCTTTTCCTGGCACCTCCCCATCCCTGTTCCCAGCAGAGGTGGCTTTGCCCAGCTGATGCTCTGGTTCACAGCTGGCTCTGTGTCCCCACAGCGTCACCCTCGAGGGGACAGAGCTGATCACAGCAGCTCTGCCTGCAGCACCATCCTCCCTGCCAGTCCTGCCTTTTGCAAAGGGAGTTCAAGGCAAAAAAATAATTTATATAAATATATCAGCTGCTCTCTGCAAGCCTGAGTGCTTCCTCCCGAAATGAGGAAACCCCAGTGGCTGCTTCTGCAGGAACTGCAGCACTTCTGGTTCCTTGTCCCCAGCCCCTGTGACCCCAGAGCCTGGCACAGAATCAGTTTGGGTGGAAAGGACCTTGAAAATCATCTCCTGCCATGGCAGGGACACCTTCCATCATCCCAGGCTGCTCCAAGCCCTGTCCAGCCCGGCCTCAGGCACTGCCAGGGATCCAGGGGCAGCCACAGCTGCTCTGGGCACCCCTGCCCACCCTCACAGGGAGGAATTAATTCCCAATATCCCATCTAACCCTGCCCCCTGGCAGTTCAAAGCCATTTTCCCTTGTCCTGTCACTCCAGGCCCTTGTGGATTTTCCCTTTCCCTGCTTCCTTTGGGCTCCCTTCAGGTACTGGAAAGGGCTGGAAGGTGTCCCCAAATCTTCTCTTCTCCAGCCTGAACAGCCCCAAATCTCTGAGCAGCAGAGGGGCTGCATCCCTCTGTGCCTCCAACAGCTCCCTGTCCCTCCTGTCACCCTCCTGAGCTGACAGCATCCATGGGGACAAGGACATGCCACCCCCCTGGCCGTGTCCCAGACTGTCTGGGGCTGCACAAAGCCCCCAGTGCTCCCCACTGACCCTCCCATCACCCAAACCCCTGGAGAAAACCCCCACAGCTGCTGCAAACAGCCTTAAAATCTCTGCTTCTCCCTCTTCCCCCCCTCCTCCAATCCCCCCCAAATTAAATTTTCATTTAAATGATACGATTTAGAGCTCTTAACTCAATTTTTTCCCCTAGCCTCGGGCAGGCTGGAACACCAGCATTTCCACACTCCCCGACAGTTTGACACCAACAGCACAAAGCAGCTTGTTTCTCCAAATCTCCAGTTTGATCTAAATTAAAAGAAGCAAAGACTTTGGCATTAACCAGCCTGTCAAAAGGCATTAAAAATAAAATGCCTCCCAGGCCTGCCTGGCTCTGGCTGCCTACCTGTACCCCACAGCCTTTGATTTCCTGCCACTCCAACCCCACTCTGACAAGAGCATCCCCAAGGAGGGCTCTCCAGCTCCACTCGTAATTTCCCCTGTGATAACCCCAAATTTAGCTGTTTCTGGGAGATTTATTTACATTTCAATCAAGCTGGAGCTTCTCAGCCATATGATACCCCAATAAACGCAGAATGCTGGATTAGTTCTGCCTCGCTGGGGCTGATTCCTGCTCTGTGCCAGCTCCTTCCCAAGGGGCTGGCAGGGAATGCTCCCCCCTGAGCTGCACTTGGAAATTCCATTAAGGAATGCTGGGCACAGGAGCTGCCATCACCCCTCTCACAGCATTCAAGAGCTTTGGAAACAAGAGGTGGAAAATAAAAAATAATCCATCAATCACAGCTCTCCAGCCCTGTGGTTTTTGCAGCCTTATTAAAAGGGGAAAGTTGTAATTTTGCTGGCAGGCTCCTCTCTCCAGAGCGGGATGCTCCAGCTGAGATTGATGCTCCAGGAGAGGAAAATCTGGAGAATTGTCTCTCCCCCTTTGCTAAGCTGTTTTCTCCTTGGGGGATTTGGCTCCCCTGCTGCTCCAAGGACAGGATTAGGGATTTCCATACAGGTGTGGCTCCAGCTGGAGCTGCAGGGGCTCAGCCCCAGGCCCTGCTGCAGGGGAAAAACACTGAACCTGAAACCTTTCCTGCCAAGGAAAGACAAAAAATGCCCCATTTTCAAAGCACACTGAAACAAAGCAAGGAGAACACTGAGGGCTCCCAGCAGAGCCCCTGGAAGTGTCCCCGGAGCAGCCTGGGACAGTGGAGATGTCCCTGCCCATGGCAGGGGTGGCACTGCTCTCTTCCCACTCAAACCATCCTGGAATTCCCTGCCTGGTTTCTCAGGGCCTTCACTCGGTCAGGAACACCCCTGCAGCAGCCTGAGTGTTTGTCCTGGGAGAAATTAATTCAGAGAAGATTCCTACACCCTGCTCATCTCAGACACAAGGAGACAGGATGGACTTTAAAAAATATAGAAACTAACAGCAGTCCCAGCTGGGAACACCCCCAGCAGCAGCAGGAAATCGGGTTTTTGTCTGCCTGGCTGCATCTCTCTGCTCCCAAAGCATCCCTGGGCCAGCCAGGAGCACCTGCAGGGAGCTGCAGCTGCCGGCTCACAGCCAGCCTGGGCCTCCCTGGGCAGTCAGAAGCATCCACAAATATCCACTGGCTCTGGAAACACCTCTGTGCAGGGTTCCACAACAAACCCCAGCTCCCTTTTGGTAAAAAATCCATTTCCCACCCTTCATCAAAAGCAATAATTCAATAACATCTTTTATTTTTAATAAAATAAATTAGAAAAATCTAAATATAAATAAATATATTAATAAAACCAAATTTATCATTTTATAAATTAATTTACTATATTACTATAAATATATTTAAAATATAAATATATTAATATAGTAATATCAATAACTATACTTATCAATAAATATATTGATATAACAAGAAAATTAAGATATAACTATATTAATATAAGCAAATATATTAATATAAATAATATATTGATATAAAATAAAAATATAAATAAATATATTAATTTAATATAGTAATAACTATATTTATTAATATATTAATATAGGTAAAATACAAATGACTTATAGATAAATATATACATATTAATGGAAATAGTTAAAATATAAATATAAATATAGTAATATAAATAACTATACTTATCAATAAACATATTACTATAATAAAATTAAGATAAAACTATATTAATAGAAACAAATGTATTAATATAAATAATATATTTATATAGAATTACAATATAAATAAATATATTAATTTAATATAGTAATAGAAATAACTATATTTATTAATATATTAATAGTTAACATACAAATGACCATATTATTATAGATAAATGTATTAATATATGCATATTAATAGAAATAATTTGTATAAATCTTATATTTAAACCTCTCAATTACCTCATCTCTATAAAAGCTAAAAAAACCAAACAAACAACAACACCTTTTCCCCCAAGATCAGCCTTTTCTGCATGGATGGCAGCACCTAAAATGCACTTTCCCTTCTAAATTCTTCTGTGAGAGCCACCCAGAGCTGCTTGGCCAATGAAAATGTACCAGTTTAGGTAATTCCAGTATTTACCTGGCTCTTGGAAGTGCTCCTCATTTGACAGGGTTCTGGATAAGATGAGGATAAGTGCTTCTTTAAACTGATCAAAGTGGACCTGGGAGGAAAAAAACAACAAAAAAGGAAGGAAAGAGGCAATCAGGCAGTGCAGGGAGTTAAATATGAGCCCAAAATATGAGGAAAAGAAAAAAAAAAGGAAGGAAAGAAATGAGGCAATGAAGGAGCCCAAAATATGAGGAAAAAAAAAAAAAAAAAAAAGGAAAGAGGCAAAAGGCGAGCCCAGGAACGATGGGCAGCAGTGGGGATCACCCATCCCCACCCCAGGCAAAAGGGGCACAAAGGAGCCTGGAGAAGGGACAGCAAGGGACACGCAGGCACAGCCAGCACCTCTGGGCATGTGGGAACAATGTTTGCCACACAGAGGGCCCCAAAACACAAATTGCAGGCACTGCCTGGGTTTTCTATCAAGCAGGAGCCAAAAGAACATGAAAAGGAGCAGGGACATCGCCATCCCCTGAGGGGACCCGGCCAGGGTCAGCGGCTTCTGCAGCGAGGCCATGCCCGAGCAGGGACGGATTTTCTGCTGTGGAAATGCTCCACTGCCCTAATTTAGCTTCAAAATCCACTTCCCAATGTGGATGGCAGAAAAATCCCTCCCTTTCCAGGGCAGCTCCTGTAATTCTGAACTTGGAATACCAAGCCTGGAGCGAAGCTGGGGGAAACAGAGATGATCCTGGCCACTGAGAGGGTTTTTTTTTTTCCTTCTGGTTTTTTCTTCCATCTGTGCCTTCCTGGAAATCCTCCTGCCTGCCAGGCAGACAGAGGCAGGAGGAGGCTGCAGCATCCTCCCAGCCTGCTGGGGAATGTCAGCAATTCCAGCCCGGGGGACACCAGAGCCAGGGACAGCTGCAGGAGCAATGTGACATGGGCCAGGCACAGCTGGCTGCTGCCATTGCTCCTGGCTAAATAAATCTTAGAAGAATTTTTAGCACGGAACAAGAAGATTTTGTATTTAAAGGAACGCAGTGAGGCTGCTCTGGCTGGCAGAGCTGCACTCCGAGGGATTTTCATCCTGCACGAGCAGCAAAGTTCAAGCCTGAAGTTCTCCAGCTTGTTTTTGGGGTCAAGCAAGCTCAGAAAAATACCAAAAACCTGGTAGGGAGAGGACAGAGGTGAGCCATGGAGACAGAGGGGAGCTCAGGCAGTGCCAATCACCCCTGAGGCTTTAAACACTTTTCAACATGGTTTTTTAAAACACAATTTAAAAATATGTTCAGCACAGAAGCTCATCAGGAATGCCTTCATCTGAATACTAATTGCTGCCATCCATTTCCAGCCACTGGTGTACTCCAAAAAGGCCAGTTTACAGAGAGAGGAGAATTTCCCCCATTGAAATAAAGAAAACTTGACATTTAGGCTAAATGAGGATGAATAAAAGATGAGGGTGTTCGGATTACAGGTTCCCTCCTCATGGGATCCTCTCAGGAATGAACGGGCAGAGCCAATCCCTTGGATGGGTGCTGGGGATGGCTTTGGATGGGAGCTCAGAGGAAAACAAGATCCACTTTGCATCCCTCACATGGAATGAAACAAAGCCAAAGCACGGGGGCAGGTGTGCAGCAGCACCGCCATCACCTGCTCTGCACCATGAGCCCCACAGCTCCTGCCTGCACTGAGCAGGAGGAGGAGGAGCTGAGCCCTTGCACAAGGACACAGGCAGCCATCCACGCTTCCTGAATGCAGGAAATTCACTGGTGAGCTGAACAGCTCCTCATTCCCAGCCAAAACCGAGCAGGAAGGCTTGGAGAGGAATTCAGGTTGGAAAAGAATCATTCAGGTCATCAAGTCCAACCTCAGAGCTGCTCAACCCAAGCCCCATGAGCTTTCAGAGGCACAGGAGGAACATGAAGATGTCAAAACCAAGCCTTTCACTGGAGCAGACGCCCAGGAGGCAGCCCTGTGTGCTGCTCATGCCCAAAAATGCCAAACATCCCCCTGAACAGAGGGGAAATACCCCCAGAGCAGAGGATGCTCTGCTGCCACTGCTCCCACCGAGAGCAGGGGGAGATGCTGCTGCTCACACCCCCACCATTGTGTGACAAATCACCAAGAAAGGGGGAAAAAAGAGAAAAATAAAACGGGTTCAGCCCTCCCTGCTCCCTACAGCCCCTGGCAAAGCGTGGGCTTAGTAAAACCCACCCCAGAGCTGGTGTCTAAATTGGAAACTGGGGTCTAAAGAAATAGGCTCTGTGGTCACACTGGGATTTTTCCAGGTCACCCCCAGGAGCCTGTGGAAGATCAGGCTGAGTTGCAGGACGTGGCCATGCTCCTGTGCTGCACAGCAGGACTGCAAATGCAAACCTGCAGCACAGGGACAGGCACAGGCACAGGGGGTCCCCAGTGCCCTCCACACTCTGCAGGTGGAGTCCCAGCTGGAAAAGGGGGGGAAATTTGTCCTCAAGATGGGCCAGAGGTTTTCCCAACAGCAGCCGAGGAGCAAAAGCAGCCTGTGGAGCACCTCTGACCTTGGATGTGTGCAGGCAGAGAGTGCTCAGAGAGCTGGAGAAACAGCACTGATAAACGGAGAGCTGGGCTGGAGCACGAGGCAAGGCAGCCACGGGACAGCAAAGCCACAAATCCTGCAGAAAACCCTCCCGCAGAAAACCCTCCTGCAGAAAACCCCTCCTGCAGAAAACCCCTCCTGCAAGGCTGGGGATGGGCCCTGGCACACGTTCCCCATCCCTGCAGGTGCCCATGGCCAGGTTGGACAGGGCTGGGAGCAGCCTGGGATGGTGGAAGGTGTCCCTGCCAGAACAAGATGGGCTTGAAGGTCCCTCCCAACCCACACCACTCTGGTTTCATGACTCTGTTTTGGTGTTGCCCATCTGTGTGTCCGCCCGTGGGGGTCTCTCAGCAATCTGGGGCTGATCCCAGCCAGCCAGGAGGAGATGGGCCTTGGGAAGGTGATGCACAATGTACTGCCATGCCCAGCCAGGATCGGGCACAGCACACACATTCCTGGCTGCGAGGGTGGGCAGGCCCTGGCACAGGGTGCCCAGAGCAGCTGTGGCTGCCCCTGCATCCCTGGCAGTGCCCAAGGCCGGGCTGGATGGGGTTCGGAGCAGCCTGGGGGCCCTGCAAACGCCACAGCCAGGGCAGCGCCCCAGCCAGCAAGGAGAATTTTCTCAGAACAAATCAATCAAACAAGACAAACCCAGCAGCAGAGAGGCACAGCCAGCCCAGCCCAGCCTGCCCAGGCAGTCAGGGACCAACCAAAGCTGCGCTGCTGAGCAACCCTGGTTCCTCAGAGAAATCCCAACAGCCCTGCACAGCCAGCTCCCGGTGAAGCTGTGCTGATTAGCACCACAAAGAGCTGGGAGCCTGGGCCAGGGTACCTGTGCTCCTGCTGTGCCCCTGCCATGCAAACCCAGCACTTGGCACAGCCAGGACAGGCAGCAGGGGCTCCTCCCAGCTCCTGCCCTGATCCCCAGCACAAACCCCGTGCCCAGAGCTCTGCCCCTGCCTGCAGACTCCTTCCAGCCAGAAGGGTGCACAGGGAAACGGCTGCTGGGGGAGACGAGGATCAGGGAATAGCCTGATCCATCAGGGAATATCCTGATCCATCAGGGATCATCCAGTGCAGCTCCTGCCCTGCCCAGACCCCCAGCAATCCCACCCTGGGCATCCCTGGCAGATCCTGGAGCTCTGGGGCTGTGCCCATTCCCTGGGCTATATTTAATATAGTAATAACTATATTTATGATATTAATATAGTTCAAATACAAATGACTATATTATTATAGATAAATATATTAATATATACATATTAATGAAAATAGTTAAATTAAAATATAAATATAGTAATATAAATAACTATACTTATCAATAAACATATTAATATAATAAAATTAAGATAAAACTATATTAATAAAAACAAATGTATTAATATAAATAATATATTTATATAGAATTACAATACAAATAAATATATTAATTTAATATAGTAATAGAAATAACTATATTTATTAATATATTAATACTTAAAATACAAATGACTATATTATTATAGATAAATGTATTAATATATGCATATTAATAGAAATAATTTGTATAAATCTCATATTTAAACCTCTCAATTACCTCATCTCTATAAAAGCTAAACAAACAAACAAACAACACCTTTTCTCCCAAGATCAGCCTTTTCTGCATGGATTGCAGCACCTAAAAAGCACTTTCCCTTCTAAATTCTTCTGTGAGAGCCACCCAGAGCTGCTTGGCCAATGAAAATGTCCCAGTTTAGGTAATTCCAGTATTTACCTGGCTCTTGGAAGTGCTCCTCATTTGACAGGGTTCTGGATAAGATGAGGATAAGTGCTTCTTTAAACTGATCAAAGTGCACCTGGGGGGAAAAAAAACAACAAAAAAGGAAGGAAAGAGGCAATCAGGCAGTGCAGGGAGTTAAATATGAGGCCAAAATATGAGGAAAAGAAAAAAAAGAAAGGAAGGAAAGAGGCAATGAGGCGGTGCAGGGAGTTAAAACGAGCCCAGGAAGATGGGCAGCAGTGGGGGATCACCCATCCCCACCCCAGGCAAGGGGCACAAAGGAGCCTGGAGAAGGGACAGCAAGGGACACGCAGGCACAGCCAGCACCTCCGGGCACATGGGAACAATGATTGCCACACAGAGGGCCCCAAAACACAAACTGCAGGCACTGCCTGGGGTTTTCTATCAAGCGGGAGCCAAAAGAACATGAAAAGGAGCAGGGACATCGCCATCCCCTGAGGGGACCCGGCCAGGGTCAGCGGCTTCTGCAGCGAGGCCATGCCTGAGCAGGGACGGATTTTCTGCTGTGGAAATGCTCCACTGCCCTAATTTAGCTTCAAAATCCACTTCCCAATGTGGATGGCAGAAAAATCCCTCCCTTTCCAGGGCAGCTCCTGTAATTCTGAACTTGGAATACCAAGCCTGGAGCGAAGCTGGGGGAAACAGAGATGATCCTGCCACTGAGAGGGGTTTTTTTTTCCTTCTGTTTTTTTCTTCCATCTGTGCCTTCCTGGAAATCCTCCTGCCTGCCAGGCAGACAGAGGCAGGAGGAGGCTGCAGCATCCTCCCAGCCTGCTGGGGAATGTCAGCAATTCCAGCCCGGGGGACACCAGAGCCAGGGACAGCTGCAGGAGCAATGTGACATGGGCCAGGCACAGCTGGCTGCTGCCATTGCTCCTGGCTAAATAAATCTTAGAAGAATTTTTAGCACGGAACAAGAAGATTTTGTATTTAAAGGAACGCAGTGAGGCTGCTCTGGCTGGCAGAGCTGCACTCAGAGGGATTTTCATCCTGCACGAGCGGCAAAGTTCAAGTCTGAAATTCTCCAGCTGGTTTTTGGGGGTCAAGCAAGCTCAGAAAAATACCAACAAGCCTGGTAGGGAGAGGACAGAGGTGAGCCATGGAGATAGAGGGGAGCTCAGGCAGTGCCAATCACCCCTGAGGCTTTAAACACTTTTCAACATGGTTTTTTAAAACACAATTTAAAAATATGTTCAGCACAGAAGCTCATCAGGAATGCCTTCATCTGAATACTAATTGCTGCCATCCATTTCCAGCCACTGGTGTACTCCAAAAAGGCCAGTTTACAGAGAGAGGAGAATTTCCCCCATTGAAATAAAGAAAACTTGACATTTAGGCTAAATGAGGATGAATAAAAGATGAGGGTGTTCGGATTACAGGTTCCCTCCCCATGGGATCCTCTCAGGAATGAACGGGCAGAGCCAATCCCTTGGATGGGTGCTGGGGATGGCTCGGGATGGGAGCTCAGAGGAAAACAAGATCCACTTTGCATCCCCCACATGGAATGAAACAAAGCCAAAGCACCTGGGCAGGTGTGCAGCAGCACCGCCATCACCTGCTCTGCACCATGAGCCCCACAGCTCCTGCCTGCACTGAGCAGGAGGAGCTGAGCCCTTGCACAAGGACACAGGCAGCCATCCATGCTTCCTGAATGCAGGAAATTCACTGGTGAGCTGAACAGCTCCTCATTCCCAGCCAAAACCGAGCAGGAAGGCTTGGAGAGGAATTCAGGTTGGAAAAGAATCATTCAGGTCATCAAGTCCAACCTCAGAGCTGCTCAACCCAAGCCCCATGAGCTTTCAGAGGCACAGGAGGAACATGAAGATGTCAAAACCAAGCCTTTCACTGGAGCAGACGCCCAGGAGGCAGCCCTGTGTGCTGCTCATCCCCAAAAATGCCCAACATCCCCCTGAACAGAGGGGAAATACCCCCAGAGCAGAGGATGCTCTGCTGCCACTGCTCCCACCGAGAGCAGGGGGAGATGCTGCTGCTCACACCCCCACCATCGTGTGACAAATCACCAAGAAAGGGGAAAAAAGAGAAAAATAAAACGGGTTCAGCCCTCCCTGCTCCCTACAGCCCCTGGCAAAGCGTGGCTTAGTAAAACCCACCCCAGAGCTGGTGCCTAATTGGACACTGGGGTCTAATGAAATAGGCTCTGTGGTCACACTGGGATTTTTCCAGGACACCCCCAGGAGCCTGAGAAGATCAGGCTGAGTTGCAGGACGTGGCCACGCTCCTGTGCTGCACAGCAGGACTGCAAATGCAAACCTGCAGCACAGGGACAGGCACAGGGGGTCCCCAGTGCCCTCCACACTCTGCAGGTGGAGTCCCAGCTGGAAAAGGGGTGGAAATTTGTCCTCAAGATGGGCCAGAGGTTTTCCCAACAGCAGCCGAGGAGCAAAAGCAGCCTGTGGAGCACCTCTGACCTTGGATGTGTGCAGGCAGAGAGTGCTCAGAGAGCTGGAGAAACAGCACTGATAAACGGAGAGCTGGGCTGGAGCACGAGGCAAGGCAGCCACGGGACAGCAAAGCCACAAAGGCTGCAGAAAACCCTCCCGCAGAAAACCCTCCTGCAGAAAACCCCTCCTGCAGAAAACCCCTCCTGCAAGGCTGGGGATGGGCCCTGGCACACGTTCCCCATCCCTGCAGGTGCCCAGGGCCAGGCTGGACAGGGCTGGGAGCACCCTGGGATGGTGGAAGGTGTCCCTGACAGAACAAGATGGGCTTGAAGGTCCCTCCCAACCCACACCACTCTGATTTCAGGACTCTGTTGCGGTGTTGCCCATCTGTGTGTCTGCCCATGGGGGTCTCTCAGCAATCTGGGGCTGATCCCAGCCAGCCAGGAGGAGATGGGCCTTGGGAAGGTGATGCACAATGTGCTGCCATGCCCAGCCAGGATCGGGCACAGCACACACATTCCTGGCTGCGAGGGTGGGCAGGCCCTGGCACAGGGTGCCCAGAGCAGCTGCGGCTGCCCCTGCATCCCTGGCAGTGCCCAAGGATGGGGTTTGGAGCAGCCTGGGGGCCCTGCAAACGCCACAGCCAGGGCAGCGCCCCAGCCAGCAAGGAGAATTTTCTCAGAACAAATCAATCAAACGGGACAAACCCAGCAGCAGAGAGGCACAGCCAGCCCAGCCCAGCCTGCCCAGGCAGTCAGGGACCAACCAAAGCTGCGCTGCTGAGCAACCCTGGTTCCTCAGAGAAATCCCAACAGCCCTGCACAGCCAGCTCCCGGTGAAGCTGTGCTGATTAGCACCACAAAGAGCTGGGAGCCTGTGCCAGGGTACCTGTGCTCCTGCTGTGCCCCTGCCATGCAAACCCAGCACTTGGCACAGCCAGGACAGGCAGCAGGGGCTCCTCCCAGCTCCTGCCCTGATCCCCAGCACAAACCCCGTGCCCAGAGCTCTGCCCCTGCCTGCAGACTCCTTCCAGGCAGAAGGGTGCACAGGGAAACATGTGCTGGGGGAGACGAGGATCAGGGAATAGCCTGATCCATCAGGGATCATCCAGTGCAGCTCCTGCCCTGCCCAGACCCTCAGCAATCCCATCCTGGGCATCCCTGGCAGCTCCTGCAGCTCTGGGGCTGTGCCCATTCCCTGGGGAGGCTGGGCAGTGCCAGCACCCTCTGGATAAAGAACCTTCCCCTGATTTCCACCTAAACCTGCCCTGGCCCAGCTCCAGCTGTCCCTTCAGGTCCCAACAAGCCACTCCTGCAGTGCCATCCGAACAGGGCAGCCCTGGGGCAAGCCCCCAGGGCACCAAGGGGAGCAGCAAGGGCACGGCAGGCACAGGGGGAGGATATTTGGGCATTTTGCAGGAAGCCACTGCAGGGAGCCGGGAGTGAAAGCCCAGCCAGGCTGTCCTTGCTGCAGGCTGGGAATGCAGCGGTGCAGGTGAAACCTGAGCTCCCCATCCCAGCTCAAGGACAGCTCCAAGGACAGGCCCTGCACAGGGCCCAGAGCGCCCAACTTCACAGGATCCCAGCAGGATTTGGGTTGGAAGGGACCTTAAATCCCATCTCATCCCTCTCCCTGCCATGGCAGGGACACCTCCCACTGTCCCAGGCTGCTCCCAGCCCATCCAGCCCGGCCTTGGGCACTGCCAGGGATGCAGGGGCAGCCACAGCTGCTCTGGGCACCCTGTGCCAGGGCCTGCCCTCCCTCCCAGCCAGGAATGTGTGTGCTGTCCCCGATCCTGGCTGGGCATGGCAGCACATTGTGCATCACCTTCCCAAGGCCCATCTCCTCCTGGCTGGCTGGGATCAGCCCCAGATTGCTGAGAGACCCCCATGGGCAGACACACACCAAAACAGAGTCATGAAACCAGAATGGTTTGGGTTGGGAGGGACCTTCAAGCCCATCTTGTTCTGGCAGGGACACCTTCCACCATGCCAGGCTGCTCCCAGCCCTGTCCAGCCTGGCCCTGGACACTTCCAGGGCTGGGGAATGACTCCCAGGGCTCATCCCCACCCCTGCACTGTCCCCAGGACACCTCTGGTTTGCTGCTAATTAAAGGGCACAGAGAGGGCAGACAGACAGACAGACAGACAGGCCCAGCCACACCCATCCCCTCCCTCCTGCCATCGAGGGTGAGGGGAAGGAACCTTCCTGAGGCACCCCAGGACTGCTGTGGGCATCATCCGCACACACAGAGGGTGAGGAAAACACTTCCACTGGGGCTGGGCTCTGCCTCGAGTCAGGGCAGGATTTACCCCCACACCAGATCCCATTAAATCCCAAATTATCTCAGGGGAGGCAGCACCTCCAGCCCATGAATCAGGGCAGGATTTACGGATTTACATCCACACCAGACCCCAATAATTCCCAACCCATTTCAGGGGAGGCAGCACCTCCAGCCCACGAGTCAGGGCAGGATTTACATCCCACACCAGACCCCATCAAATCCCAGGGGAGGCAGCACCTCCAGCCTATGAATCAGGGCAGGATTTACACCCCACACAAAATCCCCTTCACTCCTAAACCACCTTAGGGGAGGCAGCACCTCCAGTCCATGGGTCAGGGCAGGATTTACGGATTTACATCCACACCAGACCCCCTTCACCCCCAAACCATCTCAGGGGAGGCAGCACTTCCATCCCACAAGTCAGGCAGGATTTACACCCACAGCAGACCCCAATAATCCCCAGCCCATCTCAGGCAGCACCTCCAGCCCCTCTCTGGATCCCAGGGCACCAAAGCCCCATTAAAACATCCCAAATGCAGGGTCACCCTCAGCTCCCAGTCCCTGCCCAGGGCACAGGGCTGGTGGAACAAGGTGATCGTTAAAATCCCCTTCCAACCCAAACCATCCCACAATTTTATGACCCCGGAGCATCCATTCACGCCTGGAGCAGAGCCCCAGCACAAAGACAAGCACGTGGCCCCAGTGAGCTGCCCCTGAGCACACAAAACCTTCCCCCAGAGCCCCCCTGCCCGGGGCCTCCCATAAATCCCAGCCCCTGGAAGTGCAGGCAGACAAAGGCTGGGACCATCTGCAGCACGAGGGGCAGGTGCAACAAGTCTGTGCTCAGGGGCTGCTGCTGTTCTCCCCAGCATGAACACCAAGGATGCCACCAGGGCCATGAAACCGAAATCTGGCTCCTGCTTAAACCTGGGCTGCTGCTGCTGCTGAGGAGCAGAGACAGAGATTGTCCTGAGGCTCTGTGCCAGGCTGGGAGGGAGAACCATGCCCAGGGACAAAGGGGGGATGAAATAAAACGGGATGCCTCGTGTCCTGCAGGGGTGGAGCCCTGGGTTGGGAGGGGGTGAGCGTGACCCTGTGTTTGGGATGCTTTGATGGGGTTTTGGTGCCCTGACAGCCACATCTGTCCTCTTCTCTCTGTACCACCATCCCATAAGTGGCAAAGCCAGGATAGGGCAAGGGAAATGGCTTTAAGCTGAAGGAAAATAGATTTTAATTCAATATTGGGAAGGAATTGCTGGCTGGGAGGGTGGTGGGGCCCTGGCACAGGGTGCCCAAGGAAGCTGTGGCTGCCCCTGGATCCCTGGAAGTGCCCAAGAACAGGGCTTGGAGCAGCCTGGGACAGTGGGAGGTGTCCCTGCCATGGCAGGGGTGGCACTGGATGGGCTTTAAGGTCCTTCCAACCCAAACCCTTCTGGGATTCTTTGCTAACAGCACCCAAGTGCCCCGTGCTCAAGGTGACAGAGCAGCACAGAAAGTCTCTGGTGCTCCAGAAAATGCCACACTGCAACCCTAAGGGTCAGCAACCTCCACCTGCATCCAACCCAGCCCCACTCAGTGTCAGCAGAGGAGCTGCAGCCCCAGGGCAGGCAAGGAAGAGGAGGAAAAGGAAAACCCCCTTTGATCATTACAGGAATGATTCTGTTTGTGAGAACTGCAGTTTGATCGGAAATTGGAGTCTCGGGATGGCTGCCTGCCTGCTGAAAGCCCTGGCTGCCCTGCTCCACGTTTGTGTGATTTTAATGAGCAGTGATGGACTTCAGGGTGATTTCCAGGGAAGGCTCTGATGCACTCTGAGCACAAGGACACCCAGCTGAACCTGGAGATCCCCCAAGGGCAGCAGCTTCTGCTCCCTGCCCTGGGATTTAACCCCATAAAGGCACAGCCACAGCTGGAGAACGGCTTTGGGAAGCCACCAGCACCAGGCAATGTGGGAAGAGGTGGCTCACACAGCGTGGGACAATGTTCTCCACCTTAGAGAGACATCCGTGACTGCACGCAGCCCTGCCAGCCCAACCACAGCTTAAGCCAGGCTAAATCACAGGCTCAAGCCTGGATTTAGGGCTTTGTCGCATCCCAGGCGGCTCAGAGCCTGTCTAAGCACCTGGTGAGCTGGTTTGGGGAGGTGACCCAGGCCAGCAGCACCAGGAACAGAGCTGGGGACACAGACACAGCGGGAGCCAGGGCTGGCACCTGCTCTGGCCTTGGGTGAGCACACAGAGCACAAGGCTCAGCCTAGGGTGGAGTTCCAGCCCCTCTCCAGTTCCCTGCCCCGTTACCCCCAGTTCTGCTCTGGGAAGCAGCCCTGTGCCCACCCTGCTGAACAGACCAGAGCAGAGCCCAGGAACGCTGGACACACACAAACCACACCCATCAGTCTGCCCCCAAAACCATCCCACGCACGCAGGCGCTGCCCCCTCCATCCCCTTACCCGGCCTAGGAGGTTTCCTTGGAGCAGGGTCTGCTGCAGGGCTGGGGCCACCTCCTCCAGGTGCAGCATGTGGCACAGGTCCGTGAGCTCCTCCTGGCCCAGGGAGCCCGTGCCCGTGCTGTCAAAGCTGTCAAAGAGCTCCTTGAGGCGAGCTTCATACTGGTCCTGCTCAGCTTCATCCATCCCATAGCCTGCCACGCTCACCTGCGGGAAGAGACGGGACAGGTCACCCCTGGTGGCATGGGACACCAAAAAACCCCACCAAAGATGCCCAGCAGGCTGTTTGGGGCTGTGTTTGGCGGCACTGATGCCCCACCACGGCTCCAGCCTCTCCCAGCCCACTGGGGGAAGAAGCCACAGAGCAGAAAGAGCCAGGGGGGAAAGCCTGGCAGAGCCAAGCCCTGGGGAGGGGACAGCCCAGGTGGCTGTCCCTGTGTGCCACCTGCCACTGCTCCTGTCAGCTCGTTCGGCTGGGCTGCAGCAGCTCAGCTGTCCCCAGGTGCTGCAGGGCTCCCCAGGTGCTGCAGGGCTCCCCAGGTGCTGCAGGGCTCCCCAGGTGCTGCAGGGGAGGCTTGGGTGAGAAGATAAACAAGGCAAGAACGGCTCAGCAGCTGCAGGCAGGGAGCAAAGGCTGAGGAGGGGAGGGGGCAGGAGACCCCAGCCCAAACCCTCCAGGGCAGCCACCCCCTCCAGGAGCACAGCACAGCTCCAGGGACCATGCCAGGATCGTGGAATGCTTTATGTGGGGGAAAAACTCAAGAGCTGCCCGTGCTGCTCTCCCTCAGGGGCTCCAGGTCAAACCCCGGCTGAGGGCAGAGAAGGCTCAGACAGGCAGCAAAGCCAGAGCAGCGTGGGCACAGCCAAAATGCACCAGTGTCCTGCAGCAGGCACAACAAACCAGACCCCGTTTGCCTCAGGGCTTCACCTTCCCCTCCGAGTCCAGTTTTCAGCCCCCTCACCCTGCTCGCAGCCCCGGGAGCTGTTCTGGCAGGGGGTAAAGGGAATCTCCTGTCTGCAATGGAGGATTTGGCTGGAGCTGTGGGCTCAGCCTGGCCCAGGGCTGGCTCCTGGCTGGCTTTGGGTGGCACCAGTGTCACCCAGGGCCACCACACAGCCTGGGTGTGCATGTGCCACTACCCTGGAGGGCACCACAGGCACTGTCACCGTGCTTGGTGACAATGGGCGCTGCAGTTGGTGTCCCCAGCTGGGCATCCCAGCCTCATCCATGACCCCACAGCAGCCAGCCCTGGGAATTCTGTGACTGCTGGGGGCTGTGTCAGCCACATCCCCCAAAACAGGGGGTCCTACCCCACCCAGCCCTGCCCTCTGCCCCTCACAGGGCTCCTGTGGCTCCCTGGGCCACCAGCAGCACTCCTGGACACCCCAGAGCTGCTCCAGCTGCAGCCCAGCTCCACAGCCCTGCCCTGCCCGGCCGGGAAATCCGCAGGGCAGGCAGAGCAGCAGCTGTGTCCTCGATTTCCCTGGCTGCAGGAGCAGATGCCAGGGCAGGGCATCCTCTGGATCCCGCATCTGCTGCGGGATGCGGGGCCGGTGGAACCCACAGGACAGGGACAGCCCATCCTGTCCTTCCCCCTGCCCTGGCACAGCTGCGGGCACTCCAGGGATGGACACAACCCCTCCACCTGAGCCTCACACCCTCCCTGTCCTATTTTTTTCCCCCCCAAATCCCTCTTGAGCTGATTTCTCAAGCGCTGGGGGGAGGAGGGAGGGCACAGACACATTCAACCTGGGGCACAGGGGAGGAGGCAGCACCCAAAAACTCGGGTGCCTGTGAGCAGAAGGCAACAAACTCGTTCCCATTCCCACAGCAGCAACCCCAGTTCCCACCTGCACCCCCAGGGCTCGCCAGTGGCTGGGTCCTGGTGTCAGGGAGCCCTGCCTGCACATTCCAGCGGGCCCCAAACTCACAGCCAAGCCTCCAGCAAAGCCGACTCCACCCCAGAGAGCTTCCCAAGCATCCCTGAGCCTCTTATCGTCAGGGTCCTGCCCCCCAGAGATGTCTCCAGCACCTGAGCAGAACCAGTTCCCCCAGTCAGTGCAGAGAGATAAATGCCATCTCCCAGTATATCCCCGAGCATCCCTGCTGCTGGAGCACTGGGATCACCCCTCTCAGTGCCACAACAGCCCTAAAACTCACCCTGGGCAAGGCCAGCATTGGAAACCCCAAAAAACAGCAGGAAAAGCCCAATCCCTAATGGAAAAGATCATCAGGGGCATGGACCACACCTGCCCTACAGCCCAGGTGAGTTTTTGGTGAGGGACAGCCAGAGCTCAGAGGGACACAATGCCACAACAACACAGAGCCCTAAAATTCACCCTGGGCATTGGGAACCCCAGAAAACCAGCAGGAAAAGCCCAATCCCTAAAGGAAAAGAGCAGCAGGTGCATGGGCCACATGTCCCCTACAGCCCAGGTGAGTTTTGGCAAGAACAGCCTGAGCTTAGAGGGACACAGTGCCACAACAGCACAGAGCCCTAAAACTCACCCTGGGTAAATCCAGCATTGGGAACCCCCCAAAACAGCAGGAAAACCCCAATCCCTAATGGAAAAGAGCATCAGGGGCATGGGCCACACCTGCCCTACAGCCCAGGTGAGTTTTTGGTAAGGACAGCCTCACACATCCCCACGCTAGGGGACAGGCAGAGCTCAGAGGGACACAATGCCACAACAGCACAGAGCCCTAAAACTCACCCTGGGCAAATCCAGCATTGGGAACCCCCAAAAACAGCAGGAAAAGCCCAATCCCTAAAGGAAAAGAGCAGCAGGTGCGTGGGCTACACCTGCCCTATGGCCCAGGTGAGTTTTTGGCGAGGACAGCCTCACACATCCCCACGCCGGCGGGACAGCCACAGCTTTAGAGGGACACAATGCCACAACAGCCCTAAAACTCACCCTGGGCAAATCCAGCATTGGGAACCCCCAAAAAACAGCAGGAAAAGCCCAATCCCTAAAGGAAAAGAGCATCAGGGGCGTGGCCCAATCCCTAAATGCAAAGAGCAGCAGGTGCATGGGCCACATGTCCCCTATGGCTCAGGTGAGTTTTTGGCGAGGACAGCCTCACACATCCCCACGCCGTGGGACAGCCAGGGCTCAGAGGGACCCACCAGCCCTGCAGAGCCTGGGGAAGGGATTCCCTGTTTCCCAGCAGCAGCGGGGCCAGGGCTGGGTGCCCCGGGAGCTGCCAGCAGCCCGGCGATCCCGCAATCCTGCTCAACCTCCATCTTAGGCAGGCGGCTCCGGCACGCAGCCGGCTGCGCAAGGTGACCCAAGATGCCTCCTCTCCTCTCTCCCGCCTGAATTATTCAGCAGCTCTTCCACAGCGAGAGGGAAGAAACACCACGCAGAGCGTCCTTCCTACCTGAGGAGCTGGCACGGGGCAGCAGCGACAATAACGAGGGCAGCAGCATCAGAGCCCCGGCTGTGCTGCCACCTCCATGCAGCAGCCGGGCCGGGCGAGGGGGGACCCGGCAGAGGCACAAAAGGCCCAGTGAAAGGGCGGCCTTTCATCCCTGCTCCAGATGGGCCAGCAGCTGAGGGGCAGCAGGGATAATGGGGGCAGGCAGGCAGGCAGCAGCTGAGCGGGGATGGTCCCTGCACAGGGCATCACTTTGCTCAGATTTATCGCCGCCCTTCTGTGCCGCTTCGAGCCCCTCAGAATGACCAGCTTGAGCTGAAAAGCGCACGTTTAGGACAGCCAGCACCACGTTATGCTGTGTGGTTTGTTTCTGTATTATTTCTGTTCTGCTCATTGCCAGCCCGGGGGAAGCAAAGCGCTCCGGGATGATGATGATGATGATGAGAAGGAAGTTTTCACCGGCATTTCTTTCCTGCTTTTAAATCCACCCCCTCCTGAGAGCCAGATAACCTTCAAGGCACACAATGTAGGGGCCTGATAGGACTAAATTCTCGGCTAAATTTAACTCAAACAATATAGGCTTAAACAGTAATTACTGCTCCGCATATTTAAGTGCCTGGAATCGATAGCAACTTTAGCCTGGAGCTAATGAAGACACAGATTGGTCAATCAATGGCATCAGCAAGGAGAAACACCACAATTAGCACAATTACTTTTTTTTTTTTTTTTTTTTTTTTGAGGGTGTGGGGGGATGTCTGTAAGCAGTATAAATTACAGAATCCCAGAATTATTTGAGTTGTGAGGGATCTTAAAGGCCACTCCATGCCAACCCCCAGCCATGGGCTTCCACCAGGACAATACAAAATCACACTTGCTGCTGCCCAAGAGGGAGGTTTTGGGATTTTGGGGATGCTCTGCATCACTAACCAGGGCTGTGGGTACCTTTGCCCTTATCCCCACCTGCCCTCCACTGAAGTCATCACCTCCAAGGGACAGCGAGGAAAATGTTTCTACCGCTCCTCCCGATTGCCTCGACTCAAACGAGGGCCTGGTAATTAGCAGTAATTACCCAGCAGGGCAGCATCCTGTGGGCACCTCCAAAACACAAACACCTTCTCCATGGGATGTCACTGCTCCCAGTGTCCCCCCCGTGCTGGAGAGGGGGGACACTCTTGGGCACTTCAAAGCAACTTTCCCTTCCCACTGCCCCTGTGACAAGCTGGCTGATGTGAACACAGCTGGCAAAACCCACCAGGAGCCCAGGTTTTAGCGCTGGGGGTTGTATGAGAGGCCCAGCAGCCACCAAAACCGAACTGTGGAGCCCTTGTTGGAAAGGCAGAGCTGAGGTTGTCTCACACTCATTATCTCCCTCCCTAATGAACCATCTCAGCCATCACAGCAGCTCTGCTGAACCACAGAATTCCCTGAGCTGGAAGGGACCCACAGGGATCACGGACTCCAGCTCCTGCTCCCGCACAGACACCCCAAAATCCCCACCCTGGGCATCCCTGGAGTGTTGTCCAAACTCCTGGAGCCCTGGCAGCCTTGGGAATGTCACCATTCCCTGGAATCCCACCCAAACCTGACTCAGCTCCAGCCATTCCCGGTGCCCTGTCCCTGTGTCCACCCCAAAATCCCCACACCATGCCAGGACAATTCCCAGCTCAGCTCGCTTTGCAGCACCCCGTCCCCACAAAGGGCCACACCGAGACACCGAAGGGAAAAACAAACCCCAAAAGGACAACGAAGCTCCTCAATGCCAGTAAATCTCTGGACAGCACGCCCAGCTCCTCGAGGGTCAGCACCGGAGTCAGCCTTACAGCCGGCAGCTCCTCCTCCCCATTGACCACGCTCGCAATTTTCCCTCTGCACCTCGAAACACCCCCAAAAACACCCCCAGACCCTCCGAAGTTGGCAGAGAGCAGCGACTCTGTTAGCCAAGCTCCAGTCCAGATTAGCAGGGCAGCGATGGCTATAAAAGCACTATAAATTTATGTAAAGAGCCTCAAAAGCAGCGCAGCGGTTTGAATATTCACGCCAGCCCGGTATTTGCATTGTAATAGGGCTTTTCACCGCCAGCCTTCCCTCCGCAAGGAAAAACAAAGCGCCCATCTGGTTTGATTTTGCAAATCGGGCTGGAGTCGCCCCGCAGTGACTCGGGGAGCCCCGGGTGCGATAAAGCCCAAGGTGGAGGAGGCACAAAGCTGATTATTGCAGGGGTAAACAAAGCGAGCCCGGGAATTCACGCCGGGAAATGCGGGATTCGGGAATTCCCGCGGAGCTCGGAGCTGCCCCGCTCTGCTGAATCACGGCGAAAACGAGCCCAGAGCCTCCCCCGGCTCCGTTTTGGGGAGCACACGAGGGAGAGGAGCAGGAAACACCCGAACTGCCCCCCAGTAAAATCCCAGCACTGGGTGCTCCGAGGCTGTGGATTCTGGCTCCATCCCTACAGGGATGCTCCAAGGGAGACGGGCCCACGGTCGGGGACCAGACAGCAGATGCTGTCTGCCACCCTGGTGACAACGACAGCTCTGCCGACGACAAAACAACTGCTGTCATTAATTCCTGCAGCCGCAGCCGGCCGCTCCCAGGGCTCAGCCCGGCCGGAGCGGGGAGAGCCCGCTCCCAGCGCTCGGAGCATCCCTCCGGGAGCAGGCATGGGTACCTCGGCAGGAGGGCGAGCGGCTCCCGGCAGCTGCCACCAGCACCGGGGGCACCTTTGGGGTGTCACCCACTCACAGCCACCCCTGACACCGCGCTGAGGAAGCAAACCTACCCCTAACCCTGTCCCCACCACCCCGTTCCTCCAGCATCCCCCGCTTCCAGCACTCCCCCTTTCCCTGCAGAGCCCCTCGTTCCCCCGGCACCCACCTCGCCGCCGCTCCGCTCCCGGTCCCCGCGCCCGTCCCGCACACGCGGCCGGCCCCGCCGGGAACGGCCGGGACGGGAAGGGAAGGGGCGGGCTGGGCCCGGCACCGCCCGCGGAGGAGGGACCGGGCCGTTCGGCGCTCCCCCCGCACCCGGCCTCGGCGCTGCCCCCTCTCCTTTGCCTTCTCCTTTGCCTTCCTCCCCCCGCTCCCGTCCCGGCCTCACCGCTGCCGGTGCCGCGGGGCTGGCGGAGCGCTCGGAGCGTTGCGGGCCCGGGGGAGGCGCCGCGTTCAAATGCGGCCGCGTTAATTGGGCCGAGCCTCGGGGGCGGCCCCGGGGCGGGGGGACCGGCGGCCTTTGTGCGGCACCGCCCGGGAACGCCCCCCGGTGCAAGGGGCGGCTGCGGGGTCTGCGGGGGTGTCCCGCGCCCCTGGGGCACAAAGGCGTCCCCGCTGTTCTGTGCCAGTGTGGCATCGCCTCCGCTTCCCGTCCCCGATGTCCTGATCCCCCCGGGTGGCATCGCCTCGGTTCCCATCATCCTGCCCCCCAGGGGACATCATCCCCTCTCCCTGCTGTTCTGCGCCCCCGGGTGGCATCAGCCCAGCTCCACACTGTCCTTGTCCCCCAGGGTGGCACCGCCATGGTCCCCACTGTGCCACACCTCAGAGCGGCTCTTCAATGTCCCATCCCCCCACATGGCATCATCACAGTTCCTGTCCTCGCACTCCCCAAGGTGGCATCACCCCAGCTCCCAACTGCGCCGTCCCCCAGGGTGACATCACCTGAGTTCCCATCATTCTGCACCCCACGGGGACATCACCCTGGCTCCTGCTGCCCTGCGCTCCAGAGCAGCATCACCCCAGCTCCATCCTGTCCCCCAGATGGCATCACCCCACTGTCCTGTCCCCCACGGTGACATCACCCTGGTTCTCATCCTCCCACAAGCCAAGTGCACACCTCTGAATCCTTGCTGTCCTGTCCCCCAGGGTGGCATCACCCCGGCTCCCCACTGTCCTGTCCCCCAGGGTGGCATCACCCCGGCTCCACGCTGTCCTGTTCCCAAGGGTGGCATCACCCCGGCTCCCCACTGTCCTGTCCCTCAGGGTGGCATCACCCCGGCTCCCCACTGTCCTGTCCCCAAGGTGGCATCACCCCGGCTCCCCACTGTCCTGTTCCCAAGGGGTGGCATCACCCCCCCCACTGTCCTCCCCACTGTCCTGTCCCCCAGGGTGGCATCACCCCGGCTCCCCACTGTCCTGTCCCCAAGGGTGGCATCACCCTGGCTCCACGCTGTCCTGCGCCCCAGGGGACACAGCCCTGCAGCTCCTCATTGTCCCAAAAAAACAATGGCACGTCACCTGGGCTGTACCACGCCTGAAGGCGACAGCAGCACATCGCTGTTCCCACCCCGGGGGTGTGGCACCTGGCTCCCTGCCATTCCCGGGTACCATGTCACCCCACTGTCCCCCGCCCTGGGGACACGGCACCCCGGCTCCCTGCCATCTCTGAGCCTGGGGGACAACATCCCGACTCTCCTTGTGTCACGGTGACACAGGACAGCTGCTGTGCCGTGACATCCAGCCCTTGCACCGCCCCAGCTCTGGTGGTGCCTCCGCACTGTCCCACCCGTGCCCCTCACCTCTTTTTGGGGGGGTGACAAAACCAGGGACCCCGTTCTGTCCCAGGAGCCACGGCAGGAGCAGGGGAGCCCTGGGGCGGTGACAGAGCAGCCGCAGCCCCAGCCGAGCTCCAGCCGAGCTCCATCCCCCGTTTCCAGCCCGGCGGTCCCGGCTGGAGCCGCAGCCGCCGCCCGCCCACGCTCCGGCTCGGGCTCCGCGCCCGGCGAGCCGCAGGAAGCCGGCGCTCCCCGGGGCCTGTGGGCTCTCTGGTGCCTAATAAGGGGTTCCACCCACGCTGCAACCCGCTGTCGAGCAACTGCATGAGATTATTTTGTTGGTTTTTTTTTTGGTGAAAATGCCGGGGGCGACGTGGCTTTTCAGCCTTCTTCCCTTTTTCGAGGCGGCTCCAGTCTGCGGGTTCAAGAAATTTCATAAGGAGGAGCGAGGGGAACGCAAAAGCCTCGCTCAGATCATAAACCAGGCTTAAAACCCCACGGCAGAGCCACGGGTGGGTTTGCCACCACACGAGGACATCTGGGACGCGTGAAGCGACAGCGTAAAGAGCTCCAAAAGTATTGTAATAAAATATGGTCATAAAATATTGTAATAAAATATTGTAATAAAATATTTAGGGGTAGCTCTGCTGCACGTCACCTGGCACCTGCGCCGGGGGCAGGGCTGTGGCTGTGGGACATGGCACAGTGTCCCCAACACCCAGCACGGCCCTGCCCAGGGATGTGGCCGTGTCCCCGCGGTGACAGCAGCAAGGCAAGGTGACACCAGAGGGAAGGGGCCCTTTGCCGGACAGATGTCAGCAGCCGTGGCTTTGTGCCGCCCAAGGGCTTTTTGTCCGGCTTTTTAACATTTGCCATTTTTCTCCGCCGCTTTCTTCTGCTCTGACACTTGCTGAGGGTTTTTCTTTCTTCCCTTTCTCCCCTCTCTTTCCACATTTGCTTTTCCATCCCAGCTTCAAACACTTTCCCCCCCGCGTATTATGCTGAAGTTGGAACCATCTGGTGCTTTGTTTTGTTGCGAGCCCGGCGAGTGCCAGGACCTTTATCCCCCTCCTCCTCCTCCTCCTCCTCCTCCTCCCTCTCTAATCCAAGCGACAGCCCCGAAAAGTCCCCCCTGTCCCCCAACAAAGCCACGGGCCACACGTGCGCACGGGCGGGCGATGGGGACAGTGGCACACCCGGTGTCCCCATGTCCCCATCCCACAGGGACATGCACCCCGCGCCTCAGGAGCGCTGCAAATCATCCCAGCGCAAATTCCTGACTCATTTTGAGGACCAGCTGTTAGCAGAGGCATCCTGGTTTTATTTTTTGTGAAAAATGCGCGTATTTTATGATTGGCTTTTCGCAAATATTCAAATGAATATTGTATGCGTTGTGTTAGAAAGTAATGATGTATTAATTCTCTTAAGTAGTGTGTTAAATATAGGTTTAGGTTATAACAAAATGTTAAAATAGAAACTGTGCTGTGCCCAGCCGAGCTCCAGCCGAGCTCCATCCCCCGTTTCCAGCCCGGCGGTCCCGGCTGGAGCCGGGGCGTGGGCGGGCGGCGGCTCCGGCTCCGGCTCCGCGCCCTGCGAGCCGCAGGAAGCCGGCGCTCCCCGGGGCCTGTGGGCTCTCTGGTGCCTAATAAGGGGTTCCACCCACGCTGCAACCCGCTCTCGAGCAACTGCATGAGATTATTTTGTTGGGTTTTTTTTTTGGTGAAAATGCCGGGGGCGACGTGGCTTTTCAGCCTTCTTCCCTTTTTCGAGGCGGCTCCGGTCTGCGGGTTCAAGAAATTTCGTAAGGAGGAGTGAGGGGAACGCAAAAGCCTCGCTCAGATCATAAACCAGGCTTAAAACCCCACGGCAGAGCCACGGGTGGGTTTGCCACCACACGAGGACATCTGGGACACGTGAAGCGACAGCGTAAAGAGCTCCAAAAGTATTGTAATAAAATATGGTAATAAAATATTGTAATAAAATATTTAGGGGTAGCTCTGCTGCATGTCACCTGGCACCTGCGCCGGGGGCAGGGCTGTGGCTGTGGGACATGGCACAGTGTCCCAACACTGCACGGCCCTGCCCAGGGATGTGGCGTGTCCCCAGCGGTGACAGCAGCAAAGGCAGAGTGACACCAGAGGGAAGGGCCTTTGCCGGACAGATGTCAGCAGCCGTGGCTTTGTGCGGCCAAGGCTTTTTGTCCGGCTTTTTAACATTTGCCATTTTTCTCCGCTTTCTTCTGCTCTGACACTTGCTGAGGGTTTTTTCTTCCCTTTCTCCCCTCTCTTTCCACATTTGCTTTTCCATCCCACTTCAAACACTTTCCCCCAGCGTATTATGCTGAAGTTGGAACCATCTGGTGCTTTGTTTTGTTGCGAGCCCGGCGGGTGCAGGACCTTTATCCCCCTCCTCCTCCTCCTCCTCCTCCTCCTCCTCCTCCTCTCTCTAATCAAGCGACAGCCCCGAAAAGTCCCCTGTCCCCCAACAAAGCCACAGGCCACACGTGCGCCTGCGCCTGGCGGGCGATGGGGACAGCGGCACACCAATGTCCCCATGTCCCCATCCCACAGGGACATGCACCCCGCGCCTCAGGAGCGCTGCAAATCATCCCAGCGCAAATTCCTGACTCATTTTGAGGACCAGCTGTTAGCAGAGGCATCCTGGTTTTATTTTTTGTGAAAAATGCGCGTATTTTATGATTGGCTTTTCGCAAATATTCAAATGAATATTGTATGCGTTGTGTTAGAAAGTAATGATGTATTAATTCTCTTAAGTAGTGTGTTAAATATAGTTTTAGGTTATAACAAAATGTTAAAATAGAAACTGTGCTGTGTAAGTTTTTTTTTTTTTAAAGAAAGGACCTGCAGTGAGATAGCAGCCACAGGACACCTGAATCTTTCAGAGAAAAAGAATTTATTGCTCCATTATCAGGAGAAATGAACTTCTTCCTGCCTCGAAGGCGCTGTCAGGATTCAGAGGAAGAAGTTGACGATGACCAGACAGAATCCTGTGTTTGAATGGAATTTATGCATCATGGATGAGGTGTATGAATATGCAACAGGCTGTTGCTTTTAAAGGTTAATCCTTCGTTAAAGGGGGTCGTTTTTCGGGCTCCTGCTGCCCAGAAAATGTACCCGGACATCTGTAACTCTTTGTATTTATTGCTTCATATTGTCCTAATTCAATTAGTCCAAACTATTATTAATTAATAGTATTACTATTTTTATAACCATTTCATTACCATTAAACGTTTAAAATTTTAAAAACAAAGATTGGCGTTTTCCGCATTTTCCCCACAGGAGAAAAGGGGAAAGGGGCTCCCTGCGTTTCTGGGGAGCCACGGAGCGGTGCCAGACACGGAACGCTCCCGTTTATTTTTGGAGCCCCCTTCCCAGCGAGCAGCTGCGCTCCGGGATGGCATTTACAGCTCGGGAGGAAGGAAGGAAACCTCGGCTCGAGCAACGTCACAAAAATCGGGACACGTGGGAACCGCGGGCATTGCAGGATATCCTTGCCCCCGGTGGAGCCGCGGCTGGCACGGAGCCACCCAAAATCAGGGGCAGGCGGTGCGCGACCCCTGTGCGAGGCCGTGGGTGCCCGGCTCCTGCAGGAACGCCCTCCCGCCTTGGCTCTGGCTGCTCCGTCACGCTTTCCTTCCCATTTTGCCCGAACAATGGGGTGCTTTGTTCTAGGGCGAGGAAAAGTCCGGCTGCCGCGCCGGGAGCTGGGCTGGGGGGGGAGCGGGGAGCCGCTCCTGCATTCCTGGGGGGTTTCCAGCTGTGCCCTGCTGGGCACGGGAACCCCTCATCCCGGCCAGGACAGCGGGAAGAGGCTCGTCAAATAGCCAAGATTCAGGAAAAAATAATAATTAAAAAAAAATAAAAAAAAAAGAAAAAAAAAAGGGGGGAAAATAGCCATGAAGCCATCAGCAAAACATAAAGGGAAAAAGGAAAAGACGATGTAGGAAAAAAAAAACCCCAAACAGCTGGAGGGAACCTCCCCATCTCCCAGCTGGTGCCGGGAGAAGTTTGGAATGACATAAGCCCAAACTTTGCTATTTTTTTTGCAGGAAACAAAGGCGAGCCCTGCTCAGCCGCAGCGGTACCGCCGCTCCTCGGCTCGCTGCTGCCATCCCACGTCCGGCTCCCAGCGCACAAATCCCCTTCCAGCACCGCCTCTCCGGCCTCATCCTGCCTCTTTCCACCCCAGGATTTTCCCTTCAGCCCAGGAAAAGCTCGTGTTTGCTGTGCTGGCTCCTTATGGCGAGAAATATTTGGGTGGATGCTCCATCCTGGTGAGCACTCTGATGTTCCCGAGCTCTGCGCCAGCCTTCCAGCCCTAAGGAGCTCCAGAGTCCTCTGGCACCTTGCCCAGCCCTGTGGGCATCACTGGAGTTTTTGGGGATCACCTCTCCCATCATCTTCATGAGAATTCACAGCTGAGCTGCAGCCCCAGCACTCTTGGAATGGGAAAAATCGGGTGGAAGGAAAAGCGCTGGTCTGTGAAAGCAGTGGGGAATAGGGAAAAGCCAGAGGTGGAAGAAAAAGCTTTGGCTTGTGAAAGCAGCTGGGAATGGGGAAAAATTGGGGTGGAAGGGAAAACTTTGGTTTGTGAAAGCAGCTGGGAATGGGGAAAAATCTGGGGTAGAAGGAAAAGCTCTGGCTTGTGAAAGCATTTGGGAATGGGGAAAATTGGGAGTGGAAGGAAAAGCTCTGGGGGTCTGTGAAAAGCATTGCTGGGGGGAAAAATTGGGAGTGGAAGGGGAAAAATTGGGGAAAAATTGAGGTGGAAGGAAAAGCTCTGGAAAGAAAATGGGAAAAAATGAGGGTTCTGGCTTGTGAAAGCAGCTGGGAATAGGGGAAAAAACAGGGTGGAAGGAAAAATTTGCTGGAATGGGGAAAATTGGGGGTGGAAGGAAGGTCTGGCTTGTTTGTAAAAACATCTGGGAATGGGGAAAAATTGGTCTGGGGAAACCAGCTGAAAAACTGGAAGGAAAAGCTCTGGTTTGTGAAATCAGTTGGGAACAGGGAAAAATTGGATTGGAAGGAAAAGCTGTGGCCTGTGGAACCAGCTGGGTCTGTTGGACATTTCCCATTCTCCTGCCCCTGAGGCATGGGAAGAGCAGCTCAGGGCTGGCTTGTGCCACCTCATTGCAGCAGCTGCTGGTGGGGAATGCGCAGTGCCTGCCCACAGCCCTGGCTTGGCCGGACCTGTTTGTCTTTGGATTTGCATTTTGCTGCTGAGGCAGGGTTAGATCAGATATTGGGAAAGAATTGTTCCCTGTCAGGGTGGGGAGGCCCTGGCACAGGTGCCAAAGAAGCTGTGGATCCCTGGCAGTGCCCAAGGCCAGGCTGGACAGGGCTTGGAGCAGCCTGGGATGGTGGAAGGTGTCCCTGCCATGGTAAGGGGTGGGATGGGATGGTCCTCAAGGCCCCTTTAACCCAAACCATTGTGGGATTCCATGATTCCAACTCAGGAAAAGCAGCACAGCTCTTTGGATAAAAGCAGCCCCAAATGCCAGCCTGGGTGGTGGCTCCTCTGGGAAAAGGTTTGTCCCCAGCCCTGCCAGAGCTGATTTATGGGGTCCCTGCAGTGGGCCCCACTGCCAGGTGAGGTGCTGAGGGGCTGGCCCAGCTGTGGGTGCCTTCCAGCAGCACATCCTCCTGCACCTGGCAGGCTTGCACGGGGAATTCTGCTGAAACAGGGATCTTTCTGTCCTGGTGGGAGGTTTCATCCTGACTCACCCTGACAGAGCTGCAGGTGGGAGGCTCAGCTGGGAGGGCAGGCAGCAGCAGGTTCCCACCCTTCCTGCTGAGTCCTGGGGACACCACGCTTGGTGTGAAACCATTTTAAAAATTATTTTTATTTTTTTTCACTGGGAAGCTTTCCCTCTGTGCTCCTTGCTGCTTTCCCTGGTGCGCCACCTTAGTGCTGGCCACATGCTCCCCCTGGCCTCTTTTGGGGTACAGAGGACTGCAGATCCCATGGGGTCCCCTCAAAACCCACCCAGCCCTGGGTCCCTGGGGGCTGCAGATTTTCTGGGGTGCCCCTTAAACCTGCCCGTCCTGGGGGGACAGAGAGCTACAGATGTCCTGGGGTCCCTGGGGGACAGGGGACTGCCACCCTGATGGCGTCCCTCTAGACATGGCCAGCCCTGGGGGACAAGGGGATGTCACCCTGCCAGAGACCCAGCCAGACCTCAGGGACAAGGGGATGTCACCCTGGGGGACCAGGGGATGTCACCCTGGGGGGCAGGGGGATTTCACCCTGGGGGACAAGGGGATGTCACCCTGCGAGAGACCCCCAGCCAGACCTCGGGGACAAGGGGATGTCACCCTGGGGACAAGGGGATGTCACCCTGGGGGACCGGGAGATGTCGCCCCGGGGGACAAGGGGATGTCACCCTGCGAGAGACCCCCAGCCAGACCTCGGGGACAAGGGGATGTCACCCTCGGGGACAAGGGGATTTCACCCTGGGGGACCGGGAGATGTCGCCCTCAGGGACAAGGGGTCACCCTGTCCCCCACCCCTCGGGGACAAGGGGATGTCACCCTCGGGGACAGGGGATTTCACCCTCGGGCACAAGGGGATGTCACCCTGGGGGACAAGGGGATGTCACCCTGGGGACAAGGGGATGTCGCCCGGCCAGCCCCGGGGACAGCGCTGCAGCCCGGCCGTGTCCCCCCGGTCCCCAGGCGCGGGCGGTGACACCGCGGGTGGCCCTGTCCCCGTCCCCGTCCCCGAGGCGCGGCCGATGGGCGTGTCCTGGTGACACGGACGCGGTGTCCCCGTGACGTGGGCGTGTCCCCGCTGTGGGCGTGGCCTGTCGGCGCTGTCGTGCGCACAGCGATGCGGCGGCGCGGCGGGGACGGCGACAGCGGCGGCGGCGGCGGCGGCGGCGACATTGTCCGGGCGGGGGGGAAAGCTCGGCGTGGCCCGGTACGGACGGTGAGTACGGGGCACCGAGGGGACACCAGCGTGGGGACACCGAGCCGCGTGTCCCTGTCCCCTGTCGCGTCTCATGCGTGGCTCTGTCCCCGTGCCGTGGCCGTGCTGTCCCGCTGGCGCTGTCACCCCGTGCTCTGTGTCCCCACGCCGTGGCCTGGTCACTCTGCTGGGCCGTGACCCCGTGTGTGTCCCCGCTGTCGTGGCCGTGCCACCCTGTGGCTGGCACCAGCCCATCCTTGTGGCCGTGTCCCCGGATCATCTTGCGACTGCACGCTGTGGCCGTGTCCCCGTGTCCCCCTGCCGGCACCGTGACCCCGGGTGGCTGTGGCTGTGTCGCCCTGCCGTGGCCGCGCTCCCGTGCTGTGGCTTGTCACCGTGCTGTCCCACTCGGGGCTGTCCCCGCGGTCCCACCTGCCACCGCACAGTTCCCCGCAGCCTGTCCAGGGCATTCCCGGCTGTCCCGTGGCTGCCCTGCCCCATGTCCTGAGGGACAACCGGGATCTGAGGATTCCCCGTGCCTCCAGCACAGCCCCTGCCATCCTACACCATCCTGGGACTGTCCCCATTCCCTGGGGACGGTGCCATCGTGCCCTGGCACCCCTTGGCAGTCCTTCCTGAGGCTCCTGCAGCATTCCCAGGGCAGGGCATGGACCAGGTGCTTTCTTGGTGCGGCAGGGACTGAGCTGTGCCCGGCTGCCATCGCAGCCCTGTGCCCCAATCCCCCTTGCCCAGACTGATTTCCCCATCGCTGCTCGCCCACGGGGCTGGTGCTGCTGGGAAAACTGCAGCTCTTGGCTTTCCTTCCCCACCTGGGGCTGGCTTGGGGTCACTTATGGGGTTTTAGGGTCACCAATGGTGTCCTGGGGTCACTTGGAGGTTTTGGTGTTCTGGGATCACTTGTGGAGCAGCAAGGGCTGGTTTGGAGCCATTTGTGTGGTCACTTGTGGGGTTTGGGGGGCACTTATGGGTCACTAAGGGGGTTTAAGGGTCACTTATGGGTCATTTGCGTGTTGCTAATGGGGTTTGGGGTCACCCATGGGTCTGGGATCACTTGTGGGTCATTTATGGGGTTTGGGGGGCACTTGTGGGTCTCTAATGGGGTTTTAGGTCACTCATGTGTTGCTAAGGGGGTTTGGGATCACTTGTGGGTCACTGCTGGGGTTTTGGGGTCACCTGTGGGGCAGCGAGGCCTGGCTGGAGCAGCACTGTGGGGCAGCCCTGGAATGGCAGGGCACTGCTGGAGGTGGTGCTGGTGGCCCTGGGGGACATCACCCCCAAGCCCTTTTTCTTCCTTCCTCCTTATCCCTGGGGTGTTGCAGGAGCTCTTAATGCCAGGCTTGGGGCACGTCTGGCTGTGGGGTGTTGTCACACAGTATCTGTTGCTCCTTATTGCAGGTTTGGCTTGCAGCTCCCAGCCCTGGCACGTTCCCTGCCCTTCCTGCCTGCAGGCACCCCGTGGGAGGGCGTGGGACCAAATCAGAGCCTGTGTCACCCAGTGTCACCGTGGGGCTGCTCACACACCTCGGCTCCGTCCCCAAAGGCCAAGCACAGATGTGGGGATGTGGGGATGTGGGGATCCATTCCCTACCCCAGAGGGGTTGGGATCACCCTTGTAGCTGCATCCAACCCTCATGGGAAATGGGGAGCTGCACCCCAAATCCCTCGGGATGGGCGGGGATGAGCTGAAGGTGTCTCTCTCCCTCACAGGGCCGGGCGCTGGTGGCTGCCATGGCTGCGCACGCTCCTCGTGGCCCCATTCCTCATCTACACCTTTCCCTTCCTCACAACAATTAAATAAACTGTTTAGTGCAATATAATATCATGGCGGGGATTTGGGCTGGGGAGCTGCACCCCAAATCCCTCGGGATGGGCAGGGATGAGCTGAGGGTGTCTCTCTCCCTCACAGGGCCCGGTGCTGGTGGCTGCCATGGCTGCGCACGCTCCTCGTGGCCCCATTCCTCACCTACACCTCCCTGCCCTCCTCACAACAACGAAATAAACTGTTTAGTGCAATACAACAACATGGCTGGGATTGGGAATGGGGAGCTGCACCCCAAATCCCTCGGGATGGGCGGGGATGAGCTGACAATTCCTCCCTCACAGGGCCGGGCGCTGGTGGCTGCCATGGCTGCGCACGCTCCTCCTGGCCCTCCTCCTCACCTACACCTTTCCCTTCCTCACAACAACTAAATAAGCTATTTAGTGCAATACAACACCATGGCTGGGATTGGGGCTGGGGAGCTGCACCCCAAATCCCTCGGGATGGCAGGAATGAGCTGATGGTGTCTCTCTCCCTCACAGGGCCGGGCGCTGGTGGCTGCCATGGCTGCGCACGCTCCTCGTGGCCCCGCTCCTCGCCTACGTCTCCTTTCCCTTCCTCATCCGCCTCTTCCCCAGCCTGCTCAACAAATTCGTGTACCTGAACTTCCGTGAGTACCCCGGGGCTGTCCTGACCAGGAGAACCCTCACAGAACCCCCACAGGGATTCAGCTGGCTGCTGCAGACCCCCCAAAACACGGGTGGCACCGTGCCGGGGTGGCATCAGGACAGTGTTAATCCTGCTGTGCCCTGGGCTAGCAGAGGAGGCACGGAAGGATCTTGCCCGTGTTTTGCAAGCTCTAATCAGGTGCTGCTGCCCACCCTGATTACTGCCTGCAGCCACGGCACGCCCAGGCACGCTCAGCATCAGCGGGGCTGGGAATTCGGGTGGGAGGAGGAGGTGGCAGAGGGCTCAGCTCGTCTGGCTCAGCGTGGCCCTTGATAATCTAGAACAAATAACACACTGGTTTAGAAAGAGTTGTGTGAAACAGCTGGGTAGGAGGATTCTGGATGATGGCTGTGGTTTCTCCATCAGTGTCCTTCCCTTTCTTCGTGGACTTTCGGCGGCCGGAGCTGCTGGTGAACAACACCATCAGCCTGTACCTCACCACCGAGCCGGGCGTCACAGTTGGCATCTGGTGAGCAGGAGGGCCTCAGGACATCCCCAGCATCCCACGGGGGACAGCAGTGTCCTGGTGGAGCCCCCAGGGTGACCCTGTCCCCCCAGGCACACGGTGCCAAGCAGCAGAGGGGCTGAGGCGCAGGGCAAGGACCAGCGCTGGTACGAGGAGGCTCTCGCTGATGCCCACCCTGTGATCATCTACCTGCACGGCAATGGGGGCACCAGGTGAGTTCCTGAGCTGCTGCTGCAGGGCCAGGAGCAGGGCAGGGTGGCTGCTTTGGGCTGAGAAGCAGCAAACTTGATGCAGCAGCAGCAGTGCTGCAGGGCCGGGGCTGCTGTGGAGGCCTCTGACCCCAGCAGTCAAGGAGAATCCCTATAAAATAAAGGGAGAAGTCAAAATCCACCCACCCCACAGCACCCAGCTCTTCCCTTCTGGGATCAGGTCACCCTGGTTCCTCACCTGCACTGGTGCTGGAGGGCAGGGGTCCCCCCGAGCTCTAACCCCTTTTTCCCCATCAGGGCTGCGAGACACCGTGTCCAGTTCTTGAAGGTAAGTGGTGGCCTGTGGGGACACTGGGACCTGCTGGGAGTGAGGCTCCTGCTGGCCCTGGGGACCCCACAGGGACCCTGTGCAGAGTGAATGGGCCGTGCTGGGGGGCCTGGGGTGCAGCCCTGGCAGGACACATTTAGAACCCAGTGCTGCTCTGACAGGCGATGGGGGCTGCTGGCATCACATCCTGGCTCTCGACTGAGAGGCCCCCCCTTGCCTCTTGCTGGGTGTCCCCTTGGGCCTGTCCCCCACAGGGTCGTGACACCGGCTGCTCCTCCACAACTATGGGGAGCCTGTACCCTCACAATGGGTCCTGTATGCTGGGGTGAGCAGGAGGGGTCAGCACATCCCCTGGGGACATTCCCTGGGGACAGGACATAGAGCCCACCCTGTGGGACACTGCTGCCAGACTGGTGCCAGAGGGGATGGACAGGGCTTGGACCAGCTCCTTGGGGCCCCCTGCCAACTGTGATCATCAAGGGGACCTGGGGCATGAGTTCCTGAGCTGCTCTGCAGGTCAGGAGCAGGGGGGATCATGCCAACGCTGAAGCAGAAACTGCAGGAGGAGCAGTGCTGCAGGGCCAGCATGGATGGGCTGTCCCCACAGTCAAGGAGACCCTGAGGCTCTGCACTGCCTGGGATTTTGGGATCCAGGACCCCCCCCAGCCTTCCCTTCTGGGATGGGGACATCCTGGTCCCCACCTGCACTGGTGCACAGGGTCCCCCACCCCTTTTTCCCCATCAGGGCTGCGAGACACCGTGTCCAGTTCTTGAAGGTAAGTGGTGGCCTGTGGGGACACTGGGACCTGCTGGGAGTGAGGCTCCTGCTGGCCCTGGGGACCCCACAGGGACCCTGTGCAGAGTGAATGGGCCGTGCTGGGGGGCCTGGGGTGCAGCCCCTGGCAGGACATAACCCAGTGCTGCTCTGACAGACGATGGGGGCTGCTGACTTCCACATCCTGGCTCTCGACTACAGAGGTAAAGTTGTCCCCTTGCCTCTTGCTGGGTGATCCCCCTCTTGGGGCCTGTCCCCACAGGGTCGTGACACCGAGCTGTGTCCTCCACAGGCTATGGGGACTCCACTGGATACCCCTCAGAGAATGGCTTCAACACAGATGTCCTGGCGCTCTATGACTGGGTGAAAGCACGGAGTGGGAACAGCAGCATCCTCTTCTGGGGACATTCCCTGGGGACAGGGTAGGTGCAGGGGACAAGATGGGGACACACCAGAGCCCACCCTGTGCCCTGGGACACTGTTGCCAGACTGGTGCCACCTGGGGATGGACCAAGGGCTTGGAGCAGCTCCTTGGTGGAGGCCCCTGCACAGCCAAGCACACCCAACAAGGGGGACCTGAGGGAGCTGTGTGTCCCCCCTGTGCTGCTCTGCCTCACTGTCACCTCTCCTGTCACAGGATCGCCACCAACGCAGCAAGGAAACTGCAGGAGGAGCGAGGTGAGGGCCAGCATGGATGGGCTGTCCCCGTGCAGTGTCACCCTGAGGCTCTGCACTGCCCTGGCCTGATTTTGGGATGAGGAGCCCTCCCTGTCCTCCCTACTGGGATGGGGACATCTTGTCCCCACTGCAGCCTGGCAGGGGGGACAGCCCCTCAAAGCCATGCCCACCCCCACCTCCCTCTGCCCTCAGGGGTCCAGGTTGATGCTGTTGTCCTGGAGTCTCCCTACACCAACATCCGAGACGCAGCTGCCAACATCCCCATCACCAAGGTGAGCCTGGGGGCTCTGCCTCTGGGGCCCCCCAGCAGTGACAGCCCCAGATTCCTGGGTCTTCCCCTTCACAGCTGCATCCAGCCATGGTTTAGCACCCCCAAACTCTCTCTCTCCTGCCAGATCTTCCGGCAGTTCCCGGGTTTTGGGTACCTCATCCTGGACTCCATGGCTCGGGCAGGAATGTTCTTCCCCAGTGATGAGAAGTGAGTTCCTGGTGGGAAGGGGCACAGGGGCAGTGGGAATGATGCCAGGAGCACCTGGCTGAGGAGAGGTGTCAGTCACCCCATTGAAATTCCTGCCCTCCTGTGTTTACCCAGCTTACTCATACTTCAGAAGGGACTTTTTGTTTGCATAATGTCAGTTTGATTATTGAGCAAAGTCCACAAGACAACACCCTGGTTTTGGCACCCCTGTTCCTGGCAGCACACAGAGCCTGCCCAAAATCTGTTGATTTATGGGTGCTTTTGAAATTGGGGGTTAAGGTGATTGGGGTGCTCGGTGCTGCCATGCCAGGGCAAGCAGCATGGGCATCACCCGGGTGGGCATGAGCATGGCTCTGAGGGGCAGTGCTGGGGGGTGAAGGTGCTGTGGGAATTTTCACAGGGACTGGGGAGGCTCCTGGGGCTCTGTTGGCTCTGGGGAGCGTCCTCAGGGCTGTGCCTGCTGCCCACAGTGTGAAGGTGCTGGGCTGCCCCCTCCTCATCCTGCACGCTGAAGATGATGGAGTCGTGCCTCCAAAGCTGGGACACAAGGTGGGCACCTGTCACCCGGGCTTTGAGCCTGGCTTTGGAGGCTGAGGTGGCCAGAGAGGGGATGGCCACGCAGCAGGAGGGGTTTGGGGTCCCTGCTGGTGCAGTAACCACGCTCCTGCCCCGTGGCAGCTCTACGAGACAGCACTCGAAGCCTACAAGGACAAATCCAAGGTGAAGTTAATCACCTTCCCCCAAAAGCTGGGCTTGGGCCACGACTACATCTCCTTCCACCCGGAGCTGCCTGCCCTGGTGAAGTAAGTGCTGCTCTGCAGAAATGGGGGGGCACACACAGGATGAGCCTTGGCCTCCCTTTCCCCTGGTGCCTCCTCTCCTGCTGCCTGCCCCCTGCTCCTTCCCCTCCCCACGGTGTTTGCTGGCATCACTTTCCAAACTTCAGCCACTGCCCCCTGCCCTGAGCCTGTCCTCAGCCTGGGTGGCTCTGGGGACACCAGCTCCTCTTTGCCCTGGCTGCAGAGATGCTCCAGGCCCAGCTCAGCCCCTGCGTGCAGGGATCACAAATCAGGCTCTGACGCAGCGCAGGAGGGTCAGTGACACAGTGTAAGATTTATTACATCTTGTTGCAGAGACTTCTTAAACAGGAAGTGATGCCAGTTGCTGCCTGCACTGATCCCATGCTCCCTCAAATCCACTCCAGGACCCCCCCCATGTGGCACTGAACTTACTGCTGTAAGTAATAAAAACTACTTAGAAACTTTTAAAGTCACCCTCTGCCTCCAGGATGCTGCAGGTTACTCGAGGGATGGAGACACTGACGTGGGCTGGGCCACCAGAGCCACGACTGGGAGCATCCCACGGGACACTGGTGGGGCTGGCACGCCCCTGTCCTGCTTCAGCAGCGCCTGTGAGGGCCCAGACAGCTGTGTCCAGCTGTGTCCAGCTGTGTCCAGGTGGTGCAAGCAAGCCCAGCCCTAATTTTAGCCTCCAGCAAACAGCCCCCTCCGGACTCCAAGGGCACTTTTTTATTTCCAGCACCTAATGCAAGCAACAGGGCGACGTGCTTTCGCTTCCCACACGACACCTGAGTTATAAAAACCCCTCCCCTCCTGCCCACCCCTAGGGAAAGCCAGCAGCAGCAGCAGGAAACACAGAGACTCAGACAGCAGGGAATTGTACAGCGTGTGTGTGCTCGCCTCCCCCTAGGCCGCGGTGCCGTTGGGGGTCTTGTCCTGCCCCGCGTCCCGGGGCTCGTTGGGTGGGGGGATCTTCAGGTCCGAGGGCTCCACGTGCCAGATGTCCCGGGCGTACTCCTTGATGGTGCGGTCGCTGGAGAACTTCCCAGCTGCTGCAATGTTCCTGATGACCATCTTGGTCCAGGCCTTGGAGTTCTGCAAGGAGTTCACAAGAGTGACCAGGGTGGGAGAGACCTTCAAATCATGGAGTCCAACCCAGGCCCAGCACCTCAACTCAACCCTGGCACCCAGTGCCACATCCAGGCTTTGTTAAACACACCCAGGGATGGGGACTCCACCACCTCCCTGGGCAGTGGAGGTGGCCTTTATTACTTTCAGTGAAAAATTTTTATCACTCTTTCAGTGAAAAAATTTTGCCTCATATCCAACCTATATTTCCCTTGAGGCAGCTTGAGGCTGTGTGCTCTGGTTCTGTCAGTGCTGCCTGGAGAAAGAGCCCAGCCCCACCCGAGCACAGCCACCCTCCAGGGAGCTGTAGAGAGTGATAAGGCCACCCTGAGTCTCCTGAGAGGGGTGGGGTTGGCCCCAAGGCTGGTTCTCAGCCAGGAATGCTCTGGGATGGGATCAGCCTCATCTCCAGCATGTCCCTCTCCAGGATGGGATGTTGTGTCCCCAGGGTTCTGTCAGTGCTGCCTGGAGAAAGAGCCCAGCCCCTTTCACCTGAGCACAGCCACTTTTCAGGAACTGTGGAGAGCAATAAGCTCACCCCTGAGTCTCCTTTTCTCTAAAGGAGAGGAGTGGGGTTGGTCCCAAGGCTGGTTCTCAGCCAGGAATGCTCTGGGATGGGATCAGCCTCATCTCCAGCATGTCCCTTCTCCAGGATGAGATGTTGTGTCCTGGCACAGCTCCCTGCCCTGTCCCCGGGCTGGCACTCACCAGGTACAGCTCGCTGACCTTCTCCTGGCACTTGACATAAGCCTCGTAGTCTGCAAAGACTTTAAACCTGGAGCAGCAAAGAAAGGAGGAGTCAAGAGCAGGAGAAATAGGAATGCAGGATGCCTGATGTGAGGCATTGTCGCACCCCAGACCCTTAAATCCAGGGGTTAAACTTCAGGTTCCTTTATTCTTTTTCTTTCTTTTCTTTTTTTTTTTTTTTGTGCAAAGGAGAAACCCCCACCAGATACTCTCAAGAGGTAAAAATCACACAAAAGTTTACTTGCAAAAACAGAGCAAATTAAGGAAACTTTGGCAAAAAATACAACACTGAATTCAAAGTAAATACAACACTGAATTCAGAGTAAAACCACTTATCATAGCATTACTTAGCATTAATTTAGTATTCAGCATTTACTTAGGATGTATTTAGCATTTGCTTAGCCCATTTAACTGGGAAACCTTTAAAACCTTAAGATGTTATGTTCCCCATAAAGCTCCGTGAAAGGATTAAGAGAAGGAAAGAGAGAGAAAAAGATGCAAAAGGTACAGAAAAAACACACAGTTACCAACTCCTGGGCTCCAGCGTGGGTGAGGTAAAAACTCCAAGGAAGATGTCAGAACAAAATCAGCCATAACACCCTCAGCCCCTTTTATACCCGCAGCCCTTTATGGGCCTGCCTCTGGGCGGGACTTCTGGTGCTCGACCAATTGGAGGCTGGTTAGGGCTGCCCCAGTGTGATTGAAAGGCAGCTCGGCCAATCAAAAGCTTGGTTAGCACAGCCCCACACACCCAGGTGCCATGATTGACAGCTCTGCCAGGCCGAGGAGTCTGGGCCCTGCCTCAGCAGAGAGGCGGGCCGGACCCCAGCCCCGCACTCAGAGGCGTCCCAAAAACCCCAAAACGGCTCCAGACATCGATCTAATCCTGTCTCTGACAGGTGTCCTCCAACACAAAGCCTCTGGCCAAATGACCTCACCTCAAGCCTTGTTGGTAAATGCTCCAGGAGGGAAATGCAGGGAAAGCATTTCTCCTATGCCAGTGGCCATGGCTGACCAGTGCTCTGGCCAGGAAAGCCCTTGAGATGCCTCAAATCATCTGGAAGGGCTGTGCACCCAAAGGCATTAATGTGACAATGGCCAGAATCCTTGCCTGAGGAGCACCATCCATGTGCAACATGGTCCCAGCCCAGGGGATGGATGGATGGATGGATGGATGGATGGATGGATGGATGGATGGATGGATGGATGGATGGTACTCCAGCACCTCACCTGTCGTGGTGGAAGAGCATGTTGACCACGTCGTTGAAGAGGTTGGGGTCGTTTGGGGAGAAGAAGCCACTTTTAATCTGGTCCACAGCCTGTTTCAGCTCGGGGAGCCGGTCGTAGTAGAGCTGGGCGTTGTACCTGGAGGGAAGGAAGCCATAAAATGGTGCTGCCCCAGGGACCTGAGGTGGCAGCACTGTGGCATCCCCGGCCCTCACCCTTTCCTGTCCAGCTCCGTGACATCCTCCACCCTCATGCCAAAGATGAACAGGTTTTCCTCTCCAGCCTCCTCGGCCATCTCCACGTTGGCTCCATCCATGGTGCCGATGGTCAGGGCCCCGTTCAGCATGAACTTCATGTTGCCTGTCCCCGAGGCCTCGGTGCCCGCTGTGGAGATCTGCTCCGACAGGTCGGTCGCAGGGATCACTGCCAACAAAACACAGCAGGATCTCGTGGTGACCAGCTTTGGGATTGCTTCCTGCTGAAGGCCCATGGTGGGAGCCATGGGATGGAGGGACACCCCCTGCCCACAGCATGTCCCACCCGAGGTACCTTTCTCTGCCAGGGACACCCTGTAGTTCTCCAGGAAGATGACCTTCAGCTTGCTGCCCACCACGGGGTCGTTGTTCACCACCTGAGCCACGGCGTTAATGAGCTTGATGATCATTTTAGCCATGTGGTATCCCGGGGCAGCCTGGGAGAAGAGCCACAGGTGAGCCAGGAGGGCTGGTGCCAGGGGCAGGTGAGGCACACCCAGCTCCCAGTGTCCCGGGAACAACCCGTTCATCCCTGTTCCCATCACCTAATCCCACATCTGTTACACCACAACATTTCTGGGGGCTTCCATGACCACAGACAGCAGATGGTTGTCCAAACCCCACCCAAACTTGCTTGGGTTGAAGCACCAGTGCTACTCCAGTGCTTTTTGGGACAACTCTGTGGACTTAACACCATGGAACCATGGAATTGTTTAAGTCAGAAAAGCCCTTGAATCCAACCATTTCCGCTGCACTGTCAAGGTCACCACTGACCCATGTCCCCAAGGTCCATATCCGCGTGTCTTTCAAGTTCCTCCAAGGATGAGGACTTCACCACTGCCCTGGGCAATGCCTGACCATCCTTTTGATGAAGGAAGTTTTCTTAATATCCCCATCTAAACCTCCCTTGGCACAGCTTGAGGCCATTTCCTCTGTCATGTCCCTTGTTCCCTGGAAGAAGAGACCGACCCCCGCCAGCTGCGCCCTCCTGTCAGGGAGTTGTAGAGATGTAGCCCCATGAGACATCTGCACCCACATCCCACCCCAGGACACTTCCTCCAAAATCTCTAAAACCCCTGACCCAAGCTACCTTGCCTCCAATGATCACTGTCCTGGGCACAAAGAGCTTTGCAGGATCCCTCCTGATTCCTGGAGAAAACAGCAGGGTCACTGTGGGATATGGGGCACAGGGAAGCTGCTGCAGCCCCGGGGCACGCTGTCCCCTCGGGGCGTGGTGGCTTACGGTTGTACATGGTGATGATGTGCAGGCAGTTCATCAGCTGCCGCTTGTACTCGTGGATCCTCTTCACGTGCACGTCGAACATGGACGAGGGGTTGATCTTCACCTTGTACTCCTTCTCCAGGTACAGCGCAAACTTCACCTTGTTCTCCTGGGCCAGGGCAGGGACCCCGTCAGCCCCCAGGGAACACCAGCCCTGCTCTCTGCTCCCCCTGCCCACGCCCCTCACCTGCTTCACTTTGGCCACCTCCCGGATGAAGAGGTCGTCGTCCACGAACTTGTGCAGCTTGGTCAGCTGGCTCAGGTCCCGCACGTAGTCTTCCCCGATTTTCTGCAACAGGAGCAAGGGCACATGCTGATGGTGGGATGGTTTGGGATGGAAGAGATCTTGAACATCATCCATTTCCAACTCCCTGCCATGGGCTGAGACATCTTCCATTAGCCCAGGGTGCTCCAAGCCCTGTCCAAGCTGGCCTTGGATGCTTCCAGGGAAGGGGCAGCCTCAGCTGCTCTGGGCATCCTGTGCCAGGGCCTCATCACCCTCACAGGAAAGAATTTCTTTCCAATATCCCATCTAACCCTGTCCTCTGTCAGTTTACATCCATTCCTCCTTCTCCTGTCCCTCCATCCCTTGCCCCCAGTCCCTCTCCAGCTCTCCTGGAGCCCCTTTAGACACTTGAAGGAGCTCTAAGGTCTCCCTGGAGCCTTCTCCAGGCTGAACACTCTCAACCAGGCAGAGTCAGGAGCATCTCCATGGCCTCCTCTGGATTTGCTCCAGCAACTCCACATCCTTCTGCTGTTGTTGGCCCCAGGGCTGAAGGCAGCTCTGCAGGTGAGGTCTCACCTGAGCGGAGCAGAGGGGCAGAATCCCCTCCCTCGACCCTGAACTCCTCAACCACGCAGAAGAAGTGAATGGCTGAGGTTCCCTGGCACCCTGGGCTCAGCAGGGGCGGGTTGGTGGCCTCAGGGTGTCCCCCCCGTGGCGGTACCTCCGCGATGAGCTCTGCCAGCCCCGGGTTGCAGAGCAGGAGCCAGCGCCGCGGGGTGATCCCGTTGGTCTTGTTCTGGAACTTCTCCGGCTCCAGCTCCGCAAAGTCCTCAAACCTGTGAGGGTGAGGATGGCACAGCTCCAGCCTTGCCCACCTGGCACCACCGCCCCTCCCCAGCTCAGGGTGAGCCAGCAGCACCTCCCTCCCCTCACTCACACTTGAGTCTTGACGATCTCGGAGTGGATCTTGGCCACGCCGTTGACGGCGTGGGAGCCCACGATGCAGAGATGGGCCATGTTGATCCTCTTGGTGTCCCCCTCCTCGATCAGGGACATCCTCCGCAGCCGGTCCACATCGTTGGGGAACAGGGACGCGATGTGCTGCCAGGGGAGCCAGGGAGGTGGTGAGAGGGGGTGGCACTGAGGGATGTCCCACCCCATGGCTTACGAGGAGGGGGCCACGGCAATGTCCCCAGAGCATTTGACACCAGCCAGAGCGGTGGCTTTTACTCTGTTGAGGTGGTGCACACTCCCTCCAAAGGAAGGACAGACATCCCTTTCTCAGCATGGATGTCTCTGGATAGGAGGATCCCACCAAGCTGCCACACAGAGGGGTTTGGGGACACACACTTGGCCAGTGAGGCCATTTGGGCAAAAGCCTTGTGCTACCAGACCAGGAGGTCAAACCACTCCCAAACATCACCTCTCCCAGGATGAATTTAGCACTTAAGAAGTAAAGAAATGCCAGCTCTCAAGTCCCTGAAGCAGCACGTGAAGCTTCTCAACAGCCACTCACTGCAGGATGGCAATGTGCTGGTGGGGAAGGGCTCTCCTACACATCAGCTTCCCAAAATAGCAGCTGGAATCCCCCAGCCCCACACCCAACATGATCGGTTTGTGCGTGCCCCTCATCCTGCCAGTCCATCCCTCTCCAGAGGAGCTCCCAGGCACTCACATCCAGGTGTCTCTGGTTGATCTCGTAGATGATCTGCAGGTGCCTGGGGAGCAGCTTCTCCACCAGGTCCACGGGCCAGCGCTCCAGGGCCTCGGGAAGCACCGTGTGGTTGGTGTAGGCAAAGGTCCTCTTGGTGATGTCCCAGGCCTGGCAGGGAAGAGCCAGTGCTTGGTCACACCTCGAGTGCCAGAACCCATCCATGATCCTCCCACCACTCCCAGCAGCCAGCCCAGCCCAGCCAGCTGCTCCCAGTCCACACCAGTTAAACCCAGCCTGACTGCTCCACATCATTCCCAGCAGCCACAAAACTGGCTCCTCCACCATGGGCAGGTGGGTGCAGGTGCAGGAGACCAGGTGGGGTGTCCCTACCTTATCCCACGGCAGCTTCTCGATGTCCACAAAAATCCTCATCAGCTCAGGGATGGCCATGGCAGGGTGCGTGTCATTCAGCTGGATGGCAACCTGGGAGAGCAGGGTGGCACGTGGGGACACAGGGGGGACACTGGGCACCCCACAAAGGGCCTACAAACATCTGCACCCTCTGGGAGGTGTTGACACGAGCTCCAAGGCAGAGGTGGGAGCAGCCCTGGCTGGTACCTGGTCTGGGAAGGAATCAAACACGGTGCGGACGCTGTCCGTGCTCCCGAATTTGGACGCTTTGAAGCGGCGGATGATGTCCTGGAGGGTGGCAGCCACCACAAAGTACTCCTGCTTCAGCCTCAGCTCCTTTCCTTCAAAGAACTGTGGGCAGAGGAGCAGGGAGCTGCAGGATTCCTGCAGGATTCACTGCACTTCCTGGGGGAAGGTTTTCCCAGGGTGTGCTTCCCCCAGCATCACCTGGAATCCCAAGCTCTTCCTGCTTCCCAGATTCCAGCACAAGGGTTTGGGATGTGCTGGTACAAACAGGTCAAATCCCAGCTGAGCACTGTCAAAATCCTGTTCTCTGTGGTTTGAACTTTTTGGCTGCAAGGAAAGGTACCAGGATAATGGGAAGGGAACCTATATGAGCTAATTCCAAGACAAGGATTTCACCACCATTCATGCAGCAAAAAAACCATCAAATGCAAAGGAAAAGCTGCAGGAGACAACCTCACTGCAGGAGCTGCAGTGCCCCCAGATCTCCTCACCAGCTGGGAAGGCTGGAGGAGGATTAATGGGAAAAACACCATCAGGACCTGCCTCAAACAGGATGCAGGGCAAGGAGAGCTTCAGGTGTAATCCCAAGCTCTTCTTGCTTCCCAAATTCCAGGACAAGGGTTTGGGATGTGCTGGTACAAACAGGTTAAATCCCAGCTGAGCACTGTCAAAATCTACTCTCCATGGTTTGAACTTTTTGGCTGCAAGGAAAGGTACCAGGACACTGGGAAAGGAAGCTATAGGAGCTAATTCCAAGACAAGGATTTCACCACCATTTATGCAGCAAAAAAACCATCAAATGCAAAGGAAAAGCTGCAGGAGACAACCCACTGCAAGGAGCTGCAAGGCCCCAGCTCTCCTCACCAGCTGGGAAGGCTGGAGGAGGATTAATGGGAAAAACACCATCAGGACCTGCCTCACACAGGATGCAGAGCAAGGAGAGCTTCCCTTTTCTCTTTTTTTCTTCCTGCTCCACAGCTTGGTTTGTGGCTAAGGAAGGGTTGTGTGTCCCTCCACACCTCTGTGCCAGCCTTGCAGGAACTCCCAGATCAAGAGGGCTGGGGTGCAAACAGCAATGTGAGGCACAGCCTCTGGTCCCAGGGTTGCAAAGGGCCACCAGGGTAACACCAGCAGCGTTCAGCAGTTTGATTCCCATTACATTCTGAGACTCAAGGAACGTTTCTGCAGCAGGGCCTGCTCATCCCCACTCGCTCTGGGCAAAGCTCAGGGAAACACACTCATCCTGGTGAGAGGCAGCAACCCTCATCCAAGCACCGCAGGCAGCTTGAAACACAACTAGAAACATCTCTGCAGCATCCTGGTGTGAGGAGCTGCTCCCTCTCCCCCTCCATCCCTAAAGGACCCCCTAAAACGCCACCACTCACGTTGTCGTTGGGGTAGAGCACCCGGGAGATGTTCTCGGCCAGGTTCCTGTCCAGCACGGCCTGGATGTAGTCCCCAACGTTGACTGGGGAGGAGCAGAGGGTGAGGTGGGCGTGGGACCCCGCCAGCTGTGCCCACCCCAGCCCACCCTGCCCAGCTCCCACTCACAGTCGCGCAGGTTGAAGTCGTTGGGAGCGCGGGCTGACCACAGGCGCATGGTGTTGACCGTGTTGTTCATGTAGCCGGGCACGGGCGTGTCGTAGGGCAGTGCCAGCACCACCTGTGACATCCCCAGGGCAGCTGGAAGTGGGCTGGGATCCCCCCCACGCTCCCCTTGGAGCCCTCCCATCCCACAGAGCCTCCTGCTCAGGGCTGAGCTCAGCCTGGTGTCCCTGCACGTCCCTGGTACCCCTGCATGGGGACACCTCTCTGGCTCTGCCGGCTGGCTGCTGTTTGCCAGAAGTGCTCAGGGCACGGAGACGGGCTTGTAAAGGTCAGGAGCATCTTAATTTAGGTTTAATTTATTCCTGCTGGAGCTGCTTTTGGTATTTTATAGAATCCCACAATGGTTTGGGTTGGAAGGGACCTTAAAGTCCATCTTGTTCCACCCCCTTGCCATGGGCAGGGACACTTCCCACTAGACCAGATTCCTCCAAGCTCCATCCAACCTGGCCTTGGACACTTCCAGGGATGGAGAGCTTGGCTGCAGATGTGGATCAGCCAAATCTGTCCTCATCCTCATGTCCATCTCCTCCCAGTTTGTCCCACCACTGCCTTTTCCATCCCAGCCCAGAGATTCTGCAGGGATGGAAGAGATTCTGGGATCTCAACCTTCCCGGCAGAGCTTCTGCAGGACTCATCCCTGGGGAGCAGCCAGCCAGGGAGAACCCCCCAAATGACAGGACAAGCCATGCAAGGGACATTCCTGTCCCCAGCCCTTACCTGGGTGTCAATCCACTTGGCACCAGAGGCAGAGTGCTCCACGCGGCCGTAGAAGTGCACGGGCAGCATGTACTCAGGGCGGGCCTTCTCCCAGGGATTGCCGTGCCTGAGCCAGTCATCAGCCTCTTCCACCTGCCAGGGGGACACAGAGCAGTGACAGGGCCACCCAGCCCTGGGGACGCCCCCAGCTGCAGGATGGCTGGGCCAGGATGGCTGGGAAAGGCTCTGCTCACGGCAAAGGGGAGGGTGCTCCGCGTGTGTCCACCCTAAACCGGGATTTTGGCACAGCAGGGGCACCTGGAGGCACCACCCTTGAACTCTGCCTTCCATGGGGATGGGGACAAACCCAAGGTGCACTGTTAATGTTGCATTTCCAAAGCAGCCTCTTCCACAAGAGGAACACAGCTGCTCCATCCTCACCCACTCCAGGCAGCCATGGGGTGGCCCTGAGCAAGGCCACCCTTGGCCCTGGGACAAGGGATGGAGCTGTGAGCTTGAACTGGGTTAAAAAGTTACATTTGTTCACAGGAATATCTGTTAAATTTTAAATATCACAGCAGCAGCAGCAGCCTCTGAGCTGAGGGGAAGTGTCTGTATCCCCCAGTCTTAGGGGGAGGAGGTGAATGTGAGGTTCCAGCTGTGCCAGGGGACAGTGAGGGCCACACATCTCCCTCCGTACCTGCCACCCATCCCGGATCTTCTGGTTGAAGATGCCGTACTCGTAGCGGATGCCGTAGCCGTAGGCTGCCAGCCCCAGCGTGGCCATGGAGTCCAGGAAGCAGGCTGCCAGGAGAGAGGAGAGCAGTGAGCTGGGATTCCTGCAGCCCTGGCAGATGGATCCTTCTCCCACAGGGACCTGGGCCAGTCCCACAGGAGCCAGGGCCAGCAGCGCCGTGCTCCGTGCTGGAAAGGCTGGAGCAGTAACCCCCGGGATGAGGAACTTCCCACAGTGGATGTGAAGGCCTCAGGGATGTTCCCACCACCTGGGGGGGTCACTCACCTGCCAGCCTGCCCAGACCCCCGTTGCCCAGCCCAGCATCCTCCTCGATTTCCTCCAGCTCTTCCATGTCCAGCCCGAGCTGCAGATGGGAAAAAGGAGAGGGGCTGGAGACTGTCAGGGTGCCCAGCCCCACAGAGGGGGGGCATTGTTGGCACACAATCCCTTGCAGCTGGGCTCCAGGAGGGCTGGAAAGGCACCCAGCTCCACAAGACCCATCTCTGCAGGTGGGGCACTGTGATTTGAACCCAAAGCAGCTGCTCTCCCCCTCAGCTGTGTCTCTGGGCCATCTCCCATGATTAAGGTCACTCTACCAGGCTTTACAGGGGACATTCACACCCTTGACCTTGCCATGGGTAATATCTGGGGACTTGGAGGACCAAACTATAACCAGGGTGCTGCCCTCGGGGTTCCAGACACTTCCAAGGGCTCTGAGAGGTTATTCCCAGGCCTGCTCCCTCTCTCCATGGCTGCAGTCCCTGCAGGGGCAGGCACCAGGTTCCTGTTCCCTACCTGTTCCAGAACCCCTTGAGGCAGCCCCCCAGGTGGAATATTCCTGCTCCCCCAGCACCCCAATCCCTTGGGGACAGGATCCAAGCGCTGTGTTCCTTTCCCTCAGCACCTCCATCCTCTGGAACGGGCACCCAGGTGCCCTTCATCCCAAGTGCAGGCATCACCCTTTAGGGTGAGAAGCACCTACACCCCTTTTCCATGGAAATTTAAATTTTCCAGCCGAGGATGCTGTAGGAGGAAGTGGTTTTGCCTATGCAAAACTCCTTGGGGAGCTCAGGTGGAGACCTTTGGTCCATTGCCCTGCCCTGATGCCCCCTGGTCGCAGCAAGTGGGGATAAAAAATTTAAACCCCCCTAAAAATAACTTCCTCTCCTTTGTAGTGTTTGCACAAAAGCTGTTCCTGCTCTTGTGCAACCACCCTGGCCACATCTGATGATGTTGAACACAAGAGGTGACAGGGTGGGGACAAACCCCTTTGATCGCCCCAGTGCCCCTTGGCGCCAGCACCCAGCTGGGTTTAATTCCAGGTTTAATTCCCCCCTGCCACCGATCATGGACACGAACAGCCTGATCCACAGTGTCCCTCCAGGACCCTGCTGCATTCCCAGAACACACAGCCAGGCTGGGCAGCTCCAGGCCTCTCAAGGGCAGGCTCTGGGGCAGCCTTTATTGCCTAAGCCATCCCCTGCGGCTCAGGGAGCAGTTTGCAGCCAATGTAGCACAACATGGACATTCCCAGGAGCTGGAAAACCTGGAAAACATGGATCCCTCCCAGGGCAGGTCCTCAGCCCTCATGGGATGCTCACCTGGTAGACAGCCTCATCACAGGCATTCTGCAGCCCCAGGTTGATCATCGTGTTCTGCAGCGTCCGCCCCATGTAGAATTCCAGGGAGAGGTAATAAATCCTCTGGAAGAGAAAAGCCCCCGTGGTCACCTTGCCCAGGGCTGCAGGAGGCTCCCCTGGACTCCAGAAGCTGCTGTTGTGTGATATCTCAAAAACAAACAGGGAAAAAAATCCCCAGCTTCATCAGAGCAGGGTGGTTTGCACCAGGAATTCCAGCTTGTGGCTCCTGCGTGGCCCTGCAGCCCCTGCCCTGCTCTCCTCCTGCTCAGGCTGCTCCCCTTGGACAAAGCCCCGCTGCCCTGTCCCAGGGTGGGGACAGCTCCACGACGGTCCCCGGCGGCAGCACGAAGTTAAACTTTAAAGAGGAGCCGTTCCCGAGTGTCACTCCGGGCTGCAAAGCCGGGCCAGGCGGTGGCCCCGTGGGGACCTCCTCTGCTGTCCCCGGCAGCAGGGGACACCGCCGCTGACACGGCGGGCGCAGGACGCGGCCGCCCCGGCCTTGTGTAAGCCGAGCCCCGGCGTCAGCACCCGCAGGTTTTAAGGAAGGATTTAGGCTGGGCGAAGTCGCTGACTCGACAGCTTTCCCTCCCCAGGACCTGCGCGGGGTCGGGCGGGGAATGGAGGTGGGAGAGAATCCCGGAGTGCTAAAATGGTTTGGGTCGCGTGGGGAGGGAGCACAAATCGCCGCGTTCCAACGCTCCTGTCACGGGCAGGATGTGCTGGGCAGGATCCACTGGGATTTACTGGTCTGACTCCAGCAGAGCCGGGAGCAGCGACTCCAGGCAGGCAGCACCCGGCTCGCCTGGGCTGCACGGGAGAATCCCAACCCCAAACCCTGCAAGAGGTTCCTTTTCCTCACCCCTACACAGCACGGGGAGCGCCGAGCTATCGCGGCTGGCACGCTCCCAGCGAGGCGCTGCCAGGGAGGAAATTGATGCCGACAGGGACATCCAGGTGTCAGGAGGGGGATTAGGGCTTAATCCCCCCCGGCAGAGCCCGGAGCGAGCCAGCGGGACGAGCAGCAGCACAGCAACTCCTGCACAAACCGGATCTCTCACGCTTGGCATCACTTGTGTTAAACAAGACCTGTTTGCGGCTGCTTTCGGGTGCCTTTAAGCCTTTCCAGCGATTCCCCCGGGAAGGCTTTGGAGTTGGTTTTGGTAGACAGCACCCACGCCGGCGCCGCGGGACAACAAACGGCGTTCCCATGCCCTGCACCCCGCTGCCGGCCAAGCCGGGCTCTGTTTGTTTTGCAGAGCAAAGGACAGTGGCCTCGCTTGGTAAAGTCCAGTCCCTCCTCTCGCAAAAGTTACCGGAACAGCCCTAAACCCACGGAAAACCGAGCCCCGCCAATCCCTCTGCTCCAGCGCCGAGGGAGGGTTCGCATCCACGGGGTTCCCATGGTTCCCACCCCAGCCACAACCACCGTGGGGGGCTCCCAGCACCCCGCCCTGCACGGGGGTCTCCCCCCGTACCCCACCGCTCCCACCTTGGGATCCTTCTCGTAGTAGTACTGCTGCGTGCGGATCCAGCGCCCCACCAGGTGGTCCCGCACGGTGTGGGCCAGGGCGAAGTAGTAATCGCGTGGGGTGGCCACATTGCGGTCCTTGACCAGGGTGAAGTGCAGGTGCCGGTTGAAGCCCCGCTTGAGCTCGGCCACGCTCTCGGCGCCCACGATGCCGCGGATGCTGATCTGCTTCCGCCGCTCCTGGTCCGACAGCGGCCGCGACATCGCGGCGGGGCTGCGGGGACACGGGGAGGGGGCACACGGACACACGGGCTGGGCTCCGGCGCCGCGTTCCGCCTCCGCCCCGAGCTGGCACCGCCCCGGCAGGGGACGGGATGGGCACGGGGAGGGGGACGGGCCACGCCAAGGGCCGCCCACGAGTGGGGCGGGAGCGGCGGCCGCCACCGGGGGGGCAAAGGGGGGACCCCGAGGAGGGACAGAGTGGGGTGCAAAGGGGGGAGATCCCGGGGATGGACGGAGTGGGGTGCAAAGGGGGGACTCCAGGAATGTGGCCGGGGGGTGTCCTGGGGAGCGCCCCTAGGCTGGGTCACAGAGGGCTGGGCAAAGGGGGGACCCCGAGGGTCACAGAGGAGTGTGCCAAGGGAGGGGGACCCCGGATATGGAGAGAGGGGCGTGCCAAAGACAGGCGGAACTGGCGGGGGCACAGAGGGGTCTGCAGAGGGGGGGATGCCGGGGCTCTCCGAGGGATGCGCTAAAGGGGGCCCGTGGGGGGATGTGGGTGCCCCGGGGCGGTGCAGAGGAGGGGGCGCGGGGCCGGGGCACAGCCGGAGCCCCCCGGGCGGAGCGGTCCGGTCCGGTCCGGTCCGGGCGCGGCCACCGCCACCCAGCGCTTCCCACGGAGCGACCGCCCCCGGCAGGGACCGCCCCACGCGTGGCCCCGCCCGCGGGGAGCCTCTGCTGGAGCACGTACGAGGAAGGTGACGGGAAAACCCGGAAAGGGTCCTGATGTGTCCCCCCGTGTCGCGATCCATCCTCGTGTCACGGCCTCCCCCCCGTGTCACGGTCCCACCCCCGTGTCACGGCCCCTTCCTGCCCGACTGTCCCCCGCCCTCCCCCGCAGCATTTCCCGGCCCCCTCCCTTTCCCCCCTTTCCCTCACTGTTCTCTGCCGCCCGCAATCCCTCTGGAAATGGTGTGGGGTCGCTTTCCCCCGCTCCGGGCTCTTCCCGGCTGCCTCCCGCACCGTGGCTGCCCGCAGGACCCTGCCCTGCCTCCTCCGCTTCCTCCCAAGGGCAAAAATATCCGATATGAGCTTCCAACGCGACAGTTTCTCCTCCCCCTCCTCCTTATCCTCCTCCTCCTCCAGACAGGCTTTCCAGGCTGTTTTCGCTGTCCTGGCCTCATCCCCAGCAGGGTGGGCAGCAAAGCAAGGAAATGGGATTGTGCTGCTGTGCCCGCTCAGGTGAGACCCCACCTGCAGCGCTGCATCGAGCCCTGGGCTCCAGCATCAGGAGGATGTGCAGCTGCTGGGGTGAGTCCAGAGGAGCCACGGAGCTGCTCCTGCTGGAGCCAGGCTGGGAGAGCTGGGGTGCTCACCTGGAGAGAGAAGCTCCAGGAGAGCTCAGAGCCCCAGGGCCTGAAGGGGCTCCAGGAGAGCTGGAGAGGACTTTGGAGAAGACCTGGAGTGGCAGGATGAGGAAATGGCTTCCTCTGGGCCAGAGGGCAGGATTAGATTAGATTAGACCCGTGCACAGGCTTCCTCCCAGAGAGTAACAGAATCATGGAATGGTTTTGGGTTGGAAAAGAGCTTAAAGACCTAGTTCCACCCCTGCCTGGGCAGGGACACCTTCTACCATCCCAGGTTGCTATCCGATATGAGCTTCCAACGCAACAGTTTCTCCTCCCCCTCCTCCTTATCCTCCTCCTCCTCCAGACAGGCTTTCCAGGCTGTTTTCGCTGTCCTGGCCTCATCCCCAGCAGGGTGGGCAGCAAAGCAAGGAAATGGGATTGTGCTGCTGTGCCCGCTCAGGTGAGACCCCACCTGCAGCGCTGCATCGAGCCCTGGGCTCCAGCATCAGGAGGATGTGCAGCTGCTGGGGTGAGTCCAGAGGAGCCACGGAGCTGCTCCAAGGGCTGGAGCCAGGCTGGGAGAGCTGGGGGTGCTCACCTGGAGAGGAGAAGCTCCAGGGAGAGCTCAGAGCCCCTGGCAGGGCCTGAAGGGGCTCCAGGAGAGCTGGAGAGGGACTTTGGAGAAGACCTGGAGTGGCAGGATGAGGAAATGGCTTCGCAGGGCCAGAGGGCAGGATTAGATTAGATTAGACCCGTGCACAGGCTTCCTCCCAGAGAGTAACAGAATCATGGAATGGTTTTGGGTTGGAAAAGAGCTTAAAGACCTAGTTCCACCCCCTGCCTGGGCAGGGACACCTTCTACCATCCCAGGTTGCTCCAGGCCCTGTCCAGCCTGGCCTTGGACACTTCCAGGAATGGGGCAGCCACAGGGCAAACTGTGCCAGATCCTCACCACCCTCACAAGGAAGAATTTCTTCCCAATACCGCATCTCAATCTCTCCTCTGTCAGTATAAAACCATTCCCCCTTGTCCCACTGCCACAGATGCTCTGGCCCTGGGCTGTTCCCTGTGCTGTACATGACTTACAGGCTGGTTTTACATGCTGCAGGGAAGATGCAGTTTCCTGTATCTCCGGTGTTCCTGGCACATTCCCACTCTGGAAGGAACAAGCATCCTTCTGAGATGCACTTCATGCATTACCATTTTCTTCTTTAGCCCTGGACTCGAGCCCGTGATGAGCTCAGAGGCTGCACATTGAAAACCTCTCCTGAGCCACTCTGGGAAAACAGAGCAGGCACTGATATCCCAGCAGTGAGTCCTTCTCACGGCCCTGGGAGAACTCTCCATGCCGTTCCCTTGGAAATGGCTCCCCCTCCATCCACTGATCCCTTGGAATTTTGCCTCTATTTCATCTCCCTGGGGAGATGGTGCTCTGTATCCAGCCTTGCTCATTCCTCCCTCCTTCCAGGGATCCAGGGGCTTCTCTGGGCAAGCAGTGCCAGGGCCTCCCACCCTCAAGCCAAGAATTCCTTCTTCAGCAGCTCCCATGGCCCCCTCCCTCCCATTGAGCGAGTTCTGTCCATTCTCTGCTGCTGCCTCGGGCCGAGGACGGTGAGGGATGTGCACCAGGGGCGATGAGATGGGAAGTGAAGCACAGAGATGCTCTGGAAGCTGTGCCCTTCTCTGGTAAAAGTCCTTTATTAGAACGGCAAACATGACACTTGTCGTCAGTACAGCGGCTGTGTGCGGCTACCATCGCGCAACGGGGGGACGACGTCGTACAATCACGGGGACTCTAAGAAGCACCATGAACACCCTAAAGAACGGGGGATGACTTAGGCTGAGAGGAGCCCCGGGTGAGCCGGCCACGGGGGCTCCTCAGGAATCCACCCGGGAGCTGCCCGGCGTTGTCCCGCAACACGGCTCCGGCAGCTGGGAGGAACTCCTCGGCGGGAGTCAACGAGATAGCACCCATCCAATAAATTAGGAAAACCTAATGCTAGAGCGACAAGGGGCTGTCCTAGAGGAGGGCAGGCTGGGAGGGAATGGGCTATTTACATTTGTCTTTCTGCTGGGCCGGCGCTCCCGTCGCATCCCGCCCGGAGCCGGGCTGGGAGCGCTCCCGCTGCCCGTCCCGGCTCCGCGGGGACAGCGAAGCGAAGCGAGGGGACAGCGCATGCAGGCTCCAGACGGGGCTGGCACCGTTCCTCTCCTGCCTCTGGATTACCAGAAAGCCGGGCAGGGGATGGCGGCCGGTGGGAACCAGGCGTGCGTTCCTGAGTGCGGGGCTGTGGCCAGCTCTCCTTCCTCCCCATCCCATCGCCACCCCCGGGCTCTCGGTCAGACCCTCGCTGCAGAATGAATTCTCCGGTGATTGGAAGGACACTATCAGTTGGATTTAAGGCTAGGCTTTATATGGCAACTATAAAAAAATAAACACTAATCTCCAAAGAGCCGGGCGAGGGCTCTCCGGTCTATGGCTGTGCACCGAGGTGTGGGGGGCCCCTGGAGAGCCCCCCGTGGGCATTCAGCACCCGACCAAGGGCCTGCCAGCACCCGGAGCACCTGGGGACAGGACGGCCACCCCCTGCCCCGCACAGGTGCCCCAGGGGGACGCAGGACACAGTGGGGTGTTTTGGTAAGGACATGGAGACTGACTGGTAATCCAGGACCCACCTCTACACATGACTGAGGGTGCTCTGCAAGAAAGGCCACAGGGGAAAGAAATAATCCTGCAAAGTAACCAGGCTGGCGTGGGCGGAAGCGTCCCCGTGGTGGGGTCCCTCAGGCTGCCCCCACGGGCGGGGAAAGCGAGACAGAACTGCCCCCCTCCCCCAAAACCCCAACTCAAATTAGGAAAACCAAACCTAAAAGCAGACACAGGAGAACAGCTCAGGCTACCTAGGTACTTCATCAGCCAAGGAGAGCTAAAGAGCGAAGCGCACACACACGGGACAGTGCGGAGGCCGGAGAGCGGAGGCGGCCCAAAGCCAGGACCTTCCTTCCTGATTCCTTCCCCATCTCCAGCCAGAGGGACCCAGCAGCTGGGCAGGCTGGCCTTGTCCTGCAGGAGGGAACGGGCTGGCTCCTCTCACCCCGAGAAGAGGCAGCCGGCTCCGGGAGCATCCTCAGGGCATGGCCGAGCGCGAAGCGTAGAACTCGGGCACGGGCAGCCCGGTGTGCAGCGTCACCTGCAGGGACAGACACGGGTCTCAGCTGTGTCCCAGTGTGCCCGCTGGGACAGCTCATAGCATGGCAGCTGGCACATTGTCCCCAGAGAGGGCAGGAGCGGCTGCTGGGGACAGGCAGGATGTGACTGGAGATGCGGGTGTCCCCACAAGTGTGGCAGTGGCTCCATCTGGCTTGTTCCTCACTTTTTTGTGCTGCTGGAGTGAGCTGGGACTGCTGGCACCAAGTCCCCCAGTATTCCCAGCTGGCTGTGTACAAATCCCACAGCAGGCTGCCAGAGAGGTGGGACATGGCAGGAGCCGGGGCTTTGTGCAGGTGAGATGGACAAAGGGGAGCCTGAAGGACAGTGAAGACATTGAAGGAGATCCTGGAGAAGCCCCTGAGCTGAGTGGGGATGGGGACAGAGAGGGGACAGGGACAGGGGAGGGGATGTGGCTGATTGCTGGTGGGAGGAGGAAGCTTTGTGCTGGGGAAGCTGGGGCAGGGCCATGCTCACACAGGCACTGGTGAAATTCAGCTCCCTCCACAAATGCTTCCATCTGCGAGGAGAGCACAATTCCTCCTCTTATTGCAGCAGCAGCATTTCCCCCTTCAAATACAGATTTGAAGAAAACTGTCTAAAATACAGAGATTTCCCTCCTAATTAGAGTTGCTTTCAATTAGGCATATACCTCTGAAAAAGCATAATAAATGGGCTTGGCTTAATTAGCAGCCTTTTATCAGCATCCCACGGGATTTCTGTGTTGTCAGGGGATTTAGGCACTGCCTTGCCCAGGGAACTCACAAAGCCAAGGGGCTCCAGAGATGCCTTGTCCCTTATGGCTGTGTAGAGGACTGAGGTAGGAGTTAAACCCAGCACACAGCAGGAAGTTTTTACCACACCAAATTAATACAGCACCTCTAAACCCAGCATAGACAACATGGGCTTCGTTAGTGTTTCCTAATTAAACATTTCTCCAAGCCGGACAGACTCCCCTGCCAGTGAGACCCTTAGGGTGGGAAAATTTGGCAAAGATGTTCCCAAAGTTAGGGATGGTCCCAACACACCTTTGTCCCAGTGCTGCTGGGAAATTGTCACTGCCTTGGTGACAGCACAGCCAGCCCTGGATCCTGATGGACACAGCAGAGCATGTCCTACTCCATGGATCCCTGATCCACAGAGGCCACTTGGTGCCTCTGCCCTTGCCCAGAGGTGATGATAAAATCCTAGAATGGTTTGGGTTGGAAGTGACCTCAAAGCCCATCTCATTCCACCCCTCCATGGCAGGGACACCTTCCACCATCCCAGGCTGCTCCAAGCCCATCCAAACCTGGCCTTGGGCACTGCCAGGGATCCAGGGGCAGCCACAGCTGCTCTGGGAATTCTATTCCAGGGCTTCCCACCCTCACAGGGAAGAATTTCTTCCCAATATCCCATCTCCTCCTGCCCTTTTGGGAAGCTATTCCCCCTTCTCCTGTCCCTCCAGCTCTGTTCCAAAGTCCCTCTCCAGGTCTGACACCCACTGTAAAGACCCTGCCAAAAAGCTGGGCACCCTGAGATGATCCATCCTGTGTCCTCGGATGTGCCTGGGCACTGTGCAGGGTTGGGGCGCAGGCAGTGCCAGGGGGGATGTGCCAAAGCCAGGGTGTGCAGGATTCCCTGGGACACAGGAGAGCAGGGATGTGGTCAGTGAGAAGAGAAATGAAAGATGGAAATACCGGATTGGTGGCACCGCTTGGGGATGTTCAGGAGAGCTGAGAGCTTGGGAGAGAGGGAGAGAAGAGGGGTTTGAAATGTCCCAGAGGCAAACAGGCTTTGAAAGGTGCCCTTCTCCCTGGTGATGCTCCCATGCAGGACCTGGGGAGCTGGTGAGGCTCTTGTGAGGGAGCATCACAAACACAGTTATCAAACCCCAGCCCAAGGAGGGCTGGGGAACCCCGGTGCTTCAGCAGCCTCGAGGGAGGAACCTGGAGCAGGGAATGAGGCTACAGGGAGGCTGTCCTGATTCTGGAGGCTCCCAGGTGGTTTAGGGTGCAAGATCAGCTCCTTCCAAGCCACCCTTGCTGCACAAGAACCCTCCTGCTCCTGAGCAGCAACCAGTGCAGTGACAGCAGCATGAGGGAGAGTGTGACAGCAAGGTCACCATTCCCACTGCTGGGAATGTCACTCCCTGCTCCAGAGAGCCTGACCAAGCCCATACCTGCACGTTCCTGTTGAGGCTGATGGCGGGGAAGAAGAGACCCTCCAGGTTCTCAAAGGCCACGGGCCCTTGCTGGTCCTCGTTGATGGAGAAGGTCAGAGTCCTCCTGGTCAGATCCAGCAGCACTCCCACCGTGGCGCCTTTCGTGATCCCGCCCTCGGTTCTGTGCGGGGAAAAGGCTCAGTGGCCCCTGGGCTCCTGGCTTGGGCCGTGGAGATCAAGGACTGATGATGGTGAACACCAGGAGCCAGGCCATGACCTGCTCCCATCCCAGCCATGCTCATCATTCCCTGGGAACCTCCTCCTCTACCCTCCCATGGAGCTGCTCTCCTCTTGCCTTGATGTTCCCCAAGGAAAAGCCACCCTGAGAGCAGCTACAGCCACACAACCATGGGGGAAAGCAGGTGGGACTGTGGAGCAAAGCCACACCAGAACCTGCTGATCCACCAGGGAAAGGCCTGCAGGAAGGTGACCCCAGCCTGTCCCCAAGCAAAGTCCCCAGTCCCACGTGGGACACGAGCAGTAGCTCAGGGATCAAGGCAAATGTTGCTGCAGGACTTGCAAGGATTTGGCTGTTACTGGGAAGGGAATGCCAAGAGGAAGAGCCAGCATGGAAAAAGTGGTGGCAGGGAGAGAAGGAACACTGAACAAGGCAGCACCAAGCAGGCAGGGCCTGATCCCCCCTCGGGGAAGGGCACATCCTCCAACAGGTGACCAGGATTGATGTCACCCTCCCCATGGACACGTGTAGGTGCCACTCTCAAAGCCACAGGCTCTTTGGGCTGTGGTGTCCGGGGAAGCCCCTGTCCCTGCCTGATGCAGTTCCTTTGGGGGGGATCCCTGGGGGACCCCTAAGCTGTGTGTTCCCTGGCAGCAGCAGGCAGGCAAGGAGACTCCACACAGCTTCTGAGGTGCTCATTAGCTGAGGGTTTGTTGGAGCAGCAGGGTTTGTGAGGGAGAAGGGGGAAAAGGGAAGGGAGGCAGAGAGAGGGAGAGCCTGGGGAGCAAAGGGCCAAGAGAGAGTCTGTGGTCTCCCCCCACAGCTTAACAGGAAGATTCAAAGTGGGCACAGAACAAGCCTTGGGCCAATGGGATTACGGACCCATGACACTCCAGGGGAGGATCACAGGCTTGGAATAAACCTGTACACCTGAGACAGAGCGTACCATCGAACTAAACTGCACCACCAGAGCTGCCCACCTACCTGTTGGTGTGGGAGTTGTTGTGCATGAACCAGCTGCGGTTGTTGTCCACGTACATGGCCCAGGCCTTGTCGTCCTTGCCCAGCATGGCGTCCTTGAGGACGTCGATGCGCGCCACGCCGAAGGCCGGGTCGGGGTGGTTGTCGTAGCGGTCGATGGACAGCTCCCAGTAGTGGAGCCCTTTGGAAAAGCCCGTTTTGCCCAGCACCACCCTGTCATCGTAGCTGTTGCAGGTGACAGTCAGGTTGTCATTGGAAAAGATGATGTCAGCGTGGGCAGAGGAGGGGTCGAAAGAAAACCAAGCAACTGGAACACACAAACAAGATGGGGTTAGCGCGGTGGGGACGCGCCGGGGCCGCGGGGAGCGACACGGACGGGGCATGCTGCATGCAGGACACGGAGCTTCCACCACGGAGGGACAACTGCCACCACGGAGGGACAACTGCCACCACGGAGGGACAACTTCCACCACGGAGGGATGCTCTGAGCTCCTGCAGCTGCCAAGTGTGCCTGAGGTTTTATGGCCAGGATTTGGAGGAGTTTTGCTCTTGCTGCTCCATGGTTCCCAATGTCTCAGCTCGTGAGCCTGCAGGATCCTCAAGGCCTCCTAAAATTTGGCCCTCACAGGAGATGTGATCCTCATGTCCAGGCTCTAACAGAATTATGGGATTGTGGAAGGGTTTGGGTTGGAAGGGATCTTAAAGCCCATCTTGTTCCAACCCCTGCCATGGCAGGGACACCTTCCACTATCCCAGGTTGCTCCAAGCCCTGTCCAGCCTGGCCTGGAACATAACTTACTCTCAGGACCAAGTGTTATCAGTTTGCAGAATCAGGTCGGTGTGGGAAGGGAACTGAGGATCAGCAGATAAACTCTGTGTGTGTATTTAAGGGCTGTTTTTGGGAACCAAAAGCACACACAAAGGTCTTCATTTACTGAGTCACACAAAGAAACCTCCCTGCCAAGCAACGAGCCACACCTAAGACAAGAACTTATGGGAAGGCTGGAAAATGCCCCAAAACCTCCAGGATTCCATAGGGCTGCTGGTTTGAATGCACAGGACTTGGTTACTGCAAATCTGACAGACACAGTGTCACGTCCTCGACAAGACACAGGGACAGGGAGTCATTCACAAGCCACCAGCCCGGTTCCCCAGGTGGTTTCCTCCAGCTGAAAACGTGAACTGACACATCCAACAAAACACTCTGGCGGCTTGAAAAACAAAACCACTCGTGTGAGACTGGTTGACTCTGGTTTATTGGAAGGTTCCACAGGACAGCTGCCATGCACGCGGCCGCCCCGCGCTCCCCGCGCCGCGCACGGCGGTGCCGTACCTGCCACCATTTTTTTAATGTCAACTGTGGTCATTCCCAGGGAAAGGCATGCAGGAGAGAAAACAGCACGTCAGGTTGGGCAGGGGAGAGGAGGAGAAACCATTCCTGCTTGTCCGTGACTCCAGCCAGAGCATGGGTCTGTTGGCATTTTGCACCAAGGTGGGGCGAGAGGCGCGAGGATGGGCTGGGGCCGTGAGAGGGTGCGGGGTGAGGAGGGAATCCCACAGGGCTGCAGGCTCCTTCTCCCAGGGGAATGAGCAGGACTGGCCCTGCAGACAGTCTCAAGAGGACAGGCAAGCAGCAGCCACCTTGCTTTAATTAGCTGCAAAGGGGCTAATTGCATCCACGGCATTTGGCCCATGTTCAAGTGCCTTAATGAGCAGGGATATGTACTGAGAATCATGGAATCACGGAGTGCTTTGGGTTAGAAGGAACCTTAAAATTCATCCTGTTCCACCCACTGCCATGGGCAGGGACACCTTCCACTGTCCCAGGTGGCTCCAAGCTGGCCTTGGACACTTCCAGGGATCCAGGGGCAGCCACAGCTGCTCTGGGCACCCTGTGCCAGGGCCTCCCACCCTCCCAGCCAGGAATTCCTTCCCAATATCCAACCTAACCCTGCCCTCTTTCAATTTAAAAGAGGAGGAGAGCAGAAGGATCAGTTCTCAATTACAGGGCCATTTCCAGAGCACTGACATCAGGCTTCCCTTTAAAACCATTTGAGAGAAAACCAAAATGCCTTTACATCATCCAGCCACCGTAACTTCTCCAAATTTGCCTCCTGCCCAGGGCAGTGGTGGAGTTCCCATTCCTGGAGGGATTTAAAAGCCTTGCAGATGTGGCACTTGGGGACATGGCTCAGTGGTGGCCTTGGCAGTGCTGGGGAATAGACTCGGTCTTAGAGGGCTTTTCCAACCTCAACAATTCCATGATTCTGTCACATCCAGGAGTGCTCTGCAAGCAGGGTATGAGCTTAAGAAGCGCTGCTCAGTCACCAAAGAAAAGATAAAAAAGCAAAAAGAATAAAAAGAACAAAGCAACAGGCAGTAGGTGCCAGTTAATTGTAATTAAGATACTTGCCTAATTGGGAGTAAGGCGATCCTTGTGTGTCAAAATTGCATCCTATAAAGAGATACTACATTTCACACATCACAGCTAAGGAACAACAACCTCCTGACAAACACTCTGAGCATTTCATTGTTAATTAAGCATCCAGCAGCCACGGGAGGCCTGATTCATTAAAAGCCAGAGGGCACGGAGAGAGGTGGCAAACACAGCCTGGGAGTTTGAGCGTGGACTGTATAAAGTCTGACTGCTCAGGATGCCAAATTATTCTGCTTTTCTCCAGAAAAAAAGGCAGGAAATTTTAGCCTTGGTGGAGTATCTTGGCTGCTTGGTAAAGATTGTCTAAACTGACTGAAAAACCACTTCTTGAAGGACAGGGATGGAGGAAAAGGCAGATCCTGGTGGGTCTGGGTGGGAGTGGAAATGAGAAGGGGATCCCCAGGGGCTGACATCTGCCTCAGACCCCAAAGGGCTGCAGCTTCATCAGCTGCAAGGGCAGGGTGTGCTGGGGTGCCCTTCATGCTCCTGTGCCTGACTGCTGGCTGCAAGCACCTCATGGGAGCCAGGGACTGATGCAGGAGCTTGTCCTGACCTAGGGGCTTGTCCTGATCCAGGAGCTTGCCCTGATCCAGGAGCTTGTCCTGACCTAGGGGCTTGTCCTGATTCAGTTTTTCCTGACCTAGGGGCTTGTCTTGATCCAATTTTTTCTTACCTAGAAGCTTGTCCTAATCCAGGAGCTTGTCCTGATCCAGGGGCTTGTTTTGACCTAGGGGCTTGTCCTGTTCCAGGAGGTTTTCCTGACCTAGGGGCTTGTCCTGATCCAGAAGCTTGTTCTGACCCAGGGGCTTGTCTTGATCCATGAGCTTGCCCTGACCCAGGAGCTTGTCCTGACCTAGGGGATTGTCCTGATCCAGGAGCTTGTCCTGGTCCAGGAGCTCATCCTCACCAGGAGGAGACACCAACACAAGCCCTGTGCTGGCGCTGTGTGGGACAGCACTCACAAAGGGCGCTGGATTTTAGGGCCACCCCTGCCCAGCTCTGTGCCTGGATTTTAGGGCCACCCCTGCCCAGCTCTGTGCCTGGTTCCCCCCTCCTGCCCTGGGCATTGGTGGGAAGGCACCTGGCTGTGGTCGTGCTCCGTGCTGTGCCAAGAGGCTCCTCCTGAGGCTGCTTTAATGAATCCTGCCCCGTGTCCCGACTCCAGCACCGCTTCTCCCGGTCTCTGCGCATCGCTGCGCTCCAGCTCTCACGAGGGACACACAGACCCTGTTGTGGCTTTCAGGACCCCGTTTTTCCCTGTCCCCCCACCCCACAGTGGGGCTGCAGAAGGCCCAAGATGCACACACGGGTTTGGCTCACGGGCAGCACGGGAGGGTCCCGGAACCCCGGACACAAAGGAAGGAACGTCCGTAACAAAACAGCGTTGGAAGCCATCAGCTCACAGCAGCACGATGAGAAATCAAACATAAAAAGCACAAAGAAAAGAAAGTTTGCAGGGTCCCACCCCCCCCAGTTATTCTGGCAAGGGTCATGCTGCAGCATTCCTCATTCCGTGTTATGGGATGGAAGTCAAACAATCGGGGGCCCCCATTCTTCCAGGGCTTCCACCGGAGCAAGCCGGGAGTGAACGCCTTTGGCGTGGTGTACATCCAGAGTGGTGGAAGAATCAGGGCCCAGGATCTTTAGCAACAGAAGATGTGCAAAGATTGGTTAGAAAACAGCTCTGAGATACCCCTGTGCCTGTGGCTCCTTTCTGGCTGCCCAAATCCATCCCTCACTCTGCCGGACCTGCCTCCATCCCAGCACAGCCCGCGACTCCAGGCACACGGATCCGAGCTCGTGTGGGGCTGCCAGGCCACAGAGGCATCACAGGGGTGGTGTCCTCTGCTCTGCAGGAAACAGGGCTTTGGGATGGGCACATCTGGGTTGGAAAAGCTGAGCCCAGTGCTCAAAGCCCTAAGAGCCCACGTCTCCAGGTCCTAAGTCAGGCTGTGAGCCGGAATCACAGAATCCCAAACTGGTTTGGGTTGCAGGGGACACAAATCACCTCATTCCACAAATCACCTCATTCCACACCCCTGCTGTGGGCAGGGACACCTTCCACTATCCCAGGCTGCTCCAGCCTGGCCTGGGACAGACACTTCCAGGGATGGGGAGTCCTCAGTCTCTCTGAGCAACAAGCCAGACCCTGCATCCAGACTTGCTCCTCTCCTAAGAGGGGTCTAGATTAAATCAACCAAACTCATTTCACAGACCAAATCTCCCAGCAGAGGCTGCATTTCCTGGTTGTGCTCAGAAAGAAAAGCATGGGGATATTCCCCAGGTTTCACCCAGGGAATGCCTTTTCTGATTAACCCTTGACACAAGCTCAACACAAACCAGAAATGAGGAATCTTCTAGAGGAAAGTGTCCCTGCCCATACCGGGAGGTTGGAAGCTTTAAGGTCCCTTCTAACCCAACCCATTCAGGGATTTAGGACCACCAAAGGGCTCAGCCTTGCCAAGAGCAGCACCCAGGTAAGGAATGACTGTGCTGCTCTCAGCCCACACCTGAAACACCCCAGGAGAAGCACACCACTGACCCCCCCTGGGCGGCAGGAGCAGGCCACTGACAAACAGAAAGAATTCCCACTGCCGTCTGCATGTCATGGCAAAAACAAACACAACGGAACAGAACAAACAGAGAGTTTGGAGATGCCCAGAAGCACAGACCAAGAGGCAAGGCCAGAGGTGCTCAGCTCACCGGCTGAATTCAGGGACTGTAAGGAAGAATGCAAGCTCAGCTGGTGGGCCGAAGATCTTAGCTCAAAGTAGGATCTCCCCGAGAAGCTGGGTTGCAGGTTAAGGGTGGAGGAGAAAGGACTCATTCTACGAAGCTGCGATCTTTCCAAAGGCACTGGAAAAGGGAGGGTCTGCTCTTCTGACTGCGTGTCTAAACGTAAGATGAAGGCAAACTGCACATCAGACATGGGCTCTCTGCCGGGCAGAGAGCAGCAAACAGCTCTGAGGGATGCCTGTGCCTCTGGGGATCTCTCACTGCCCAGCCCCAGCGCAGGGCAGAGCACAGAGCCTGCTCCGTGGCAGGGCAGGAATGGCTGGTGCTGGGCAGCCCAGAGAGACCCTTCAGGGCAGCCTGGCAGCAAGGAAAACATGTTCATCTTTCCAAGCGTCCCCGTGACAAATTCAAAAATTCAGCTGGCTTTCTGTAAAGGGTGGGGGGTTCTGCATCTCTTCACAGCAATGCACCTAAAAAAATCCACAGGTTACCATGCACACGTCCCACCGTGCTTTAACACATCCCAAACCTTTTCCCAGGGGTGGGAAACCCAGCTGGTGACATTTTGCAGGGCTGTGCTAAGCTCCATCACCCTAAGAACCACCAAGCACCCACCTTACTCAAGGGTTGTTCGGGAGGTTGTGTTCTTGGTATCCCTTTGTACCTGTCAAAACACATCTGAGCCTTACAGCAAGAATGTAACCTGTGGGATTCACAGCAAAAACGTCAGAGCAGAGGGAACCTCTTGGGTCATCGCTTTCTCTGTTCCCTGCTACCACAGTCACCTCCCACAGTTTCTTCCCTAACCTCTTCCAGGATTGTGTTAACATGAAAATGTAGGATCCACCATCCACACACTCACACTGCATCCCCCAGCCTTGCCAGCTGTGCTGTGAGAATGGATTGAGCTGGGAATTGTGTTAAAACAGATAAAAAGGGAACATTTCTTGGCATGGTGGGCTGTAACTTCTGCAACTCGCCGCTGCTGTGGCCCAGGCTGTGGAAGCAAAGGGTGTCAGTGGGGTCAGAGGAGGTAAATTATTGCACAACAGCCAATAAACAGAGCTCAAAGTTTGTTTATTAGTTTGGCTTCTAACCCTACCAGGAGTGAGAGGAACTACTACCACGAGTAGCTGTGCTCATGGCTCTCCCTGATCAGCCCCTCACACCCCTGAGGCTCCCTGCAGGCTGAACCCCCTGGGGCTGCTCACCCTTCCCAAAAGCTGCTGGGTGAAAGCCCTGGTTGCTGCTCAGGATGGTCAGAATTTAAAGCTGGGCTCCAGATGAGGAGCTGGGCTTGAAAGAAAAGGTTCTGGTGCTTGGCTTGGCTGGGGAAGGGAGGAGGAAGCTCTGGGCCTGGAGAGAAGCCTGGGAGGCACCGCTGAGCTCCATTCTCCATCTCCACCTGGAGTGAGCTGGTTCTTCATCCTGACACCCAGAGCATGGGAAGAGGTCAGCAGGAGTCTGGCCAGAGGCCAGGAGATCCGCTGGATGAGGGAAAACCAGGAGAGCAGGGGCTGCCCAGCTCAGGGAGGAGGAGGAGGAGGCTGGGAGAGACCCCAGGGCAGCCAAGCAGGGCTGCCCCCAGCCCAGCTTTGGGACACGTCTGTGCCCTGGGTCACCTTTTTCTTCCAGACTCACTTCCCATCCCACAGATGAGCTTCATTCAGGAGCTGGAGAAACAGAGGTTAAGGCAGAGCCTTGGGCTAAGATGTGACAGAACACAGGGATCGTGTGGAACAGCCCCAAATCAGCTCAGGAGGGGCCACAGTCCAAGGGAAGGATGTCACCTTCCACCCTCGCTGCCCCTTGGCTGTGCTGGGGACGGGGATCTTCATCCCTGGGAAGCCCCAGCACATGGAAGGGCTCAGGAGCTCAGACCTCCTCCCAGCCTTGTCCTGCCGGTGGCACCAGGAGCCAGCTCTGAAGAGCGACCTGCCACGGTTTCCTTTGGGATGAGCAGAAGGGGCCTCTCCCACGGGCTGGGAAGATGTTCCTGCTGCAGATTCCTGCCTGTGCTGCCTTCCCATGGGATTTTCCACCTGGCTGCTGTGGCTGTTTGGCTGGGCAGCACCTGCAGAGCCCCAGCCACATCCCCTTCTTCTCATCCTGGCTCTCTTCAGATGCTGAACCCTGCAAGAGCTTTTGCTCCCCACTACCCTCTGCTCACAGAAAGCAGAGGAAAGGCTTCAGTTCCCTTCCACAGGCTGCAGATGAAGAGCTCATGGGCCAGAACTACAAACCAGCTCTCCAGCACCCGAATTCCTCACTTACAGCAGGACAGCCAGAGATTCAGAGCAGTTCAGAGAGATTCTCCCTTCACATCGAGCCTGACCCTTTTTTGTCCTCTCTTCCCACACAACCACTTTGCAGGAAGCTGCAGAGCTTGGCTGAAGGGAAAAGCTAAGCCCACTTCAGACAAAATAGCTCTTAAGAAGGGCTGATGGTGCTGTAAAAGGCAGGAATAAAAGCCTAAGCCAGGGCTGTGATGTGCTCCATTCACAGTCACTGCGATATCCGGAAGCTGCACACACAGATGTGATTTATTTCTCTTTCAATCCAAAAGAGCTCAGGCAGCCTCTAAGAGCACAAAATGCTCCAGGCCCGTTTGACTTTTTCTCCCTGCTTTTTTATTTTTTTTTGCTGGAATAACAAATGCAAGAGCTCGTTCAAGTGAAAAGGCTGAATGAATGCAGCCAAGGAGATGGAACTTCTCCTTGGTGGCACAGCCCTGCTGGGACCACAAGCAGCTATTTTCCCCCAGATTCCTTTGTGTGTTGGAGCTGGGCTCAAGGTGAGAACACCTCTGAGAGGCCATCAAAGCTGGGAAGATCACAGAGGGCACCCTGAAACTCCTGGCTGGGACAACGTAAAGCCCAGCTGGTTTTGATGAGGAAATTGTGCCTCAAATGCGTCGTGCGAGGCACAAAGGAGATGAGAAGTCAAAGCTCTGCTGTCTCCTGCTAAGGCTGGAGTGGGAGCTGTTGACCTGCAGGCTTTGGGAGCTCCTGGCCAAGCTGGCACGGGGCTGGATGCAGCTCATCCCCTCCCTGGATCTCCAGGAGGAACTTCTGCGGCTCCTGTGCTGCTGGTGCTCAGTTTGCAAACAGGCACTGATGTGCCAAGGCCTCTGTGCTGTGCCCCCTCCCTGCCCCTCCTGTGAGAAGCTGGTCACAGTTTTGCTGTCTGCTCTGGCTCTGAATGAATCCCATTCCTTGCTGAGCTGCCCTTTCCAAACTGGAATGGTGATCTGCAGGCAGCAAGGGAAACCAGCTTAATTTCTCTAACAGAACCAAGCTTGCTCTGCTTTTGTCTTCTATTTCTTCAGCAGAAATCCCATTTTTCTCCTTGCTGAAAGCCCCCAGGGCTGCTCTGTGGCTCTCCCCTTCCTTCCACCCCCAGCAGCCCCACAAGCTGTGTGTGTTCCCCTCCGATCCCAGCTGCTGTGAAAAACCCTCACACAGCTTGGAAAAGAGAGATTTCCATCTGGGAGCAGGGAAAGGGGATTGCAGCAAGCGTGGAGAGCTCCCAAAGGAGGGTTTTGTGCCTGGCTGTGGGGCAGCAGACGTGCTGGGGGGGGCTGATCCCTTCCTGCCCAGCTGCAGCTCCCCACTCCCACCTCGGAGCCAGCCCTGCCCCTCTCCACCTGCACGGCAGGAATAAACCCATTTTCCACAATGGATTAAGTGCCTGGTGTGACAAATGTACTTAAAGCCAGGCAGGGAGATCCCCCTGCAGCCTGCAAGGGAGTGTTTGATATTCCGACTGGGTGTGGGGGTGATGCAGACGATGCTGCAGGGCTCCTGTGCTTCCCTGGCTCTGGAAGGACAGCAGGACACCAAAACTCTGCTCCATAGCCCCTCTGCTCCCTGCCCTGCCCTGCCAGGCCTGCATCCTGTGCTCATGGCACTGTGCAGGAGCAATGCTGGCAGTGTTGGGCCCAATGGAAACATCTGAGCTTCCCTTTCGTGTCACATCACCCCAGATTTAAACACCTCCCTTCACAGAGAGCAGCAGGCACAACTTCCCAAGGACCTGTCCTGGGAAATGCAGTGAGAAACCTCAGGGAAGAAGAGAAAACAATTCTTATCTCTATTCACTGCTCCTGTTGTTTTTTGCACATGTGGAATGTGTCAGGAAGATTGTTTACCTGAAGGGATTTGGTAGTTGGACTCTGGTGATGGTTGTTTATATTTATGTTAATTAACCAATCACTCCAAGCTGTGTTCTGGCTGGCTCAGACAGTCACGGGTTTTTCTTTAGTATAATATAAAACGTGAGGATAGTTTTCTTTAGTATGGTATCTGTTTTGTATAGTGTTAATAATATATTAGTATTTGTAATATAGACTATATGTATTATATATTCTATATTACTAATACTATTCTATAATACAGAATAATTATATATATATATTAGTAATATAGAATAGCTTAACACAGCAACTGCTCAGCGTTCTGAATCATGGGGTCAGATCCCAATCACTCCCAGAGCCCGGGGTCACCCTGCACTCCCCACTGCCCCTGTGCCTGCCCAGAGAGCACAGGGAGAGGCTGAGAGGGAGCCCCTGGCTCGGCTGGAGGCTCCTGCCCCAGCTGTGGCCCAGGTCAGCGCCGGTGCTGCGGCAGGGGCGGCTCAGGGAGGGCTGCAGGAGCCGGGCTGGGCTCTCCGGGGCCGCGTCCAGGCCGGTCCTTACCCTCGGAAGTCTGCAGCACCAGGGTCTTGCTGTAGGGGCTGACTCCTGACTTGTTGAAGGCCTTGACACGGGCACTGTAGGTGCTGTTGAAGTGCAGCCCATCCACTGTGCACATGGTCTCCTTGCCCACGTACACCTCCTGCAAGAAAAGGCTCCTGTCAGTGCCAGGGCTGGGCAATGCCACTGACACATTGCATGGAAAATCCTTTCCTTAGGATCTCTTCTCCTGAGAAGCTGAGAGGCCTCAGGAACAAAATGTAAACAATGGTTATCTGCTGCTGTGGGATGCAACAGGTGCATCTGGGATTGGTGCATGTTGGTTGTTTCTAATGAATGGCCAATCACAGCCCAGCTGGCTCAGACTCTCTGGTCAGTCACAGGATTTTATTATCATTCCATTCCCTCCCTTCCTTTCAAGCCCTCTGATGAAATATTTTCTTCTATTCTTTTAGTATAGTTTTAATATATCATATACTTTTAATATAATGTATTAATTAATATAATTAATGTATTAATATATAATATACTATAATGTAATATACTATACTATACTATACTATACTATAATACCATACTATACTATAATATAATATACTATACTATACTATATAATATACCATATAATATACTATAATATAATATAATATAATATAATATAATATAATATAATATAATATATATAATATAATATAATATAATATAATATAATATAATATAATATAATATAATATAATATAATATAATATAATATAATATAATATAATATAATAAATATAATAATAATATAATATAATATAAATATAATATAATATAATATAATATAATATAATATAATCAATATAATATAATGAAAATGTAATATGATAGTCAGAAACATCATCTCCTCATCTCTTCCCTGGGAGCCCTGTGAACCCCACCCCAGGGAACAGCCTGGCACAGCTTGGGGGGCACAGGATCCCGGCTGGGCATCCCTGGGGGGCTGGGGAGGGCCGAGGCTGAGCAGGGTGGGGTTTGCTCCCTGGGCTGCAGCACCAGCAGGAGCTGGGGGGGTTCTGCCCCTCTGCTCTGCTCAGCCGGGATCCCAACCTGGAGCTCTGCCCCCAAATCTGGGGTCGCAACATCAGGAGGAGGTGGAGCTGCTGGGGAGAGTCCAGAGGAGGCCATGGAGATGCTCCAAGGGCTGGAGCCAGGCTGGGAGAAGAAAAGGCTCCAGGGAGAACTCAGAGCCCCTGGCAGGGCCTGAAGGGGCTCCAGGAGAGCTGGAGAGGGACTGGGGACAAGGGATGGAGGGACAGGAGCCAGAGGGCAGGGATGGGAGGGATTTTGGGGATGAGTATCACCAGCAGCAAGCACTGACCTTGCTCTCCCCACACCCATCCTGCTGCTCCCTTCCCTCCAGGTCCCACCCCTGTCACCTCTGCTGTGCCTCAGCCCTGCCCTGGCACTGCCTGAGGTCACTGTGGGTAAATTCAGAGAGCCACGGGCTGGTCCTGTGCCCGCTCTCCGTGGATGTGAACACGCCAGGATAATTATTGGCGTGTTGGATCAGAGAAAAATCCTATTTTAATTGTGTAATTACAGCAATTTAAAAGCCCTCAGGCCTTAAACACCTCTGCTTGCTGGCAGCTGGCAAACCATGAGGCTTTCATGGCAATTAGCCTGCCTTGCATGAAATATTCAGCAATCTAAAAATATGGACTTTTATGGAATGGTTTGGGTTGGAATGGACCTTAAAAACCATCTTGTTCCACCTCTTGCCATGGCAGGGACACCTTCCACTGTCCCAGGCTGCTCCAAGCCCTTTCCAACCTGGCCTTGGACACTGCCAGGGATCCAGGGGCAGCCACAGCTGCTCTGGGTAACAAGAGCTTCAAACTTTGAGATTCCAAGTCAACTTGGCCACTGGAAAGGCATTTGCACCCCCTGAAATCACCCTGTACCCCAAAACCCCACAGCTTGTCTGCACCAACCCAGCAGGGAAGAGGGGACTTGCAAAAAAAAAAAGAAAAAACGAGGACAAATCCTGTGGCAGAGAACCCCTGGAGGCAGAACATCCCCCCAGATCCCATGTCAGGGGATCCCTGGAGGCAGAACATCCCCCCAAATCCTGTGTCAGGAATCCCTGTGGGGAGAGCATCCCCCAAATCCCATGGTAGGGAATCCCTGGAGGCAGAACATCCCCATAAATCCCATTGTAGGGAATCCCTGGAGGCAGAACATCCCCCAAATCCCATTGTAGGGAATCCCTGGGGGCAGAACATCCCCCAAATCCCATGGCAGGGAATCCCTGGAGGCAGAGCATCCCCCAAATCCCATGTCAGGAGTCCCTGGAGGCAGAACACCCCCCAAATCCCATGTCAGGAGTCCCTGGAGGCAGAACATCCCCCAAATCCCATGTCAGGAGTCCCTGGAGGCAGAACATCCCCCAAATCCCATGTCAGGAGTCCCTGGAGGCAGAGCATCCCCAAATCCCAAAGTCCCTGGAGGCAGAACACCCCCAAATCCCATGTCAGGAGTCCCTGGAGGCAGAGCATCCCCCAAATCCCATGTCAGGAGTCCCTGGAGGCAGAACACCCCCCAAATCCCATGTCAGGAGTCCCTGGAGGCAGAACATCCCCCAAATCCCATGTCAGGAGTCCCTGGAGGCAGAACATCCCCCCAATCCCATGTCAGGGAACCCCTGGAGGCAGAACATCCCCATAAATCCTGTGTCAGGGAATCCCTGGTGGCAGAACATCCCCCCAAATCCCATTTCAGGGAGTCCCTGGAGGCAGAACCCCTCCCGGACACGCACCCTGAACTGGCCGCCGTTGCCATCGTCCAGCTCCAGGATGTATCCCCTCCACCTGCACGGTGGACAGCGGGGGCTGCTTCCAGGACAGGGTGGCGCTGTTGTTGTGGGTGCAGCACTCCTCCAGCTGCAGGATCGGCGGGGCCGGCACTGGGGACGAGACTAATCACCAATTAGTGCAATTAGTGCCACCCTGGGGGATGCAGGGTGCAGTGACTGCCCGGGTGAGGGGCAGCAGGAAGGATTTTTCTCCCGCTGCATTCCTCCCCCCCTTGCCAGCCTGGTGAAGCTTTTCTGCTTTATTCCCATTTTCTAATTGATTTTGGGGAATTATGGCAGCACAATGTGCCCGTTTTGAGCTGCCTGGACCTTTCATGGAGCCAGCCCCAAACCTGGGACAATTCTCCCACAGGTTCTGGGCTTATCTACAGCCCTGCTCTTCCCTTCAATGAATCCACTGCAACAAAACTTGGGGGCTGAGCACCCCCTTTGGCTGCCATCAGCTGCACATGGGGCAGAAAGCACTGCCAGGGATTTTCCTGCTGTGTTTGGGCATCCCCACGTGTGTCCCACAGCCCAGTCCTGCTCTGAAAAGCAAGGGAAGAGTGACAGGGAGATGTCCCCTGACACACCTCTCAAAGAGCTGCTCGTCCACCATCCTCATCCTCACTGCCCAAAGTGACAAGAGCCATTGGAAGCAGACATGGAGAAGCCAGACAAGATGGGGAGGAGCCATGGATGCCTGGGAAAAAGCTGGATTTGCCCAGCATTCACCCTCTGTGACTCCTCCACCTCCTGGGCTGCATCCTCCAGGCTGGCAGTGGGTGTGGGATGCCCTGGGACTGCTCTTTATTGAGGCCTCAGGTGTTGCCCTCCCTCCCCTGGTGCTGTGACACAGATTTGGGATGCAAACCCAAGCTCCTGCAAGTCTACAAAACCAACAGCTGATTTCCACAGCCAGGCTGAGCTGGGAGGAGGAGGAGGAGGGATTTGATAAGAGGAGGGTGGGCGGCTGAACCAGCAGCAGATTTGCTCTTATTAATTAAAAATAACCCTCTGGGCTAAATTGCAGGAAGGGAGGGCAGGAACACAGGGATGTGAAACAGCAATCCAGCCCTCCCTGGGTTTGCTACCCAAAAATATTCCTGACATTTCAGATGAACAGCCTGGCTGAAGGAAGAGCGAGCACGGGCAGCTCCTCACTGCCACCAGCACCATCAGCTGAGGATGCTCCTTGTGGTGACAGAGAGGAGAGTGGCCAACGTCCTGCCTGTCCCTGGCCACCGAGACACCCTGGGGTGGGCACACAGCTCCTGGGCCAGCAGTTCCAGCTGTGGTGGGGAGGAAGAGCAGTGCCAGAGCTGCAGCTGGTTGGTGGCTGAAGGTCCAGGCCAGGCTCAGTGTCCTCCTGAGCTCCCTGTGCCACAGCCCCTCTGCAGCTCTGTCAGCTTCCCTGGGCTTCCCAAACCCCAAATTCCTCATGGGCTGCAGCAGCCCTTGGTGGGACAGGAGAAGGAGCACAGGGGGAAGGGGGAAGAGCAAGGAAATAGAGAAAAATGGAAGTGGAATGGAATGGAATGGAATGGAATGGAATGGAATAGAATAGAATAGAATAGAATAGAATAGAATAGAATAGAATAGAATAGAATAGAATAGAATAGAATAGAATAGAATAGAATAGAATAGAATAGAAAGCCAAAATGATGATCTAAACCAACAGGCAGGTGGGGGAGGAAGGGCAGAGCCCAGGCTAGGTGACCTGGCTCTGTTTGCAGGGACATCTGCTCTGTGACAGATGCTGCTGAGCACGGGGATGTGAGGAGAGGTTTGGGAAAAGCCTTGTGCTGCTCTCAAAAGAGAGGTCCCAACCTGCAGAGCCCTTTTCAATGCAATAACAACTTTGTCAGAGCACTTTTTAATGCACTAGTAAATTTTTAATGCAGTAGGAGTGCTTTTCCAGGCAAAGCCAAACCCCTGGCACCCTGCTCTGGCAGATGCCCAGGGATCCAAGACAGAGAGGCAGATGGTTGGCCCAGGGATGCAAAACCCACAGGAATGGGCACAGCTCTGGGTCTGGGGTGCCCAGTCCTGCTGGGAGGTTGCTGGATTAGGCCCTTTTCTGACCCAGAGATGGGTCTAAAAACTGAGAGGCCTTTTAAAACTTTTATTCAATTTTCAGTCTCATGAGAAGGGTGAGACAATACAGATGTTATAATTTACACCATTATAATTAGAAGCCACCTATTTCCTAATTACAATACACTATAAGTGTTTCTTGGCCTATCAGCTTTTGCCACACCATGCTCAAATGCCTTAAAGCCAATCATTTACAATTACCCCTGTGGGTCCTACTATAATACACCTTTCATTGTTCTCCAAAGTATTTAGTTTAATTAGTTTGATTTGCAAAGCCATCCTTTGAAACTTGTTTTTAGTTCTACTTTTCTCTTAACAATCTTTGTCTTTTTCTAAGTCAGCATTTCTCATCTCAAAGTTTCCATACACATGCACTCTATGTCAGCCTTCTGTTAAGCTTGGAGAATTCTCTACAAATTCATTTCTCACAGGAGGTGAGAATCTCCCCTTTTCTGCCCTTCCCCTGGGATGAGCTGCCTGGCAGCTCCCAGCAGGAGCAGAGCTGAGCTTTGGGAAGTGTCCTGGATTGCCAAGCAAATTGTTTTGTTTGCCATCTGCATGGCAGCTGTCTTCTGTCCATTGGGGAGTTTTTCTTTATCTCTTACACAGCCACTCCTCCCTCTGGGCAGACACCTGCTGATAACAGCCATGGAATGTCCCTGCATGGCTGATAAGAACTGCAGCATCCCACTGGGAGATGTGAGCCCAGAGGGAGGAGCCAAGCATTCCTGCCTGGATAGAATCTGGAGGTTCTGGAACACCAGCACGGCTTCTGCACTGGATTGCCCAGAGGAACAGCAGCTGCCTCTCCTTCCCCTGGACCTTCAGAGGCAGAGACTGCACCCTTGTCCAGGATCCCTGCTCCAGCAGAACCAGCCCTGACCCTGCAGGAGGGCTGAGCCACAATTCCAATGGCACTGCTGCCAGCACCCTGACCCACAGGGTGTCAGGCTGGGTTCTGACTCTGGCAGTGCTGGTTTAGTTACTGCATTGTTTATTTTATCCTTTTATTTTCTTCCCTATTAAAGAACTGTTATTCCTGCTCCCATATTTTTGCCTGAGAGCCCCTTAATTTAAAATTTATAGCAATTTGGAGGGAGGGGTTTTACATTTTCCATTTCAGGGGAGGCTCCTGCCCTCCTTAGCAGGCACCTGGCTTTCCAAACCCAGGCAGGAAGGCACTGGAAAGATCCTTACCTTTCATCTGCACGAAGTCCAGCTGGTGGATGGACTGGAGCAGAGGGGCATTGTCCAGGTTCAGGTCGAAGTCTGTGGTCATGCGGGGGGTGAGCGTCCCCTTGCCCCACTGGTCCTCGGTCATGTGCACCCTCCTGATGAGAGCATCCGAGATCTGCAGGGCAGGAGCAGCCTCAGCTGCCGTGGGGGTGTCCCATGCCTTGTCCCCACCCTGCTGTCCCCGTCCCTCTGCCTCCCAGGCTGAAGGCTGGGATGTCACACGAGGTTTCCAGCATCACTCTTCCTTGCAGACTGGGCAGGAGCAGGGAACCCTGGAGTGCTGGGTGCTATTTAATGGCAGGCTTTAGTGCTAAAGTGTTGGAAAACCCCAGCTTTACAGAGATGGGGCAACTGAGAGAGGTTTTAAAAGATTTTATTCCCTTATCAGTCTCGTAGGAGGGTGAGACACAACAGATGTAAAACTCAAGGCCATTCTATCAGAAGACAACCCATTACTTTATAAATGTTTTTCATCCTATCAGCTTTTACCACGCAATGCTGCTAATACTTCACCCCAATCACCTAATTCTTTTCCCCACAATGCATCCTTCACAGTTCTAATTCTCTGAAATATCTGGTCTTTTTGCAAAGGCCATATTTTGAAACTTGTCTCTAGTTCAGTCTCTCTCTCTCAGCAACGTCATCTCTGCTCCATGGCCTTCCTAAGCCAGCACACCTTATCTCAGAGCTTGCACACAGGTGTACAAGGCTGTGTGAGCTTTCTGTCAGGCTTTGAGAATCCTTTCCAAATCCCTTTTTCACACCAAAGGGAGCCCAGGAATGCCTGGTGTGTTGGTGTCTCAGTGGAGAGCCAGGAGCACGGTGTGATCCCTGCTCCAGAGGTGCACCATCCACCCCCTGCTCCATTCCTCTTGAGAGGAACAGTGGATTTGTCTTTACAAACCAGCTGTGGGGCTGCTGGTTGATAAAACCAGCACTGGGAGATAAAAGAAACAATGGGAACGATTCCACTGATTGATAAATGAAAAAAGATATTTGCTTTTAGAAATAAACTTTAGGTTTGCTGATAAATGAAATTAGACACTAAAAGGTGAAAGAGACAATGGGGAAGAAAAATCCCTAAATTCCATATCAATTAAAAATAAAAAGGGAGGGTTATACATTAGAGGGGAATCTCTGGTATCAGGTGTTTTGGGAAGTCTGTACCTCTCAAGGACCTCAGCTTATGGGGAGAGAGAGAGAAGGGAAATGCAGCCAGGAAATTGGGATAAAAAGGGAGGCTGCATCCTCCAAAAACTGGAGAGATCCCAGGGGAATGCCCCACGGCCTCTCCCTTTATTAGAATGAAGCCAAAGGACTCCTCTGTCTCCTTTTTGGACACAAACCTCTGGTGTTTGTGGATTAATTTTCCTGACGCTGCCCTCCAGAAATGTCCCTGCCCTGCTGTGAACATGGAGGTGACCAGAGGCAGATCCTGGATTTTATGGGGCCATTTCCCCTGGAGCAGCCCCAGCCCTGCAGCACCCCCCAGGCCCCAGCCTGACCTGCAGGAAGCCACTGGGGTCGTTCTCCTTGATGACCTCCAGGCAATATTCCATCAGCCCCGTGGTCTGGCGCAGCTTCACCGTGCAGTGCGAGATCTGGTCCCGCACCACCTGCAGGGGACAAGGACACCAGGGTCACCAGCACTGGCCAACACTCACTCACCGAGCTCCAGACCTTTCAGAACCTGGGGGACAACAAGGTAGAATCCCAGAAAGTTTTCAAGGTCCCTTCCAAGCCATGGCAGGGACACCTTGCAACTCCCCAGGTTGCTCCAAGCCCTGCCCAGCCTGGCCTTGGACACTTCCAGGAATGGGGAATCCACGATTTCTCTGGGCAACCTGTTCTAACAAGCTTTGTTCAGCCCAAAATCATCATTAACACACATAATTATTCAAAGGAGGAGGGCAGCTCCATGCCCTGCCTTTAATTAAGCCAGCTTCCAAACGGCAGCTGGTGAGCTCCATGCCAAGTGAATGCCAACTTCCATGGATCCACAGCTGCCCTATCCACCCTGGGCATGCAGCCAGGTTGTGGGGCTGGCTCTGGGGCATCCTCGCTCAGGAGGATGAGGAGTGACCCTGGCAGCTGCTCTTTGCCAGAGGGAGGAGCACATCGCTTCCCCCAGCCCCATCCCTGAGGATGTGTTTGAGATGCTCATCAGCTGCAGGGACCATGCTGCAGAATTCCCTTTTTTTCTCCACTGGCTGGGGATGAGCTCTGAGGGAGAGGAGACAAATAAATAAATCCAAGCTCAGCCTGAGGCTGCCCAGGCTCCACATTAAGGCAGCTCCTGCACCCACAGCTCCTTCCCCAAGGGATCACATCCCGGCAGAGCAGCACAAGGGTGAGGTTTGCTGGTGCCTCAGGGCTCTGCTGACCTTCCCTGAAGCACAGCAAGGAGCAGAGGGTCCAGGCTGGATGCCACAAGGATTTATTCGGATGCAACAAGGTTTATTTTTATTTATTTATTTGAAGCTGGCTGCTCCTTCGCACTGAATCCTGCAGGTCCAGGATTTCACTGGCAGAGCAGCTCGGGAAGAGAGATTTTATTCTTGGACAAATGTGCTCAGAAGATTTTTTATTTTCTACTCCTGGAAGAGCTTAAAAAAGCTGTGTACAGCCCTCCACTGGCACTGAACAAAGCTGTGCAGCTCTGTGGAGTGTTACAGCGAGATGAGCTGTGAGGATGAGCTTGGCAGCTGCAGCCAGATGGGAAAAGCTGCAATAAACAGGGATGAATGCTGTATTTGTGGGGCTCCCAGAAGAAGGAAGGAATGATGAATTTGACTCCATGCTCTTAGAGGGCTAATTTATTATTTTATGATATATCATAAAATAATATGTATATTTTATATAAATTTAAAAATATAAAATATAAACATATATATTCTATATATAAATTAATATACACAATATTTTATTTTATGTGTACATAATATATAATTACATATAATACTATTATATGTTATGTTATGTTATGTTATGTTATGTTATGTTATGTTATGTTATGTTATGTTATGTTATGTTATGTTATGTTATGTTATGTTATGTTATGTTATATTATATTATATTATATTATATTATATTATATTATTATATTATATTATATTATATTATATTATATTATATTATATTATATTATATTATATTATATTATATTATATTATATTATATTATATTATATTATAGAGAAAGGACACTTACAGAAGGCTAGAAAGATACTAATGAAAACTCATGTCTCTTTCCAGAGCCTCCACACAGCTTGACCTTGATTGGTCATTAAGTCAAAACAATTCACATGAAACCAATCAAACAACCACCTGTTGGACAAACAATCTCCAACCGCATTCCAAAACAACAAAACTCAGGAGAAGCCAATGAAATAATATTGTTTTCCTTTTTCTCTGAGGCTTCCCAGCTTCCCAGGAGAAAAATCCTGGGCAAAGAGGGTTTTTCCGAAAAATACGAGTGCCAGAGATGAACATTCCTGGGAGGTCAGTGCCTGCTGCTCCCCACTCTGGGCTGGAGAGCTCCTCCTGCCAGCTCTGCTGTCTGAGGGATGGGCAGGGGAAAGCAAGCACAGTTGCCATCACGTGTTGGTTAATTAAAATTTAATCACCTCTACTTAATCACCTAGCAGGAAGAAAAGAATTACCAGCCTTGCCAGCTTAGAAGCAAAGATTCCTTCAGGTTGGAAAAGCCCTCAAAGACCACCCAGGCCAGCTGTCCCCCCAGCACTGCCCTGATGGAGCCCTGGGAATTGCTGAGAATCCCAGATTTCTGTGCTGCCAGGCTCTGACCCCCAGGAGAACACTGCATTCACCTGAGACCGTAGAAAAAGCTTCCAAAATTTAATGATAGAACTGAGATTATGGGTGGGGAGTTTGTATGGAAGTGTGTGGTATCACAGGGTGGAAAACTTAGAGCTTAAAGTTTTAAAATGTAGTTTTATATATATATATATATAAAATGTAGTCATATATATATATAGAGGTGGAAATATATAAAACAAGATATAAGCTTAAAGTTTTTCAAAATGTAGTTTGTATATATAGTTATATATAAAAGTATATATATATATATATATATATATTTTTAATTTGGTAAAGTATAATGTAACTCAGGGTTTGTGAGACTGTGACATAGGTATAAACATATAAACAAGAAATACCATCTAAATCCCAACCCAACCTTAACAAAACAAACAAACAAACAAACAAACAATATAATATATCCATATTTTAAATAATTTATTTTCCATGAAGAAATTTTCCCTAATATCCAATCTTAACTTCCCCTGGTGCATCTTGAGGCTGTTCCCTTTCATTCTGCTCCCTGGGAGATCTGGGACAACAGCACAGCTTGTGTGAAATGCCACTAAACACCGTCCAGAAGAGCTCCAGAATTTTGGGGAGCAGCCATTCCTTGTGCTTTCAGCAATGCCAGGCTGTGGCAGAGGGAGGGGGTGAGGCTGGACAGGGCAGCAGAGGGAGCTCCCATCTTGCTCCTCTGGCCCTGGACACTGTCCAGAGGCTGTGGAGATGGCTCTGAGCTGGAGCTGGACCTGCACAGGCTGGGTTTGGCTCAAACCCTGCCCTTGTTAGAGTGGGGAGTTCGTTCAGTTCCAGTTTGTGACACTTGGGTGCACTGGAACAGCTCTGCTGGGGTGAATCGCACAATTCCAGGGTGGTTTGGGTTGCAAGGGATCTTCAAGCCCATCCCATTCCAACCTTCTGCTCATGGCAGGGACCCCTCCCACTGTCCCAGGGTGCCCCAGTGTCCAGCCTGGCCTTGGGCACTGCCAGGGATCCAGGGGCAGCCACAGCTGCTCTGGGAATTCCAGCCCAGCCAGGAATTCCCAATTCCCAATCTCCCACCCATCCCTGCCCTCTGGCACTGGGAGCCATTCCCTGGCTCCTGTCCCTCCATCCCTTGTCCCCAGTCCCTCTCCAGCTCTCCTGGAGCCCCTCCAGGCCCTGCCAGGGTAAAGCAGAGCCAACAGCAGCTCCTGGAGATCCCAATCCCACCCTGACCTTCCTGAAAGAGGGCAAGCCCCAGGATTTCCCTTCTCAGTGCCTCAGGGCAGGATCCAGCAGGTGCAAAGCAGCTTTTTGGCTCTGTGTGACCCCTCCTGCTCAGAGAGAGGCCTCAGGACTCCTCTGCTCCTGGAAGGGCTTTTGCCTGTGTGGGTTTTGGGTCTCCCAGCCGCAGACCATGAGGTAAAACCAATCTGAGGGGTCCAACCCTGCTGTCAGAGCTCATCCAACCCTGGCAGAGGCAGGATTTGCATTCCCTGCCTGCTGGGAAGGGGATCCCACGTGGAACGCCTGGAAAAGCCACCTCGACCCCTCTGTGGGGAAATGCACGTGCCGCTGGGAAGGCAGCAAAGATGGGATTGCTAAAGCAATCTTCTTATCTTCTTTGCAGCTTAAATCTCTGTCTGCTTTGCCCAGGATAATGAATTTGTGAACCACTCCCTGCTGGAGCTGGTGCTTTCCAAGGATTTCCAGCAGAATTGCCATCTGCTGCCTCCAGGAAACAGCATTTGCTGGGTGAAGACATAATAAAAGCTTTTTTCTTTTTCTATTAAGGTGGCCAAAGACCAGAAAGAAAGAGGCTCCAGCAGCAGAGACACCCCAGACTCCCAGAGCAGCCATTTCCAGGTGAATCCAAAGCTGCAGCTCTGTTCCAGCCCTTCTCTAACTCTGATGCCCTCAGGGATCCAGCATCACCCATCTGGAGAACCAGAGCATAAAACAGCATTTTAATTTCACCATCTCTCCAGCACAAAAGCCAAAAGTAGAAAATCCAAGTTGCCTTCACCAGCACCAAAGTGCTTTTAAGGCAAAAATAAAAGGATTTTTGGTTGGGATCTAGAGGGGCTTTAAAGGAGAAATGGGATGCACACAGGGCAGAAAGATTCCATCAGTCACCTTGATCAGTAAAATTAAAGGTTTTAGAAATAAGACATAAACATCTCTCACACATTTGGAGCCTGGTCTAAACCCAGTGGGGTCACCAAAGCCAAAATATTTTCCATGTGGCATTAAGCCGCTTGAATCCTGTGATTCTTAAGCCACAGAATCCTGGGATTCTCCTCATGCAGGAGGGATTTCTACTCCTCAGGACCCCAGAAATTCAGAGTTTGCTGATGGAGAGAGCTGGAAGGGAAATCCTGGGGTTCCTCAAGCCTTGGGCTCGTGCAAGAGCCTGTGCTGGGCTGAGGGGCAGCCTTGGGGGGCCAGGAAGGACCCCCAGGAAAACCCGAGCACATCCACAGGGGTTTTGAACCCATCCAGGATGGTGATCCCACTGCTGGCCTGGAAAACCCTTTCCATGAAGAAATTTCCCCTCACATCCAACCTAAATCTCCCCTGAAGCACCTTGAGGCTGTTTCCCAGCTCAGAGAAGAGACTGAGCCCAGCCTGGCTCAGATTTTGAGGGGATTTGGGAAGCTCCACACATTTTTTTGTGGTCATTTTTAACCAAATATCATTCGGTAAATGTGCTTTAAGTGCTAAATAAAGCAACAGCCAGAATCTGGCTGCTAATTCCAGCCTATAAAAAGGGGTTTTGTGCACTCACAGCAGTTCACAACAACCTTAAAATAGGACAGTTCCTTCAAGAGCTTTTCTTCCCTGAGATGGCATTAACTGTAATTTACATTTTAATTTTAATACAGCTCCTAGAAGGCAATAACATCTCCACTTAAGTGTCCTCCTCCTGTTTGAAGTGCTTGGGTGGATAACAGACTTCAAGGCACTCAACCTTCCCAGTTCCTGGGATGAGTCCTGCTGGGAATGTCACACGGAGGACACAGATGGAATGTCACATGGACCCTCCTCACCCTGGGTCACCTGCACGCCCAGATGGAAAAACCCCAGCTGGAAAAATCCCCAGGACAGACCCTGGCAAGGTTCTGAGCGTGCAGAACCCCAGGGCCAGAGCTTTTTCCAGGTGTTTCCATGGTGACCTGGGAGAGGAGCTGGGAAAGCAGAGCTGCCGCGCTGGCACCACCAGGAACCTGATCCAACAGGGAACACCCAGTTCCACTGGGAAATCCTGACTGAAACCCTGAAGAAGGAGCAGCATTTCACCCCTGGAGAGGCAGTGCCATGGCCAGAAAGCCTCGGTGGGTGTTTTCTGCCATCTGCTCTCCTGGGAAATGTGGCAAACAGCAACCTGGAGAAATCATGGAGCAAAGGCCTGAAAAAACTGGAATGGTCCCCAACGCTGCTGAGAGCTTCAGGAGGAGCACCCAGAGCTCAGCCTGTGGTGGGATTTCTTCCAGGGACAACACTGCAGGGAACCTCAGTGTGCCCTGCACAAACCTGCCCGTGCTGGGGGACATCAGCCCCTGCTCCTCTGGAAACCAGGCCCAGCACGGCGAAGGACACACGAGGAGCAGGAGCTGCCCTGGCCCCAGGCTCTCAATCTTGAGTCCAGCCATGGCGGGAGGCTGCAGAAGGGCAGGGAGATGTCCCTTCCCTGCTGGTGTCCTCACAAGCCTCTCCCTGCCCTGCAGCAATTAATTAGTGCTGGCCCAGAGTCAGGCCTGGGTCTGTGCCTGCCTCCGTGGAATGTGTGTCAGGGCAAGGCAGGGCAGCCCCAAAGGCAAACCCACCCCAAATCCAGGCTGAATTCCCCCATGGAATGTGTGTCAGGGCAAGGCAGGGCAGCCCCAAAGCCAAACCCATCCCAAATCCAGCCAAACCCACCCCAAATCCAGGCTGGATTCCCCCATGGAATTTTTTGTGTGTCAGGGCAGTCCCAAAGGCAAACCCACCCCAAATCCCCAAACCCACCCCAAATCCAGGCTGAATTCCCCCATGGAATGATGGGGGCAACTGGGGCCACACAGGGATGGGAACTGGGGCTGGGAACGTGTCCTGAGAGGTGCCTGTGGCTCTGTGCCAGGGCTCTGTGCCCTGTGCTTCTCCTCCTCCCTCCATCCCACGGTGCCAGGATGGCCAAAATCCCACTGGGCAGGAGCAGCAGCCCGGAGAGACTCCAGGACAGGAGCCAGGACACGGCGGCTCCGTCCCAGCTGGGACCTGGAAGGGCTCCCTGGCACAGCCAAGGCTCCCTGGGCACTGCCAAGGCTCCCTGGCACTCATCTCCCAGGGGAAGATGCTCCAGGATGGGACAGTGGGACACCTTCCCAGGAGAGGCCTCCTGTGGGAAAGGTCCCAGCCCAAGTGGCCACAGTGTCCTGTGCTGATGGGAACATTGGTCAGGGCAGACCCCAGAGCCCTGCAGGACTCTCCCTGCCCACAGCCCCACCAAAGCACAGGCCAGGAGGTGACTCCTGCTCCTCTGCAGGTGGAAATGGGCCCTGGGTCACCTCAGAGTGAGTGCAGATCACTGCAGCTTCATCCACTGCAGGGGCAAGTTTAGATGAGCCATGAGGAAGGAATTCCTGGCTGGGAGGGTGGGGAGGCCCTGGGAAAGAATTCCCAGAGCAGCTGGGGCTGCCCCTGGATCCCTGGCAGTGCCCAAGGCTGGCTGGACAGGGCTTGGAGCAGGCTGGGACAGTGGAAGGTGTCCCTGCCATGGCAGGGGTGGCACTGGATGGAATTTAAGGTCCCTTCCAACCCAAACCATTCCGGGATTCTGATTCTGCCTGGATGGGGCTCAGCTGCCACATCTGCCAGGGCAGCACAGAGCCCTTCCTGCCCTCCCCACAGCACGTGGAGCTGAGGAGCTCCAGGGCTAATTTAGGAGTCCAGTCCCAAACCCAGGGGCTGTTTCTTGTTTTAAGGACCAGGCCTGGCCAATGACAAAGCCCAGCTAACAACAAGGGTGGGAGAGGGTGGGATGGAGGCCATGGGATAGGAGCAAACAGTGGGATGGAGATCCATGGAGAGAACAAGCAGTGGGATGCAGATCCATGGACAGAACAAGCAGTGGGATGCAGATTCATGGATGGGAACAAGCAGTGGGATGCAGATCCATGGATGGGAGCAAAGAGTGGGATGCAGATCCATGGACAGAACAAACAGTGGGATGCAGATCCATGGACAGAACAAACACTGGGATGCAGATCCATGGATGGGAGCAAACCGTGGGATGCAGATCCATGGAGAGAACAAACAGTGGGATGCAGATCCATGGACAGAACAAACAGTGGGATGCAGATCCATGGATGGGACAGGACAAACAGATGGATTGCATCCATGGATTGCAGATCCATGAACAGAACAAGCAGTGGGATGCAGATCCATGGATGGGAGCAAACAGTGGGATGCAGATCCATGGACAGAACAAGCAGTGGGATGCAGATCCATGGACAGAACAAGCAGTGGGATGCAGATTCATGGATGGGAACAAGCAGTGGGATGCAGATCCATGGATGGGAACAAGCAGAGGGATGCAGATCCATGGATGGGAGCAAAGAGTGGGATGCAGATCCATGGACAGAACAAGCAGTGGGGTGGAGATCCATGCACAGAACAAGCAGTGGGATGCAGATTCATGGATGGGAACAAGCAGTGGGATGCAGATCCATGGATGGGAGCAAAGAGTGGGATGCAGATCCATGGACAGAACAAGCAGTGGGGTGGAGATCCATGGATGGGAGCAGTGGGATGCAGATCCATGGATGGGAGCAGTGGGATGCAGATCCATGGACAGAACAAGCAGAGGGATGCAGATCCATGCACAGAACAAGCAGAGGGATGCAGATCCATGCACAGAACAAGCAGTGGGATGCAGATCCATGCACAGAACAAACAGTGGGATGCAGATCCATGGACAGAACAAACAGTGGGATGCAGATCCATGGACAGAACAAGCAGTGGGATGCAGATCCATGGACAGAACAAGCAGTGGGATGCAGATCCATGGATGGGAACAAGCAGAGGGAGGCAGATCCATGCATGGGAGCAAACACTGGGATGCAGATCCATTCCCTCAGCCAAAGGCCTCTGTGGGTTGTGCTGAGCAGGGAAATTGCTTTGTGCTGCCTGGCTTTGTGAGAGTTTAATTAAGCATGCCCTGAAGGGGCTGAGGGACAGGGAGCCCACCAGGCACTGGGGGTCCCTGTGTGCTGAGGCTGTTTGGGGCTGTGCTTTGTTGCTGGCAATGAGCACTGATGGTCCCACAAAGCTGCCATTGTGCCTCTCCCCATGGAAATACCCTCGTGCTGCCCATGGTCTGCATGCAGAGAGGACTGGTGGCCTTCACCCTCGTTTCAGGCAGCTCCAGGAATCCCCCTGGCGTCCCTTTGGGCCTCCTGGGTGGCCCAAAGCAAGGCCAAGAGACACAGAAGGCAGAACACTGAAATGACCTCGGCGGAGGAATCCTAAATGTGGTGTGACATCCTTCAGCTGGACTCCATCACTGATGGCCAGGGTACAGCCCCCCTGTCCAAGCATTCTGGGCATGGCTGCCCCCATTCCACAGCTCCCAGGTGAGATCTGCTCCTTTCTTCCCTTCCCAGCCCCACATCAGCTGGGAAGGCGTGGTGTGGTGGGAATGACACAAACCAGGAGCCCCTTCCCACAGCTCCCACTGAGCTGCACCCCTGCTGCCCAGCACCACAAACCTCAGTGCCACCACCACCCCGAGGCCATGACAGCACAGAAATCAGAGCCCGTCCTGCTCCTGGTGACACCTCATGACACCAAGTGGCTCAGGACTTCAGCAGAAGCTACAAGCAGATCCCGCAGGATCATTCCAGAAGCCCGGGAGCAACACGTGACACGAACAAAGTAATTTTCCATGCTGTACACGTGGTTCTGCTGACCCAAGGACTAGAAATGAACCCAACAACTCAGGGGGAACCACCTGGAGGAAGCAGCACTTTGCCAGGGACATGCTGTGAGTGAGCTGGGCATCTGCAGCAAGATGGAATTCACGTGGAAAAGGAGTGAGCTCCCCAATAAAAGAGCATCCCAGTCCTCATCCCCAGCCCGTGCCAAGCCTGCAGGACCCCAGGCTCACCTTCAGCTTGTGCTCGTGCTCCTTGTTGACCCGGGAGAGCAGCTGGGCTTTCCTCCTGTTGAGGGCATCGATGAGGGCGTCGCACTGCGCCACCAGGCAGGCCTCGAACTCCACGCTGTTCTCCTGTGGGGCACAGAGGGGCTCACAGCCAGGGAACATCCCCAGGCCAGCTGCAAAACTGGCTTTGCCTTTTTAATGGTGCCACAGGGGTCATTTCTGCACGTGCAGCTGCATCACTGCCCTCCATGAATCCACAGAGTTTGGATGTGGGATCTGCACGGCCTGGGAGGGTGGAAAATGGGGAGGTGGGGATGCCTTGACAAGGCAGAGCTAGGACAGAGGCTGGATGGAGCTAAAGAATAAAGTAGGGATTTATTCAAAGGATCTCCTCCATGGATCCACCCTGGGCAGGTGGGAATTCATAACAGAACACGTGGAGATAAAGTGGGAATTTCCAAAATTGTGAGAGCTGGGTGAAATCCCATCAAGGACACAATGGGAGCATCAGCCTCCCTCCCTCCCTCCCTGGGAAAGCACTTCCAGCCTTGCTCAGACAAGGATTGAAGTCACAGAGATTTGAGGCCATGACTGAAATGCTTTCTCATGTTGGGACATCTGAGATGATAAACTGGGAGAGCCCTGGATGTGCAAACAATGCTGGATTAACGAGGTGCTGGGTGAGGCTGGTGCTGTCCCTTGGCTCGGTGACAGATGCCACCATTCCCTGGGTGGCTCAGCACTCATTCTTTGGCAGGGTACAATATTATCACAGGGACTTGTACTAAGTAAAAGAATTTACTCATTTTCTAGAAAAGGGGGAAAGGAGACATGGGGCTAGAAAATAACTTGGGGTAGAAATCAATTTGGGATTTACATGAGATGTGCTGGTTTAACATGTTTAGTCTATGGCTTGCTCACATTAATGCCTTGAGAAGGCTGCCCCAGAACAGAGGCTGGGTGCAGTTCCAGAATAAAGCAGGGATTCATTCAAAGCATCTCCTCCATGGATCCATCTTGGGCAGCACCAGAGCCCAGCCAGGGCTGCACCCAAGAGGAACCAAAATGGCCCCAAAATGCACGGCCGGGCACGGGGTCTGTCCCTGGGATCAGCTCTGCTCCATTTGCCCCTTGCAGTTCATTGTCCCATTCCAGCTTTAGCCCCTGCACTCCCACCCTGCTTGTTTTTCTCTCTCCAGCCCACGGGGTTTGTGCTCCTGGGCTGAGATTTGGGTCATTTGTCCTTGGTGCCCAGCTGGAGCAGGAATTGTTTTGTCTCCCTGCTCTGTGCACAGAGCTCACCATGCCCTGATATGGAGCCCAGACCCTCACACTAAAGCAGCACAGAACCTGAAAAATAGAAAAGCTGAACCTGAGGCATCAGTGGTAGGTGAGGATCAGGTTTGGATCCACCCTTGGCAGAGATGGGAAGGACTCAGGACTCTGCTGTTCCCTCCACAATCAGCAGTTTGGGGAGGGCTCAGGGGGGCAAAATGGAAAATGAGGTTCCTTTGGGAGAGCACCCACCCAACCCAGCTTGGGAAGAGGGATGGGGATGGCTCATCCTGGTGGGAAGGGGCAGTTCCTCAGCCTCAGCTCAGACTCAGTACCTGGATTTGCTGCACCATGTTGCGGAGCTGGACCAGGAATTCCTTTGCCTCCTTGGCTCTGTCTGACAATCCATTGAGGGCCTGGGAGAGCTGGCTCTGCAGGGGAAACAAAGAGCAAGGTCATTTCCATGTCCAGGACTCATCCATCCCCCAATACAAACACAACTGACTCCACAGAGCTCCCTCTCAAGCACCCTAAGTAGTGGAACTCACAGGCAGAAACAGAGCTTGTAATCAGGAAAATCCATGGAAACAAGGGAAGAGCAAGGGAAAACCAACAGCAACATGCACAACTTCAGATATCCTCACAGACCTTGCCCTGCTAACAGGCAAGCTGTGGAAATGTGGGCACATTCTCCCACCACACCCAGATCAGAGCTCCTGCAATGCAGCTGATGGACTGGACACCCACAAGATATAAGAGATGAGATGAAGATTTAATGTGATCTGAAATGGGCCCACCATGGTTTTCAACAAAGAGACAGGATTGTGTGGGATGTGGGCTGGGGATGGGCTGCAGCCCAGCACTGCCTCCAGCATCCCACCAAGGCGTGCCTGAGTGCAAGGAGAGGAAAAGGAGGGTGAACCATCCCAGCCTGGCTTTGGGAGGCAGATATTCAGTGTGCACCTCCTCCCCAGGCTCCCCTGGGGGATCAGGGACAAGCCACATCCACCCTGGCTCTCACTGTGAGTCACTTGCTCCCTCCCCTGGGTCTGTGTCCTCCAGGGAATCACCAAAAATTCTGCAGGATCTGATCCATGTCTGATGGGGAACACAGGTCAGGCCACCCCCGTCCGACTGAACATCACCCAAAGCCTCCTGGAAGTGAAGGTTGGGGGAAATGGATTTATAGAAAATTCTTAAAGCTTGACAGAAGGTTTATGTAGTGCAGTGTGTATGTGCACGTAAACTTTGAGATAAGAAATGCTGATTTAGAAAGGTTATGGGATAGGATGGAGATTGTTGAGAGAGAAATGGAACTGGAAGTTTAAAGGATGGCTTTGCTGAAAAAGACTTTGGAGAGATAGAACTGTGGAAGATGTATTGTAGTAAGACTCACGAGGGGTAATTTTAGATGATTGGCTTTAAGGCATTTACAGCATGGTGTGACAAAAGCTGATAGGCCAAGAAACACTTATAATGCATTGTAATTAGGAAATACTTGGTTTCTGATCGTGGTGGTGTGAATTATAACATCTGTGTTGTCTCACCCTTCTCGTGAGACTGAAAATGCAATTAAAGTTTTAAGACACCACTCAGTTACCCCATCTCTAGGTCAGAAAAAAACATATTCGAACAAAAGGTAAAGGTTTTCCTGCAAAATACTGACTGCTCCTTCTCCCTTTGGAGTGGGAACACTCCCACAGCCCTGGCCCCGAGCAGCAGAACATGGTAATAACAATCATTATGTTCATCAAATGCTTTTTCTTTTTCATTTCCATGGCTCTTTCTGAACACTCACTCAGGAATCTTCCCGATCTCCCCCTTCTGCCATCACAGCAGTGTGTGGATTATCTCAAGAGCTGCCCAAATCACCCTCAGCAATTTTCCTCTGGGAGAGATTTTGCCTCTTTTGTGGGCTGCAAATTGGCTGCAGATACCCCGTGGGTTTTGGGGGTGATCTTGTTTTGAGGCAGACACAGAAAGGTGCTGGGAATGTGGTTGATGTGCCCAAATCTCCAAAATTCTGCTGTGCCCATCCTTCCAGGAATCAGGGTGTGGGCACTGGGCTGGCATCCCTTCCCAGTGGTGCTGTGCCCCCCTGGATGCCAGTGTGGGAGATGGGAGAGGGGAGAAATGTCACATTCACATTTTCTGGAAAAATCCCTTCGCCCAGGATTTTGCTCCTGGGAAGCTGAGAAGCCTCGGAGAAAAAGGAAAACAATTCTCATCTCATTTGCTTCTCCTGTGTTTTGCTCATGTGGAATGTGTTTGGAGATTGTTTACCCACAGGTGATTGTTTCACTGGTTTCATGTGAATTGTTTTGACTTACTGACCAATCAAGGTCAAGCTGTGTCGAGGTTCTAGAAAGATTCACAAGTTTTCATTATTATCTTTTTAGCCTTCTGTAAGCATCCTTTCTGTATTCTTTAGTATAGTTTAGTATAGTATTTATAATATAATAGAATGTAATGTAATGGATACATATTTAATACATTTATAAAAATAGTTTATATTTATATTATTTATATATATAAAATAATAGCAATATTTTAATATATATAGTATCTTAAAATAATAAATGAGCCTTCTGAGAACATGGAGTCAGATTCATCATTCCTTCCTGCCATGGGGCACCCCACAAATACAACAGAGAAGGGCTCTGCTCTTTCTGGGCTGAAATCAAGAGTAAAACCCAGCACTGCTACTGAGGAGAGCTGTGGCAGCCCTTTAATGGCCCAGAAATAATGGCCCAGAAAATGACCTCGCTGCTGCTTCCCTGGGAGACTTTAATCTCACCCGAGTGCTTCCTGCATTTCCTTTGTAATTTATCCTTAGGATGTGGAGCTAATCAGGGAATGCATCCCTAATAGAAATGGGATTGCCAGCTCAGCTCAGCAGTTCCCCCATCCCTCCTCCCTCCCCAGGCAAGGTCAGGGCCCCGCAGGGACAGCCCAGCCCTGCCTCTTGCAGAGCCTCCATCGCCTTCCTCAGCCCTCCTGGCTCGGGGGAGATGCCCCAAGCCCAGCAAGGTGTTTTGCTGAGAGCTGTGCTGCTGCAGGGCCCAGGTCCCTGATAACACAGGCAATTAATGGAAAAAATCAGCAGGGGCTGGTTGTGTTTACAAGCTCCTCATTAAAATTGCAGCATGTTGGGTTTGTTTTTTTTTTCCTTTAATGTCTTTAAAAGGCTTTTTTTTTTTTTTTCCATTAACATGAATTTCATAAAGGATATCTTTAGAGCAACATAATTCTTTGAGGCTTTCCTGATGAGAAAGCTTTTTAGAAGTGGGCTTAAAATTTAATAAGAGCTCTGTGGTGCCTGTGTGTGTTGTCCGTGGAGGTTCCTTCACCCCAGACACCCCAGCCCTGCAGCACAGCAGGGCAGCAGACTCCATCTGGGTCTTATCAGCAGCTCCCCGAGGTGCAGCAAGCTTGGAGCCCCACAAAAAAGATGGTCCATGAGCTCAGAGCATCCCTGCCTGTGGGCTCACTGCGCCCCTGGCTCAGCTCAGCCCTTCCCGCTGCTCCAGGTATTCCTGATGCCTCCAGGGCAAGGGAGGGAAGAGCATTATCTAGTCTGAAAAGTGTCATTTTCCCAGGATTTTAAGGATTTCCAGAATTTTCAGGGTGGGCAGAGGCTGCTCACTGCACACAGGAGCTGCAAGGTTTGGCTTTTCACCAGCAGGAGCTTCATTCCCATCTCCAGATGGGTCTGCCACAATGGAAGCCATTCCCCTTGTCCTCAGTCCCTCTCTGTCACTGTCACATTTTCTGAAAAATCCCTTTGCCAGGATTTCTTTTCCTGGGAAGCTGAGAAGGCTCAGAAAAAATGAAAACAATAATTATCTGATTTGCTTCTCCTGTGTTTGCTGCTTTGGAACGTGGTTTGGACATTGTGGTCATTGTTTGATTGGTTTCATGTGAATTGTTTTTATTTAATGACCAATCACAGCCAGCTGTGTTGGACTCTGAGGAGTCAGTCATGAGTTTTTCATTACCATTCTTGTTAAGCTTTCTGTCTGTATTCTTCTCTTTCTTTAGTATAGTTTTTGTGTAGCATAATATAATATAAGATAATATAAGATAATATTTAACACAATATTAATTATATTAAAATAATTAATAAATTAATATAATTACAAAATTAATATAATATATAATAAAATAATAAATCAGCCTTCTGAGAACATGGAGTCAGATTCCTCATCTCTCACCTCGTCCTGGGGATCCTCACAAACTCAACACCTCTCCAGCTCTCCTGGAGCCCCTTTAGGCACTGGAGTCCTCCACAAGAGGAATATTGTGTGATATATTCAAATAACTGTGAATATTTCTGGCATGCTGCAGCAACCTGGGGTGCTGCACTTTGCATCTCCATGTGACAACAAAATCGTTGTGGCTTTTTGGGGTCAGGAGCCCTGCTCTGGGGACACCATCCATGGGGTCACCCAGGGGGCTGGAGTGGAGCTGAGCCCAGCCCTCAACCAGCACAGGCAGGGGAATTAATGAGCGTGAAATGAAGAAAAATCCCATTTCCCGGTGCCTTAAAATCAAGGTAATTAATTCTTTGTGGAAAGCCACTGCCCTCTTTTCTCAATGCTCTCAGTCCAAGGCAGTAAGAAGAGACCTCTGTGATTCACATCAGCATTAATGGGAGCTAAGCATTTAAATCTCTGTGTCCCCAGAGCACTCAGGAGAGAATCTGTCCCCTCTTTGTGCTCACTAACAGCTCCATAACCCTCCTCCTTCCCAGGCAGGCTGAAAAGGCATTTCTGTCACTCTCTGATTCTGTCCCAGCACAGGGATGGCCGCAGCCCGTGCAGAATGAGTGTGGCATTCACATTCTCTGCAAAAATCCCTTTGCCCAGGATTTTCTCCTGGGAAGCTGAGAAGCCTCACAGAAAAGGAAAACAATAATTATCTCATTGCTTCTCCTGTGTTGTGCTCATGTGGAATGTGTTTGGAGATTGTTCACCCACAGGTGATTGTTCCATTGCATTCTGCTGTGAGTTGTTTTCACTCTTTGGCCAATCAGGGCCAAGTTGTGTTGAGACTCTGAAAAGAGTCACGAGTTTTCATTGTTATCTTTTTAGCATTCTGTTAAGTATCCTTTCTGTATCCTTTAGTATAGTATTCTTTAATATAATGTAATATAATAATTTTTTAATATAATATAAAAGTTCTAAAATATAATATATTGTTTAATATATAAATTTAATAATATTTAATATATTCTATAATATAACAATATAAAATTTAATAATATTTAATATATATATTAAAGAATATTATTATATATATTAAACTAACAAATTAGCCTTCTGAGAACATGGAGTCAGATTCATCATTCCTCCCTGCCATGGGGCACCCCACAAATACAATAGGAGGGAGCTGGGCTGGTTATTTTTGGAGGCCCTGGGTGCTGGATGGATGTGACAGCTCCATCCGGACCAGCCTCACTTCACTGGTGCTGGACATTTCACTCGGTCCCATTTCAAACCCAGCTCGTTTGCAGGCTTCTGGCACCAGGCAGGATCATAAAATCACAGATTTGTTAAAGCTGGAAAAGCCCTCTGAGATCGTGGAGTCCAAATGTTCCCCAGCACTGCCAAGGCCACCACTGACCATGTCCCCAGGTGCCACATCCACATGGCTTTAAAACCCCTCCAGGGATGGGCACTCCACCACTGCCCTGGGAAGCTTTTTCCAGTGCCTCACCACCCTTTCCATGAAGAAATTTTCCCAAATATCCAACCTGAACCTGCCCTGGAGCAGCCTGGGATGGTTTCCCCTTGTCCTGTCCCTGTTCCCTGGAGCAGCCCCCGGCTGTGCCCTCCTGGCAGGAGCTGTGCAGAGCCACAAGGGCCCCTGAGCCTCCTTTGCTCCAGGTGAGCACTGCCCAGCTCCTCAGGGATTCTCCAGCCCCTTCCCAGCTCCTCAGGGATTCTCTGCCCCCCCAGCCCTCAGGGATTCTGCAGGGGATTCTGCAGCCCTTCCCAGCTCCTCAGGGATCTGCAGCCCCTTCCCGCTCCTCAGGGATTCTGCAGCCCCTTCCCAGCTCCTCAGGGATTCTGCAGCCCCTTCCCAGCTCCCTCAGGGATTCTCCAGCCCCTTCCCAGCTCCTCAGGGATTCTGCAGCCCCTTCCCGGCTCCCTCAGGGATTCTCCAGCCCCTTCCCAGCTCCTCAGGGATTCTGCAGCCCCTTCCCGGCTCCTCAGGGATTCTGCAGCCCCTTCCCAGCTCCTCAGGGATTCTCCAGCCCCTTCCCAGCTCCTCAGGGATTCTCCAGCCCCTTCCCAGCTCCCTCAGCCTCTCCTGGTGCTCCAGACCCTTCCCAGCTCTGTTCCCTTCCCTTGAGGGGCCCAGAGCTGTCCCCAGGGCTGGAGGTGCCTCAGCAGTGCCAGCACAGGGGACAGGCACTGCCCTGCTCCTGTGCCCACACTGTGCCTGGTACCAACCAGGTGCCCGTGGCCTCTTTGCCCACCTGGGGTCACATTCATCTGCTGTCACCAAAACCAAACTGAGCAAAACTCACCCCAAAAGAGCTCCTGGCATCACAGCAAGAGCCCAGCACCTGCTCTGACACCCCAAGCAGCCCCTGCCCCTTCTCTCCTTCCAGCAAAGTCACCTCCCAGCCAGCTCCTCCACTGGAGCATCCCTCTGGAAGCACGGTCACTATGATATTTTATGAAAAATCCTTTTGCTGGGAACTTTTCTCCTGCGAAACTGAGAGGCCTCAGGAACAAAATGCAAACAATGGTTATCTGCTGCTGTGGAATGCAACAGGTGCATCTGGGATTGGTCTCATGGGGTTGTTTTTAATTAATGACCAATCACAGTCAGCTGTCTCGGACTCTCTGGTCACTCACAAGATTTTATTGTCATTCCTTTCTATTCCTTGCTAGCTTTCTGATGATATCCTTTCTTATTTTTTTAGTAATTTTTAATATATAATTTTAATATATAATAAAATAATAAATCAGCCTTCTGAAGCATGGAGTCAAGATTCTCATTTCTTCCCTCATCGAACACCACCACAGAAGCCCATGGCAGGGCAGGAGCTGTTCCCAGCTGTTCTCCTGCCCTCCAAAGGATCAGTGGCTGTCACAGATGCTGGAGCTGAACTCGTGTGAGTCTTGCTTTTAATTAAGGCACAGGACCTGCAGCCTTTGAATCTTGAGGCCAGCCCCCTGTATGTGATGGCTGCCTAATTAAAATGGGATGTTTAATTAAAACTCGCATTCAGTCAGGAAGTTGATGAAGCTAAACTGCTGCTAATTGGCTTTTGGCTCCCATGCCTGACTTCTGGATTCAAGGCTGCCTCTGGAAAGAAACCAGGAGCTGCAGCCAGGGCTGATCCTGCCCCTTGAGACTTGGGGGGTCAGACAGTGCCATGTCCTGGGATCCTGCAGGGGCCTGGCCTGGGACACAGCCAGGGATCCAGGGGCAGCCACAGCTGCTCTGGAATTCCATCCCAGCCTTTCACCCCTGCTGCCTTGTTTTTTAAAGGTTTTTTAAGCCTTCTGATGTTTACATTTTTATAACAAACTTTTTTACACACTTCATGTAAATAACTTATTGTTTTGCGTTCTTTCATAGAAGAAGAGAAATTTGATAAGACTGTTGGTTTGTCCAGTGTCATTGGAGACACTCCAATCCACTGTCAGTTTTGGAAATCTATACATTTCTATAAATGTTGGAGCCAAAAATTAAACTTCCCTCTTTTTTACCTTTGAGAGTTGTGTGTCCACATAATTTTATTTTGTGTCTATAATGACACACCACCATCCCAGCCAGGAATTCTCAGTTCCCAAAATTCCATCCATCCCTCTCCTCTGGCAGTGGGAGCCATTCCCTGGGTCCTGTCCCTCCATCCCTTGTCCCCAGTCCCTCTCCAGCCTAAGGTTGGATGAGGCTTGCAGCAGCCTGGACTAGGTAGAAGTTTATTGTGTTTGTGGAGTGCCCCAATGAAGGAAGGAATGATGAATCTGACTCCATGTTCTCAGAAGGATAATTTATTATTTTATGATACTATATTATATAAAAGAATACTAAACTATGCTAAAGATTACAGAAAGGATACTTACTCAATGCTAAAAAGATAATAATGAAAACTTGTGACTCTTTCCAGAGTCCCGACACAGCTTGGCACTGATTGGCCAAAGAGTGAAAACAACTCACAGCAGAATCCAATGGAACAATCACCTGTGGATAAAACAATCTCCAACCACATTCCACATGTGAGCACAACACAGGAGAAGCAAATGAGATCAGAATTGTTTTCCTTTTCTCTGAGGCTTCTCAGTTTCCCAGGAGCAAAATCCTGGGCAAAAGGGATTTTTCCAGAAAATGTGAATGCCACAGAGGTGGGATGGAACGAGATGGTCCTGAACATCCCTTCCAACCCCAACCACTCCTTGATGCTGTGATTCTGCAATCTCAGCTGCAAATATCTGTAACTGAGCCAAAGCAGGTGATAGGAACAGGGTCTGAACTGTCCCTCTGCCAAAGCTCCACCACTGCTGCTGAGCATTTGACACGGCTCCAGCTCAGGTTTCCCTGGTTTTCCACAAGAAGATGTGATCCCAGTGGGGCAGTCACATTTTCTGAAAAATCCCTTTGCCTAGGATCCTTCTCCTGGGAAACTGAGAAGTCTCAGAGAAAAAAAGGAAAACAAGAATTATCTCATTTGCTTCTCCTGTGTTTTGCTGCTTTGGAATGTGGTTGGAGATTGTTTATCTAACAGATGCATGTTTCATTGGTTTTATGTGAATTGTTTTCACTCTCTGGCCAATCAGGGCCCAGCTGTGTCAAGACTCTGGAAAGAGTAAAGAGTTTTCATTATCTTTTTTCTTCCCTGGCCCTGGGTGCTGGATGGATGTGACAGCTCCATCCGGACCAACCTCACTTCACTGGTGCTGGACATTTTCCTCAGTCCCATTTCAAACCCAGCTCGTTTGCAGGTTCTGGCACCAGGCAGGATCATAAAATCACAGATTTGTTAAAGTTGGAAAAGCCCTCTGAGATCGTGGAGTCCAAATGTTCCCCAGCACTGCCAAGGCCACCACTGACCATGTCCCCAGGTGCCACATCCACATGGCTTTAAAACCCCTCCAGGGATGGGCACTCCACCACTGCCCTGGGAAGCTCTTTTTTAAAAAGAGTGCCTCACCACCCTTTGCATGAAGAAATTTTCCCAAATATCCAACCTGAACCTGCCCTGGAGCAGCCTGGGATGGTTTCCCCTTGTCCTGTCCCTGTTCCCTGGAGCAGCCCCGGCTGTGCCCTCCTGGCAGGAGCTGTGCAGAGCCACAAGGGCCCCCTGAGCCTCCTTTGCTCCAGGTGAGCCCTGCCCAGCTCCTCAGGGATTCTGCAGCCCCTGCCCAGCTCCTCAGGGATTCTGCAGCCCTGCCCAGCTCCTCAGGGATTCTGCAGCCCCTTCCCAGCTCCTCAGGGATTCCTTCCCAGCTCCTCAGGGATTCTGCAGCCCCTGCCCGGCTCCTCAGGGATTCTGCAGCCCTTCCCAGGCTCCTCAGGGTTCTGCAGCCCCTTCCCAGCTCCTCAGGGATTCTCAGCCCTTCCCAGCCCTCAGCTCCTCTGGCCCCTTCCCGGCATCCTCAGGATTCTCAGCCCCTTCCCAGCTCCTCAGGGATTCTGCAGCCCCTTCCCCAGGCTCCTCAGGGGATTCTGCAGCCCCTTCCCAGCTCCTCAGGGATTCTCCAGCCCCTTCCCAGCTCCTCAGGATTCTCCAGCCCCTTCCCAGCTCCCTCAGCCTCTCCTGGTGCTCCAGACCCTTCCCAGCTCTGTTCCCTTCCCTTGAGGGGCCCAGAGCTGTCCCCAGGCTGGAGGTGCCTCAACAGTGCCAGCACAGGGACAGGCACTGCCCTGCTCCCTGTGCCCACACTGTGCTGGTACCAACCGGGTGCCCGTGGCCTCTTTGCCCACCTGGGGTCACATTCATCTGCTGTCACCAAAACCAAACTGAGCAAAACTCACCCCAAAAGAGCTCCTGGCATCACAGCAAGAGCCCAGCACCTGCTCTGACACCCCAAGCAGCCCCTGCCTCTTCTCTCCTTCCAGCCAAGTCACCTCCCAGCCAGCTCCTCCACTGGAGCATCCCTCTGGAAGCACGGTCACTATGATATTTTATGAAAAATCCTTTTGCTGGGAACTTTTCTCCTGCGAAGCTGAGAGGCCTCAGAAACGAAATGTAAACAATGGTTATCTGCTGCTGTGGGATGCAACAGGTGCATCTGGGATTGGTCTCATGGGGTTGTTTTTAATTAATGACCAATCACAGTCAGCTGGCTCAGACTCTCTGGTCAGTCACAAGATTTTGTTATCATTCCTTTCTACTCCTTGCTAGCCTTCTGATGATATACTTTCTTATTTTTTTAGTAAATTTTAATATATAATTTTAATATATCATAAAATAATAAATCAGCCTTCTGAAGCATGGAGTCAAGATTCTCATCTCTTCCCTCATCGAACACCACCACAGAAGCCATGGCAGGGCAGGAGCTGTTCCCAGCTGTTCTCCTGCCCTCCAAAGGATCAGTGGCTGTCACAGATGCTGGAGCTGAACTCATGTGAGTCTTGCTTTTAATTAAGGCACAGGACCTGCAGCCTTTGAATCTTGAGGCCAGCCCCCTGTATGTGATGGCTGCCTAATTAAAATGGGATGTTTAATTAAAACTCGCATTCAGTCAGGAAGTTGATGAAGCTAAACTGCTGCTAATTGGCTTTTGGCTCCCATGCCTGACTTCTGGATTCAAGGCTGCCTCTGGAAAGAAACCAGGAGCTGCAGCCTGGGCTGATCCTGCCCCTTGAGACTTGGGGGGTCAGACAGTGCCATGTCCTGGGATCCTGCAGGGGCCCGGCCTGGGACACAGCCAGGGATCCAGGGGCAGCCACAGCTGCTCTGGAATTCCATCCCAGCCTTTCACCCCTGCTGCCTTGTTTTTGAAAGGTTTTTTAAGCCTTCTGATGTTTACATTTTTATAACTTTTTTACACACTTCATGTAAATAACTTATTGTTTTGCGTTCTTTCATAGAAGAAGAGAAATTTGATAAGACTGTTGGTTTGTTCAGTGTCATTGGAGAGGTAGCACTGTCACCCTCCAATCCACTGTCACTTTTGGAAATCTATAAATGTTGGAGCCAAAAATTAAACTTCCCTCTTTTTTACCTTTGAGAGTTGTGTGTCCACATCGTTTTATTTTGTGTCTATAATGACACACCACCATCCCAGCCAGGAATTCTCAGTTCCCAAAATTCCATCCATCTCTCTCCTCTGGCAGTGGGAACCATTCCCTGTGTCCTGTCCCTCTATCCCTTGTCCCCAGTCCCTCTCCAGCCTAAGGTTGGATGAGGCTTGCAGCAGCCTGGACTAGTGGAAGTTTATTGTGTTTGTGGGGTGCCCCAATGAAGGAAGGAATGATGAATCTGACTCCATGTTCTCAGAAGGATAATTTATTATTTTATGATACTATATTATATAAAAGAATACTAAACTATACTAAAGATTACAGAAAGGATACTTACTCAATGCTAAAAAGATAATAATGAAAACTCGTGACTCTTTCCAGAGCCCCGACACAGCTTGGCACTGATTGGCCAAAGAGTGAAAACAGCTCACAGCAGAATCCAATGGAACAATCACCTGTGGATAAATAATCTCCAAACACTTTCCACATGTGAGCAAAACAGAGCAGAAGCAAATGAGATCAGAATTGTTTTCCTTTTCTCTGAGGCTCCTCAGTTTCCCAGGAGCAAAATCCTGGGCAAAAGGGATTTTTCCAGAAAATGTGAATGCCACAGAGGTGGGATGGAACGAGATGGTCCTGAACATCCCTTCCAACCCCAACCACTCCTTGATGCTGTGATTCTGCAATCTCAGCTGCAAATATCTGTAACTGAGCCAAAGCAGGTGATAGGAACAGGGTCTGAACTGTCCCTCTGCCAAAGCTCCACCACTGCTGCTGAGCATTTGACACGGCTCCTGCTCAGGTTTCCCTGGTTTTCCACAAGAAGATGTGATCCCAGTGGGGCAGTCACATTTTCTGAAAAATCCCTTTGCCCAGGATCCTTCTCCTGGGAAACTGAGAAGCCTCAGAGAAAAAGGAAAACAATAATTATCTGATTTGCTTCTCCTGTGTTTTGCTGCTTTGGAATGTGGTTGGAGATTGTTTATCCAACAGATGCATGTTTGATTGGTTTCATGCGAATTGTTTTCACTCTTTGGCCAATCAGGGCCCAGCTGTGTCAAGGCTCTGGAAAGAGTAAACAGTTTTCATTATTATCTTTTTAGTCTTCTCTAAGTATCCTTTCTGTATTTTTTAGTATAGTTTAGTATAGCATTCTTTAATATAATATAGTATCATAAAATAATAAATTCTTCTAAAATAATAAGTTCTTCTAAGAACATGGAGTCAGATGCATCATTCCTTCCTGCCACAGGGCACCCCACAAATACAATATCCCAGCCTGCCACAAAGCTGCAAATCAAACAACAAATCAAGCAATAAATCAAGGAAGAGCCTACACTTGTCATGAGAAGGACACACAGACAGAGGCAGGTTTGTGAGCACAAACCTGGGTGCAAACTGTGGGAGAAAAAGGAATTTTTAGGCATGGATCCCTCTCCCCTGCTGCATTCCACAGGGGCCTTGGTTCTCCTCCTTTGCTGCAGCTCCCCCAGGGAATCTGGGGTGTGCAGGAGGGAGGTGAAATGTAAATCCTCAGGTGGAACAGCCCCTGGGAGAGCAGCTCCATGAGACCTCGGAAAAGGCTCCCAAACTGAGGTGCTGGAAGTGAGAATGTCCATTTATAGTTTTTAGTTAAGAAGAAGAAAGTTCAGAGTTTTAGAGTTTAAGATAGAGAAATAAAAGTAGTTCTAGAGGTAAACAAGGAGTTTAGAGTGCAGCACTGTGGGTTTGTGTGCCATAACATGAGTGGCTAAGAAAGCTCACACTGTAGCATGGGTCCATAAGGTGAAATATTTAAAGGATTGGGTCAAAAACATAATTATCCTTGTTGGCAGTGTTTTATTGGTCAATAAATCCTTAAAAGGGGTCTTGTGACCTTCTGAACCATGCAGTGAAGATGTGAGCCCAACTCACCCTTCCTGCTTATGAAGAAAGAAAAAGAAATTCTAAAAATTTATTAAAAATAAATGGAATTCTTTCCCAAATTCCTCCCACCTGAGGGTGGCCCGAGCTCGCTGTGGGGTGGCGCTGGCAGAGCTGGAGCCGCAGCCCCGTGTGCTGTCCCTGGGCTGCACAGATGGCCCTGGCCTGGCTTTGTTCAGGCACACACAGGGGCACTGTGCTCCCTCGGCAGGCACAACTGACTCAAAAGCTGCAGCCTGCAAATAAAACAAGCATAGATTCTTTTCAAGCATGACCTTACGGAAAGCCTTTCACTGCCTCCCATGTGGGGTCCCCTGGCCCTGGGCAGGCTCAGTGTTCTGCCTGCTCCCAGGCCATGCTGGGTTTAGGGTTTTATCCAGCCTGGTGACAGTGACACTCCTGCAGCAGTGGCAGTGTCTCTGCCATCCATCTGTACCTGCCCAGGCCAGCTGGCTGCCCAGAGCCCCTCACCCCACACCCTGAGCAGCCCCCAGGTTTTGGGGGTCATCCCTGAAAGGAGACTTTTAATCTTTGAAAAATTATTTGGTCGCCAAGCCCCGCACTGGAGACGCTGCTGGAGGCAGGAGATTGAGGGTAAAACCCAGCAATTCTTCTCTTGGCATGGATTCTGAGGCACACAGCAGTTATGTCAGAGCTGTGAAAGAACAAATCTGGGCTGCAGCCCTCCTGCCAGGAGCCATGTGGGTGAGGGCCTGGCTGGAATGCTGGGATGCTCAGGGACAGGTCACAGGCTGCTGAAATGGAACAGCAAAAGTGTTTGAAGTGTTTTGTTCCTGCTGTGAATCCTTGTACTCGCTTGGACCTGCCATCCCCTGGCTCCCAGGCCAGGCCAGCTGGTGCCCTGCAGCCTGCAGCGATTCCTCAGCAGGATCTGGGAGAAAGAACCCCCAAATTCCAGCATCCCTGCTCTCTGATCCCCTTTCTTTGAAGGGCAAACCAGGTGTCACATTCACATTCTCTGGAAAAATCCCTTTGCCCAGGAATTTCTCCTGGGAAGCTGAGGAGCCTCGGAGAAAAGGAAAACAATTCTTATCTCATTGCTTCTCCTGTGTTTTGCTGCTTTGGAATGTGTTTGGGGATTGTTTACCCACAGGTGATTGTTCCATTGCATTCTGCTGTGAGTTGTTTTCACTCATTGGCCAATCAGGGCCAAGCTGTATCAGGACTCTGGAAAGAGTCACAAGTTTTTAATTAATATCTTTTTAGCATTGTGTAAGTATCCTTTCTGTATTCTTTAGCATAGTTTAGTTTACCATTCTTTTATATAATATAGTATCATAAAATAATAAATGAGCCTTCTGAGAACATGGAGTCAGATTCATCATTCCTTCCTCCCTGCCGTGGGATCCCTGCAAATACAATAACCAGGCATGCAAAACCCTCAAGGTGGGGTTGGGCTCCTTCTCCAGGCTACACTGACAGAACCAGAGGACACAGGCTCAAGCTGTGGTTGAGATTTTGGTTGATATAACCAATATTGGTTGAGATAATAGGTTGAATATTAGGAAGAAGTTTTTTTACAGAAAGGGTGATAAAGTTCTGGAATGTTCTGCCCAGGGAGGTGGTGGAGTCCCCATCCCTGGGTGTGTTTAACAAAGCCTGGATGTGGCACTGGGTGCCAGGGGTGAGTTGAGCTGTTGGGGCTGGGTTGGACTCCATGATCCTGAAGGTCTCTCCCAACCCAGGGATTCGGTGAATTCTGTGAATTCCCCAGCAGAAGACACAAACCCAAGTGAGACACCAGCCCTCCAAACCCATGGAGACACCGGGTGAAATTACCAGATTCCATCAGAGCTGCAGCCACCTTGCACGCCTCAAGCACTGCAGTGGGATCAGCCTCATTTTAGCTCATCCCCTGGAAAAGGGCTGCTCTAGCAGGATTCCTTGATGAATCCTAGAATCATTAAAAGGTTGGAAGAGACCTCCAAGAGGATCAAGTCCAACTTCCAGGTTGGCTGAAGCTGAGCCAGGCCAGTTTTGCCCTCAGGGACACTCAGTGTGGATCAGTAATGTGACTTTTTTGGCTGTCCTCGGTATTTGGGCTGAACAAATACCAGAGTTATGGGATGTCCTGGGCTGCTCCTGGTTGTGAGGATGTATTAAAGAATCTCTGTCCTTGCTTTGATACAGGATCCAGTCTTTGCTTTGATTTTTGGGGAGAAGAAATGTAAGCACCTCGCTACAGCCCTTTGATTTTGTCCAATTAATTCCTGGCTTGCTTCATTAATGATCAACAGAAAATGATCTTAGCTTTTCCCTGCCAGCACCTGACACGGGGCCCTTTGAAAGCACAGACAGAACTGCAGGATCTGTTACAGGGATGCTGAGAAAAACTCAGCCAGGAGCTGCTGCTCTCCCACAGGCACAGAGAGGGGAAACGAGGTAAGGACAGAAAGCAAAAACTCCAAATTTGCACTTGTTGAGTGAGCTGGCGATGAGGTTCACTCTCCATGTTTTAGGTTGTGTCCCTGAGAGGAGGTGCTGCAGCCTTGCACAGACATCAGGGTGCAGAATCAGGACAATTCCTAATCCATGTTGGGTCTGGCTTTTTTGGGGAGCTGAGCCCTGGCAAGAAGAGCCCCAACTTTGCTAAGGGCTGGTCCTTGTGTCCTGGGGTCCTGCAGGGGCCTGGCCTCGGACACTTCAGGGATCCAGGGGCAGCCACAGCTGCTCTGGGAATTCCATCCCAGCCCCTCCCCACCCTCCCAGACAGGAATTCCCCATTCCCAATATTCCTGATCCTCAAGCAAGAACTCCCCCATCTCAGGCAGCCACGAAAAGAGCATTCCTGTTGTTCTTTAGAAGCAACAAATTCATTGCAGAGCCTTAATTAGAGAGAAAGGCCCTTAATGGAGCCAGAGCTGCATTTCCTGAGCAGGCTGCTTAGCAGCTAATCCCCCCACAGCTGATCCCTGCTCCTTGTGGCATTTTCCTTCACTCCTAATCCTCAGAGCCCTGGATTCCCCTCACCACGGGGCAGCAGACAGAAGGGAATGGGTATTAAAGACTCAGCTGGGCTGTCCTGAGCTCCAGGGTCAGCTCCAGGGGTTCCCAGCGCTGCCCTCTGAGGTGCAGAGATCACATCTCCTTCTGTCTCCCTCCCAGGGACCAGTGGCCACTCAAAAAATCCCAGTGTGTCATCTCCAGGGACCTCCCAGGGCACAGCAGAGAGGGATCTGCCTCTGCAGGAGGTTTGGGATTAAATTAGGGGCAGTGGAGGAGGCTGATCAAAAGGGAAGTGGATCAGAAGGACCTGGAGCTGCTGGAGGGAGTCCAGAGGAACCACAGAGGTGCTCCAAGGGCTGGAGCCAGGCTGGAAGAGCTGGGAATGCTCCCCTGGAGAGGAGAAGGCTCCAGGCAGAGCTCAGAGCCCCTGACAGGGCCTGAAGGGGCTCCAGGAGAGCTGGAGAGGGACTGGGGACAAGGGATGGAGGGACAGGAGCCAGGGAATGGCTCCCAGTGCCAGAGGGCAGGGATGGGTGGGAGATTGGGAATTGGGAATTCCTGGCTGGGCTGGAATGGCCAGAGCAGCTGTGGCTGCCCCTGGATCCCTGGCAGTGCCCAAGGCCAGGCTGGACACTGGGGCACCCTGGGACAGTGGGAGGTGTCCCTGGCATGAGCAGAAGGTTGGAATGGGGGCTTGAAGATCCCTTCCAACCCAAACCATTCTGTGTGTCCAGCTATGAATTCCCACCAGTTTTAGAATTAAGAGACAAAACCAAAAACAAACAAACAAACAAAAAGACCAAACAAAAAAAACCTGCCCAAAATCCCAAAAATATTTAGGGACAGAGCAATCTCTGTCCATGACAAACACCAAAGCAGACTTTCACAGGATGCTCAGGAGCACTGAGCCATGGTCCAGCACCTCAGCTCTTCCCAAGGATTCCCACAACATGAAAAGCAGGATGTGAAGTCCTGATGGTGTCATGGCCATCCTCAATTATATCCTGGAGGCAGCAAACTCCTCTCTCTTCCTCAGCAACCCGCTGTCATCTCCCTAAAATACCACAGCCCCACTTGACCTCCCTTCTGCCTCAGGCCTGAGCTCACCCAGAAGGAAATGAGCTCCTCAGGGGTTGCTGTGAAATGCTCCTGTTTATGCAGGACAAATGAGCACTTGGGCAATGACTGCCAGAGAAGGTCAAGGAGCTTTCAACCACTTCCAAATTAAACCAATTTTAACCTAAACCACTTCAAAACTAAACCACTTCTTCCAACCTAAATCACTTCTGAACTAAACCACTTCAACCTAAACCACTTCCAAATGAAACCATTCCCAACTTAAACCACTTCCAACCCAAACCAATTCCACCAAAACCAATTCCAACCAAAAACACTTCCAAATGAAACCACTCCTAACCCAAACCATTCCCAACCCAAACCACGTCCAACCTAAACCACATCCAAACGAAACCACTCCCAATCCAAACCACTTCCAGCCTAAATCACTTCTGAAATAAAGCCACTTCCAACCCAAACCACTCCCAACCTAAACCAATTCCAACCCAAACCACTTCTTCCAACCTAAACCACTCCCAACCTAAACCACCCCCAACCTAAACCATTTCTTCCAACCCAAACCACTTCCACCAAAACCAATTCCAACCCAAACTACTTCCAAACTAAACCACTCCCAACCTAAACCACTTCCAGCCTAAATCACTTCTGAAATAAACCACTTCCGACCTAAACAACTTCTTCCAACCCAAACCACATCCAACCATAACCAATTCCAACCTAAACCACTTCTTCCAACCTAAACTATTAACCCAAACCAAACCACTTCCAACCCAAAACCACTTCTTCCAACCCAAACCACATCCAACCACAACCAAATCCAACCTAAACCACTTCTTCCCATCTAAATCTCTTCCAACCCAAACCACTTCCCATCTAAACCACTTCCAACTCAACCCACTCCCAACCCAAACCACTTCTTCCAACCCAAACTATTCCCAGTCTAAACCACTTCCAACCCAAACCCCTTCTTCCAACCTAAACCACTTCTTCCAACCTAAACCACTTCCAATCTAACCCACTTCCAACCCAAACCAATTCTAACCTAAACCACTTCTTCCAAACTAAATCACTTCCCATCTAAACCACTTCCAACCCAAACCATTCCCAACCCAAATAATTTCTTCCAACCTAAACCACTTCCAACCCAAACCATTTCTTCCAACCTAAAGCACTCCCTACCCAAACCACTCCCAGCCAGATCAGTGCTGGGGAAAGGGTTGGTTCCTGCTGTGTTTGAAGGACACAAATCACTGCTGCATCTTTTTACTCCAAAAACGTCTGGAGGACATTGCAGTAAGTGGTGAGAGAAGTCCCAGCAGGCACACACTGTCTCCTCAGACACAGCTTTTCTCCATGGTGGATGAAGAAAACATGGAAGCAAAGACTTGGGTTATGATCTCATGGGTCATAGATCTCTGTCCTGTACAGGATAAAGGTGCTGTGCACAAAGCAAGGCCATGAAGCTCTCAGGGGATGGGCACACCCAGGTTTTGGGGTAGAATTGGCACAGGAATACACAGATGTGGTCACCACTGCCTGTGAGCACCAAGCAGCTTCTCCTCCATCTCCATCCAGGCAGTGTTTGCGGTCCAGGCACTGCCCAGCACCCAGGAGTGTGCACCCTGCAGATCTGGTGCTTTCTGCCTTAAAATTCTGCTCCATCTGCTCCAATCCCACTCCAGTGGTTACTCACACTTCAGCTCTCCCATCCCATTATTGCATTAAGTCTTGAAATCTGATTACATTAAATTTAAACCTGATTAAATGCATAAACAATGATTTTTTCCCCAGTCCTGGCCCTAACCCAGGACTGAGAGCCCTGTGGGGCAATTCCTCTTCCTGCAGGGAATGTCCTGACCATCCTTTTGTCTTGTCCTACAGCTTTAATTACCATCTGGGCACTGGAGCCAGCCTCAGCCATAAACAGCCTTGACAGCTCGCCAGCATCTTGACTTTGCTTTGACATTTAATTGCCTAGAAATGCAAATTGTATTGGATTCTCCAGTTGTGAGCAATCACTGAGGCAAGAAGGGAAAGGAACACTTCCCCTGGCTGTGAGTGGCTGGGTGGGGACCATGAAGGCTGGGAGAGCTGGGGGTGTCCAGGGTGGAGAAGGCCTGAAGGGGCTCCAGGAGAGCTGGAGAGAGATTTGGGCAAGGGATGGAGGGACAGGACAAGGTAAAATGGATTTCAGCTGAAAGAAGAGAGATTTAGGTTTGAATATGGAAGAAATTTTTCACTGGGAGGGTGGGGAAGCCCTGGCAGAGGGTGCCCAGATCCCTGGAAGTGTCCAGGACCAGGCTGGACAGGGCTTGGAGCCACCTGGGATAGTGGAAGGTGTCCCTGACCTCCAAGCACACAGCAAGCCCCTCCCTCTGCTTGCCTGACACGTTTTTTGGAGCATGTGGGTTCTCTTAAAAACATCATTTTTGGTGTTTCACCCAACATTGCTCCTGGCCAGTGCTTTAAAACTCTGGTGCTCCATGGTGAGTGCCTGAAGAGCACAGAAGTGACACCTTAAACCTCCTGAGATGTTCTGGGTCACCTGCTTGGGAAGGATGAAAGTTTGGCAAGGAAGTCTCACAGATATGTATGTTTAGCAGAAAGATTTCTGAATGTAGAGTCTGAAGAAGGAATAGATATGGAAGCAAGTTTTGACATAGGAGAAAAGAATTGCTGAGCCAGTCTCACTGGATAACCAAGGAGGCAAAGGATGTGTTAGTTAGAGGGGGTTTTTATGGCTTAGAGCAAAGGATAAACCCTCCCCAAACAAGAAGATGTTTTTACCAAGCAGAAAAATAACAAATCAAACAAGATTGCTGATGTTGCAAGTAGAAAAAAGGTCTCACAATTTTCTACTGCAAAAAAATTAAAACATCTTCTAGCTTAAACTGCAATGTACTAACTTTTAGTGATTGGAGAACAGTAACATGAATATGGTAATTACAGTAGTTATGACAGGCTATAAATAAAAGTATAGATTAGTTCTACTGTATTAAGATGCTCAGAAAAAAAAGTATAATGTATTTATAACCTAAACTAAGGGTGTCCAGGGCTGCCTGCAGCTGGAGCTGACAGCTGTGGGCACAGCTCTGTCACCCACGGCCCTGGCCTGCTGGAACATCTTGAATACAATAAACTGCATTTTGAATGAGGGATGGGGACTCCAGGGTCCTGCAGCTGGAGCTGACAGCTCTCATTCACCCATGGCCCTCATCTTGGACAATAAACTGTTTTTGAGCCCTGGAGTCCCAATTCAGGGGTCTCACAGTGGGGCACCATTACTCAGAGCCTGAATGAGGGATGGGGACTCCAGGGCTGCCTGGAGCAGACAGCTGGGGCTGACAGCTGTGGGCACCTTGGATCTAAACTGCATTTGAGAGCCCTCCTGGATCCCTCATTGGCTGCTGTCACAGTGGCACCTTGGATACAATAAACTGCATTTGGAAGAGCTGCTTAAAATCCCCATCTCTCATTTAAACCCTTGCTGTAACCAGGATGCCCAGAGCCAGCAGCAAAACAAATTTCAGGGACCTGAGCATTCCCAGCAGCATCCCTGAGTTCCCCTCACATCTCCAGGATCCAGCAGCTCTGCCCACCTGACTCACAGCCACTGCAGCATCTTTGCTCTGCTCACCAGCAACAGGACATCAGCTAATTAGCACTAATTGGATGCTGCTTTTAATCACATTGCTGGATTCACACAGCAGCAGGGAGGAGGAGGAGGAAAATATGAATCACCTGGTCTTTCTGCTGCATTTCTTCCCCCTCCAACAGGATGGGAAATGCTCCCTGGAGAGCATCACCTTGGATCTGTGCTTTCAGCCAGGATAAATACAACCTGGAAGATTCCAGACAGCCTGAAAGAAGTGGAGCTCTCAGCAGCAGAGCTGGCAGGACACAGGGAATGGCTCCCACTGCCAGAGGGCAGGGATGGATGGGAGACTGGGAATTGGGAATGCCTGGCTGAGACAGAATTCCCAGAGCAGCTGTGGCTGCCCCTGGATCCCTGGCAGTGCCCAAGGCCAGGCTGGACATTGGGGTTTGGAGCAGCCTGGGACAGTGGGAGGTGTCCCTGCCATGGCTGGGGTGGCTCTGGGTGGGGTTTGAGGTCCCTTCCAACCCAAATCACTCTGGCAAACTCTGCTTCAGTTACTGCTGCTGCTTCTGGGCAGAAGGTTGAGCTCTGAGGTCCCTCCTAATGTGAAGTTTTTATGACCAAAGCTGTGTGACTGAAATAAAAAAGAGGTTTTACCTGCCAGGAACATTTCTGCCTGAGCAGAGCTGCTCCCACCTTGTCCCCACTGTGGTTTCAGAGGGGACAAAGCTGAGCAGGGCCACCCAGACCCCTTGTGCCTCACACAGTCCTGCTCTGCAAGAGACTGAAGGGAAGGTCCAAGGAGCAGGATTTCACATTTCCTTCAGAGCAGCCCTTCAGAAATCCTTCCCATCACCATGGATACTGGAGCACTGGGAATGCACCGCTCACCACGGCTGGGCTGGGTGGATGCTGCCAGGAAAACACACCTAGGAAGCTCAGATCTCCCCTCAAATGCAGGAAATCACAGGAAAAACACAGCAATTCAGCTTTTCTTCTCTGTTAACTCCTTCCTCCGGGCACTGGGCTCTGAGCCCCTGCAGCTGGATGCCAGCATCCCAGGTTGGAAAGGGCTAAATTTGGGATTAATCCCAAAATGTGACAGCAACCAGATTGCAGATTTGGTGCTGCAGATACCCAAAAAGGCAGCCTGGATTACAGAGGCTCCAAAACATGGAGGGAGCTGGATTTACAGAGATGGGAAAGCATCTTATTCCCAGACTGAGAATAAACAGAAATCCCACCCAAGACAGGGAGCAGTCTGGGCACAGGAGGAATTCCACAACCTTTTCCTCTTCTGGAATGGCCACAGGAAAACAAACCCAAGCTCTCTTTGGAAATCCCACTCCCTCAAACTCAGCAGATGTTTGGAAGTGGCCTCTTGGGAACCCACAGTGAGATTCCCAAGGAAAATAAAGCCCAGAGAGAGGCACTGAGTGAGAAAAGCACTGGAGGCAGCAGGAGACTGGGAATGTGTTGGATCATTCCCTGTTCTGACCCACAGATGGGGTAACTGAGAGGCATTTCAAGAACTTTTATTCTATTTTCAGTCTCATGCGAAGGGTGAGACAATACAGATGTTATAATTTATGTTATTACTATCAGAAGCCAACTATTTCCTATTTATAATACACTATAAGCATTTCTTGGCCCATCAGCTTTAGCTACATTATGTTGTAAATACTTTAATTATCTAAAATTACTTTTTCTAAGTCCTACTACAGTACATCTTTCATAATTCTATTTCTCCAAAATACCTCATCTTATTTATAGAACCACCTTTTCAAACTTATTTCTAATTCCATTTCTCTCAACAATATCCATATAATTTCTAAGTTACCATTTCTTATCTCAAAATTTACATGTATAAACCTTCCATCAAACTTTTAAAATTTTCTACAAATCTATTTCCTACATTAATGGTGAAGGGAAAGGAGGATGAGAGGCAGGGGAACCACTGCACCGGATGGATTATGAGGAGGTTGTAGATCCATTAATAAAAAAGGAAGAAGAATAAATCAATAACCCTTGGAAGAGCTGAGATAATGACTGCCTTTTAAAAAAATTAATCTTTAATAAGAAGGGATGTCTGGATAATTAGGAAGTAATGAAGAATTTGTCAGTGTTTCTACAGAGAAGGAGGAGTGAGGGGGTTCCATCCCCACAAGTGGAGGGAATCTGAACCACTGGAGCAGAGAAATCCATCCTGGTGTCACCAGGGAAGCTGGGGCTGGGCTCCCTGAATCATTCATGAGCATTTATGGAGAAGTGAAGAACCCAGGAAATATCAGGAGATGGGAGTGAAGGGAAAATTCACATTTACCTCAGTAATAGGTGGGGGGTTTTTTAGAGGAAAGCGCTTTCAAGAAAAAAAAAAAAAAAAACCAGGCTAAGGAGGAAAGGAGCCACAGATACAGGTGTAAAACAACATGGTGCTTGTGAAAAATGTATATTTTATGATTGGCTTTTTTCAAATATTAAAATGAATATTAGATGTGATATGTTAGAAAGTTGTGCTGTATAATTTCCTTAAGTAGTGTGTTAAATGTAGTTTTAGGTTATAACAAAATGTTAAAATAGAAACTATGCTATGTAGGATACTTTTTTAAAGAAAAGACTTGCAGTGAGATAGCAGCCACTGGACACCTGAATCTTTCAGAGAAAGAGAATTTATTGCTCCATTATCAGGAGAAATGAACTTCTTCCTGCCTGGTCAGCCCTGGAGACGCCGTCAGGATTCAGAGGAAGAAGCTGACACTGCCCAGACAGAATCCTGGGTTTGGATGGAATTGATGCATCATGGATGAGCTGTATGAATTTGCAACAGGCTGTTGTTTTTAAGGGTTAATCCTCTGTTAACGTGGGGCCTTTTTCGGGCTCGTGCTGCCCAGAAAAGGTACCCGGACTGTCCATAACTCTTTGTTTCCATTGTCTTGTATTGTCCTAATCCAAATTGTCCAAATTATCACTCTAATTATATTGCAATTTTTATAACCATTTTATTACTAACAAACTTTTAAAATTTCAAAAACAAGTGATTGGTGTTTCTCACAGTGCTGAGGATGCCAAGGCCACCGCTGCTCCATGTCCCCAAGTGCCACATCCACACAGCTTTTAATCCCTCCAGGGATGGGGACTCCAGCCCTGCCCCAGGCAGCTGTGCTGTGACTGAACAGCCCTTTTTGGGTAAGAACTTCTCCTATCATCCAGCCCAAACCTCTCCTGGTGCATTTGGAGGCCGTTTCCTCTTGTCCCCGGTGTGGGATATCCACTGCACAGGAGGATTAGCCCAGTGAGCCTGAGCTCATTAGCCCTGATTTTAATTAGCTCCCAGGCGGTCAGCCTGAGTGTCCCTGCCATGACCCACTGGACTGACAGTCCAGAGGCACAGGACAAGCCTGGATTTGTCCCATGGGTGCCCTTTGTCCTGTCTGTCCCAGCCAGCCTGGGAGCTGGCACTGCCAGGGGGCTCTGCTGGCTTCTCACAGTGACAAAGGGTCTGCACACAAATGTCACAGAGAACCAGGGGCTGTAATGGAACCCTAAAAGGTGAAGCTTGGGCTTTTTCCAGTGTCAGAAGCCAAGACATCTCTCTAGCTGTCCCAGACAGCTCGAGCCCCTTCCAAAGAAGGTTCAGAAACCTCGGCACAGAGCCCAAGACACCTCTGACTTTGATTTTGACCCATAGAGCAAATTATCACCTTTACATGAACAATTACAAGTCAAAAGAGTTTAAGTAGAATAATAGTTAGTTTTAATGGTCAGTCACAAAGTGAAAAATAGATTTTTGAAACTTTTAGAATAAAAGCTCAAAGTCCCAAAATAGAAGAATTTAAGCGTACCCTGTCCTTCTTCTTTCTTCTTCCTAGCTTCCATCTTCTAAGTGATGTTAACACTTTTAGATTAGTTTAAGGCAGAAACTCACTGTCTAAAATAGGTGATAGGTATTGGGAAGTTATGGTAAATAATGTACACATTGTTTTTAGCATAAAAAAGAAGACAACACCACCCTAAGGGTGGGCAGTGTGCCTCAACTGACCTGCCAGACAGACCTCAGCAAGTCCAAGAAAGAATGTTATAGATAAGAAATAACAGACAAAATTGAGAAAAAGAACAGAAGGATCCTAACTCCTCCTTTGGCTGCCAAGCTGAGAAAAGAGACTTGTATGTATCTCAAAGTCATTCTGACCAGCAAAAATCCCAAGATTCCAGTGGCTTTTTCCTTCTTCTATTTGGCTTTTCCAAGGTGAGGGCTGAGTCCCGGAAGTGCCAGGGCCCATTCATTTCCCTTGGAGGCTTTGCTTTAAATAAAAGATGTTTCCAATTAAACTTGGAACCAGTTTTGAACACACAAAGGAGAAGCAGCTCATTAAGCAAGGCTTGCCCAGGCCTGTCCTTCCCATCTTCCTCTCAAGGCAGGGCAGGGGCTCCCAGCACAGCACCAGAACCGTTCCCTGCACGGGGAGCAGCACCAGGAGCCAGCAGCTCCATGAATTCCGAGCTCTCACTGGCACTTCCAGCCTGGAGAGCCACCAAGGAGGGACCTGTGTGTACCATAAAGAGGCCTTGAGCACTGCCAGGGATCCAGGGACAGCCACAGATTCTCTGGGCAACCTCTGCCAGGGCCTGCCAGGCCAGGAATTCCCAATTCCCAATCTCCCATCCATCCCTGCCCTCTGGCACTGGGAGCCATTTCCTGTGTCCTGTCCCTTCATCCCTTGTCCCCAGTCCCTCTTTGTCACTGTCACATTTTCTGGAAAAATCCCTTCGCTGGGATTTCTTCTCTTAGGAAGATGAGAAGCCTCAGAGAAAATGGAAAACCAATATTTATATCATTTTTCTCTCCTGTGTTTTGCTGCTCTGGAATGTGGTTTGGAGATTGTTTATCCAACTGGTGGTTGTTTGATTGGTTTCATGTGAATTGTTTTTATTTAATGACCAATCACTGTCCAGTTGTGTCAGGACTCTGAGGGGTCAGTCACCAGTTTTTAATTAGTATCTTATTAAGCCTTCTGATGTATCCTTTCTCTATTCTTTATGATAGCTTAATATAATAATATAATAAAAATATAATATAATGTAAAAAAGATAATAAGAATATAATATAATGTATAATATTATACATTATAATATTATACATGATATTTAATAACATAAATTAATATTATAAAATATAATATATAAATATTAATTAATAATATTAATATTATTATGTAATATTAATATCTTATTAAGCCTTCTGATGTATCCTTTCTCTATTCTTTAGTATAGCATTCTATAATATAAATGTAATAGGTAATGTAATAAAATGTAATATAATAAAATGTAAATATAATATAATATAATATAATATAATATAATATAATATAATATAATATAATATAATATAATATAATTTGATAATATTAATATTATTATGTAATATTAGTATGTTATTAAGCCTTTCGATGTATCCTTTCTCTATTCTTTAGTATAGCTTTAGTATAGCATTCTATAATATAAATGTAATATGTAATGTAACATAATATGTAATAAAATTCAATGCAATATGTAATATGTAATAAAATTTAATGCAACAATATATTAATAATTATAATAATATATATAATTAATATAATATGTAATAAAAATAATGTAATGTAATATTATCATAAAATAATAAAAATTAGCCTTCTGAGAACATGGAGTCAGATTCTCGATTCCTCCTTTGTCCTGGGGACCCTGAAAATACCACACCTCTCCAGCTCTCCTGGAGCCTTCTCCTCTCCAGGGGAACATTCCAAGCTCTCCCAGCCTTGGATTATCTCAGTTTCCCTTCCAGGACTAGCAATGTCTCATATATTTAACTCCAGACCATAATATCTGGGAACACAGGCATCCAAAATCAGCATCTCTACATCACCCCTGCCTCAGAATAAACACCTATTTTTTGCTGCAGGGCTGTGCAGCCACCAAGACCACCTGCTTTTAAAATATTCTCCTGCAGGAAGAGCTTGGCTGATGGATTTGTGCACATGCAAAGTGGTGAAGGCAGCAAGCTGTTACATAAAATGTTACATAAATTACCTCCCAACCCCACAGAAATGCTCCGAGTCCAACTCCACCAGCCTCATGCTGAGGGAATCAATCACTTCAAGTTGCCACAGATATTCCTGACAGCCAGGAGAAATGCAGGAGGCAGAGTCAGGCCTTAAATCCCACTCTGGACACCCATTTGTGACATTTGTGACATTATTTGTACTCAGAGATCTCCTGGCTCCTTCAAACTGGAACTGCAAATAACTTGGAGACCCCAAACCAAGTAATCTGCTTAAATCAAATGGCTGCAATAAAATAATAATTACTGATTTCATCAGTGTTTCACCAAGGTTAAAAGCTTTCCCCAGAGATGGAGATTAGGCACAAAACCCTGCTCTGGATCCCTGTGAAGCACATTTAGGAACTGGTCATGTTTTATAGTGGAGCTGGAATCAGGCTAAACCAGCAGAACCCCCCTGAGCTCCACATGCAGCATGTGATGGGCATGGTCTTGGCTCCACAAGCTGTGTTATATTTAATTTAAAATTTTAAAAAAATAAAAAAAAAAAAAAAATTATGTATATTATAATTATTATAAATAATATAATAATTACACAACTATTATTATATAATAATTTTAATACAATATCCAATATATTTTTATGATTATATAACATATCGTGTAATATATTATAAATATTAACGATATTATATATTATTATCTATTTAAATTATGTTATAATATATATTATAAAATATTGATTATTCTGTAATTTTAATATAACACACAATGTATACTATATTAGAATATAATTATTAATGATATTACATATTATTATAATATATTTATATTATGGTATAATATAAAATATTGATTATACAATAATGTTAGATATAATTAATTATAATAATTTAATAAAGTAATATATTTCATTTAAAATAGCTGTATTTTGGGGCATATACAAGGCAAGTGGATTTTTCCTGGGATCAGGAGCCCTGCTGGGATGTGACCCCTTCAGGAAGGGCTGCATAAACACAAACCCCACTGGTTGGTTTAACTTACACTCATTTTCTTGTGTGTAACTGGCAGGGAACAGAGCCATGACCTGATGTCTACTCTGACTAAATCCCAGAATGGTTTGGGTTGGAAGGGACCTTAAACCCCATCCCATTCCACGCCTGCCATGGCAGGGACACCTTCCATCATCCCAGATTGCTCCAAGCCCATCCAACCTGGCCTTGGACACTTCCAGGGATCCAGGGGCAGCCACAGCTGCTCTGCTCCAGTGCCTCACCACCCTCACAATAAATAATTTTGTCCTTAAATTATGTTGAATCCATCCTCTTTTAGTTTAAAACCATCACAACAGGCCCTGTCACAAAGTCTGTCCCTCCCTGCCGGGGTCACTGTCAGGCTGGTGAAACCCAAAGCTCTGGGAGCTGCTGTGACCCATGAGAATTCCCCAATTCCAGCCTCACTGAAGCCAAATCCATGGCATATGGCAGGAAGGGCTTTTATCCAGCACACACAGCCCTGCCATCAATTATTCCTGCTCGCCTCTCCTTTGGATGCAGCAGGAGATGAAGCCAGGTGGCAAATGCTGACTGCACAAGGTCCCTGGAAGGCAATCTGTGCTAATTGCCACTAATGACCTTGTGCAGCACCACCCTCCTGTCACTGCCTCTGCCAGGCCCCAGACCATCCCAGGAACTGCAGCAGCTCCAAAAAGTTACAGACATATTTTATGAAAACTTTTTTGGACAAGATTTTTTCCCCTGAGAAGCTGAGAAGCCTCAGAGGAAAAGAAAAATGATAATGTTACAGATATATTTTATGAAAAATCTTTTACAAGATTTTTTCTCCTGAGAAGCCTCAGAGGAATATAAAAACAATGATTATCTGCTGCTGTAGAATGCAACAGGTGCATCTTTGGTTCATGTGAGTTGTTTCTACTTGATGAACAATCACAGTCCAGCTGTGTTGAGACTTTGGTCAGTCACAAAATTTTATTATCATTCCATTCCTTTCCTTTCTGACCTTCTGATGAAATCCTTTCTTCCATTCTTTAGTATAGCTTAAATATATAATTATATATATTATATTATATATTTATATATTATATATATATATATATTTATAATATTATATATATTATATATTATAAATAATAAATCAGCCTTCTGAAACATGGAGTCAAGATTCTCACCTCTTCCCTCATCCTGGGACCCCTGCAAACACCACCACACCATAACAACATCCCAGTTTTCCTCCTCTGCTGAAGAACCACCCCACAATGGCAGGAGGTGCTCCCCAGCTCAGAGCTCACGACTGAGGCCACCCCTCCCTAGACCAGGTTGCCCCAAGCCCAGTTCATCCCAGTTTGGAACAAACTGAGCAGAAAATCTCTGCCCCTGAAGCGTCTCCAGGTGCTGGAGCCCTGCAAGGTGGGGATGGAGAATGAGGTGGGATCCCATTTCCTTTCCCCTTTCTTCTCCCACCTTTCCACCTTGCAGCACATTCCTTCAGGCTTCCCACCGTGATGAGACATCCCAGAAGATCCCAGAATCCCTGAGGTTGGAGAAGATCTCCCAGCCCATGGAGTCCAAGCTGTGCCTGATCCCCACCTTGTCCCCAGTTCCACCTCCAGGAATTCCCTGGGCACCTCCAGGGGTGGGCACTCCAAACCTCCCTGGGCAGCTCCTTCCAATACCTGACCACCCTTTCCATGAAGAAATTTTCCCAAATATCCAATTTAAACCTGCCCTGGCCCAGCCTGGGGCCGTTCCCTCTGCTCCTGTCCCTGTTCCCTGGAGCAGAACCCAACCGCCCCGGCTGTGCCCTCCTGGCAGGAGCTGTGCAGAGCCACAAGGGCCCCTGAGCCTCCTTTGCTCCCCTGGCACCTTCCTACCACTCCCAGCTCATCCAGTAATCCCATCCCAAGCCAAGCAACCACCATCAAACAGCACAGCATGGCAAGAGGAGCCAGAAATCTCCTTCAACAGGCAGTGCTCAGCTGGCAGCTTGGCAGAGACGTGGGCAAAGCACCTGCCAGCCAGGAATGGAGCCAAGATCCTCCCTGGAGCTGCCTGTGGCCTGTCCTTGCCCATCTGACAGCCTGGCACCATGGCAGGAGATCAGCGGAGAGCCCAGTCCACAGATGGATGGAGGGCTGGATCATCTGGCCACAGCTCCAGGAGCACAGCAAGGCTCACACCACCAAGCCCAGCAGATGTGACCTCCGTGCCCCTCCATCTGGGCTGTCCATCCTCCCTGCCCCTCCATCCCTCTTCAGGGCAGGGAGAAGGTGCAGCATCCACTGCCAGAAGCAACATTTAAAATTATGTCCTGGATTGCCAATCAAATTGTTTTGTATTTGCCATCTGTATGGCAGTTGTCCTCTGTTCATTGGGCAGTTTTCCTTATCTCTCCCACAACTGGGCAGACACCTGCTGATAACAGCCATTGAATGTCCCTGCATGGCTGATAAGAACTGCAGCATCCCATTGGGAGATGTGAGCCCAGGGGGAGGAGCCAAGCATTCCTGCCTGGATAGAATCTGGAGATTCTGGAACACCAGCACAGCTTCTGCACTGGATTGCCCAGAGGAACAGCAGCTGCCTCTCCTTCCCCTGGACCTTCAGAGGCAGAGACTGCACCCTTGTCCAGGATCCCTGCTCCAGCAGAACCAGCCCTGACCCTGCAGGAGGGCTGAGCCACAATTCCAATGGGACTGCTGCCAGCACCCTGACCCACAGGGTGTCAGGCTGGGTTCTGACTCTGGCACTGTTGTTCCAGTGCACTGCATTGGTTATTTTACCCTTTTGTTTTCTTCCCTATTAAAGAACTGTTATTCCTGCTCCCATATTTTTTGCCTCAGAGCCCTTAATTTAAAATTTATAAAAATTTGGGAAGGAGGGGGTTTACATTTTTCCATTCCAGGGGAGGGTCCTGCCTTCCTTAGCAGAGACCTGGCTTTCCAAACCAAGACAAATGAAAGAAAAAAATAAAAATTCATATATTCACAAATTTTAACTGCTGTGCTCCGTGGGAGGTGAGAAATCATCTCAGAGGTGAGAAACTGTGTCTAAGCTCTCTGATTCACCAAGGTGTGGGCTGCTGACAGCACAGACCTCAGCAAATGCCCTCTGAGGTCCTCATTTCCTGGGAACAGAACGTCAGGATGGGAGAGGTGTTGGTGCAGGAAGGAGGCAGCACAGGCTCAGCCACGCCTGGGCTGTGTGGGTTTGGTGTGACAGCGTGACAGGAGCCACCACTGTGCTGTTTTCTGGAGTTTCTGTTGTTGGAAGGAAAGATGAATCTGACTTCACGTTCTTAGAAGGTTAATTTATTATTATATTGTATTGTCTTGTATTATATTGTCATATATTATATTATATCATATTAATACTAAAGAATAGAGAAAGGATACAGACAGAAGGCTACAAAGATAATAATGAAACTCGTGACTCCTGACACAGCTGGACTGTGATTGGTCATTAAGTTAAAACAATTTACATGAAACTACTTAAACAATGACCAGTTGGGAAACAATGCCCAAACTACATTGCAAAACAACAAAACACAAAAAAAACCCAAATCAGATATTGTGTTTATTTTTCTCTAAAGCTTCTCAGCTTCCCAAGAGAAAAAATCCTAGCGAAGAGATTTTTCAAAAATTGACAGTAACACAGCACTGCTGCTCCTCTGAGGGAACAGCCCCACAAAGAGCAGAAATGGCACAAGAAAGAGGGAGCTGGCTGAGCTACAAAGGAGCAGCAGGGAAGGGACGTGGGGACAATCAGAGGTGCTGTCACTGCTCCCTCACACAGCAGGGCTGAGCTGCAGAGCGTTTGCTGTGGAGGCTGAAGCTTGTTCTACACCTCTGCCTTCTGCACAGCAAGTTCACAGACTAAAGTTAAACACACAGCACACTTCATCTGTGCTGATGCCTCAGGTTCAGCTTTTATATTTTTCACATTCTGTGCTGCTTTAGTGTGTGGGTCTGGGCTCCACATTATGGGATGGTGAGCTCTGTGCACAGAGCAGGGAGACAAAACAATTCCTGCTCCAGCTGGGCACCAAGGACAAATGACCCAAATCTCAGCCCAGGAGCACAAACCCCGTGGGCTGCAGAGAGAAAAACAAGCAGGGTGGGAGTGCAGGGGCTAAAGCTGGGATGGGACAATGAACTGCAAGGGGCAAATGGAGCAGAGCTGATCCCAGGGACAGACCCCGTGCCCGGCCGTGCATTTTGGGGCCATTTTGGTTCATCTTGGGTGCAGCCCTGGCTGGGCTCTGGTGCTGCCCAAGGTGGATCCATGGAGGAGATGCTTTGAATGAATCCCTGCTTTATTCTGGAACTGCATCCAGCCTCTGTTCTGGGTCAGCCTTCTCAAGGCATCCAATGTGATCAAGCCATAGACTAAACAAGTTAAACCAGCACATCCCATGTAAATCCCAAATTGATTTCTACTCCAAGTTAATTTCTAACCCCATGTCTCCTTTCCCCCTTTTCTAGAAAATGAGTAAATTCTTTTACTTAGTACAAATCCCTGTGATAATATTGTACCCTGCCAGAGAATGAGTGCTGAGCCACCCAGGGAATGGTGGCATCTGTCACCGAGCCAAGGGACAGCACCAGCCTCACCCAGCACCTCGTTAATCCAGCATTGTTTGCACATCCAGGGCTCTCCCAGTTTATCATCTCAGATGTCCCAACATGAGAAAGCATTTCAGTCATGGCCTCAAATCTCTGTGACTTCAATCCTTGTCTGAGCAAGGCTGGAAGTGCTTTCCCAGGGAGGGAGGGAGGGAGGCTGATGCTCCCATTGTGTCCTTGATGGGATTTCACCCAGCTCTCACAATTTTGGAAATTCCCACTTTATCTCCACGTGTTCTGTTATGAATTCCCACCATAACTGCTGCTGGGCTGGAGGAAGGCACTGGGGCTAAACACACATTTTCTGGGAGAGGACAGACAGGGGCTTTGTGCAATTTTTTGCCCAGGAGGATGAAGCAAATCCTTGGCAGGGAGAACTGATCTCCAGCCCAGCCCTTCCCTTTCCAGCATCCTCAGGAAAATGCTGCCACAATTCCCTGCCCGTCCTCCCCTGCTCCAGCCTGGATCCCTGGGTGATGTGGGTGAAACAGCCCTGCCAGGGAGGGAGCAGAGGGAGCTCTGCCCCCAAAGCAGAGTCTGTGTCTGGAAATCAATAAATGTGCCTTGTTAGGAATAATCCATTTCAAATCTTGACACAACCCCCCCCTTCTGCCAGCTTTACATCCCCTGACAGAGAATGCAAAGCACAGAACCACAGAAATCTGCTTTGAAAGGGGGATCAAATTCACACCTCTGAGTTTGCCTCTGCAGGCAGAAAGGCCCTTCCCAAGCAGGAATCCCACAGGCACAGCAGAAACCCTGGGAATCACAGAATCCAGATTGTTTGGGTTGGAAGGGACCTTAAATCCCACCTTGTTCCACCTCCTGCCATGGGCAAGGACACCTTCCCCTAGACCAGGCTGCTCCAAGCCCTGTCCAGCCTGGCCTGGAACACTTCCAGGGAAAGGAAGCAGGGAGAAGGAAAATGGTGAAGTTAACAGAGGCAGTGAATTAATACATCTTGACTGGAGGGCCACTGGTTATCTGGGAAAACACAAGGGATTTCACCAGAGAAAAGCCCAAGAGCTGCAGGTGGAAAGCAGCTCCACAGCACAGGCTGTCAGGAATGATGCCATGGATGCAGCACTGAGCTGAAGGCAAGGCCATGACCCATCATTAATTCACGCACAAAAACCCCAATCCTGCCACAGGGAACAGCAACAAGAAGGGAACTGACCATGCAAATCCAGAGAGGCCAGGAGCAAGGGAAAAATGACAGAATTTAATACAAATTAAATTTGTACATTTGGAGACCAAAAAGAAAAAAATAAAGGATCTCTGGTTGAAAGATATTTCACATTTTTGGGGCTGGTGCAAATAATTTAACTGATATTTCCCACATATTTTGGCTTTACACCAAGCAGGAAGCAGCAGCCCCAGTGTGGGCAGCCAGGCTGCATCTCCACAGGAAATCTCCTGGGATTTTCAGGAGGCATTGGAAGTCACAAATGTGGATCTTCCACTCCAGTGGCTGCTGCAGCTGCTTCCATGGATCTGTGCTGCCTTCATCCACCCCAGCTGCAGACCCAACCCACTCCCCTTGGGAATGGCAACTGTGGCTCCAGCCCTCAGCCCTCCAGGCAGCATCCATGCATGCCTTATTCACATCCAATTCCAGCTTTTTTTTATCCTAAACCCATCAATTCCTATAAGGGTAGTAAAGGGGAAAGGGTAATTAACACTGATGGGAAATCCCTCAACTGCCAGATCCCTCCCAGGGCAATTTCTGCTGCTACAGAAATTGTGCTGCTCCTATTAACAGCCCTCTATTTCTGTGACACGGGGAATTTAATGGCTAATTAAATACAAAAACGTGGCCCTAACCTCAATCCATGCTGTGCATGTGGTGTTTGAGGTTGGCATCACCCTCACAGTCACCCCTCTGCTGCTCAAGAAAATTTCCAGCTGAACCTGGGTCTTGTTCTTTGTACCCAGAAATTCTGCCCTGATCAGAGCCTCTGCTGAGCTTTTCCAGCCAGCTCCAGGTCAGGCTGTCCCCAAAGCTGAATCCAACTATGAAGGCAAAATCAGAGCTGGTTCCGACTGCAAACACGATTTTCCTTTCAGGAGAGGCAAGGTGAATTCCCTGCCCTGCTGTTCTCAGCTCTGCTCTCCTTCCTGCATTCATCAGGGAGGTGCCACTGGAATGGGTGAGAGCTGGGCTTCATTTCTGTTTATTTGTCTCCCTGTTGAAGAGTTTTATACATTTCCCATTTATGACCCTCAGTGGTGGTCCCAGACCCCAAACCATCCCTGCTCTTCCCAGCTCCAACTGGATTGGAGAAACTCACCCTGAGAGCTTTTACTCCTCACAGTAATTCCATCTCTTCCAGGACTTTACCTGAGCCAGGGTCACCAGAGATTTATACCCCCAGCTCTCTGTGCCTCATGTGCCTGCTCTAAATAGAAATTTATCCAATTCATCCCAGCAGGACGAGCTGAATGAACAGGGAATGAGCTGGCTTATTTATAAGCCAATTTACCAGGTAAAATGCCTCGTCCCAAGAACAAACAAAACAAAGACCAAGGCTGACAAAAGAGCAGCTTTGAGAGTTGTTATGTTTCAGGCACATTTTTCTTTAATTACTCTTTCATACAGCTGGGAAGAGCAATGCAATTTGAAGGCACTCTGAACTAAATGAATTTGTGTGAGTAACATGAGTTAATCAAAGGTTGCTGAAAGCCCCTTCCAGGTTCAGGGAGGGGAAATATCTCCCAGAGCTATGTGCTGGATTGCTAGAAAGTGCACAGCAGCACTCCAAAAATGAATTTGTGGTCATAGGGGAAAGGGTTGTGCCAAGACGAAAAACCAGGAAAGATTTAGATGGGATATTGGGAAGGGATTTTCTTAGCTGGGACGATGGGGAAGCCCAGAGGGTGCCCCTGGATCCCTGGAAATGTCCAAGGCCAGGCTGGACAAGGCTTGGGGCACCCTGGGATGGTGGAAGAACACCTTCCATGTTCCCTGCCATGGCAGAGTTTGGGATGGGATGATCTTGAAAGTCCCTTCCAACCCAACCCAACCCATTCTGGAATTCCGTGACACCAAGCAAAGTTTTCCCTTTAAAAGTTTTCCCTTCTGGGTGCTGGGTTACTTAGAGGAGCAGGAATCAGCAATGCAGAGCAGCCCCAAAGCCTCTTGAGAACATTTTCTCAACAAAGATCCCCCTGCAGCAATGTCAGCTCCTGGAAAGCATCCTGTGAAACCTGATTAATGAACAGCAAAGCCTTTCCACACTCTCAAGTAATTTATTTAACACCAGGCACAGTGTTTGCTCTGCTTCCTCTTTCTCCTGTTTTTCCAGGCTAGGGATGTGGTTGTGGGAAATGAATTTGTAGAGAATCTCTTAAAGCTTCATAGGATGCTCACATAGTATGTAATTGTATACAGACTTGTTCTTGTTTAGCTACTTTTTGGTAAAAGTTTTCTCATGTATTTTAATTCTCAAGTAATGTAAGCCAAGAAACACTTATAATGCATAGTAATTAGAAAAGAGCTTCTAATTATAATGGTTTCAATTATAACATCTGTATTGCCTCACCCTTCACATGAGGCTGAAAACAGAATAAATATTTTTAAAGCACCTCTCAGTTACCCCATCTCTGAGTCAATAAAAACCTTAACAGGGGAATTTCTGGGTATGGATACTGCAGAAATTTCTTTAAAGAGAGACAAGAATCAGTCCCTGGATTAATTTTCCCATCTCAGCTGGGGTGCTCCTACTGTAAACGCAGCAAAACCCAGCCAGGGGGGGTCTTTCATTCATCAAGTGGCCAAGAGAAGAAAAAAGATGGGAGAGAAAGGAAAAGGTTTGATATTTACAGATGAAGATGGACCCCACCAGAGCTCAATCTGCTCATGGAGGTGCCTCAGAACCTGAGGCAGATGGTGGAACAGAGCTGTGCTCTGTCGGATCTGTGTATTTTTGGACACAGAATCATGGAGTGGTTTGGGCTGGAAGGAAACTCAAAGACCACTTCATTCCACCCCTGCCATGGCAGGGACACCTTCCACCATCCCAGGGAGCTCCAGCCCTGTCCAACCTGGCCTGGGACACTTCCAGGGGCAGCCACAGCTGCTCTGGGCACCCTGTGCCAGGGGAAGAATTTGTTCTCATCTCTAATCTAACCTTCCCACTGGAAGGGAATAAAAGCTGCAGTGATTCCCACTCACTCTGAGACGACCCCGGGCCCATTTCCATCTGCACATAACCCAGAGGTCACCTCCTGCCTCCTGGGCTCCACAATCCCCTGGAGAACTTGCTGTACCACACCACCTTTGATTTACAGGGGTCTGGGGCTGCTCCTTGCTCCATCAGCTGCAGGGAGTGCAAAGCAAAGAGCCACCCGACAGAAAGCTTTTATCCAAATAAATGAACAGGATCAGCAGCACCACCTCTGGATGCCGGGCAGGCACAGGCTGGTGGAAATCACAGCACCATTCAGGCTGGAAAAGACTTGTAAATCATTAAACCCCATGTCCCCAAGTGTCACACCCACACAGCTTTTAAATCCCTCCAGGGATGGGGACTCCAGCATGCCCTTGGGAAGCTTTTTCCAATGCCTAACCACCTTTTCCATGAGGAATTTTTCCCAAATATCCAACCTGAACCTGCCCTGGAGCAGCCTGAAATGGTTTCCTGTGGAATTTGCAGGCAACCCCAACAAGGGAAGAGATGAGAATCTTGACTGCATGTTTCAGAAGGCTGATTTATTATTTTACTATATATATTCTATTAAAAGAAAATGATATATTAAAACCACATTAAAGAATAGAGAAAGGAGACCTCAGAAGGCTGGCAAGGAATGATAATAAAATCTTGTGACTGCTCACAGCCTCGACACAGGTGGCTGCCATGGATCATCAAGTAAAAACAATTCACATGGTGGGTAAACAATTCTCCAAATCATATTCCAAAGCAGCAAAACATGGAGAAGCTGAAGCTTCCCAGCTTCTCAGGAGAAAAGATCCTAATGAAAGGATTTTCCATAAAACATATCTGTGACAGTTTCTGTTGTCCTGTCCCCGTTCCCTGGAGCAGAGCCCGACCCCCCCGGCTGTGCCCTCCTTGTGCAGAGCCACAAGGGCCCCTGAGCCTCCTCTGCTCCAGGTGAGCCCTGCCCAGCTCCCTCAGCCTCTCCTCATCACATTTTTCCTCCAGATCCTGGCATTTCTTGCCTTTTTCTCACTTTAAACCCTCTCAGGCTTTTTGGCACCCTCTGGATTTGGCCACAGAGGGATGGAGGAGGTGGGAAGGGCATTTGGGCATTGCTGGAGAAGGAGAGGATGGATCCTGCTGCTGCAGACAGAAAAAGGGTGGTGGGATTCAGGCCACCCCACCAAGGCTTGGGAAGCATTAAGGATTCTCCCTGCTTCTCTTTAAACAGCAAATATTTTAGTTTGCAAGTGCAAACAGATCTTGGTCATACAGCAACTCCCCGGATACTTCCCCAAGTGCCGTGGGAGCAGGAATTGCCATGGACACCCGAGCAGCGCGTTCCCAGTGTCCAAATCTCCCCTCCAAAGTTCCTCTGGCAGCCAACACGGAGCCCTGGCAAGTGAAAAAAGGAAAAATCCTCTCTGCTCATCCCTGTCCTGGCTCTGGTGGCCCCTGGGCACAAACTGAGGGGCCCTTGCAGCATTTCCCATCCCCACTTCTCCCCAGACATCCAAACCAGCTGGAATTAAGTGCCAGTGTGGGATTTTTGGCTCTTAATAGGAATCACCTGCATCCCCATTGCATCTGTGCTGGGGCAGGAGGAGCTGAGCCTGGGTGACACCTGTGCCAAGGAGGGACTGGGCTGAAGCTGGGATGGGACAATGAACTGCAAGGTGCAAATGGAGCAGAACTGATCCCAGGGACAGACCCCGTGCCCGGCCGTGCATTTTGGGGCCATTTTGGTTCCTCTTGGGTGCAGCCCTGGCTGGGCTCTGGTGCTGCCCAAGGTGGATCCATGGAGGAGATGCTTTGAATGAATCCCTGCTTTATTCTGGAACTGCACCCAGCCTCTGCTCCAGGGCAGCCTGCACAAGGCATCAGTGAGATCCCTCCCAGCCTGTTTGTATTTGTACACAAGCATCCATCCATCCATCCATCCATCCATCCATCCATCCATAAAAACACCATCCAGCTGCTGAGCCTGCACTCTGCACACATTTCCAGCAGAAGAGGGACTCAGATGTGTGAGGAATGAATGATTCAGCTCCATCTTGTGCTCCTGCTCCTGGCATGCCAAGCAGCATTCCAGCTCGTCAGGAGAAAAACCCAGACAGCTGCAATATCTGTGCAAAACTGGGACAATTCAGATTAAAAACCCATTTCCCTCTGTGTTTCTCTGAATATTCACCCCACTCCCATCAACTGAGAGGAAGCAGGGGCAGAGGGGATTTGCCACAATCTGTGTCCAGCTTAGAAAGCCCAGCTCCCTGAATGACAATGGATTTTGCCTCAGCACAGATGATTTTCAATGATCATCCCAGAGAACCTTCAGGGAGGAAAGGGGAAACTGGGGCAGCTCCCAAACAGGGCTGTGCAAACCCTTTGGATTTGTTTCCAAGGGGAGCACGCTGCAATTAGCAGGGATTGATTGCCCTGGCTCTGGCAATCACCTACTGGGGCATGAACAGCGCTGCTTTCAGGAACCACAGCTCATCCAGGCTCTGGGGACAACCCAGCCCCCCTGGGCCACAAGGGAAGAGCAGCCCAAAGAACATTCACACCAAGAGGTGTTGGAATGGTGCAAGAGAATTCAGGAGCTGCCTGATGGGTGTAAATTGAAAGAGTTGATTTAGGTGGGATAGTGGGAAGGAATTCCTGGCTGGGAGGGTGGTGAGGGGTGGCACAGGGTGCCCAGAGCAGCTGTGGCTGCCCCTGGATCCCTGACAGTGCCCAAGGCCAGGCTGGACAGGGCTTGGAGCAGCCTGGGATGGTGGAAAATGTCCCCTGTGAATGGCAGGGGGTGGAACAGGATGGGATTTAAGGCCCTTTCCAACCCAAAACATTCCATTATTCCCTCCTGTGAGCTGTAGCTATCATTACACTGCCCATCACAGAGAAAAGCTCAGGCAAAAAGGGACAGTCACCCCTTCAGCAAATGTGTCCCACTGCCAAGGGACTGTGCTCTCAAAAAATGACACCACCAGATACTTCTGCAAGAGCATCACCACTCCAATCCACAGTGGTTTGGTTCCTAATGCCCAGTCCCAAACAGGAGCAAGCTTGGAAATTGTGGGTATTGGTTTTGGTGGTTTATTTTGTTGTTGTTGTTATTATTTGGGTCATTTTTTTTCCTTTTGTTTGTTTGGGGTTTTTTGTGTGTAACAAAAATTAAGGTAAATAAGCTTTTCCCCTGATTTTGTTAGATGGCATCTCAAGTAACAATCTGAGCTCTAGCCTTGAAATCACTCCTTCCATTATTCCTTAACACCACGTTTAACTCCACAGACTCTTCCCCTCCCCTAATTTAACTCCACAGACTCCTCCCTCCCCTAAAAAGCAAACTAACCCCAGGTAATACCAGCGAACCCCTGCACAAACACAGCCCTCTCAAGGCAGATGAGGCTCCACTGTCCAAGAGCATCATCTGAAATAATGTTACATTATCCTCATCTGTCAGTTACCTCAATGAAACAGCACTTGGCCAAAGCTCTCCCCCGGGAAAAGGGATTTGGAAGGAAAAGCTAAAGTTCATTTCATTCCAACCCCTCTGCCATGAGCAGACACCTCCCACCAGAGCAGACCAGACCAGGCTGCTCCAAGCCCTTTCCAACGTGGCCTGAGCAGCAAAGCTCTCCAGGTGGAATTCCCCGAGTTCCAAACTCTGCCTGTTGCTTCTCACCCCCCTGCTCCACTCCACAGCATCCTGGCTCCATCCTCTGCCTCCTGCCAGCAGCTCCCTTGGCACCTGTGCCACCCTGACCCTGGGCATCCCACACCAGTGCCAGCACCCTGGGATCAGGGATTGCACCCCATGGATGGGGGACAAGGGCACCAGACTGCTCTGGCACATCCCCACAAGAGCTCTGAACATCCAGAGAGGAGCTGCTCCTGCTCCCAGCAAAAGGAGTCAGGAAAAGCCCCCCTTCCAAAGCACCATCAAACCTTCTCCCCACAGCACACCGTGCTTACCCCCCTTTTTGGGGCACTGTGATAGTGCCAGCCTGTCCCTGCATGCACCCACCGACCCAGCTGGGGTGCAGAGCTCCATCCCAGAGACCTGCATCCTGCCAGAGCATCCCGAAATATTCCTGGAAAGCAACCCAGCCCAGTCCCTCCCACCGGGGAGGTCACACCCTCCCCGGCTCCGTGTCACAGGTCCCCCACCACCCGCTCCCATCTGCTGGAGCAGGGGCCAATTACGGCGATGTTCATCCCGGGAATGACGCCCATCCCTGTCCACCCGTGTCCCGCTCACTTCTGCCCCAGTTCCCTCGGTCCCTGCTGCGAGCAGGGCGGGAGGCAGAGGATGGATGGAGCTGAAGATGATGACGGCCACATCCCTGCCTCAAGCTCCAGCACGGGGAGCGAGGGCAGCTGATCAGTATTCAGGGACAGCTCCCGGCTGCCCGCTGCCTCCTCCTCCTCCTCATCCTCCTCCTCCCGGTGACTCCGAGTGCGGCAGGAGGTGGCACCCCGCGGCTCCCCGCTCCCACGGTGCATTTCACGCCTCCCCTCCTCCTCCCCCAAACCATCGCTCCTGTTGCTTTCCCAACCCTGCGGCGCCGATGTCCCCGAGCCATCCCCGGGGTCCCCGCCAGCTCCTTTGGGGACCCGCATCGGGGGAGCATCATCTGCACGATGCCGAGGGGGCAACACGGGACGGGAGAGGATGAGGATGGCGGATGGGAATGGGATGGCCGGGGATGGAATGGGATGGCCGAGGGATGGGAATGGCCGAGGATGGGATGGAATGGCCAGGGATGGGAATGCCGAGGACGACGATGGGATGGATGGCCGGGGATGCTCCCACCCTGCCAGCCTGGGGAGATGGAACCTGTTGGGGCAAGGCGGCTCGGCTGGGGCTGCTGGCACAAGCCGGGGCTCACCTTGTGCAGCTTCCACATGGCTCCCAGCGCCTTGACCTCGTGGCTGGAGTGCTTGCCCTCCTCCAGGCACTGGTAGCACACGGGGCTCTTGCACTGCACGCAGTACATGCTGTGGTTCTCCAGCTCGTGGTCGGTGCAGGTGGAGATCTTGCGGGGGCTGAGCCGGCGGCTGACGCGGCCCTGGGCCGGCGGCACCAGGCGGTGCTTGGCCAGCGGTCCCCGCGGCGGGTGGCACCGCAGGCGGCACGGGTCGCAGTAGAACACGTCGCACTGCTCGCACATCACGGCCGCCTCCTTGGGCGCCTTCTCGCAGAGCTGGCAGCGCAGGGCCGCCGCCCTGCCCTGCTGGTAGCGGTCGATGACGCCCTCGAGCAGGCGGTTGCGGGGGAAGCCCCGCAGCCCGCGCTCGTCCAGCACCAGGCTGCGGTGGCACTGCGGGCACGTCAGGCACGCGTTGCGCGGCGGCGGCGGCGGCGCCAGCGCGGCGGGAGGAGGCGGCGCGGCCGGCGGGAACACGCGGACCCCGTTCGGGGACTTCTGGCACGGCGTGGTGGGAGCGCTGGCGAAGCCCCCGTAGGAGCCGTAGCCGCTGTCCGCCTCGCTGTACAGGCTCATCTTGTCCAGGTCCAGGTAGTCATAGTCGGAGACGGCCGAGCCCGAGGCGCGGCGGCTCTGCGGAGACTCCGAGTCGGGCGTCTGCACCAGGATGTTGCGGGCGCACGCCTGGCACAGGTTGTGCGAGCAGGGCAGGATGATAGGCTCCCGGTAGAAGGAGCCGCACACCGGGCATTTCAGCTCCTCTTCCATCTCTTCCATAGGGGAGGGAAGGAGGAGGGCGGCGGCGCGGCTCCGACGGCCGCGGCAGGAGCCCGAGGAGCGACCCGCACCGCACCGCGCCTCGGCGCCGACTGCCGCCCGCCCGCCGCACGCCGCCGCGCGCGCCGCCGGGCCCCGCCCCCCCCCCCATTGGCCCACCAGCCGGCGCGGGGGTGCGCTGCGCGCTGCGATTGGCTGAACTACCTGTCTGTCACCCAGCGCGCCCGCCCCGCGGCGCCGCTGCGGGGGCTGCGCTCGGGGCTGCGGCGCCGCTGCGGGGTCCGTGAGGGAGAGCGGCGGTCCGGGGCCTGACGCTGCTCTGCCCGCTCCTCTTCCCTCTCATCTTCTCGCTCATCTTCCCTTCCCCGGCTCCCGGGAAGCGGCACCACAGCCCCGCGGTGCCCGCAGCATCCCCTCCCCGGGATCCAGGAGCGCTCCTGCGCTTTCCCCTCTGCCCTCACGAGGTGACTTTGGCAGTGCAAGGGACCCGCTGACGGATGCGGTCCTGAGGGTCTAGTTGTACTGGCTGGAGCGGCCGCACGCGTGCGGTGCTGGCGGTGCCGCGGCTCTCCGGGGACGGCAGCGGAGCGGTGCCCGGTGCCCTGCGGTGATGCCGGGGACTGGCAGCGGAGCGGTGCCCGGTGCCCTGCGGTGATGCCGGGGATGGCAGCGGAGCGGTGCCCGGTGCCCTGCGGTGATGCCCGGCGTGGGCAGCGGGACGCGGTCGCTGAGCCTGGGACGCCCCCGTGGGGACGCGCTCCGCCACTGGAGAGCGGGGACAGCGGCCCCGAGGGGCTCCCGGGGCTTTGCCTCTCGGCCCTGCTCGCTCCCAAGGTCGGCTGAGGTCTTAAACTCTCCTGGCAACAGAGCGGCACAGCGGGTCCTGCTCAGCCAATGGAAAAATGGGATTGCTTGGGATGTCGCTGTGTTATCTCCTATTTCCCTCTCTCTGTGCACAAATCTGGGGCTGCCCCTTGGTGCCCCAGATGCTCTGTGACCCCTATGATGGCTTTGGGCTGTGCCCAGAGCTCTGGGACCGCACATCAGAAGGACAGGGAGCTGCTGGAGCAAGTCCAGAGGAAACCATGGAGATGCTCCGAGGGCTGGAGCCAGGCTGGGAGAGCTGGGGGTGCTCACCTGGAGAGGAGAGGTTCCAGGGAGAGCTCAGAGCCCCTGGCAGGGCCTGGAGGGGCTCCAGGAGAGCTGGAGAGGGGCTGGGGACAAGGGATGGAGGGACAGGAGCCAGGGAATGGCTCCCAGTGCCAGAGGGCAGGGATGGGTGGGAGATTGGGAATTGGGAATTCCTGGCTGGGAGGGTGGGGAGGGGCTGGGATGGAATTCCCAGAGTAGCTGTGGCTGCCCCTGGATCCCTGCAAGTGTTCCAGGCCAGGCTGGATGGGGTTTGGAGCCACCTGGGATAGTGGAAGGTGTCCCTGCCCATAGCACCTGTGTCCATGGTGGGGGGATGGCAAAAATCCTGGGGACACCGAGGGCTGTGAGTGCCCTGCTTGTCAGGACACACTGAGGGGCTCCTTCCCCTCTGCAGTGGGGCCAGGCAGGTCCTGGCATTCAGGGAGCAGCTGCAATTCCCAGCTCCCGCACTGATACTCAGGCAGGGGGAAGCCCAAAATCCCAGATGCCCAAGGAGGGCTCCACCATTTCTCAGCCTGACAAGGAAGGACAAGTGATAAGGAGAAACGGATTTCCTGGGAGCTTCTTTTTTTCATTCCAATGTGCTTTGTTCTTCCCTTTCTGCTTCCTCAGGCTCCTGCTGGCTCTGTATTGACCGTGGCTTCCCCCGGACTCTGCTGAACATTCCTCATTTGCTCCCTGTTGGTGTCTCTGCTCAGAGCTGCTCATTTTTCTCCCCCTGCTCTCCCTCCTCGAGCTGCCCTTTTGCTGGAATAAAACCATCATTCCTTGTTTGCCTCTTGTTTCCTGTGGCCATTTTTCACCCTGGCAGGTCTGGGATTGCCGTTTCTGCTGGAGTGATGCTGCTGCTCATGGAAATGGGCAGAGAGAGGAGCACAGCCAGTGCCTTTGGAAGCAACCCTTGGTGATGAGCATGGAGCTGTTTCGTTCCTGGCACTGCAGCTTGAGGGCTGCTCACGCTCTGGCTGTGCTTTATTTACAGCTGTCACACAGTCCCTGTCACACTTGTCCCTGCCCTGAGAGCTGCACAGCTCTGGACCTGCAATAATTACTTGACCCAGCTTCAGCATTCGTTTGCCTGATGTGGCTGGGATCAATTAAAGGGTGGAGAAATTGTCTTGGTTCTCAGCTGGCTCCTGTGGCTCTCACCTTCACACAGAGCCATGGAATCTGTGAGGTTGGAAACGATCTTTGGGATCATCGAGTCCAGCCTTGATCCCCACCTTGTCCCCTGAGTGCCAGTGTGGCAATCTCATTTTCTGGAAAAATCCCTCTTGCCCAGGATTTCTCCTGGGAAGCTGAGAAGCCTCGGAAAAGAAGGAAAACTAATTCTTATCTAATTTGGTTCTCCTGTGTTGTGCTCACACGTGGAATGTGTTTGGAGATTGTTTACCCACAGGTGATTGTTTCATTGGTTTTATGGGAATTGTTCTGACTTGTTGACCAATCAGGGTCATGACTCTGGAAAGAGCCACAAGTTTTCATTATTATCTTTTGAACCTTCTGTAAGTATTCTTTCTGTATTCTTTAGTATAGTTTAATGCAGTATTCTTTAATATAATATAGTATTATAAAATAATAAATGAGCCTTCTGAGAACATGGGGTCAGATCCATCATTCCTTCCTTCATCTGAGTCCCCACGATCACAATGTGCCACCTCCAGTCCTTCCTTGGACACCTCTGGGGATGGGGACTCCAAACCACCCCAGGGGTCACTTCTAATGCTTGACCACCCCTTCCATGGTGAAAATTTTCCTGGATTTTCCTGCTGTAGAAGCAGCTCCAAGTCCTGCATCTCCTGTTGTAACCAGCCTGTGCCCTGGAGAGTGTGGAAGCCACCTCTGGGCTGAGATAAATTGAAGTCATTTAGACTCTATAAGTGCTGTTGGATACTCTTGGTGAATGGTAATAAATATCTGAGCTGGGCTAGAGCTCGTAAATAAAAGAGAAATGACCCAAGACAACAACTCTGCAGTCTCTTTATTCATCCCACACCCGGAACACCTTGAGGAGATAAATCAGAGAGTGGACAAAGGCTCAGAGCTCCTCAGAGGAGAGGCTTGGGAGCACCAGGACCTTTCCAGAGAGGCCTCAGGTGTCTGATGTGAGCAGATCTTCCACTGCCACGTGGGAAACCTGCTTCAGGCTCTGGGAATGTGTTTTCTCTTGTGCCTGGAGGTCCCCCACAGGATCTGTGCTGTTCCTGTGGAACCCCTTGTGCTGGAACCCTCTCCCTGTGCCCCCTGGGGACACCTCAGCAGATGCAGCCAGAGCTTGGAGCTGCCTTTTTATGACTCCAAGACATTGGCAGCTCATAATTCATCCTGTCACCAAGCAATACACCCTCCTCCTCCTCCTCCTCCATCCTTTTGAGAGGATGAGCTCTTGGCTGACAGGAGCAATCCTCGTTTGTCAGTCCCTGTGTGCATGACCTTGAAATCAGCATCCCCGAGCTCATCCTGCTCCCTCAGCTCACCCAGAGCTCTCAGCACATCCTGGTTTCCCTGTCCTGGGGACAGCTCCTGGCAGCAGGACAGGTGCTGAGGTCACTCTGCTCTCTGGTGCCAAGAGCATGGTCAGGAATGCTGGCACCGTGCCTGGAAAGGTTCCAGGGCTCCCAGGGTTCTGGCAGGAGCTGCCTCCCAGAACAACCTCCAGAGCTTCTGCTGGTGACATCATTGTCTCCAAGCACCGTTTCGGGAGCTCAGCAAGCTGGAAACCCTTCCCATTTGTTTCTGAGGTCTCCTCCTTGCAAAGAAAAGTGCCAGATTTTTGTGGATGAATAACTTGGGCATCTTTGCCTGATGTCACAAACATGAAGGATCCGGGAAAGGCTTTGTGCCTGTAGCCAGACCTCCCAGTTTTTGAGCATTTTGGCCATTTTGATGCCCAGTTCTCCAGAATCAGCTTCCCTTTACCCAGGACCGGCCCCTTCCCACCACTCTGGGCTGCTGCAGGCTGAAGGCAATGCCAGCTCTGCTGCCTCACTGCTGGCAGGGAGCTGCAGCTTCCTGGGAGAGTGCTGAGGTTTCCTGGGGTTAGATGGATTGTGGAAGTTAAAGGAAAGCTTCCCAATGGCAAAACACTCAGGATTTTTCCTGTTGTGTAGGAGGAAGACAAAGAGGCTCAGCACAAGGGGGATGTGAAGCTGCTGGAGTGAGTCCAGAGGAGCCACAGAGCTGCTCCAAGGGCTGGAGCCCCTCTGGAGCCAGGCTGGGAGAGCTGGGGGTGCTCACCTGGAGAGGAGAAGGCTCCAGGCAGAGCTCAGAGCCCCTGGCAGGGCCTGAAGGGGCTCCAGGAGAGCTGGAGAGGGGCTGGGGACAAGGGATGGAGGGACAGGAGCCAGGAAATGGCTCCCAGTGCCAGAGGGCAGGGATGGGTGGGAGATTGGGAATTGGGAATTCCTGGCTGGGCTGGAATGGCCAGAGCAGCTGTGGCTGCCCCTGGATCCCTGGCAGTGCCCAAGGCCAGGCTGGATAGAGCTTGGAGCAGCCTGGGATGGTGGAAGTTGTCCCTGCCATGGCAGGGCTGGCACTGGATGATCCTAAAGGTTCCTTCCAACCCAAACCATTCCATGATTCAGGGATTTCTCTGCTTCCTCTCTCTCCCCCAAACACTCAGAGCTTGTTTGGCTGATGAGCAACACCAGCAGAGTTGTTCATCACCACCCACACGGAGTGGGCGTGAAACAACCCCTGGTTCATGACTGCTCCAACCCTTCCCAAGAAGCTGTGGAGGTGTCCAAGGCTGCTCCTTGCTCTGGCACAGGATCCTGAGAAACTCTAATGGCAACATTAACTGTGGAACTGATTGAAATATTTAATGGTTTTATCCTCTGTCAGACTTTAATTACAATTGCTGATCATGATGCCTCAGGTTTAGCTTTTATATTTTTTGGGTTCTGTGCTGCTTTAGTGTGTGGGTCTGGGCTCCATACCAGGGCATGGTGAGCTCTGAGCACAGAGCAGGGAGACAAAACAATTCCTGCTCCAGCTGGGCACCAAGGACAAATGACCCAAATCTCAGCCCAGGAGCACAAACCCCGTGGGCTGGAGAGAGAAAAACAAGCAGGGTGGGAGTGCAGGGGCTAAAGCTGGGATGGGACAATGAACTGCAAGGTGCAAATGGAGCAGAACTGATCCCAGGGACAGACCCCGTGCCCGGCCGTGCATTTTGGGGCCATTTGGGTTCATCTTGGGTGCAGCCCTGGCTGGGCTCTGGTGCTGCCCAAGGTGGGTCCATGGAGGAGATGCTTTGAATGAATCCCTGCTTTATTCTGGAACTGCACCCAGCCTCTGCCCTAGTTCAGCCTTCTCAAGGCATCAAGCACAAACTTTGCTGATTAAACCCAGCACTTAATTGGTAGCACAGGGTGAGGATAAACCCTCAGTGCCAGAGGAGATTGTTTTTCCCCTGAGGAGTTCCAGCTGTGACCATGGGCATTGGCAGGGGATGATGCTGCCCAAAAACATCTCTGGAAATCACTTCTGAAAATAAGGTGGCAAAATTGCTCCATCAAGTATGAGCCAGGCTGGCGAGGTGCCAGGATCTGGGCATGTCTGACTGGAGGAGAAGTTAAAGCTCAAATGATGCCTCAGAGTGAGATGTACTGAAAAAAATCTGTACATCTCAATGTGCTGCTTACTTTCAAGGGTGACATCATTTATTTTTAAGTCATTATTTTTTCTTACTCCCAGGAGCTGGTGGAAAATTTCTGATTTTATTAAAACAGAGCAGAATCCATTGCTAATACAGGGGAAGAGCAGAGCTTCAAGTCTAAATTGTGGTGCTCCTTTGACCAGCCTGCCCACTTACTCATCCCCTCTGGGATTAATGCCCCACTTCTCCAGCTTGTGACTCATTTTGGAGAACAGCAACATTAAATTCATCCCACCAGAAAAATCTGTCCTTCCTCCCACATCCAGTTTGTCTCCATCCTCCTTTCCCTGCTGCCCAAAGACTCAGCTGGAACACTTGGTGCTTCAGATGTGCTGCAGGTGGGACATTCCCTGTGTCTTCTGCATTGAAAAAGAAGATTTGTCCAAAATTTATTGGCTTCACAAACAACTCAAGGCTTGTTTGACCTGCCCTGGAAGTGTCCAAGGTCAGGTTGGACAGGGTTTGGAGAAATTTGGGTTAGTGAAAGGTGTCCCTGCCATGGCTGGAGGTGGAATGAGATGAGCTTGAAGGTCCTTCCAACCCAAACCATTCTGGGATTCTCTGATATTCCCATTTTCAGATAATTTCTGCTTCTTTTGAGCGGAAAGCTGATCATTCAAAACGATCTCCTAACCTCTGCAGTACAGACATCTCTTAAAAGAAAATCTGAATTATAAAGTTTTAAATTCTGAACTCTAAATTATATCTGAATAGAACAATTAAAGTGGATCTGCAGATGAGTCACCCAGGTGTTCGAGAGGCCTTCAGGAGCAGCTTTCCCGTTAATGGATGGAGTGGGATATTTTCTTTCCAAGCCTCCTTCCACTCCTCCCAGCTTCTGGCTGAGAACTTTGGAGGAGAGCAGCAGAAAACTTTTTTGGATGTATCAAGTGGGAGGCTCAAATCTAATGTATGGCTGAGTCTGGTGCAGATTTCTCCTCGCTGCCATGGCAACCAAACTAACTAAAAATAAGAAGCATTCCCATAAATGTCAAAACACTCCATGCTTCCGTGACGTATGGAGGATCTGACCTGGAATCTGCAGCCATTATGTAACGGTGTTTAACATTCCTCTAATTACAGGGGAAAATTGTCTCCAGGTTAGGTGCTTTGCATAAGTTTGGGAGTCAATCTGCCTCCCCTGTGTTCTTTGGGGTTTATGTTGGGGATGAGCCGGAGGTGCTCAGAGCAGCTGTTCAGCACCTGCTGTGGTTACGTGTGAGGGGAGACTCGTGAAACCGGTGCCAGTGTCCATCTGCTCGAAATAACCACAAAATAAACCACTAAATCCATGACATCTGGGCTTCTGGGAAAGCTGCCTGTGCCGGTGGCAGCTCTGGGTGAGCGTGGAGAGCCAGCCTGCAGGGAGGACACCCCAGGAGTGCTTTAGGGGCTCCCTCCCAGGTGTGGGGCAGCCCTGACTGGTGCCTCTGTGCAAGGGCTCCTGCACCTCTTCCTAAATCAGAGAGCTGAAATCAGGCAGGGATGGATGGGCACAGTCCAACAGGATGAAGCTTAATAAGTCTAAGTGCTGAGTTCTACATTTTGGTGCACAAAAATCCCCTACAACGTTCCAAGCTGAGGACAGTGTGGCTGGACAGTGTTCAGGCACAAAGGGACCTGGGGGTGCTGGTGACAGCCGGTTGAGCATGAGCCAGCAGAGTGCTGTGGTGGCCAAGAAGGCCAAGGGCTCCTGGCCTGGGTCAGGAATGGTGTGGCCAGCAGGAGCAGGGAGCTCATTCTGCCCCTGTACCTGGCTCTGGTGAGGCCAAACCCTGGGTGCTGTGCCCAGCTCTGGCCCCTCAGGTTGGGAAGGACCTTGGGACACTGAGCACATCCAGAGGGGATAACGAGGCTGGAGAGGGGCTGGGAACACAAACCCTGTGAGGAACCCCTGAGGGAGCTGGGGGTGCTCAGCCTGGAGAAAAGGAGACTCAGGAGTGACCTTATTGCTCTCTACACCTTCCTGAAGGGAGGCTGCAGACAGGTGGGGCCGGTCTCTGAGAGAAGAGAACCAGAGGACTCAGGCTCAGGCTGCCTCAGGGAAGGGATAGGTTGGATATCAGGAATTAATTTTTCACCCAAAGAATAATAAAGCACTGGAATGATCTTCCCAGGGAGGTGGTGGAATCACCATCCTTGGATGTGTTCAAAAAAGACTGGACATGGCACTGGGTGCTATGGTCTGGGTGAGGTGTTAGGGCATGGGTTGGAGTCAATGATCTCAGAGGTCTCTTCCAACCTCATTATTCTGTGATTCTGTGACTCTGTGATTCTGTGGTTCTGTGATTCTGGGAATTCTGTGATTCTGTGGTTCTGTCACTCTGTGGTTCTGTGACTGTGATTCTGTGAATTCTGTGAATTCTGTGGTTCTGTGGTTCTGTGATTCCGTGATTCCGTGATTCTGTGATTCTGTGGTTCTGTGATTCCGTGATTCCGTGATTCTGTGATTCTGTGGTTCTGTGGTTCTGTGGTTCTGTGGTTCTGTGATTCCATTATTCCATGATTCTGTGATTCTGTGGTTCTGTGATTCCGTGATTCCGTGATTCTGTGATTCTGTGGTTCTGTCATTCCGTGATTCTGTGGTTCTGTGATTCTGTGACAGGGCCTTGGGAAGGGCGCCTGGAAGACCTGCCCAGGTGTGGGTGTCTTCATGGTGGCCTGGGATGGGATGGATGGGATGATTCCCATGGGATGAGTTTTTCTCAAGCTGCTCCAAGTGGCCCTCAGGAGATGCCCAGGCTCCAGGACACTCCTCCAGCTGCAGAGCCTTCACCGGAGGCTGGGAATGTCCTGCTGGGTCAGCAGAAGGTGCCACCATTCCTCATGGTGAGCTTCATGGAATCCTGGAATGCTTTGGGCTGGAAGGGACCTTCAAGACCATCCAGTCCCAACCCACTGCCCTTCCACCAGCCCAGGTTGCTCCAGCCTGGCTTGGGTTTCCTGCTGCTGGTGTGTCTGGGATTCCTCTTCCAGGATCTCCAGCATGGGAAGAGGGTTCTCAGCAGAAAGCAAACAAGGGTGAAGAGAGGGGATGTCCTGGCCAGGTGCTGTGACAGGTATCCCTCTCCCTGGGATCACAGCCTCAGATCCCAGGTCTGCGGCCACATGCGAGGTTCTAGCAGACAAAGGTTGACCTGACCTGAAGCCACAGTGGTGGCCAGACTGTGCCAGAGGCAATGAGAGGATCAACCTTTCCATAATCACAGAATCACAGAATATTCACAGAATTCACAGAATCCACAGAATTCACAGAATATTCACAGAATTCACAAAATTCACAGAATTCACAGAATTCACAGAATCCCTGGGTTGGGAGAGACCTTCAAGGTCATGGAGTCCATCCCAGCCCCAGCAGCTCAACTCACCCCTGGCCCCCAGTGCCACATCCAGGCTTTGTTAAACACACCCAGGCATGGGGACTCCACCACCTCCCTGGGCAGAACATTCCAGAACTTTGTCACTCTTTCTGTAAAAAACTTTTTCCCGATATCCAACCTGTATTTCCCTTGGTGCAGCTTGAGATTTGGGTACCAGCTCCTAACCTGAAGGCTGTGGGAAGCCCAGCAGCAGGGACACCCTTCCCAAATCCTTCAGCTGCCCCATAGGGATGGGGTGGTGGATCCCATGCTCCATCCCTGGCTGGGATGGCTGTCCCTGACCCTTCCCAGAGGAATCTCTGCTTCCCAAGGTGTCTCCCCATTCCCAGCACGGATCCCCTGGCGTGGGTGTTCCCAGCTGCCTGCAGTGACACGCTCAGATGAATCCAGGGGGTGGTGGTGGAAGCTCTGAGGAGATGTGAGAGAAGCAAACCAGGCTTGTTCCCATTCCTCACTGCCCACTCCTCGTGCACACTCACCTCCGGCTGGCACAGCAGCGTTTTCAATCTCAATAAAAGGGCAAAACAGACAGAAACTGGCACACTGAGATATTCAGGGTTTTGTCATTTGATCTCATCCCAGGCGGCCCTGGAAACATCCTGGGATGTGTCCATTGTCCATCCATGGATGACCAAGGTTACCCCTCCCACACACCACTGTTCCAAGGCCAAGGTTAATTCCAAAAAAGTGGGAAATCCTTCTTTGGGGGTGTTCATGCCAAGCACAGGCACATTCCTTGCAAATTTAGGGGGTCTAGCACTCAAGCATGCAGCCTGGGCTCGGGGTGGAAGAGGTGAATCCCATCTGGCTCAGACATGGGCAAAGGAGATGTTGGAGCAGGAGAAGAGGAGGGGATGTGGGAAGGATGAAGGATCCATCCTCTGGGCCATTCTTTGTGATCACCTCACTGCACCTCTCTCTGTCAGGGTGGATCCAGCAGGATTTTAGGAGAGAAGAGCTGTGTGATTCCTTCCCTGGGGCACTGCTCCAGGCCTCGGGATGGCACCTACCACTCCCCTGGTGCAGGGACCAAACCTCTCCAAGAAAAACCTTTCCCTTTTTTTCCTGGCTGCCTTTGCTGTGCTGGAGCTGAGGCAGCTCCCCAGCCTCAAGGAGATGAGGGCAAAGCAAGGTTTGGACCATGGAAAAAGGAAAATGTGGACACCAGGACATCAGTGCTCTGTGGGATTTGCTGGACACTCTTTTGAAGATTTTTATTCTTCCTCCCTGCTTTTGGCTTTGGTTTTTTAGAAAGAAACTCCAAAGGCTCTTTCCAGGACAAAGCAAAAGGGCATAATTTGTGCCCAGATGCCCAAGGAAGGCTCCACCATTTCTCAGCCTGACAAGGAAGGATAAGTGATAAGGAGAAAAGGATTTCCTGGGAGCTTCTTTTTTTCATTCCAATGTGCTTTGTTCTTCCCTTTCTGCTTCCTCAGGTTCCTGCTGGCTCTGTATTGACCGTGGCTTCCCCTGGACTCTGCTGAACATTCCTCATTTGCTCCCTGTTGGTGTCTCTGCTCAGAGCTGCTCATTTTTCTCCCCCTGCTCTCCCTCCTCGAGCTGCCCTTTTGCTGGAATAAAACCATCATTCCTTGTTTGCCTCTTGTTTCCTGTGGCCATTTTTCACCCTGGCAGGTCTGGGATTGCCGTTTCTGCTGGAGTGATGCTGCTGCTCATGGAAATGGGCAGAGAGAGGAGCACAGCCAGTGCCTTTGGAAGCAACCCTTGGTGATGAGCATGGAGCTGTTTCGTTCCTGGCACTGCAGCTTGAGGGCTGCTCACGCTCTGGCTGTGCTTTATTTACAGCTGTCACACAGTCCCTGTCACACTTGTCCCTGCCCTGAGAGCTGCACAGCTCTGGACCTGCAATAATTACTTGACCCAGCTTCAGCATTCGTTTGCCTGATGTGGCTGGGATCAATTAAAGGGTGGAGAAATTGTCTTGGTTCTCAGCTGGCTCCTGTGGCTCACACCTTCACACAGAGCCATGGAATCTGTGAGGTTGGAAACGATCTTTGGGATCATCGAGTCCAGCCTTGATCCCCACCTTGTCCCCTGAGTGCCAGTGTGGCAATCTCATTTTCTGGAAAAATCCTCTTGCCCAGGATTTCTCCTGGGAAGCTGAGAAGCCTCGAAAAGAAGGAAAACTAATTCTTATCTAATTTGGTTCTCCTGTGTTGTGCTCACACGTGGAATGTGTTTGGAGATTGTTTACCCACAGGTGATTGTTTCATTGGTTTTATGGGAATTGTTCTGACTTGTTGACCAATCAGGGTCATGACTCTGGAAAGAGTCACAAGTTTTCATTATTATCTTTTTAGCCTTCTGTAAGTATTCTTTCTGTATTCTTTAGTATAGTTTAATGCAGTATTCTTTAATATAATATAGTATTATAAAATAATAAATGAGCCTTCTGAGAACATGGAGTCAGATCCATCATCCCTTCCTTCATCTGGGTCCCCACGATTACAATGTGCCACCTCCAGTCCTTCCTTGGACACCTCCAGGGATGGGGACTCCAAACCACCCCAGGGGTCCCTTCTAATGGTTGACCACCCCTTCCATGGTGAAAATTTTCCTGGATTTTCCTGCTGTAGAAGCAGCTCCAAGTCCTGCATCTCCTGTTGTAACCAGCCTCTGCCCTGGAGAGTGTGGAAGCCACCTCTGGGCTGAGATAAATTAAAGTAATTTAGACTCTATAAGTGCTGTTGGATCCTCTTGGTGAATGGTAATAAATATCTGAGCTGGGCTAGAGCTCGTAAATAAAAGAGAAATGACCCAAGACAACAACTCTGCAGTCTCTTTATTCATCCCACGCCCAGAACACCTTGAGGAGATAAATCAGAGAGTGGACAAAGGCTCAGAGCTCCTCAGAGGAGAGGCTTGGGAGCACCAGGACCTTTCCAGAGAGGCCTCGGGTGTCTGATGTGAGCAGATCTTCCACTGCCACATGGGAAACCCGCTTCAGGCTCTGGGAATGTGTTTCCTCTTGTGCCTGGAGGTCCCCCACAGGATCTGTGCTGTTCCTGTGGAACCCCTTGTGCTGGAACCCTCTCCCTGTGCCCCCTGGGGACATCTCAGCAGATGCAGCCAGAGCTTGGAGCTGCCTCTGTGACTCCAAGACATTGGCAGCTCATAATTCATCCTGTCACCAAGCAATACACCCTCCTCCTCCTCCTCCTCCATCCTTTTGAGAGGATGAGCTCTTGGCTGACAGGAGCAATCCTCATTTTTCAGTGTGCATGACCTTGAAATCAGCATCCCTGAGCTCATCCTGCTCCCTCAGCTCACCCAGAGCTCTCAGCACATCCTGGTTTCCCTGTCCTGGGGACAGCTCCTGGCAGCAGGACAGGTGCTGAGGTCACTCTGCTCTCTGGTGCCAAGAGCATGGTCAGGAATGCTGGCACCGTGCCTGGAAAGGTTCCAGGGCTCCCAGAGTTCTGGCAGGAGCTGCCTCCCCGAACAACCTCCAGAGCTTCTGCTGGTGACGTCATTGTCTCCAAGCACCATTTCAGGAGCTCAGCAAGCTGGAAACCCTTCCCATTTGTTTCTGAGGTCTCCTCCTTGCAAGGAAAAGTGCCAGATTTTTGTGGATGATTGACTTGGGCATCTTTGCCCGATGTCACAAACATGAAGGATCCGGGAAAGGCTTTGTGCCTGTAGCCAGACCTCCCAGTTTTTGAGCATTTTGGCCATTTTGATGCCCAGTTCTCCAGAATCAGCTTCCCTTTACCCAGGACCGGCCCCTTCCCACCACTCTGGGCTGCTGCAGGCTGGAGGCAATGCCAGCTCTGCTGCCTCACTGCTGGCAGGGAGCTGCAGCTTCCTGGGAGAGTGCTGAGGTTTCCTGGGGTTAGATGGATTGTGGAAGTTAAAGGAAAGCTTCCCAATGGCAAAACACTCAGGATTTTTCCTGTTGTGTAGGAGGAAGACAAAGAGGCTCAGCACAAGGGGGATGTGAAGCTGCTGGAGTGAGTCCAGAGGAGCCACAGAGCTGCTCCAAGGGCTGGAGCCCCTCTGGAGCCAGGCTGGGAGAGCTGGGGGTGCTCACCTGGAGAGGAGAAGGCTCCAGGCAGAGCTCAGAGCCCCTGGCAGGGCCTGAAGGGGCTCCAGGAGAGCTGGAGAGGGGCTGGGGACAAGGGATGGAGGGACAGGAGCCAGGAAATGGCTCCCAGTGCCAGAGGGCAGGGATGGGTGGGAGATTGGGAATTGGGAATTCCTGGCTGGGCTGGAATGGCCAGAGCAGCTGTGGCTGCCCCTGGATCCCTGGCAGTGCCCAAGGCCAGGCTGGATAGAGCTTGGAGCAGCCTGGGATGGTGGAAGTTGTCCCTGCCATGGCAGGGCTGGCACTGGATGATCCTAAAGGTTCCTTCCAACCCAAACCATTCCATGATTCAGGGATTTCTCTGCTTCCCTCTCTCTCCCCAAACACTCAGAGCTTGTTTGGCTGATGAGCAACACCAGCAGAGTTGTTCATCACCACCCACACGGAGTGGGCGTGAAACAACCCCTGGTTCATGACTGCTCCAACCCTTCCCAAGAAGCTGTGGAGGTGTCCAAGGCTGCTCCTTGCTCTGGCACAGGATCCTGAGAAACTCTAATGGCAACATTAACTGTGGAACTGATTGAAATATTTAATGGTTTTATCCTCTGTCAGACTTTAATTACAATTGCTGATCATGATGCCTCAGGTTTAGCTTTTATATTTTTTGGGTTCTGTGCTGCTTTAGTGTGTGGGTCTGGGCTCCATACCAGGGCATGGTGAGCTCTGAGCACAGAGCAGGAGACAAAACAATTCCTGCTCCAGCTGGGCACCAAGGACAAATGACCCAAATCTCAGCCCAGGAGCACAAACCCCGTGGGCTGGAGAGAGAAAAACAAGCAGGGTGGGAGTGCAGGGGCTAAAGCTGGGATGGGACAATGAACTGCAAGGTGCAAATGGAGCAGAACTGATCCCAGGGACAGACCCCGTGCCCGGCCGTGCATTTTGGGGCCATTTTGGTTCCTCTTGGGTGCAGCCCTGGCTGGGCTCTGGTGCTGCCCAAGGTGGATCCATGGAGGAGATGCTTTGAATGAGTCCCTGCTTTATTCTGGAGCTCCATCCAGCCTCTGCCCTAGTTCAGCCTTCTCAAGGCATCAAGCCCAAAGTTTGCTGATTTAATCCAGCACTTAATTGGTAGCACAGGGTGAGGATAAACCCCCAGTGCCAGAGGAGATTGTTTTTCCCCTGAGGAGTTCCAGCTGTGACCATGGGCATTGGCAGGGGATGATGCTGCCCAGAAACATCTCTGGAAATCACTTCTGAAAATAAGGTGGCAAAATTGCTCTATCAAGTATGAGCCAGGCTGGCGAGGTGCCAGGATCTGGGCATGTCTGACTGGAGGAGAAGTTAAAGCTCAAATGATGCCTCAGAGTGAGATGTACTGAAAAAAATCTGTACATCTCAATGTGCTGCTTACTTTCAAGGGTGACATCATTTATTTTTAAGTCATTATTTTTTCTTACTCCCAGGAGCTGGTGGAAAATTTCTGATTTTTATTAAAACAGAGCAGAATCCATTGCTAATACAGGGGAAGAGCAGAGCTTCAAGTCTAAATTGTGGTGCTCCTTTGACCAGCCTGCCCACTTACTCATCCCCTCTGGGATTAATGCCCCACTTCTCCAGCTTGTGACTCATTTTGGAGAACAGCAACATTAAATTCATCCCACCAGAAAAATCTGTCCTTCCTCCCACAGCCAGTTTGTCTCCATCCTCCTTTCCCTGCTGCCCAAAGACTCAGCTGGAACACTTGGTGCTTCAGATGTGCTGCAGGTGGGACATTCCCTGTGTCTTCTGCATTGAAAAAGAAGATTTGTCCAAAATTTATTGGCTTCACAAACAACTCAAGGCTTGTTTGACCTGCCCTGGAAGTGTCCAAGGTCAGGTTGGACAGGGTTTGGAGAAATTTGGGTTAGTGAAAGGTGTCCCTGCCATGGCAGGAGGTGGAATGAGATGAGCTTGAAGGTCCTTCCAACCCAAACCATTCTGGGATTCTCTGATATTCCCATTTTCAGACAATTTCTGCTTCTTTTGAGTGGAAAGCTGCTCATTCAAAACGATCTCCTAACCTCTGCAGTGCAGGCATCTCTTAAAAGAAAATCTAAATTATAAAGTTTTAAATTCTGAACTCTAAATTATATCTGAATAGAACAATTAAAGTGGATCTGCTGATGAGTCACCCAGGTGTTTGAGAGGCCTTCAGGAGCAGCTTTCCCGTTAATGGATGGAGTGGGGTATTCTCTTTCCAAGCCTCCTTCCACTCCTCCCAGCTTCTGGCTGAGAACTTTGGAGGAGAGCAGCTGAAAACTTTTTTGGATGTATCAAGTGGGAGGCTCAAATCTAATGTATGGCCGAGTCTGGTGCAGATTTCTCCTCGCTGCCATGGCAACCAAACTAACTAAAAATAAGAAGCATTCCCATAAATGTCAAAACACTCCATGCTTCTGTGACGTATGGAGGATCTGACCTGGAATCTGCAGCCATTATGTAACGGTGTTTAACATTCCTCTAATTACAGGGGAAAATTGTCTCCAGGTTAGGTGCTTTGCATAAGTTTGGGAGTCAATCTGCCTCCCCTGTGTTCTTTGGGGTTTATGTTGGGGATGAGCCGGAGGTGCTCAGAGCAGCTGTTCAGCACCTGCTGTGGTTACATGTGAGGGGAGACTCATGAAACTGGTGCCAGTGTCCATCTGCTCGAAATAACCACAAAATAAACCACTAAATCCGTGACATCTGGGCTTCTGGGAAAGCTGCCTGTGCCAGTGGCAGCTCTGGGTGAGCGTGGAGAGCCAGCCTGCAGGGAGGACACCCCAGGAGTGCTTTAGGGGCTCCCTCCCAGGTGTGGGGCAGCCCTGACTGGTGCCTCTGTGCAAGGGCTCCTGCACCTCTTCCTAAATCAGAGAGCTGAAATCAGGCAGGGATGGATGGGCACAGTCCAACAGGATGAAGCTTAATAAGTCTAAGTGCTGAGTTCTACATTTTGGTGCACAAAAATCCCCTACAACATTCCGAGCTGGGGACAGTGTGGCTGGACAGTGTTCAGGCACAAAGGGACCTGGGGGTGCTGGTGACAGCCGGTTGAGCATGAGCCAGCAGAGTGCCCTGGTGGCCAAGAAGGCCAAGGGCTCCTGGCCTGGGTCAGGAATGGTGTGGCCAGCAGGAGCAGGGAGCTCATTCTGCCCCTGTACCTGGCACTGGTGAGGCCAAACCCTGAGTGCTGTGTCCAACTCTGGCCCCTCAGTTTGGGAAGGACCTTGGGACACTCGAGCACATCCAGAGGGGATAACGAGGCTGGAGAGGGGCTGGGAACACAAACCCTGTGAGGAACCCCTGAGGGAGCTGGGGGTGCTCAGCCTGGAGAAAAGGAGACTCAGGAGTGACCTTATTGCTCTCTACACCTTCCTGGAGGGAGGCTGCAGACAGGTGGGGCTGGTCTCTGAGAGAACCAGACGACACAGGCTCAGGCTGCCTCAGGGAAGGGATAGGTTGGATATCAGGAATTAATTTTTCACCCAAAGAATAATAAAGCACTGGAATGATCTTCCCAGGGAGGTGGTGGAATCACCATCTTTGGGTGTGTTCAAAAAAGACTGGACATGGCACTTGGTGCTATAGTCTGGGTGAGGTGTTAGGGCATGGGTTGGAGTCAATGATCTCAGAGGTCTCTTCCAACCTCATTATTCTGTGATTCTGTGACTCTGTGATTCTGTGATTCTGGTATTCTGTGGTTCTGTGGTTCTGTGACTCTGTGAATTCTGTGATTCTGTGGTTCTGTGGTTGTGTGATTCTATGAATTCTGTGATTCTGTGATTCTGTGGTTCTGTGATTCTGTGATTCTGTGATTCTGTGATTCTGTGGTTCTGTGGTTCTGTGATTCTGTGGTTCTGTGATTCCATGATTCTGTGATTCTGTGGTTCTGTGATTCCGTGATTCCATGATTCCATGATTCTGTGATTCTGTGGTTCTGTGATTCCATGATTCTGTGATTCTGTGGTTCTGTGATTCTGTGGTTCTGTGGTTCTGTGATTCTGTGACAGGGCCTTGGGAAGGGAGCCTGGAAGACCTGCCCAGGTGCATGGTGGCCTGGGATGGGATGGATGGGATGATTCCCATGGGATGAGTTTTTCTCAAGCTGCTCCAAGTGGCCCTCAGGAGATGCCCAGGCTCCAGGACACTCCTCCTGCTGCAGAGCCTTCACCGGAGGCTGGGAATGTCCTGCTGGGTCAGCAGAAGGTGCCACCATTCCTCATGGTGAGCTTCATGGAATCCTGGAATGCTTTGGGCTGTAAGGGACCTTCAAGACCATCCAGTCCCAACCCACTGCCCTTCCACCAGCCCAGGTTGCTCCAGCCTGGCTTGGGTTTCCTGCTGCTGGTGTCTCTGGGATTCCTCTTCCAGGATCTCCAGCATGGGAAGAGGGTTCTCAGCAGAAAGCAAGCAAGGGTGAAGAGAGGGGATGTCCTGGCCAGGTGTTGTGACAGGTATCCCTCTCCCTGGGATCACAGCCTCAGATCCCAGGTCTGCGGCAACATGCGAGGTTCTAGCAGACAAAAGTTGACCTGACCTGAAGCCACAGTGGTGGCCAGACTGTGCCAGAGGCAATGAGAGGATCAACCTTTCCATAATCACAGAATCACAGAATATTCACAGAATTCACAGAATCCACAGAATTCACAGAATATTCACAGAATTCACAAAATTCACAGAATTCACAGAATCCCTGGGTTGGGAGAGACCTTCAAGGTCATGGAGTCCATCCCAGCCCCAGCATCTCAACTCACCCCTGGCCCCCAGTGCCACATCCAGGCTTTGTTAAACACACCCAGGCATGGGGACTCCACCACCTCCCTGGGCAGAACATTCCAGAACTTTATCACTCTTTCTGTAAAAAACTTTTTCCCAATATCCAGCCTGTATTTCCCTTGGTGCAGCTTGAGATTTGGGTACCAGCTCCTAACCTGAAGGCTGTGGGAAGCCCAGCAGCAGGGACACCCTTCCCAAATCCTTCAGCTGCCCCATAGGGATGGGGTGGTGGATCCCATGCTCCATCCCTGGCTGGGATGGCTGTCCCTGACCCTTCCCAGAGGAATCTCTGCTTCCCAAGGTGTCTCCCCCCGTTCCCAGCACGGATCCCTGGCGTGGGTGTTCCCAGCTGCCTGCAGTGACACGCTCAGATGAATCCAGGGGGTGGTGGTGGAAGCTCTGAGGAGATGTGAGAGAAGCAAACCAGGCTTGTTCCCATTCCTCACTGCCCACTCCTCGTGCACACTCACCTCCGGCTGGCACAGCAGTGTTTTCAATCTCAATAAAAGGGCAAAACAGACAGAAACTGGCACACTGAGATATTCAGGGTTTTGTCATTTGATCTCATCCCAGGCGGCCCTGGAAACATCCTGGGATGTGTCCATTGTCCATCCATGGATGACCAAGGTTACCCCTCCCACACACCACTGCTGCCTCCTGCTGTTCCAAGGCCAAGGTTAATTCCAAAAAAGTGGGAAATCCTTCTTTGGGGGTGTTCATGCCAAGCACAGGCACATTCCTTGCAAATTTAGGGGGTCTAGCACTCAAGCATCCAGCCTGGGCTCGGGGTGGAAGAGGCGAATCCCATCTGGCTCAGACATGGGCAAAGGAGATGTTGGAGCAGGGGAAGAGGAGGGGATGTGGGAAGGATGAAGGATCCATCCTCTGGGCCATTCTTTGTGATCACCTCACTGCACCTCTCTTGGTCAGGGTGGATCCAGCAGGATTTTAGGAGAGAAGAGCTGTGTGATTCCTTCCCTGGGGCACTGCTCCAGGCCTCGGGATGGCACCTGCCACTCCCCTGATGCAGGGACCAAACCTCTCCAAGAAAAACCTTTCCCTTTTTTTCCTGCCTGCCTTTGCTGTGCTGGAGCTGAGGCAGCTCCCCAGCCTCAAGGAGATGAGGGCAAAGCAAGGTTTGGACCATGGAAAAAGGAAAATGTGGACACCAGGACATCAGTGCTCTGTGGGATTTGCTGGACACTCTTTTGAAGATTTTTATTCTTCCTCCCTGCTTTTGGCTTTGGTTTTTTAGAAAGAAACTCCAAAGGCTCTTTCCAGCAAAGCAAAAAGGGCATAATTTGTGTGGAGACTTCGCCCACAACCAGTCCATGTGAAAAGGCTGCTGAAATGCCAGGAAAATGAGAAGTCTGTGCACTTCTTTGCCCAGAGCAGCTGTGGCTGCCCCTGGATCCCTGGAAGTGCCCAAGGCCAGGTTGGACAGGGCTTGGAGCAACCTGGGATGGTGGAAGGTGTCCCTGCCCATGGCAGGCATGTAATTGGATGAACTTTAAGGTCCCTTCCAACCCAAATTATTCCCTGTAATTCCATGATTTTGTGTCTTAGTGCAGAACTGCTGGGAGCAGAGAGGGGTGTGGGGGAGAGAACTGGAAAAATGAACCTAAAAAAGAAAATGGAGGGAATTGAAATGAGCCAGTCTAGTCCTTTTAGACCTTGGAGAAGTCCAGGGAGGAAACAAATCTGCTTTGATGGGATCTTTCAATCACTGGATGCCCAGAGCCAGGGTGAGGCACAGCAATTGGGAAAGAAAAGGGAAACCCTGCAGCATTTCTATGTGTAAAAAAGGAAAATTTTTGGAGTGTCTGGGCTGTGGCAGTGCCTCCACCTGATGCAAACATCCCGTAAGGCTCTAAAAGGGCTTTTTTCCTCCCTGAAGGAGAGTGACAAACTGGTAATGCTGCACCCTCCTTCCTCCTCCTCCTCCTCCTCCTCCCGCGACTGCTCTGCATCCATCCATCATCCATCCCTGTGCCACCACACCTCCCTCCTCCCACAGGAGCTTCCACCAGGTCTGTGCTGGCACTGAGATCATCTTGGCTTTTTATTTTGCCGGAGATTCCTTCTCCCTCACCTAAGACATGTTTTTTTTTTTTTTTTTTTTTTTTTGCCTTTCTTGGTTTTATTTTTTTCTTTAAATTTTTTGTTCCTGCTGCCATGGCAACCTGGATGGATTCTGGTCACGGCTTTGGCCTCCCTGGCTGCAGATGGCCACAGGGACATCAACCAACAAGGGCCACAGCTCCCTGGGGTCTGGCAGAGCTGGGAATGCCCTGCAGGCAGGGATTGGGCTGGATCCCCAGCAGAGAGCAGGGCTCAGCCCTCCGGGATGTGCTCCCTTCTCTCTCCTCCCTGTGGATCCTCCAGGGCTGGGTGCTGGGAAGCTCTGAGGGGGTTATTTTGGGCAGTGCCCACCCGGGATGGCAGGAATTGGGTCTGTGTGCCATGATTCATAGAATCATAAAGTCATGGAGTGGTTTGGGTTGGAAGGGACCTTAAAATTCATCCAATTCCATTCCTGCCATGCCAGGGACAACTTCCACCATCCCAGGTGGCTCCAAGCACTGTCCAGCCTGGCCTTGGGCACTGCCAGGGATCCAGGGGCAGCCACAGCTGCTCTGGCAATTCCAGCCCAGACAGGAATTCCCAGTTCCCAATCTCCCATCCATCCCTGCCCTCTGGCAGTGGGAAGCCGTTCCCCGTGTCCTGTCACCTCATGCTCTTGTCCCCAGCCCTCTCCAGGCTCCTTGGTGGGAGGTGGGAGCTGCTCCAGGGGCACCACTGGTGCTCCCTGGTGAGATGTGCCCTCGGGCAGAGGTGCTGCTGCAGTTGGAAGGAGGAGGGAAGCTGGGACTCTACTCCCCTCTGAGCTCACTGGTGACTTCCTCCCTCTTTCCCTCCTCCTCATCACCAGGGGCTCCCTCCAGTCCCCCTGGAGGGCAATCCATGGCCATTCCCACCCTGCTCTGCCTGCTGGGTGCCAGTTTTGGCAGCTTTAGCCACGGATGGAGAGGCGCCACTGCTTGAATTTAGCAATTCTCCCAAGAGCCCTCACCCATGGATTTATCCACCCTCCTCTGCAGCTTTTATTTCTTCCTCAAAAGTGGCTGACCGGGCCTGAACTTTTCCAAGGAGGCAGGTAGGACACCTGGAATGGGAAATGCCAGCTCTGGCTGTCTGGAGCTCGGGGTGATGCCTTAAGCCACAGATAAAAGTCTCATAGTGGGAGAGATGCTTTGTTCCCTCCTTATTCTGCTTCCCAGTTCTTGTGACCAAATTTAATATTCCCTGTTGATGGAAGTGATTTTCAGTGGAAATGGACCTTTAGCTTGAAGTTTATTTGCATTTTAATAAACCTTCTTTGACAGAGAACACCCTTCTCTATTCATCCCCCACAAAAGAGGAGTGAATTGAAAATCATGCAGGAACTTAATGCAGCTGAAAGGAAATTGCAAGCTCCGACTTGGCTGCACTGAGAAATCTGGAGATCAAACGATCCCATCTGCAATGGGCACCAAAACCAGCAGCAGCTGCTGATGGGAGGCTGGAGAAGGGAAGGGATTTGGGGAAGGAGGCTCTGGAATGGCAGCAGTGTCCATTTAAGAATGGAAGGGTGGTGGACTCTCAGAATCTCTGCTGGTCACAGTGACTCTGAGGTGTGCACAAGTCTCTTTTCCCAGCCCAGCAGTTGAAGAAGGAATCAGGATTCTTCTGTTCTCATTCTCAAGGTTGTTTATTATTTTTTATCTTTATCATTCTTTCTCCAACCTGTTGAGGTCTGTCTGGCAGGTTGGCTTGAGGCACACTGCCCACCCTCAGGGTGGTGTTATCTTTTTATACTAAAAACTACATGTACATTATTCACCATAACTTCCCAATGCCTATCACCTATGTTAGACAGTGAGCTTCTACCTTAAACCAATCCAAAAATGCCAACATCACCCAGAAGATGGAGGCCAAGAAGAAGAAGAAGAAGAAGAAGAAAGGCTGGACAAGGCCAGATTCCTCCATCTTGCCTCCTGAACCCTCATTCTAAAAACCCCAAAAATCTATTTTTCACCCCATGATAAACTATTATTCTACTTAAACTCTCTTGACTTGTAATTCTTCATATAAAGGTTGGTAATTGTTTTTTCCAAGAGCTAAATCAAAGGCACAGGGGCCTTGGGTTCTGTGCCAAGATCTCTGAGCCCCCTGGGCAGGGTCTTGAGCCCTCCAGGGCAGCCAGAGGGATTTCCTGGGTTCTGGCAGTGGACCCTGGGCTGGGAGTGTCTCCAGCAGTGAACACAAAGGGAATGAGTGACCTGCTGCCCTGATTTTTTAAGATTTTCTAAGCCTTCTGATGTTGACATTCTTGTAGCAGACTTTCTCACACACTTTCTGTAAATAACTCATTGTTTTACATTCTTTTGTAGAGGAGGAGAAACTTGATGGACTGTTGGTTTGTCCAGTGTCATTGGAGAGGTGGCACTGCCACCCTCCAATCCACTGTCACTTTTGGAAATCTATAAATGTTGGAGTCAGAAAATAAACTTCCCTTTTTCCACCTTGAGAACAGCAGTGTGTGCCCTCGTGTTGTTTTGTGTCCTTCAGTGACATCGACCCTTCTCCCAGTGAGTGACCTCTGGTGGCTCAGGGATTGGATCTGATAAAAGTGAGAGCAGGCTCCTGGTACTGAAGTGATATTATTTTATAATAAACACTGATTTCAGTATTTATTATAAAGAAATAAAGGCCTAAAGCAAGGGGGCCTGGGCCGAGCAGGAATGTTGAGTTTGCAAGCAACCCCAACAAGGGAAGAGACGAGAATCTTGACTCTGTTTCAGAAGGCTGATTTATTATTTCATCATATGTATTATATTAAAAGAAAAGGATATATTAAAACTATACTGGAAGAATAGAAGAAAGATTTCATCAAAAGGCTTGCAAGGAATAGAAAAGAAAGGAATGACAAAATCCTGTGACTGCTCACAGCCTCAACACAGGTGGCTGCCATTGGTCATCAAGTAAAAACAATTTCACATGCTGGGTAAACAATTCTCCAAATCCCATTCCAAAGCAGCAAAACATGGGGAAGCTTCCCAGCTTCTCAGGAGAAAAGCTGCTAATGAAAGGATTTTCCATGAAATATGTCCATGACACAGGAGCGTTCCCTCGAGGATGGAGCGGCGCCGGCGCTGGGGCTGCTCAGCAGAGATGGCCCTGATGACCCAGGTGGAGCATGTGAAAAATGCCAATCCCTTGTTTTTAAAATGTTAAAAGTTTATTAGTAATAAAATGGTTATAAAAATAGTAATATAATTGGAGTAATAATAATTTCGACAATTTGGATTAGGACAATAAAAACAAAGAGTTATGGACAGTCTGGGTACCTTTTCTGGGCAGCACGAGCCCGAAAAAGGCCCCACATTAATAGAGGATTAACCCTTAAAACCAATAACCTGTTGCATATTCATACAGCTCATCCATGATGCATCAATTCCATCCAAACCCAGGATTCCGTCTGGGCAGTGTCAGCTTCTTCCTCTGAATCCTGACGGCATCTCCAGGGCTCAGCAGGCAGGAAGAAGTTCATTTCTTCTGATAATGGAGCAATAAATTCTCTTTCTCTGAAGGATTCAGGTGTCCTGTGGCTGCTGTCTCACTGCGAGTCCTTTCTTTAGAAAAAAGTATCCTACATAGCACAGTTTCTATTTTAACCTTCTGTTATAACCTACACTATATTTAACACACTATTTAAGAGAATTAACACAGCATCACTTTCTAACACAACACATACAATATTCATTTGAATATTTGCGGAAAGCCAATCATAAACCACACATTTTTCCCAAAAGGGAGCAGCTATTTCTCACAGGAGCATGCCCTGTCCAAGAGGGCTGTGCAGGCAGGAGATCAAACTCCCAGCTCCCTCTCTCTCCCAACCCTTGGAGGATGCTGCAGCTCCATCTGTGCCCGGGGGTGGGAGGAGAAGGAGGTGGGCACAGGGAATTAGCACAGAATAGGATCCCAACGCCCGAGATCTTCCCCATTGTCTTCTCTGTCACTGAGCTCGGGAAAATTTAGCACCACCCGAGCGGAGCAGAGCTGGCTCTGCCTTGTGCACTTGGAAACAGGAGCCCAAAGCTCCCTATTTATATCTGCTCAGCAGCTGCTTCCCTGAGCCCTCCACGGGCCGGGGGGCTCTGGGGACGTGCATTCCACAGCTGGGCCGAGAGGAGTTAAATATCAGAGAGTCCTGGAGTGGCTGGGATTGGAAAAGGACCTTAAAGTCCATCCCATCCCACCCCTGCCATGGCAGGGACACCTCCCACTGTCCCAGGGTGCCCCAGTGTCCAGCCTGGCCTTGGGCACTGCCAGGGATCCAGGGGCAGCCACAGCTGCTCTGGCCATTCCAGCCCAGCCAGGAATTCCCAATTCCCAATCTCCCACCCATCCCTGCCCTCTGGCACTGGGAGCCATTCCCTGGCTCCTGTCCCTCCATCCCTTGTCCCCAGTCCCCTCTCCAGCTCTCCTGGAGCCCCTTCAGGCCCTGCCAGGGGCTCTGAGCTCTCCCTGGAGCCTTCTCCTCTCCAGGGGAGCATTCCCAGCTCTCCCAGCCTGGCTCCAGAGCAGAGGAAATCCAGCTTTCAGAGCACTTTTGTGTAAATGTCCAAGTGATAACAACAGAGAAGGTCTGTGCTGGTTTGGGGACATCCCGCCTGGTCACACAGAGCTGGAGGCAGTGCCAGGCTGGCTGTGCCACCTCACTGGCTCAGGGTGCCCAGAGCAGCTGTGGCTGCCCCTGGATCCCTGGCAGTGCCCAAGGCCAGGCTGGACAGGGCTTGGAGCAGCCTGGGATGGTGGAAGGTGTCCCTGCCATGGCAGGGGTGGCACTGGGTGGGATTTAAGGTCCCTTCCAGCCCAAACCTTTCCATGGTTCCATGGCTCTGTGCCCTGCAGAGGAGGTGGCTGTCAGGCATGTTCCCATGCCATGCTCTTGGTCTCCCTCCCTGTGAGGGGCTCCCCTCTCTGTCCTCACCAATCCCCCCCTGGGGCAAGGAACACCCCAAACACTCTGAGGAAGATCAAGAGAGAAAAATGAGTATTATTATTATGGCTGGGAGGAAAATACCAGCGGAGAGAGGAGGGGAAGGAATGAATCATTTTTGACAGATGTCCCCACACTGCAAATGCTGCCTGGCTGTGGAAAAAATTCCTATAAACTAAGGGGAGCCTCACTGTTTATCTAAACAGAACAAAAATGGAAAAGCTTTCATAGAATCCCAAAATGGTTTGGAAGGGACCTTAAAACCCACACAGTCCCACCCCTGCCATGGCAGGGACACCTTCCACTGTTCCAGGTTGTTCCAAGCCTTATCCAGCCTGGCCTTGGGCACTGCCAGGGATGTGGACATTTGTTACATCCCATGCTTCATGCAGAGGATTAATGGTTTTGAAAAGACTCCATAAGTTACTCTCTTTAATCTGTATTTTAAAAATATTTTCCAAGGTCTGGGAAGGGTCTGTGTGGCACCGAGCTCTGCCTGAAATGGCTTCAGTCACCTTTACACTGGCTTTGAAAACAGGCCATTAATTCAATTTTTAAAGCTGTTTCTTTAGCCCTGAGTAGCCCTGGTGAGGAACTTCTCTCCTGGTGCTCATTACAGCTGTGCTTCTTCCTTTGTGCAGCAAGAAAGGACTGAACGCAATTCCTTAATTCCCAATTAATGGTTGTCATTATCTACCCCTTGTATATATAAATAACCAGCTGGAGAATGAGACAACCTTACAAGGTGCCCTGACTCACAGGAAATAATAAATGCTAAAGAAAAACCTTTATCCAAGTAAGGAATAAACAAGACATTTGCCTCTTAAAAAGAGGATGACTCTGGAAGAAAGCTCTTCCACACAACAATCCCCAGGCATCACTGACTCATTGTATTTATAGGAGAAATTACTTTTCATGGCAAAATTTCAAGAAGCCCCAGGAAGCTTTAATCTCCAGGCAGAGGAATAAGTCAGAGGCCCCACTGGTGACGGTTTTAATTCTTAAAAACCACATTTTGCACTTCCAGGGACTGCCAACTGGAGCCTGCCTTGGAGGCAGCTCAGCTGATCCCTTCCCAACAAAGCTTTTAAAAGTGGTGACAGGGAAAGGGAATGTGGCAGGGAAAGGGAAGGGGCCCCGCAGGAGGTGCCACCTCCAGGGATGCTCTGGAAGGGCAGGAGGGGAAGCCAAAGTCAGGCTGACATCCGAGGTGGCTCTGCAGCATTCCTGAGGATTTTATAAGCGCAGGGAAACTCTCAGGGAGCAGTGGCTCCTTCTCCATCCACGTAGAGGATGATTCCTGCCAAAGTCCCCTCCAAAACCACCCCTGCAGGGGCAAACAGCTCAAATTCCAATGGTTACAAACACCAGGAAGGTGTTTCCTTCCTCTGACCCAGAGCAGAGAGGCCACAAAACGCTCCTGGCTCTCCCCAAGCTCTTCCTGAGCTCCCACATCCCCTCCCAGGACATGGAGGATGCCTTGTGAAGGCTGCCCTGAGCAAAGGCTGGATGGAGTTCCAGAATAAAGCAGGGATTCATTCAAAGCATCTCCTCCATGGATCCACCTTGGGCAGCACCAGAGCCCAGCCAGGGCTGCACCCAAGAGGAACCAAAATGGCCCCAAAATGCACGGCCGGGCACGGGGTCTGTCCCTGGGATCAGTTCTGCTCCATTTGCAGTTCATTGTCTGTCACTGTCATATTTTATGAAAAATCCAGGAATTTTCCCCTGAGAAGCCTCAGAAAAGAAATGCAAACAGTGATTATCTGATTGCTTGGAATGTGGTTTGGAGGTTGTTTACCAACAGGTGCATCTTTGATTGGGTCCGTGTGAATTGGTTTTAATTAATGACCAATCCCAGTCCAGCTGTGTTGGGACTCTGCTCAGTCATGGGTTTTTATTACCATTTCTTGTCTAGCCTTCTGATGTCTCTTTTCTCTTTCTTTAGTATAGTTTTAGTATACCATTATAATATGATGGGATATAATATGATATAATATAATATAATATAGTATAATGATATAATATAATAATATAATATAATATAATATAATATAATATAATATAATATAATATAATATAATATAATATAATATAATATAATATAATATAATATAATATAATATAATATAATATAATATAATATAATATAATATAATATAATATAATATCATATCATATCATATAATATTCAGCCTTCTGAGAACTTGGAGTCAATTCTCATCTCTCACCTCATCCTGGGGACCTCCACAACAATCAATAACCACAATTGTCCCATTCCAGCTTTAGCCCCTGCAGTCCCATCCTGCTTGTTTTTCTCTCTCCAGCCCATGGTGTTTTTGCTCTTGGGCTGAGATTTGGATCATTTTTTATGAATATTACCAATATATTGGTATATATTCCTAACAAATATTACCAATATTACTGGAATATTACCAATATTGCCAGACAGGATGTGCCTGAGCTTGTCTGGCCCTTGGTGCTTGACCAAAAGGTGGCAACTGTGGTGTTTCACCCCACAGACCCTTTTGGCTGTGGGTGTGTGGTGTTTCACCCCACAGACACTTTGGCCTGGCTGGGTGTGTGGTGTTTCACCCCACAGACACTTTTGGCTGTGGGTGTGTGGTGTTTCACCCCACAGACACTTTTGGCTGTGGGTGTGTGGTGTTTCACCCCACAGACCCTTCTGGCTGTGGGTGTGTGGTGTTTCACCCCACAGACACTTTGGGCTGGCTGGGTGTGTGGTGTTTCACCCCACAGACACTTTTGGCTGTGGGTGTGTGGTGTTTCACCCCACAGACACTTTGGGCTGAGGCTGTGTGGTGTTTCACCCCACAGACACTTTTGGCTGTGGGTGTGTGGTGTTTGACCCCACAGACACTTTGGGCTGGCTGGGTGTGTGGTGTTTCACCCCACAGACACTTTGGGCTGTGGGTGTGTGGTGTTTCACCCCACAGACACTGGGTGTGTGGTGTTTCACCCCACAGACACTTTGGCTGCCTGGGTGTGTGGTGTTTCACCCCACAGACACTTTTGGCCTGGCTGGGTGTGTGGTGTTTCACCCCACAGACACTTTTGGCTGTGGGTGTGTGGTGTTTCACCCCACAGACACTTTTGGCTGGCTGGGTGTGTGGTGTTTCACCCCACAGACACTTTTGGCTGAGGGTGTGTGGTGTTTCACCCCACAGACACTTTTGGCTGGCTGGGTGTGTGGTGTTTGACCCCACAGACACTTTTGGCTGTGGGTGTGTGGTGTTTCACCCCACAGACACTTTTGGCTGTGGGTGTGTGGTGTTTCACCCCACAGACACTTTGGGCTGTGGGTGTGTGGTGTTTCACCCCACAGACACTTTTGGCTGTGGGTGTGTGGTGTTTCACCCCACAGACACTTTTGGCTGGCTGGGTGTGTGGTGTTTCACCCCACAGACACTTTTGGCTGGGGTGTGTGGTGTTCACCCCACAGACACTTTTGGCTGTGGGTGTGTGGTGTTCCACCCCACAGACACTTTTGCCTGGCTGGGTGCTGCAGCTGGGCACTGCAGACAAGTCCAGGCCTGCAGGAGCTCTGGTGGGGCTGGGATGGAGCTTCCCCCCATAACAGGGGCTGCTCCTCACGTTTCCCTCTGGCAGAGAAGCTTTAAGGCGCTGGTGAAGGAAAGGAGTCGGTTCTGATGGAGGGTTTGGATCCAGAGCTTTATTCTGGCCCACAGGCCTCTGAATGCAGCACCAGCTCCAGCAGAACTCTCTGAGCCTGCGGCTGCTGCTCCTTTAACCCCGGGGAGAGGGGCAGGGAAGGGGCAGGGAGCCACCAACCAGGGACAGGAGGGGAGGGACAAGGGACAAAGGACACCTGGATGGCCCAATGCCCCCCAGGGGTAGAGGGCATCCTTTGGATCTGCCAATCACTCGATGCCTTCTGGAATGCCAGGACTGACAGACAGTGCTGGGAGGGGAAGGGAGAGGTGACTGACACACCTGGCAGGGAATCATCAGGGGAGGGACCCGAGGTTCTGAGATAAACCCTGAAACCGCAACACAACAATTCGTCCTTGGTGCCCAGCTGGAGCAGGAATTGTTTTGTCTCCCTGCTCTGTGCACAGAGCTCACCATGCCCTGATATCCCCTCAGACCCACACAGCAAAGCAGCACAGCACCTGGAAAGTAGAAGAGCTGAACCCGAGGAGCCAGAGCAGCAGGGGCTGGGGATGTTGCGTAAGGAGCCGCATTCCCGAGGATGCTCCCCAACTGCAACAGATAAAAATATCCAGGGAGGACGTGGTGCTGTGACTAAAGCACTGCAAAAATAGGAGAGAGTGCGCAAATCCCCTTTTAGCTGCTCCTTCCGAGCCTCCTGCCTCTCCTCCAGCCTGGCACAGCCACGGGGGACTGTGTCTCACACCCCTGGCAGGGTGGATGTGTCCCTTGGGTGCCACCTGTGCCCAGGTGGGTGCTGCTCCTGCTGGGATGCTGCTCTGTGCTCAGCGGGGTGGTGGAAGGAGTGAGGGTAAGATGTGGCTTTGCTCAAGTTCAGGATTTGGTTGTGAATGGTTTTTTAGCAGCTGCTGAGCTTGGGGAGAACTGGAGGGGCCATTCCTGCACGTGCTGGTCACGGACCCCTGGCTCTGGTGAAAACTTCCCTTGTGAAATGTTCTAATAAAATCCCTTTTTAAATGCCATTGTGTTTGAAATCCCATCCTCCAGGTCTGCTGCTGTCTGATCTGGCCATGAGACAAATTCTGCCGTCCCTGCCTGTAGAATCATGGAATGGTTTGGGTTGGAAGAGACCTCAAAACTCATCCAGTTCCACCCCCTGCCATGGCAGGGACACCTTCCACCATCCCAGGGGGCTCCAAGCCCTGTCCAGCCTGGCCTTGGGCACTGCCAGGGATCCAGGGGCAGCCACAGCTGCTCTGTGCCAGGGCCTGCCCACCCTCCCAGCCAGGAACTCCTTCCCAATATCCCAATATCCCATATAACCCTGCCCTCTGGCAGTTTGAATCCATTTACACCCCAAAATCCTCCCATTTACACCCCAAACCCCTCCCATTGGATGTGGCAGCACATCCCACAGCCCAGATTTCCACACACCCTCAGCACACACTTGGAGCAGGTTGTTTTATGGCACCAGTGATTAGGAAGATGCTGCCTTGAAGAAAAGAAGGGTTTGGGCTGTCAGAGCAGGAATTCAGGGCTCTCTCCAGCCCCGTGGTGCTCTGGAGAGCCTGGAGCTCCCCAGGGCTTACCCCAACACCAGCTGCTTGGCTCATCACCCCCAAACCAAAAATCCCCAACAAATAAAAGTAAAAAAAAAATAAATCACAAAATCTCCAATTTTGTGCTCTGTGTGAGAGGAAAGAGCTGCAGCATCCCTCCCTGGAGCAGCCAGGACTCCTGTGCTCTGCCAGGGCAGCTGCCCCTGGCGAGGGCTGGTGCCACCTCCTTACCCCCCATCATCCACAGTGGGGATTTCCCCCTCTTTCCAGCAATATTCCCAGTGCCTGAGGCTTTCCCGGTTTCTCAGGAACATGGAATGCTGCCAGGGGCTCTGAGCTCTCCCTGGTGCCTTCTCCAGGTGAACATTCCCGGCTGTCCCAGCCTGGCTCCAGAGCAGAGGATCTCTGGCTCTCTGATGATTTTTGTGGCCTCTCCTGGAGCCCATCAGATGGGATGAAGAACCCAAACTCCCAAACACCTCCCCAGCACCCCCAACACGCTCTGTCACTCCTCACTGACCTGCTCTGCCAGCATTCCCTGCAGGATGTGGGAGCTCCCCATGGCTTCTGCTTTTGGGAGGAGACTCTGGCACCAGGATGAGACTGGGGAGAGGCGGCTGCCTGGGAAGGGGGAGTTCTGCTCCAGCCTGAGCACAGGGATGTGCTCCTGGTGCCTCTCCCTCATTTGGGACCAGCACAAACCCGGTCCCGAGCCAGCCCTGAGCACCTGGCCTTGCTTTTCTCTCTTTTCAGCAGATAACTCCTCAGGGCACTCAGCCACCAGCACGTGTGGGCTCCCCATGGCCACAAAGCCTCCTGCACAGAGGGGTTTGGAGCAAAGCTGCTCCCAAGGCTGCAGGAGGACCATGAGGAGCCCCAGAGCTGCTGGAAATGCAGTTCTGGCAGCGCCCCAGCAGCACTCACATGATGGCTTGGATGCTTCAGCTCCAAAGCAGGGAATTCCAGACAGCTGATTGTGGGCAACATGAGGAGGGCTGGAGAGGAACCTGCAGGAGGATGGAAAAGAACTGGGCAGTGACCATGATTGTCGCAGACATCTTTTTATGAAAAATCCTTTCCTTAAGATGTTTCCTCCTGAGAAGCTGGGAGGCCTCAGGAACAAAATGCAAACAATGATTATCTGCTGCTGTGGGATGCAACAGGTGCATCTGGGATTGGTCTCATGGGGTTGTTTCTAATTAATGGCCAATCACAGTCAGCTGGCTCAGCTCTCTGTCCAAGACACAAACCTTTGTTATCATTCTTTTCTATTCTTAGCTTAGCCAGCCTTCTGATGAAATCCTTGCTTCTATTCCTTTAGTACAGTTTTAATATAATATATATCATAAAATAATAAATCAGCCTCCTGAAACATGGAGTCAGATCCTCGTCTCTTCCCTCATCCAAGAACCCCTGTGAACACCGACACACCTGATCCCTTTTCTTTTTAAAGAGTTTCCTTGAAGAGAATAAGCTGAGAGGTGACAGCACAGCCCCTGCCAGGGTGGTCATGGAACCACAGAACATCCTGAGATATTTTGAGGGAAAATCCTGAGGGACCCACAGGGATCATCCAGTGCAGCTCCTGGCCCTGCACAGACCCCCAAAATCCCACCCTGGGCATCCCTGGGAGTGGTGTCCAAACCCTCCTGGAGCTCTGGAAGCCTTGGGAATGTGGAGAGGAACCTGCAGGAGGATGGAGAAGAACTGGGCAGTGACCATGATCCCTTTTCTTTTTAAACGGTCTCCTTGAAGAGAATAAGCTGTGAGGGGACAGCACAGCCCCTGCCAGGCCATGGAACCACAGAACATCCTGAGATATTCTGAGGGAATATCCTGGGGAACCCACAGGGATCATCCAGGGCAGCTCCTGGCCCTGCTCAGACGCCCAACAATCCCACCCTGGGCATCCCTGGCAGCTCCTGGAGCTCTGGGGCTGTGCCCATTCCCTGGGGAGCCTGGGCAGTGCCAGCACCCTCTGGAACAGTGGAATCTTTCCTGAAATCCAACCCAAACCTGCCCTGGTCCAGCCATTCCCTCAGGAATCAGGGAAAGATCTGTGCTCTGGCCTGGGGATGCCCCACCTTGCCAGGCAGCTCAGGTCTACAGAAAAAGAAATTATTAATCCTTTTGTAGCCCTCAGGAAATGTCTGTGCCCCCATCCTTCTGCTGACAACAACAAATCCTGCACACATTGTTAATGGCTTATTAAAATTCACTGGGAGCTGCCACTGCAGGCGGCTAAAATAGAGGCTGTTCGGGATGCTAAGCCAAATAATTTAAGTTATTCATGTCTGTGATAATGTAAACAAACTGTCAGACATCCAGATGCAGGGAGAAATATCCCTGGACAGCAACAGAGACAGGGCTCAGCACACATTCATGTACTAATCTGATTGTGTGAATAAATTAAGTGAAAGTGTTACAAATGTATTCCCTGGGCCCGTGTTCTGCTGGATTAAGATGTGATAATTTGGTATTCTGGGTCACTGGGCAAACAGAGCTCAGTGATCAATGGAGCCCCAGCTGGGGGGACACAGCCCCTTCTTTACAAATCCATGGGTCAAAGCGTGGGGTGACATCCTGGTGTCTGCTCTGGGGGGCCAGGAGAAGTGTTAGGGAAATGGAATATGGAAATAGAGTATGGAAAAATAAATGGTTGTGTAGATTTGTCCTTCAGATGCTCCAGCGGCTGGAGCCAGGCTGGGAGAGCTGGGGGTGCTCACCTGGAGAGGAGAAGGCTCCAGGGAGAGCTCAGAGCCCCTGGCAGGGCCTGGAGGGGCTCCAGGAGAGCTGGAGAGGGGCTGGGGACAAGGGATGGAGGGACAGGAGCCAGGGAATGGCTCCCAGTGCCAGAGGGCAGGGATGGGTGGGAGATTGGGAATTGGGAATTCCTGGCTGGGCTGGAATGGCCAGAGCAGCTGTGGCTGCCCCTGGATCCCTGGCAGTGCCCAAGGCCAGGCTGGACACTGGGAGCCTGGGATGGTGGGAGGTGTCCCTTCCACTGGGATGAGCTTTAAGATCCCTTCCAACCCAAACCTGTGATCCTGTGTAGGATTGTTTTCCATGGCAAACACACATCCCAGGTTTCAGGGCAGCAGTTTTGATGTGCCTGACCACAGCTGGTGGTTCCTCACGTACTCTCCCTCCGAGATCCAGGTGAGGCTGCAAGGCTCTGCCTGTTGGAGCCTCCATCCCATCCCTGGGCAGGCTGCTCCAGGGATTCATCCCCTTCCCTCGAAAATGTGCACCTCATTTCTGTGGGAAATGGGCTTGTGAAGGATTCTCAAAACCTGACAGAAAGCTCACACAGCGTTGTACACCTGTGTGCAAACTGATGAGGCTCTGATAAGCCTTAGGAAGGCCATGGAGCAGAGATGACATTGCTGAGAGAGACTGAACTAGAGACGAGTTTCAAAACATGGTTTTCAAAAAGACCAGATATTTTAGAGAATTAGAACTGTGAAAGATGCATTGTAGTAGGACCACGTGGGGAAAAAAATATAGGTGATGGTGTTATAAGTAATAGCAGCATTGTGTGGCAAAAGCTGATAGGCTGAAAAACATTAATAAGGTATTGTGACCAGGAAATGGGTTGGCTTCTGATGGAATGACATCAAGTTTTACATCTCTTGTGTCTCACTATTCATCAAGACTGATAATGGAATAAAATATTTTAAACTCTGAGTTGCCCCATCTCTGTAAAAGCTGAGAAAACCAGCAATTTCTAGCTGGAATTTTTCTCTGACTGGAGCTCCTCGCCGTTGGGGATCGTTATGCACTGTTGTCATTAGATCAGAAAGGGCTCCAGCACTCACCTCTCCCCTCTGGGGATGGCACAGTGGGGCTGCATTGCCTCTGCATTGTTGGATAATGGGGATATTAAACTTCCTCTTTTCCCCTGAATTTTCAGGCAGATCTCAAAGCCACATTTGGATAAGATCAGGGAAAGGCCACACTGGTGGTTCATGTCTCCAGATGTCTGCTTAAGATCACAGAATTCCAGAGTGGTTTGGGTTGGGAGGGACCTTAAATCCCATCCCATCCCACCCCAGCCCTGCCATGGCAGGGACACCTTCCACCATCCCAGGGTGCTCCAAGCCCTGTCCGGCCTGGCCTTGGGCACTGCCAGGAATGGAGCAGCCACAGCTGCTCTGTGCCAGGGCCTCCCCACCCTCCCAGCCAGGAATTCCCAGTTCCCAATCTCCCATCCATCCCTGCCCTCTGGCAGTGGGAGCCATTCCCTGTGTCTGTCATTCCAAGCCCTTATCTAAAGCTCTTCTCCATCTTCCCTGTAGGCTCCCTTCAGGTACCTGAAGACCATGATTAGGTCACTCCTTAGCCATCTCTTTTCCAGGCTGAACAATCCCAGTTCTCCCAGCCTTTCCTCACAGGACAGGGGCTCCTTCCCTCAGATCAGGATGACGCTGTCACACATGCAGGACAATATCTTTGATTTATTCCCTGGGTGTTCTCTCAGCACCTGTGTGTTCCTCCATGTATGTGGTTTATCTGTTGGGACAGTCTCCAGCATTCTCCCTTCCAAGCTGTCTCCCTGATTTTTGGCTTTCCCAAAGGTCTTTGGAGGGGGTTTCCCCAGTTTGCTCCACATTGCCCAGAGGCTCTGTGTCTTAGGTTGGGAATGCAAGATATGTCTGGGGTTGTGTATATTCTATTTCCCATCTGTCAGAGCTGGGGCAGTTACCCTCTGTCCATGGGGCAGTTTTTTCTTTATCTTTCCCACAGCCAACCCTCCCTCCAGGAGATCTCTGCTGTCCATGGCCACTGAGTGTCCCTGCAGGGCTGATCCAATGCCAGCATCCCATGGGGAGATGCTCCGCCCAGGGGAGGAGCCAAGCATTCCTGCCTGGATCCAATCTGAGCCTGGCCCAGCACAGCAGCCTTTGCCCCCTGCATTGCCAGAGGAGCAGCTTTCTGCTGCCCTGCATTGCCAGAGGGAGCCCAGGCCCATCTGCAGCAGCCCTGGAGCTGCAGAGGAAAACTCCCCCCTTGTGCAGGAGCCCTGCTGCAGCAGAGCCACAGCTGGCACTGCAGGAGGGCTGGGCCCCCATGGCATGGGGCTGGGCCACCCCCTGGCACACAGGGAATGGTCGGACTCTGGCAGTGCTGTTTTGTATTACTGCATTTTTATTTTTATATTTTCTTTTAATTTTTTTCCTAATAAAGAACTGTTATTCCTGCTCCCATATCTTTGCCTGAGAGCCCGTTAATTTCAAAATTATAACAGTTCGGAGGGAGGGGGTTTGCATTCTCCATTTCAGGGGAGGCTCCTGCCTTCCCTAGCAGACACCTGGCTTTTCAAACCCACTCTGGAATACTCAGAGCAGCAGTGAGGTGCTGTCCCAGCCGTGGCCTCTCCTCACACAGGGGCTCCACACGTCACACTGAGGCCCAGGCTCAGCATTCCAGCAGTGGCTGGGATCCCAGATTTCCTCAAAGGCTCTTCCTGGCATTGCTGCTTGGCCTCTTGGCAGCCTGAATCCAGCCCTGCTTCCCAATCCCACCTGGCTGCTGGTGGGGAGAGTGGATGAGTCCGTCTGCCCGTCCTGACGTGTGGAGAGGAGGAGGGGATGGCCATGGACACTGGGATCTGTCACTGCACTGGGTTGGACATGGAATGAATTGTCTGTGTGCTCTGGTGCCACCAGGTTTGAGAAGTTCCTTCCAGCCTCCAGCCACCCATCTCCAGGGTTTCTGTTCTTCCCACTGACCTCTGGCCATGGGGACACGAGGGAGGAGGGAGAGTGACCCCAGAGCTGGGATGGGAACCAGCACTGAGCTCCCTGGGAACTGAGATCAGCCCTGGGTCAGAAAAATGGTTTGAGATCATCGAGACCAGCTGTTATTCCAGCACTGCCAAGGCCACCACTAAACCACATCCCCAAGTGCCACATCCACACAGCTTTGGGGACTCCACCACCACTCTGGGCTGGACAGCCCTTTCCATGAGGAAATTTCCCCTAATGTCCAAATTAAACCTTCCCTAGTGCAACCTGTGACCATTTCCTCTTGCACCTCCATCCCCAATGGCATTTTGACCTTGTGAGGCCTACTGGCACTGCTGGAAGGATTTCAGTCACAACTGTGGTGAGACACAGTAAGGCGTCTCGGAAGATCTCGGGATGTCACGCGGAGAGAGCTGAGATTTCTTTCTTCCCCAACCTCTTTCTTGATAAGATCACCCAAGAATGTAGCTCCTCCTAGTTCTAGCAAAGAATTCCACCAACCCCGTTAGTTTTCTACCCTCTTTTGACCATAGATGGCAATTTAAGGCCCCTCTTATCGTAACACTGTTTCGAGACCTATATAACCTCTCTGAACAAGAAATAAACGCCTTATGACCGTCTGCCATGTTGGTATTTGCGTTTTTGTCAAAGGCCCGAGCGACCCTGGAATTTGGGGTCGCTTGTTGCTCTTCTGAGCCAAGCCACCTGCTTGTCTTTATAATAAAGGCAACATCTTGGTGCCGAAAGCCCTGGGAACGCCCCAGGAGTTCGGGATTCGCCTAGTCGAGAGGCAGCAGCTGCAGCGCGAGATCGACTGCAAGCGGAAGGGGACGCCCTGGGACCAGCTGGAAGCCATGGAGGCCATAGCGAAGGTCGTAACTTTAGTTCATAATCAGTGGGGAATAAAATGCAAATTTACATTTCAATTTCGCTATTATGAAACTTTTTAGAATTGGGGGCGATACAACGTCCAGTTGAAATATTACATTCAGAATTATGGGACAAATTTACCACCGTGTTAGCTGAAGATACCAAGCCTCAGGTAGTGGAAAAGTCTTAAGTCGTGGGGAAAAGTAGAACAGGCTCACGCCGGGCTTTGAGGAGCAGGAGACGTAGACACAGGCACGAATGTGTTTATTAGACATGCCACAGGCGGGCGGGCCACGGCGGGGGGCCGCCCCGAGAGGGACCCGGGGAGCAGGGATACGCGGGGTCGCGCGGCGTTTTCTCCCTCCTCAAGGTCGGACCCACAGCCCTCAGAATCATCAGGAAGCCCCCATATCAGCGCAGACCCCGCCGGAGCCCCCTGCACCCCCTCCCTCCCGCGGCCACCCGAGCGGGCGGCGGACGGCGTGACGGCGCGCCGCCCCGACGGTGCCGGCGGCGCCGTCGTTGTCGGTCCCGGCGCCTCCCCGGTCGCGCCGCCGCCGCCGCCGCCGCCGCCGCTGCCCTCGCCCGCGCGGGTGCCGCCCCCGCCCCCCCCGGTCTCGAATACTGCGCGAGAAATACACCAACGAGCGAAATCCTTTTGGGGGGGATTGTCCAGAGAGGCGCGGCGGGCCGAGGAGGCGGCCGACCCGGACCGGCGCGCCGCCGCGCCGCCGCTGCCCGTGGCACCGTTCCAATGGGACCAAAATGGCGCTGGCCAGGAGGAATGGGGGCGGACCCAACCTGTTCGTGGCGCGAACAGCCCGGAACCGAGAAAAGCCACCGGCGCGCAGGAGCGGGGGGGCGACGGAGGGAGTTCCCCTGACCGAGATCCCCGCCCGATGCCACCACCATATAAGGCAGAAGTCCCACCCCGCGGGAGGCAGGACAAGCCCAGGGGGCGGGAGCGGCACCGCCCCCGAGGGGAGGGGCGGGGTCGGAGCCGAACAAAACGGCACGGAGGGCCGGAAGTGTCTTGGTATTCGACTTCCGGCTCGGAGTCGAGCAACAGCTCCTCCGACAGCTCCGAAGAAACTGCCGAACCCGGCTGGCTCTCGGAAACCGAGAACATAGAATCATTGCAGTTTCGAGCCAAAACCAAACAAATCTCTAGACAAAGCCGGAAGCAGGCACAACATAAACTCACTAATTGGGGAAAATAAAGATAGCATGCGCGGATTTCACCCCGCGGCAGCGATACATGCTTTTCCCGTGAGGATTACGAGAGCCCAGGGAAACCAACAAAAGAATTATACCCCGATAAACCCCAAAGAAATCCAGACGGTGCCTGAAAGACCCGTAAGGGTGAGACCCGAGCATCAACGATGTTTCTGTGTGATTTTGCTGCTGAGCCTTGTCGCCAGAGGGCAAGCCAGCCCAGAACATTACCCCCATCAGCCATTCAGGTGGGTCATGCGACACCCTACCAGTGACAAGGTGCTCAGAGAAATCACCACATCAAACACCCCATCTTTTGTGTTTCACATCACTGACCTGTTTCCAGGACGACCAAAGGTAGATCCCTACTCCCACACACGCCACACACATGTACCTATCCTATTGGTGCCCAGCTTCAAACCCTGGAAAAAGCTATTGCAATCACCCGGGTGGGGTATTGTGGGCACTGGGGCTGTGAAACCATTGTCACAGATGCCAGACCTTCAGGGCCAGGGTGGGACCCACAAGAGCCCGACAAATTTTTGCAGTTCACCTGGGCACCCACCGCTGCAAAACACCCGTTTTCCTCCAGGGAAACTTTTATCGAACCGTCACAAAATCCCCAAAATCCGGAAGTGCACTCATTACAACATGACGGTTCTGCAGCCAAATCACCCTAGCTGGGCGTAGGGCAAAGCGTGGACAGTAGTCCTTCAAGGGTCGAAAGAGGGGTGAACGTGCAAATTGTCAAGCTCCAACCGTCAGCAACCCGAGCAATCGGGCCGAACAAAGTTATTAAAAACACGCAGAAAGGGAGAGACACAACCTACCCCAAAACCCTGCCCACAAAGGCCACCAACTCCCCGACAGGCCAAGTAGAAACCCTTCAAGTAGGTCACTCAGCTGGGTCGGACCCGGACCCAATTCTTCGCATGTTAGAAGCTACCTTCCTTTCCCTGAACGATTCTAACCCTAACTTAACCAATTCCTGCTGGCTTTGTTATGATGTTAAACCCCCTTTTTATGAAGGAGTCGCTTTGAACACCCCTTTCAGTTATTCTACAGCAAACGCCCCTCACCAGTGCAGGTGGGACACCCCTCGCAAGGGAATTACTCTGAGTCAAGTCACAGGCCAGGGCAAATGCTTCGGAAATGCAACCTTAGCTAAGCAGAAAGGCAACATCTGCACCGAAGTTGTCAAGCCTGACAGGAAGAACAATAAGTGGGTAGTCCCATCCGCGTCTGGGATGTGGGTTTGCCAGCGTTCTAGAGTGAGCCCCTGTGTGTTCCTTGCCAAATTCGATGATTCTAACGATTTTTGTGTCCAGGTTCTGATTGTTCCTAGAGTCCTGTACCACTCAGATGAAGAGGTGTATCGCCTTTTCGAAGAACCCAGCCGGCTCCACAAAAGAGAAGTAATATCTGGTATAACCATTGCAATGCTGCTCGACCTAGGAGCAGCCGGAACGGCCACACGGGTGTCTCAGCCCTAGTAACTCAGCACCAAGGAATGTCCCAGTTACAAAAAAAGCGATCGATGAGGATTTGCAAAGGATTGAGAAATCCATCTCCTATCTGGAGAAGTCGGTCACCTCTCTCTCGGAAGTGGTCCTGCAGAACAGGCGGGGTTAGACCTCCTGTTCATGCAGCAAGGAGGCCTGTGTGCCGCCTTGAAAGAAGAATGTTTGCTTCTATGCAGACTACACGGGAATTGTCAGAGACTCCATGGCAGAACTCCGGAACAGACTAGCTCAGAGACAAAAAGACAGGGAAGCCCAACAGGGTTGGTTTGAGTCCTGGTTCAATAAATCACCATGGATGACCACCCTAATCTCTACCCTAATAGTTCCATTGTCAACACTGCTTCTAGTAGTTACCTTCGGACCATGCCTGTTGAGTAAGCTGGTCTCGTTACGTTTCAGACCCGTCTAGAACGAATCAATATCATGTTCGTAGGCCAGCAACAGATGCTGTGAACCTTTCCCCTATCAAATCGCAATTTTATATCCCATTTTAGTGATGACTACCCCACTCATTTGTAAAAAAGGGGGGGGAAATGTGGTGAGACACAGTAAGGCGTCTCGGAAGATCTCGGGATGTCACGCGGAGAGAGCCGAGATTTCTTTCCTCCCCAACCTCTTTCTTGATAAGATCACCCAAGAATGTAGCTCCCCCTAGTTCCAGCAAAGAATTCCACCAACCCCGTTAGTTTTCTACCCTCTTTTGACCATAGATGGCAATTTAAGGCCCCTCTTATCGTAACACTGTTTCGAGACCTATATAACCCCTCTGAACAAGAAATAAACGCCTTATGACCGTCTGCCATGTTGGTATTTGCGTTTTTGTCAAAGGCCCGAGCGACCCTGGAATTTGGGGTCGCCGTGCTGCTCTTCTGAGCCAAGCCACCTGCTTGTCTTTATAATAAAGGCAACACACAACCAACCAGAAAGGCAACCTCGGGATTGCAGCTGCATTTTCCTTTTCACTTGGGCTTTGGATTTTGTTCTGTGAGTTTTTTTACAGCCTGACATTTCCCTGTGTGACTCAAGAACCTGGAAAACAAAGGGGGGAGGAGATGGCACAGGCAGACGTGTGCTGTTGATCAAACCACGATGACAAAGCCCTGCTGAAACCCCAGCTGGAATTGTGGTTGTCCCAAGAGTGTCCTAAAATTCCCTTCACCTCTTTTCCACCAGGCAGGAGTAGATTTTTGGCACCAGCTCGGCTGAGATCTCCTGTCAGGGTCTTTGGCTTGTCAGAGTGACCCCGAGGAAATTTGGAAAGTCTCTTTTCCCAGCTCGGCACTTGAAGAAGGAGTCAGGGCTCTTCATTTCTTGGTCTCAAGGTTGTTTATTGTATCTTATCTGTAAAAATTTTTCTCCTGCCCTGCTGAGGTCCGTCCAGCAGGACAGTTCCAGGCACTCTGCCTGCCCCCAGGGCAGTGTTATGTCTTTATACTAAAAACTACATATACAATATTTACAATAATTTCCCAATGCCCATCACCTATGTTAGACAGTGAGCTTCTACTCTAAACCAACCTGTAAGTGCCAACATCACAGCAGAAGATGGAGGCCAAGAAGAAGGAGGAGAAAGGCTGGGCACACCCAGTTCCCTTCATCCTGCCCCCTGAACCCCCATACCAAAAACCCCAAAATCTACTTTGCCACCCCGTGATAACTTCACTATTATTCTACCTAAACTGTTGTGGCTTCCTGATCTTCATATAAGGTTGGTAATTTGCTCCATGGGATATAATCAAACCCACGGGTGTTTTGGGCTCTGTGCCAGGGTCTCTGAGCCCCCTGGCAGGGGTCCTGGCCATCCTGGACTGCCAGAGGATGTCTCCAAACAATCTCCAAAATCAGGGAGCTCAGAGGAGCCTGGGTCTGATCCCAGCTCTGCTGCTGGCACACACCTTTGGTACCCATCCTTCCCCTCTCCTTCTCCCACCTGGCATTGCTGTGGGCTGGAGTTCTGTGCATTCCCAGCAGGGACACGGGCAGCCCTGCCCTGAGCAGCTCCGCACCCCAGGCTGGGAATTGCCTGTCGCTCAGCCAGGACAGGGAGGGCACCCAGTGCCTGGCACTGCCACCACAGCTGGGACACACTCCTGCAAGTCCCCTGTCCACTTCAGAGCCTCTCCCCTTCCCTTTCTGGAGCAGAAGCAGAACATTTGGAGCCAGTGACTCCTGAACCTCTCACACACCAACTCTTCCTCTCCTGACTTGACTTTCCACCGCAGGGATCCAGGAGCCAGAGCTGCCACTCACTGCCACTTGTCTCATCTCCAAAAGCACGAGGACAATCTGCATAATGACTTGGTGTGCAGTGGAAATCCAATTACTGGGGGAAGTGTTTCATTAGGGTGGATTTTCTCTGCGGGGAGCCTGCAAGTGGATTGGGATCAGGATTGTGAAAAATGAGTATTTTATGATTGGCTTTTTGCAAATATTCAATTGAATATTATATGTGTTGTATTAGAAAGTGATGCTGTGTTAATTTTCTTAAGTAGTGTGTTAAATGTAGTTTTAGGTTATAATAAATTGTTAAAATAGGAACTATGCTATGTAAGATTTTTTTAAAGAAAGGACTTGCACTGAGATAGCAGCCACAGGACACCTGAATCTTTCAGAGAAAGAGAATTTATTGCTCCATTATCAGGAGAAATGAAGTTCTTCTGTCTCACTCAGGATTGGAGACACCATCAGGATCCAGAGGAAGAAGTTGACACTGCCCAGACAGAATCCTGGGTTTGGATGGAATTGATGCATCATGGATGAGGTGTGTGAATATGCAACAGGTTATTGTTTTTAAGGGTTAATCCTCTGTTAATGTGGGGCCTTTCTCGGGCTTATTTTGCCCAGAAAAGGTACACAGACCCCCATAACTCTTTGTTTCTGTTGTCTCATATTGTCCTAATCCAAATTGTCCAAATTATTATTACTCTAATTGTATTACTATTTTTATAACCATTTTATTACAATTAAACTTCTAAAATTTTTAAAACAAGTGATTGGTGTTTTTCACAGGATCGGGATTGGGATCGGGATTGTGGCACCAGCCCCGTGTGCCTGGCAATGTGAGGGTGACAAGGTGACAAAGCAGGATGGCACACCCCTGTTGGGACCCAGGACATCCCTCTGGCTGCCCTGGATGGCTTCCAGACCCTGGCAGGGGCTCAGAGCCCTTGGCATGGGGTCACAGACCCCTGTGCCTTGGATTTTAGCCCATGGAAACAATTCCCAGCTTTGTGTGAGGAGTCACAAGCCACAAGGGTTTGAGTAGAATGACAGTGAATTTGTCACAGGGTGGAAAAGGAGAATTTTGGGGTTTTAGAATGGGGGTTCAGGGGCAAGATGGAGGAATGTGGGTGTGTCCTGTCCTTCTCCTTCTTCTTCTTCTTGTCCTCCATCTTCTGCTGTGCTGGTGGCACTTCTGGATTGGTTTAGGTCTAACATAGGTGATGGGTATTGGAAAATTATTCTGAATAAAGTACAGGTAGTTCATAGTATAAAAAGCCAACACCACCCCAAGGGCAGGGACTGTGCCACAACCCAACCTGCCGGGCAGACCTCAGCAGGTCAGAGAAAGAATGTAATGGATAAAGAAAAATAAACAACCTGGAAAAGCAGAACCAATGAATCTCAACTTCTTCTTTGGTTGCAGGGCTGGGAAAAAAGAGACTTTCTAAAGCCTCAGGGGTCATCTCAACCTCAGAAACTCCTTGGGCATGGGGCTGGGCTCTCAGCTCTGCTGTGACCTGTGCTGTTCCCACAGCCGTGTCCCAGCTGTCTCCTCTCCCCTTCTCATCCTGGAAATCTCCAGCTTTAATCCATCTAGCCCTGAACTCTGGCAGTGGGGAGCCCTTCCTCCTTGTCCTGGCACTCCAGACCCTCGTCCCAACTCCCTCTCCAGTCCTCTTGGAGGCCATTTGGGCACTGCAAGGGGCTCTGAGGTTGTAGAATCATAGAATCATGGAATGGTTTGGTTTGGAAGGGACCTTAAAGGTAATTTTGTTCCGATCCTCTGCCATTTGCAGGGTCACCTTCCACCATCCCAGGTTGCTCCAAGCCCTGTCCAGTCTGACCTTGGACACTTCCAGGGATCCAGGGGCAGCCACAGCTGGTCTGGGCACCCTGTGCCAGGGCCTCCCCACCCTCACAGGGAAGAATTCTTTCCCAATACCCAACTTAAATCTACCCTTTTCCACCTTAAAACCCTCCCCCTGCCATCTCATCCCTGTTTAAGGCCAGGCTGGATGGGGTTGGGAGCAACCTGGTCCAGTGGAAGGTGTCCTGCCCATGGCAGGGGTGGAGTGAGATGGTTTTTAAGGTCCCTCCCAACCCAAACCACTCCATGATTTTATGATTCTATAATTCTATTCTGAATGTGGTGAAATCAACCCTTTTAAAGTGTTCAGGAGTTACTGATCTGCACGAAATTGCTGCTGCAACCCCACAAACACTGAATAAGCAGATGAATAAGACTCGGGAGTGATTAAACCTGACTTTCCTCACTGCAGCCAGCAGCCAGGAGAGGAGGAAGCAGCAGAGGCAGCGTGAGCCACGTCTGTGCAGGAGGTGCTGGATGCCTGGCACTGCCCAGGCACAGAGAGGGAAGGGCAGAGATGGATTTGGCCAAAGAGCAGAGTTTGGCTGCATGGCAGTGCCAGTTCCTCTCCCTGCCATGCCTGCCCTGCGTTATGTACCCAGAAAATGAGCCCCTTTCTCCTGGGGAGGGCTTTATTGCCTGTTTGCTTGCTTGTCTGGAGGTTCAGTTTGATTCCAGCAGCACACGGGGCTGTTCCTGACGCGAGGAAAAGCAGAAATAAATGGAAATGAGAGGCAAGATGAGTGCTAGGAAAAGCTGCTCCTTTATGGATTCTTTCTACCAAAATTCCTCCTGGCTCCAGCTTCTGGTTCAGATGTTTGATAGAAACCCCTGGGTCCCTCTTTTCCTGTGTTTGGTGTTTGAGTTTCAGACTCTCTCCCATCATTGCATTTCCTGTTCCTGTGGGGCAGGAGCCCTGTGCTCACCATGCTGGGATATTTTTGGCTGGGAAAACAAAAATTTGTTGGAGTGAGACCAGAGGAGGTCATGGAAATTATTGAGGGCTGGAACTCCTCTGACAGGCTGGGAGAGCTGGGAATGTTCCCCTGGAGAGGAGAAGGCTCCAGGCAGAGCTCAGAGCCCCTGGCAGGGCCTGGAGGGGCTCCAGGAGAGCTGGAGAGGGACTGGGGACAAGGGATGGAGGGACAGGAGCCAGGGAATGGCTCCCAGTGCCAGAGGGCAGGGATGGGTGGGAGATTGGGAATTGGGAATTCCTGGCTGGGCTGGAATTGCCAGAGCAGCTGTGGCTGCCCCTGGATCCCTGGCAGTGCCCAAGGCCAGGCTGGACAGGGCTTGGAGCAGCCTGGGGACAGTGGGAGGTGTCCCTTGTCATAGGACAAGCTGACCTTTAAGGTCCCTTCCACCCTAAACCAGCCAATGGCTTCATGATTTCACATAACCAGATGTCCCCCATGCTGTTCCTTTGAATGCCAAACAAACCCCCCTCCACTTTTCAAACCCTGCAGCAGATCTGGGGTTGCCCCCTCCAGGTCAGCAGGGCCAGGCTGGAGCAGACTCCCGGCAGGGAATTCTCCTGCCCTGAGCCTGGATTCTGGGCTGCTTTCTCAATGACATTTGAAGGCAGAGGCAGGCAGGGGCGGTGGGTGAAGGAACATTTTGCACAAACCCCCGCAGCAGGCACGGCGTGGGCAGCTCGTTCGGGGCTCTTCCCAGCAGGAATGTGGGTAAATGTGCCAGAGAGAACCCCCTCTCCGAGGAACAGGGGACAGAGCTCTTATTACCGAGTCACTGACTCAATTATGCCCTGAAAGCAGATTAAAGTGACTCTGCTCCTGCTGCAAAGGGGAGAATAAATCCATATTTTGTTAGTGAAAATAGGTTTCCATTTGAATTTACAGAGGACATAAAGCTCAGGCAGCTGCTCTCTGCAGGTAGCTCAGTGCCACCCCTCGGTGACAGCAGCAGGGGAAGGGACAGTGTGACACAAACAGCCCTCCTGTGGGGCAGCCAGCACCTCCATCCTTATCACAGCTGCTGCCTTGCAGCCCCCCGGGGCCTGGCACTGCAAAGGAAATATTAGTTATAAAAATAACAGGAGGAGTTTTTAGCAAACCTTACAGGATGTCTGGTGGAATGAGTGTGGCAAATGCACACCCACTGCACAAAAGCAAAATCACGTGGCCAGGAAAAACAAATGTAAATAATAAAGGCCAGAGCGAGATCTAAATTCTTTCAGTCTCGGGGAGTTTGGATGGCTGTTGGAGGTCTGGATGCTGAAAATTTTAGACTTTCTGTGCTGACAGGAGAACACTGCATTGACCTGAGGCTGTGGAACAAGCTTCCAAAATTAATTAATAGCACTAAGATTATGAGTGTGTAGTTGATTAGAAGTGTGTAATATCACAAGGTATAAAACTTAGAGTTTGGAGTTTTAGAATATAGTAATACATATAAAACAAAATAGAAGTTTTGAAGCAGAGGCAGGTTGTTCTTCTTTACCTTCTTCTTCTTCATAGGTTTGGGTAGTATTTTGTAATTAGACAGGTTTTTTTGGGTCCTGTCATCCTAATTCCAGCCCAGGAGAGCAAATACCCATCAGCACCAGTCAGAAGTGGGGCTACTCACAGAAAGCCTCTCCAGGGAGAAAAGTGGGGGAGAATTTTCCAAGGAAAATCATGGTGTGCTGTTCATCCTCCTGAGAGCCTGACTCAGAGCCCACCAGTGTCAATGAGGAGATATTTGGCTGGACTTGCTGGTTCCTTCTGGAAGAACAGTTTTGTTCTCTTGCCATGCTACCACTGTGCTTCTCTTTTGGCTGGAAAAACCACAAGGAGAAATGTTCCCTTGTGCTCAAAGCTGCTGACTTTGGGAGCTCTGTGTGCCTTGCTGGCCTCACCAGGGTTGGGAGTGTCATTCTCTGCCTCCTCAGAAGCTCTGGAGCTGTTTCTGTGCTGCTCTGTTTGATTCTCTGAAGCTGAAGCTCTCCATTTGAGTTGTTTAAAGAAAAAAAAAAAAACCCTCACTAATTTGATTTAAACTCCCTTTTTAAAAGGAGGCAGCAGAGGGCTTTGTGCCAGCAGCCAGCCAGCCTGGCTCTTTCTGAGGGCACAAATGCTTCCAGGGTTTTATTTGTGGCACTGCCTGGCACTGGGGGTTTGGTCCCAGCAGTGAGGACATGGCTAGAAAGAGGTTGGCATCAATTCCCTGACAGAAGTAAGGGGAATAGTGTGAAATACAAAGCTGTGTTTCGTGTCAGGTACAGACAGGCAACGTGTATATTTGTGATTGCGGTGTGTGTGGAGACCAACAACGGGACAGTTGCAAATTCTAATAATAACTGAGGAAAGTAAAGCATGGAAGAAGGCCTTGGAACCTGTCTTTTGTTTGCCATTAACCTGTGTTGATTTAGGAGCACTGGAATTAAAGCCTTAAGGACGTTGCTTTTTGCTTGTAGTTAATCCTTAAAGAGTTCTGCAATAATAACCTTTTGAAGTACAATTTTAGAATATTGCTTGTATCCTTGGAACTGTAGCTTTGGAATATATATAAAGGAAACATGCTTATCTCATGCCTTAATAAAGCAGAGAAAAGCAGCTTGAGAAAGGAAGATGAACATCACCTCAAGGATTTATGGTTTTGACCAAGGGAAGCTGGACATCACTGTTAGGAGGTTTATAGTCCTTGCAATTAAAAGGTGGACCCACATCTGGGGAGCTGGACCTCACCAGATGGGATTCGTCGTTCTTCTTTCAGAAACCAGACCACCACCACCTGGGATACTCCTTTTGGGATACATCCTGAGAAAAACTAAATCACAATAGTGTATAGAATTGTGACGTAAAAATTGGGAATAGAAGCTGCTGATGAGTAAAAATTGGGAATAGAAACTGCTCAGAGAGCTGATGAGTGCCCCTATAAATACCTGTAAGCCTCAACTATGGGTGTGCAGTTGGAGGGAAAACTTCCCCCACTGTACCCAGTGCTGTATTGCTCATACTTTACCTTATTAATTAATAAATTGATTGCTGCTTGAATATTGGCCTAGTCAAGCTTCTTATTCATAACAACAGGGATGTAAAGAAAAGGAGGAGTGAGGCGATTCCCCATGAAGAGCACTTGGATGCCTGGGGATATATGGAAAACCACCTTATCCCTCTGTCCCCTTGTGACCTCAATATCCAGGAAGATAATCAAATTTAATCTCATCTAATAATCCAGCAGAATCTTCCAGAAGGTCAGGACCTGCCTCTCGTTAGCATTAGCTGATACAGTGAAGTAAAGGGCCTGCTGCAGATTAAGTCATCTAAAGAATTATTTTTGGCTTCAAAAGCAACATCATTTCCCTCCCAGCTTCCCAGAAAATCCCCTCCAGCCTCAGGGAGTGCAGGGAACACACGGGATTGATCTGTACTGCCTCACAAGGTGCCTGGGGATGAACCACACAGAGCACTGGCCACAACAAACAAGTTCTGGTTCTTTTTCCAGCTTCTCAGGCTGCTCAGGCTTCCTTTTCCATGGTGACAGGGAAACGTGAGGTGTGCTGACATCTCCCCTGCCTCGTGGAGTTTTAAGGATGGAACCTGGACCCGAGTGGAATGTTTTTATGGAGTGTGGAGTTAAACATGGCCTGGTTTTCGTCTTGTCTGAACAAGGCCTGTGCTTGTATGGTCCTAAATCAGCACAAAAACCAGCTCCCCTAAATCAGCTCCCCTGGAGCTCCTAAATCAGCACAAAAATACCTTCCCAGACCTTGCTCCTGCAACAGTGACATTTTACAAGGAAACTGCTTTAATATCATTTCCCCCTCCATGTCTTTGGCCACCCTGAGGCAGATTCCCTGTGCTGGCCTCAGGGCAGCAGGTTTTTTGGTCACTAAAACACAGCAAAATGGGCTTCAATCAGCACAATCTGCTGTCTCCCAGAACCAAGAGCAACCTTCAGGCTGGTGCAAAGGGGTGGAAAACCAGTGGGTCAGAAGGGATTGACATCTGGACAAGGAAGGTTTTGGAGGGCAGGAAGTGGTAATTTTGATCTGGCTCTCCTTGGCCCATGTTCTTTGCTCTGCACTCTCTGGTTTGTTCATGTTTTGCAGCAAAATCTGCAGAGGAAATGCCAACATCTCAATTTCTGGCTGCCCAACATTTCATTTCTCACTGCAAGCCTCTGCTTCCAGCTTCTTCTCATCTCCCAAGCTGAAATGTTGCCCACTGATGTATTCCAGAACAAATATTCTGGAAGGTTTCTGCCAAAATCAGTTCAGCAGTTGGAGACTGGAGCTGGGGAAAGGAGGAGGTTTGCCTCATGCAATGCAAATCCTCCCTGGGGGTTCTCTGAGGTTGTCTCACCTTCCTTGATTTTTATTAAAAACCAAAAATTTGGTGGTTTGGCTCTTGCCTTTTCCCAGGTGATGAACTGTGGCTGCAGGTGGGACGGTGGAAAAAGTGGGATTGAGACCCCGTGATGTGAGCAGCAGCTGGAAAATGAAGAAGTTGTGTGCTGAACTCAGCTTTTGCCTCTGGTGGGACACAAATACTGTTTGTGAAGAGCTGAAACAACAAAGTGATGGATCAGCCCCTGGGAAAATGAGTAATTCCACATCCAGCACAGGGAAGGAGGTCAGCAGCACACAGGGGAGGAGGAGTTTGCTTTTTAAACACATGAATATTGAATTCCCTTGGGATGGGAATTCCTCCTGTTCACAGGGTCAGGCAGAGGTCTGAAGGAAAATGAGGACAATGCTTTATTTTGAACAATTACAAAAATAATAATTATTTTTAAGGTGTGATCCATGTGCTGTGAGGGGAGAGCCAGAGGATGGCAGGATGCTGGGAGAGGGCAGGGGGAGAGGAGTCAGGAGATGGGATGGGGGCTGAGAGCTGGGAAAAAAGATTTGGAAAAAGAGGAGAGCAGAGGGACAGCTCCTGCACTGGGGCACTTCTCAGCTGCTCCTCCCTAAAGTGCCTGACATGGAATTAGAAGAAAAGAATATTTGAGAAGTCCAAGGTGTTAGAAAAGAAAGCAGAGGGGTTCATGCAGGAGAAGCAATGGGAGCTGCTCAGCTCAGCCACCAGTCCTGGTTGCAGTGACAGGATGGGAGCCTTGACACTTCTCCCCACATTTATATCCCAATCCCAAACCAAATCCCACCTGGATGCCCCCAGAGATGTCCCCAGCCCCAAAACCAAAGCAGAAGGGGAAGCTGAAGCTAACCAGGGATGCAAGGTGGCCTTGCAGGAGAACAAGGGATGAATCCTCAGGGGAGCAGAACCTCTTTGACACAGCATTTGATACAGAAAGAGAGATAAAATCTACTTTGGAACAGAGCACAGAAGAGTTAAAGCTAATGAGCAAGACAATATTAATTGTCTGAAACACAATCTGCTTGACTTCTGGTTTACAAAGATCTCTCCCTACTTCAGTTCCCATGGTAACTCCTGTGCAGAACCACACTTTTCCTCATCATCTCCACAGAGTTTAAAGCAATTTTGTAATCCAATCAAATGGGAAGAAGAGAATTTGTCTGGGCATTCAGGAAACTGCTGCACACAGTAACGGGGAGAGGCCACACTCACAATTACGACCCCAGAGAGACACTTAATTACTGAATAATTAGCAGTTCCTGGGGTTTCTTAGCTCAGAGAGTATTGTGAGAATAATTCTGAGGTCTTCCGTGTGCTTTTCCAAAGTGGGAAGCAGCAAACTGGTTGCTCTGCTCCCAAAACCCTGAGCCCTGGAACACTGGGGGCCCTGTGAAGCTTGGCTGGGGCAGCTCAGGTGCTGTGGAGAAGGAGGAATGGGCCTGTTGGATGGGAATGTGATTTCCAGGGGGGGTTTTCCAAGCAGGATTCTGTTAATCCTTCCCACATTCACCAAGCCCAATGTGGCTCCTGAGAAGTCACTGGCACCTCTGGGGGTTCCAGTCCATGAATTATTTCCTGTGAAATACAGGATTCTTTTGTAAGGAAAAAAAAACCCCATTCATGTATGGATAGAGTTCCTGGATTGAAATCCTGAGCCACAGAGCAATAATTACATCTTTACTTTTATTTTTTTTTAATGCTAAATATTTTAGCATTAAAATGCTGTTTTTTAATGCTGATGCCCAGAAAGCTGCTCTGAGTGGAATTCTAGATGCCAACTTTCCCAAAAGGATGAAGCCAGGAAACAGTTCACTCGAACTGGACAACTCATGAAATTCACTGACATTTGGCATTTTTGTAACCCCAACCTTGCTCAAATTGTGGTTGTGTGTTGGTGTGACCACAAAATCCCCTTTATCTTAGCAAAACCACCTAGAAAAAAATCAGCCAGGATCAGTTTTGCTTTCTGCAGTGCTACAAAATGCAGCTCCAGGCCTGGCTGGGACTTTTTGGGACAGCCTGGTTTCACCTTGGGCTTTAGGACAATGACTTCATGTCTCCTGCCTCACATGATCACACTCAGGAAAGCTCTCTGCATAATCTCCTGGCATTTCAGAGATGCAGGAGCTGCAAATGAGGTCAGGGCTCCGGTGCTGTACCTGATCCAGGGACTGCAGAGCTTGGAATCATCACTTGGCCAAAGCTCTGTTCAAGTGGTCCTTCCAAAGGTCAGCCCCAGGTGGGCGAGTGCTGGGCTCCTGCAGCTCCTTCATCTGGTTTGGTGTTCAGCTCATCCTCAGGACGTGTAAAGGTGCTTAAAAACAGAGAGAAAAAAAAGATAAAATAAGGAAAAAAGAAAAACTATAAATGAACTAACTTCAATTGAGTCAATTTGTGATTTAAACTATAAAATGAATTTGTTCAACATTGAGGCATTCTGTTCAAAAAGCTCAAAAGAAGGCAACCCAAAGAGGTGAATCAATTTGTAGCATCTGAATTATGAAGCACAGACATCACCAAGAAAAGATGATTTTTGAACACAGTGGTTTAAGGAAAAATAGATCTGCTTCAATTTGTTCTGATTTAAACAAATGAATGGAGTTTTGGAGTTTGTTTGTTCATCTCTGTGGCTTTAGCTTTGGGGACAACATTGAGGCATTCGAGTGTTTAAGTATTTTTATTTTTATTTTCAGCTCAAAAGAAAGCAAAGCCCAAAGGGAGCTGAGTCTTTCCATTTCCACTCCTACCTGAATGATTTTTTGAAGCACAGACATCACCAAGAAAAGATGATTTCTTGATGACACGGGCCTCTCTCATTTCATCATCCTTCATCCTGTATCAAACCCCAAGAGCTCTGTGGACAGGAGAAATATCCCAGCGTGGTTTGGGTTGGAAACACCTCAAAATTAACCTTGTTCCACACCCTGCCCTGGGCAGGGACGCCTTCCACTAGACCAGGTTAAGGTTTTCATGATTTTCCCTCTGTCAAACAATTACCTGGGTTTGTGCTTCTTCCTGTGCACCACTAATGCTCACTCTAAATGGAGAATTATTTTCATGACATTTAAAGACTCTCTGGTGGTGGTACTTTTGTAACCCCAGCCTTGATCAATTTGTGGTTGTGTGTTGGTGGGAAGGTTTAAACTGACCAGAAAATCCCCTTTACCTTAGGAAAACAACGTAAACAAAGAGCTCTTGGATAAAGAAAAATCCTTGAAAGGTGATGGGCTGTCCCCAGCAGAAAATCCAGGTAATTTCAAACCAAAAAGAATTTTCTTCTTTCACTCTTTCCCTTTAGAAGCAGCCTCAACTCTGCCTCTGTGTGGCAGCACTGAAAAAGAACATGAAAAATAATGAAAGATGTGTTTCTTTCTTAAGGTCACTTGGCTATTAACTCTCTTTATCCTGCCATGAACCTTGAAAGATGAGGCAGATAATTCTCCTGTCAGCTTGGGAGGGCTGAGGGGAGCAGGCTGGAGGGAGATGCCTCAAAGATAAGGTTAAGGCTTTCTTGTTCTCAAAAAATTTACAAGGAAACAAGGCAGTGTCAATGTCATATTAATAACTGAGATAAAAGTAATTCAGAGCAGCCATTACACTTAAAATAATTCCTGGAACCAAGCAGGGGAGGTATGAAGTCATAATTTTCAGGGTTTTTCAAGCTGTTCCCATAGGGAGCTCAGTGTGCCTTTGAAGAAATCTTTTTATTCACAGTGGTAAATTTATTTACACATGGTTACACAACATGTTTTTATGCACTTATTCCTCAACATATCTCAAATTATCAGGGATAGTCAAAGAATTCACAGAAGTGTTTAGGTTGGAAAAGACCTTCAGGATCATTGAGTCCAGTTGTTAGTCAGAGACAGCACTTTGCATTTCACCTGATTGCTGATGCAGAATGGAATATTCATGGATTATCAATAACAAATTTCAAAAATTCAATTATGCCTAAAACAGCAGTCAGCAGAGTGCTGCAAGCAGTGATTTATTCCTGAGTGCTGAATCAATGAATAACAAGTCCTTAATAATGCCTGTTCTCCTACAGACAGGAACATACACGTTGTACTATGGAAAAGTTGCTCAAATAAGATAAAATTAAAAAAAAAAAAACAACCCAAATGCTGATTTATTATTTTTTTCCCCGCACCTCTCAATGGCTGCCAAAGCTCTGAACTGTGGGATATGAAATTATGGCAAAGGGGCAGGCAAAGAAATTATCCAGGCAGGAAAAGGAAGGGGACATTATCACAGGAGCTGGGGAAAATCTGCGTTAAAGAAAGTATGTGCATACGGAAAAAGAGGTTCCTTCCCTGCAAATGGTTCAGGTGGTGAGAGACAGGAGTGAGTTGATGTGGGATTTGTCTGCTTGTTAACATTGACCTTCTCCCTGACTTCTGCTTGAGAACGAAGCACTCAGGTGTGGTCTTTGTGAGGGTCCCCAGGACGAGGGGAGAGATGAGAATTTGACTCCATGTTCTCAGAAGGCTGAATTATTATTTTATGATATAATATTAAAGAATGTCATACTAAACTATACTGAAGAAAGAGAAAGGATGCATCAGAAGGCTTAACAAGAATGAATAATAAAACCTTGTGCCTCCTCAGAGCCTTGACACAGCTGGCTGTGATTGGCCATTAATTAAAAACAATTCACATGTTTGGATAAACAATCTCCAGACCACATTCCAGAGCAGCAAAACATGGAGAAGCTGGGGCTCCTCATCTTCCCAGGAGAAGAAATCCTGGCGAAGGGATTTTTCAGAAAACATCACGGTGACACTCGGGTGCTGTTCCTTTCTGCCATAAGTAAAGATCACAGAATCATGGAATGGTTTGGGTTGGAAGGGGCCTTAAAACCCACCCAGTGCCACCCTGTGCCATGGGCAGGGACAACTTCCATGTCCCAGGTTACTCCAAATCCCAATGTCCAGCCTGGCCTTGGGCACTGCCAAGGATCCAGGGGCAGCCACAGCTTTTCCAGGAAGCAGAATGGGGAAGCTGTGGCTGTTCTCTATCCCAGACACACAGGTTGGATGGAGAAAGGACTGTGGAGAAACACTGGGGGGAAAACTCACTATGAGCCAGCAGTGTGTGCTCCCAGCCCAGAAACCAATGGCCCCTAAATTTGGGAGTACACTGAGGGGCTGGAGAGTGTGCAGAGAATAGAGCTGGGAAGGGAATGGAGCACCAGGAGAGGATGAGTGAGCCGGGAAGGGGCTGCAGAATCCCTGAGGAGCTGGGCAGGGGCTGCAGAATCCCTGAGGAGCTGGGCAGGGGCTGCAGAATCCCTGAGGAGTTGGGCAGGGGCTGCAGAATCCCTGAGGGGCTGGGAAGGGGCTGCAGAATCCCTGAGGAGCTGGGCAGGGGCTGCAGAATCCCTGAGGAGCTGGGCAGGGGCTGCAGAATCCCTGAGGAGCTGGGCAGGGCTCACCTGGAGCCAAGGAGGCTCAGGGGCCCTTGTGGCTCTGCACAGCTCCTGCCAGGAGGGCACAGCCGGGGGGGTCGGGCTCTGCTCCAGGGAACAGGGACAGGAGCAGAGGGAACGGCCTCAGGCCGGGCCAGAGGGGGTTTAGGTTGGATGTGAGGAGGAATTTATTTCCTCACAGAAAGGGCTGTCATCAGAAGGGGCTGATCAGGGAATGGTGGAGTGCCCATCCCTGGAGGTGCCCAGGGAATTCCTGGATGTGGCACTCAGTGCTCTGGGATGGGTGACGAGGTGGGACCGGGCACAGCTGGGACTCGATGACCTCGGAGATCTTTTCCAACCTCAACGATTGTGTGATAAGGAGAAATGGGTGCAAACTTGTGAAAAAACCAATCGCTTGTTTTTAAAATTTTAAAAGTTTAATAGCAATAAAATGGTTATAAAAATAAAAATATAATTAGAGTAATAAACATTTGAACATTTTGGAATAGGACAATACGAGACAACAGAAACAGGGAGGTACAGACAGTACGGGTACCTTTTCTGGACAAAATAAGCCCGAAAAAGGCCCCACATTAACAGAGGATTAACCCTTAAAAACAACAGCCTGTTGCATATTCATACAGCTCATCCATGATGCATCAATTCTATCCAAACCCAGGATTCTGTCTGGGCAGTGTCAGCTTCTTCCTCTGAAACCTGACGGCATCTTCAGGCCCAAGCGAGGCAGGAAGAAGTTCGTTTCTCCTGATAATGGAGCAATAAATTCTCTTTCTCTGAAAGATTCAGGTGTCCTGTGGCTGCTATCTGACCCCTTCCAATCCCGACCATTCCAGGATCCCAATCCATTCCAATGCCAACCATCCCAGGATTCCAATCCCAACCACTCCAGGACTGCAATCCCTTCCAATTCTGACCATTTCAGGATTCCAATTCCTTCCGATTCCAATCCCTCCCAACCCCAACCATTCCAAGATTCCAACCCCTTCCGACTCCAATCCCCACCATTCCAGGACTCCAACCCATTCCAATCCCTCCCAACCCCTCCCGCTCCCCCGCTCTCCCGGTTCCCGCTCCCTCCTCCCCGTTCCCCTCAGGGCGGGCCCGGCCATGACGCGCCGGGAAGGCGGAAGGGGGGGGGCGGCCCAAGATGGCGGCGCCGTGCCGGGCCGGGGCCGCGCTGAGGTCTCCGCTCTGCGCTCTGCTGTGCCTGGCGCTGGCCGCCGCCGCCCGGGGCAGGCCGAGCCCCGTGAAGGTGCTGTCGGACGGCATGTGGCGGGAGCTGCTGCAGGACGAGTGGATGGTGGAGTTGTGAGTGGGGAGCGGCGCGCCGGGGGTGCCGGGGCGGTGTGAGGGGTGTGTGGGGTGACCGCGCTGTGCCGCTCCCGCAGCTACGCGCCCTGGTGCCCCGCCTGCGAGAACCTGCAGCCCGAGTGGGAGAAGTTCGCCGAGTGGGGAGAGGACCTGGGCGTGAACGTGGCCAAAGTGGACGTGACCGAGCAGCCGGGTGAGAGGGGCTGGGAAGGGCTCCCGAACCCCCCAGGGATTTGGGGAGCTGAGGGGTTTGGGGTTGCTTATCTCCCCTGTGTGCCTGTGGGAGGCGGGCAGAAATAATAGGAGTAATAAAAGTGTTTTACTCATCTCTAGCTGTGTGACTAAACGCCCTGATCTTGCTTAATAGAATCGCAGAATGTTTTGGTTGGGAGGGACCTTGGGGATCATCCGATTCCAGCCCCTACCGCACCTTCCACCATCCCAGAGAGCTCCAAGCCCTGTCCAGCCTGGCCTTGGACACTTCAGGGATCCAGGGACAGCTGCTCTGGGCACCCTGGGCCAGGTTTCACACAGGAACAAGACTGTCAGATAGTAGATCAAATCAATATAATTGAATGAACAGAATAAATAAAATGCACAGGCTATAATATAATAAAAAGGAATGCGAGGTTTTCTCCAGAGCATGATTTCAAGGAGATTTTTGGCTGTACTTTTAAAGCAAAAAACCAAATTTTCGACCTTGCCGTTCCAGTCCCTCCTTTGGTTGGTGGAAAGGAGTGCAGACAATCTTCTCTGATGGTCCTGAAACGCTCCTGAAAATCTCCTGGAACTCTCCTGAAACTCTCCTGTCCCTGTGGGATTTGTAAACCTGGCCTTCCCCATGCTGATCTCTTTCTCCAGAGCAGCTTTACTTTTGAAGCTTGCCTCACTTGGGTTATTTTCCTCAGGGTTTCTGGAGGCTGCAGATCCTGTTTGCAGAGAGCCTCTCCCTCTGAAGAGCTGCAGCCAAAAGAGTCCAACGGAGCAGTTAGCCCTGGATATCTCATGTTCCCCATTTTACTCTTTGTCCAGGGATCATTTTTTAAGTGTGTGCTGCTTTGACATGCATAAGGTTGTGTTGGATTGCATGGAAAGATTGATATCTAGGCCTGCTGTTGTATTTTGGGGTGTTACAACATCCCTTGCCTCTTTTTTTTTTTTCCATAAAAATACTCAAAATGCTCACAAAACAACTTTTCTTACAGGGTTAAGTGGACGATTTATCATCACAGCCCTCCCTACCATCTATCAGTAAGTATGCAGGGCTGCAGGGCTTTTTTGGGGTGACAGTGGGCATTTTTTCCTTCTTTTTGGGGGCAAGTAAATGAGATTTATTATGCTCTTCAAGAATAGGAGCTGCTTTTCGCTGACACAGCCACTGTCTCACCCACTGTGACCTTGTGCTGCCAGATGATTTATTTTCCTTTCCCTTCAGGCCTTATTTATTCTGCCTTTTCATGGGTGTTTCTGTTTTGCAATCCTTTCTCTGTGGGTTGATCTTCAGTGCAGGTGTGTGGCAAGGGCTTTAGGAAGATCATTATCTTTATTTTCTGGGGGTTTTTTTGGGTTTTTTTTATGGAATCAGAGCCTAAAGCCAGCCAAGGTGTTTGTGGAGTCAATGTTCTGGAAATAATTTGGAGTTAGTCCAAGTTCGGAAAATATTTGGTGTTTGGAAAATATTTTTTAGAGGCAATATCAGCTAAAAAAATGAACATGAAAAGGTGAATGTGTAAAAAATAGACGAGGTGATGGGAGGGGGTTTGTTGGATGCTGCACTTGGTGCTTGGATCGTATCAAATAAAGGATTTTGGTGATGCTGTTGTTATTTTACAGCTGCAAAGATGGAGAGTTCAGGAGATACCAGGGAGCAAGGAATAAAGCTGCCTTCATTAACTTCATCAGTGATGAGGAATGGAAATCCATTGAACCAGTGTCCTCCTGGTTTGGTCCCTCCTCTTTCCTGTAAGTTTTGGGTTGGTTTTGTAAGAATTTATTATCAGATATCCTGAGGTGTGTCCTGCTCCCTGTTCCCAGCCCTGTGTGGGCAGGAGCTGTGGGAATGTGCTGGGTGGGTGGGTGGGTGTCCCAATGCTCCTCAGCTGTGGGAAGGTTGTCACCATAGCAGGGGTGACCTGAGCACTGTCACCATAGCAGGGGTGACCTGAGCCCTGTCACCATAGCAGGGGTGACCTGAGCATTGTCACCATAGCAGGGGTGACCTGAGCACTGTCACCATTGCTGAAGTGACCTGAGCACTGTCACCATAGCAGGGGTGACCTGAGCACTGTCACCATAGCAGTGACCTGAGCCCTGTCACCATTGCTGAGGTGACCTGAGCACTGTCACCATAGCAGGGGTGACCTGAGCCCTGTCACCATAGCAGGGGTGACCTGAGCATTGTCACCATAGCAGGGGTGACCTGAGCACTGTCACCATTGCTGAAGTGACCTGAGCACTGTCACCATAGCAGGGGTGACCTGAGCACTGTCACCATAGCAGTGACCTGAGCCCTGTCACCATTGCTGAGGGGTGACCTGAGCATTGTCACCATAGCTGGGGTGACCTGAGCACTGTCACCATAGCAGTGACCTGAGCACTGTCACCATAGCTGAGGTGACCTGAGCACTGTCACCATAGCAGAGGGGTCCCCAGCAAGGGGACATCTCTAAGGCTTGAAGAGGATTCTTGTTTCCTAAACTCTTGTAGGGACCTTGCCGACCTTTGAAGTTTTTTGGTCTCTGTGGCACCGAGATGGTTTTGCCCAGCTAAATCTTGGGAAATTTCTTCCACTGTCTGGAGGAAATCACAGAGGGATTCTCCAGCAGGAACTGACAGGAACAAGGGGAAAGGATTCAAACTGTCAAGGGAAATTTGGGTTTGATGTATGAAAGGAATTCCTGGCTGTGAGGGAGGATCTCTTACAAACTCTTGTGTTTGTAATGTGTGAAACTGGATATTAACTCAGCATTAACAAGTTCTCTGTTATTTTCTGTACTCAGACACCAAACTTAAGTGTGGTGTAACTTAAGTAACTCTCTCAGCTCTTACAACCTGATTTTCTTTTAATAGCTAAATTTTTTGTTTTAATAAAACCTCCTGATGCTTCTTCCTTAATATCTTCACTGGAGTTCCAGCTGGCTTCTCACAGAGCATTGGTCCAGACAGAACAGAAAAGGGACTTGAAATTCACATGGATTAACTTTAACTTGGATTCAACGGATCCAAGTTAAAGAAATCTGGGAATTTACAGCTGTCCATGTACGAGCTGAGATTGTTTCACACAGGTTTGAGGGTGAAATTATGGCAAAGGGGCAGGCAAAGGAATTATCCAGGCAGGAAAGGGAAGGTGACATTATCACAGGAGCTGGGAAAAAAATTGTGGTTTAAAGTGTTCTCAGTGTTCTCTTGAAGATTTTAAAGTGTTCTCAGTGTTCTCTTTTTAAGATTTTAAGATGTTCTCAGTTTCTCTTCTGTGCTTTGTTTCAGGATGAGCAGCATGTCAGCCTTGTTCAAGCTGTCCATGTGGATCAGGGTATTTGCTTACATCCCCACTTCATTCCCTCCTCAATGTGAAATCCAGCTCTTCCTGAAATGATTCTCTTCTGTTCCAGCATGGCCATGGCTATTTGACAGAAAATCTTGGAATACCAGTCTGGGGCTCCTATGCTGTTTTTGGATTGGCAACTCTGTTCTTAGGGATGGTCCTGGGACTTGTAAGTGCAGCCCTTGGGGCTGATGGGGGCTTGGTTACACTTGTGCTGCCTCCACCTCAGTTTTGGGCTGGGGTTTTGGGGTACACAGGGATGGGGACGGGATGGAGCCCCCATAATCCAAGGGGAAGCTGGATGGGATCCACCTGAGGGTAAATGGTTTGACTTGATCAGGAAATTTTCCATCCTAAACGATTGCAATGTGCAGAATGTTTGGGAGCTTCACCTTGGGTTTCTTTGGTTTCAGATGATGGTGTTCCTGGCAGACTGCATCTGTCCCTCCAAAAGGCACAGACCACCACAGCTCCAGCCTCAGCAAAGTAAGCCCACAGCAAACTTCTGATTCAGTGAAGCTGTTTGATAAATCTCATTTGTAGAAAATACTAAAGAAATCCTGGTGTCTACAGGATGTGATGTGGAGTGTAGAACTTTGCACTTGGGATTGATGCCTCACCCTTAGGGTTTATATAGTAAAGCTGGGGTATTTTTAAAACTGGTTTTAGGGATAGAAAAAAATTTTGAGAGCATTTTCATACCTGCAAGACATGAAATTCCACATGGGCAGGGAGAGGAAATTGAGTGGGGCTCTCAGCATCGCTGTGCTTGCCTGTGATGTTAAAAAAAGTGGATTTTACTTGGGAATGGCATTTATTTGTATGTTTTTCCTTTCTCCTTGAGGGAAACAAGGTCCAGAGTCAGCTCATCTGCTGAAGAACAGGTATGAAGAGCAAGAAGGAGATGAGGGAGATGTCTCAGATGAGGAAACAGAGGGGAAAGAGGGGAGCAAGAGAGACTCATCCCCGAGCGGTGTCCGGCAGCGCCCCGTGCCCAGGGCTGCTCCTCTGGAGAAATCTTAGCTGCATTTGCACCAGCACTGGTGTTTGAGTCAGCCACTCAAAGGGAGAGCAATGTCAAATCCTCCAGCTTGAAGAGAAGGAATGACTCCTGGCTTGGTAATGTTGCTGCATTTCATGAATTCGGAGGAAATAATAATAATAAAAAAAAATAAAAAAAGCGTCAGGTATTGCAAAGGAAAAGTTGCTGTTGCAAAAGGCTGGAACTTCTCCTGTCTGTGTGCAGAGAGGTGCCAAGGAATAGTTGCTGTGGCTTCTGGAATGATTTGTTCCTAGGGATTATTTGGAAGAGAATGTAAACCAGAGTCATTCCTGCATTAGGGAGCATTAGCAAGGAAAACGCACTCACCTGGTTGTTGCTTAAACCTCCCAAAAGGGTTCCCTGCTCTTATACTGCTTGTCAGTATAAATCTCTCTAGCTGTGCCCTGAAGAAATGCTGAGAGGAAAAAGTTCCTTTGGTTATGGAACTAAAATTCCTTTAGTTGAGGCTTTTTATGTGACAAAAACTGCTTTTTGCTATGACAATGAGTGCTACAAACCCCCCCCAACCTTTTTTCTTACAAAGAGCTGATGGAACTTAGCACAAGCACTCCTGCAGTGGGATCCTCTGGCTGACCAGACACCTGCTGCTTGCATCCATTTCTTCCAGAAAAAGCTGTAGAAAACTCTGTGAGCTTCTTGGCAAAGTAGTTTTTCTCTAGGAGCAAGTGACAAGCAGCACCTTGAAGTCTGTCTCTGTGACTCCACGTGGCAATAGTTTACACACAGGGTTCTCTGTGCAAATCCTCTCCATTCCTCCTCCTGGATGCCAGCAGGGCTCTGCTTGTTTTTAATCCATCATTTCTGACTCAAATCGTGCTGCAAATCCATGCAGGCTGTAGTTAAAATAACTCTATTTCTTTTTTTTTCCTGTTTTCACAAAATCATTTTGGAACATTAAACCTGAATTTTTTCTTTTAAAGAAAGTAGTTTATTCTTGTCTGTATGGTGTTTGTTTTCACTCTGTATAGAAATAAAAAGAATGCACGTGCCCATTGGACCAGTGTTGTAAAGAGTTTTCCATATTCTTTTGATTCAATTCCAAAGTTTTTGCAAGGGAAGGATGAGCCTAATACTGAACACATTTAGATTGTTTTGCCTGTTTCTGATTTCTTTTTTTTTTGTTTGCTTGTTTAGCTTTATGGGTTTTTAGCTTTTATTTGTAATTATTTAGGTTTTTTAGTGTTTTTATTTGTAGTTATTTAGTGGGGTTTTTAAAATTGTTCATTTGACTTCTTCCCCCTTTTTTTTTTTTTCTCTACATTGGTGCTCTGGAATGACTTGACTTCAGTGCTGTGTGTTAGAAAGATAAACTGATGTTTGAAAGAGTCTTTTTGGCTAAAATCTGCCCTTTTCTAAAGCTAAAACCTCTCCTGGTGTTGGAATGAAAACCACTGTGTGCCAGAATTGCCCTTAAGGTGTTGGTTTTGTGGAATTGCCTTAAATTCTCTGAAAGTTCCCATCTCTGAGCCTTTGTCACTCAAAAATAAAGCAATAAATAAATCAATACTGAGGAGAAGTAGCAGCACTGCCTTGGGTCAGTGGTGGTTTTGCAGTTTGGAGATGGCTTGAGGACAGAAACGTTGTAGCTGGTAGGAAAAAGTGTTGAGTTGTTTTAAAAGCTGAACTCTGCTCACTCCGCTTGGGATGTATTTCAATGTAGCTTTTCTAAGCACAGAGGTTTTTAATTTTTCAGTTACAACCAAACTTGGTGCAGTATAGAGAGGACACCCTGCTGACTTGTGGCTAACTTCTCATTTTAAAAGAACACCCAACCTTTCCTTTGTTGTGCTGGACTTGCGGGCTCCTGCTTGAACAAGAACTTCCAGCGTGAATTTATTTTCTTTTCTCTGCCTGCTGCTCACTTCTCCCTGCCTTAGGCACAGAACCAAATCCCAAACCTGCCTCGTGGGGGTGACTGTTCCCAGCTGTGCAACTCCTGCTTGGATTATCCACAGGCAGCCTCTGCTGATCTCTGCTAATCTCACCCTTCATATTTTGCAGAAGATTATGGTTTTGTCCTGTGAATATTTTAAGTTCCTTCATTGATTTTTTTTTTTGTTTGTTTTAAAAATCTCTATTCCAAAGATGTTTACTGAGGCTGAGTGGTGTAACCTGAGTGTAAGAGCCTGTCCTTTGTGTGTTTTGATGTTGCAAATATCAATTTTGTAAAAACCAGACTGCCCTTTCCGTATCACCTGGACCAGGCCTGTTTCATTCCAGAAAGAATTAATGACAATAATGTAACAAGAATTTTGTTTTTCAGAGAGTCTTCAAGTAAAAAAATAACCACCAGCTTTGGATTCCTGTGTTTGTGTCTCTTTATTTTTATTTTGCTCAGGTTCTTGCTGCTTAGTCATGAAACAGCTGCTTCCATGGATAAAAATTGCAACCCTGAAACTATAAAAATGTTTTTTGAAAAATCAGGTGTGAATAACAATTCAAAGTAAAGCTGCACTGAGTGATTTTTAGTCAAGACTGGTTTGGATACCTCACTTTGATAGATGGTTCCAATGGTTTGGGAAGGAGCTTTCATCATGCCAGGCTTAGCCAGAAATGGTAATAAAATGTGGTTTTGTGTAGCAAAAAATGTAGGCAGGAGTTGACAAATGATGTTTAAAATTCATTTTTTTGGTGGCTGCTTGCTGTGGTTGCGTGAAACGCTGTGAGGGGTGTGGGAGCTGCAGCTGGGCCCTCCCCTGGCCCTCCCACACTCACCCAAACCCAGCAGCTGAAGGGATCAACACTGGGATTAATCCTGGAGTGGGAAGCTTAATTCCAACTGCTGGCAGCTCTGAAGTGAAGGAGCTGCTTGGGGAGGAGACAAATCCAGACAAGGAATGCTCAGGGTGCTCTGAGTTACTCCCTGTTCCTTCCCTCCTCTCCATCCCTGCCCTTGGGAATGGCTGCTGGGGTCTGGCAGCTCTGGGGGTGTGGAATTTTCTGGAAAAGTGCAATAATGCTCTTAGCTCCACCCTGACAGGAGTAAGGAATTGAGAATTCCACAGGCACTCGGGGGCTGCTCATGGGAACCTCCCTCCCCTCCTCTTCCACTCAGTGAGATACATCCAACAGGGAATAATGGCAGAAGGAAAAAAAGAAGGGAGAAGTCAAACTGAAATATTTTCAGTTTGGAATGGCCTGATAGGAAAGAAATGTCTGGGAATTGCTGGCAGTTGGTGTTTGCCAGGTTGCCCAAGGTTGGGTTGGACATCAGTGGTTTCAGGTGTGATCATGATTGATGGGGCAGGAGCCATTTCAGTGTTTAGCAGAGGTTTAGGAACACAAATACAATCTCAATTTTAAGGTTTCTTTGCTTCAAGAAGGGGGAATTCTGTCTCCTGCAGGTGTCTTGTTCTTGGTCTGACCTGGACAACATCAACTTTGGCCCTTCCCTGAGTTTATTCCATGGCTGATTCCCCACTCTTGGACCAGCTTTTCTTTACCTTCCAAACTCCCTGCCTTGATTAATCCAGTGACTTTCCACAAGAATTTCTGCCTGAACCTTCCTTTTCCCCTCACTTTTCCCTGCTTGAAACTTCCCAGCCACAAATTTCACTTCCCTTTAGCACTGCTTACAGAAATTCCCTTTCACTGCGAGGCAGATCCAAAAGGACAACTTTTAGGTCCTTGGAATTCTGCCTGCTCCAGGTGGGTTCCCAAAAGCCAGGAGGAATCCTGGGCAGGAGGGGTTGAGGTGGATGTGGCTGATGTGTGAGGGATGCCCTTGAAGTGAGGGCAGGTTCTGAAATCCCTGTGAACATCAGAGGGGGAGAAGCACCAGTGAAATCTGGGTGTCCCTAAAAGATTTTTTTTTCTGTGTGTTTTAAAATGTTTTTTAGTGTGTATCTAAAAGGTTTTTTCTAAATTAAATTACAACTCTACCAAGGAATTTTAAACTGCAAAATGAGACACCATCAATGCAAGGACACTATTAAAGAAAATATTTTTCTCAGCTGTGCTTTTCCTTCCAGAATCTTTGTTTTGCTCAGCCTGGACCTCAATGCCCTTTTCCCCCCTGTTTTGTGTGACTGCTGATTCCTCAGGAAGATTGTCTCTGAATTTTCCTTTAAATTCCTTGGCACATGGATGTAGCAAGAATCAAGGAAAAGGTGTGTTCAGAGTAAAGATTTCTGGGATAAATGGTTCTCCAAGGATAAGCAGCCATTTCTCCCTCTTCCTCCTTTTCTCACCCCCTTGTCAAATATTTGGGAAGTATTTGAAGGGTGGTCTTAGATTCCTTTCCCTTTTCCCTTCCCCTTTTTCCTCCCTTTCCCTTCCCTTTCCTTTCCCCTCTGTGTGTTCCCAGGAGCAGGAATGTCACCCCATGTGCCTCCTTAGGACAGCACATGTGTCTGTCTCCAGAATTCCCCAAGTTTTTTGGGATGCTGCAGGATCTGCTGAGCGGCGCTGCCACAACTCCAGAACTGCTCGATGAAATCCCTGCGGGAGGAGGAATAAAAGCCAAAAACATTCCTGAGATTTCCGTGGTTCAGGGAGGACACTCCAGGTGTAATCCCGGTGGTTTTAGCTCAGTCAGGCTGATGGGTGTGTGACACCTTGCTGAGGGAGCTGCCATGTTCATGCATCACTTGTTGAGTGATCCATGCCTTTCCCGATCCATCCCCTTCCCAATCCATCCCCTGCCTGATTCATCCCCTGCCCGATCCATCCCTTTCCTGATCCCCTTCCTGATCCCTTTCCCAATCCCTTCCCCTTCCTGATTCATCCCCTTCCTGATTCATCCCCTTCCTGATCCATCCTTTTCCCAATCCTTCCCCTGCCTGATCCATCCCTTTCCTGATCGCCTTCCTGATCCCTTTCCCAATCCCTTCCCCTTCCTGATCCATCCTTTGCCTGATCCATCCTTTGCCTGATCCATCCCCTTCCTGATCCATCTCTTTCCTGATCCCTTCCCAATCCATTCCATTCCTGATCCATCCCCTTTCCTAATCCCATTCCCAATCCATCCCTTTCCCGATCCATCCCTTTGCCGATCCATCCCTTGCCCAATCCATTCCATTTCCGATCCATCCCTTTCCTGATCCCCTTCCCAAAACATCCCCTTCCTGATTCATCCCTTCCCGAACCATTCCCCTTTCCCAATCCATCCCCTGCCTGATCCATCCCTTTCCTGATGCATTTCCTGCTCCATCCCTTTCCTGCTCCATCCCTTTCCTGATCCCCTTTCCCAATCCATCCCTTTCCCGATCCATCCCTTCCCAATCCATCCCTTTCCTGAACCCCTTCCGGATCCATCCCTTCCCCCATCCCTTTCCTGATCCACTTCCCAATCCATCCCTTCCCAACCCCTTCCCTCCTGATCCCATTCCTGATCCATCCCTTTCCTGATCCCTTTCCCGACCCATCCCCTTCCCGATCCATTCCTTTCCTAAACCCCTTCCCGATCCATTCTTTTCCAGATCCCCTTCCCAATCCATCCCATTCCTCATCCATCCCTTTCCCGATCCCTTTCCCGATCCATCCCCGTGAGCAGCGACGCTGCAGCCAAGCCCTCTCTGCCTGGGATCTGAGCTTTCCCTGGAGTTCTCCTCCTGTTTCCTCCATCAGGAGCGGCAGCCCCGAGCCCTGGTCCCGGGGGAAGGGTTGTTTGTTGGGATGCTCCGCTGGAATTCCGCAGCCAGGCCTGGAGCTCCATCCGCCGTGGGGTGCTGCAGCGACACCTCGCAGGGAGGGAGAGGCGGCCGGCGCAGCCCCTCGGCACGGACACGGCGCAGAAACCTTTCAAATCGGTGTTTTTGCGAGGTTTCCTGATCGAAACCCCTCCCGCGGCCGCTGGAGATGCCTCATCTGTCTCCAGGAAAGGGAGAAGCCGGGTGGGGCCGGGTGAAATCGGGGCTGGATCTGGCTGCAGGGCAGGGTGGGGAATGTGCAGCTGGGGCTCCTGCCTCGGGAGGAGCTCCGGGACATCACTCTCTGCTTCTGTTTAGGATAATTAGGAGTTTAGGATAATTAGGACTAATAATTAATGCTCCTCACGCTATTAATGTTCCAGCCTGGGTGTGCTTTAAATATATTTTTATTTTTAAAAATATTTTAAAAGAGTTTTGGAGCACATTTCCTAAAGGGCTGCTCAAACTTGACTCCAGAGTTGTGGAAGAGGTGAGGCCAGAAGAAGAGGAAGGAAAAGGAACCATCCGGCCACGTGGTGGCAACGTGGAGATGCTACAGAAGGATTGCTTGGGCTTGCTGGGCTTCCCTGAAGGAATTTTCATTTCTTCAGAGACACCTGAAGTTGATTTATGGCTTAAAAGAGGGTGGTAAAAGCAGGAAATGTAAATATTTTCAGCTGTGTCACCTGACCCTGTGGATGCCCACAGTGGTGTGGACCAAACAAATGGAAAAAGCAGTTTTTATGGAGAGACTTTTCTTTTTTATGGAGAATTTTGGTGAGACCTTTCTGAATGAAAGGATGTCAGGAAATGAATAATCAAGGCTGAGCCGGAGGAAGTGCAGAGGGAAGGCACCTGGCAGCAGGATGGGGTTTGGCTGAGGTAATGACAGCACAAATCCCCAACTCCTGCATTGAGCTTCCCACAGATGGATTTATTTTGTGGAGATTGAAACCATCACTTGGATTTCCAGGCCTGGCAGTGAACACTGGGAAGCTGAGGAGAGATTTTATGGCTCTCCACAATGCCCTGACAGGAAGGGGCAGCCAGGTGGGATTCAGGATCTGCTCCCAGAGAACAGGGACAGGGTGAGAGGAATGGCCTCAGGTGATGGCAGGGGAGGTTCAGGTTGGACATGAGGAAGAGTTTCCTCATGGAAAGGATGGTCAAGCATTGGAACTGCCCAGGGAGGTGGTGGAGTCCCCATCCCTGGAGGGATTTAAAAGCCATGTGGATGTGGCACCTGGGGACGTGGGACAGTGGTGGCCTTGGCAGTGCTGGGGAACAGTTGCACTTGATGGCCTTAGAGGACTTTTCCAACCTCAACAATTCCATGATTCCATGGGAACTGCCCAGAACACGCTGTCTTCCATGGCAGGTCATCCTCAAAACCCTCTGGCATTTCCCTGCCCAGCTCTGTCCTGCTCCTCCTGGCTTTCCCTGATGAGTGCTGGACCAGGAAGAGGGAGCCAGCAGAGCAGGGGGCCTGGGAAGGCAGCAGGCAGCTGCTGCTGGCTCTGTGGGGCAGGAGATGGGAGAATTCCAGGGCAGGAACAGCGTTTTGGCTGCTCCAGGGAGAGCTGGGCTGCTCTGTGCGTGCTCCTCGTTGGAATCCTGCGGAATTCTGTGGAGCACTCGGAGGGGAAGAAGGGCTCTGGAATGGGCAGGTGCTGAGCAGTGCTGCCCTGGGGCTCTGCCTGTGCTGCAGCTGCAGCTCTCTGGATTTTCTGCCCTGTGAATGAACATTAAAACCCAGTTTTCTCCTCAGGGCAGCACGTCAGGGATTTTTCCCCTCCGTTTGCTGCGGGGCCGGGAGCCAAACCCGGCGGTGCCCACGCCTGGGGTGCGTGTCCCAGCGGGATCCCTGGAGCTGCCAGCAAGGCTGGGCCCTGCCCCTGCACGTCCTGGGGGGCCACAACCACCTGGTGCCACCTGGCCCGTGCCACGTGACAGCCGTGACCCGTGGGGATGTGCCCACCTTGGAGCTGGGACTGCTGAAAAACGGATGGAATGTGGGAGCACAGGGAATAATCCTGCCCTGGAAGGAGGGGAAGGGAAGGCAGCCTTGCTGCTTTAGTTTGGTGGTCAGAAGAACACCAAGAGAACACCTGGAGAAGGGAAGCATCCAGGGAGACCTTAAAACCCTCACAGTGCCTAAAAAAAAGCCTCAGAGGGACTTGGGACAGGGACTTGGGACAGGACAAGGGAGAAGGACTTTAAGCTGGAAAAGGGTGGATGTGGAATACTGGGAATTGGGAATTCTTACCTGTGAGGGTGGTGAGGCCCTGGCACAGGGTGCTCAGAGCAGCTGTGGCTGCCCCTGGATCCCTGGAATGTCCAAGACCAGGCTGGACAGGGTTTGGAGCAGCCTGGGACAGTGGAAGGTGTCCCTGTCATGGCAGGGGTGGCACTGGGTGTTCTTTAAGGTCCCTCCCAGTCCCAAAAGTTCTATAACTCTGTAAAATCCCTCATTGCTGAATTTTGAGGTAAGATTTTCTCCGTAGTGTCTTTGGCATAAATTATCTGTATTGGATTGTCTGCTGGCTGCAGTAACTGGGAATTGGCAGAATAAAGCCACAAACCAGTTCAGTGCTGCTTCCCACCACAAACAGGAGCACGTGGAGTGGGACTCGGTTATCCTTGTGGCTCCCTTCCAACTCAGGGCACTCTGTGCTTCTCTTCTGTGATTCTGTGACATTTTTAGGAGATCTTTTCCAGACCCCATGAGCTGCAGGAGGAGCTTGCTGGTCCCTGCACGCAGAGCAGCTCCAGCATGGAGCTGTTTCCAGATCCTGCTTCATCCAGGAGCAGCAGCAGCAGCTGAGGCAGGGATGCAGGATCCTGTTTGGGAGATTTCCCATTTCTGGTATCATTAACCCTCCAATGGCCTCTGGGTTATTTTCCCAGCTGGGCTGATTCATCATTCCCTGTCCCTTCAGTCTCTTGGCCATCTCCTCAATCCCTTCAATCCCAACATGTATTTCTGTTTATCAGGCCTTTCCACTGGATGGTTTTTTTCCCTGGCTGGCTTTGCAGAAGTGGTTTATTTACAAATCTGCCCAGAATTGGCTCCAAGTGACGCGGGTGTTGGTTGAAGGAAAGCTGATTTTTGACAAAGTCAGCACGAGAACGGGAACAGATGGGGACGTTGATGAATTTGATTTTGCTAAATGTTGTCCTCCTGCAAATCAGCTTGCTTTTCCCTATTAGCATAAGAAGCAGCAAAAAAGGATTTAATTTCTCTAAACATTTCCCCTTAATGATCCACCTCTCCAGCTCAGAGATGGATGTGGCTGCTTATCAGCAGAGCAGCTGAATTCCTTCCACTGAGGATCTACTGCAATTTCGAGGTGATTTCTGGCACTTCTCCCTCCCTGGGGTGGGAGCTGTGCTTAGGAGAGGTGGTTGCTGGTTTGAAGTGGTATCAGCTCAGGGGTTTGTATGTGTTTAGTTGATTGAACCGAGTGATTTTAATTTTTTTTTTTTAATTTCAATTTGATTTTGGAAGGCACATTTTGGAGGTGCTGCCATCCATCCAAATGTCACTGGTGAGCTCTGTACCTGTGCCCAGCGTCCCCAGAGCTGCATCCCTGAGGCCCTTGGATGCAGGAGGGGCAGGAGGAGGTGGGAGAAGCCCAGAGGCAAAGAATTCCCAAAGCTTTGCGCTGGAATCAGCCCCCAGCAGCAGCATTGGGCATCGAGTGCTGCAGCACCCACAACGTGCAGCTCCATCCTCTGCCAGGAGCCCTCAGGAAAACCTGGCACAATTCCACACAGGGAGCAGCCCTGGCACAGCCCCAGGGCTGCCCCTGCTCTGCCTTTTCCTCACTCCCTGCCCCCAGAGCAATCCCAGAGACTCTTCCTGCAGCCTTCCTCCATCTGGAGTGTGCCAGAGCTGCTGTCCCCCCTCACAGCCCCCAGCAAAGCTCAACTGTCCCAAAATGCTGAAAGCACCATGAGCTCGGTGCCCTCCCCACCCTCACAGCCAGGAATTCCCAATTCCCAATCTCCCATCCATCCCTGCCCTCTGGCAGTGGGAGCCATTCCCTGGCTCCTGTCCCTCCATCCCTTGTCCCCAGTCCCTCTCCAGCTCTCCTGGAGCCCCTTCAGGCCCATGCCAGGGGCTCTGAGCTCTCCCTGGAGCCTTCTCCTCTCCAGGTGAGCACCCCCAGCTCTCCCAGCCTGAGCAGAGGGGCTCCAGCCCTTGCAGCATCTCCATGGCCTCTCTCGATTCATTTTTATGCTGGGACACCCAGATCTGCCTTTCCTCTCAGCCCAGGAGCTAAAGGCTCTAAGCCTTGATTTTTATTCTCCTTTTCTCCCTTCTCCTGAAGCTGCACAGCTCTGATTGACTCATCCCATTGGTCACACTGTCTTTAGCCTTATCCATGAGCTTGGAGCCCCCATCATCTCCTGCCGTGCATTGGCTACTGCAGCATCTCCTGCTGGATTTGCCTGTCCCACCGTGTCCGAGCCCAGCCATAAACTGAGGCTCAGGATAAGCTGCTGGAGCCAACTCCCTGCTGGGCACTTTGATTTCTTATTAATTTCTTCCCAACATCCAGTTCAATCCATCTTTATTTGGTTTAAGGACATTCCCCCTTGTCCTGTCACTCCAAAGTCCCTCTCCAGATCTCTTGTAGCCCCCTCTAGGAGAGATGAAATCCAAATTTTTGGGGTTTGTTTCTTCAGCTTTACCCACATGTGCTGGTGGCACTGGCCTTCTCCAAACTTCTGTACTCCTGCCATTTGTCCTCAGCCTTGCTCAAGGCATCCTGCTGTCCCACGGAGTCATGGGACACAGGGAATGGCTCCCACTGCCAGAGGGCAGGGATGGATGGGAGATTGGGAATTCCTGGTTGGAAGGGTGGGAGACCCAGGCACAGGGTGCCCAGAGCAGCTGTGGTTGCCCCTAGATCCCTTGGCAGTGTCCCAGGCCAGGTTGGATGGGATTTAAGCACCCTGGGATAGTGGAAGGTGTCCCTGTTCTCCCCTCTAGGAGAGATGAAATCCAAATTTTTGGGGTTTTGTTTCTTCAGCTTTACCCACGTGTGCTTCTCCAAACTTCTGTACTCCTGCCATTTGTCCTCAGCCTTGCTCAAGTCATCCTGCTGTCCCACGGAGTCATGGGACACGGGGAATGGCTTCCCACTGCCAGAGCACAGGGATGGATGGGAGATTGGGAAGGAATTCCTGGCTGGGAGGGTGGTGGGACCCTGGCACAGGGTGCCCAGAGCAGCTGGGGCTGTCCCTGGATCTCTGGCAGTGTCCCAGGCCAGGCTGGACGGGATTGAAGCACCCTGGCACAGTGGAAGGTGTCCCTGCCCATGGAATGGGATGGGATTTAAGGTCCCTCCCAACCCAAGCCACTCTGGAATTCTGTGATTTGCGTTGCAATCCATTGAAACAGGCAGGTAAAGAGAGCAATGGGAGGCATTTCCTCCATGTGCCAATAAATCCCTGGGAGACAGATCCACCTGGCTGGATCAAAGAGCACTCGAGTGCTGCTTGGCTTGGCTCCCTGACAGCATGCTCCAGAGCAGAGGCAGCCTGGAAGATGAAAGGTTCATTAATGACTGCACAGATGTCTCGGACATCCGAGCGGCGGCTGTGGAACTTCCCAGTGCCAACTGCAAACAGGGAGATCAGCTTTCCTCTCCCAGCCAGGGCCTGATTTAGTCACAGATGACACCTGTGCATCCTCAGGGCTGTAAATCTCCCTGGTGGTGGGGGTTTAACAGCCATGGAAGGGTGGTGGTGCTGAGGTTGCATCCTGATGATCCCTGTGCTCACCTCTCCGGTGGGAAACGAGGCGTTTGTGCCTTGCGTGGTGTGGGAGAGAGAAATCCAATGAAATGATGCTGTTCTGATCCTGAGCTCTGTGCACCACTGCTGTTATCCTGTGGGAGATAAATGGGAATGGCAACCAGCTTGTCCTTCTAACGGGGGAGTCCCAATCAAGGCTTCAGTGCGTGCTCTGTATTCACAGACAGTTCCATGTCTGCTTTTCTCCTTTAATCACCGCACTGTATTGGATTTGCCAGATGAAGAGTCCCTTTTTATGAGCTCCTCCTCTAAGACTGAAATATAGAGTTTAATTATCTCCCCTTTATTTATTTATTTCAAATCCATGGGCTCACAGCCCTTCCGTGGAGCTGCTCTGTCACAGCCACATTTTCTGGAAAAATCCCTTTGCCCAGGATTTTGCTCCTGGGAAGCTGAGAAGCCTCAGAGAAGAAGGAAAACAAATTCTTACCTCATTTGCTTGTCCTGTGTTGTGCTCACATGTGCAATGTGTTTGGAGATTGTTCACCCACAGGTGATTGTTTCACTCGTTTTCTGTGAATTGTTTTGACTTATTGGCCAATCATTGCCAATCTGTGTCAGGACTCTGGAAAGAGTCATGAGTTTTCATTATCTTTTTAGCCTTCTGTAAGTATCCTTTCTGTATTCTTTAGTACAGCATAGTTTAATATTCTTTAATATAATATAATAAAATAATAAATGAGCCTTCTGAGAACATGGAGTCAGATTCATCATTCCTTCCTGCAAATACAGCACGGCTCCCCTCCACGGGAGGCTGCAAGGAGAAGATTCCAGAGGATGTGTGACTCATTTGTGGTGTTGTGCTTTGCTGAGAGCATCAGCAATATCCGAGGAGCTGGGATTGCTCCTGGCTGCTCGTGCAGTCGGGAATGAGCCGGAGTGTGGCTGCACGGTGAATTATTGATAAGGGAATAACAGCAGCTGGAGATAATCTCTCCCACGGAATATAGGGAATAAATCTTCTCTGCTGTACAGGGAGTTAAGTCTTTCAGTGAGAAGAATGGGAATAATGGTGGCAGGAGGTTTTCCTTGAGTGAAGAGCGTGGAAGGAGCCCCTGGGATTGGTGTGCAGCACTGCAGGAAAGGGATTTGGCTCCACCAGAGGAGGGTTTTACCCACAGACCTCACCCTTCATTTGGGAACTCCTACTGAGCTGAGAGCTGTGGGTCTTCCAGGAGAAACAGGTCAGGGAAACTGGGAATCAATCAGGCATCCCAGTACCTGCCAGGGCAGGGGGAGAGGAGTGGATCACATCGTCTGCAGAGGATCATCTTTGATGTGTCTTGGTTTGAACAGACAGGTGTGTGCTAAGGAAGGCAGGAGCCTCCCCTGAAATGGAAAATGCAAACCCCTCCCTCTGAATTGTTATAATTTTGAAATTAAGGGGCTCTCAGGCAAAGATATGGGAGCAGGAATAACAGTTCTTTATTAGGAAAAAAATTAAAAGAAAATATAAAAATAAAAATGCAGTAATACAAAACAGCACTGCCAGAGTCCGGGCACCATGCCCTGTGTGCCAGGGGGTGGCCCAGCCCCATGCCATGGGGGCCCAGCCCTCCTGCAGTGCCAGCTGTGGCTCTGCTGCAGCACGGATCCTGCACAAGGGGGGAGTTTTCCTCTGCAGCTCCAGGGCTGCTGCAGATGGGCCTGGGCTCCCTCTGGCAATGCAGGGCAGCAGAAAGCTGCTCCTCTGGCAATGCAGGGGGCAAAGGCTGCTGTGCTGGGCCAGGCTCAGATTGGATCCAGGCAGGAATGCTTGGCTCCTCCCCTGGGCGGAGCATCTCCCATGGGATGCTGGGATTGGATCAGCCCTGCAGGGACACTCAGTGGCCATGGACAGCAGAGATCTCCTGGAGGGAGGGTTGGCTGTGGGAGGGATAAAGGAAAAACTGCCCCAAGAACAGCAGAAAACTGCCTGTTGCCTTGTTCTTCTAAGTTCTTCTAAGCCTTCTGATGTTTGCATTTTTGTAATGGAGTTTCTTGTGCACTTTTATGTAAATAATGATTGTTTTTGCATTCTTTTCTGGAGGAGGAGAAATTTGATGGACTGTTGGTTTGACCGGTGTCATTGGAGAAGTGGCAATTTCATCCTGCAATCCAGGCGCACTTTTGGAATTCCGTATGTATCGAGGCCAAGAAATAAACTTCTCTCTTTTACCCTGGAGGTTTCTGAGTGTGTGTTGTTCATCTCGTGTCCTACTGTGACACTGCCCACCTCTAACAGGTGGGAAATGGAATACACCCCCTATTTCCAGCCTAAGAATTGATGTTGTCTCTCCATGGCAGGGGCAGCCCCTGGGACTGTCCCTCCCTCAGGACACAGCTGGGGAAGGGAGGACACAGCTCCAGCCTGGGGTGGGAGCAGGCACCAAGCACGGCCATCAGGGAGTGTCGCCACATTTCTCTTCACAGAGAAAAGCAAGGCACAATTCTTCCCAAGGATTTCTGAGATTCCCATTCTCTGAACCTCAGAGAAAGGGAAAACCCAATTCTTACCGCTTGCTGTGCCTGTGTTGTGCCAAAGTAGAACGCAAGATGGAGATTGTTTATCCAAAGTGAGGATGTTTTGTTTCCTTGGCTTATCAGGGCCAGGTGTGTGTGTGTGTCAGGACTGCGGGTGACAGTCAGGAGATTCTGGGCAGTGTGAGCAGAGCTGAGTGCTTGGCAGGTTCAGTTTAGATGAAATGCACATAGCATAGTATAATAAAATATACTATATATTATATAATAAAATATAATAAAATAAACTAATTAGCCTCCTGAGATCCATGGAGTCCTCCTCATCATTCTCTCCCCTTCGTCGGAGTCGCCTATGATTTACAGCAAGGGAGGATGGGTGCACTGGGGTGGGGATGGGGAAGGGGCACAGCAGGGTCAATACCTGCTCCAGTGAGGCTGTTTCCAGCTTTTCCATGCCAGAAAGTTTTATCCTGACAGCAGCTCTTGGTTAGGAGTGTTGGGGAAGATGAAACAGGAAAGCTTTATAAATATGATTGCTTGGCAAAGATTTTGAGAATATGGAAACTATAAGCAAGATTGAAATGAAAGCAAGCTTTGAGATATTTTCGTTACTGAATGACTGGAAAACGGTGACGTGGCTGGCTGAAGGTAATCTCTTTTTGATGAAACAATACTTTTTGCTTGCAGACAGGTTTAAGTGTCAGAGCAGACTTTACTAGCTTAGCAGAAGGGGTCTCAAGAGTAGTTTTTAGGGTTTAAAATATAACACTGTATGGTAATATAATGATTCTTATAGGCTGTATGTAAATGCTATAGGATTTGTATATTGTACTAGACTGGTTAGTGAGAATTAGAATATTCAGCACAGTGGAAGATTTATGGTATTGTAACAGGAACTTCACTCTCTTACCCTCTTACCTTCTTACTCTCTTACCCTCTCATCCTCTTTCTCTCTCATCCTCTTTATCCCTCTCTTCTCTCAGGCCTGCTCTGAGCTGAGGCTGGCAGCTCCCAGCAGGTCCTTTGCACTCACACTTTTTGCAATAAACTGCAAATTCTATGACTTATCTTCAGAGATCTCTTGTCTCTGTCCATCCCAACCATCCTAATCCCTGATTATCCTACAAGGAGCTCCTGTGGAAGGTTCTCCTTTCCCACCAGGCCGAGCTCCCCATCCATGGCCTGTGCTGAGGGTGGCACAGGCCACAGCTGGGACACTGGGACAGTGTTGGGTTATTTACAGTCAAACACCCCAAATTAAAATGTAACACTGTGTGGTAATGTAATGATTCTTATAGGCTGCATGTAAATGCTATAGGATTTGTATATTGTACTAGATTGGTTAGTGAGAATTAGAATATTCAGCACAGAAGAAGATTTATGGTATTGTAACGGGAACTTCGCTCTCTTACACTCTTACCCTCTTACCTTCTTACTCTCTTACCCTCTTACTCTCTTATCCTCTCATCCTCTCTCTCTCATCTTCTTTTGGGCCTGCTCCGAGCTGCGGCTGGCAGCTCCCAGCAGGGCTTTTATTGCAAAAAGTTCCAAAAAGTGGAATTTTTTTCAATAAACTGCAAGTTCTACAACTTGCAGAGATCCCTCATCTCCATCCATCCCGACCATCCTACCCCCAATGTTCCCACAAGGAGCTCCTGTGGAAAGTTCTCCATTCCCACCAGGCCCAGCTCCCTGTCCATGGCCCGTGCCGAGGGTGGCACAGGCCACAGCTGGGACACCGGGACAGTGTTGGGTTATTTACGGTCAAACACCCCAAATTAAAGTCTTCAGTGGCACCCAGAGGCCCACGCAGAGTGCCTGACCCCGTTCAGGAGGGTGGCAGTGGCATGGAGGGGCTGCAGTGACCCCTCAGGGCCTGCACCCCGGCAGCCAGGCCGCGCTTTGCCCTGGGCTCCGTGTGGAGCTGGGATGTGGATTCAGCCTCCTCAAATCACAGCCTTTGTTTTCCTCTCTGATGTTGAACACAGAGAACATAACCCTGAGGTTAAGGGGGATAAATTCCCTCTGCTGCAGAGCAGATGGCCCAGCAGTGCAGCTGGGCTGGCTCTGCCAACACCATCAGGTTGGTACAAATCGCAATTTGGGCACAGATGGTCCTTTTACCAACTATTGTATTTGCAGGGAACTGCCCTGACGAAGGCAGGAATGATGAATCGGACTCCATGTTCTTAGAAGGTTGATTTATTACTTTATAATACTATATTATATTAAAGAATACTATATTAAAGAATACAGAAAAGATACTTACTCAATGCTAAAAAGATAATAAAAAAAGATAAAAGATAATAATGAAAACTCATGACAAATAATAATAATAAAAAGATAAAATATAATAATGAAAACTCGTGACTAATAATAATAATAGTAAAAAGATTAAATATAATAATGAAAACTCGTGACTCTTTCCAGAGCCCCAACATAGCTTGGACCTGATTGGCCAAAGAGTGAAAACAACTCCCAGCAGAATCCAATGAAACAATCACCTGTGGGTAAACAATCTCCAAACACATTCCACATGTGAGCACAACACAGGAGAAGCAAATGAAATAAGAATTGTTTTCCTTTTCTCTGAGGCTCCTCAGTCTCCCAGGAGAAAAACCCTGGGCAAAGGGATTTTTCAGAGAATGTGAATGCCACAACCAGCAGGGTCTGCCCAGCCTTGGCAGACCTGTGTGTTTTCTGCAAACAGATTCCCCTGCACATCCCTGATCCCCTGGAGGGGCTCTGGTGATGAAGAGTCTCGAGGCATTTCTCTCATCCTTTGTGGGGTAGAGTGGGATTTTCCATTCTCCTTGCCATGGTCAGTGAACCACTTTGGGAGAAAAACTTCTCAAAACCAGTGGATGCTCTTCCATTATTTAATTTGGAAGCAAAACCCATCACCCTGCACTGCAGGATGTCCCCAGCAGCACAGCTCTGCTCTGGCTGCCCCAACACCACACTCCTGGGCTTCTAACAGCTAAAAAAGCCACTCAAATGGGTCAGTGCACACCTCTCCCATCCTTCTGGGAAGAGCAGAGTTCACATTTCAGGTAAATCCTGCTGAGATGAGCCCCCAGGGCTGTGATGTCCCATGGGAGGGTGCAGAGGGCAGGGGACAATTCCCCATTTTTTGTGGGGCTGGGAGGCAAAGCACCAATGCTGGGACACAGCCTGGGCCACCAAACATATCCCTGAAACACATCCCCAGAAGCTGTGGCTGCCCCTGGATCCCTGGCAGTGCCCAAGGCCAGGCTGGATGGGGCTCCCTGGGATGGTGGGAGGTGTCCCTGCCATGGCAGGGGTGGGATGAGATGATCTTTAAGATCCCTTTCAACCCAAACCATTCCATGATTCCTGCTGCAGACCCTCAGCCCTGGGGACTGCCAGGGCCCCTGCAGGCTCTGCTGCCAGCTCTGTGTGTTCCCAAATCCCTGTCTGGGTGTGTTTTGGGCACCAGTGGAAGGGGCACTGAGGAAGTTTCCCAGTCCCAGGGATGTCATTTCAGGGGCTGTGGTTTGGCTGAGCCGCCGTGGAGAGCCACATCTGGACTGTATTTCTGGGAATCTGTAGAGCTGAGCTCTGTGTTCTCACTCAATTACAGTGGGACACTTGTCAGCAATTTCTTGTTTTTATTTCCTGCGACTTTCCAAACTTGGTTGTTTAAAAAAAAAAAAAGCAGGAGGAAAAAAAAAAAAAAAAACCAACAAAAACCCCAAAGCACATGACACGAGTTGGAAGTGCACCAGGAGTGGATTTTTTCTGGGCTGGAGCAGTGTGTGCAGGGAGAAGGAGCTGCCCAGAGAGCTCCCTAATGAGCCTGTCAGTGTTCCATGGAATCACAGAGTGGTTTGGGTTGGGAGGGACCTTAAAAACCATCCCATTCCACCTTCCACGAGACCAGGTGTCTCCAAGCCCCACCCAGTGTGGCCTGGAACATTTCCAGGGATGTTTAAGAGGCACAAATTCCCTCAATAATTAACTTTTGGTCAGCCCTGAGGTGATCAAGCTGTTGGACTTGATAATTGTGACAGGTCCTTTCCAACTGAAACATTCCAGTCTGTTCCTGCTGTGGATGAGAGAAGCTCAGATCCCTGATTTGGGCAGAGTCCAGGAGCACCTTCAGACCCTCCAGAGCTAAAATAAACCCAGAGTGATGCAAAATCCACCCCCAGTACCCTGGTCCCTGCATCCCCCTCCTGCTCTGGGCCCTGGAGATGGAACAATCCCAAAATGAAGGACTTCTTCCAGTAATTGCTGCCTGAAAACACATAATTAATTCTGATGGATTGAGATGGGATCTTTAAATTGATTTAATGGCAGGTGGAAAAGAAGAATGCCCAAGGGTTGCTAATTTCTGCAGTTTCACTTCCCTGATATATGTAGGAGCTTTGGAATAATCACATTTGTCATTAGCACTGTCAGCGCTAATACATTAAACCAGACTAGTGCTGAATTGCTTTATTTTAAAATTTATTTATTTTATTCAAAGTGATCAAGCTTGGAAATTTCCTTATTTTGGAAAGAACATGGAGAATCATGGAATCATTAAGGCTGGAGAAGACCTTTAAGACCACTGAGTCCATGATAAACCAGCAGATTTTGTCAAATTCTGTCTCTTATCAGCACCTTTTCCCACAGGGGTCCTGCTTGTAGGTGTGGCATTAAGAGACCTCGTGGATGTCAGAGCAGGGATTGTCCCAGCTGGGCCGTGATTCCCCCCAAATTCCACACCAGCCATTGCATTCCCACTGGAAAGGGACTTGTTCTGCTGGAACAAGCCCTGTGGAGCCCCAGAGCCTGGCTGCTGACAGCTCATTTTCTCTGTCTCTTGGATCCAGCCCCGTTTGTCAATGGAGGATCAGGATCACTTGGCTCCAGCAGGGAGGAAATCCCTCCTGGCCCGGAATCCTTGGCAGCAGCTTGGCACAGTGGGCAGCTCCAGCCTCCCTCCACGGCTTGGCTTCCCTGCACTCCCTCCTGCACTGGGAAGCTCTTGTCCAGATGGTGCTGGAGCCCAAACATCCGTGTTCCCTGATTTCCAGGGCTTTTCCCAGGCACTGGCACAAATGTGCCTCCTGCTGAAACCTCTTGGGCGCCTCTTCTGTGTTTGTTCCAGGATGAGCATCCCCAGTGCAGACCTGGATCCATGATCCTGCTCCTCAGGAAACCCCTCAGGAGAACCCAAAATGTTTCCCAGAACAGACTTTGCTGGTGAATTTTCCATGAATTCTCCTCCAGGTGATGCTACTCAAGGTCCCCTTGGGCTGCTCAAAGCCCTTGGAGTTGTTTAGTCTGGAGAAAAGGAGGCTCAGGGGGGACCTTTTCACTCTCCATAGTTCCTTGACAGGAGGGAGGAGCAAGGTCAGGCTCTGCTCCCAGGAAACAGGGACAGGGCAAGAGGAAAACCTTCTCTGGTGTAGCTTAAGATGTTGAGGTTGGATATTGGGAAAAATTTCTTCATGGAAAAGGTTTGTCCAGCCCTGACCAAGCTGCTCAGAGCAGGGGTGGAGTTCCCATCCCTGGAGGGATTTAAAAGCCGTGTGGATGTGGCACCTGGGGACAGGGATCAGTGGTGGCTTTGACAATGGTGGGGGATGGTTGGACTCAACAATCTCCAAGTGCTTTCCCAACCTCAACAATTCCATGATTCCATAAGAGTCTGTGTCCTGCCAGCTGCTGGGAACCAGTGCCTGCTGCTCTCCCTTTCCCCTTGGGGCAGCTACAGACCAGCACATCCCAACCTCATTCCCAAATATTTTGTGTTCCTTGGGGCCCCATCACCAACAGAACCAGCTGTCCCAGGCTGGGCTCTGCCAGGAGCTCCTCCTGGTGTTCCAGCATCTCCACTTCTGTGCCATGGCCATGGTGGTGGCCACTGCCCCCTCATCCCTGCTGCCAGCCTGTGGAGAGACATCTGCACAGGCAGAGGCGGGCTCTCCTGCAATATTTATCACACAGCAAGGTTCACCATCTGTTGCCTCCTCTGGTGCTCCCCAGGAGCAGCTCTCAGCTGCTTTTCCAGGTTTTCCTGTGGAACTGCAGGCCTGGGGCTGCGCTGAGCCTTGTGCTGCCCACCCAGAGGGTGACACCAGCACCTCCCAGAGCTGCTCTGCACCCCAGGGCTCTCATGTGATGCTGTAGCAGTGCAAAAAAAATGTGTTGATAGGGGTAGATTTTTCTCCTGTGATTTGTTCTTTTTTCCTTCATCTGCCTTACAAACATCCCCACCCAAACCCAAGAGAAATTCTGAGTTTTGGAGCCTCCCATTTTGTTTCTCCTTTCCTCTTCATGACCAACTTATCACTGCTCCTTTCTGGATGAAACCCCACCTCAGCTCCCTCAATTTGTCACACCCCTCACCCTCGGGGGAGTTGACACTTTCACCCTCCTCCTCCTCCCCTCATTAGAGCTCTCCCCTTGTACTTTATCTCCCAAATTAATTTGTTCTGTGCCAGCTGCTCGCTCGTTCTTGCAGTTATTTTCTTCGAGGCTGAGGAAGCAGCACCTGATGGGGATCTTTTCCCACTGGATGCCTGCAGACCTTTAGCAGTAAATCCAAAAAGTGCTGCCAGGTGGAGCTGCTGGAGCTTGGCTTTATCCAGAAGGATTTCCTGCAATTCCTGCTGACTCTGAGCCCCCCACCCAAACGCTCCAGCATCCCATGGGATTCTCAGTGGGGTTGGAGGTTGGTCTCTGTTGAAGATTGCAATGCAAGATGTTTTCCATTACCATCTGCGTGGCAGATTACCTTTGTCAAGTGGGCAGTTTGCCTTATCTCTCTCTTTGAGTGCTCACAATTACTCCTCCCTCGGGAGGGGACACTGCTGATAACAGCCATTGAATGTCCCTGCATGGCTGATAAGAACTGCAGCATCCCATTGGGAGATGTGAGCCCAGGGGGAGGAGCCAAGCATTCCTACCCGGATAGAATCCAGAGGTTTTGAGACACCAGCACGGCCTCTCCACTGCATTCCCCAGAGGAACAGCAGCTGCTTCTCCTTCCCCTGGATCTTCAGAGGAAGAATCCATCCTTCTCTACAGGATCCCTGCTCCAGCAGAACCAGCCCTGACACCGCAGGAGGGCTGCAGCCACAATTCCAATGGCACTGCTGCCAGCACCCTGACCCACAGGGTGTCAGGCTGGGTTCTGACTCTGGCAGTGTTGTTTTAGTTCACTGCATTGTTTATTTTATCCTTTATTTGTTTTTCCTTTCCCTATTAAAGAACTGCTATTCCTGCTCCCATATTTTTGCCTGAGAGCCCCTTAATTTCAAATTTATAGCAATTGGGAGGGGTGGGGAGGGTTTACATTCTGCAGTTCAGGGAGGCTCCTGCCTTCCTTAGCAGACTCCTGTCTTTCCAAACCAAGACAGTCTCAGAAAAGGTTTTCCATCCTTGCACATCCTCTCCAGCTCTGCAGCATCCCCTGGGGCACCTGGATCCCCCATGGAGGGGAATTCCTGGTGGGAATGGTGGGGGCTGGAGCTCTGAAGGTGTCACTGCTTTGAATCCAGCTGGCTGAACACTCAGGGTTGTGTTTGTCCCTGTCTCACGTTTTGCCCGCTCCCACTTCCCAGTTGAGACTCTCAAAGTCTTGGAGCTGCTCTGAATTGCAAATTTCCCTCTGAGTCCTGATCCTGGGATCTGAGTCACTGCATAATCCACGGCCCCAGGGCTGAGGGGTTCAAATTCAGCCCAGGAGAAGAGTCAGGGAGTCATGGAATGGGGAGAGGAAACCACGTCTGGGAATGCAACATCCTGCTTGGAGCTGGCAGACCACGGCCATGAGCTGTGGGTGATGCATCACAGGCTCCCTGCTCTCCTACAGAGGACAGGCAATTGTTGGGATGAGTCTAGGAAGGGCCAAAGAGCTGCTCCAAAGGCTGGAGCCAGGCTGGGGGAGCTGGGAATGCTCCCCTGGAGAGGAGAAAGCTCCAGGGAGAGCTCAGAGCCCCTGGCAGGGCCTAAGGGGGCTCCAGGAGAGCTGGAGAGGGGCTGGGGACAAGGGATGGAGGGACAGAAGCCATGGAATGGCTCCCAGTGCCAGAGGGTAGGGATGGGTGGTAGATTGGGAATTGGGAATTCCTGGCTGTGAGGGTGGGGAGGGCACCAAGCTCATGGTGCTTTCAGCATTTTGGGACAGTTGAGCTTTGCTGGGGGCTGTGAGGGGGGACAGCAGCTCTGGCACACTCCAGATGGAGGAAGGCTGCAGGAAGAGTCTCTGGGATTGCTCTGGGGGCAGGGAGTGAGGGAAAGACAGAGCAGGGGCAGCCCTGGGGCTGTGCCAGGGCTGCTCCCTGTGTGGAATTGTGCCAGGTTTTCCTGAGGGCTCCTGGCCGAGGATGGAGCTGCACGTTGTGGGTGCTGCAGCACTCGATGCCCAATGCTGCTGGGGGCTGATTCCAGCCCAAAGCTTTGGGAATTCTTTGCCTCTGGGCTTCTCCCACCTCCTCCTGCCCCTCCTGCACCCAAGGGCCACAGGGATGCAGCTCTGGGGACGCTGGGCACAGGTACAGAGCTCACCAGTGACATTTGGGGATGGATGGGATATTGGGAACTGGGAATTCCTCCCTGTGAGGGCAGTGAGGCCCTGGCACAGGGTGCCCAGAGCAGCTGTGGCTGCCCCTGGATCCCTGGCAGTGCCCAAGGCCAGGCTGGATGAGGCTTGGAGCAGCCTGGGATGGTGGAAGGTGTCCCTGCCATGGCAGGGGTGGCACTGGGTGCTCTCTAAGGTCCCTTCCAGCCCTGGCCTCCCCAGGAACACAGCTCTGTGTCACCCCCAGGACAGCTCAGGCATGGGAGGAGAGAGCCCTGGCCCTATAAATGTCCTCCTTGCACAGACAGAGTCACCTTGGAGCTGGCAGGGAGCAGCAGCCCTGCTGTAAATCACTGCTCACGGTGGCTCTGGGCTGTCCCATATTTTGGGTCTGTCCATGGTGAGTCAGAGCAGCCCCAGGTGGCCTCATTCCAGCTGTTCCCTGGGTGCATTCCCAGGATTTACAAGGGCAGGGATCAGAGCTGGAAGGAGTCACCTACTAATGGGGAGGCAGCAGCTCTGGGGGGTGTGGGGTGTCCTTGGGTGCTTCCACATGGAAACCAGGCTTGGCTTTGCTGGAAGCTCCCAAGGAGCCAAGTGAGATGGAGATGTGACTTTGAAAAAAATAAGGGGAGAAAAGGACAATCCAGGCACTGAAGAGATGATGAAAATAATGGACATTTATTTCTTTGCCTCCTTGTTGTCCCAAGTGTGAGGATGGGGAGTCCCATGGGCCTGGACAGAGTTTGCTTGGCAGAAGAGGAGCTGATGGTGAGGGCAGGAGCACAGAGGGGAGATCCTCCCCAGGTTCCTGAGGGATTCCTGCAGCTGCTGCTCCCCTCCCTGCCCCTAAAATGAATAGGTGAAGATGATTTGGGCTTGTGCTGCAGTTTTCAGTGATTTCAATGTTTGTCAGTGCCCAGGAGTTGTGGGACTGGCTTAAAGCTCCCCCCAAGCCCTGGTTTATCTGCAGGAAGGGCTGGGGGTCGCTTTAAACCCTTGCTGATGCCCATCTGGCTCTTCTGTGAAGCCCAGCCAGGGCAGCAGACACAAGGCAGCCTGGAAACAAGACACAGCAAGTCTCACAGCAGAGCCCTGGCAATTCTCTGATCTCTATCAGGAGAGGAATTCTGCAGGAGAGCAGAGCAGAGCTGCACTGGGTCAGGGTCATGGAACTGTGGAATTACAGAATGTGGGATATCCTCACCTGGAAGGGACCCACAGGGATCATCCAGGGCAGCTCCTGGCCCTGCCCAGAGCCCCAACAATCCCACCCTGGGCATCCCTGGCAGCTCTGGGGCTGTGCCCATTCCCTGGGCAGCCTGGGCAGTGCCAGCACCCTCTGGGGGAAGAACCTTTTCCACTGGAGTGGTGAGAGCCTCTCCTGGGTGCTGAGATGCTCTGCTGGAGCAAAGGTTGTCCTGGCTTTAGGAGGAGGAGAGACATAAAGAGGGGAATGTGGGGGATTTCCATGAAAAAACCCAGAGGAGGCAGAGCTGGAATCTCATTCGAGGCTTTGCTTTTTTTTCCCCTCTGATTTTAGCTGGTGTTTATCTGCAGCATCAAATTCTGCCCTTATCTCTTGTTTGTTCCTCTGTCTCCAAGGCTCTGAGAGCAGCAGATGAGGCAGAACCAGCCTGGGGTCAGATCAGGGAGCCTTTGGCTCACCCTGGGATGGGGAACCCTCAGAGCCCAGCGAGGGGGACGTGTTTGTGTGCTGGGTGTCCTCTCTAAAGTTCTTAATAAAATTCACAAACCCATCAAGATCAATCCCTGCGCCAGCTTGGCTCATCAATACTTCAGTGCTGTCTCCTCCAGTCTCTTTGAAGGGATTATTTAAATATGCACCAGCTCCTCAGACATGGATAATGAGGGGTCAGGAGGATGCTTTTGTGTGCTCAGAATGTGGCTGCAGCTGGGCTGCTCCCTCCCTCCCTCCTGCTGGGGCTGCCAGAAGATTCCTCTGGAGCTTCCCAGCTCCCAGATTCCTGGGGTGCATCCCGACCTCGTGCTGTGCCCACTGCTGGGACTGGGAAAAGCCAAACCTTGAGGAAAGCAAATCTGTGGGGCCAAAGGAGACCCCAGACTGCCTCTCCCCAGAGCAGAATCCCATTATACAATGGATGAACTTTCCCATTTTATCCCAAAATCCCGCCTGTGGGATGTGGCTGTGCTGGATGGCAGTGGGTATTGAATTGTGTTGATGTGTTTAGAAACTGTCGCAGACATCTTTGATGAAAAATCCTTTCCTTAGGATTTTTCCTCCTGAGAAGCTGAGATGCCTCAGGGACAAAATGTAACCAATGGTTATCTGCTGCTGTGGGATGCAACAGGTGCATCTGGGATTGGTCTCATGTGGTTGTTTCTAATTAATGGCCAATCACAGTCAGCTGGCTCGGACAGAGAGTCCGAGCCACAAACCTTTGTTATCATTCTATTCTATTCTTAGCCAGCCTTCTGATAAAATCCTTTCTTCTATTCTTTTAGTATAGTTTCAATATAGTATATATCATAAAATAATAAATCAGCCTTCTGAAACATGGAGTCAGATCCTCGTCTCTTCCCTCATCCTCAGACCCCCATGAACACAGTCACAGGAAACCTCCTCTGTTAGAAGTTCCCTCATCCTTCCTCCCCTTCCATGGAAGATTTTTCCTGTCCCAGTGCTGCACTGGAGCTCACCCTGTGAGGACAGCAGGCATGGAGCAAGCAGAGCCCTGCTCCACCCCAGCGCTGGCAGATTTTGGGATGGGGTCACAGCAGCGAGGCCTCTGGGAGAGCTGGAGTTACAGGAATGCTGGCTGTGGCTCCAGGGGGCTGGGATGGAGCCACAGGCCACAGGGAGTTGCTGTTTCCCCCCTTTCCATGACAAGAGGGAGGGCTGGAGCTTGGGTTTGTTTGTTTTTCTCATCCTTGTTTGCAAACTCATTTACTGTAATAACAGCCCTGCTTTTACAGGACAGGTTTCCACTGCTTGGAAAAGGAGATTCAGTGGATCAGGAAGAGGAGGGAACCCTCTGCTATTTTAAATATTATTCTCTCACAGACATCCTCTCCAGTCTCCAGCCTTACCTGCTCACCACGGAGGGGCTGGGGCAGCCTGGATGTAGGAGATCTCCATGGAGATATTCCAAGGGCTGGAGAACCATTTCCAGCAAGAGCCAGGCTGGGAGAGAAGAGAAATAGAAGAGAAAGAGAAGAGAGAAGAGAGAAGAGAAGAGAGAAGAGAAGAGAGAAGAGAGAAGAGAGAGAGAGAGAGAAGAGAAAGGCTCCACAGAGGCCTTGGAGGCCCTTCCAGGGCCTAAAGGGGCTCCAGGAGAGCTGGAGACTCTTCATCAGGAGCTGTCATGGTAAAACAAGTGGGAATGGGTTCAAAGTGAAAGACAGGAAATTTAGCTTGGATATATGGAAGGAATTCCTGGATGTGAGGGTGAGGTTGCCCAGAGAAGCTGTGGCTGCCCCTGGATCCCTGGCAGTGCCCAAGGACAAGGCTTGGAGCAGCCTGGGACAGTGGGAGGTGTCCCTGCCATGGCAGGGGTGGCACTGGATGAACTTTAAGGTCCCTTCCCACCCAAACCATTCCATGACTCTGGGATTTTGTGGAAGTGGTGATGTCACTGCCATGCTGTGCTCACTGGGAGCTGCTCCATCATTCCATGGCACACCAGGGAAGGCGATCCAGTGCTGGGTGTGGCAGTCCCAGGGAGCTGGGATCAAAGCCACGGCCGTGCCAACCTCTCCTGACCAGATGTGGGGTTTGATAAAGGAGCTGCGTGGTTACTGCTCCACCTCCACGGCGTGTGTGCAAATCATTAGGTGGTAATTAATTCCTCATTAAATGCCAGACCTGAGAAAGTGTCAGGAAGAACTCACTCCACGTGGCTCAGCCCCACCTCGATGTGCAGGAGGGTTTGGATGGCTCTGCCCACCCACGAGGGATGGCCCTGCTCCAGGGCACCCATCCTCTTGGCAAGACTGTCCTGGAGGAGATTCCTGCCCTTCCACTGTGCCAAATAGGATGTGGTGAATCCCAAAAAATCATCCCCACATCCCCAGCCATTGTCCCACTATTCCCAGCTGACTTTGGAAGCTGTGAGAAGGCACAGTGACAGTGGGGACAGCTGGAGGGTGACACCAAAGCATGGCCACCACAGCCTTAGCAAAACACAAACCCTGCAGTGTCATTGGTAACCCTGTTTGGGCTTTCTTTTTTCCCTCCAAAAAGGGCTTGACTATAGTAAGTAGTGTAGTTGTTAATAATAATAATAATAATAATAATAATAATAATAATAATAATAATAATAATAATAATAATAATAATAATAATAAATATAAATATATAATTTCTACTATAATTATGAATAATAATTATTATTAATAAATAATTATTAATTATCCTATAGAATAGTAAATAATAAAGTCAATAAATAATATCCCCAAGGAATGCTGGGCAGACACATGCTCCAGTTTTTCTCTCCAGCTCTCCTTGAGCAGGTGAAGAGCCCACGAGCCCCCAGCAGAGAATTAAATGCACAAATCACAAAACATTTTGGTTCCTCAGAGCAAATCAGGGCCCAGCAAGGAAAACTTGCCAGAGATTCCTTTCCCTGAACATTTCTGGGAATCTGAAGTTCCAGGGCTGGAGCTGGGCTGTGAGATGAGCACTGGGGGTATCTAAATCATATTTTTGGGGAATTCCCTCATGAAGGATTGAGTCTTTTTTCCTCACAGTTCTTTCCTAGAACTTATTCCAGGGATGGACCAGGGGTCCTCATGGCTCTTTCATGATGTTTCCTTTGAGGTTCCTCATGAATGGGCTCCTGATGATTCTCATTTTCCTCACAATTTTCCTCATGAGATTCCTTTCCCAGAGCACTTCTTGGAAACTGAAGTTCCAGGGCTGGAGCTGGGCTGTGAGATGAGCACTGTGGGTATCTAAAGCATATTTTGGGTGAGTTCCTCATGAAGGATTGCTTTGAGGTCACACCTCTTGGAGGTGTTATTCCCTCATGAAAGGTTGCTCTGTGGTCACACCTCTTGGGCTGGGTTTATTTTTGGGAGATTCCCTCATGAAGGATTGCTTTGAGGTCACACCTCTTGGTGGGTTTATTCCAGCATGAAGGATTGCTCTGTGGTCACCCATCTTGGTGGGCTTATCCCCCATGGACCAGGAGGTCTGGCGGCCCTTTGGATGTGACCCTGTGGAGGTGCTTTCCATGGGCTCATGATGAGCAAATCAGAGGAAGGAAAACTTGCCAGAGATTCCTTTCCCAGAGCACTTCTGGGAATCTGAAGTTCCAGGGCTGGAGCTGGGCTGTGAGATGAGCACTGGGAGTATCTAAAACATATTTTGGGGAGTTTCCTCATTCTCATTTTCCTCGATTCCTTTCCTAGAATTTCCTCATGATTCTCATTTTCTCTTTTCCTCACGATTCCTTTCCTAGAACACTTCTGGGGAAGTTCCTCACTGTGGGTATCTAAAGAATTTTGGGGATTCCCTCATGAAGGATTCCTCATGAAGTTTCCTCATGATTCTCATTTTCCTCACGATTTTCCTCATGATTCCTTTCCTAGAACACTTCTGGGAATCTGAAGTTCCAGGGCTGGAATTGGGCTGTGAGACAAGCACTGGGGTATCTAAAGCATATTTTGGGGGATTCCCTCATGAAGGATTGCTTTGAGGTCACATCTCTTGGTGGGTTTATTCCCTCATGAAGGATTGCTCTGTGGTCACACCTCTTGGTGGGTTTATTCCAGCATGAAGGATTGCTCCGTGGTCACATCTCTTGGTGGGTTTATTCCCTCATGAAGGATTGCTCTGTGGTCACATCTCTTGGTGGGTTTATTCCCTCATGAAGGATTGCTCTGTGGTCACACCTCTTGGTGGGTTTATTCCCTCATGAAGGATTGCTCCGTGGTCACATCTCTTGGTGGGTTTATTCCCTCATGAAGGATTGCTCTGTGGTCACATCTCTTGGTGGGTTTATTCCAGCATGGACCAGGGGGTCTGGTGGCCCTTTGGATGTGACCCTGTGGAGGTGTTTTCCATGGGCTCATGATGAACAAATCAGGGCTCAGCAAGGAAAACTTGCCAGAGATTCCTTTCCTAGAACACTTCTGGGAATCTGAAGTTCCAGGGCTGGAGCTGGGCTGTGAGATGAGCACTGGGGTATCTAAAGCATATTTTGGGGAGTTCCTCATGAAGTTTCCTCATGATTCTCATTTTCCTCACAATTCCTTTCCTAGAACACTTCTGGGGAGTTCCTCATGAAGCTCCTCATGAAGTTTCTCATGAAGTTTCCTCATGAAGCTCCTCATGAAGTATCTCATGAAGTTTCCTCATGATTCTCATTTTCCTCACGATTTTCCTCATGATTCCTTTCCTAGAACACTTCTGGGAAACTGAAGTTCCAGGGCTAGAAGTGGGATGCGAGATGAGCACTGTGGGTATCTAAAGCATATTTTGGGGGATTCCCTCATGAAGGATTGCTTTGAGGTCACATCTCTTGGTGGGTTTATTCCAGCATGGACCAGGGGGTCTGGTGGCCCTTTGGATGTGACCCTGTGGAGGTGCTTTCCATGGGCTCACGATGAACAAATTAGGGCTCAGCAAGGAAAACTTGCCAGAGATTCCTTTCCTAGAACACTTCTGGGAATCTGAAGTTCCAGGGCTGGAGCTGGGCTGTGAGATGAGCACTGGGGTATCTAAAGCATATTTTGGGTGAGTTCCTCATGAAGGATTGCTCTGTGGTCACATCTCTTGGTGGGTTTATTCCAGCATGAAGGATTGCTCTGTGGTCACACCTCTTGGTGGGTTTATTCCCTCATGAAGGATTGCTCTGTGGTCACACCTCTTGGTGGGCTTATCCCCCATGGACCAGGGGGTCACATCTGGTAGGTTTATTCCATGAAGGCTGAGCCCCTGGGGGCTTATCCCCAGGACCAGGGGTTTTCCACGGGGAGGATGGAGGAGAGCCCGGTTTGGCTCTGGGGGAGCAGGGGAGGCTGCGGGGAGTGGCTGCCGGGACAGGCAGAGCCGGCGGAGCTGCTTCCCACGCCCGGCCCGGAGATTCCCTCTGGAGACAGCGCTCAGGGGCCGCCCTGGCTCCTCTCTGCTCGGGGTTTGGGGTGCACCTGGCCCAGGATGAGCTCTGTGTGCCCCGTGCTGTACCTGAGTCCGGACCAGCCCCTCCTGCCCCATCCCAGGGCACACTGGGATCACTGGGATCATTCCCTGCCCAGGTTTTGTGTGCCATGTCTCCCCTCCAGCTCTTGTGCCACCCCTCTCTCCTTCCCTCTCCTTTCCCCTCGCTCTCCTGCCCAATTTAAAGACAAAAGAGAATCCATGAGCAGCCCAGTCCCTCCTTCCCAAACGCTCAGAGTCCTCCCCTCTTTGCGTGGTCCCTGCTCCAAAGGAGGAGAAGGGGACAAAGAGAGGTGGCACTGCCACATCAGGTGACGTTTGCCAGCAGGATGCTGGTGGCAGTATCATCACAGCCCTGGGACTGATCCAGAGGCAATGGATTGTGTCTCTCCAGCTCTGGCTGGTGTCAGGGAATCATGGCTAACACGGCTCTCCCCTGTGTCCCAGCCTCTCTCCCTCCACGTGGACAAAATCAGTTCGTTTTCTTCCAAAAAGCAAAAAAAAAAACAAAAAAAAGCAAAAAAAAGCAAACACCTCAGCCTTTGTTCAGGGAGACAAGGGCTGCAGCCTGCTCAGATGGAATTTATTTTGTGCTCAGTAATTCAATCCATTCGGGCTCAGGATGTGGCCAGGAGAGTTGAGCCAAAAAATGCAAGTTTAAAGCAACTAAATTTTATGCTGTGTATACAGCAAAGTTTGGGGTTGGCTGAGACAAGCAGTTTCCATGGGGGATTTTTGCAATGCCTGTTGCAGCAACGAGCTCCCTGTGCAATGGGAGGGCTGGGGGCTGTGGCTGGAGAGGGGCAGGAGGGGAACTGGGACAGATGGGATGGGGGACAGGGCTCATCACAGGATGATGGATACTGTCCCAGCTGAGTGACCCTCGCTGGGGACAGCGTGCTTGGCATGGCTCAGAACGTCCCTGTGGCTGGATGCTTTCCTCCAAATCCATTCCCCCAGCATCCAAATGCCTCCAGTGCCATGCAAAGCTTCTCCCAGCGCTGGAATGCAGCTGCTGAGCTGTGCTTTCCCTCCCCGAGGTGTCCCTCTCCCTGCTATTAACATTTTTCAGCTGGAAAAGCTGTGCAATGCTGAGCTGTGGCCCAACAGCTGGGCTGCAGATGTGGGGAAAGCCAGCCTGCAGCATCTGTGTGTGTGTCCCTGTCCCCTCCAGCCCTGTCTGCCCTCTGTGCACATCCCTGAGCACCTCCAGGAAGCTGCACTCTGCCATTGAAAATCCTGAAATCAAATCCACACAGCGCCCCAAGGCTGTCAGGAATAACTCCTTGTTTTCCCCTTGACCATGGGATTATTATTTCAGCTGGCCAACTCGCTCAGACCAGCCCTGCTCATCCCTCAGCCAGGATTTTGGCAGGAAAAACTTGGTGTGGGAGCTCCTGGTGGGAGCTCAGCACTCCAAGCCTGGAAGAGCATCAGGACTTGGGCAAAGTCTCAAGTTGCACCAAGGGAAATACAGGTTGGATATCAGGAAAAAGTTTTTCATGGAAAGGGTGATAAAGTTCTGGAATATTCTGCCCGGGGAGGTGGTGCAGTCCCCATCCCTGGGTGTGTTTAACAAAGCCTGGATGTGGCACTGGGGGCCAGGGCTGAGTTGAGCTGTTGGGGCCTGGGTTGGACTCCATGATCCTGAAGGTCTCTCCCAACCCAGGATTCTGTGAATTCTGTGAATCTGTGAATTCTGTGAAAGCAAACCTCTGCAGGGAGGTTTTCCTGTTAGGTGGCATCCAGTGGTACTTTTTTTGCCCAGGGATCAGGGACTTTTGCTCAGGGACGTTTTCCCACAAAAATGCTGTGCTGTTCTTTCAGGAAGCTCATCCCAGCGGCCCAGTGGAGCCCAAGGAAGTGCTGGGATTTATCCCCAATCCAGTGGTGGGCTGGAGGGGATTCTCCTCCAGATTTGCTTGTTGCAGCACTCAGGGCCAGTTTACAAAACATGATCAGTTTATCAGGCTGCTCCTGAAATGTGCCCACAGCCACCCACAGCAGGGAGCTGCTCTCCAAACCCTTCCTTCCTTCTCTCAGGCTTTGGACTTTTTCTTCCAGAGCATTCACTGCCCTGCTGAAATTGGTTATAGATTAAATTAATCCTGGAATAGTTTAGGTTGGAAAAGACCTTTAATTCTCCCAGCCCATCCTGTCCCATGAGAGTTACTCAGAGATGGATATTTCATTTCACTTGTCCAGCTCAGAGGCTTCCTGATGGGGCTTTTGAGAGTTTAGGAACCTGGTGGATTTCTATCCCATGAACTTCTCCGGTACCCTCATGAACCACTGGCTTTCCTGGTGTTCTGTGAGCTCAGCAAGTTAAATAGAGTCAATTTGGGATCCCCCTTCTTTTGGGTTCTCTCACCTGCATCCTTTGATGCCTGTTTGATTCTGCATCAGCACAAACTGGAGGCAGCTCCTAATTCCCAAGGCCACCAAGATTCCACAGCCCCCTGTTGCTTTATCCTGGAGTTCCAAGTCACCTTGGGCAAACAGAGGGCTCCTTCCCTGGGAGGGTGGGCAGGCCCTGGCACAGCTGTGGCTGCCCCTGGATCCCTGGAATGTCCCAAGGCCAGGCTGGACAGGGCTTGGAGCACCCTGGGATGGTGGAAGGTGTCCCTGCCATGTCAGGGGTGGGATGAGATGAACTTAAAGGTCCCTTCCAACCCAAAGCATTCTGTGATTCCATGATTCTATCCTGCCCCATCCCCTCCCTTGACTTCCACCACTGAGCTTGGCCCCAAAAACTCTTTGCATCCCCACAGGTTGGAATTGGAGTGGATTTAGCCCTGGAACTCACATGTCCGTGCCTGCCTCTTCCTCCACTGTCTCTTCCAGCAGAGACTTGGGATGATCTCCTGAGATGCTTGGAATGTCCTGGAGCTGCAGGAGATCTGTGCATTCCTGGGAGACTTCCATCCATCCAGCACCACCTGGAGGGTGTCCATGCCTCACCAGGGGCAGGACACCACGGAGGTGACACATGGGGACCTTCTGGTGACCACCACCACTTTTGGGACAGCGCCTCCATGCCCATGACAGGGCTGCACACACACGGGGGGCTTGTGGACCCCCAGAGGTGCTGAGGAGCAGATATCCACAGGCCGGCCCATAAACTGTTAACACATCAATTAAAAGAAGAAAAAGGAGTTGGTCCCATTAAGCTCCCCATCTGTTTTAATTACCCACTGGAGCTCACAGAAAGCTTTGTACACACTGTAATTGCATAATTAAAACGAACTGTTGGGAGATAGATGGCACTGAGATGACTGGGGAGAGAAAAGCAGCCTTGCTCCTGCTCTGCTGTCGCTGAAGAGCATTGTAATTAGAAAGAAACATTTTAAAAACCCCTTTTTGGGCTGAGCTTAGCATTGCACAGCCCCAGCTGACTTCTGAGAGCTTCCCAGGGGTGTTTGTGTCATCTCCACCCCGAGCAGAAGCAGCAGCAGCATCAAACCCCAGTTTGCTGATAGTTGGGATGAAAATGGTGCTGCTCCCCAAATTCCAAATTTCCAGCCCAAATCAGCACCTGGATGCAGATCCAACCCAACCTCTCCTGCCTTGTACCTGTGGGTGGGAACCTCAGCAGAGTTTGTTTGGCAGCTCCCAAAACCAGGCTCATCCAAAGGGATCCCATCCAAACCCAGCTGGTTGTTCTCGGGCATGGAGCAGGTGGCCTTGCGCTCATGACAGAAGTTTTAAAAATCAAAATATTAGTGTTGAGAAAGGAAAACAACAAGCGTAACAAACTTCCTGTGAAGCAGCGGGAATTCTTCACATTTTTTTGAGGGAGAGGTTGTCTGTGGGTTGAGGTTTTTGGTTTTTTTTTTTATTCTTGTGGTATTGAACTGATACTCTCATGTCTTCTGGCTTGTTTTTCTCAGCTTGCTGCTTTTCCATGTTCCCTGCAAGCCTGATCTTTGGATTAATACTTTTATTTTTCCTGATGTTCAACTTCTGATCCACGCCGAGAAAACACGATGAGGTCACTGCGAGTCCTGAAAACTGGAAAAAGTCCTTCTGGTTCAAAGCCCTCCTGGGACAAGCCTCTGACAAGGAGGAGCTCCAAAACACAACTGTTCCCGGAGAAAATATGACTCTGGATCGGGCCAGGAACGAGCTCATGACAAGGAAAACACTGGAATGGAATTAGATCAGAGCTCTGTAGCCAGCCAGAACCTCCCAGCTTTAAATGTCAGCTCAGAGACACATGGATAACTTGCAAGGGTCTTCTGGAGCCAAGGTAAACTTGGGATAATCTCCCAGCACGCCCTTGGAGCAGCGACGCCCTGGTACCACCTCCTCCTTGGCATGGTCCTGATGGATGGCATCTGTCACATCCTATCTCCCAGGGGCTGGGATTTTGTTACAAAGTGATTTTTTCTGGCAGAGAACGGTGATTCCATCAAAACCGAGGCGTTCTGTGGGAATACGGCTGACCCTCCTCACCAGGGCATGTTTTGGTTTTTCCTTTAGGGACAAACTTCCCTCCCCATGACAAGACAGGTTATCTTTCTTAATCAGAGCTGGAATAAAAGGCCAGGATTCATCCCAGTTGTGTGGTTTCTCTTTGGGGTTTTGTTTCCTGGCAGATTCCAAGGTGTTTTTGACACGAGTTTGCAAACATGGAGCGTGCTCCCAGCAATCCTGGCAGGGAGCAGCTCCAAACATCCCACAGCAATCCAAGGCATGGAGAAAATCCCTCCACCTGCAGCAGTTCCTTTGAGGGCTCCTCATGGAGATGGACCCAAGCAAACCCTCTTTTTGCAAGTGATGATTATCCCTGTTTTTTCCTCTCCCAGAGTTATTTTTTTTTCCCAGACAAAAAGCTGGTGTTGATTGCTCAGCTCTGCAAAAAAAAATGGGAGAGAATGGAATGGTTACAGATCCCTGTGGATGTGGCACTTGGGGTGGGCTGGTAAAGGCTGGGTCTGATGACCTTGGAGGGTTTTTCCAACCTTAACTCCTTGAATTTCCATCATGGATCCCTAGCAGGAGATGCCAGGATTTCTATCCATACAAAACCATGGAAAACATCACAAATTAAAGCAATGCAATGGGGTTATGGCAGCAATTGGGGAATTGGAGCAACACACTCCAGGGTGGGGTCCTGAGGCACCCAGAGGATGGAAAAGCACTTGGTTGGCATTTTCTTGGAAAAGCACTTCTGAATCCCAGTGGTATTCCCAGGCTGGGATTCCTTGCCCATGTGTCCTCTGGAAAACTCCCTGGCCTGGGATTGGGAAGCAAATCTCATGGATGGCTTAGCTGAGATGTGTTTTGCCACAGGCCTAATGCTCTGGAAAATTAGAGTGCAGGTTTCATCTTCTCTCCTTTCTTCTCTCAAGTGTACTCTGGAATTAATTGTGCTCAATGTTGGAGGGAAATAATTGCAGAACATGCAGAAAAAGGACTTTTTAGTCCAAAACTCTTTTTGAGGCATTTTGAGTGCACAGTTTGCCAAACCATGGCTCGGTTTTGTAATGGGAAATCTGTGTTGGGTGTCTCCTAGCATGGATGTGATCCATGGTGGCTTTCTCTGCAGAGCAAAATTCACCCCAAATCGACTGCTCAGGGGTCAGAATAGGGAAGCATCTTTTGGGAAATCTCTTCCATCTGGAGAAGGTGTTATTGGGAAGGGCCATCAGTAGTCACCAAAATTGCTCCCCTGAATACATGAATAGATGAATATATGAATATAAATTGCCCCAATTCCCACTGAAGTAAGGGAGTCAATAACGCAGAAAGAGGAATAAAATCAGATTAATGAGAGTGGATCAAAATCACAGAATCTCAGAATGGTTTGAGTTGGAAGGGACCTTAAATCCCATCCTGTTCCACCCCCTGCCATGGGCAGGGACACCTTCCACCATCCCAGAGTGCTCCTAATCCCATCCAGCCTGGCCTTGGGCACTGCCAGGGATCCAGGGGCACCCACAGTTTCTCTGGGCACCCTGTGCCAGGGCCTGCCCACCCTCCCAGGGAAGGATTTTAATGAGGCCCTTAGGATTGTTGCAGGGTTTATTAATTGGGGTGTTGTTTTTCAATTAACATGGGGGAGCAAAAGGAGCCTGGAGAGATGAAGAAATGGGAAAGATCTGGATACTTTTGCTGTAGTGGCCAAGCCAGGAAGCTGAGAGGGTTCTGGTGTAGGGGGTCCAAACAAACTGTGCTCTAGAATTCCCCAAAAAAAAAAAAGAAAAAAGGAAAAGAAAGAAAGAAACAAACAAAAAAAAAGCCAGATTTTGGAGGGATTTTTATTCCACTACTTTTACAAAATCTCTGAAAAATGCTTTGTCTGGACCCACCCAGAGCTGCTTGTGGGACCAGCGCCGAGGTTTTGCTCCTGGCGTCAGCTCCCCGTCCCTTTTGTGCAGCAATTTTTCTTCCCACTGAGGTCACTGCTGAACAGAAAGCCCTGGTTGTTTGGAAGCAGAAAGTTTCCTGCAGAAAAACATCCAAATGAAACATTTCAGCACTGGGAAACCTTCCCTCCCACCCGCTCCGGCTTTGCTCGGTTCTCCCCACGGAAAATCCCTCGTGTTGCAAACCCAGGGCTCATCCCTGTCCCCCTGCTCTGTCTGGGATGCACAGGGCACAAAGGCACTGCCCACTGCTCATCCCTCCTGCCAAGCACGGACACTGAGTGTGTTCAGTCACTGAGCAGCTTCCTGGGAAGCACGGGGAGGTGGTTTTTGATGGAAGTGGAGGTGAGACCTTGATTTTCCTTGCCAGGCTGAAAGCAGGTGTTACAGCGGGAGTCAGAGACATCAGGCTGGAATTGCCTCAGGTAGCACTGCCCTGAAATTGCCCATCCTCATGGAATTTTGCAGGGGAGGCCATTCCCAGCCCATCTGTTTGCTGGGTGATAAGGAGCACAGACAGTGATGTCGGTGACATGGCTCTGCTCAGGCTCCAGAGGCGCTGGGGACATTCCAACATGAAATTCCTGCAAGACACGCAGAGCTGAGTGCTCCTCACCCTCAGGACACTTTCCTGAGCCCCTCTCTGGGCACCTCCTCGCTCCGGAGCCTGTTGCAGGTGCATGAGGAGCTGATTTCCCACCTCCATGGTGCTTTGGAGCTGTTCTCCCTGGGCTGCATGCCCAGGTCACTGCCCAGTCTGGAGCAATCCCAAACTGGTCTGGCTCCTTTCCTTGCTGGGACAGTCCCAGTTGGTGGCAGGATTTCTCCTGGGTGTAGGTGTTAGGTTGCCATCAAGCACCTCCTGGTTTCCCTCTCTCCAAATGCCTGAGCTGCAGGCAGGACAAAGCTCCAGTGCTCCAGAACAACCCCTGGTGTTCCCAAACCTCAGGAGGCTTTCCTGCCCCACTCTTGGGCACTGCTGCTGCTCCACACCCCATTCTCCTGCCTTGCCTCCTTCTCCTTTTCCATGTAATTCACAAGAAAGCAAAGGGAGAGACACAATCACAGAATCATGAAATGGTTTGGGTTGGAGGGGACCTTAAATCCCATCTCATCCCACCCCTGCCATGAGCCTGGACACTTTCCACCATCCCAGGTTTCTCCAAACCCCATCCAGCCTGGCCTTGGACACTTCCAGAGATCCACAGCTTCTCAGGGCACCCTGTGCCAGGGCCTCACCAATGTCTCCTTGATGTTTCTCATCCAGGATGAGCAGCACACACGTGGGATCCCACCTGGGCACTCCCAAGCAGTGCAGGTTGTTCCTGGCGAGCTCCTGGCTGTCTCAGGCTTGGCTTGGAAGCAGCTCTAGGACAGCAAGGAAAAACACAGCACTGATGATGATTTCCATGAAAATGACAGCTTCAATCCCAAAGGGCAGCTCCAGGTGTGGCCTGCTCAGCCGTGGGATGGGGTTTAGTGGTGGATTTAGTTTGAGGTTAACATTGGACTCAATGATCTTACAGGTCTTGTCTTAATGGTTCCATGATTCTGTGAAACAAAACTGGGAATCTCATCCCTCCTGAAAATGTTAATCTCCATCCCCTGGCATGTGTCACTTCTGTGAAATACACGCCAGGATCTCACAGGGAAACCTTGAAATCAGACAGAAACTGTAGGGAAAAACTACTTTGGAATGATCTTCTTGATTGCATTTCCATCAGCCTCCCATACCAGCTGCAACACAAAGGACAGGAAAAGTAATAAACTGTTTAAAAAGTCATATTTCAAGTTAACTACCCTTTTCTGATGCTCCAGAACAGCCTGTGCTGGGCTGAGCCAGAATCTTGGAAGAAAAATGAAGGGTTGTTCTTGCTTGGTCTGAACTGGTTCGTTGAGTCATGCTCTTAGTTAATCCCTGGCATCGGCACAGCACAAAATCCTGCTGGAGGGGAAAAACTCACTCAGGGAAAGTTCAGGCCGTTCGTGCTGCTCCGAGCGGGGCCAGCAGACAAAGCCCTCTTGTTTCACAGGCGGGGGAGAGCAGAGAGGAAGAGGGAGGCGAGGAAGGGCGAGGGGTGGTGGGATGGAGCTGGAGAAGAGGCGGATTTGGGATGCTGCCCATGTCAAGAAGAGGCATTCCCTGTGCCAGAGGGGTGCGTGCCTCGGAGGGGCAGGACAGGGCAAAGCACGGGCTCAGTGGGGTGGCCCAGCCCCAGCCAGCACTGGGATGCATTTTGTAGGAAAAAGGTGCTTGGGGAGCCGTGTCAAGAAGAGGCATTCCCTGTGCCAGAGGGAAGAATGGGATGATCAGGGTTTGGGGAGGAATGTCAGGACAGGGCAAAGCACGGGCTCAGTGGGGTGGGAAGAGCAGGATTTGGGGAGGAATTTGGGGAGGAATATCAGGTCACTGGAGAAAAGCCCATTGGTGGTGTAGGAAAAAGGTGGGATGGGGAGAATGGGGTTTGGGGAGGAACATCAGGGCCCTGGAGAAGATGGCATTGGTGGCATGGGGAGAAGGAGGGATGGGATGATCAGGGTTTGGGGAGGAATGTCAGGTCCTTGGAGAAGTGTCTGTTGGTGGTGTAGGGAAAAGGTGGGATGGGAAGAACAGGGTTTGGGAAGGAACCTTGGAAAGTTTGGCCCTGGTGGAAAAGAATGGGAAGAACAGGGTTTGGGAAGGAACAATTTGGCCCTGGAGAAGATATCGTTGGTGGCATGGGGAGAAGGTGGGATTGGAAGAGCAGAGTTTGGGGAGGAACATCAGGGCCCGGGAGAAGAACCCATTGGTGGTGATGGGAAAAGGTGGGATGCTAAAAGGAGGATTTGGGGAAGAACATCGGGGCCCTGGATAAGATATCGTTGGTGGCATGGGGAGAAGGTGGGATGGGAAGAGGTGCCTGATGCACCAGAGGTGACAAGCTATCCCAGGCAGGTTGATGGATGCTCCATTTGTACAGCAGCTCCGATGCAGGCAGAGTTTGGAATGTCCCTCCAGAACAGACACAAAGCAATCCCCTTGGCAAACACTGCAGTGACACTCTGTGCAACGCTCTGCTCACCTTGAGAGCCCCTTCCACCCCACCCCATGCCAGGAGAGGCGGTGGGACAGGAATGAAGGACCTTTTTCCACCACACACCTCCAGGCTGAGCCAAGCTCTGGCCCCACAGGAGGTCTCAGCAGGTCGGGGCTGTGACAGGACACACGGCACAGCTTCAGGCACGCCACCACCTCCTCCTCACCTCCACTGCTGTCATCAAAGGGTGGCAGCCAGGTGAACGCCTCTTGCTCCTGCTGGCTGACTTCCAGGGCTCAATTAGAAATGCAAAACTGGTTAATTAGGGGTGCCTCAGAGCTGGCCACCAAGCCAGACGCTGGTGGGTCTCCAGGGAAGATCTCTGAGCTCGTGCTTTGGAGGATCACAGCAGCCATCAGCCAAATGCGATCTAATAAGCAAATAAATAATCTGCAAATCAACTGCAGCTCTGACAAGTTCCTTCATTTGCAGTGCCCTGGAACTGCTCAGGGCAGTCAGGTTGGGTAATTCCTCCTGCCTCAAAGTCAAGCTGGTGTTTTGCTCCTCTATGAGGAGCAGACCTGCAAAAGCTGTGGGAGGAAGGGCAATGGCTTTGGGGGCACAGAGGTTCTCCTGCTCACCCCGTGGAGTGAAATAATTGAATAATTAGTGAATAATTGCTGTCCCTTGTGCTCTTGGATAAGGGATGTTAATGCCCAGCTCTTGTTTTCTGTCCAACATCCCATGGGATGAACACATGGGTGAACTCTTTTCTGGGCAGAGGATATATTCATATTCCATATATTATTATATTCTGTAGAATATTATCTAGCCCATAAAATCATGTCACTGCACCTTTTATTCTTTTTGCACCTATATTGTCCCTCTCATCTCAATGTCACCCACCATCTATGTCTGCAGTGACTTCCAGATCAGGCTGGAGACAGAATGAATCATAAAAGTCACTTTACATCGGCTCACTCCTAGAACATTCCTACCCTTAAATCCTTACCCAGCTTAAAGCAAGGTTTCCACATTTCAAAGGGGTGTTCTTTTTTAATCCCACCACGCTTCCCAGGTAAGCCTTCCCTGGTGGCCTCTGTTGGGAAATGAGGCCGTTGTGCAGCTGCAGGAGCCCAAACTGTGCTCACAATTGAGTTTGGATTAAATAGAGGATAGAGAAAGGAAAAAACAAAGGGGAAACTCTTCTCTTGGAAAATGGAAAATCAATTCCAAGATGAGAGAAGATGACCATGAATCCATCAAGGCTGAACAAGGACAGCTTTGATTCTTCCCTGTGAGGGTGGCAGGCCCTGGCACAGGGTGCCCAGAGCAGCTGTGGCTGCCCCTGGATCCCTGGAAGTGTCCCAGGCCAGGCTGGACGAGGCTTGGAGCACCCTGGGATGGTGGAAGGTGTCCCTGCCCATGGAAAGGGGGTGGGATGAGATGATTTTTAAGGTCCCTCCAACCCCCAAACCATCCTGGGATTCGTGACATGTCACTTAGGGCTCAGATGGTTGAAGTCATGTATGGGGGAGAACATTGCCCGACCAAATAATCCCCTTTTGGGGGGTAACCCATCTGCAGAGCCAGCTGGGTGGCTTTAAAAAAAATCACCTTTTAATAAATAATTTTCTTTAAGTTTGTAATTTAGACTACAGCAGCAATGCTCTGCTTCATGGAGTGGGGTTTTCTTTTGGAGGACAGCTGCCTCGTGGGATCTTCCTGCCAGTGTTTAATCCTTTAATGTGAGCTTTATGGATATTCTATGGAGCTTAGGTTTTAACAGCAAGTTGAGTAGCCCCTCCCTGCCTTTATTAAGGCAACATTACACCTGGCCCTGCTGGTGCTGCAGGTAGAATCCATGGTGGGATCATTTTTCCACATCTTAAATTGTTATTTGTGCCAATTTTGTCTTTTTTTTTTTTTTTTTTTGTTGTCAGCTGCTGTCTCTATTCAACAGCCCAGCTGTACAAATCCACACTAAAATGGGGAAACACCACCCAGCACCTCCCACCTGCAGGGCATTGGGTTTTTTGGGGCTTTTTGCACAGGTAAAGATGAGATTCTGATGTTCTCCACAGCAAGGAGTGACACGGAGCTGGTTCCTCTGGTTCTGTGTCTGCTTTCCTGGGCTTTCCCTGACCTGAAAATTCCATCCTGCTGCATTTCAATGCTCTCCTATGGAGTGAGTTGCTGGCAGGCTGTGCTGGTGTTTGCAAGGATTTCCAGGGCTTCAGCTTCCTCCTGCTCTTCCCAGAGTCTGCCCAGGCTGTTCCTTGGCTTTTGGGGCTATTTGTCAGGGAAAAAGGGTTTAAGGAGCTCCTGACACCTCCGTCCTTCCACAGGGCCCCTCTCCTTGCCAAGGAGCTGGAGCAGAGCAAGGTTGACTTGGAAAATATTTTGGGAAAATATCTGGTTGACCCTTTAGAGCAGGGTCAGCTTGAAACATCCACGATTCCCACAAACTGTGGGACAGGAGACCCTACTGCCACCAAATCCCCCTGGGAGGGTGACAGAGGCCACCACCCTGACCAACAGAGCTGTGCAGGGAGATCAGTCGGCCCTGGGAGAAACTCTTGCCGTGGGGTGGCTTAATTACATCCTCACTGGAGCAGCTCAGGGCCCTTTGATGTGGGGACGTGGCGCAGGTATCTCGAGAGGAGATGTCTCCACATCAGCCGCCGTCTAGACTCCTGTGCACAGCTGGGAGGGGGTGACTCAGCCCATCTGCATCCCCCCTTCCCAGGTGACTCCGAGTGACAGCGCAATGGCAGCCCTGGATGGAGGCCACCACGCTCCCAGGAACCCCTCAGTGCCCTGGGCATGGGGTGAGCTGTTCCGCACGGGCAGGGCTGGCAGGTTGCTCTGCTTCCAATGGCTGCTCCATGAATGCTTCCGCAGGCTCCCGAACCCACTGCATGGGATGTTTTCCTTATTTTTCAAGTTATCTGTTTGCCTCATAAGATTCACGGCCATGTTAAGTGTTCCAGGCCAGGCTGGAAAGGGCTTGGAGCAGCCTGGGGTAGTGGAAGGTGTCCCTGCCGTTGGCAGGAGGAAGAAAGGGATGGTTTTGAGGTCCCTTCCAACCCAAACCATCCTGGTTTGGTGACCTTATGCAATGACCAGCAATACCACCCCAGTACTGGGCAATTGCTGCCCAGTTCCCCAGGCTGGACATGGTCCCACCAACCAGGGACAAGTCATGTCCAAGGCCTGCACAATTTGGGGTGAAACCAAGACTTAAATGGAGCATGTGTGTCACCAAAACAGCTCCTAGCAGGGAGCTGAGCTAATTAAAGTCCATTTAGGGGAAGGAGCTGCCTTTCCTGTGGCAGGAGACAGCAGCTTCGTGGGTTCTAATAAAGCCAGGGAGGAAAGCAGGGACGTGGTCATGGATACGGGGACGCTCCTTCAGGGAAGGAACCACTTTATTCAATTACCTGGAAATGTAGGAACATTCCCAGGCTCACAGCAGGGAGGTGTGAGCTGGTGGCACCTCTGCACCATCAGCTGTAGGGTCAGCACAGCTCCTCCAGACGGGAGCAGGGATGAATCCCACCAGCGCTGGAGAGTTTCAACACAGGGCCATGAAGAAAAATACAAAATAAATTCATATGTTTTGTTCTTTATTCTCCCTGTTAGGCCTTAAATGGTTTTGTGTTTTCTATGACCTAGGAGAGTGGCCCTGCATCTTTGGGGACCTCTGTTTTGGCTTTCCCAGTTCCCTAAACCACCTTCACAGAGAAGAGTTTCTTCCCAGCATCCCATCTGTCAATGGGAAGTCATTCCCCCTTGTTGTGTCCCTCCATCCCTTGTCCCCAGTCCCTCTCCAGGTCTCCCTTTAGGGCCTGGAAGGGGCTCTCTGGAGCTTTCTCCTTTCCAGGTGAACACCCCCTGGTCTCTCAGCCTTTCCTTTGGAATAGAGAACACGCTTCCCAAATCCAGGAGAGAGCCAGACTGGAGTCCCTCTAAGGCCAGCTCCTGTGCCAGCAGCACCTTCCTTACTCGGTGTTTTTCCCACTTTTGATCTCAAGAGACGAATGGAAACATCTGACAAGCAAATGACACCGTTCCTCCCATCCCTACCCCGCCATGGAACCGGTCCCTCGCAGGTCCTGCACCCGTGACCTTTGGGACAGTGCCACGTCCAGGGGCTGAGCAAGATTTCATCCCCCACTCTTGGTGGGTTACAGGTCTGGTGTCCCTCAAGCCACAGGTCTTCTGCAACCCAACCTTGCAGAAATTCTGGCTTTCCATGGTGGGGAAAGGGCTCCCCTTTCCCCCATCCTGCCCTTGGAAGGTTGGATGAACCCAGCTCTGGATTTGTGTCTCCCACCACTCGCCGCTCCCCCGATAAAGATCCATGTGAAATTTATCTCGCCATCTTTCATTAAAATAAACCAATTAAGCAACGCTGAGGAGCCTCTGATCCAGGCCAGCTCGGTCAGTTGGTGAATCCCTGTTTCCAAAGCATCTTCCCTCTCTGCTTACCCTCACATCAAAGCAAGGCAGGGACCAGCCCCGTCCTTGGAGCAAAGCCTGTCAAGAGATTGGGGAAACAGCTGATTTAATGCCAAGGAAATTAGTAACCAAATCAGTTCTTAGCCAAACGGCTCCTCTTCTTGATCTTGGGAAAAGTGGTGTTTAAATTCTCGATCTCATGGTTTTAGACTCAGGAAATGTGATTACACATCTGTCATTATTTTACTCTTCTGTGTTGATGGCTCATATTAAACAAACCACATTCCTGCATCGCTTAGTAATCTCTGCTGTTCCCTCTCCTTGCCGAGGAGACAAGTCCCAGCTTGACATCCCCATCCCTGTTGATCACAGCTCTGCTGTGAACCAACCGGCAGAGCCCTGCTGGCTCCAGCTGCAGGAGCGTTCGCACCTCCGACCTCTTTTCTCCAAATTCCCACCACTTCACAGCCCCTTTCTCCCAAACAACGTCTGGGTGAGGAGCAGGACGTCCACACCCTGCTGAGATCCATGTGTTTCTCGGAAGGGTGGTCCAGCCTTCCCTGTCTTCCACCGAGCAGGTAAGAACATGCGCTTTGGGCTTGGACACCAGTCAAAAAGGGTTGGTCCTTCCAAGCAGAGCACAATTCCCAGGATCCCGGTGCCCCAGCAGCCCAGCAGGACGTGGAGAGCCCCACGGCTCCCGCGGGATGGGCTCCCAGCGCCACGCAGGAGGAACCTGCCCCTGAGGAACGCCACCTCTGCAGGGACTCTGAGCCTTTCTCTTGGTGGCTTTATCTTCCAGCTGTGCTGAGACAACGCCGAGCCCGCCATGGAGCTGCTGGAGGAACCTGACTCGTAGATGTTCCCAGCACCAGGTAGGAAAACGAGGGCCTGTTTCAGTGGTGTTGGGGATGGAAGGGAGTGGTGGGGCAGGCGGTGACCTGGTACTGGTGGGGACACTGGAGATGTGGGGCTGTGGTGTTGACTGAGGTGCCTATCCAGGTGTTTCCCATGGCTTGTGAAATCCTTCCCACCTGCTGGAAACTCAGCAGAGGATCTCAGTGTCGGAAAGCTTTGCTTTCTCCTGCTCAGCTCATGGTTGGCCAAGCATTGGCAGCCATGCTCCCTGTGGCCGTGTTTTTCCTTTATCATGGCATTTTTGGCACAAGAGCTGTGCCAGGGATGGTGAAGATGCCTGGGAATTCATGTGGAGGATGGTGTGGTCTCGGGAAAACCCCGAGCTCCTGTGCAATGCTGTTTGCTTGGATCTTGGGTTTTCCCTTGGTTTTGTTGGTGTGATTTCCATCTTTTGCCTGCACCAAGCCCCAGATTTGTCCCATCCTGGGAGCTGCCAGAGGTGGAAGGGTTGGAGAGGACGGGATGTGCTCCTTGCCAGCAAACCCACCGTGTTTGTGCCTGACTGATTCCTGTGGGAGAAGCGAGTCTGGTGTGGCATCACCCTGTTCCTGTCAAAGACAAATCCACTGGGTTAAAAACAGCTCCTTTTGTTCTCTGCCATGTGACACGGGGAGTTTTCCTCCACCAACCCCTACAGGATGAGAGGGGAAGGTCCCGGTGAAGTGGGATCGAAGCGAAATGGTGGTGGGAGTGGGAGGGCAAGGCTGGGCGTGGGCAGGGCACCACTCCTTGCTGTGGGAGGCTGGGTGAGGTCCTGGGGGCACCTCTGCTCCCACCCTGCGCCCAGCAGCTGCGAGGGATCCCGTTCACTTGGCACAGGGCACCCAGAGCTCCCTCTTCCACAGCCACCCACCCGAGGGTGCTTTGGGCAGTGGGTGCAGCGCTCTGCCTTCAGGTCCTGCTGCCTGTTGCTTCCAAGCTTCCATAACCTGAGGAATGAGCTGGGATTGCTGAATTCCAAGCTGCCTGTGGCTTTTGGGTTTTTAAATGTGTGTATGGCAGGTGTTGCTTGGGTGTTTATGGCAGGGATCCTCTCTGGATTGCATTGGGTCACACATTTTGGGGACAAGGGCTCAGGAGAACTTTATGCTTTGTGGCTGAATCTTCCCTTATTTGAAATCATCTGCAAGGTTGATGTTGGCACAGATACTGTCAAACTCCTGGAGCAAGTCCAGAGGGGGCCATGAAGGTGCTCCAAGGCTCTGGAGCCAGGCTGGGAGAGCTGGGGGTGTCCAGCTGGACAAGAGAAGGCTCCAGGGAGAGCTCAGAGCCCCTGGCAGGGCCTGAAGGGGCTCCAGGAGAGCTGGAGAGGGACTGGGGACAAGGGATGGAGGGACAGGAGCCAGGGAATGGCTCCCAGTGCCAGAGGGCAGGGATAGATAGATAGATAGATGGGATATTGGAAAGGAATTCCTGGCTGTGAGGGTGGCAGGCCCTGGCACAGGGTGCCCAGAGCAGCTGTGGCTGCCCCTGGATCCCTGGAATGTCCAAGGCCAGGTTGGACAGGGCTTGGAGCAGCCCGAGATAGTGGAAGGTGTTGCTGCCCATGGAAAAAGGATGGAACAAGGTGGTCTTTAATGCCTCATCCAACCCAGACCATTCCATGACTCCATGAAACTCCTCTGGACCCGGTGGAACACGGGACCAGGCTCTCTTGGCAAGCAGAGCAGCCTGGGAGGAGTGTTTTGTAGGATTGCTCTTTTTAAACAATTAAGAGCTTCTCCAGCTCATTTCCTTCAATGCCCTCACAGAGCAAATCAGCTTAATTAGCAGTCTAAGTGAATAATTAATTTTCTCACAGGTTTTTTTGATAGCTTCTTTAGAGCAAGAGGGTTTGAGCAGCTCCTGGCACGACCATGGCTCAGTCCTTTAGCTGGTGCCTGCAGACCCCAAAGCCCATTAATTCCATCATGGGTAGTGGAAATGACCAAAAAATGGCACAAGAAGGGACCAGTGGCTTAGAGAAATTTTCTACACAGTTTTCCACCCCCAGCATCCCATGAAGATGGATGCAGCTTATCCATGTCCTAGCAAAGCACTGATGTGTGACCCTAAAACCTGCTCCTCAGCCAGCTGATAGAGAGAGTTTTGAGCCTCCAAAGCCATAAAAATCAGGTTTATTTTCAGCTTTGCCTCTTCTTTTAATGACAGGAGGGTCTGCTGTTGTTTAGACCTGAGTGGAGAGACTTTAATTACTACTTTGGTGCCAAGGATGTAAATATGGACTCGGGGAAGCAGCGAGGGTTATTAAAAGAAAAGACTGTAATTGCTGGGCCCTCCCTCTCCATCAGATTTTCCTCTCGCTCCGGTTTGAGAGGACCGGCTGATCCAGTCAGGCTGTCTCTGGCCAGGGGTTGCAGGCTCTCCCCTGAGGAAGGGGAACATCCAGCAGCACCCATCCCAAGTCAGGATGGAATCACCTTTAACCAGGCAGAAAAGCTTCATAGAATCCCTGGGTTTTAGCACGGCCACACAGAGATGTTTGCAGCGTGAGGAGCAGGGCAGGCATTTTGGGTTGGTTTTCCCTGGGGAGATCTTTTTGCCGTGGAAGAAACTCCCAGCCCAGCTGTAAACAGCCTCTCTCTCTCGGATGCAAGCACTCCCGATGGTTGGTTTTTTTTTTTTTAAACTCCTATCTTTGATTTCATTTAATTATGGATGAATTATCAGAAATGTGTGCTGGCAGGCAGCCTGGGTTTTGTCAGGAGGCAAACGACTTCAGTAACGCGTCGGTTGAAAATATTTTGAAAAAGAAAAAAGAGAGCAAGAACAAATAATTAAAAAAAAGAAAGTCAGTCTATGCAAAAGCCTCTGGGGGTGGGAAAAAACCTAAGCTGACTGCAGAAATTTTTTTCTCTCTGTTTTCCTTCGTGCTTGTGCTGAGGGTAGGATTGTCTCACTGAACTCATCTCTCCAAGAGCACGCTGCCCCTTCTGTGGGGTGGAGGGGAATATCAGGGCTCTGATGGAGGAGCCTCATCTCCTCCAAAAAATCCTGGCACATCCTCTCGGAAGCGGGGGCACAGAGACGTGATGCCCTTGCCCACATCTCAGGCCACGCACCCACATCCCCCACGCCTCAATGGATCCGCGGCCGTGCCCGTCCCCGGGGCAGCACCACGGGGAGCGGGGAGCGGGTGCCAAGGGGAACTTTTGCCGCAGGGCTGGAGCGTGTGGGGTGAAGCAATCGCAGGCAGTCATCGGGCAGGAACGGGGCGAAGCCGGGGCGAGCAGGGGCCGGGGGAAGGCAGCGCCTCCCCGGCGGCCTGCTCCGACACGCCGGGCCCGCACGGCCTCCCCGCGGGGCCCGGCTCCTTCCGTCCCTTCAGAGCCGTCCCTGCGCGGGCTGGGCAGGGAATGGAATCAGGGAAACGCTGAGGAGAAGGATTTGGGGGTGTTGGCGGGTGAGGAGCTCAGTGTGAGGCGCCCATGTGGGTTGGGAGCCCCAAAGTGCGGCTGGGTGCTGGGCTGAGCCCACAGCGGGGGCAGCAGGGAAAGGGGGGATTCTCCTCCTCTGATCCACGCAGGTGAGACCCCACCTGCAGAGCTGCATCAGAAAGATTGGAAATTGCTGGAACAAGCCCAGGAAAAAGGCAGGGACCAGCCCGTCCTTGGAGCAAAGCCTGTCAAGAGATTGGGGAAACAGCTGATTTAATGCCAAGGAAATTAGTAACCAAATCAGTTCTTAGCCAAACGGCTCCTCTTCTTGATCTTGGGAAAAGTGGTGTTTAAATTCTCGATCTCATGGTTTTAGACTCAGGAAATGTGATTACACATCTGTCATTATTTTACTCTTCTGTGTTGATGGCTCATATTAAACAAACCACATTCCTGCATCGCTTAGTAATCTCTGCTGTTCCCTCTCCTTGCCGAGGAGACAAGTCCCAGCTTGACATCCCCATCCCTGTTGATCACAGCTCTGCTGTGAACCAACCGGCAGAGCCCTGCTGGCTCCAGCTGCAGGAGCGTTCGCACCTCCGACCTCTTTTCTCCAAATTCCCACCACTTCACAGCCCCCTTTTCTCCCAAACAACGTCTGGGTGAGGAGCAGGACGTCCACACCCTGCTGAGATCCATGTGTTTCTCGGAAGGGTGGTCCAGCCTTCCCCTGTCTTCCACCGAGCAGGTAAGAACATGCGCTTTGGGCTTGGACACCAGTCAAAAAGGGTTGGTCCTTCCAAGCAGAGCACAATTCCCAGGGATCCCGGTGCCCCAGCAGCCCAGCAGGACGTGGAGAGCCCCACGGCTCCCGCGGGATGGGCTCCCAGCGGCCACGCAGGAGGAACCTGCCCTGAGGAACGCCACCTCTGCAGGGACTCTGAGCCTTTCTCTTGGTGGCTTTATCTTCCAGCTGTGCTGAGACAACGCCGAGCCCGCCATGGAGCTGCTGGAGGAACCTGACTCGTAGATGTTCCCAGCACCAGGTAGGAAAACGAGGGCCTGTTTCAGTGGTGTTGGGGATGGAAGGGAGTGGTGGGGCAGGCGGTGACCTGGTACTGGTGGGGACACTGGAGATGTGGGGCTGTGGTGTTGACTGAGAGGTGCCTATCCAGGTGTTTCCCACGGCTGGTGAAATCCTTCCCACCTGCTGGAAACTCAGCAGAGGATCTCAGTGTCGGAAAGCTTTGCTTTCTCCTGCTCAGCTCATGGTTGGCCAAGCATTGGCAGTCATGCTCCTTGTGGCCGTGTTTTTCATTTATCTTGGCATTTTTGGCACAAGAGCTGTGCCAGGAATGGTGAAGATGCCTGGGAATTCGTGTGGAGGATGGTGTGGTCTCGGGAAAACCCCGAGCTCCTGTGCAATGCTGTTTGCTTGGATCTTGGGTTTTCCCTTGGTTTTGTTGGTGTGATTTCCATCTTTTGCCTGCACCAAGCCCCAGATTTGTCCCATCCTGGGAGCTGCCAGAGGTGGAAGGGTTGGAGAGGACGGGATGTGCTCCTTGCCAGCAAACCCACCGTGTTTGTGCCTGACTGATTCCTGTGGGAGAAGCGAGTCTGGTGTGGCATCACCCTGTTCCTGTCAAAGACAAATCCACTCGGTTAAAAACAGCTCCTTTTGTTCTCTGCCATGTGACATGGGGAGTTTTCCTCCACCAACCCCTACAGGATGAGAGGGGAAGGTCCCGGTGAAGTGGGATCGAAGCGAAATGGTGGTGGGAGTGGGAGGGCAAGGCTGGGTGTGGGCAGGGCACCACTCCTTGCTGTGGGAGGCTGGGTGAGGTCCTGGGGGCACCTCTGCTCCCACCCTGCGCCCAGCAGCTGCGAGGGATCCCGTTCCCTTGGCACAGGGCACCCAGAGCTCCCTCTTCCACAGCCACCCACCCGAGGGTGCTTTGGGCAGTGGGTGCAGCGCTCTGCCTTCAGGTCCTGCTGCCTGTTGCTTCCAAGCTTCCATAACCTGAGGAATGAGCTGGGATTGCTGAATTCCAAGCTGCCTGTGGCTTTTGGGTTTTTATATGTGTGTGTGGCAGGTGTTGCTCGAGTGTTTTTGGCAGGGATCCTCTCTGGATTGCATTGGGTCACACATTTTGGGGACAAGGGCTCAGGAGAACTTTATGTTTTGTGGCTGAATCTTCCCTTATTTGAAATCATCTGCAAGGTTGATGTTGGCACAGATACTGTCAACTCCTGGAGCAAGTCCAGAGGAGGCCATGAAGGTGCTCCAAGGCTCTGGAGCCAGGCTGGGAGAGCTGGAGAGGAGAAGGCTCCAGGAAGAGCTCAGAGCCCTGGCAGGGCCTGAAGGGGCTCCAGGAGAGCTGGAGAGGGACTGGGGACAAGGGATGGAGGGACAGGACACAGGGAACGGCTTCCCACTGCCAGAGGGCAGGGATAGATAGATAGATGGGATATTGGAAAGGAATTCCTGGCTGTGAGGGTGGCAGGCCCTGGCACAGGGTGCCCAGAGAAGCTGTGGCTGCCCCTGGATCCCTGAAATGTCCAAGGCCAGGTTGGACAGGGCTTGGAGCAGCCTGGGATGGTGGAAGGTGTTGCTGCCCATGGAAAAGGGGTGGAACAAGGTGGTCTTTAATGCCTCATCCAACCCAGACCATTCCGTGACTCCATGAAACTCCTCTGGACCCGGTGGAACACGGGACCAGGCTCTCTTGGCAAGCAGAGCAGCCTGGGAGGAGTGTTTGTAGGATTGCTCTTTTTAAACAATTAAGAGCTTCTCCAGCTCATTTCCTTCAATGCCCTCACAGAGCAAATCAGCTTAATTAGCAGTCTAAGTGAATAATTAATTTTCTCACAGGTTTTTTTGATAGCTTCTTTAGAGCAAGAGGGTTTGAGCAGCTCCTGGCACGACCATGGCTCAGTCCTTTAGCTGGTGCCTGCAGACCCCAAAGCCCATTCATTCCATCATGGGTAGTGGAAATGACCAAAAAATGGCACAGGAAGGGACCAGTGGCTTAGAGAAATTTTCTACACAGTTTTCCACCCCCAGCATCCCTTGAAGATGGATGCAGCTTATCCATGTCCTAGCAAAGCACTGATGTGTGACCCTAAAACCTGCTCCTCAGCCAGCTGATAGAGAGAGTTTTGAGCCTCCAAAGCCATAAAAATCAGGTTTATTTTCAGCTTTGCCTCTTCTTTTAATGACAGGAGGGTCTGCTGTTGTTTAGACCTGAGTGGAGAGACTTTAATTACTACTTTGGTGCCAAGGATGTAAATATGGACTCGGGGAAGCAGCGAGGGTTATTAAAAAGAAAAGACTGTAATTGCTGGGCCCCTCCCTCTCCATCAGATTTTCCTCTCGCTCCGGTTTGGAGAGGACCGGCTGATCCAGTCAGGCTGTCTCTGGCCAGGGGTTGCAGGCTCTCCCTGAGGAAGGGGAACATCCAGCAGCACCCATCCAAGTCAGGATGGAATCACCTTTAACCAGGCAGAAAAGCTTCATAGAATCCCTGGGTTTTAGCACGGCCACACAGAGATGTTTGCAGCGTGAGGAGCAGGGCAGGCATTTTGGGTTGGTTTTCCCTGGGGAGATCTTTTTGCCGTGGAAGAAACTCCCAGCCCAGCTGTAAACAGCCTCTCTCTCTCGGATGCAAGCACTCCCATGGTTGGTTTTTTTTTTTTCTTTAAACTCCTATCTTTGATTTCATTTAATTATGGATGAATTATCAGAAATATGTGCTGGCAGGCAGCCTGGGTTTTGTCAGGAGGCAAACGACTTCAGTAACGCGTCGGTTGAAAATATTTTGAAAAAGAAAAAAGAGAGCAAGAACAAATAATTAAAAAAAAGAAAGTCAGTCTATGCAAAAGCCTCTGGGGGTGGGAAAAAACCTAAGCTGACTGCAGAAATTTTTTTCTCTCTGTTTTCCTTCGTGCTTGTGCTGAGGGTAGGATTGTCTCACTGAACTCATCTCTCCAAGAGCACGCTGCCCCTTCTGTGGGGTGGAGGGGGAATATCAGGGCTCTGATGGAGGAGCCTCATCTCCTCCAAAAAATCCTGGCACATCCTCTCGGAAGCGGGGGCACAGAGACGTGATGCCCTTGCCCACATCTCAGGCCACGCACCCACATCCCCCACGCCTCAATGGATCCGCGGCCGTGCCCGTCCCCGGGCAGCACCACGGGGAGCGGGAGCGGGTGCCAAGGGGAACTTTGCCGCAGGGCTGGAGCGTGTGGGGTGAAGCAATCGCAGGCAGTCATCGGGCAGGAACGGGGCGAAGCCGGGGCGAGCAGGGGCCGGGGGAAGGCAGCGCCTCCCCGGCGGCCTGCTCCGACACGCCGGGCCCGCACGGCCTCCCCGCGGGGCCCGGCTCCTTCCGTCCCTTCAGAGCCGTCCCTGCGCGGGCTGGGCAGGGAATGGAATCAGGGAAACGCTGAGGAGAAGGATTTGGGGGTGTTGGCGGGTGAGGAGCTCAGTGTGAGGCGCCCATGTGGGTTGGGAGCCCCAAAGTGCGGCTGGGTGCTGGGCTGAGCCCACAGCGGGGGCAGCAGGGAAAGGGGGGATTCTCCTCCTCTGATCCACGCAGGTGAGACCCCACCTGCAGAGCTGCATCAGAAAGATTGGAATTGCTGGAACAAGCCCAGGGAAAGTCATGGGGTTGTTCCAAGGGTTGGAGCCCCTCTGCTCTGGAGCCAGGCTGGGAGAGCTGGGAGTGCTCACCTGGAGAGGAGAAGGCTCCAGGGAGAGCTCAGAGCCCCTTGGAGAGCCTAAAGGGGCTCCAGGAGAGCTGGAGAGGGGCTGGGGACAAGGGATGGAGGGACAGGACGAGGGGAAAACTTCATTGGGACCAGGGATGGATGGGATATTGGAAAGGAATTCTTCCCTGTGATGGTGGGGAGGTCCTGGCCAGAGCAGCTGTGGCTGCCCCTGGATCCCTGGAAGTGTCCAAAGCCAGCTTGGACAGGGCTTGGAGCACCCTGGGACAGTGGGAGGTGTCCCTGCCACGGCAGGGGGTGGAATGACATGATCTTTAAGGTCCCTTCCAATCCAAACCCTTCTGGGGTTCTATGACTCCACAATCCCTTTGGTCATCCTGCTGGCTCTGGATATTTTTGATGGCTTTGGGATTCATGTTTGGGATCCCAGCACTGGTGACACCATCACCTCCCACAGCCATGGTTGCTTTGGCTGCGTCAAGGGGGATTTCCCACCTGTCCTGATTTTAAGGTAGAAATGGAGAGACAGGGAATTGCATCCTAAAGCCTGACTCCATTTCAGCTGCTTGCTCCAGCTGGTGAATTTAGCTTTGTTTCCCTCTAGAGAGTGATTTCTCCAAAGAAAGCAAAGCCACATCAAGAAGGTCCCCGAGGTCCCCACAGGATGCTCGGCCCTGGCAGGTTTGGGATCAGCCCCTGAGTCCTGGCAGCGTGGCTGAGGCAGGAGATGCTCCTGAGCCAGATTCCATCCCACTCCTCTGCCTGAGTCAGAGTGAGTCAGCCCTCTGGATTGCTCTCCTGCTGCCCCGAGCCAACCCAGCATATTTATTAGTTAATTAGTTTGCATTTCCTCCTCCTCTCTTCCCTTCCCTTCACAGCAAGCCCTCTCCCCCATCTTTCCTGCAAAGCAAACTTTGGGGACCTCCATCCCATAAATATCCCCATCAGCCACCCCCAAAACATCACCCTTTCTGCAGAGAGGCCCACCTCTTGGTCCCCTGTTGGATTAAGCTCTTTTCTGACCCAGAGATGGGGCAACTGAGAGGTGTTTTAAAAACTTTTATTTTATTTTTAGTTTCATGTGAAGGGTGAGACAGTACACATGTTATATTCACACTATCACAATCAGAAGCCAACTATTTCTGAATTACAATGCATTTCTTGGCCTATCAGCTTATTTCCCACAGTCCCCTGTCCATGCAGTGGGTGGCAGGGGGTCCCCATGCTGCTCCCAGCAGAAGATCCAGGTTCCATCCCAGCCTTTTCCCTACTAAGACCCAATTTTAGCCCTAAAATGTAAGGATGGAGGTTATTTTTCCAGCCATTGTCCCTGGCAGAGGAGCTGCACCCACAGGAAGGGTGCAGGCTGTTGTTGTGACATCCCAGTGAGTTATTAGCAGAGGGGGAAGTGTGCTGAGGATTGCAGGGAGCTGGAGGAATTCTTGCTGGTTTGCAAACTGTCCCCAGGGCTGGTTTTGCTCCATATCCATGCTCTTCACAGACTCCTGGAATCCCGGGGTGGTCTGGGTGGGAAGGGATCCCATGGGCCATGGGCAGGGATGTCACCCACCAGATTATCCATCAGGATTATCCATCTCTGCTTCCAAGAGTTTTATCCCTTAGGGAAGTGCCTGAGCTGGGTCCCACAGCCTGGCTGAGCCCTGCTCAGCTTGGTCCTCACCAAGAAAAGCTGGAATTTAGCAGGAAACCTGGGATTTAACTGAAATCCTGATAAAAACCAGGGCTGGCTAAAAAACCTACAACCACTCCAGCTGGGGGAGAGGGTCTGTCCCCCAACTGGGAAAGGGATCGCAATGGATACAGGAATGAAGGTGGAAATGGAGATGGGAAAAGGAATAGGGATGGAAATGGGAATAAGAATAGGGATGGGAATAGGGACAGAGACAAACATAAGGATGAGCATGGAGAAGGGGATGGGAATGGTGGCAGAAATGGGGATGAAAATGGTGACAGGAATGGGGATGGGAGCAAGGATAAGAATGGGATGGGACTGAAAATGGTTGACAGGGATAGGGATGGGGAAAGGAATAGGGATGGGGGGAATGGATAGGATGGGAATGGGGACATGAGGAACAAATGGTGACAGAAATGGGCACAGGTGCAGGAATGGGGATGGGAAAGGATGGGGGGAAGGAATAGGGATGGAAATGGGAATAAGGATAGGATGGGATAAAGGGGGACAGAATAGGGAAACATGGTGGGATAGGGATGGGAATGAAAACAGTGACAAATGGGGATGAAAACAGTGACAGGAATGGGGAAGGGAACAAGGATAGGGAATGTGCATAGGGATGGGAACAAGGATAAGGATGGTGATGGGATTGGGGCCAGGAACAAGCATAGGAACAGTTGTAGGAATTGGGATAGAGATGGGAAAAGGACTAGGGACGGAAATGGGAATAAGGATAGGACAGGAATAGGGACAGAGACAAACATAAGGATGAGGATGAACATGGAGAAGGGATGGGAATGGTGACAGGAATGGAGATGGGAACAAGGATAAGGATGAGAACAAGAATAAGGATGGGAACAGGAACAAATATAGGGATGGGAACAGGAATGGGGACAGGAACAAGCGTAGGAATGGGAATCTGATGGGAATGGGGACAAGGATGGGGATGGAGAGAGGGAGGGGGCAGAAAGGGAAAGGGAGCAGCCTCATTCCCAGCAGCTCAGCCAGCCCAGGTAATGAGCAGCTCCCCTGCCCTCGGCTGCCCTGCCTGGGTGGGGAGGGTTTTTCCAGCACTGAGGGTTTGCAGGTGAGGCACCAGAAAGCAGACAGGGAGGAGCAGGGAATTTTTATCCCCATGAACTCAGCGCTGCCATTTCACTTGGAAAACCCATGGATTATCCTGCTGTTTCCTAGCACCCTTTGTTCTTCTTCACCTCTTTCCCACAAGAGATGGGGAGACCTGGAGGAGCTGGGCAGTGTTGGGTTTGATAGGAATCAGGTCCAGCTCTATCTCATCTCTGCTGGAGGAAAAAAACCCCTCATTTTCTTTGGCTTTGCTGATTAAAGTTTAATTACCTTGAATGCAAATGATTCATCAAAGGAACACAGATTTTTTTTTTTTTTTTTGTGAGAAGTTCATATGTAGCCTGGGAAGGAAAGCGTTTATTGAGGTGTTCTCTGAGCAGGGTCTGCTCAGTGTCAGGAAAAGCTTTTGGGCAGAAACAGGGAAAAAATTACCTTTGCTCTGTTCCCAACTCGCTTTCCCTTCCCTGAAAGATCTCCCTGAGCACTTGACAGCATCACACAGCCCATTGCACAAGTGACTTATATTTTCCTGCTCTCCAGGTCTGCAAACCCATCTCTGGGAATTGCCCAGATGAGGGAAAAATGGGGCCTTTGCTGGTTTTCCATGTTCTTTGTGTGAGTTCATTCTCTGGGAGATCTGATTGCAAAACCAGTCCTGGAGTCAGGGAGGCAGAATTCCAGGCAGGTGTTCCCACTGCACTTGGGGAGCCTCTTCTTTTCTTTTGGGGTGTGTAGTTCCTTTATCTTGCTTATCTTTCCTAGAGATGCCTCTGTAAGCCCAGAGCAAGACTTGCTGGGCAGCCAGCAGAGTTAGCAGGGCTGACAGGAGCTATCTGATCCCCCAAAATTAAAGGGAATGACAGTGTGGGAACACAGCTTGGAGTGTAAGTAGCTTGTGCCATGAAAAAATCACCTCAGCTTTGTATCCCGATGGATTTAAAGCAGGTAAATGACTCAGGAGGGGTTGCCACCACCATGGCTTTTATTTACAATCCCAATGGAGCTGATCCTGCTGGGATGGGGCTGTGGAGGGGAAAGGACCTCTCTGGACAATTCCCCCTCCCCAGGAAAGCCCCTGGAAATAGAAAACAAAATGATGCCGTGTTTCTTGCCAAAAATAACCCCAAATCCTCTGGAACGCCGTGGGTGGAGCCTGTGCTGCTTATCCAGCTTCTCCCCAGTCTCCTGCAGAGGTTTGCAGGAATGAGGTGCTCAGGGGCAGCCAAATTCCCCCCAAAACCCCAACCTGGGGAATGGGACCCATGGATGCTGCAACTCAAGGACGCTGGGGAGAGCCTCGGGGTGAGGGGCAGCCATCCCCCCAGGAATCAGACATTCCCGAGAGCAGATAAAAGGGACTGGGGCTGGCTGCCTGCCCATGGAAAATCCCGGCCCAGTCTTCTCACCTGGAGCTGTTTGCAGACTCTTCTCCCCCATTAGCATAAGCAAAGCTGCCTCCGTGCCATGCTGCCTTCCATCCCGCTCCTGTTGGGATTTGAGGCTGTTTTTAATGTCGTTCCCTCCTCCTCCGTGGCACCTGGAGCAGGACAAGCCTGGCACGTCCCGTCCATGGGCAGACAGACACGTCCCAGTGGCCTTTGGATCAGCCAGGCAGCAGCAGCAGCCCCAGCCCTGCCCTGCATCCCTGGCACCCATCCCGTGGGTCAGCCAGGGAAATTCCCCAGCCAGGCATTCCCTGGGCTGCCCACCCCTGCTGGGGCTCCTTGGAACCCTGGGAATTGCTGAGAATTTCAGGCTTTCTGTGCTGAAAGGCTCTGACCCCCAAGAGAACACTGCATTGACCTGAGGCTGTGGAGAAGCTTCCAAAATGGAATGACAGAACTGGGATTGTGGGTGTGGGGTTTGGATAGAAGTGTGGGATATCACAGGGTGGAAAATTTAAGAGTTAAAGGGTTTAGAATATAGCAATATATATAAAACAAGATGGAGGTTTGAGGGTGAGGCTGGTTCTTCTTCTTCACCTTCTTCTCCATGGGTTTGGGTGGTTTTGTGTAATTGGATAAAAAGTGCCCATTGCAGGCAGGGGTGGTTGGTTATTGGGTTAAAATTGAAAATAATTGATGTGTCATTTCTTAATTGGACAGTTTATCCTTTAAAAGCCTTGTAGAGAGAGAGATGGGGCTCCATTTTTAGTTTATTTAGAGTGAAGTGCTGCAGAACTCAGGGTTTGGGAGACTGTAATAAAGATACAAACTGATAAACATCTGAGTCCCACCAAGAAATACCATCTCATATTTAATCCCAACCCTGGCAAAAAAAAAAAAGAATCCACAAGTGCTGTGGGAATGATCCTTTTGCACCCCTAAACACCCACTTTTCCAGCTCACAGCAAAAAATAAAAACATCATCCAAGCCCCCAAACACCCTGCACTTTGCAAACCTGAAGGCGTCAAAATAATCGATCTGCAGGTGCTTAGAACCCATTTGCATCATGCAAAGATATTATTAATTGCCAATTAGTAGTCAAACAGCACTAATGGCACCTGGCACAGGGAGGGAATAATCAGCTGGGCTTCTGCAACTGGAAAAACACCCAGCCCTGTGTAATTAAATGTCTTCTCCAGGCTCACCCCACCCGGCTGGCCTGGGCACTTGTGTGGGGAGCTTCCCATGCCACTGGGATGGGGCAGTGTTGGGATGGGGCAGCTCCAGGATGGGATCCTGCTGCTCCCACAGATGTGTTGTCCTTTCCTGGGATGGCTGGGGAGGTAAAGGATCTCCCCATGGTGTGTGGAAGGAGCAGCACAACTCCAGGAGCTGGTAGGAGCAATCCCTGCACGGGGTAATGGGGGTGTCTGAGGGATGAGATGTGGATTAGGTTTAGGTTTAGGTTTAGGTTTAGGCTGGGTGTGAAGCCTAGCTCAAGGGAGGGCAGGCCTGGTGTTCTTCATGTAACAGCTTGAGATCCAACCCTGTCATAAACACAGCCATGGGAATGTGATAAATCCAAGCTGGCTCTGCAGGTAGGGCTGTTTGCTGAGCTTGGAGAGGGAGGAATGGAAAAGGCTTTTAGTGCCTTGGAAACTCTCCTGATTATACCTAAAAACAGGGATTGATACTTGGAAAAAGAAACTGGGAGGGTTATTTCTCTGCTTTGTTCAGCTGATCACCTCCTAGGAGTGATGGTTGGGCAGATCCATGTGTGCAGCAGCATTCCATGTTCCTGAGAAACCGGGAAAGCCTCAGGCACTGGGAATATTGCTGGAAAGAGGGGAAAATCCCCACTGTGGATGATGGGGGTGAGGAGGTGGCACCAGCCCTCACCAGGGACAGCTGCCCTGGCAGAGCACAGGAGTCCTGGCTGCTCCAGGGAGGGATGCTGCAGCTCTTTCCTCTCACACAGAGCCCAAAATTGGAGATTTTGTGATTTTTTTTTAGTTTTATTTGGGGAGGATTTTTGGTTTGGGGGTGATGAGCCAAGCAGCTGGTGTTGGGGTAAGCCCTGGGGAGCTCCAGGCTCTCCAGAGCACCACGGGGCTGGAGAGAGCCCTGAATTCCTGCTCTGACAGCCCAAACCCTTCTTTTCTTCAAGGCAGCATCTTCCTAATCCCTGGTGCCATAAAACAACCTGCTCCAAGTGTGTGCTGAGGGTTCGTGGAAATCTGGGTTGTGGGGTGTGCTGCCACATCCAATGGGAGGGGCTTGGGGTGTAAATGGGAGGATTTTGGGGTGTAAATGGATTCAAACTGCCAGAGGCCAGGGTTAGATGGGATATTGGGAAGGAATTCCTGGCTCTGAGGGTGGTGAGGCCCTGGGTCCCTGGCAGTGCCCAAGGCCAGGCTGGACAAGGTTTGGAGCAGCCTGGGACAGTGGAAGGTCCCAGCCCATGGCAGGGGTGGCACTGGATGAACTTTTAAGGTCCCTCCCAACCCAAACCATTCTGGGATTCCATAAATCAGGGGACTTGGCTGGGGGGGCTTGATTACCTGGGATGGCTGAGTCTGGGGTCTCCCCTCTGCAAAGCACCAAAATTAGGGAATCCCTTGAGAACAAGGGGTGCAAGGGCTGAGTTTGCACCAGGAGAGGTGCAGAGGGGAGCCCTACACTGCAGAAAATCATGGCTGGAGGTGGAGGCATCTGTCCCTGGGCTTTGGAGCAGGATGGGATCTGGGCTGAGCCAGGATTGGGTTTATTGGGTGGGATAATACAGCAGGACCCTCTGCAAAAAATGCTTTAATTTTAAATACAGCAAGTGCTGCTGGAGCAGCTGGGAGTGGTGCCACAAACAGGGTGGCAGAGAGGTGACAGTTTCCAGTTTTCCTGGGATGCCCACAGCATCCTTCACCCCTTTCCTTCCTTCAGGGAAGGCCTTGGACAAAGAAATGTTGGCACAGGGTAGAATGTGCAAACATGAGGTGGGCGAGGCTGAAAAAGGAACACCTGGGATTTCTCCCTCATTGCCCATCATGGGCTTCCAGGAGCTTTATTTTTAGTATTTTCTTTAAAAATAAACAAAACAATACAAAAAGCCCAAAACCACACTGGATTTGGATTGAAATCATTTGGATCATTGAAATAATTTTGGATTGGATTGAAATAATCTCCTGGGATGGATGAGGAGTCAGGGCTCTGCATTTCATGCCCCTGCAGTAATGGGTGTCAGGGCTCTCCTTTAAACCTCTCTTTCCCAGGGCTTTATATCTGGATCATAAAAATTCAGAGGAAGGGAAAAAAGGAATCACATAAAAGGAGGCTGTAGCCACAGCTGCTTTTGGTTTATTGTGCTCACAGAGCTCATAAACAGCTTGGTTGGGAAGGGGAGAGGGCCAGGTCCAGCTGCTCCAGGATGTTTGGGGTAGGAGCCCAGGGATTTTGAGGGTGCCATGAAAATGTGAGCTCGTGGGAGAATGGATTGAGGTTTTGGTGATGGGGCCTTGCCCTGATAATCCCACAGACACAGGTCCTACCCTGGAGGAGAGGGCTGCTCTACCCATTACTGGAATGGGACCCCAAAATGGGCGAGAACCCTAAAATCCCAGAATTATTTGGGTTGGAAGAGAAAATCCAGTTCCAACCCCACTGACAGAAACAGGGACTCGTTCCACTTATTCCACTATCCCAGGTTGCTCCAAGCCCCTTCCAGCCTGGCCTTGGACACTTCCAGGCATGGGGCAGAGGTTTGGGAGCTTCCAAGGCAGGAAGGGACATTTTTGGGGTGGCCCAGATCCATCCCCAAAGCTGTGATTCCTCCCTCCTGCCTTGCCCCAGCTCCCAGACACAGCCCTGGGGAAGGGTGAGCCAGCTCTTCCCCTCCCAGTCTGCTCTAATGAAACCTGGGACAACCCCAGAGCCTGGGAAGGCAGGGAGAGCTCTAAACATGGAGCAAATTCCCTCCTGGAAGTGCAGGACCCCAGGTCAGGGTGCCACACCACCCATGGAAGGTGGCTTGGGCACTGTGTTCACCCCAGGAGCTCCCATCCTTTGGGATGGAAATCACCTGGGCTGGGGCACATCCCTGAGCCTCACCTGGCCTCGGTGTCCCCTGAGCCCCTTCAGGTGTCCTGCACATCCCCCAGGATGGAAATCACCTGGGCTGGGGCGCATCCCTGAGCCTCACCTGGCCTTGGTGTCCCCTGAGCCCCTTCAGGTGTCCTGCACCCAGACTTTGGGATGGAAATCACCTCATTTCAAGGCCATCCCAGAAATTCACCTGGCCTGATCTGGGAGACAATGTCCCCAGGAGCCCCTTCAGGTGTCCTGGGCAGGGGATCCCAGACTGGGGATGGCATTGTCGATTCAGTCATTTCAAGGGAGCACATTTTCCAGAAATTCAATTTGGTGATGATCCCAAGCTCAGGGAGATCTTGGAGTGTTCTTCCAGGAGGAGGGAGCTTGGAAACCCTGGGACTTCCTCAGGGGGGAGCAGGGGGTTCCCTGGGGCTCAGGGGACACAGGGAGCTGGGGATGGCATTGTCACCATTCAGCCACCTCCTGTCCTCTGTGCCAATCTGGGGTTCCTTGGAACTCAGGGACCTGGGGAGCTTGGAGACCCCGGGGGTCCCTGGAAGCTTAGGGGACCCCAGAGATCCCAAATCTGCTCCCTTTCTCAGGGAAATGGTGTTGGGAAAAAAATCCAAGGTCTTTTGGAGCTCAGGGATACAGGGAGTTTGGAGACCCTGAAATCCAGGATCCCTGGGAGCTCAGGGACACAGGGAGCTTGGAGACCCCAAAATCTGGGGTCTCTTGGGGCTCAGGGACACAGGGAGCTTGGAAACCCTGGGAGCTCAGGGATCCAGGGGGCTCAGAGACCTGGGGAGCTTGGAAAGCCCAAAATCTGGGGTTCCTTGGAACTCAGGGACCTGGGGAGCTTGGAGACCCTGAAATCTGGGGTCCCTGGAAGCTCAGGGACACAGGGAGCTTGGAGACCCCAAAATCTGGGGTCTTTTGGAGCTCAGGGACAAAGGGAGCTTGGAGAGCCTGAAATCTGGGCTCCCTGGGAACTCAGGGGCATAGGGAGCTTGGAAACCCCAAAATCTGGGGTCTCTGGGAGCTCAGGGACACAGGGAGCTTGGAAATCCTGGGAGCTCAGGGATCCAGAGAGCTCAGGGACCTGGGAGCTTGGAGACCCAAAATCTGGGGTTCCTGGGAATTTAGGGACACAAGGAGCTTGGAAACCCCAAAATTTAGGGTCCCTGGAGCTCAGGGACACCGGGACCTTGAAGAGCCTGAAATCTGGGTCTCTTGGATCTCAGGGACACAGGGAGCTTGGAGACCCTGAAATCCGGGCTCCCTGGGAACTCAGTGGCATAGGGAGGTTGGAAACCCCAAAATCTGGGGTTCCTGGGAGCTCAGGGACACAGGGAGGTTGGAGACCCCAAAATCTGGGGTTCCTGGGAGCTCAGGGACACAGGGAGGTTGGAGACCCCAAAATCTGGGGTCCCTGGGAGCTCAGGATCCAGGGAGCATGGAAACCCTGGGAGCTCAGGGACCTGGAGAACTTGGAGACCCTGAAATCTGGGGTCCCTGGGAGCTTGGAGACCCCAAAATCTGATTTCTCTGGGAGCTCGGGGGCTGCAGCTGTCTGGCTCCTGTGTGCCATTAATAAACACAAAGGGATTAACGAGCTATTTGTGGGAGCCCATTAGGCAAATATTAGCCCAGCTATGGATCCTCCTGGAGGCTGCCTCAGTCCATTTCACAAAAATCAATTCTCTTTTGGGCAGCCGTGGGGGGAGGGCACGGTGGCGGCTTCAAAAAGCAGAGGAATTGCACAAATCCTGCCTGGCAGCACTGGCACCTTTGGAACCCTTGGTGTGAGGTGCCTGCTTTGATCCAGCCCCAGCATCCTGGTGCTGGTGCTCCCAGGACTGGTTTTAGGCCGTGTTGGTGCTCCCAGTGGTTTTAGGCCGGTGTTGGTGCTCCCAGGAGTGGTTTTAGGCCATGTTGGTGCTCCCAGGAATGGTTTTAGGATGGTGTTGGTGCTCCCAGGACTGGTTTTAGGCCGTGTTGGTGCTCCCAGGACTGGTTTTAGGCCGTGTTGGTGCTCCCAGGAGTGGTTTTAGGCCGTGTTGGTGCTCCCAGGAGTGGTTTTAGGCCGTGTTGGTGCTCCCAGGACTGGTTTTAGGCCGTGTTGGTGCTCCCAGGACTGGTTTTAGGTCGGTGTTGGTGAAGGACTGGTTTTAGGCCGTGTTGGTGCTCCCAGGGGGCTTTCAGCCCCAGGACTGGTTTTACTCAAACCCCAGGACTGGTTTTAGGTCGGTGTTGGTGAAGTGATTACCGCTGTCTCCAAATGGGATTTTCAGCCCTGCTGTGACTCAAACCCAGGCAGGGGCTGTTGGGGCCTGGGGGGCCAGAGTGGTGTGAGGGATGCGTGGAAGTGGTGAATGGAATGAGATGGGCTTTAAGATCCAACCCAAATGGTGGAAATGTGATTTGTCCCCAGCTGCTCTGGTGGGAGCAGGGATGCTCAGGATGAGCCCCTGGAGCTGCTGCTGGGGTCCAGGGGGGCTCTGGGGTCCAAGGGGGGGCTCTGCCTCTCCCTGCCTTGCACTGCCATCCCCTCTCCCCTTTGGCACCCATCCCTTCCCTGCCAAATGGAGCGCTGACCTTGGCCAGGGCCGGCGGCGAGGCCGGGAGCACAAACAGCTCTTCAGAGCAGCGGTAAATCATTGATGGGGGCCTGATGGACACATGGGGCCATGGCCAAGCTCCCTGGGCTCCCTGGGCATCGAGGGGGGGACTGGGCTGGCTTTTCCCTGCTGCAATATCCTGTTTACACAGCGCCAGGCTGGTGTCCTGTTTCCGCGGGCTAAAGGTGCCTGCCTGCTTTCCCTGGGGATGGAAACAGCACCAGCAGAGCTGTTAGGGCTGGGATTAGGATTAGGATGAGGTTAGGGTTATCCAAAGAGCACCCCAGAAAGTTGTGCTAGCACCAGGGTTGTTACAAACCATGCCAAGGCAAGCACATCCCAGCAGGGCAGTGCCACCCCAGGGCACGGTGGTGTGGGTGAAGGGAACGGGATGGGATGGGAGCCTTTGTGTCCTTCTGTGATGGAGCTGGGGTTTAAATTAAATTATGGGGAATTATTAAATGTATTTAATTATTTTTTTAAATTATAAAATTAATTAAATTATTAAATAATGGGGAAATCCTAATTTAATTGTCACTACAGGACACAAAATAACATGACGCACACACACTGCTGTTCTCAAGGTAAAAAAGGAAGTTTATTTCCCGACTGTAACATTTATAGATTTCCAAAAGTGACAGTGGATTGGAGGGTGGCAGTGCCACCTCTCCAATGACACTGGACAAACCAACAGTCCATCAAGTTTCTCCTCCTCCATAAAAGAACGCAAAACAAGGAGTTATTTACAGAAAGTGTGTGAGAAAGTTTGTTACAAGAGTGTAAACATCAGAAGGCTTAGAAAATCTTAAAAAATCAGGGAGACATTTTAACTGGCTCAGGCTGTGAGGGTTCTGCTAGGTTCCCCTCAGGAAGTGCATTGGAGGATCTCCAGTTCTCCCAGTGGGAATGTGGTGCTGGTCCATGACCCCTCGTGCCCAATCCATTCCTGATGCTGCTGCACTTTGCACAGAGCAAACCCAGCGCTGACCCCTCTTCCCAGCTTTATCCCAGGTCCACCCTGGATCAGGTTTGGAGCAAAACCTTCAGATTCATGACCCCATTCCCAAATTTCACCGTGGCTCCTGCAAACTTGTAACCCAGCCCTGCTGCCGTGGAAAATCCACGGGCACAGGTGAGCAAGGAGCTGGATCACCAGGGGTGCCAGGGGGAATGTGCCCCCCACACCTCCTCCTTTGGAGCAATGATGGATGCCTGGCTCTTTGAAGTCTTTCACTCCACTTTTTTTTTTTTTTTTATTTTTTTTTTCCCAACAGAGAAATTCCCAGTTTTCCTCCCACCCCACCCCACTGAGGGGGGGATTCTCTGATGTTTTGTAGGTCAGGGCTGTTGGTGACCCCCCTGAGGGGGCCCTTGCTGGGGTTTCTCTCCTGTTTCAGCAGCCCTGAGGCGTCTGCCCCTCTGTCAGATGGGATTGGAATCATGGAGTGCTGGTGAACAGACGGGCTAAAAATATTCCCCTGCTCGCTCCTGTGATCTTTCCTCCCTGTCTGCCCCTCCCCACCGCCCTTTCCTGCTTTACACCACAATTCCATGGGATTGCAGCAGCTCTGCCAGCCTGGGAGCAAACTCTAGGGATAACCTCCAGGCCATGAAAAAGCCTTTTGGGGGCCCCCCAAAACAGAAAGGATGGGAGGGGGGAAATGGGATTTTTAAAGAGGGAAATGAGTGTGGATTTAGGAATGGGACTGTGGGAAAACCAGGCTTACTCCATAGAAAATCCCTGCCTGAAAATCCCTGAATTTATCAATAATTTGCTGATAAATCCCAGTGGGTTGGGTGAGGAGCGGCGGTTGGGTTTGGGGGCGATCCTGCCTTTCCTGAGGAATGTCCCGGGCTCCAATGGCATCCCTGCTGCTGAGGAGGAGGAGGAGGATGCTGGGAATAGCCGGGCTCGATCAGCACTGCCGAGCCGGGGGATGCTCCCCTGCTGGGTGCACACTTGGATTTTCCTGATGGTTCCAACGCTCGGGGATTCAGGCTGGATTTTCTCATTTTCCAGCCACTTTGGGTTTAAATCTCATGCAGCTCCTTTTTGGTTTCACCTTGCTGACTTCCCAGGCAAAGGCTGGGCATGGTGAATACAGAGGGGGATTTTTGGGAAGCCAGTTAAATGTTGTAGCATCCTCCCTCGGCTAAAATCAGATGGGAAGAGCCCCTCTGGGAGCATCCCCTGAATTCCTGCGGAGCCAGGGGTGGTTTGGCATTGCCAAAATTCCAGAATGCTCAAGGAGCATTCCACCTGGCTCTCCACCTGGCTCCTGAGCTGGGGTGTCCCAGGCCTCTCCCAGGGCATGTTCCCCCTTTCCCAGCACCATCCAGGGATTAATTTTCCCAAAATTCAGCTGGGATGCAAGGAGTTGGAGCTGTCCCCAGGTGGGTTCCCCCAGGGGCAGCACTGGGGCAAAACCCCTGAGGAGGGGTCCCAATGTGTGCTCAGGCTTTTAATTATTTTTATTTTATTATTCATTAATAAACTCAGGGTTATTAATTATATTACATTCAAACCAAATTGAAGCAGGGGCTGGGTGAGATCTCCACGAATTGGGTATTTATGGCCAAAAAAGCAGATGGAATTCTCCTAAACAGCCCAGGAAAAGCTGCAGAGGGTCCCTCCAGCCTGGTTGCTGCTGTGCTGGGGGGACAGGGACTCAGCCAGCCCAGGCTGGCCGGGGAGGGAGGCAGAGCTTCCTTGGAAATCCCCGTGAAATGCAGGAATGGGAGTGAGCTCCAGCTCCTCTCCGCGGTTTATAGCAACGCTCCGGCTGTTGTGGCTCCGCACCAGGGATTCTTTATTTAATTTCTTCCCCTTATGGGCTGAGAAACCTTCCCAGCCCCAGCACGGCCCTCTCACAGTAGCTGGGATTTGTTTTCCTCTCTTGTTCAGGGAGGAATTTCTAAATCCCAGCTGCAGCCAGAGCTGGAGCCCTGGAATATGCTGAGTTGGAAGGGGCCCATCAGGATCGTGGAGTCTGATGCTGTGCCAGGTGTCATCGAGCAGAGGTGACACCCCTGTCCCCAGATGCCCCCCACAAGGCTTGTGGTCAGCACTGAGGTCTCTGTGCTGCTGCTCCAGGGTTAATTCTCCTAGCAGGACATCCCAAAAATCCCTGGAAATGGATGCTGGGCACCAAGAGCAGCAAGCCTGATCCATCAGCCTTTGGGAAGGGGATGGGATGCAGAGGGGGATGTGTTTAGTGGTTATTTTGTTGCTTTTGGAATAATAATTTTTATGCCATTAACAAAATCCGAGGGACGCTATGAGATAAGAGAGCTCCCACGTCTCTGTGTCCCTTCCTGCCAGTGACAATGGCAGCATTGAAATTCTGGGATGGGAGACACTCGCCTGGTGATAATGCAGGATCACAGCGAGCTGCTGCTATTTCCTGTCCTTTCCATAAAAATACATCCAGTGAGAGAAAAATCCATGTATTTTATAGGAATGGTATTTTCAGGCATAACCACACCACCTTTTTTTTTTTTTTTAATTATTATTATTTTTTTGAGATAGGCTTAGCAATGCAAAAAAATAACCAAACCAACCCCAAAAGAATTCATTTTTTCCCCCATTTTCCATCTGCATTTCCGCTCCTTGGGACTTTGAGGGAGATTAATTCCAGAATTGTGAGGGAAATGTCACTGGAGTCTTTGGGCTTTTCCTCTCCCAGAGAGCAGAGGCAGAGCAGACCCTGGCTGAGGTCCATCTTTCCGAGCTCTCCCCACATTGCAGCCTGGGATGGCTTTTCCTGGAGTGTCTCCTCCAGCCCTGGGAGCATCTCCCTTTGGAACGAGCCGAGATTTTTCCCCCCGGCTCGGGAGCAGCCGCGCCATCCACGTCGGTGTTTATACATCCCAGAGCTCTTCCTGCTGCTTTATTTAGCCTCTGCAGCAAGGCAGGAGCCGGGTTCCTTTATCCCTGTGTTCCACAGGGCCTGGGATGTGCTCAGCAGGACCCACTCGTCCTCCTCAGCACCGCAGCAATGGGGCCGTGTCCTGCTTGTGCCGCCCCACAGCCCTCAAGTGATCTGTGGGTTCAGAGGAATGAGCCAAAGGGAGGCTTTGCTTGTGGTAACTGCAGATGGGGTGTTTCCAGAGGGAGTTTTTTGGGGAAAAAAAGACATTTCTGGCTGGAAAGACAGGCTCTGCTTGGAATGACGGGCCCTGCTTGGCCAGGATGCTCTCCATACCCTTGGCAGTGGCTTTGTAAGGACTCAGGCAGGAGGTGTGGGGTGGAAATCCACCCCAGCTCCACCTGGTATGGGCAGGAGGATGAGAGCGAGCCCAAACCCGAGGGATATCCAGCTCCATCCCTGCAGAAAGCCAGGGTGTTTTTCTCCACGAGGAGAGCGGCGCGTTGGATTCCCAGCGCCGGTACCGTGCACCCCATAATGGAATTACCCAGCACGAGCTGCTGAGCTGCAAACAGATTTCAGCAAGGAGTGTCAGGGTGCTCACAGCAGAGCTGCTCTCTATTTAGGGCTGGGAACAAGCGGCTCCTCTCTCCCAGAGCCTCGGAGAGACTGCGGGGGCCGAGGCGGCCTCGCAGGTCAGCCCGAGGAACGCCTTGAGACGGTTGAAAGTGAGGAATAAATAACTCCTCCAAAAACAATCTCGCCAGATGGCACTTCTGAAGGAGGAGCGGCTCGGAGATGCTTTGCTGCTAATTTATGGTGCTGCTGCTGTTGCTATTCCGGGCCTGGGTCACCTATGGAGAGGGATCTGTGTGTGCATCAGCTCCAAGGGGTGGCCAGGCCCCACATGAGTGAGCCCCACTCACCTTCATCCAGCTGCTAGCGGGGGATTTAATGGGAATGGGGTTTAATTCAGCTCCTGCCTCAACCTGAATCCTAAAAACTGGGATTCTATGATCTCCCAGGGCTGGGGATACTGGGATGGGTGTGGGGGGTCCCCTACACAAGGGTGTTGGGACCCCCCCCAAAGGACATATGAGTCCCTTCCCTGGGAGATCATAGAAACCCAAGGTTGTTTGGATTAGAAGAGCTCTTTAAAAAAATCTCGTTCCAGCCCCTGCCATGGGCAGGGACACCTTCCACCATCCCAGGTTGCTCCAAGCCCTGTCCAGCCTGGCCTTGGGCACTTCCAGGGATCCAGGGGCAGGCCACAGCTTCTCTGGGCACCCTGTGCCAGGGCCTCCCGTCCTCACAGGAAAGAATTCCTTCCCTATATCCCATCCACCCCTGCCCTCTAGCACTGGGAATCCTTTCCCCCTTATCCAAACTCCCTCACCAGTTCTCTTGGAGCCCCACTGGAAGGGGCTCTAAGGCCAATCCAAGCTGGACACCCCCAGCTCTCCCAGCCCTCCAGAGCAGCGTTCCCCAGCCCTCGGGGCTCCTCCGGCCGCGCTCCCCGCTGCAGGATGCTCCGCTCCGCTCCGCTCCCGGGCACCGTCGCTGGCTCCATCCCGCAGGGACGGTGCCCGAGTGCCCTCCCAAGGGATGCGATGCTCAGGCTCTGCCCGGAGCCTTCCGTGGGCACCGTGCCCGGCTCCCCACGCCTCCTCCGGGGCCAGCACTCCTCTCTCCAGCCCGGGGCCGCCCCGTTGCCGACCCTGTCCCCGCCGTCCCGGGCCCGGCGCCGGGGCGGGAGGCGGTGCCGGTGCCGCTCGGGGCGGTGCGGGGCGGCCCGGGAAGGGGCGGGGGCGGCGGGATGGGCTGGGCTGGGCTGGGCTCGGCACGGCTCGGCTCGGCACGGCACGGGGGTTCGGCACGGCACGGCTCGGTTCGGTTCGGCACGGCCGGCACGCAGCGCGCTCCCGCAGCCGCAGGTAGGTGCGTGCCCGGCTCCGCGCTCCCGCTCGGCTCAGCCCGGCTCGGCTCAGCCCGGTTCCGCTCCCTTCGGCTCGGCTCGGCTCGGCTCGGCTCGCTGTGGCTCAGCCCGGCGCGGCTCGGCTCGGCTCGCCCCCGCGGGGCCGTGCCGCGGGTGGGCCCGGCGCGGCCGCTTGTTGCGCTCGGGGGCGAGTTGGAGCCGGAGCGGTGCGAGCGGCCCCGGCTGCAGGAATGCGAGTCATTTCCTCCGCCCGCCCGCCCGCCCGCGGGAGCTGCGGCTCCGCCGGAACCCCCCCACGGCCCCCGACGGCCGCCACACCGCCGCGACTCCGCCACGGCCACCCCGGGCCGCGCCAGGGCCGCGCTCGCCCGCGGGACCCCGCGCCCTGGGTGCCCGCATCTGTGGGACCCCGGCCCCTGGGTCACACTCGCCCCTGGGTGCCCACATCTGTGGGACCCCGGCCCCTGGGTCACACTCGTCCCCACATCTGCGGGACCCCGGACCCCTGGGTCACACTCGTCTCTGGGTGCCCACATCTGCGGGACCCCGGCCCCTGGGTCCCAGCCGCCCACGGATCTCCTTGCCCCTGGATCACACTCGCCCACAGGTCTCACTCACCCGTGGGCCACCTTGTTCCCTCACGCACAGGTCTCACTCACCCTTGGGACCCTTTTCCCTGGGTGGCACTCACCCACAGGTCCCCTCACCCATGGGACCCCTTGCTTTCACCCACAGATCCTCTCACCTGTGGGTCACCATCACCCATGGCTCCCCTCATTCCTGGTTCACAGGCACCCATGGGTCCCCTTGTCCCTGGGTCACTTCACCCATGACACCCCTTGCTCATGGGTGACACTCAGCCCCAGGTCCCCTTGCCCATGGGTCCCCTCATTCCTGGTTCACAGGTGAGCATGTGTCCCTTTGTCCCTGGGTCACAGGTGCCCATGGATCCCTTTGTCCCTGGGTCACAGGTGCCCATGGATCCCTTTGTCCCTGGGTCACAGGTGCCCAACTGTCCCCTCTCACCCCTGGGTCACACATCCCCAGTGGGTCCCCTCACCCCTGGGTGCTCTGTGCCTGTGCCAGCTCTTTTCTGTGGCTTGTGTGACCCACAGGTCCCCTCAGCCGTGGTCCCCACCATCTCTTGGTTCCCATGCGTGTGATCCTCTCATCCATGGATCCACCTGTGGGACCCCCTTGTCCCTGGGCTCCCCTCACCCTCGGGTGCCCCCCACCCCGTGGAGGTGCTCAGGGTGCCAGCTGCTCCCCTGCTGGTGTCACAGATGGCCCTCTCCATGTTTCCCACCGGGAATGCCATCCCCGACGCGTTCTGGATCAATCCATGCAGCTCCTAAGCCGGGCTTTATCTGACCCGGTGCCCTGGTGGCAGCGGGGAAATTGGGCTGAGCTTTCCCAGGACCATCCTTGGTGTTCCTGTGTCCTTTGACTCGCCCGTGGGAGTGAGGCACATCCCGACCCTGCCGTGCCCCTGGCCCCCTGCCACCTTTCTGCCATCTCCCATTCCTGAATCCTCCTCTTCCTGCTCGTGGCCAGTGCCTTTGTGGCCATCAGGATGTTTTTCCCTCCGAGCCAAACTCTGCTTTTCCAGAGCTGCTTCCCGCGTGGCACCGATGGAGCTTTGCTGCTCTGCCTAATTCTGGGCTGGTTTGTGTTGGTGTTTTTCCACAGGGCTCGCTCTCCCTCTTGGAGTCTTGGATAGAGCTGGGATTAATTCGAGCTCTCTTGCCTGAAAGAGATGTTCCGTTTAAAATTCCCAATCCCGAAGGCATATTGGAGTTTGGTTCTAGGTACTGGATTTTTACTATCGGTTTTTAAAGGGGTTTCTTTTTTTTTTTTTTTTAAACTGGGTTTACTCAGGCTCTTTAAACCCTGAGTCTGTAAGCAATTATTCCATTACATGAAAGTCAGGACGCTGAGAAAGATTAATTCAGACCAGATGTAAAAATAAATGGGAATTTGAAATTAAGATGATGTCAGTTCCCTCCTGCTAAAAAAAAAACCCGGCAGCCTTTGGACTCCAGATGGAGTATACAAACCATGGCGCTGGTTAAAATATCTGCCTGCTCCTTAATTGAGTTTTATCCTGCTTTTTTTTCCCCCCCTTGACTGAAAAGTGGGCTTGGGATATTTTTCCCAAAAAGCTTTCCCTGGTTGTGGCTGGGGCAGGGAAGTTGATGGAGGCTGTGGCGTGGCTGAGGAGCTTTCCCAGCTGGAAAACTGGAGAGCGGCGCTGCTGAGGGAAGACAAATCTCCCTCTGCCCGCCCCAGGATTAAAAAAATCAGGAACTTGGTTTGGCTTTGTTTTGCTGGATTTGGAGCTGGAGGCGAGGACGCCACAGAGGGCAGCAGGAGCTCCGGATAGTCCAGGCATGGATTTGAATTTTTTGGCATAAAACGGAGCTGGGTTTTGGGTTCTTGTGTGTCTGCAGAGCACTTTGCATCCCATTTTTTCCCTCTCCATGTGCAGCAAGCACTGCACATTCCCCAGAGTGGGAATGGGTTTGGGCGCCCAATGTAGAGGAGCCTGTGAGCTCCTCTGTTATTGGGATACTGGGAATGGGGCTCCCCAAAAGTGGGAGGGAAGGAAGGGTTTACCCAGGGTCAGAGAATCTTGATGTTGTGTTGCTATAGGAAATAACATAAACATTCATCATTGCATATTATTAATATTCATATTTATGTGGCATTATTAATTATTTAATATTATATTGTTAATTAAATTTAAAATACGACTTTAATTTCTAAATAGGGATCTCTGTGGTTTGGAAACTCGGGGCTGTGCTTTCTGTGGTGCAGGGGTTTGGGATGGTGACTCTGGCCCTTGGGGCTGCTTTGTGGTCCAGGGATCCCGCAGCCAGATCCCGAGGGATTTATGGCAGCTGCTGCTGGTGTGGGCTGCAGCCTGCCCATGGAGAGGGGAGCAGAGGCAGTGCTCCACATCCATGTGCAGCCTTGGGAGTGACGCCTGTCATCCTGGGAGTGGCATCAGAGCTCTGGGAGCTTTGGGCTTGTTGGTGCTGGGGGATGGTTCCTAAAATGCCTGGGAACGTTGTGGGACAGGCTCTGGAGCTGGATGGGAGAGCTGGGCTGCCCTGAGCACAGCCCTCTCCAACCCAGTCCTGATATTGTTCTAATCCCAAAGGCTCAGGCAAAGTTTCCTGGAAGGAAATCTGTTGGAAGGGGCTGGTTCTGGAGCAGAGGAGGGAAGAGGAAGAGCAGGCATTGTCCCTCCCCTCCCTGGAGCCCTTGCCAGGAGAAATCCATCTCTGTGTCCATCCCTGGCGGAGGCAGGGACGCTTTATTTATATTTCAGTGCTCCAAAGTCGGGGAATGAAGAGGCCTGGGTTGGCTCTGCTGTGGGCTGGATGGAAAATCAGCACTTCCAGGCTGGATTCTGCTCTGTGCATGGTGGGACAGGCAGGGCAAGCAGCTTCCTGTGTTTCCCTGTGGAATGTGATGTCCCATTCCCAGCAGGAGGGACATCACCCCATTTTTAGGATGTTCCACATGGCCCAGCCATTCCTGCCTGTTGCTGTTGTCCCACTGCAATAGCCAAAGGGGAGGAGGATGAGGAAGAAGAGGTGGATACAGGGGAGCTCCTGGAGGAATTTTCCTTGGAGAGGCTTTTTGGATACCCCCAGCACTCAGGGGCATCTGCTGAGGCTGGTGGGGGCTGGCCCCCGGCTGCCCAGGCTGAGTTTCCAGCATCCAAATAGCTTTTGTGGTGGATGAAGTAATGGAATATTTATAACTGAGTCCTCTTTCCCAGTGAAGGTCTCTTTCATCTGCCTCTCTTCATTAGGAGGAAACTGTTGAGTTCATGAAGAATTGGAGACGATTTTAATTACGGGGCAACCGCAAGCAGGAATTAATCTGGGTTTTGGGTTCGGAGAAGCTGCATTAAGGGACAGCCCTAAAACTTGTAATAACAGCTCTGTGCATACCTGTGCCTGTGATGTGGGGTGAGACCCACTCCAGACTCTTCAAAACAAGAAATTCCTGCCCCGTGAATTCATCTTCCCGTCTCGCCCCGCGCTCTGGGCAGCCTCTGGCTGTGGATGGCCCCTGCCTACGTGTGGGTCCTGGGCTGGATCCCTTCCCTCGCCCCTGGGGTGCCTCAGGAGGGCTGGAACAAAAGCCTGGAGGTGGGTTAGAATCAGGGAATCGTGGGGTTATTTAGGTTGGAAAAGACCTCTAGGATTGTAATCAGCCATTCCCCCACCGCTAACCCATGTCCCCAAGTGCCACAGCCACGTGGCTGTTAAATTCCTCCAGGCATGGCAATGTCTGATAGGGCTGCATTATTTGGGGACGTGGATATATTGGTAAGGAGGGATGGATGTCTGAAAGGGCTGCATTTTTTGGAAAAGTGGATATTTTGGCAAGGAAGGATGGATTTGGTTCATGGAGAAATAGACGGGATCTGCCTGGAGGCTGGGTTGAACAGGAGGCACTGGGATGCCTGGTGGGTACCACAGAGAGACAAACCTGACCCAAACCCATGAGGATGGAGATTCATCAGCTTCTTTTAAATCCATTTAAATCCACGGAGAGGCAAAAACGCTGCCCATCCACCCAGCCTCGCTTCACACGCATGGAATCTGGAAGAAAACCCCACCTCAGCCAGCAAGTTCAAACCATGTTCAATCCCCACCCTGGAATTACATCCAAATTTCTATTTCTGACGAGATCCTGCTCCAGCACCTCCATCTGAACCAATCCCAGGCTCTGCCTGCCCTCGGATGTGTTTGCAGGACCCCGGGATGAACAAATCCCTCGCCGAGTCAGCAGCGGCAGCCCCGGCTGCTTTTCCCAGGTTTTTTGTGGGATGTTTTCTTTGCAGCCGAGCTTTGTGACGGGATTTATCCCATGGCATCAGCACCGGGGAGGGAGACAATATTCCAGCAGCCTGGGCCTGGAAAACACGGTGGATCAAGAAATTTTCTCAGTTCTGGAGTCATGAGGAGTTTGCAGTGCCTTCTGATGGAGTTTTAATGCTCTTTTCCCCATAGCAGGAAAAACATGGCTGGAATACCTGGATCTCCTCACTCTGCTGATCCATGCCCAAGCCCTCATTCCCAGTGCTTTTTCCAGCTGGCTTTGGATGGAAAACCTTTTGGAAGACTGCCCGGGGTGGAGGTTCCTGCTTGGAGTGTGGGGTGATCTGTGTCACCCCCTCTGCTATGGGGCAATCCAGGGGGGCTCTCCCTCCAATCCAGATTTCCAGCTTGCAGCCAGGAAGGTTGGGCTAGATCTTTAAATGCCCTTTCCAACCCAAACCATTCCACGCTTCCATGTTTGTGCCTGCTGTCAGCACTTCCTCTGGAGCAGCAGGGACTCGGCGAGGGCAGCGGCGCGGGGTCCCAGGGAATCAAAGCCCACATTGTGGCAATGAGCAGCAGATGCTTGGAAAGAATTTCCCAGCGTCAGGCCGGGGCTGCTGCAGGCACAGCACCCTGGAAAGGGCTTTGTGTGTCCCCTGCTGAATCCCTGCAGCTCCCAGGGCTGCCAGAGCCCCCGGGAAGCACCTGGAGCTGAGGGAATCTCCATAGGGACCGTCCCTGTGTGGTGGGCTGCTGGAATGTTCCCACTCAGCAGCAGGAGCTGGGATGTTTTCTATACAAATACCAAAATATAGGGTTTGGGCTTGGGTGGTTTTTTCCTCTCCCATGTCCGCGCTCTGCTGACGCCAGCTCGTGTGGTTTAATCCCTGGTGCTCTGGGATCAATCCAGGCTGCAGGAGGAGGAGGAAATGCAGGGACTGGTGTGGGGATGAGCAGCCCCAGAATGCCAGAGAGTGACAGGACAGGAGGGAACGGTTTCAAACTGGCAGAGGGCAGGGTTAGATGGGATATTGGGAAGGACTTTTTGGCTGTGAGGGAGGAGAGGCCCTGGCACAGGCTGCCCAGAGGAGCTGAGGCTGCCCCATCCTTGGAAGTTTTCCATGTTGGACAGGATTTGGAGCACCCTGGGATGGTGGAAGGTGTTCCTGCCCACGTGGGGGAGAGAATCCCAGGGATGGATTCTGCAGTAGCTCAGCAGTGGGTGCTGCCCGTGGCTGGAATTTCGAGCCGGCTCGGGAAGAAGCTCTGGTGCCCCCCTGGGAGTTGAGGAGCCTGTGGGTGGGAGCAGGACACGGAGGGTGCTGCAGGAGCCCTGGGATGCAGCTGCTTTGCCGGGAACGTGGCCCCTCCCCAGGGCAGCCCTCAGAAGCCACATCCCAGCCAGGCCAGGACATGCCAAATCCCTTCAGCCCCGCTCCGTGAGCACCGGGATCTTCTTGGGATCTTCCGTGAGCCCTGAAACCAGCCTGGCTCCCATCGGGATCAGCCACGGCCTCAGGACGTGGATACCACGGAGAGGGGCCAGGCACGGCCACGGTGCCGAGCTGTGCTGCAGGGATGCACTGCATGGGTGCTGTGGCGCTCCAGCTCAATGCATGGGTGCCACAACACATGGGTGCAATGTGTAGGTGCAATGCATGGATGCCATGAGGTGCCAACACAATTTATGGATGCCACGATGCAGTGCTGCAATGCACGGATGCACTGCATGGATGCCACTGTGCAGGGGTGCAATGCATGGATGCAATGCATGGATGCCATGAGGTTTCAGCACAATTTATGGATGCCATGAGGCAGTGCTACAATGCACCAGTGCACTGCATGGAAGCCATAGTGCTCCAGCTCAATGCATGGATGCCACAATGCATGGGTGCAGTGTGTAGGTGCAATGCATGGTTGCATGTCTGTGCTGCACGGATGCGATGCATGGATGCCATGATGTTCCAACTCAATGTGTGGATGCCACAATGCAGTGCTGCAATGCACCGATGCAATGCATCGGTGCTGTGATGTTCCAGCTCAATGCATGGATGCCCCAATGCATGGGTGCAATGTGTAGGCGCAATGCACGGCCAGTTTGCTGCATGGATGCCATGAGGTGCCAGCGCAATTTATGGATGCCACAATGCACTGATGCCATGTACAGGTGCCATGATGCACTGCTGCAATGCGCAGGTGCACTGCATGGATGCCATAGTGCTCCAACTCAATGCATGGATATCACAATGCATGGGTGCAGTGTCTAAGTGCAATGCATGGTTGCACGTCTGTGCTGCACAGTTGCAATGAATGGATGCCATGAGATGCCAACACAATTTATGGATGCCACACTGCAGTGCTGCAATGCACAGATGCAATGCATTGGTGCAGTGATGTTCCAGCTCAATGCATGGATGCCCCAATGCATGGATGCAGTGGAGGGCCGTGATGCACACAGATGCAACGAAGAGAATCTGTGATGTACCACCAGGATGCGGGTGGGCAGGTGCAATGTGTGGCCAGGATGCAGGCATGCAATGCATGGGTGCAATGCATGGCCACAATGCACCATCCCAAGGCACTAATGCAATGCATGGATGCAATGCATGGCCACAATGCACCATCCCAAGGCACAAATGCAATGCAGATTTGGAATCCAAAATCCAAGATGCATGGATGCAGTGGAGGGCCTTGATGCACACAGATTCAACGCATCTGACACACAGAGAATCTGTGATGTACCACCAGGATGCATGGGTGCAATGTGTAGGTGCCAAAATGCATGGCCAGGATGCAGGGATGCAATGCATGTTTGCAATCCAGAATCCACAAATCACGGGCACAGCCTCTGTGCTGCAGTCCCAGAGTGCCCTGGCCGTGGGAATGGGATTTCCCAACTTCTGCAAAACCCCAGGAAGCACCAACAAAAAGTCACCTCAGGGCACTTTTCCCCCTGTGCTGCTGCAGGAATTCCAGGCTTTGGGAAGCCAAAGGCACTTCCATTTAAACCAAAGCAAATATTTGGTGACAAGGGAGACACTCTGCTGTCTGCCAGTGTAAATCTGGGCTAGGAAAAGGCTGAACTAGGTCAGAGTGTAAAGTCCTTCCTCGTGGTGTCACGTGGGAATTCGTGTCCTCGGGGATGGTGGGGTGAAAAGTGCTTTGGGAATATTCACCCTGGGAAATGAGAATTTCCTGGGGTCAGTGTTAGGGTGGATTGTCAATTGAATGTCAATTCCAATCTGCAAATCCCTGCTGGTGCTTGGATTGTTTTATTTCACCCAGTGAAGAGTCAGAACTGGGAGGAAGAATGTTGGAAGGAATGTGGGGATCCTCTTAGGAAACCCCACTGCATTTCCTTGCCTTTCCATGGCTGGCAGAGAAACCTCCTGCTTCCAGCACCGCTCCTCGCTGCCCCAGCCAGGTTATTCCCAGAGGATAAACTTCTATTTATTTTAATTATGCTGGAAAAGCCTTTCCTGAGGTTTTCCTGAATCTGAGCCGGGAGAATCAAACTGCTGGCTCAGGTTTTTGGGGCTGGGCCAAAACCCATGGGGGTGGCTGTGGTGGGGTGAGGTGTGCTCAGGGTTTTTGGGGGTGTCTCGGTTTGGAAAGCCAGGTGCCTGCTGAGGAAGGCAGGAGCCTCCCCTGAAATGGAAAATGTGAACTCTCCCCACCCCTCCCAATTGCTATAAATTGTAAATTAAGGGGATCTTGGGCAAAAAAATATGGGAGCAGGAAATAACAGTTCTTTAATAGGGAAGAAAATAAAAGGGTAAAATAAACAATGCAGTAACTAAACCAACACTGACAGAGTCAGAACCCAGCCTGACACCCTGTGGGTCAGGGTGCTGGCAGCAGTGCCATTGGAATTGTGGCTCAGCCCTCCTGCAGGGTCAGGGCTGGTTCTGCTGGAGCAGGGATCCTGGACAAGGGTGCAGTCTCTGCCTCTGAAGATCCAGGGGAAGAGGGAAATCCTCTGGGCAATCCAGTGCAGAAGCCGTGCTGGTGTTCCAGAATCTCCAGATTCTATCCAGGCAGGAATGCTTGGCTCCTCCCTCTGGGCTCACATCTCCCAATGGGATGCTGCAGTTCTTATCAGCCATGCAGGGACATTCAGTGGCTGTTATCAGCAGGTGTCTGCCCAGCTGTGGAAGAGATAAGGAAAACTGCCCAATGAACAGAAGCCAGCTGTCACACAGGTGGTGATGGAACACATCTTGCCCTGCAGTCTGGATCAGGGGACACCCCAGCCATGCCCCCACACCGTGTGGGACGTGCTGGTGGGTGGGAGGGCTGGGGGATGCAGCTGGGGAGCTGAGGGTGCCCTGCCCAGGGCTCATCCCCCCCTTTCCCCCCCAGGGATGGCACCCACAGAGCCCGAGGCCGCCCCGGCCCGCCGGTGAGGTGCCCCCAGCAGCCCCCCCGAGCCCCCAGGCCAGAGCACCATGAACAAGCTGCCCTTCCACAACAACAGAGTCATGCAGGACCGGCGCAGCGTGTGCATCTTCCTCCCCAACGACGACTCCCTCAACATCATCATCAACGTAAGGAGCCTCCCCTCCCCAGCCTGACACCTCCCTCAGCCCCGGGGTTGTGTTTGCACGCCCTGGGTTTCCTTTGGAGCCTGCCTGGCCTTGCCCTGCTGGGGAGATGCACGTGGGTTATCCCCTGGGGGTTGCAGTGGTGTGTGGGGCTCTCCTGCGTCTCCTTGATGGATGTGGTGCTGGGTTTGGGGAGGGTGACCTGCTGCTTGGCATCCCACAGCATGCAACGAGCCCCATCACTCCACCAGTCCCTTCTGGGTGGCTCTGCAGCCTCCTGTAGCCCAGGGAATAAACAGGAGGGGCTTTGGCTCGGATTGGGGTGGAGCACTGAATGTGAAATTCCCCCACTTTTTGTTGTTGGTTGTTTTTTTTTTTTAATTCACCCCCACCCAAGGTTGCTCTTGAGTCAGGAAAATGTTGAAATTCCTTTCAGGACTTAAAGGGAGCTTATAAAAAAGGATGGAAAGAGGTGGATAATGATATCCACCTCTAATCTAAAACCATTCCCCTTATCTTTATAGGCGATAAGGGGAATGGTTTTAAACTTAAAGAGGAAAGATTTAGATTAGATAACAGGAATAAATCCTTGCCTAGGAGGGTGAGGAGGCCCTGGCACAGGTTTCCCAGAACAGCTGTGCTGCCCCTGGATCCCTGGAAGTGTCCAAAGCCAGGTTGGATGGGCTTGGAGCAACCTAGGATGGTGGAAGGTGTCCATGGGGTAGAATGAGACTGTGAATGTTCTGATTTCTGCCCCCAAAACATCTCCCCCGTGCTGGGTTCCTCTTCCACCCACTGCTCTGGAGCTGCCCCGTGGTCCTCTGAGCATCCCAGCCCTGGCAGAGCTCTGGTCCAGGCTTTGGGGCCACAGCTGAGCCCCACAGCCTGCCCTGTCACCCCCTCCCTGCTCGGGGTCCTGCTGAGGGGTTGGGTGGGCACAGATCCATCCAGGCCTCATTTAAGGGTTTTTTTTTTTAAACAGGTGAAGATTTTGTGCCAAGAGTTACTGGTGCAGGTGTGTGACCTCCTGAGGCTGAAGGATTGTCACCTCTTCGGGCTCAGCGTCATCCAGAGTAAGTCAGGGTGAAAAATTAACGCTTCTGGTGATGAGGAGCTCACGATTCTCCATCTCCCCTCACCAGTGGGTCACAGTGGGAGGCAGGGGACACGTGGGGATGCTGATGCCACCTCTGTCCCTCGCAGACAATGAGCATGTGTACATGGACCTGGCCCAGAAGCTCTACAAGTACTGCCCCAAGGAGTGGAAGAAGGAGGCCAGCAAGGTCAGCGGTGAGGTCTTGCATGGAGAGCTGAGGCCACCTCTGTCCCCATCACAGGTCACTCCCAGGACCCGGGAATGCTGCCAAGGGGTGGGGGGGGCACTTGCTCACTGTGGGGCTGGGGGTGGATGTGCAAAACCGCAGCCCTGGGGTTGTCACTCTGAGTGCCACCATGTGCCCCAGCTGGGCTGCGTCCTCCACGCTCCGTCCCTGGAGCTCTGGGGTTTTTTTCTGATTTTTCTTTTCCTCCCTTATCCTTCATCAGCATTTTTGAGGTCCCTCCTTCCAAATTCTAAAATCAATTTAGGTTTTTTTTCTCCCCAAAGCACCTTTTCATTCTTTCAGTGCTGAGGGGATGGTGTCCAGGCCCGAGTGCTGGTGGGTGATGGTCTGGGAGAGGGAGAGCAGCAGTGAGGTGTTGCAGAACTCCTGGGCTTGTCACACCCAGCCTTTTTGAATCCAAACCCCTTCATTTCCAGCATTTTATGTGGAAAAATGGGCGCCAAACTCAAAACTGAGGAACAAACCCACCATCAGTGCCGTGGGAAGGGCACGGGGTGGCTGTGACAGCCATGACCCCAGAGAGATGAGGAGAGGGGCTGGGCTGTGATGCTGGGATCCCCAGGGCATTCCTGAAAACCTCCTCCATTCCAGGGCATCGACCAGTTTGGCCCCCCCATGATCATCCACTTCCGAGTGCAGTACTACGTGGAGAACGGGCGGCTCATCAGGTACGGAGTGCCCCCTGCCCGGGCACCTCTGGGGTGGGCTGGGCACCTCCTGGGATGGCTGTGCCCATCCTGGGGTGGCTGTGCCCCTCCTGGGGTGGCTGGGCACCTCCTGGCATGGCTGGGCACCTCCTGTGGTGGGTGGGCAACTTCTGGGATGGCTGTGCCCCTCCTGGGGTGGCTGGGCACTTCCTGGCATGGCTGGGATCCTCATGGCATGGCTGTGCACCTCCTAGGGTGGCTGTGTCCTTCCTGGGATGGCTGGGCATCTCCTGGCATGGCTGTGCCCCTTCTGGGGTGTCCGTGTCCCTTCTGGGATGTCTGTGCCCCTCCTTGGGTGATTGTGCCCTTCCTGGCATGGCTGGGATCCTCCTGGCATGGCTGTGCCCCTCCTGGAGTGGCTGTGAACCTCATGGCATGGCTGGGCACCTCCTAGGGTGGCTGTGCCCTTCCTGGGATGGCTGGGCACCTCCTGGAATGGCTGTGCCCCTCCTGGGGTGGCTGGGGCACCTCCTAGGGTGGCTGTGTCCTTCCTGGGTTGCCTGGGCATCTCCTGGCATGGCTGGGATCCTCCTGGCATGGCTGTGCCCCTTCTGGGATGTCTGTGCCCCTCCTTGGGTGATTGTGCCCTTCCTGGGATGTCTCTGCCCCTCCTGGGGTGGCTGTGCCTCTCCTGGGGTGATTGTGCCCTTCCTGGCCCTTCTGGCTGTGCCCCTCCTGGAGCTGTGAACCTCATGCTCCTAGGGTGTGTGTCCCATCTCCTGGGGTGGGATCTGGTGTGGCCATCTCCTGGGATTTCTATCCCCCTCCTGGGGTGGCTCTGCCCCTTCTGGAGCGGCTGTGCCCATCTGGGGTGGCTGTGCCTCTCCTGGGGCGGCTGTGAACCTCCTGGCATGGCTGGGGCACCTCCTAGGGTGCCTGTGCCCCTCCAGGGGTGGTTGGGGCACCTCCTGGCATGGCTGGCATTCTCCTGGCATGGCTGTGCCCCTCCTGGCATGGCTGGGATCCTCCTGGGACGCCTGGGCACCCCGTGGGGCTGTTTATGGGTGGGTGCTGAGTGGTTTCTCGCAGGGCCAGGTGGGGACATTGCCCCCAGACAAAGCCTTTTGGGGGGTCTTATTTGGGATTATTTTGTTTGGGTTGCCCCCAGACAAAGGAAGGAATGATGAATCTGACTCCATGTTCTCAGAAGGATAGTTTATTATTTTATAATACTATTTTATATTAAAGAATGCTATACTAAAATATACTAAAGAATACAGAAATGATGCTTACACAATGCTAAAAAGATAATAATGAAAACTCGTGACTCTTTCCAGAGTCTTGACACAGCCTGGCCCTGATTGGCCAAAGAGTAAAAACAACTCACACCAAAAATCCAATGAAAAAATCACCGTTGGATAAACAATCTCCAAACACATTCCACATGAGCAAAACACAGGAGAAGCAAATCAGACAATTATTGTTTTCCTTTCCTCTGAGGCTTCTCAGCTTCCCAGGAGCAAAATCCTGGGCGGAGGGATTTTTCCAGAAAATGTGACTGCCACAGGGAATGATGTGTTTAAGGGTTTACCACAGCCTGATTTGAACTTACCCACGGCTGGGTGGGAGCTGCAGCTCCTGATTTGGGGCTAAAATGATGTCCTGAGGGCTTTGGGGACACAGTGGCACCTGCACAGACTTTTTGAGGGGCTCACTCCACCTGGCTGGTGAAGCAGCTGCGCTTTTGCAGAATTTTAACAAATTTTAACAAATTTTTACAAATAGGAAAGAGGGAACAAAGCTCTTTGGTGCCCCCTCCCTGAGGGCTTCCAGTGGGTGTCCCCTGGCTGCTGACACCTCCCTGTGTCCCCTGTGCTTTGCTGAGGCAAACAAACCCCACAACTCTGTGAAAGTTGCAAAGCTGGTGTGTTTATTACAGCTCTGGACACACTGGAAATCACTCTCCTTAAAAGACATGGGCACCTTTGGGAACTCCAGATCCTTTTTTATCTTCCTCTCAAACACATATGCGTGCAATTTCACAATAGGTTCATGGATATTCATTTTTACTGATTTTGTGTGACATTTGCTGCTAATTCATCTTTATCAGAAAGAATTCCTGGGTCAGGTTGACCTGCTTTCGTAGCAGACTTTTTGGTTTTTTGTCTGCCCCCCCTTATCTCTGTCCTTTGGCTGAAGCAGTTTCTCTGAGCATAGGTTTTTTACTAGAACAGGTAGTCAGACTAAACAGCTACGTTTTCAAACTACAGACCTAACTCAAAGATGCACATTTCACCTAAATCAAAATGGATTTCTGTGACCGTGTTCACAGGGGTCTTAGGGTGAGGGAAGAGACGAGGACCTGACTCCATGTTTCAGAAGGCTGATTTATTATTTTATGATATATATTATATTAAAACTATACTAAAATAATAGAAGAAAGGATTTTATCAGAAGGTTAGCTAAGAATAGAAGAGGAAAGAATGATAACAAAGGCTTGTGGCTCGGACTCTCTGTCTGAGCCAGCTGGGTTGTGATTGGCCATTAATTAGAAACATCTAACATGGGCTAATCAAAGATCTACTTGCTGCATTCCACAGCAGCAGGTAACCATTGTCTACATTTTGTTCTTGAGGCTTCTCAGCTTTTTAGGAGGAAAAATCCTAAGGAAAGGATTTTTCATGAAAGATGTCTGTGCCAGATTTCCACTCTGTGTCCTCTGTGTCCCCTGTCCCTCCGCAGTGACAGGACAGCTCGGTACTACTACTACTGGCACCTGAGGAAGCAGGTGCTGCACTCCCAGTGCGTGCTGAGGGAAGAGGCTTATTTCCTGCTCACTGCCTTCGCCCTGCAAGCCGACCTGGGGGACTTCAAGAGGAACAAGCACTACGGGAAATACTTCGAGCCCGAGGCCTATTTCCCTGCCTGGGTAAGGAATCCTGCTCTGCTCCCTGCTCTGGCTGCATCCTGGGTTAGCCCTGGTTGTAAATAACCTGGGACAGCGTGGCGCTTGTGAGGGCTCCCAGGACGAGGTGAGAGATGAGACTCCATGCTCTCAGAAGGCTGATTATTATATATTGTATTATATTACATTACATTACATTACATTACATTACATTACATTACATTACATTACATTACATTACATTATATCATATGATATCACATTACATCATATCATATCATATTACATTATATTATATTACATCATATCACATTATATCATATCATATGATATCTTATATCACATTATATCACATATATATTATATTATATTATATTATATTATATTATATTATATTATATTATATTATATTATATTACATTATATTATATTATCACATTATATTATGTCACATCACGTTATATTATATCATATCACGTTATTCATACTACATTACAGTATATTACATTACAGTATATATTATATTATAGTACATACTAAAACTATACTGAAGAAAGAGAAGGGATACATCAGAAGGCTAGAAAAGAATGATAATGAAAGCTCTGTGACTAACTCCTCAGAGTCTGACACAGCTGATGGTGATTGGTCATTAAATAAAAACAATTCACATGGAATCAATCAAAGATGCACCTGTTGGTAAATGATCTCCAAACCGTATATTTTCATATATTATTATTGTTTTTATTCTTTTCTGAGGCTTCTCAGCTTCCCAGGAGAAAAATATCCTGGCAAAGGGATTTTTCAGGGGGATTCTCTGTGGGCATTGCCCCTCCAGCATCAGGTGCAGCCCTTTGGAAGCTGCTGGCACAGAATCCCAGAATGGTTTGGGTTGGAAGGGTCTTAAAGCCCATCCAGTGCCACCCCTGCCATGGCAGGGACACCTTCCACTGTCCCAGGCTGCTCCAATGTCCAGCCTGGTCTTGGGCACTGCCAGGATCCAGGGGCAGCCACAGCTGCTCTGGCCATTCCAGCCCAGCCAGGAATTCCCAATTCCCAATCTCCCACCCATCCCTGCCCTCTGGCACTGGGAGCCATTCCCTGGCTCCTGTCCCTCCATCCCTTGTCCCCAGCCCCTCTCCAGCTCTCCTGGAGCCCCTTCAGGTGCTCAAAGTTCTCCCTGGAGCCTTTTCTTCTCCTTCCCAACCTCTTTTCTGAGATTTGTCCCAAAACCTTCCCATCTCTCCTTTTTCCACACATGTCACTGAGGAGTGGTGGCCCTGGGCCCGTGTCCCCAGCCACACAGGGAGCCCATGTGTGCCCCAGTGCAGGTGCCACCATGGAATGGCCACAAGGAGCATGGTTCCCAGCAGGAAATCCTGCTGGCAAGAAGGCGCTGGCTGCTGTAACGATTTTATTTTTGCTTGGAGCTCTCTAGAACAAAGCTCCAGTTTGCCCTTTTCCCTTGAAACCGCCACTCCCAGGGGCCAGCACGGGGCACCTGGACCAGCTTCTCTCCCCCTCCCAACAGGTGGTTGCCAAGAGGGGCAAGGATTACATCCTGAAGCACGTCCCCAACATGCACAAGGACCAGTTTGCCCTGACAGCCTCAGAGGCCCATCTCAAGTACATCAAGGAGGCCGTCAGGCTGGACGACGTGGCCGTGCACTACTACAGGTTGTACAAGGTGAGCCCTGGCCCTGTGGCTGCTGGGATCTGAATTTTGGGAATGGACCCTCCCTGTGAAATAAATGCTGGGATTTTTTCTCTCCTGGGAAGAAAGCAGTTGGTTTGCTGGGAGAGCATGGGGTGTTTTAATTGAATCTCAGAATGGTTTGGGTTGGGAGGGAGCTTAAAGCTCATCCAGTGCCACCCCTGCCATGGCAGGGACACCTCCCACTGTCCCAGGCTGCTCCAGCCGGGCCTTGGACACTTCCATGGATCCAGGGGCAGCCACAGCTCCTCAGGGCACCCTGTGCCAGGGCCTCCCCACCTTTAAGGGATAATTTCTTCCTCACATCTAATCTAAATCTCTTTTAGTTCAAAAGCATGCCCCCTTATCCTGTCCCTCTCTGCCTGTGTCCAAAGTCATGTTCCATTTTTAATTTGGCACAATAATCATAGAATGGTGGCTGGGGTGATTGTGGGAGGATCCCTGGGCTGAGGTGGGGTGGATTTCTCCACTTCATGCTGCAAGTTGTGTATTTCAAAGCATTTTTCCCCCCCACAGGACAAAAGGGAAGTGGAGGCCTCCCTGACTCTGGGGCTGACAACACGGGGCATCCAGATTTTCCAGGTAGGTGATGAAGGTGATGGCTCAGCCCAGCTCCGTGCCCCTGCCAGAATCCTCAGCCACGGCTCCCTCTCCTCTTTTTGCAGAACCTGGATGAGGAAAAGCAGCTGCTCTATGACTTCCCATGGACAAACGTGGGGAAACTGGTGTTTGTGGTGAGTGCCACCATCTCCACCTGGAGCACTGCCTCCAGCTCCAGGGTCCTCAGCACAGGGAGGATATGTGTGACCGTGTTCACAGGGGTCTGAGGATGAGGGAAGAGACGAGGATCTGACTCCATGTTTCAGAAGGCTTGATTTATTATTTTATGATATATATTACATTAAAACTATACTAAAAGAATAAAAGAAAGGATTTCATCAGAAGGCTGGCTAAGAATAGAATAGCAAAGAATGATAACAAAGGCTTGTGGCTCGGGTCTCTGTCTGAGCCAGCTGACTCTGATTGGCCATTAATTACAAACATCCAACATGGACCAATCCCAGATGCACCTGTTGCATTCCACAGCAGCAGATAACCATTGTTTACATTTTGTCCCTGAGGCCTCTCAGCTTCTCAGGAGGAAAAATCCTAAGGAAAGGATTTTTCATAAAAGATGTCTGCGACACTGCAGCAGCGGCTGGGTGAGAACTGGAGCCTTCTCCTCTCTGGGGCTGACGCCTCCCTTGTCCCACGCAGGGCAAGAAGTTCGAGATCCTGCCGGACGGGCTGCCCTCGGCGCGCAAGCTCATCTACTACACGGGCTGCCCGCTGCGCTCGCGCCACCTCCTGCAGCTGCTCAGCAGCAGCCACCGGCTCTACATGAACCTGCAGCCCGTGCTGCGCCAGGTGCGCCGGCTGGAGGAGAACGAGGGTACGTGCTCCAGGCCCCAGGGACACCAGGGCAGGCTCCCAGGGGGAGTTTGCACCCGTGAGAGCTCCTGGTTCCTCTGCGTAGGGATGGGCGCGAGCCCTGCTGCCGTCGCCGGTGTCGTGGTTCTGCCTCAGCACGGCTTTGCCTGTGTCCCTCATCCCTGTGAAAGCATAAGGTGCTCTTCTTTCCTCTTCTCATCTTCTCTTCCTCTTCCTCATCTTTCTCTTTCCCTTCTTCCTTCTTTTCTCATTTGTTCTTGTCCTGCTCTTCTTCATCCTCCTCGTCTGCCTCAACTTCTTTCTCATCTTTTTTGTGTGTTCCTTTCTCCATGTCCCTCATCCTTGTGAAAGCATAAGCTCTTTTTCCTCTTCTTTCCTCTCCTCATCTTCTCTTCCTCTTCCTCATCTTCCTCTTTCCCCTTTTCCTCCTTTTATTTGTTCTTCTTGTCATACTCTTCTTCATCATCCTCTTCTGCCTCAACTTCTTCCTCTTTCTCATCCTTTTCATCTTTTTCTTCCTTGTCCTCTTCATCTTCTTCCTTGTTCTCATCTTTATCCTTCTCTCCTTGTGTTTTCCTCCTCCTCACCATCCTCCTCATCTTTTTTTCCATGTCCTCCTCATCTTCTTCATCCTTCTCATCTTCATCCCACTCTGCTCTTGTTTTCTTCCTCCTCTTCCTTCTCTTCCTGTTTCTCTCCCTCCTCCTCTTCCTCTTCTTTTTCTTTCTCTCCTCCTCCTCCTCTTGCTCGTTTCTCATCTTTCCCCTTCTCATCTTCCTTTCTCTTCCTTATTCTCCTCTTCCCTCTCTTTTTCTTCCTCCTCATGTTCTTCCACCTTGTTTCATCCTCTTCCTCCTCCTCATGTTCTTCATCCTTGTTTCATCCTCTTCCTTCTCATCCTCATTTTGTTCCTTCTCATCCTCATCTTTTTCCTTCTCATCCTCATCTTTTTCCTTCTCATCCTCATCTTGTTCCTTCTCATCCTCATCTTTTTCCAGCTTATCCACATCTTCTACCTCCTCATTTATTTTCTTCTTTTCCTGCTCCTCCTTATTTTCTGTCTTCTTCTTTCTCTTCTTCCTCCATATCTCTTCCTCCTTCCCTTCTCCCTGCTCCTCCTCTGTTGGAGGAGCAGCCCAGCACAGGAACTTTGCAGCTCCTGCCCCACCTTCCCTAATGCCACTGGGACAGAGCCATCTCCAGCTGTGCCAGGGCTCGGGTGACAACTCCTCTGTGTGCCAGGACATCCGTGCCCCTCCAGGGGTCCAGTTTGCCCTGGGGGTCATGGGAATCAATCTGATTCCATTCCCCCTGTGGTGATGACTCCACAAAGGGGCAGTCAATGCCACTCACTCGAGGTCGCCAAATGTGGGATTTTTCTTCACTTGGGGCAACCAAAAGTGGGAATGCTCCTCACCCAGAGTTCACCAAATGTGGTGGTGTTCGCAGGGGTCCCAGGACGATGGAAGAGATGAGAATTTTAACTCCATGTTTCAGAAGGCTGATTTATTATATTATGACATATATTATATTAAAAGAAAATTATATATTAAAACTATACTAAAAGATAAGAGAAAGGATTTCATCAGAAGGCTAGCAAGGAAAGAAGAGGAATGGAAAATGATAATAAAATCTTGTGACTGACCACAGAGTCCGAGACAGCCAGACTGTGATTGGCCATTAATCAAAAACAGCCAACATGAGTCCAATCAAAGACGCACCTGTTGCATTCCACAGCAGCAGATAATTATTATTTTCCTTTTCCTCTGAGGCTTCTCAGGAGAAAAACCTTAACGAAAGGATTTTTCATAGAACGTGTCTGTGCATATTTTATTCCCTGCAGAGAAGAAGCAGTACCGGGAGTCCTACATCAGCGACACGCTGGACCTGGACATGGAGCAGCTGGAGAAGCGTTCCCGCGCCAGCGGCAGCAGCGCCGGCAGCGCCCGGCACAAGCGGCTGTCCCGGCACTCCACGGCCTCCCACAGCAGCTCCCACACCTCCGGCATCGAGGCCGACCCCAAGGCCAGGGAAATGGGGCCCGAGGATGCCTTCTCTGGTGGTGCCCACCGCAAGCTGAAGACGTGCAGCTCCATGACCAGCCACGGCAGCTCCCACACCTCGGGCGTGGAGAGCGGCGGGAAGGAGCGGCTGGAGGAGGATTCCCAGGATGATGGTGAGCGTCGCCTTGGGTTGTTACTGTAAATCAAAGCGACTCTAGCAAAGGGGAGAGAGAATGGTGCATCTGACTTGTCTTGGTTTGGAAAGACAGGAGTCTGCTAAGGAAGACAGGAGCCTCCCTAAATGGAGAATGTGAACCCTCCCCACCCCTCCAAATTGCTATAAATTTTAAATTAAGGGGCTCTCAGGCAAAAATATGGGAGCAGGAAATAACAGTTCTTTATTAGGGAAAGGAAAAAACAAGGATAAAATAAACAATGCAGTAACTAGACCAACACTGCCAGAGTCAGAACCCAGCCTGACACCCTGTGGGTCAGGGTGCTGGCAGCAGTCCCTTTGGAATTGTGGCTCAGCCCTCCTGCAGTGTCAGGGGTGGCTCTGCTGGAGCAGGGATCCTGTAGAGAAGGATGTATTCTTCCTCTGAAGATCCAGGGGAAGGAGAGGCAGCTGCTGTTCCTCTGGGGAATCCCATGGAGAAGCCGTGCTGGTGTCTCAAAAACCTCTGGATTATATCTGGGTAGCAATGCTTGGCTCCTCCCTCTGGGCGGAGCACCTCCCAATGGGATGCTGTAGTTCTTATCAGTCATGCAGGGACATCCAATAGCTGTTATCAGCAATGTCCCCTCCCGAGGGAGGAGTGAATGTGGTCACTCAAAGGCAAACTGCCCACTTGACAAAGGTAATCTGTCATACAGATGGTGATTGGAAACATCTTGGATTCCAATCTTCAACAGACTCCATCATCAGAAGGCTAATAAATTACTTTATTATTACTATGCTCTTTATTATTACTATTTATTACTATTATTACTATGTATTACTATATTTTTTATTAATTACTATTACTACTTCACATCAAATCACTACTTTGGATTTGAAGCAGCTGCCTGGTACTGACACTTCGTAGATGTCATATGATTATTCCTCTGCATTTCTATCTACTGATGAGGATCTTACTCTTCTAGTTTATTAATTACAATCCTTAGAATCTGGTTTAAATCCAGAGAAGAGTAATAAACATAATCTTATTCATATTAGCCCTATCACTGACCCTAAGCATTGTATCTAAACTGAATCTGCCATGCACTCACACCTGCTCACACTGCACTCATCCCTGATTCTCTCATGATTGTCCCGTGACAGTCCAGCACACACACACTTCTTGGCCCTGACAGGCCAAGGGAACAAAACATCCTCACTTTGGGTAAACCATCTCCATATTGCATTCTACTTTAGCAGAGCACAGGCACAGCAAGCCAGATAAGAGTTGTGTTCTCCTTCTTCTCTGCTTGTCTCACAGCTTCTCTCTGTTCAGAGGGCATGGGAATACCACAGGTTGTCCAGATGCTGGGGTTGGTTGGAGGGTGTGTGGTGGTGTTTGCAGGGGTCCCAGGTCCTGATTATTGTAGATTGTCAGACACTAAAGATTTTAATTTTTTTAAGATTTCTTTAGGAGGGGTAACAGCTCCTGACAGTTGTTATTTTAACAGCATCTCGCACAATTTATTCTTGCAAATGGCAGTTTTGCTTTCTGCTAGATGTTGTTACTGAGGTAAGAGATGAGAGTCCTGACTCCATGTTTCAGAAGGCTGATTTATTGTTTTATGATATATATTTTATGAAAAGAAAATTATATCCTAAAACTATACTAAAAGAATAGAAGAATACAATGATATCCTAAAACTATACTAAAAGAATAGAAGAAACTATGCTAAAAGAACCCTGTGAAACTCCATGTTTCAGAAGCCTGATTTATTATTTTATGGTATATATTATATGAAAAGAAAATGATATATTAAAACTATACTAAAAGAATAGAGAAAGGATTTCATCAGAAGGAATGAAAAGAATGATAACAAAATCTTGTGACTGCTCACAGGCTCAACACAGGTGGCTGCCATTGGTCATCAAGTAAAAACAATTTCACATGCTGGGTAAACAATTCTCCAAATCACATTCCAAAGCAGCAAAACATGGGGAAGCTGAAGCTTCCCAGCTTCTCAGGAGAAAAGCTGCTAATGAAAGGATTTTCCATAAAATATGTCTGTGACACAGGGTGCTCCGAAGGGGCGCGGCTGACTTGTCCTGTCTGCTGGTGCCCTGCAGAGATTGAGATGCTGGTGGACGACCCCCGGGAGCTGGAGCAGGCTGGGGAGATGGAGGTGAGCCCCGACATGTGTGTCTACATCACCGAGGACATGCTGCTGTCCCGCAAGTTCAACGGGCACTCGGGTAAGGAGCTGGCCGCTTCTCTTCCCAATCCCCCAGTGCCAGTCACGCCTTTGGGAGCTGGGATGGGGTGGTCTTCAAGGTCTAAAGAGGTCTTTAAGGTCCCTCCCAAGTCTGGTCATTCTGTGTGTCCTGGTTTAGGGCAATTTTGGGAGAAAAATTCCAAAAGGGGGCCCCTCCAGAAGGCAAACCCACACGGCCTCTCCTGCCCCAGCAGGTTTGGGAAGGATTCCTCGGAGAGAAGTGGAAAGAACCTGTTCATTTAACAGGCACAGACACCCCCAGCACACAGAACCTGTTCATTTAACAGGCACAGCACCCCCCCAGCACACAGAACCTGTTCATTTAACAGGCACCCCCAGCACACAGAACCTGTTCATTTAACAACAGGGACAGCACACCCTGTTCACACAGAACCTGTTCATTTAACAGGCACGGCACCCCCCCAGCACACAGAACCTGTTCATTTAACCCGTTCAGGCACAGCACCCCCAGCACACAGAACCCCTTTCATTTAACAGGCACAGCACCCCCAGCACACAGAGAACCTGTTCATTTAACAGGCACCCCAGCACACAGAACCTGTTCATTTAACAGGGACAGCCCCCTGTTCAGCACACAGAACCTGTTCATTTAACAGGCACAGCACCCCATTTAACAGGCACAGCACACACAGAACCTGTTCATTTAACAGGCACAGCACCCCTGTTCAGCACACAGAACCTGTTCATTTAACAGGGACAGCCCCCCATTTAACGGGCACACAGAACCTGTTCATTTAACAGGCACCCCAGCACCCCATTTAACAGCACACAGAACCTGTTCATTTAACAGACCCGGCACCCCACAGAACCTGTTCATTTAACAGGCACCCCAGCACACAGAACCTGTTCATTTAACAGGCACAGCATCCCCATTTAACAGGCACACAGAACCCTGTTCATTTAACAGGCACCCCAGCACCCTGTTCATTTAACAGGCACACACACAGAACCTGTTCATTTAACAGGCACACAGAACCTGTTCATTTAACAGGCACCCCCAGCACACAGAACCTGTTCATTTAACAGGCCCCAGCACCCCTGTTCAGCACACAGAATGAACAGTACCAGGTGACCCCACCACAGAATCTGTCACCGCTGTCACCGCTCTGACAAAGGTGACAAATTCAGAAAGTCTCTCTGGGGGTGCTCGCTCTGTTCTCAGTCCCTCCTGTGCTGGGGCAGCTGCTGCAGCCACAAGGTGCAAACTCTCGCTGTGCCCAGGTCCCAGTCCGGAGCAGGTTCAAGAAGGTCCTAAAAAGGGAAAGGAAAAACAGCGCAGGGAAAAAATTGGACTGCTCAGCTAAACTAACTAGTGAGCAGAAGCAAAGCAGAAGCAAGAGCAAAGCAAAAAGCAAAAAGCAGCACCATGTACTGCCCTGTCTGTGTGTCCCACCAGCCGTGGGGGAGCAGCTGATATCAAAACCAAAACAAAACTTTCACTCTTCAGAGCCAGTCTTGAAGGCACAGAACATGATATCCAGCATAAACAGAACACATGAATGGGGATGCAAGCATCACAACATCATCCTAGGACACCATGGTTCTTTGGTGTTTGGCAGGGCAGAGTTAGCCCCAGGTGTCCGTTTGGGATGCTGGGAAAAACTGTTCATTCAATGGGTAGAAGGAGAGATGGAGTAAAGGAAAGAGGAACCTCTCTCAAGTTGTGCCAGGGGAGGTTTTGGATTGGATATTAGGGAAAAATTTCCTCACAGAAAGGTTTGTCCAGCCCTGGCACAGCTGCCCAGGGCAGTGGTGGAGTTTCCATGCCTGGAGGGATTTAAAAGCCACGTGGATGTGGCACCTGGGGACAGTGGTGGCCTTGGCCGTGCTGGGGAACTGTTGGACTCCATGATCTTCTCTGGAGCTGTGCCTGCACCCCGAAAGTCACTTGCAGCTCTGAGCTGGGAGCTACTGGGAGGTCTTTGGGGATGCCAGCCTCCCTGGGGACAGCTTTGGATGCCAATTTGGGACAAATTTGGGATGCTTTGTAGGCAGCGCTGTTTGCGAGTGGAGCTGTTGGGCTGAAGGTACCGCATTGCACTGAGGAAGCCTTTGCCCCATGGACAGCAGGAGTGGATGCCAAGAGAGCTGAGCCACCCCACAATAACCTTTGCACCCTCCTTTGTGCAGGACTCATCGTGAAGGAAATCAGCTCCTCCACCTCCAGCTCCTCAGAGACGGTGGTGAAGCTGCGGGGGCAGAGCACCGACTCCTTACCCCAGGTACGTGGGGCTGGGACTTTGGGATTCCCAACATTCCTGGAGAAAAGGAGGCTCAGGGGTGACCTTACTGCTCTCCACACCTTCCTGAAGGGAGGTTGCAGACAGGGTCAGTCTCTGATAGAACCAGGGGACACAGCCTCCAGCTACGGCAGGGAAGGTGTAGGTTTGGTATTAGGAAGAAATTTTTCACTGAAAAAATAATAAAGCACTGGAATGCTCTTCCCAGGGAGGTGGTGGAATCACTGTCTTGGTATGGAAAGCCAGGAGTCTGCCAAGGAAGGCAGGAGCTTCCCCTGAAATGGAGAATCTGAACCCTCCCCACCCCTCCCAATTGCTATAAATTTTAAATTAAGGGGCTCTCAGGCAAAAATATGGGAGCAGGAAATAACAGTTCGTTAATAGGGAAAGGAAAAACAAATAAAGGATAAAATAAACAATGCAGTGCACTAGAACAGCACTGCCAAAGTCAGAACCCAACCTGACACCCTGTGGGTCAGGGTGTTGGTGGCAGTCCCATTGGAATTGTGGCTGCAGCCTCCTGCAGTGTCAGGGCTGGTTCTGTTGGAGCAAGGGGGTCCTGTAGAGAAGGATGAATTCTTCCTCTGAAGATCCAGGGGAAGGAGAGACAGCTGCTGTTCCTCTGGGGAATGCAGTGCAGAAGCCGTGCTGGTGTTCCAGAATCTCCAGATTCTATCCAGGCAGGAATGCTTGGCTCCTCCCCCTGGGCAGAGCACCTCCCAATGGGATGCTGCAGTTCTTATCAGCCATGCAGGGACATTCAATGGCTGTTATCAGCAGGTGTTCCCTCCCGAGGGAGGAGTGATTGTGAGCACTCAAAGAGAGAGATAAAGCAAACTGCCCACTTGACAAAGGTAATCTGCCATGCAGATGGCAATTGAAAACATCTTGCATTGCAATCTTCAACAATCACCATCTCTGGATGTGTTTAAAAAAAGACTGGACATGGCACTGGGTGCTATGGTCTGGTTGAGGTGTGAGGGCACAGGTTGGACTCCATGATCTCAGAGGTCTCTTCCAACCTCATCATTCTGTGATTGTGTGAATTCTGTGAATTCTTTGATTCTGTGAATTCTGTGAACCCCGTGGGGCCCTGGCACATCCTGAGCCTCCTCTTGGCTTTCCCCAGACAACGTGCAGGAAACCCAAGACGTCCACAGACAGGCACAGCCTGAGCCTGGATGACATCAGGCTCTACCAGAAGGACTTCCTGCAGCTGGCCAACCTGTGCCAGGACACGGCGCAGAGCTTCACCTTCGGCTGCGCCCACGGCCTGGACCACGAGGGGCTCTACTGCAACGGCTGCCTGGCCCAGCAGTGCATCAACATCCAGGACACCTTCCCTGTGAAGAGAACCAGCAAATATTTCTCCTTGGATCTGACCCACGACGAGGTGCCCGAGTTCGTGGTGTGAGCGTGGGGAGGCTCCGGCGCCGCCCTGCCCTGCTCCCTGCAGACCATGCTGGAGGCCTTGGCCCTGCTGGAGAAGGGGCAGGATGGGGATCCCCCGGGCACAGAGTGGGTTCCAGAGCAGCTTGTGCCAAACAGGAGCTGTCTCACTCCGGCTGGCAGGGGCACAGCTCAGCTGGAGCTGGCCGGAGCCCACCCGTGCTTTGCCGTGGCCTCTCTCCCCCCCTCCTTGCCCCAGGTGACTCTGGGGTGGACGGAAAGTGCCAGACTGTCGTGTTCAAGCCAAGCCAAAGAAATGTAAATAACCCTCAAGGCCAGTATGGGGAGGGAGAATCAAGCAATAACCAGCCAGGGATCTCCGGGCATGGTGATGTTCCATGGAGGAAGGCATGGCCAGCAGCTCCTGGGGCAGAGCGTGAGCCCAGTGTTTCCAAAAAAACACGTGCTGGAGGTCAGGCCACAGCAGTCCCAGCCAGGTGGATGATGGCTGGAAGCTCTCAGAGCCATTTGCAACTTGTTTTTATATTTTTCTCTTTTTTTTTTTCTTTTTTTTTGAGAGCAAAACCCCAAAACCAAAACAAAAAACCAACAAAAAAGAACCCACCCTCCAAAAAACCGAAAGGAAAGCAAAGCAGGATGGAAAAAAAATAAATCCCCTATAAGGATAATGCAATAATGCATTCCAAACATTGAATATCTAGAGAGTACATATATAAATATATCAAGGTATGTATGTTTATATATGTCTGGATCTTATAGACCCATTTGCATTTTACTCCTGCTCTGAAACACCTTTTATACAAAAGATCTGCCTCTCTTCTTTCATGAACTCTAGCAACAATCCTATTTTTTTTTCCCTAAGCACCAAGGTGAGAAAACAGACTTTCCTCTCGAGGAGAAAGTGCATCCTTGCCTTGTCCGTGTGGCTCTTCCCACTGCATCTCCCTTCCCTTTTCCCAAGGCTTTTCATGCATCCTTAGGTGTCTTACAGCTGGAATAATTCTGCCAGAGGATGATGGTGACGTGCTAGGAAAATCCAGGGGTGGTTTGTGAGTGTGTCCCAGGGAAGGCAGACAGCCCAGGTGGAATATTTGCTGATTGCAGAGTTAATTATCACAGCACAATGCCTTTGTAGTGGATATTTTTAATTAGAGTTTAGCCATTGACAGCCAAAGTTTTGCCATATTTTGATACACCACCTTTTTTTTTTTTTTAAACTGGAAGCTTTTCTTAAAAAAAGAACCAAAAAAAATATTGTAATTATTTTATAAACAAGCACAATCTTATTTTTATAAGAAATGTTGGGGGAGGGAGCTGAGAAATGGGAGCTGGTACCAAAAGAAATGGAGAATAGCTATAGGCACAATGCAAAAAAGAAAAAAAAACAAATCTCTTGGGATGTTGGGATATGGGAGAGCTGCTGTGGGGCTGTGGCACTGTGCCCCCACCCCAGAGCTTGATCTGGCCCTGCCTGAGGGGTTTTATGGGCAAATAATGTCAATATCCCATGTTGGCAGGGCAGGATGGGGGTCCCTGAAGCATCCTTGTCTCCCTAAATCCACACAGGGCAGCTGGGGGGATGCTTTGGTTTGGGGGACACCCCACCAAATACCCCACAAACCTCACTTTGGGTGCTGGGGTAGCATCTGTGGGTCACAGCTGGGTTGGCAGTGTGAGTTTCCATGCTGGCACAGGCAGGAAAATTCCCCAAATTCCTCCCCAGCCTCTTTCCCCCCACCCCTGCCACCCTCTGGGTGCTCTCCTTGGGACCCTCACCCTGCAGAAACACAGAGCTGGAGGGGAGAAAAGGGATAAAAAGTGTAAAGAAATGTGTAAAACTGCTGAGGAATGGGGAGGGGGCAGCCCCATCCCATTGTCCTGCACCCAGAGCTGGGGTGGAGCAGTGGGGTGGGCATGGAGCTTGTCCCTATAACAGCAGGGGGACACAGAGGTGCCACTGGAGCAGGGGGACACACACAGAGGTGCCACTGGAGCAGGGGGACACACAGAGGTGCCATTGGAGCAGGGGGACACACAGAGGTGCCATTGGAGCAGGGGGACACACACACAGGTGCCACTGGAGCAGGGGGACACACAGAGGTGCCATTTATTCCCAGTTTTCCCCCAGGTGGCCGTGCCCTGCTGCCCCTTGGGGCTGTTCCCCCCTGCAATAAGGATCTGTCCTGTCTGCACAAAATAATCCTTTCTGTGAAAGGATCTCCCCATCGGGGCTGATGGGAGAGCCCAGTGACTGTGTTGCAAAAGGAGCAGGAAAAAAAAAAAATTAAAAAAAAAAAAAAGAAAAAAAAAAACTCCAGGAAAACCAAGCGAAAATCCCCGGAAATTCTTTTGTACCAATGAAGTTTGTTGTGTGCCTTTTGCAGAACGGCTGGAGGTGACAATAAAGTGACAGTTGTTTGCATCACTTTGACTCTTGGAGATGGAAAATGCTCCCAGGCTTAAGGGGGAGATGGAGCAGGGCTGGATTTCAGGGTGATTTTGCATTTTTTGGGTTCTCTGCTCGGTGATCCCAGCTCGGGTTAAGGCAACTCCTGCCTCATGCAGGGCAGTGGATGGGCTGAGCCTTTCAGTCCTGATTTTTGGTGGGGTTTGGTGGTTTTTGGTGGGTTTTGTAGAAGTTTCAGCCATTTCCAGCATTCTGAAGTTGGGAAGAGGTGCAGGGGGAGCTCCTGAAACGAATGGGAGTATGGAGTGTCCATAGTAAGGATCCTGGTGGGGTGCTCAGAGGGGTCCCCAACCTTCAGGAGCTGTGGGGTTGGTGTTTTTTGATGGGTTTTGGTGGGTTTTGGTGGTTTTTGGTGGGTTTTGTAGAAGTTTCAGCCACTTCCAACATTCTGAAGTTGGGAAGAGGTGCAGGGGGAGCTCCTGAAATGAGTGGGAGTGTGGAGTGTCCATAGTAAGGATCCTGGTGGGATGCTCAAAGAGGTCCCCAACCTTCAGGAGCTGTGGGGTTGGTGGTTTTTGATTATTTTTGGTGGGTTTTGGTGGGTTTTGGTGATTTTTGTAGAAGTTCCAGCCAGTTCCAACGCTCTGGAGTTGGGGAGAGGTGCAGGGGGAGCTCCTGAAAGGAGTGGGAGTGTGGAGTGTCCATAGTAAGGATCCTGGTGGGGTGCTCAGGGGGGTCCCCAACCTTCAGGAGCTGTGGGGTTGGTGGTTTGGGGTGGTTCTTGTGGATTCTCCAGTGTCTGATGGAAGGTTTGTGCTGCCTTTCCCCTCCACAGCAGCCAGGACCACCCTCCCATCTCCCACTGGTGCTAATTGAACTCAGAACATCATTGGCCACTTCTTTTCCGTGTGATTTTGGGCCAGGTTTGCTGATCCTGGCACCTCCTTCCTAAAGCCAAGGGAAACTGTGGAAGGTGGCACCACCCACAACCTTTCCATGTTCCCCATGGAAATGTTCCCCATTTCAGTTTCTGGAGCATCTCGTGATCCTCAGTGGATTTATCCTCTCATAATTAGAGGGAGAGGGTGTGGAGTGCCAGGGCATAGGGAATGGATTCCCACTGCCAGAGGGCAGGGATGGATGGGATTTTGGGAATTGGGAATTCCTGTTTGTGAGGATGGGGAGGGGCTGGGATGGAATTCCCAGAGCAGCTGTGGCTGCCCCTGGATCCCTGGCAATGTCCAAGGTGAGGTTGGAGCAACCTGGGACAGGGGAAGGTGTCCCTGCTCATGGCAGGGGTGGAATGGGATGGGATTTAAGATCCCTTCCAACCCAAACCATCCTGGGATTCCATGAAGAAGACGAAGAAGAGGAAGAAGACAAAGAAGACGACGATGAAGAAGACGATGAAGACGAAGAAGATGAAGAAGAAGACAAAGAAGACGACAAAGAAGAACAAGACGATGAAGACGATGAAGAAGACCCCAGGAAATGTTCCCCAGAAGAAGATCTCGTGATCCTCGTGGAAGAAGAAGAAGATGATGATGATGATAATGATGATGATGAAGAAAATGATGAAGAAGAAGATTAAGAAGAAGATGATGAAGAAGAAGATTAAGAAGAAGAAGATTAAGAAGAAGATGATAAAGAAGAAAATGCTGAAGAAGAAAATGCTGAAGAAGAAAATGCTGAAGAAGAAGATGATGATGATGATGAAGAAAATGATGAAGAAGAAGATTAAAAAGAAGATGATGAAGAAGATTAAGAAGAAGAAGATGATGAAGAAGAAAATGCTGAAGAAGAAAATGCTGAAGAAGAAAATGCTGAAGAAGAAGAAGAAGATGATGATGATGAAGAAGAAGACTAAGAAGAAGATGATGATGATGAAGAAGAAGAAGATTAAGAAGAAGATGATGAAGAAAATTTTGAAGAAGATTAAGAAGAGGATGAAGAAGATGAAGAAGAAGAAGATGATGATGATGAAGAACAAAATGATGAAGAAGAAGAAGAAGAAGACGAGAAAGATGAAGAAGACAAAGAAGAAGATGTAGAAGATGAAGACGAAGACAAAGACAAAGAGGAAGACGAAGAGGAAGAAGAAGAAGAAGAAGAAGAAGAAGAAGAAGAAGAAGAAGAAGAAGAAGAAGAAGATGGTGAAGAAGAAGAAGAAGAAGAAGAAGAAGAAGAAGAAGAAGAAGAAGAAGAAGAAGAAGAAGAAGAAGAAGAAGAAGAAGAAGAAGAAGAAGAAGAAGAAGAAGAAGAAGAAGAAGAAGAAGAAGAAGAAGAAGAAGAAGAAGATGCTGTGCCCCCACTGCCCCTCCCCATCCCCACTGCCAGGAGCACCCCTGCGTGCCTTTTCCACAGGCTCCAGGGATAATTGTATGTTCCCAGCAAATTCCCTTTGTCCTCTATAAATATCCCGCTGACCATCGCCAGGTCCGGCGCCCTAATTGCTGATTTCTGCTAAAACCCGACATTTTTGGGGCAGGAGGGAGGAGCCCGAGGGAATGAGCCACTCCTGGGAGGGGACTGCATTGTCTGCTGCTAAGTATAGCCTGCAGATTCCGTGCCTGCCCTATAAAACCCCGGAATTTTCCTCAAACCAGATGGGGAAGGGTCTGGAGGGGGTGAGGAGGGGAGGGAGCTCTGCCCTGCCCCTGGGCTGTGCTCAGAAAAGGCCAAATGGGAATGGATTTAACAAATCCCCCTTCTCTTTGATGCCCTGGCCTCCATTCCTGCTTCATCTCAGCACGGGGGAGGTTCCCGGGGGAGGGAAAGGTCCTCGAGGTCCCATCCCTGCCCTTTTCCCCGGGATGCTCCCTGCTGCTCCTGCTGCTCCCTGCTGCCATTCCATGCATTTAAACCCTGACAAAAAACAAAAAAAAAAAAAATCCTGCCCTGGAGCCATCTCTCCTCCAGTGGCTGCGCTTCCAAATTCTGCAGCTCCCATCACAGTCCCGGGCTGGATGGAGAAGTCAGGATTTGGGATTTGTAGGGCGACCACGGGCAAAACAGCAATTTTAGGGAGCAAAATGCACAATATTGGGGCTGTTTTGGGATGTTTTGGGCAGTTTTGGGATGTTTTGGGCAGTTTTCAGCGGGATGTTTTGGGATGTTTTGGGCAGTTTTCAGCTGTTTTGGGCAGGTTGGGGCTGGTTTCGGCTGGTTTGGGCTCTTTTGGGCTGTTGTGGGATTTTTTTGGGGCTATTTTGGGGCTGTTTTGGGCAGTTGCCAGCTGGTTTGGGATGTTTGGGAGCCATTTTGGGGCTGATTTGGGCTGGTTTTGGCAGGTTTTGGGATGTTTTGGGGCTGTTTTAGGGCTGTTTTGGGATGTTTTGTTTTGAGATGTTTTGGGATGTTTTGGGGCTGTTTTGGGGCTAATTTGAGCTGGTTTTGGCAGGTTTGGGATGTTTTGGAGCTGTTTTGGGCTGTTTTGGGGCTCTTTTGGGCTGGTTTGGGATGTTTTGAGATGTTTTAGGATGTTTTGGGGCTTTTGGGGGCTATTTTTGGATGTTTTGAGATGTTTTGGGGCTGTTTTCAGCTGGTTTGGGATGTTTTTGGGCTGTTCTGGGATGTTTTTGGGCTGTTTTGCGCTGTTTTGGGCTGTTTTGGGCTGTTTTGGGCTGTTCTGGGATGTTTTGGGGGTTGTGCCCCTCCCCAGTTCTGCTGTGCCCCCTTGCCCGGGGCACGCAGGAACTTCCTTTCACAAAACCATGGCGTTCCAGCGGAATCCTTAATTAACTCATTAATTTCCCCCCTCCCCTTTCCTTTCTGCTGCAGTTCACAGGGCTGGCTGTGCCCCAGTGGGTGCCTGGCACTGCGCCCTCATTTCACCAACGCCCCCAAAACCAGGCAGGGCTGGGTGTGCCCCCAGCCCCACCCCAGGGAGGCACCAGTGACCGACTGGTGACAATCCCCAAAAATCCCCCCCCCTTGTCCTTTTAGGGGCTTTTTTGGGGGATTTCTGGCACCCAGAAATCATCACTGCAGGCAGGGCTTGCAATGAACGCAGCCCCACGGGAACCCTGGGCTGGGCTGGGGGGGCTCTGCCAGCTCCAGGGGGTGCCAGGGACGGCTCTGGGTGGGATTTTGGGATGTCCCAGGTGTGTGCCAGGGCTGAGTGGCATTTTGGGATGTCCCAGGTGGGTGCCAGGGTTACAGAGACAGCTCTGGGTGGGTTTTTGGGATGTCCCAGGTGGGTGCCAAGGCTGCAGGGATGGCTCTGGGTGGGTTTTGGGATGTGGGGGGGATGTCCCAGGGCTGTAGGGTGGGTTTTTGGGATGTCCCAGGCTCTGGGTTGGTTTTTGGGATGTCAGGGTCATGTCCCAGGGATGGCTCTGGGTGGGATTTTGGGATGTCCCAGGTTGGTGCCAGCTCTGGGTGGGTTTTTGGGATGTCCCAGGGTTGCAGGGATGGCTCTGGGTGGGTTCTTAGGATGTTCCAGGTGGGTACCAGGGCTGGGTGGCATTTTGGGATGTCCCAAGTGATGTGCCAGGGCTGCAGGGTGGGTTTTTGGGATGTCCCAGGCTCTGGGTGGCATTTTGGGATGTCCCAGGTGTGTGCTAAGACTGCAGGAAGGGCTCTGGGTGGGTTTTTGGGATTTACCAGGTGGGTGCCAGGGCTGGGTGGCATTTTGGGATGTCCCAGGTGGGCACCAGGGTTACAGGGACAGCTCTGGGTGGGTGTTTGGGATGTGAGGGTGATGTGCCCAGGGCTACAGGGTGGGTTTTTGGGATGTCCCAGGCTCTGGGTGGGATTTTGGGATGTCTCAGGTGGGTGCCAGGGCTGTAGGGATGGCTCTGGGTGGGATTTTGGAATGTCAGGGTGATGTTCCAGGGCTCAGGGATGGCTCTGGGTGGTTCTTAGGATGTGTCAGGTGATGCGCCAGGGCTGGGTGGGATTTTGGGATATCCCAGGTGGGTGCCAGGGCTGCAGGGATGGCTCTGGGTGGGATTTTTGGGATGTGCCAGGGCTTAAATCCAAAAAAACCCATTGTGCACTTTCAGAAAATCATGGAATTCCAGAGTGGTTTAGGATGGGAGGGACTTTCAATCCGATTGCATCCCACCCCTGCCAGGGCTCAAGGATGGTTCTGGGTGGGTTTTGGGGATGTACCGGGTGATGTGCCAAGGCTGTAGGAACCACTCTGGGTGCATTTTTGGGATATCCCAGGGCTGCAGGGATGGCTCTGGGTGGGTTTTTGGGATGTCCCAGGTGGGTGCTGGGGCTGGGTGGGTTTTGGGATGTGGGGGTGATGTGCCAGGGCTGCAGGACCAGGTCTGGGTGGGTTTTTGGGATGTACCAGGTGATGTGCCAGGGCTGCAGGGACCACTCTGGGTGCATTTTTGGGATATCCCAGGGCTGCAGGGATGGCTCTGGGTGGGTTTTTGGGATGTGGGGATGATGTGCCAGGGCTGCAGGGATGGCTCTGGGTGGGATTTTGGGATGTCCCAGGTGGGTGCTGGGGCTGGGTGGGTTTTGGGGATGTACCAGGTCATGTGCCAGGGCTGCAGGACCAGGGCTGGGTGGGTTTTTGGGATGTCCCAGGCTCTGGGTGGGATTTTGGGATGTCCCAGGTGGGTGCAGGGACGGCTCTGTGGTTTTTTGGCACGTCGGGGGCGATGTGCCAGCGCTGGGCTCCCTCGCTCAGGGCAGCGGAGGAAATCAATCGGTCACGGACGGAAATCTGTCAGGGACGGAAATCTGTCACCGGGGGTTGCTGTGGAAACCGGCGGGGAAACCCGGGCGGCGACAGCGAGCGGAGCCCGGCCCGGGGAGGGGACACGGCCACACGGCCCCCGTCACCCTTTGGGGCCGCTCCCAAAAGGAGCTGCACCCCTCGGTGCTGCTGCTGCTGCTCTGGGAGCTGGTTTGGGCTGCTTTGGGATGTCTTGTGCTGATTTTTGCTGGTTTGGGCCGTTTTAGGATGTTTTGGGGCTGTTTTAGGATGTTTTGGGGCTGTTTTGGGAGCTTTTGGGGCTGTTTTGGGAGGTTTTGGGGGTTGTGCCCTTCCCCAGTTCTGCTGTACCTCTTGCCCAGGTAAGGGGCACGACAGAAAATCATTGTGCACGTTCAGAAAATCGTGGAATTCCAGGGAGGTTTGGGTTGGAAGGGAGTTTAAGTCCAAATAATCATTGTGCACGTTCAGAAAATCGTGGAATTCCAGGGTGGTTTGGGTTGGGAGGGGCTTTAAATCCAATTCCATCCCAGCCCTGCCATGGCAAGGACGCTTTCCACCATCCCAGGCTGCTCCAAACCCCAGTGTCCAACCTGGCCTGGGACAATTCCAGGGATTTGGGGCAGCCCAAGCTTCCCTGGGCACCTGTGCCAAGGCCTGCCCACCCTGCCAGGGAAGGATTTCCATGAGGACTCAGCTGGGTTGGGGCAGAAGGAGGAAAAAGGGAAAAGCCACCTTATAAAAACCCCATCCCTCAGGCCTCCAGAATCTTCCACCTGAAATCCCCCTAAACTGGGCAAAATAAAATAAAATAAAATAAAATAGCAATAACAATAACAGTAACAATAACAATAACAAAATAAAAAATAAAATAAAATAAAATAAAATACAATAAAATAAAAAAGATAAAATAAAATAAAAGAATAAATAAAATAAAATGATAAAATAAAATTTAAATAAAATAAAAAATAAAATAAAATAAAGTAAAATTTTAATAAAATAACAAAACAAAATTAAAATTAAATATAATAAAATAACAAAATAATAAAATAAAAAATAAAATAAAATAAAATAAAATAAAATAAAATAAAATAAAATATATAATAAAATAACAAAACAAAATGAAATTTAAAATAATAAAATAACAAAATAAAAATAAAATAAAATAAAATAATAAAAATAAAAATAAAAATACCATTAAAAATAAAATAAAATTAAAAATTAAATTAAATAAAAATAAAAATAAAAATAAAATAAAACAAAATCCTGAGTGATCCCCTGAGCTGTGCCCTAAATGGGAACCTTGGAGCTGGGAAGGGTTGGAGGGGCAGGGAGGGGTTTGGGTGTGCCGGGCGATGGGGGCTGTTGGGGAGGGAAGGGTTGGGAGGGATCCGGGGTCTGGGGGGGCTCCAGGGACATGGAGGATCCAGGCAGGGGGGGTTGGAGCAGGGCAGGGGCTGAGAGGGGGCTGGGATGGGTTTGGGGGGCTGTGGGGTGCAGGGAGGGGTGCAGGGTGCAGGGCGTTGATGGGTGTGATGGGTTCAGGGGGGGTCAGGAGGGGTTCGGGGGGATGTGGGGCGGGTGTAGGACCTGGGGGTGCCCACGGGTGTGGGGCGCGGGCTCGGGGCGCCGTGGGGTGGCCGAGGGACAAGGGGCCATCCAAGGGACAGGGACAGGGACAGGGACAGGGACAGGGACAGGGACAGGGATGGGAGCTGCGCAGGGTGAGGGCAGGGAGGAGGCAGCGCGCTCCGGGCAGGAGCGATCCGCGAACGCCGGGGGAGCGCAGAGCATCAGCAGGAGGAGAAGGAGGAGGAGGAGGAGGAGGAGGAGGAGGAGGAAGTCGGGGCTGAGCCGCTTCCTGTAGGCAGCGGGATGAGCGCAGACAAAGCTGGGTGGGGACTCGCCGCTCGGGGCTGCTGCTGACCACCACCACCACCACCATCACCATCATCCTCCTCCTCCTCCTGCCGCTGCGGCCGCGTCCCTCCCGCCCTCCCTGCTCCATCCCAGCGCCCGCCCGCCCGTCCGTCCGTCCGTCCGTCCATCCCTCTGTCCGTCCGTCCATCCCTCTGTCCGTCTGTCCGTCCCGCCGCCACCCGCCCCGCGGGGACCGGGGCACCGCTTCCAGGTACGGAATGGGGGCACTGGGAGCACTGGGAGCGCTGGAATCACTGGGAGCACTGGGAGCACTGGGAGGCTGTTACTGGGAGCACTGGGCGCGCTGGCAGGGCTGGCACTGGAATCGCTGGAATCACTGGGAGCACTGGAATCACTAGGAGCATTGGGAGGCTGTTACTGGGGGAACTGGGAGGCTGTTACTGGAAGCACTGGGAGCACTGGGACGGCTGTTACTCGAGCACTGGGAGCACTGGAATCACCGGGAGCACTGGGAGGCTGTTACTGGGAGCACCGGGAATGGCACCGGGAGCACTGGGGGCACCGGGAGCACTGGAATCACGGGGAGGCCGTTACTGGAAGCACTGGGAGCACTGGAATCACGGGGAGGCCGTTACTGGGAGCACCGGGAATGGCACCGGGAGCGCTGGCGCAGGCGGGGCTGGGCAGGGCTGTCCCTGTCCCCCCGCGGGGCCCGAGCGCCCCCGACCCGGGCCGAGCACCCCCGAACCGGCCCGAGCGCCCCCGAACCCCGCAGCCCCGAGCGCCCCCGAACCGGGCCGAGCGCCCCCGAACCCCTCAGCCCCCGAGCACCCCCGAACCGGCCCGAGCGCCCCCGAACCGGCCCGAGCGCCCCCGAACCCCGCAGCCCCGGGCGCCCCCGAACCGGGCCGAGCGCCCCCGACCCGGCCCGAGCCGCCCCCGAACCGGCCCGAGCGCCCCCGAACCGGCCCGAGCGTCCCCGAACCCCGCAGCCCCGGGCGCCCCCTCAGTGCCGGGGTCCCGCCCCAAGGTGCTCGGTGCAGCGAGCTCCGGCTCCCAACAAAGCTCGGATTTCAAGGCTTTGATCCTCCTCCATCAGCTGATTTGCCCTCACAGGCGAGGCTTTCTCCGGGAATGAATGAGATGTAGTGTTCTTTCTTCCCTGATTTTTTTTTCTTTTTTGTAATCACGGGAAGGAAGGAAGGAAGGAAGGTAGGAACGGGGAGAATTTCCCGATCCCCAATCCCTGCAGCAGCCTGTGCTGGGATCAGCCCCAGCCCGGCTCGGAGGGATTTGGGGGTGATGTCCATGCAGGTCCATCCCTACTGCCATGCCCCTCTCCTTTCTGTCCGTGTTTTCCCAGCAGTGCTTTGGGTGAAGGATTCCCAGGAAAATCACCGGGATGAGCTCGAGGAAAGCTGCTCCAGGGCTGGGAGGGCGGAATCCAGCAAAAAAAACTGACAGAGGGAAGATTTGGGATGGAAATGAGGAGGAAATTCCTGGCTGTGAGGGTGGGCAGGCCCTGGCACAGGTGCCCAGAGCAGCTGTGGCTGCCCCAAATCCCTGGAATTGTTCCAGGCCAGGTTGGACAGGGCTTGGGGAAGGTGCGGATGGCAGGGAGTGAAATGGGATGGGCTTTGAGGACCCTTCCCATCCCTGTCAGAGATCCCGCGACTCTCACCTCCTTGGTGGAAAATTATTTCTGTTTATTAAATGATTTAAGGCCAATCCTGACGCACAGCGATACCCCCCTCATTAATCAATCGCTAATGAGCTGCTAATGAACTTAGAGCACGGTGCCCAAAGGGCAGTGGCTCGGAGCAGCACTGATCTGCCTCTGCTGTTCCTGCTGCTCCCATTTCTTTCCCCATTTCCTGCTGCTCCCATTTCTTTCCCCATTTCCCCCTGCCCTCCCGAGCTGCTCCCGATCCATCCTCCGCAGGCATTCCCGAGCTCCTCTCTCCTGGAGAAGGGGCTGGGGCCGTGCGGATGGGTGGCAGCAGCCTGCAGCCAGGCACGGAGGATTTTTCCTTGTAACTGGATTTCCCTGGATGCAACTGGAGCGTGCAGATTTTAATCCTCTTTCCAACCATATGGCCGCGGGCTGGATTGAAATATGACTCAATTAATTATTGCCAGGAAAGCCCTGGGGCCAGGCCTTTCTCTGGGAGGGGGCTGGCAGGTTTGGAGGGTTCTCATGGGGCTTTTCCCACCCTGTTCTGTGGGATTCAGGGATGGCGCTCAGCCCCATCCCACCCCAGCTTCTGTGCTGGCCCTACAAGGCCGGGCACGGCCCCAGCTGCTCCTTGGCACCAATTTTGGGGCTTTTTTAGGCATTTCCAGCCTTGGAGGAGGAGGCAGGGATGCTGCTGGATGCACTGTGCTGCTGGCTGCTCACCTGGAGCACGGGCCTGGCGCTCCCAGCATCACCTGGGTAATGCCTGGAGGCAGCCTTGCCCCCAAAATGGGATATTCCCACCTTGGCAGGACCTGTGGTCTCTCCACCCGTGCCCATCCCCTCTCCCAGCTTCCCTGGGAGCTGCCAGCTCTGCTCCCAGTGGATGATGCACCAGCCTGGAGGATCTCGTGGGGTTCTCTCCTTGGTGGTGGCTTGGAGGGGCACATTTTGGATCTGGGGGAGGTGATAACTGAGGCTGCTTCATGGCATGGGGGTCCTCAGGAGCAGGAGCAGGCAATCCTGAAGGGATTCCCATGGATTGATGGCTGTGAGCTGGTGAAGAAGCTCTATTACATTTACATTTATATTTACATTTACATTCATATTTATATTTATCTATATTTATATTTATGATTTAGATTTATAGGTATATTTACATTTATAGGTATATTTATATTTATATTCATAGGTATGTTTATACTTACATTTATATTTATATTTATATTTACATTTATATTTATATTTATATTTATATTTTATATTTATATATTTATATTTATATATTTATATTTATATTTATATTTATGTTTGTATTTGTGAGACTTATTATTATTATTATTATTATTATTATTATTATTATTATTATTATTATTATTATTATTATTATTATTATTATTATTATTATTATTGCTGCTGTTATTAGTCCCCAATCCCCCCTGCTGCTTTTGCCACCCCATGCCAAATGGAAAATGCGATAAACCCGCAATTTTCCCGGGGTGGGCAGTGCCAATCCCAGCCGGCAGCCGCGCGGATGCTCCCGCTGGAATTCCAGGGGCTCCTGAATCCCGGTGAGTCACCGAAGGCGGGCAGGCAGGCGCCGGCTGTTTCCATAGTAATTAGGGCTGGAGAGACGGTGCCGGAGCCCCCCGGACCCGCCGTGTCCCCAAAAAATCGCTGCCAGGAGCGGCTGTCCCGCTCCGTGCCGCCCATCCCACCGGGATGCTCCGGGCGGGCACGCCCAGGACCCTCCCTCTCCGTTTGGGGCTGGGATTTAGGGATTCGCCATGGAAAAACAGCGTTTCGGGCTCGAGTGGCATCGGTTCCCAGCTTGGCTTCTCCAAGGGTCTCCCTGCTGTGCCCAGAACGGGATGGGGAAAGCGGGATGGGAAAAGCGGGATGGGAAAAGCGGGATGGGAAAAGGATTCTTCAGGCTTCAGTTGGCTCAAAATCCTCCCTGGAGCTGCGAGCTGCTGTGCAGGAGCCGTGGGTTTGGAGGAGCTCTGTGCTTTGGGGTGGTTTTTGGGTGTTTTGGGTAAGAAAGCAGCAGCTGTCAGCTGATGGGAGACGCTCAGCTCGGATTTGATTCCTCTTTGGCTTTGCTTTGGTGGAGGGAAGGAGGATGAAGAAGGTGTGGAGAGCCAGGGGTGCCAGGAAAATGTCTTCAGCATGGCACTGTCCCCAGGGGGACAGCAGGGCAGTGCCAGTGCCTGTGCCTGTGACATTTGTCATTGTCATGTCTGCAGCCCAGGGGATTCTGCACGGAAACCTTGGGAGAAGCAGGCAGGGCTTGGTCTGAGCCTCCTGAGCCCAGGAGTCCAGAGGAGCCACGGAGATGCTCTGAGGGCTGGGAATGTTCCCCTGGAGAGGAAAAAGCGGGATGGGAAAAGCGGGATGTGTCCGAGGTGTGTTCACAGCCAGCATGGAAGAGGGAGGAAGGAGCTGAGGGATTAGGTCGGATTTTCAGGTTTTCTTGCTTTTCAGGTTCTTCTCTTGCTGTTCCGCCTCTCTGGGCTCAGCCTCTTTGTGGGGAGGAGGGATGAAACCCCATTCCATGGAAAAGGATGTGGCTGCATCCTGCTCCACTGAGCCAGGGATTTTTTTGCTTGTCCTTGCACGGTTTTATTCCCTGCTCACTCCCAGCCCAGCTTTCCATGTGCATTTTCCCCTCTGGGTGCCTCATGCATGGTGCAAACTCCCCAAATCCACTCCCTTTAGAGCACAGGAGGGGTTTTGTCCCCCCAAATTCCCAGAGGGAATGGCCAGGGGTGTCCTGGCCCTGCTGCTGGGGGGAAGCTCGGGGTGGCTGCAGGGAGGCAGCTCTGAGCGGGGCAGGATCCAGCTGGAGGGATTTGGCTCCATGGGGAAGCCAGGATTGCTCCAAACCCCATCCAGGGTGGGGCTGGGATGGTGCTGGTGGGGTGTGGGTGTTGGATCAGGCCAGTGATTAATTAATTAATTAATGATGCCTTTGATTAGGGAGGTGCAAGGGAATCGAGGTGCTGGATGGGCAGGGAGGAGGCTGGGTGCAGGAGCAGGGAATGAGGGAATGACAGGATCAAGGAATCACAGATCAGGAAGTGATAGGGTCAGGGAATCAATCAGGGAATCACAGATCAGGGAATCAGGGAGTGACAGATCAGGGAATCACAGATCAGGGAATGACAGGTCTTGAATGACAGGATCAGGGAATCGGGGAATCGCAGGATCAGGGAATCACAGGAGCAAGGAATCAGGGAATGACAAGAGCAGGAAATGACAGGAGCGGGGAATCAGATCAGGGAATCACAGATCAGGGAGTCACAGATTAGGAAATCACAGAATCAGGGAATGACAGGATCAAGGAATCAGGGAATGACAGGATCAAGGAATCAGGGAATGACAGGATCAGGGAATCACAGGATCAGGGAATGACAGATCAAGAAATATCAGGAGCAGGGAATCACAGGTCAGGGAATGGCAGGATCAAGGAATCAGGGAATGACAGGATCAGGGAATCACAGAATCACAGGATCAGGGAATCACGGGATCAGGGAATCACAGATCAGGGAATGACAGATCAAGAAATGACAGGATCAGGGAATCACAGGTCTTGAATGACAGGATCAGGGAATCAGGGAATGACAGGATCAGGGAATGACAGAATCAGGGAATGACAGAATCAGGGAATCATGGAATCACAGGTGGCTTGGGTTGGAAGGGATCTAAGAGACCATCTGGGATGGGCTCAGATGCAGCCATGCTGAGGCTGGAGCCTAAAATCCCTCATCTCCCGCATTTCACGTGGGAATGGTGGACTCCAAGCACCAGGATCAGTGGGAATAAAAAAAAATCCCTTCTGAACTGACATGGGGCCAAGCCTTGAAAAATCAGCACCTTGCAGCTGAGGCAGCCTGCATAATTCCTGGGAAGCAGCTGCACCAGGACCTGCTTATCCTCCCAAACACAATTAGTTTTCACCTTATCTCGTCCTTCCCTGGCTTCTCACTCAGCAGCTTCCTTCCCCTCTTGTCTGTCATCCTCATCCTCGTTAGAGCCCGGGTTAATTAGTTTATCCAAGGGAAGCTCTCGTGGTTGGAGCTCTCTGCTGCTCTCCTGCAGGTTCCTGGGCTGCAGGTTGCTTGTTCCAGGGGTGCTGCTGGATAAGCTCCTTTGGCTCAGCTCCTGGCTCGGTTTAACAGGTTTATCTTCCTCTCTGCTCTCCCGAGGGCTTTGGGAAGGAAAGTCGGCTCTGTCCATCCCATAATGCTCCCTAGGAGCAGCTTTCCCGCTTGGAAAGGTCCTGGATGGGCACTGCAAGAGGGATCTGTGTGGGAAGGAGCTGCCTTGGTGCTCCTCAGGGATTTGTGCTCATATAAAATCCCCAAAAGGGGAAAAATCCTTGGCGGAGCACGGGACGTTCCCACTGCAAACCCCTCGGTGTTCCTGGGCTCACAGCTGCTCCTCTGAGGGGCCGGGGGGGACAAAGCCCAGCCCAAAGCCTGGCTGCTGCCTCCTGCTCCTGCTGCTGCCTGTGCCCATCCCTGCGGGCACGGCCGGCAGTGGGGACCACGGGGACATCGGAGCCTGGGCCACCACCCCTAATTCTGGCACATTCCCGGAGGGGATCAGGGAATCACAGATCAGGGAATCACAGATTAGGGAATGACAGGATGAGGGAATGGCAGGATCAGGGAATCAGGGGTTAGGGAATGACAGGATCCGGGAATCACAGATCAGGGAATGACGGGATCAGGGAATGACAGGATCAGGGAATCACAGATTAGGGAATGACAGGATGAGGGAATGGCAGGATGAGGGAATGCTGACGATCCCCCTCCTCCCTCTCCTCCTGCCCTTACCTGGGTCGGAAGAGCCCCGGTGTCCCCAGGGCTGGCACCTCCAGGAGAAGGGTGACACTGCTAATTCACTAATTCACGGTGGGTTCGTGTGCTAATTAGGGTCATTAAGGTCATTATGGTCATTAACGTTCGGGTGCTGTCGTGTCTCTCTCGTGCCAGGAAATTGTGGAATTGGAAAAGCCCTCTCAAATCTCCAAGTGCGGCCATTCCCACCCATGTCCCCAGGTGCCACCATCCCACTGGGCTTTTCTGTCCCTCCAGGGGTGGGGACTGAAATTCCTCTGCAGTTTTTGCCAATTCCCTTTCAGTAATTTGTTTTTCCTGGTTTCCCAAGGAACAGACGTGGTGCTGAGCCAGGGAAGAGCCGCCGCGGTGGTGGCACCTTGGGGACAGCAGAGTGTCCCTGTGCAGCCCCCAGAGCCTGCAGGGCTGTGCGGGAGCTGTGTTTTCCCATCTGGGCTGTGTCCCAGGGGACAGACCAGGAGCTGGATGAGGTTCAGGAATACTGAACCTGTTGGAGCATCCCCTGGGATGGCACTTGCCAGGTGTCCAACAGGCACAGCCTGGGCTGGGATCCTTTAAGGGGGGTGCTGGAGCGATGCTGCAAGGATTCTTCAGGCTTAAAATCCTCCCTGGAGCTGCGAGCTGCTGTGCAGGAGCTGTGGGTTTGGAGGAGCTCTGTGCTTTGGGGTGGTTTTTGGGTGTTTTGGGTAAGAAAGCAGCAGCTGTCAGCTGGTGGGAGACGCTCAGCTCGGATTTGATTCCTCTTTGGCTTTGCTTTGGTGGAGGGAAGGAGGATAAAGAAGGTGTGGAGAGCCAGGGGTGCCAGGAAAATGTCTTCACCATGGCACTGTCCCCAGGGGGACAGCAGGGCAGTGCCAGTGCCTGTGACATTTGTCATTGTCATGTCTGCAGCCCAGGGGATTCTGCACGGAAACCTTGGGAGAAGCAGGCAGGGCTTGGTTTGAGCCTCCTGAGACTGGAACAGTTCTCAGTGCCCAGGAGTCCAGAGGAGCCACGGAGATGCTCTGAGGGCTGGGAATGTTCCCCTGGAGAGGAGAAGGCTCCAGGGAGTGCTCAGAGCCCCTGGCAGGGCCTGGAGGGGCTCCAGGAGAGCTGGAGAGGGGCTGGGGACAAGGGATGGAGGGACAGGACACAGAGGGCAGGGATGGGTGGGAGATTGGGAAGGAATCTCTGCTCCCACCCATCACTCCGGGCAGGTCAGAGCTGTCCCCATGGCTGTGGGTGTCCCCAGGATGTCCTGCAGGAGCATGGCTGTGTTCTCTCCATGTTCCAGGTTCCTCCTCAGGGATTTCCTGCCCCTCTCTGGTTCTGCAGCATTTTGGGGTCCTAACTTGGGAACCATCCACCACAACCTTCCTGAACCTCTTCTGATTTCTAATGCACCCCCAGGCCCGTGGCTGCTGCTGGGAAGGGCCCAGGCAGAGCTTCCCCGCCTTGGGAAATTTGCTGGACATTGGCCAGGCCTGGTGGATTCCATGGCTTTGTGTAGAACCTTGGGAAGGGAAAAAGGACCCGGTGGGGACAGAGCTCCAGTGTGACCCTGGGGCAGCTCCAGGTGTTGGGAAAGGCTTTGGGTTCAGTTCTTGGATTTTGCACGTCCTGGAGACGTGGCGGTGTTCGTGTGGCGCTGGCAGGGCCGGCCCCGTCGAGAGCCCCTGCATTATTTATCAGCTGATTTAATAGAATTGCTCAGCCTCACATCCTTGCTCAGGGATTTGTACCCACCTCTGGTGCTTCCCTCGCTGCCCACTTAATGCCAGGGCTGGGGAAGCTCTCCCTCCTCCTTCCTCCCTCCGCGCTGTGAATAAAAACAGGGAATAAAGGGAATAAAAAGATTATTTTAATGCAGCCAGCCAGGCTTAAGGAGAGGTATAAGCAGCAAATAAGGGAGGAAATGATTATTATTTTTTAAGCCTGAAAATCTAAGCCCTGTGTAAAGTGTTTGTATTAAATGATGTGAAAGTTAGGCTGGTTTGGAATCCACTCTGCTCCCACATCCTGCCTGGAACTGAGATCCTCCAAAGAGCAGCTGCTTCCAGTGACTCCACAGCGCAGGAAAAATACAGAAACCCAGTGAAACAGAGATTTCCCAGTAGCAGGGAGGCAGGGAAAGGTGTTTGACCCTGGGGAATGGGAAATAAAAGTGAGTGAATGTAGAGGAATGAGAGCAGATGCAATGTAGATTGTGTCATGTGTAATAATGTATGATAATGTAGATTGTGTATAATGTAGATTGTGCATTTTAAGCTTCACCAGATCTCCTTGGAGGGAGGTGTGTTGCATTGAAAAGTAGTGTGAAAAAAAAGGTTTTTTTTTTTTGTGTGTGTGTGTAGTTGAAAGAAAAGTGGTATTTAGGTTGTTAGAAAAAGTGAAAAACAGAGGCAGGACAGATAAGATCTTGAAAAATGGGACAGAAAAACAGAAAGTTGGATACAGGAAAAAATAAAATAAAATAAAAATAATAAAAAAAGTAGAATAAAAGCATACTAACAGAAATATCCCAAAAATAACCCTTTGGGAATTATGTTAGCTAACAGAAATACAACTCCTTGCAAAATACAGGGTATGCAGCAGTTGATGGGAAAAACGTGCAAACTATGGAAAAAGAGAAATTAACATTAAACTAGTAAGCTCAAACTTGTGAATTATAGAGCACATATGGAATATTCAGCTCAGAAACCGTGGTGCCAAGGCCATGATTCCAGAAGGATCCAAGCTCTGGGAGTGGGATAAATGAAACACCTGAGGGATCCAGCTGGCCTGGGCTGCTTCATCCAGGCTTTTCCAGCGTTCCTCAGGCCTGGAATTTTTCACCCTTTATTCCTATTTTGGGGTTTTGGGGCTCTCTGGGGAAGGTGAGGCGCTCTCTGGGGAGGTCGGTAAGGGATGAGGGTGGCTGAGGATGGACACAGGCCAGGGAATGGGGCGGGAAAGGCTCTGAGGGAGCAGCTGGGCAGGGAAAATGCAGCTGGGTCAGGCCTGGAGCAAAGGGAAGCTGCTGAGCGCATGCCCCTTTATTCCCATCCTTTTCCCCTCTCTTTTCCCTCTTTTTATTTCTCTTTTTACCCCTTTCCTTTTATACCCTTTTTTCCCCTCTCTTTTCCCTCTTTTTTTTTCTTTTGCCCCCGCTTCCATTTATAACCTTTTTTTTCTCTCTTTTTCATTTCTCCTTTCCCCCTTCCTTTTATACCCTTTTTTTCTCTTTTTCCTCTTTTTATTTCTCTTCTCCCCCTTACATTTATACCCTTTTTTTCTCTTTTCCCTCTTTTTATTTCTCTTTCTCCCCTCTTCCATTTATACCCTTATTTTCTTCTCTTTTCCCTCTTTATATTTCTTTTTCCCCCTTCCTTTTATACCCTTTTTTCTCTCTTTTGTCCTGTTTTTATTTCTCCTTTCCCCCCTCTCTTTACCCTCTTTTTATTTCTCTTTTCCCCCTTCCATTTATACCCTTTTTCTTCTCTTTTCCCTCTTTTTCTTTTCCCCCTTCCATTTATACTCTTTTTATTTTCCCCCTCCTTTCCATTTATACCTTTTTTCTCTCTTTCCTCTTTTTATTTCTCAATTTTCCTCCTTCCTTTTAGACCCTTTTTCCCCTCTCTTTTCCCTCTTCTTATTTCTCCTTTTCCCCCCCTTTCTTTTATACCCTTTTTTCTCTCTTTTTATTTCTCTCCCCCCCTTCCATTTATACCATTTTTTTTCTTTTTCCTCTTTTTATTTCTCTTTTTTCCCTCTTCCATTTATAACCTTTTTTCTTCTCTTTTTCATTTCTCCTTTCCCCCCTTCCATTTATACCCTTCTTTTTCTATTTTCCCTTTTAAAATTTTTCCCCCTTCCATTTATACCCTTTTTATTTCTCTTTCCCCCCCTCCATTTATACTTTTTTCCCCTCTATTTTTCCTCTTTTTATTTCTCTTTCCCCCCTTCCTTTTATACCATTTTTCTCTCTTTTCCCTCTTTTTATTTCTCTCTTTCCCCTCTTCCTTTTATAAAATTTTTTCTCTTCTTTTCCTCTTTTTTTTGTCTTTTTCCCCCCTTCCATTTATACCCATTTTTTCCTTTTTCCTTTTTATTTTTCCTTTTTTCTCCTTCCATTTATACCCATTTTTTCCTTTTTCCTTTTTATTTTTCCTTTCTCCTCCTTCCATTTATACCCTTTTTCTCTTTTTTTTTCCTCTTTTATTTTTTCTTTTCCCCCTTCCATTTATACCCTTTTCCCTCTATTTTTCCTCTTTTTATTTCTCTTTTCCCCCTTCCTTTTATACCTTTTTTGTCTTTTTTTCCCCCTCAGAAACCTGCTAAACCCTGTTCCACGTGGCCGCTCCACCTGCCCATTCTGCTTTCCTCACTTCACTGCTCTCTCAGGGATGTGAAACCTGAAATTACCACAGCCCCAAGATCACTGTGATTAATTTTGGGGGATTTGGTGTGTTTTACCCCACAACCCACGTCTAAAACACACCAAATCCCCCAAAATTAGCCCAGAAATCCCATTTTGTGGTGCAGCAACTGCTGGAGCAGCTCTGGAGGCAGCAGCTGTGGATGCTGTGAGAAACATGGATCAGAAACTCTGCTGCTGCTGCTGCTGCCCCAGTTCTGCCACGCTGGCCGTGCCCTCCTCTCCTCATTGCTGGGCAGGACCCAGGTGTACACCCTGCCTCCAAAAACAGGGCCAGCTTTAGCCTGGAACGCAGCAGGGCACAGGGGAGACAGGGGCAGGGAGTTACATTTAATTGGGATAATATGGGTCAGAGCAGCAGCACCAACAACCTACTTCTGCCAGCCAGCCCAAATAACCTGGTTTGAGCTCTGCCAGGGCTCCAGCCCTGACCAGGTCCCCAAGCGCATCCCTGCCTGCATCCCTGCCTGCATCCCTGCCTGCATCAGCTCCTGCAGCCCTGCCCAGATCCCCACACACATCCCTGCCTGCATCCCTGACCAGGTCCCCATGCACATCCCTGCCTGCATCCCTGCCTGCATCCCTGCCTCCCCTGCATGCAGATCCCCACACATCCCTGCCTGCATCCCTGACCAGGTCCCCATGCATCCCTGCCTGCATCCCTGCCTGCATCCCTGCCTGCATCAGCTCCTGCAGCCCTGCCCAGGTCCCCACACGCATCCCTGTGTGCATCAGTCTGGGTTTGGAAAGCCAGGGGTCTGCTAAGGAAGGCAGGAGCCTCCCCTGAAATGGGAAATTTATGGGTAAAACCCTGCCTCTGAATTGTTATAATTTGGAAATTAATGGGCTCTCAGGCAAAGATACGGGAGTGGGAATGATAGTTCTTTATTGGGAAAATTAAAAATACAAATGCAATAGTACAAAAAGGAAAACAAACCCTGCCAGAGTCCCTGTCAGCAGGCCCAGCCCTCCTGTCACTTTTTAGGTTAAAAATACAAATGCAATAGTACAACAAAAAAGATCCTGCACACCATGCCCTGCCCCCCCTGTGTGCCAGGGGTTCCTCTGGGGCAGCCCTCCTGCAGGGCTGCTCTGCAGATGGGATCCTGGGGGAGTTTTCCTCTGGCAATGCTGCAGGGCCTGGGCTCCCTCTGCCAATGCAGGGCAAGCTGCTCCTCTGGCAATGCAGGGGCAAAGGCTGCTGTGCTGGGCCAGGCTCAGATTGGATCCAGGCAGGAATGCTTGGCTCCTCCCCTGGGCGGAGCATCTCCCCATGGGATGCTGGCATTGGATCAGCCCTGCAGGGACACTCAGTGGCCATGGACAGCAGAGATCTCCTGGAGGGAGGGTTGGCTGTGGGAGGGATAAAGGAAAAACTGCCCCATGGACAGCAGGGTAACTGCCCCAGCTCTGACAGATGGGGATGGAACACACCCCATTTCCACATTTCCAGCCTAAGACAGCATCCCTGCCCACATCCGCGCCCAGATTGTGTCCACATCCCTGCCTGCATCAGTTCCTGCATCCTGGCCTGCATCCCTGCCCACATCCCTGTATCCCTGCCTCCACCTCCTTCTCCATCCCTGCCCTCATCCCCCTCAGCTTGGAGAGCCCCTCTCGCTGCCTCACCTTTGCCAGGCTGCAAAATGTCAGAGCCAGCACAAGCCAGACTAAATTCCTTTTCAAAATGATGCATTGTGGAAATACAGAATGCACAGGGAAAATTTTTTTTTCTTTCTTTTTGCCCCCCGTTTCCCCTCCTTTTTTGCTTTTTTTTCCCCTCTCTTTTTCCTCTTTTTATATCTCTTTTTCACCTCCTTTTATACCAATTTTTCCTTTCCTTTTCCTCTTTTTTTTCCCCTCAGAAACCTGCTAAACCCTGTTCCATGTGGCTCCTCCCCTGCCCATTGTGCTGTGGCCCTGAGCAGATGCTTTTATTCACTTTACTGCTCTCTCAGGGCTGTCAAACCCTCATAGCCCCAAGATAACTGGGATAATTTGGGGGGATTTGGTGTGTTTTACCCCACAACCCACACCTAAAACACACCAAATCCCCCAAAACTGTCCCAGAACTCCCATCTCCATGTGGTGCAGCCACTATTGGAGTAGCTCTGAAGGCAGCAGCTGTGGAAAAACCTGGGAAAAAAATGGAATTCCTGAATAGTTTGGGTTGGAGGAGGCCTTGAAATCACCCAGTCCCACCCCCTGCCATAGACAGGGACAATTCCCACCATCCCAGGTTGCTCCGAATCATGTCCAAGGATGGAAGGAAAATTAATACAAAAAAAAAAGGTAAAAAAAATTCCCAGCCTTGTTCTTTCCACGACAAGGATGGGAAGAGAAATACCAGGCAGGAGCCCTGGGAATTCTGTCTACACTCTCAGCTGTGCTCTGACCTGTTTGCTGTATTTGAAGCTTGAAATAGAGCCTTATGAGTAATGTGGTTCAGGTGCTTATCATCAATTAATTAATTCTTTTGCACGGTGGATACCTAATTAAAGCAGTCTCAGGTAATTCCTGAGGGGAGGGGGCTCAAATTAATGGGGCTGCTTAACGGGGTTGTTTCTGTGCTGATGTCACTTGTTGGGTGATTCCCAGAGGCTGGGAAGGGTCACTTGGGCTCCCTGTGAGTGTTACTTAAAATAAAATTCTAATAAAGGTTTGGTGGGGGTGAAATCATCAGGGGATGATTTCTCATCACGAGGATTTCTGCAGCCCAAGGCTTTGCCTGCTGCAGGAGGGTGTTTTTGGGGGGATAATGATGAGGTTCTAGCAAAAAAAGAGATTTGGGGTTGATTTGAGCTGAAAATGGATTTGCAGAGGGCTGGGCCCAGCAGCCTGGCAAAATCCACATTTTCCTCCCCATTTTCTGTGGTCACATAGGAGGGTGCCCCTAAAATAAAACCTTTTAACCAAATCAGGGCAAGGCCTTGTCCCAGTTCCTCCAGGGTGGCTGTGTCCCCACACCAAGGAGCAGGGATTGGGAAATCATGGAATCATTTAGGTTGGAGGAGATCCCTGAGATCGTGGAGTCAAAGCATTCCCCGGCCTTGAATTTGGGGTGATTTGCAGGAATGCGTGGCACAGAAAATTCCTTTTCAGAGTTATGGATTGTGGAAATACAGAATGCACAGGGGAATTTTTTCCTTTTTTTTTTCCCCCCTCCTTTTTTCCTCTCTTTTTCCCTTTTTATTTCTTTTTCCCCCTCTTTTTTCCCTTTTTTTTCCTCTTTTTTCCTCTTTTTTTCCTCTTTTTTTCCTCTTTTTTCTTTTTTCCTCTTTTTCTCTTTTTTTCTCTTTTTTTCTTTTTTTCCTCTTTTTTTCTCTTTTTCTCTTTTTTTCTCTTTTCTCTTTTTCTCTTTTTTTTTTTTTTCCTCTTTTTCCTCTTTTTCCTCTTTTTCCTTTTTTTCCTTTTTTCTTTTTCTTTTTTTCTCTTTTTCTCTTTTCTCTTTTTTTTCTTTTTTTTCTTTTTTTTTTTTTTTTTTTTTTTTTTTTTTTTTTTTTTTCTTTTTTCTCTTTTTTCTCTTTTTTCTCTTTTTTCTCTTTTTTTTCTCTTTTTTCCTTTTTTTCTTTTTTTCCTTTTTTTCTCTTTTTTTTCTCTTTTTTTTCTCTTTTTTTTCTCTTTTTCCTCCTCTCTTTTTCCTCCTCTCTTTTTCCTCCTCTCTTTTTCCTCCTCCCTTTTTCCTCCTCCTTTTTCCTCCTCCTTTTTCCTCCTTTTTTTTCCCCCTCCTTTTTTTTTCCCCTCCTTTTTTTCCCCCTCCTTTTTTTCCCCTCTTTTTCCCCCTCCCCCCCTTCTCCCCCTTTCTTTTCCTTCCCCCCCCTCTTTTCCACCCATTCCAGGATGGATTTGTCCCTTTCCAAATCCTTTTGGAAATGTGGTGTTGCCACAGCCAAACACCCAAATCCTCTTGGGAATGTGATGCTGGTAGAAACAACTCCATTTGCAGCTCTCCCTTCATCTTCCCTTCCCTTTCAGTCCTCATTTCCCATCTTCCCATCAAGATCCTTATCTTCACCCTGGCCAATACTTAAGAGCAGGATGTTAAAAAACTGAAACCCATGGCTGGATATGTTAATTAACATGAAATAATAGCTCTTGGCTGCTTCCCTTAATTAAGGGTCAGGAGTTCAGAGCTGGATGAGCTGATAAGGAAGAAATTCCTGACTGGGAGGGTGGTGAGGCGCTGGCACAGGTTGCCCAGAGAAGCTGGGGATTCCCAATCTCTGGAAATGTTCAGTGCCAGGCTGGATGAGCAGCCTGGGATGGTGGAAGGGGGTTGGAATGGGGTGAGCTTGAGGGTTGGAATGGGGTGAGCTTGGGGGTTGGAATGGATGAGCTTGAAGGCTGGAATGGGATGAGCTTGAAGGTTGGAATGGGGTGAGCTTGGGGGTTGGAATGGATTTGGAATGGGGTGCTTGAAGGTTGGCTGGGATGAGCAAGGTTTGGGATGAGGACGAGCTTGAAGGCTGGAATGGGGTGAGCTTGAAGTTTGGAATTGGGTGAGCTTGAAGGCTGGAATGGGACGAGCTTGATGGCTGGAGTGGGATGAACTTGAAGGCTGGAATGGGATGAGTTTGAAGGTTTGGGATGGGATGAGCTTGAAGGCTGGGAATGGGACGAGCTTGAAGGCTGGAATGGGATGACCTTGAAGGCTGGAATGGGATGACCTTGAAGGTTGGAATGGGACGAGCTTGAAGGCTGGAATGGGATGAGCTTGAAGGCTGGGAATGGGGTGAGCTTGAAGGTTTGGAATGGGACGAGCTTGAAGGTTTGGAATGGGACGAGCTTGAGGCTGAATTGGGATGAGCTTGAAGGCTGGAATGGGATGAACTTTAAGGTTTCTTCCAACCCAGAGCACTCTGGGATTCTGTGATCTCTGTGCTGGAGATACTCTGGTCCATCCATGGATTTTGGGGAATTTCTCAAGCCGTGTGTTCTCCTCTCCTCTCCTCCTGTGCTGCAGCACCCTCCAGTCTCCTGGTGACCTCTGGGTGTTTTTAACATTTTATTGAACCTTAAAAACCCAACGAACCCCCCAAAAAACCTCATTAAACCTTAAGGTGTTTTCATTTTCACTCAAGTGCAGCCTGACAGGGCTGAGCCCTGGTGGGGAGCAGGGGTTGGAGGTGGTGTGACAGGATGTGTGCCCTTATCTGTCCTGCTGGGGTGTCACAGCATGTGACAGCCTGGCCCCTTCCCTTCTGAGTCACAGCAGGAGGAGATGCCAGCCTTGCTCCCCAGTATCTGGGCATCCTTATTCCTCAGGATTTGGACATCCTTATCCCCCCAAATTTGGGCATCCTTATCCCTCAGTATTTGGGCATCTTAATTTTCCAGTATCTGGGCATCCTAATTCCCTGGTATTTGGGCATTCTTATTCCTCAGGATCTGGATATCCTTATCCCCCAAAATTTGGACATCCTTTTTGTGGGATTCACATTCTCTGAGCCTGAGAAAGAGAATTGTCTCTCTCTGTTCAGACAATGTGAATCCCACATCTTATTCCTCAGGAACTGAGAATCCTTATTCCTCAAAATTTGGACATCCTTATTCCTCAGTATTTGGGCATCTTTATTTTCCAGTATCTGGGCATCCTTATTCCCTGGTATTTGGGCATCCATATTCCCTGGTATTTGGACATTCTTATTCCTCAGGATCTGGATGTCCTTATTTCTCAAAATCTGGACATTCTTATTCCTCAGTATTTGGGCATCCTTATTCCCCAAAATTTGGACACTCTAATTCCTCAGTATTTGGGCATCTTTATTTTCCATTATCTGGGCATCCTTAATTTCCAGTATTTGGGCATCCTTATTCCCTGATATTTGGACATCCTTATTCTCTGGTATTTGGTCAACCTTGCTCTCCAGTATTTGGGCATTCTTATTTCCCAGTACTTGGGAATTCTTATTTCTCAGAATTTGGGCATCCTTATTCCTCAGGATCTGGGCATCCTTATCCTTCAGTATTTGAACCTGCTTATTCCTCAAAATTAGGACATCCTTATTTCCCAAATATGTGGGAATCTGTATTTCCCTCTGTATGGGCTTTCTTATCCCACAGTATCTGGGCATCCTTATTCCCTGATATTTGGGCAGCCCTGAATTCTCCAATATTTGGCCATTCTCATTCCCTGGTATTTGGTCAACCTTGCTCTCCAATATTTGGGCATTCTTATTTCCCACTGTTTGGACCATCCTTATTCCTCAGAATTTGGGCATTTTTGTTCCCCAAGTATCTGGCAATAATTTTTTTCTTTATATGGGCATTTGTATTCCTCAGGATTTGGGTATCCCTGAATTCCCCAGGATTGGCTGTCCATGTTCCCCAGTATTTGGATATCCTTATTCCTCAATATTTTTGCGGTTTTATTCCCAGCTAGATGGGAATTCTTTATTCCCTCTTTATGGGCATCCTTATTCCTCAGTCTTTGGGCATCATTATTCCCCCGGCATCTGAGAAGTCCTTATTTCTCATTTATGTGGGCATTTGTATTCCTTGGTATTTGGGCATCTTTGCATTCCCCAGTAGCTGGGCATTGCTCAATATTTGGGCATCCTTGTTCCCTGATATTTGGGCATTTTATTCCATTTTATCTTTCAGAATTTGGGCATCCTTGTTCCCTGATATTTGGGAATCCTTGTTCCCTGGTATTTGGGCATGTTATTCCATCTTATTCCTCAGACTTTGGGCATGCTTGTTCCCTGATATTTGGGCATGTTATTCCATTTTATCCCTCAGAATTTGGGCATCCTTGTTCCCTGATATTTGGGCATTTTATTCCATTTTATCCTTCAGAATCTGGGCATCCTTGTTCCCTGGTATTTGGGCATGTTATTCCATCTTATTCCTCAGACTTTGGGCATCCTTGTTCCCTGACATTTGGGCATGTTATTCCATCTTATCCCTCAGAATGTGGGCATCCTTGTTCCCTGGTGTTTGGGCATGTTATTCCATCTTATCCCTCAGAATCTGGGCATCCTTGTTCCCTGGTGTTTGGGCATGTTATTCCATCTTATCCCTCAGAATGTGGGCATCCTTTTTCCCCAGCATTTGGCCAAAGTGAGGGAACACCCAGAGCCCGATCTGCTCCCACCGCTGGGATTATCCCTTGTGCACCAGCACTTTTCCCCAGGATTTTCCCCCAAATAACAACCCCAGAGCAGCCTGGGGGTTTGCTCAATTGCCAGTGCATTCCCTAGTGGCTTTCCCATGGCTCTGGACCCTTTTTCCAACCCTGGAGCAGGTCTGTGGCACTGGGATGGAGAGAGCCAAAACCTTGTAGGAGCGCTGGCAGGAGGAACCAGAGCTGCTGATCTTTCACCTGAACAATATATTTTTTTAAAAACCCACAAGAACCTTAAAAAACAAAAAAAGGAAGTTGAGGTTGGTTCCTGTTTGCTTCAGTTCGAGCCTTCAGTTAGGGGCTGAGAGCAAACAAAAGCAGCTGAGGTTGCCCTGCACGTGATGCCCACGGCGCAGGGGCTGCTCCAGGGAGAGGGGACACAGCAGGAATGTGAGGCTGGAGCCTCCTGACTCCATCTGAGCTCCCCACAAGGTGAGTGAAGGGCACGTCCCATCTCTGACAGAGCCAATCCCACTGCTGAGCTCTTCCTTTAAAACAAAACTTAGGGAAGAGCAAAATGTTCTTTGCCTTGCCTTGATAATTCCCATCCTTGGAAATGCTCTGGGAGAGCTGGGGGTGCTCACCTGGAGAAGGGAAGGATCCAGAGAAACCTCAGAGCCCCCTTGCAGGGCCTGAAGGAACCTTCTAAAGAAGGATGGATTTTTATAGGGCCTGGAGGGACAGCAAAAAGGGTTTTAATCCTAAAGAGGGTTGGTTCAGACTCAGATATAGGAAATAATGTTTTCATGGGAGGGTGGGGAAGCAAGGAAGCTGTGGCTGCCCCTGGATCCCTGGAAGTGCCCAAGGCCAGGTTGGAGCAACCTGGGACAGTGGAAGGTGTCCCTGTGAATGGCAAGGGTGGAACTGGATGATTTTTAAGGTCCTTTCCATCCCAAACAATTCTGGGATCAGTAATTGGGGCTGAACCAGGTGCCCATCCCATCTCTCCTGTTTGGCTTTGCCAGGAGGGATGGGATGCAGCCAAAGGGATAAGGAAGCTGTTGCCATGGAAACAGGCTCGGTTTTTCCACTCCCTTGTCTTTTAATTTATTTATTTATTTATCTGCCAGCAGCATCTCTGACCTGCAAGCTGCTTCCTAAGGATTTAAACACTGGATTGGACATCCAGCATAAAATAAGGCTGGGAAAAGGGATAAAATCCCTGTGGAGAGGGGCTGGGAGCTGGGGCTGAAAGCAGCAATCAGGATTAAGGTTTTCTTTGCCCCATGGAACAAATCAAGCTCAGATAATTTTATTTCCCTCAGGAAAGAGTGAAACGTGGAATTTGGGTGTGTTAAAGCTTCTTTCCTAGCCAGATCTGTAACTCCTGTTGGGATCAGCAGGACTATCCCATCTCCCACCCCCTGGAAAACGTGGCTCTGCTATTTTCTGTTTTGCCTGTTGTATTTTTATACTTTTCTGGATATATTTAGCAATTTATTTTTTTTTTCAGCTGAGCCACCTATTTTTAGCCATGGCTTTTAGCAAAAGCCACAAGATGCCTGGCAAAGGCATCGAGCCCCTCACGAGGGATTCCCACACTCCAGCCAGACAGTGACCCTATTCCCAGTTATCCCTTCTGGATGCTGCATCCTGGCTGCTTCTGGGGAGAAAAAGGCAGGTTTTGGGATATCCTGCTTGTCTCAATGGGGATTCAGCAAGCTGGGCTGGGCTCAGCTCTTGGGAAGCACAGGGACAGGGAGAAATCCCAGAGTGTATGAGATGTGGGACAAATTTCTCCATGATAATACCCAGCATGGCCCCTTTTTTTGTCCAAAAACCCCTTTTCTGTCCAAAAATCCTCTCTTTTCTGGCTCAAATCCCCACATGGGTGATGCCTGCCTGGTAGGAACGACCCTGATCCCTGCTCTCCCCAAAATCCTGGCTGTCCCAGTGGGGTTCACCCACTTTGCTGTAACTGAGTGGAAAATGCATCAGGGATGGAAAATAAGGGTTTTTTTGCAAGCAAGGAGCAGGGAGGTTGCTCCTTTCACCCCAAAAAGGAGCTGGTTTCGGGGTGGGTGATGCTGCTTTCAGTCAGGGAAGGGAGAGGTTTCAGCCTGGCCAATGTCAGCACTTTCTGTTTCATTCCTGGTTTTCCTTTTGGTTCAGAGGGGACAGATGGAAAGCAGAGGAAGGCCTTGCTGGGAGGTGAAAAAAATCTGGAAAATTGAACCATGGAATCATCCGGGCTGGAAAAGCCCTCTAAGGTCATTCCACCATAAAGGATGGAATGGTTTGGGTTGGAAGGGATCTTAAAGTTCATCTTTTTTCATGCCCTGCCACGGGCAGCCACACTTCCTGCTATCCCAAATTGCTCCAAGCTCCATCCAACCTGGCCTTGGACACTTCCAGGGATGGGAAAATGCCATTTTTTTTTAAAACATTTAGGAGAATTCCAATCTCCACCCACGCAGACCTTGAGCTAAAACCCAACTAAAAGAGGAGAAAAAAACTTCTGGAGGTGGTTCAGCTCTGATTCCATGGGTTTGGAGCTGGGGATGGATCCAGCACCAGGCACCCAGATTCCAGGATCCTCTGTGCTCCACAGCCTCTCAGCTCTGTGCAGAGCAGGCAGCAGCTGCTGCTGACGAGGAGCTGGCAAATGAAGCTCAGTTACTCCTGGCAGAGCTGGCAGCTCTGGGGTGCCAGAGCCCCACAGGAGCCCAGGCTGGGAGGGAGGAATGGGATGGCAGCTTAGCAGGAGGGCTCAGCATCGAGAAATGCTCCTTTTGCAGTGCCTGCTTTGGGTTGGATGTGCCATTTGGTGTGGAAATGCATCCAGGAATCCAGGAGGGTGGGATGGAGGAGGGCTGGTTGGCCCAGAGCAATGGTGGCTTTTAGCTCAGAGCATTTTAAATCCCAATCTCAGCCCATCAAGCTGCTCCACGTCCACATTTGTTGCTCCACATCACAGGTAAGAGGTGAAGATTTTGGTGAAGATTCCTCAGGATTTGGACATCCTTATTCCCTGGTATTTGAGCATCCTCATTCCCCAAAATTTGGACATCCTTATTCCCCAGTATTTGGGCATTTTTGTTCTCCGTGTATCTGGGAATAATTTTTCCTTTATATGGGCATCCTTATTCCTCAGGATTTGGGTATCCCTGAATTCCCCAGGATTAGGGTGTCCATGTTCCTCAGTATTTGGACATCCTTATTCCTCAGAATTTGAGCATTTTATTTTCCAGTATCTGAGCATCTTTATTCCCTGATATTTAGGCATCCTTATTCCTCAGTATCTGGGCATCCTTATCCTTCAGCATTTCAACATTCTTATTCCTCAAAATTTGGATCTCTTTGTTCCCAAGAATATGGAAATAAGTATCCTTATTTCCTAAATATCTGGGAATCTGTATTTCTCTCTGTATGGGCTTTCTTATCCCACAGTATCTGGGCATGCTTATTCCCTGATATTTGGGCATCCTTTTTTGTCAGTCTTTGGATATCTCTGAATTCCCCAGGATTTGGACACCCTAATTCCTCAGTATTTTTTCCAGTACCTGGGCATTCTTATTCCCTGATATTTGGACATCCTTATTCCTCAGTATCTGGGCATCATTATCCTTCAGTACTTGAACATTCTAATTCTAATTTGATCATTCAAAATTTGGATATCCTTGTTCCCAAGTATTTGGAAATTAGTATCCTTATTTCCTAAATATCTGGGAATCTGTATTTCTCTCTGTATGGGCTTTCTTATCCCTCAGTACCTGGGCATCCTTATCCTTCAGTATTTGAACATTCTTATTCCTCCAAATTTGGATATCTTTGTTCCCAATTATTTGGGCATTTGTATTTCCCAAATATCTGGGAATTTCTATATCCCTCTGTATGGGCTTTCTTATTCCTCAGTATCTGGGCATCTTTATTCCCTGATATTTGGACAGCCCAGAACTTTCCAATATTTGGGCATTCTTTGGGAAGTTTTTGGGAAAGTTGGAATGAGCAGACCAAGAGCTGGCACAGCTGCACCAGGGATCAGGGATGTGCCTCGCTGTTTGCCCGCCTAAATCCCAATTTTTGGTGCCTCTTCAGGCTGGGTGCTGCTGGTGACAGAAAAAAAAAATGGCATTTAAATGTACCCAAGGCTCTTCATTCAGCAGAGAGCAGCAAATGAGGTGGTTTTGGAGCTTAGGGACCAACTAGCAAAAACCAGCAAAAGTGTCATGTGCAGACATTTATTGCCAGCATCTTTCATGGAATCCCTGAATGTTTGGGTTGGAAGGGACCTTAAATCCCATCCCATTCCACCTCTGCCATGGCAGGGACACCTGCCCCTATCCCAGGCTGCTCCAAGCCCTGTCCAGCCTGGCTTTGGACACAAGGCTCAGCTCAGTGTCAGGCTCAGCTTTCCTGGGAATCTGTGCCAGGATCTCACCACCCTCACAGGGAAGAGATTTAAGCCAAGCCGAGCTGTGGAGCATCCTCCTCTCCTCCAACCCCCAGCTCCTCTTTACTCATTGCAGTCGAGCAAGCAAAACCCTGGAAAGTGTCCTCAGATCCAAGGAAAAATGCCAAAATATTGGAGCATGGCATTTAGAGGGAAGTTTATTTTCCAGGCCTTGCATTTCCTGGCAGTGACCTCCCTCTCTGGGCCAGCACAGGGATGGGAACTTCCAGAGGCAGGGCTGGAGGTGTGGTGGGTGCAGGGAGAATGCCTGACCCCATTGGGGAATCTGGGAATTCCAGCCTGGTGGAGTGATGGCAGCACTTGGATACAGGTCACTGAGGAGCTGTGCCAGCATCAGCCCAAATAATCTCCAGGTCTCCTCCGTCAGAGCTCAGCTTCTGGCCTTAGGCAGCAAAATCCTTTTGGAATTTTAATTTTTATTTCGATTTTTTTGTTTATATTTTTATATAAAATAGATTAAATCTATATATATCTATAAAATAGATTATATAACTTATAATTTTATATTTTCTACTTTATATTTTATATTATTTTTATATATTATATAATATTATAGATAAATATATAAAATAGATTTAATTTTTTATTATTATTTTATAATTTCCTTTATTATATTTATATTTATAAATTTATTTATATTTATAGTTATCGTTCTATTTATAGGTTTCCTTTTAGGATAATTTAAATTTTAATTAATTAATTTATTTATTTTAGTTATTATTTCCTGGTCTTCCCATTATCACAGGGCTGCTCTCACACCCACCCACTGCTGTTGTGCTGAGCTTTGCCTGCAAGGAGAGGAGTTTTATGGCATTCCCAAGGGAATTCAGGCAGTGCCTTATTTCCCTCACTTAATGGCACATGTGTGTGCCTGGATAATGGGATTCCTGCCTTGGAGCCCACAGGTTAATGAGCCCTTCCTCATTATTTTCATGCTAATGATGTTTTACAGGGCCAGGACATGGATAATGTCTCTTTTGGGCTCTGCACTGTAATTACAGCTCGGGATCTTGCCAGCTTGTTTTGATGTTTGTCTGTAGGCCCTGGGTTATTTACTGTGTGTGGAAAGGGCTGGCTTTGTTCAGAGGGGTGCAAAAAGCTGGAGAGGGACTGGGGACAAGGATGGAGGGACAGGACACAGGGAATGGCAGGGTTGGATGGGATTTTGGGAAGGAATATGAGGGTGGGGAGGGGCTGGCACAGAGCAGAGCAGCTGTGGCTGCCCCTGGATCCCTGGCAGTGCCCAAGGCCAGGCTGGATTTGGTTTGGAGCAGCCTGGGACAGTGGGAGGTGTCCCTGCCATGGCAGGGGTGGGATGAGACGGGATTTAAGGTCCTTTCAAACCATCCCATTCCATCTCTCTATGATAAAACCAATCCAAACACAAAAACCCATGGAATTTTTGGGGTTCCACGCCTTCCCAAGGGCACAGCGGGGTCTCCTCTCTGGGATTTAAGATCTGCTTTAGTGCTGGAGCAGCTCCACCAGGGCTGTTGTCCAGGGTGGGACATTCACCAGCTCATTTTGAAGTGTCACCTGCTGCTTTTTTTTGTTATTTGTGGTGGAGGAAACACCCCAGGTTTCCCCAGGGGTGGAAATGCTCTAAAACCATCACTGGCCCCAAAATGCTTCTCGTTTCTACTTGAAGCACCTGCAGAGTGGCTGAGCCTGGCCCAGGGTGTGGTGGCTCCTGGAGGGCTCCTCTGAGTTGTCCCGAAGTCCCCAACATTGTCCCAACAGGCCTGTGCTCCTCTCAGGAGGGTCCCACCCTTCCCTCACCTTATTTTTGGGGCTGTTTTCCCCCTTTTAGTGTCCCTAGGCCTGGTTGTAGTGAAAGCAAGGCAGGGTTGGATATACAGAATTATTTAAAATATCGGGGCTGTAACAGCCATCCAGATGCTCTCAGCAGTCCTCCCTGCTCCCATGGATCCTAAACATGGAAGTCCCTGAAGTGATTCCCTGCCACCGGAGCAGATCCTTTCACAGAATTCACAAAATTCCCAGAATTCCCAGAATCCCTGGGTTGGGAGAGACCTTCAGGATCATGGAGTCCAACCCAGCCCCAACAGCTCAACTCAGCCCTGGCACCCAGTGCCACATCCAGGCTTTGTTAAACACACCCAGGCATGGGGGACTGCACCACCTCCCCGGGCAGAACATTCCAGAACTTTATCACCCTTTCATGTAAAAACTTCTTCCTAATATCCAGCCTATATTTCCCTTGGCACAGCTTGAGACTTTGTATGAAAGGGCCCGACATGGAAGTGTTTAGGCTGGAAAAGCCCTCTAAAATTGAGTCCTCAGCACTGCCAATGCCACCACTAACCTGTGTCCCCAGGTGCCACATCCACACACTTTTGGAACCTTCCCAGGGGTGACATTTGCTGCCTTGGGAAAGTCTTTGTGGCACCCAAGGCAGTTTTGGTTGAACATGCTGCTGTGCCAGAGCCACGGCACGTTCCATGGTGTGGGAAATAGTGAAGGTAACAAGAGCTTTAGAAAGTTGGGAAAGTGGGTTTTAAAAATGGAAAGAGTGGAGAAATTAGAATTAATTACTGTAAAATTTGAAGGTTGGAAAAAGTTACTATAATATAGTTAATAGAAAATAAATAGTAAATAAGGACACGAAACAATAGCTTGAGTTTTAGGTTTGGTTAAGATATACTTTAGGACTCTAGAAAAATATGTTTAGTAAGATAGTAGAAGGTTTTAAGCTTAATAATGGTGTATTGTGCATTGTTAATAGAAGGCATGTAAGTAAGTGTTGTGGGAAGTGTGTGTACCTTTAGTGATTGGTTAGAACAATTGTTTGTAACTTTAGCAATATGCTATTGGCTAGAAAGTTTTTAAAATGTTCTGTAACAAAAAAAATCTTTGGCAGCTGCTGGCAGGACGTGAGCTTTTTGCTATCTTTCATTGTCTCAGCTATCTAATGCTGAGAAAATGAGGCTGATGTTGTTAATAAAATTCCAAGGAACGTCTCTCACTAGTCTCATGTGAAAGAGAAAAATTTCCCCAGCATAAATGGTGCCCTGTGAAGCAAAAAGATTCATTGCAGAACCCTTGGCAGACCATTCAGTCATCAGTGTTAAGGGAATCAGACTAAGAAAATCGAAAGAAGAGGGAAACTTTAAGCCAAGCCGAGCTGTGCTCTGCTGCTCAAACCCTTCCCTCTTTATCATTGCAGCCACCAAAAAGGAGGGGTCCTCAGGTGAGATGAACAATGCATGGGCTGAGCTGAACCTCCAGCCATTTTCTGGGAGCAGATCCAGGCTGGAGCCTTTTGGCAGCAACTCCCAGGAGATGCTCCTTCTGGTGCACCAGACCAGTGCCCATGCCCTGTGCCCCTCCAGCCTGCTCAGGGCTGCCAGCGGCCCTGAGGACTACTTGCCCATGACTGAAACCTCTTCCTGCGCTGAAAACCTCGCTGAATGCAAAAAATATTTACCTGGGGATTTTTTGGGATTTTTTATACGGGGCAGGGGAAATCATGGAGGGATCTATAAAATAGATTATATAACTTATAATTTTATATTTTCAGGGTCCCTTTATATATTATAGAAATGATGGTCCCAAAATAGCTGAGTTTTATTTTTATTTTCTAATTTCCTTTATTTATTTATATTGAAGGGCCAAGAGGAGCAGAGATTCCCTATTTATAGGTTTCCTTTTACAGATCACCGGAGAGATCAGCTTCTGGTAAAAAACAACCCCTCCTTGTGCTCCCATCCTCGTCCTCAAACCACCCACTGCTGTTGGCATGGCTTTGCCTCCAAGCACAGGAACCAGTGCCAGGTTGATTCTTCAGTGCCTTATTTCCCATAGATTTATATGGGTGTCCTGGATAAAATTCCCTTAAAACCCCATAAAAATATATTATATGATATATGATATGATATGATATATGATATGATATGGATAATGATATTTGGGCTATGATATGTAATAAGTAATAAAATAGAATATATATCATATCATTAATAGAATAGAATATATAAGGGCTAATTGTTTAATATAATATAAATTACACAATATATAATGTATATTATGGGATTTATATTATAATTATAATTTTTATTATAATATATAACATTATGTAGTTTATATTAGGTGCCCAAGGCCATTGGATTATATTATATTATATTATATTATATTATATTATATTATATTATATTATATTATATTATATTCCATATTATATTATATTATATTATATTATATTATATTATATTATATTATATTATATTATATTATATTATATTATATTTGTTTATCTATATTGTGCTAATATACTATCAATTATCTAATATATAATATAAATTATCTGATATATTTTATATTTATATTATAGATTATATAGATTATATATAATATATAAATATAATATATATAATTTAAAAAAATATATATTGTTTAAAATCCCATGAAAACCCATTTTGGAGCTCCTCTGAGTTGCCCCAGCCTCAGCACTGTCCCAAAACCCCTGTGCTGCTCTCAGGAGGGTCCCATGCCCTGGGATTTTCCTGTCCCTTTTTGAGCCCACTGCTGGTAGAAGGTGCTTGGAAAAAATTATTTCCGGATCCAGCCTGGAACAGCCATCCAGATGAGCATCCCCCCTGCCCCATGGATCCTAAACATGGAAGTCCCTGAAATTCCAGAAACAGGAAGAATCCAGCATCCCAGAATTCAGCATCCTGGGTTGTGGAGAAACCTTCAGGATGAGGGACAAAGGCCCAGGAGCTCAAGGGACACTGGACACACACCACATCCAGGCAAACACACCCAGGCATGGGGGACTGGACCATGGGCAGAAATTCCAGAACTTTATCACCCTTCCAGAAAAACTTCTTCCTAATATCCAGCCTTTATTTCCCTTGTCACAGGCTGTCTTTGTATGAAACAGCAAAGACACAAGTGTTTAGCTGGGCTCCTGCTGAGTCCTCAGCACTGCCAATGGGCCACTAACCTGTGTCCCAGGTGCCACATCCACACCACCCCAGAACCTTGGGTGACACCTGCCTGGGAAAGTGTGGCACCCAAAGGCAGTTTTGGTTGAATGCTGCTTTCCCAGAGCCACACCCCGTTCATTTGTGGAAATAGTGAAGGTAACAAGAGCTTTAAAAGTTGGGAAAGTGGGTTTTTAAAATAGAAAGAGTGGAGAAATAGAATTATTATGTAAAATTTGAAGGTTGGAAAAAGTTACTATAATATAGTTAATAGAAAATAAATAGTAAATAAGGACACGAAACAATAGCTTGAGTTTTAGGTTTGGTTAAGATATACTTTAGGACTCTAGAAAAATATGTTTAGTAAGATAGTAGAAGGTTTTAAGCTTAATAATGGTGTATTGTGCATTGTTAATAGAAGGCATGTAAGTAAGTGTTGTGGGAAGTGTGTGTACCTTTAGTGATTGGTTAGAACAATTGTTTGTAACTTTAGCAATATGCTATTGGCTAGAAAGTTTTTAAATGTTCTGTAACAAAGAAATCTTTGGCAGCTGCTGGCAGGACGTGAGCTTTTGCTATCTTTCTATTGTCTCAGCTATCTAATGCTGAGAAAATGAGGCCGATGTTGTAATAAAATTCCAAGGAACGTCTCTCACTAGTCTCATGTGAAAGAGAAAAAATTTCCCCAGCACAAATGGTGCCCTGTGAAGCAAAAGATTCATTGCAGAACCCTTGGCAGACCATTCAGTCATCAGTGTTAAGAGCCTCAGACTAAGAAAATCGAAAGAAGAGGGAAACTGAAAGCGAGCTGTGCTCTGCTGCTCAAACCCTTCCCCAGCCACCAAAAAAGGAGGGGAGAGGTGAGATGAACAATGCATGGGCTGAGCTGAACCTCCAGCCACGGCCTGGGGGAGCAGATCCAGGCAGGAGCCTTTTGGCAGCACTCCCCAGGAGATGCTCCTTCTGTGCACCAGACCAGTGCCCATGCCCTGTGCCCCTCCAGCCTGCTCGGGGCTGCCAGCGGCCCTGCACTACTTGCCCATGACTGAAACCTCTTCCTGCGCTGAAAACCTCGCTGAATGCAAACTAAATATGTACCTGGGAGCTGGGCTTGCATGGCACGGGGACACATGGAGGGAAGCTGGGGATGGGGCACCCGGAGCCTGCAGGGGTCCCTGGTGCCAGAAATGATGGTCCCACGGAGCTGAGTTTCATTTTCTGTTCTCTTTATTTAAGGGCAGTGAAGGGCCAAGAGGAGCAGAGATTCCCTTAGAGGCACAGATCACCGGAGAGATCAGCTTCTGGTAAAAAACAACCCCTCCTTGTGCTCCCCTCCTCGTCCTCAAACCCGGCTGGCCCTGGCATGGCTCCTTCTCCAAGCACAGGAACCAGTGCCAGGTTGATTCCTTCTGTAAATCCCATAGATTTATATGGGATCCCATATAAATCCCTTAAAACCCCATAAAAATATATTATATGATATATGATATGATATATGATATATATGATATGATATGATATGAATATAATATAAGTAATAAAATAGAATATATATCATATCATTAATAGAATAGAATATATATAATATCATTAATATAATATAAATTACACAATATATAATGTATATTATGTAATTTATATTATAATTATAATTTTATTATAATATATAACATTATGTAGTTTATATTAGGTGGTTATATTATATTATATTATATTATATTATATTATATTATATTATATTATATTATATTATATTATATTATATTATATTATATTATATTATTATATTATATTATATTATATTATATTATATTATATTATATTATATTATATTTGTAATCTATATTGTCTAATATACTATCAATTATCTAATATATAATATCTATTATCTGATATACATTATATTTATATTATAGATTATATAGATTATATATAATATATAAATATAATATATATAATTTAAAAAAATATATATTGTTTAAAATCCCATGAAAAACCCATTTTGGAGCTGTCAGCAGCCCCAGTCAGCCTCAGCACTGCTGGAAACCCCTTGCTGCTGCAGGAGCTGGATGCTGGGAGTCTCCTGTCCCTGCCAGAGCTCACTGCTGGTAGAAGGTGCTGGAAAAACATCCGGGATCCAGCCTGGAGTGGCCTTAATGAGCATCCCCCGCCTGCCTGGGGTAGAAATCTCCAGAAACAGGAAACTCCAGCATCCTGTTCAGCATCTCAATGTGCAAATTGGCAGCAGGGACAAAGGCAGGGAGGCCAAGGGACACTGGACACACACTGGGCACCGGCGGGGGCTGGAGGATGGGCAGGGAATGAGCCTGGCACAGAAATCCCGTTTCCTGGTTTTTGTTGCTGTCAGAGGCTGTCGTGGAACAGCAAACAGCAAAGCACAGCTCAGCTGGGCTCCTGCTGCTGCAGGCTGGGCTCTGGACAGTCCCAGTGCCACCTCAGTGCCACCCCAGCTGTGGGGACACCGCTGGCAGCATGTCCCTACCCTGGGTTGGCATTTCCCATCCTCACCCCCTCATTTTGATGGCTTTAACATTCCTTACATGCAACACCAGTCCCCATATTATATATGCCATCCTTTGAGGGCTGGCATATATAATATGCTTTTATTTTTTTATATATTTTTTTTTAATCCCATGAAAACCCCATTTTGGAGCTGGCAGGAGCAGCCCAGCAGCTGATCCCGGTGTGTTCCTGCCCACAGCCCATCCCGGGAGCCCTCCTGGCCTGCCCATGGCTAGCAACAACACTGCTAGCATAGCACAGGCCCGCAAGCTGGTGGAGCAGCTGAAGATGGAGGCCAACATCGACAGGATAAAGGTAGGGATTCTTGGGAGACGCCTCTGGGAAGGCTGGGAGGTGGTGGCTGCTGCCCAGAGCTCATGGAGGGAGCTGGGATGTGGAGCCAGGTGGTGTTTGTGGGGGATGCTCTTGTTTGAAGTAGACCATTCAGTCATCAGTGTTAAGAGCCCCAGGTTAAGGAAATTAAAAGAAGAGGGAAACTGAAAGAGGGCTGTGCTCTGCTGCTCAAACCCTTCTCCAGCCACCAAAAAAAGAGGGGAGAGGTGAGATAAACCACAGGCTGAGCTGAGCCTCCAGCCATGGCCCTGGGGGTGCAGATCCAGCCAGGAGGCAGTGGGAGATGGGATCATAGAATCTGGGAATGGTTTGGGTTGGAGGAGATCTTAAAGCCCATCTTGTTCCAACCCCCTGCCAGGGACACCTTCCACCATCCCAGGTTGCTCCAAGCCCCATCCAGCCTGGCCTTGGGCACTCCCAGGGGTGAGAGGCAGCTGGAAGCATCACCTGGAGCCCTGTGGGGTGGTGGGAAGGAGTGACTGTCCCCAAGGCACCTCAGCTCCTTGCTAAGAGCTGAAACCCAGGGAGAGAAGTGCTCCAGGGCTGGGATGAGCTCTGGTGGCTCGGGAGCTGCTGCCATGTCTGGAATAAAGAGCGGGGCTGGTGGGTGAGGGCAGGAAACGCTGCTGTGGATGTTCCTGCCAAGGCATGCGTGGGAGAGCCAGCAGGGATGCTGAAGTCAGTCCTTGCCAGGTGAAGGATGGGAATGGGGGAAGGCTGGGAATGGGAATACAGGCTGACAGAGCAGCTCAGAGCCCAGAAGTGAAGAACCAGCCCCAGGAGGGACCTGCTGCTGCACTGTCAGTCAGGCTCTCATCTCAGATCTGATAGTCCCTGCTCAGGGATGCTGCCAGCCTGGTGGCACCTCTCCGGGCGGGACGTCCCCAGCACAGCCATGTCGCAGACATCTTTTATAGAAAATCCTTTCCTTAGGATTTTTCCTCCTGAGAAGCTGAGAGGCCTCAGGAACAAAATGTAAACAATGGTTATCTGCTGCTGTGGGATGCAACAGGTGCATCTGGGATTGGTCTCATGTGGTTGTTCCTAATTAATGGCCAATCACAGTCAGCTGGCTCAGACAGAGAGTCTGAGACAGAGCCTTTGTTATCATTCCTTCTTTTTCTGTTCTTAGCCAGCCTTCTGAGGAAATCCTTTCTTCTATTCTTTTAGTATAGTTTTAATATAATATATATCATAAAATAATAAATCAGAAATGAAATATGAAACATGGAGTCAGATCCTCATCTCTTCCCTCATCCTGGCACCCCTGTGAACACTGTCACACAGCCTGTCCCTAACCCAGGGCTCCTCCTTTTGCAGGTGTCCAAAGGGTTCCCTGCCCAGGGCTGCTGCCAGCCTGGTGGCACCTCTCCAGGTGGGATGTCCCCAGCACAGCCTGTCCCTAACCCAGGGCTCCTCCTTTTGCAGGTGTCCAAAGGGTTCCCTGCCCAGGGCTGCTGCCAGCCTGGTGGCACCTCTCCAGGTGGGATGTCCCCAGCACAGCCTGTCCCTAACCCAGGGCCCTCCTCCTTTTGCAGGTGTCCAAAGCAGCAGCAGACCTGATGGCGTACTGTGAAGCCCACGCCAAGGAGGACCCTCTATTGACCCCCGTCCCGGCCTCAGAAAACCCCTTTAGAGAGAAGAAGTTCTTCTGTGTGATCCTGTAAACCCAGGAGGAGCCTGACGGGCACTCAGGCCACCCTGAACACTGATGTAGAGTTTTTAGGAATGGGGACGACCTGCTGGTCCGCAGAATTTAAACAAAAATAAGTAAAAAACACGGCCTGGAAGCTACAGAGATGTGCATGTTTAAAGAACCTGGCCACCTTTGGGGGAATCAGATGATCTGCATTGCAAGGCAAAAGATCTAAAGTCTGTAGAGTTGCCTAGAAAGAGAAAAACAAACAAAAAAAACCCATGTAAAGAATAAATCTGTGTCACTTTTCTGCTCACAAAATTGTTCGATTGTTCCATATTTAAAGCACCAGAGCTGTGCTGAGCAAAGTTAACTGCTAAGGATGTGTATAACCTTCTTGGAATGATATTGTTGGTTTCTTTCCAAGCTAATATTTTTGATTTAAGTTGTCAGATATATAGCAGACAGGTTAGGTGGCTGTGCTGTTACTCAATGTTTGGTCTTGTGCTTTTTCATTTCTGGCCGTAGCGTAGCAGGGCGGGGTCGAGGGGACACCAGCAGCTCTGTGTCCCCAGCAAACCCCACTTTTTACCATTCTCTCTATGGTTAGCTTTGGTTCTGCAAGTAAAAGTGGTTCCTGTGTTGTGCTTGGTGCTTCCTAGCCCTGTGATGACATTCAGTGGTAGTGCATGAGAGTTTAATTCCGTTCATCCGCTCCAGACTTTTCTTTTCCAGCGTTTGGCACCACGTGCTGGTGGAAGAAGCCGTAGGGAGGGAACAGAGGCGATTCTGAAAGCAAAGAGAGCTCCTGAGATGCCTTAGACATGCCTGAAATGCCTCCTGCCACAGGGCAGGTGCCAGCCCGGGTGCAGGGCGAGCCAGAAATCCGAAAATCAAAGTCGACCGCTTCTTTCCGGGTCTTTCCTTTCTCCTACACCTCTGTGCCTCTGCTCTCCTCGCTTGGTCCTGCTCTTTTCCCAGTTCCTGGTAGCATTTCCTTCCCTTGGGGCTGGTCTGGAATGTTGCTGGGATGCTGCTCAGTGGTGGGATGCTGCTTCAGGGGGGGATGCTGCTCCATGGTGGGATTCTGCTCTGTGGTGGGATGCTTCTCCTCCATGGAATGCTGCTCCATGGTGGGATTCTGCTCTGTGGTGGGATGCTACTCCAAAATGGGATGCCACCTCCTCCACGGAATGCTGCTCCATGGTGGGATACAGCCCCACAGTGGAATGCTGCTCCAAAATAGGATTCTGCTCCATGGTGGGATGCTGCTCCACCATGGAATTTTGCTCCTCCATGGACTGCTGCTCCATGGTGGGATGTTGCTCCACCATGGGATGCTATCCTGCCATGGGATGCTGCTCCTCCATGGAATTCTGCTCCATGATGGGGTGCTGCTCCTCCATAGGATGCTATCCCACCATGGGATGCTGCTCCATGGTGGGATGCTGTCCCACCAGGGGATGCTGCTCCTCCATGGAATGCTGCTCCTCCATGGAATGCTGCTACTCCATGGTGAGATTCTGCTCCATGGTGGGATGCTGCTCCACCATGAGATGCTATCCTGCCATGGAATGCTGCTCCTCCATGGAATGCTGCTACTCCATGGTGAGATTCTGCTCCATGGTGGGATGCTGCTCCTCCATGGGATGCTGTCCCACCATGGGATGCTGCTCTACGTTGGGATGTTCCTGCCCCTCCCTGCCCCCAGCTCCCCTCCCATTCCCGCTGTCCCCTCCCCACGTTGGGAAGGGCCAGGGGAGCAGCCCTGGGAGCCGTGGGGCCATCCCTTCCCGGAGGTGCCTGATTCCCTGTTTACACACAGCCTGGGCTCCTGCCAGGCTGGGCAGTTACTCCCAGGTCTGCTTCATCTGCTCCCAGCTCTTGGAGGACACATGCCACCTTTCTGGGCTCCTCCTCGGGCCCAGGCTTCTGTGGATGTGGCTTGTCTCTCCTTTCTGCTGCTAAACACCTCCTGGCTTTCCCCTGCTCTTCTGTCCTCCTGGGAAACTTTGGGAATCATCTCTTTGGGAATAATCTCTTTGGGAATCATCACTTTGAGAACCATCACTTTGGGAATCATAATGTGGGGATTTATGTACAAAATGAGCTGGGGGTCACAAAGGGGTTTAGGGGCCTGTGGTGACCCTGCTGAAGCAGTTCTGAATCAGGTGTGAGCTTTTAAAAATTCCTGTGGATCTGGGAGGGGAAAAGTCTTTAGGTACCTTTTGGTAACTCTTTCTAGCCCGTAAAAAAAGTGCTTTTTGGTTTTTCTACCTTTTCATACTCTTTTTCTAGTTCTTCTATGGAGAAGGCCAGTTCTTCTCACACTGGACTCCAAACTTTTGGCACCTGGGAATGTTTGTAAGCCACGAGTAGCCTAGATGGTCCCAGCCCCCCCTAATTCCCCCGATTTTGATCTTTTTACTACAGCTCCCATAGCTTTTGGATGAAGGCTGGATGAAGTGGTTTGCTCTGCAGCTGGTTTCACTCATGGTGTTACCAGGCAGAGATGTCAAAACCCCATCCTGAGTTTTGTCTTTTCTTCTTAATCTGATTTATTGTCACAGAGAGTGAAGTGCAGCCGGTCTGACCCGGGGCTCCCACCCCATCCCTTCTCAAACACTGTCACAAAAGTGGTTTGTAATAATTTTTTTAATGACTTGCCTATTTTACAACTCGAATTCTTAATACCTTAGACAACAAAATAAACCTGCATGAATATGGGGGAGCGGGGAGGGGGAGATTTTGAATTAACCCAAACTATTCATTGAAGGTGTTTCACGTTGCTGGGCTTGATTTTCTGTTGGTTGTGGTGTTGCCATTGGTGTGCTGCCAGGTATTTCACCCCAGTATTTCTATTTACACAGATCTGCCTTTGTTAGCCAAGCAGAGATCTCCTGCCAAGGTTGTTTCCCCTCCTCACAACAAAAATCCCACCCATCCCCATGCTGGATTTCCAGCCTGGCCTCAAACGACATTCCACTACCCCCAGGCTTTTAAAGAAAAAAAAAAATCTGGAGTACTGAAAAAAGGACTTTTATTGTCTGCAAATGTTGCTGGTGGCAATTCTGTCCATGGGTTGTCACCCTGGCAGCAGCAGGATTTTGGGGAGGGGGTGGCTGTAGGCGAAAGCCAGTCGTGGTGTAGCGCATCCCCATCCCACATGGTCTGTGTACTCGTTGGAAATAAACTTTTGGATTTGTTTCAAGCCTTTGGAGGTGCTGCTCTGTGCTCCCTGGGGAGGTGGGATCCTGTCCTGGTTGTGGTTGGATGCAGTTCCCAAGGGGTTCTCCCTGTCAGGGAAGGTTTAGTGGGAGTTTTGGGCCTGGGGTTTCAGCAGCCCCACAGGATGGGGCAGGTCAGGGGAGAACAGGCTCGTTCAGGGTGGGAAATTGCTCCTTGCTCAGAAATTGAGAGACACCTAAAATTCACAATTTCATTGTCCATCCTTCTCCTTTCTCTTTCCATCTTCTCCCAGCTGTGGCATTCAGCACAGGAGCAAATCAGAGGAGGCCATGGAGCTGCTCCAGAGGCTGGAGAACGTTCTGGGAGAAGGGAAAGATCCAGGGAAACCTCAGAGCCCCTTCCAGGGCCTAAAGGAACCTTCTAAAGTTTAGAAGGACAGATTTTTATAGGGCCTGGAAGGAAAGCAAAAGGGATTTTAATCTAAAGGAGGGTTGGTTCAGGCTCAGATATAAGGAAGACTTGTTTAATGGGAGGGTGGGGAGGACCTGGCATGGGGTGCCCAGAGAAGCTGTGGCTGCCCCTGAATCCCTGGATGTGCCCAAGGCCAGGTTGGATGGGGTTTGGAGCACCTTGGGACAGTGGAAGGTGTCCCTGTGAATGACAGGGGGCTGGGACTGGATGATTTTTAGGTCTCTTCCAACCCAAACCATTCCAGGATTCTGTGATTCCATCATTCTCACTCTGGACTATCAAAACACATCCTGATCACAGAATCAAACATCCTCTGCTCCTACCAAATTCCCCATATCCTGAATTTTCCCTCCAGTTTCACAGGATCCTCAGGGGTGAGTGTTTGCCCACGCATTTGGAGGCTGCTTGGCCTCAGCTCATTCCTGGAGTCTGCTTTGAAGCTGCTCTGGTGAACACAGAAAAGGATGGAGGGGCTGGGAGTTGATCTTGGTGCTTGGAAAAACTGGAATATCAGCACAGGTCTGTGCTGGGCTTGGTGCTGGTGGTTTTATTTCAGAACCTACAGTGATTCCTTGTTCCTCACCACAGGAATGAGCTGAGGCCAAGCAGCCTTAAAATGTGTCCAGCAAAAGTGTCCAGCAGTCCCAGGCTGCTCCAAGCCAGGTGTCACCATGGTTTCCAAAATAAAACTACCAGCACCAAGCCCAGCACAGACCTGTGCTGATATTCCAGTTTTTCCAAGCACCAAGATCAACTCCCAGCCTCTCCATCCTTTTCTGTGTCCATCAGAGCAGCTCCAAAGCAGAACCCATGATTGAGCTGAGGCCGAGCAGCCTCCAAATGTGTGGGTAAACACTCACCCCTGTGAAACTGGAGGGGAAATTCAGGATGTGGGGAATTTGGCAGGAGCAGAGGATGTTTGGTTCTGCGATCAGGATGTGTTTTGGTAGTCCAGAGTGAGAATGATGGACTCACAGAATCCTGTAATGGTTTGGGTTGGAAAGGACCCTAAAAATCATCCAGTCCCACCCCCTGTCATTCACAGGGACACCTTCCACTGTCCCAAGCTGCTCCAAGCAAGGTGTCACCGTAGATTCTGAAGTAAAGCCACCAGCACCCATCCCAGCATGGATCTGTGCTCATATTCCAGTTTTTCCAAGCACCTCCCAGCCCCTCCATCCCTTTCTGTGTCCATCACAGCAGCTCCAAAGCAAAATGGTGTTGCTGGGGAGGAAGGAGCCAAGTCAGTCCTGGCCTGCCAGGCAGCTCAGCTGTTCCATGGCTCCCTGGCTCCCCTCCAGTTCCAACACTCGTTCCTTTCCATCCTCACATCCAGGATTTGGCTCTGGAGCAGCATCTGCCGAGCAGGAGGAGGTGAGGAGCTTCCATGGAGAGCGTGGGCGAGGCGCTGCTCCGCGCGCAGGCCGCAGCCAGGCCCGGCTCCCTAATGAGAATAAACCCATCTGCACTAATTGCATTCATTAGCTGCAGCGGGGAGAGGAGAAGCACAACTCATCTCCTGGGGCTGGGTTTGTGTTCCTGCAGGAAGGGTTGGAGCCACCGGGGAATGGGGGGGAAGGGCTGCTCTGAGGGCGAGGAAGGCTGGAGGGGTGGAGAGCAGAGTGTCACTGCCTCCATGATTGTCACTCTTGGTGGCACGGACAGCGTGTGACACTCGTGTGGCTGAGGGCACTGTGGGCCCATGCTCCTTTTCTCCGTGATAGAGTTGTTGTGCCTGTCCTGCTGGCTTCAATGTCACTGCTTGTCACTCTTGGTGGCACGGACAGTGTGTGACATTTGTGTGGCTGAGGGCACCGTGGGCCCAAGCTCCTTTTGTCCATGCTGGGGTTGTTGTGCCTGTTCTGCTGGCTTCAATGTCACTCTTGGTGGCATGGTCAGTGTGTGACACTCGTGTGGCTGAGGGCACCATGGGCCCAAGCTCCTTTTGTCCATGCTGGGGTTGTTGTGCCCATCCTACTGGCTTCAATGTCACTGCTTGTCACTCTTGGTGGCATGGACAAGCCACATTCGTGTGGCTGAGGGCACCGTGGGGATGGGCCTGAGTTCCTTTTCTCCACGCTGGGGTTGTTGTGCCTGTCCTGCTGGCTTCAATGTCACTCTTGGTGGCACGGACAGCGTGTGACACTCGTGTGGCTGAGGGCACCGTGGGCCCTAGCTCCTTTTGTCCAAAAAGTTGGAGTTGTTGTGCCTGTCCTGCTGGCTTCAATGCCACTGCTCGTCACTTTTGGTGGCACAGACAGTGTGTGACACTCGTGTGGTTGAGGGCACTGTGGGCATGGGCCCAAGCTCCTTTTGTCCATGCTGGGGTTCTTGTGCCTGTCCTGCTCACTTCAATGTCACTCTTGGTGGCATGGTCAGTGTGTGACACTCATGTGGCTGAGGGCACTGTGAGCATGGGCCATGGTGCATGGGCTCCTTTTCTCCATGGTGGAGTTGTTGTGCCCATCCTGCTGGCTTCAATGTCACTGCTTGTCACTCTTGGTGGCACGGACGAGCCACATTCGTGTGGCTGAGGGCACCGTGGGGATGGGCCTGAGTTCATTTTCTCCACGCTGGGGTTGTTGTGCCTGTCCTGCTCACTTCAATGTCACTCTTGGTGGCACGGACAGCGTGTGACACTCGTGTGGCTGAGGGCACCATGGGCCCAAGCTCCTTTTCTCCATGGTGGAGTTGTTGTGCCCATCCTGCTGGCTTCAATGTCACTGCTTGTCACTTTTGGTGGCACGGACAGCGTGTGACACTCGTGATGGCTGAGGGCACCATGGGCCCAAGCTCCTTTCCTCCATGCTGGGGTTGTTGTGTCTGTCCTGCTGGCTTCAATGTCACTGCTGGCTCCAGCTGTGGGGTGGGAGAGGGACACTCCCTCAGGAACTGCAGCCACAGGACAAGGGATAAGGGAAAGAGTGGAAGTTTAGGTTGGATATGTGGAATTTTTGGCTGGGAGGGTGGTGGCAAAGGGTGCCCAGAGAAGATCCAGGCTGCTCCTAGATCCCAAGGCCAGGTTGGACAGGGCTTGGAGCACCCTGGGACAGTGGAAGGAGTCCCTGCCATGGCAGGAGTGGAACTGGATGGGGTTTAATGCCCCTTTTGACCCAAACCATTCTGGAATTCTGGAATTCCACAAAACCTGAAGGAGGCTGAGGTGCCAGCGAGCCCCTGCCCGGCTGACAGCACTCCAGGAAGGAGCTGGAGGAGATCCAGTGGATGGGACAGGGATGTCCTGAAGGGAAAGGGAGGCAGAGCCCCCTGGATCCCGCTGAGGCCATGGCGGGGGCTGGCTCATCCTGCTGCCATCCTGCAGCCGGTGCCAGCTGGGAAGGGAAGGGAAGGGCTGGCACAGAGGAAATGTCAGGATGAATATTGCAGTGGCTCGTCACGCTGTCACCGCCTGGCTGCCTGCAAAGTGCCACCCCAGCCATGTGGGGAGGGGGGGACAGGGGGGACGGGGGCGGCCTTGCTCCCAGATGGAGCTCATCCCTTCCTTCCCCAGGAAAAAAACCTTCAACTGGAGCCTTCCCAGTGCTGCCCAGTGCAGATCTCTGCTCCTCAGTGCTGCCCAGTGCTCCCAGTACAGATGTCAGGGTTCCCAGTACAGTGCAATGCTCCCAGTACTCCGCAGTACAGCTCAATTCTCCCAGCACAGCTCACCAGTACAGCTCCCAGAGCTCACAGTACAGCTCAATGCTCCCAGTAAAGCGCTCCCAGTACCCCCCAGTACAGCTCTCAGCGCTCCCAGTACAGCTCCCAGCCTTCCCAGTACAACACAAAGCTCCCAGTACCCCCCAGCACAGCTCCCAGTACAGCTCAGTGCTCCCAGTACCCCCAGCACAGCTCCCAGTACAGCGCAGCGCAGACCCCAGTTCCCCACTGAGCGGACAGCGTCAAAGCCCCGCCCCCTCACACAAAACCCCCTGCCCCTCACACGGACCCAGCCCACTACAAAGACCCCGCCCCCTCGCATTGCCCCCGCCCCCTCACACAAACCCCGCCCCCTCACACGGACTCAGCCCACTACAAAGACCCCGCCCCTCACACTGGCCCCGCCCCCACGATGACCCACCCCGCCCACTACACAGACCCCGCCCCCTCGCACGGATCCCGCCCCTCACACAGGCACCGCCCATTGCAAGTCCCACCTCAAACAGGCCCCGCCCCCTCCGCCGCCGCGTCCGTACCCAAGGCAGAGCGGTCACTTCCCCTTCCCGGCAGCCCGTTCCGCTCTTTGATTGGTCGAGATGACCGCCGCTCAGGGCACTGACCAATGAGCGAGCAGAACGCCGTGCAGGGGGCGGGTGTTCCCTTCCTTCCGGTCCGTGCGGTGCCATCGGCGCGGCCTGAGCAGGGGAGGAGGCGCCGGCACCGGGATCGGGATCCGGGATCCGGGTCGGGATCGGGGCCGGCTCCGGGAGCGGCACCGGGACCATGTTCCGCCGCAAGCTCTCGGCGCTCGACTACCACAACCCCGCCGGCTTCAACTGCAGGGGTGAGGGGGCTGCGGGGGGACCGGCGGAGGCTGGACGGGGATTGGGATGCGATAGGATGGGATTGGGATGGGATTGGGATGGCATCCACGGGATGGGATTGGGATGGCATCCATGGGATGGGATTGGGATGGGATCCATGGAATCCATGGGATGGGATCCATAGAATCCATGGGATGGGATTGGGATGCAATCCATGGGATCCATGGGATGGGATTCATGGGATGGGATTGGGATGCTATCCATGGGATCCATGGGATGGGATTGGCGTGGGATCCATGGGATCTGTGGGATAGGATGGATTGGATGGGATGGGATCCATGGGATCCATGGGAGAGGATGGGATTGGATGGGATGGGATCCATGGGAAGGGATTGGGATGGAATGGGATCTATGGGATAGGATGGATTGGATGGGATGGGATCCATGGGATGGGATGGGGTTGGGATGGGATGGCATGAGATTGGGATTGGAGTGGGAGAGGATGAGATCTATGGAATGGGATCCATGGGATGGGATTGGGATGGGATCCATAGGATGGGACTGGGATCCATAGGGTGGGATCCATGGGATCCATGGGATGGGATTGGGATGGGATCCATGGGATGGGATTGGGATGCGATCCATGGGATCCATGGGATGGGATGAGATTGGGATGGGATGGGATGGGATCCATGGGATTGGGATTGGGGTGGGATCCATGGGATCTATGGGATAGGATGGATTGGATAGGATCCATGGGATAGGATGGGATGGGATCCATGGGATAGGATTGGGATGGGATCCATGGGATGGGGTTGGGATGGGATGGCATGAGATTGGGATTGGGGTGGGAGAGGATGAGATCCATGGGATGGGATCCATGGGCTGGGATCCATGGGCTGGGATGAGGTGCGATGGGAAGGTCCCTTCCCCCCAAGCATTCCGTGGCTGAAGCTGATGCGGAGCCAGCGTGGCCCAGCTGGGCTTGGGGCAGCAGTGACACCCAGAGCTGTCACCTCCCGTGTCACCCAGCCCGGACATCCCCGTGTGCGCACAGCCTGGGAACTGCGGCATTCCAGCCCCCAAAAATCGGGATTTGGGGTCAAGAGGAGTCAGCGGTGAATGGAAAAAATGTGCAGCCTCAACATTTATGCTGTGTTTGTATTTTCTGGGAGGAGCTGGGAATCAGTGCTGCATGTGTCATGTGTGTGCTGAAAACAGAGTTAGAAACTCCAGTTCTCTGCTGATTTTTCACCTTTCTTTCTGTGCTCCATAAATTACAATTATATTCCCAATAAAAAGAATCTGTTGGCTGATGCCTTTAATGAGGACAGTCAGCTGAAAAATGAAAAACACTCAGGGCTGATTTTTGGTCAGAGGATGCACAATTTTAGTGGGTTTTTATCTATATTATATACAGTGGGGTTTTATATATAAATATATATATTTATAACCCATACTAAAAATATATATTAATACATACATGCTAACTAAAATAAATATATAACATATATTAAAATATCTATAAGAAATATATAAATATATACTAACTGAAATAAATATACACTAACTAAATTATAATTATATATTATAGATATATAAATATATACTAACTAAAATAAATATATACCAACTAAATATACAAATAAATAAATATATAACTATTAATTTTTATAAATTATAGGATTTTGTATATTATAAATATACAAATATATACTAACTAAATACATAAATAAATATATAATATATACTAACAAAAATAAGTATGTACTGAATATATAAGTAAATATATATTACAGATATATAAATCTACACTAACAAAAATATAAATATATATTAACTAAATATATAAACAAATATATAAAAATAAATAGGTATTATAGATATATAGATTTATGCTAACTAAAATAAATCGATACCAACTGAATATATAAATAAATATAGATACATAAATAAATACTGACTAAAATAAATACATACCAACTAAATTTATATATAGATATGTAAATATATATTAACTAAAGTAAATATATACTAACTAAATATATAAATAAATATATGATAAATATATAAATATACACTAAAATAAATATATACTAAATATAAAAATTATTATTATAGATATATAAATATATGCTAAAATATACCCTAACTAAATACATAAATAAGTATATATTATAAATATAGAAATACATACCAACTAAAATAAATCTATACTAACTAAATAAATTATTATTAGAGATATATAAATATATGCTAACTAAAATATGTACTATCTAAATATATAAATAAATATAGATATATATATCTATAATAGACATACATATATCTACAGACATATATATATGTCTAAATATATACTAACTAAAATAAATGTATACCAGCTAAGTATATAAATAAATATATATTATAAATATGTCAATATACGCTAACTGAAATATATGCTAACTAAATACATATATATTATAAATATATACTAAATAATAAATAGATACTAACTAAATATATACGCACTAAATGTATATTAATAAAAATATATTACATTAATTTTTAATTAATAAAAAATTTAAATATATATATTAAATTAATTTTAAATTAATTTTATTAAATTAAATTTATATATTAATAAATATATAAATATATATTTAGTAGGTTTTATATATGTTTATATATATGTGTGGGGTTTTTAATGGGAAAAGTGCTTAGAGGCATCAAGATTTGTGGGAATCAGATGAAAACTTGAGATATTTTTAATTCCTGCTCTGTTTGCTCCTCCCCACAGATGAAACAGAGTTCAGGAATTTCATTGTCTGGCTGGAGGACCAGAAAATCAGACACTACAAGATCGAGGACCGAGGGAATCTGAGGAACATCCACAGCGAGGACTGGCCCAAATCCTTTGAGAAGGTATTTCCTTGCTCCAGACATTTCTGTCAGTGATATTGCACAGCTGCTGTGGCTGTGGAGCACAAATAAATAACTCTGAATATTTGTCCTGTTACATTTCTAGGAATTTCAATGTATTATTGAAGCCAAACTGGGGAAGTTTATGACAATGGGGGAATTTTGTGCATAGTTTTCCCTCAGCTTTGTTTGTTTAATAGGTGGGGTGTCCATCCCAAACTGGTTTTTCTCCTTTTTTTTTTTTTTTTGCCTGATTTGAAGCTCTTGAAGCAGAAAGAAGACTGCAAATAAACATTTTTTTTCTGCATTAATGCTCCTTCTGTCCCAAAAGGAGGTGGATGAGGCTCCTGCAGGCCTTGCCTGCATGTGGGGGAATCTCATCCCTGCACCTCCTGCCATTCCTGATGGATTTTTCTGGACCCAGATGGATTTTCTGCTTCCTGCCAGATGCCTTTTTTTTCCCTGGTTCCAGATGGATTTCTCTGGATCCAGATGGATTTTTTTTCTTGGTTCCAGATGGATTTTTCTTTTCTGGTTCCAGATGGATTTTTCTGGACCCGGATGGATTTCCATGGATTTTCTGGATCCAGATGATTTTTTTCCTGACTTTTTTCTTTTCTGGTTCCAGGTGGATTTCTCTGGATTTTTCTGGATTCAGATGGATTTTTCTGGATCCAGATGTGGTTTTTTTCCCTGGTTCCGGATGGATTTCTCTGGACCCAGATGGATTTTTCTTTTCTGGTTCCAGGTGGATTTTTCTGGACCCGGATGGATTTCTTTCCTGGGTCCAGATGGATTTTTCTGGATCCAGATGTGGTTTTTTTCCCTGGTTCCAGATGGATTTCTCTGGTTCCAGATGGATTTTTTTCCTGGTTCCAGATGGATTTTTCTGGACCCAGATGGATTTTTCTTCTGGTTCCAGATGGATTTTTCTGGACCCAGATGGATTTTCTGCATCCAGGTAGATTTCTGGACCCAGATGGATTTTTTCCTGGTTCCAGATGGGTTTTTTTTCCTGGACCCAGATGGATTTTCCTGGTTCCAGATGGATTTTCTGCATCCAGATGGACTCTGGGTGATCTCTGTGCTCCTGAGCATTTGCAGTCCCCACAAAGCTCTTGAGCTTTTCCTCTTGCTCCCATTTCCCTGCTCTGTAATTCCCAGTGCCCATCCATCCCAATTTTTTTTTTTCCCTCCTAGAAACTCTTGCTTTGCTCAGTGAATTAATCCAATGTCCTGGAGGTAAATGGGAATATCTGGAATTCCTGGCAGCTGGTGCTGTTGTGGTGCCTTTCCTGGCTTGGTGACAATGTCCTCTCCATCATTCCCATGGAATTCCTGCTTTTCAGCCCCTGGAAAGCAGAAATTCCTTTTCCCAGCTGTGTGGCACTCCTGTCCCTGCAGCAAAGGGACATGACAGGATGTCACCATGTCCTGGTTTTTGGGTCTCGTGGTCTGGGACAGAACCCCAGCCTGGTTTTGTCCTCTCTTGTTGGACAAAATCCCTGAAAAAGGAAAATTTACTTCTGCTGCTGCAGGGAATGCTCTGGTTTGGGCAAGCCTTAGGTGGCTTCATTCCAGGTGGGAAGGCTTTGTTCCAACTTGTTCCCCCTTCCCTTGTTCCATTTGCTCTGTGACACGAGCAGAGAGTGAAGCAAGGGCATTTTGGTACAGTCTGGCAATAAAAAAACCATTCATTAAAAATAAAATTCCATTCTCAGGTGTCAGACTTGAGCTGGGGGTGCTTTGGGACACTCCAACACAGATCAGATGCCACAGCAGGAATTTCACAGTGACACCTCTTGTTAATTAATATTTTCTGTGAGGGCTGTGGGAAAGTGACAACAGTTCTGTGCTCCCAACTGATTCATCCACTAAAATCCTTTTTTTCTTTTTTTTTTTTTTTTTTCCTGCCCAGTACATGAAAGATGTGAACTGTCCCTTCAAAATACAGGAACGCCAGGAAACTGTGGATTGGCTGCTTGGCTTGGCTGTGAGGCTGGAGTATGGAGATAATGGTATGAGCAAATCCATTTCATACCTCAAAATCCGAGGGGAATGGGGGATTCTGATTCATTTCACACAATCACGTGTGAAATTCACGTGGTTTGGGTTGGAAGGAACCTCAAGGATCCATGGGCAGGGACATCTTCCACTACCCCAGGGTGCTCCAAACCCCATCCAGCCTGGCCTTGGGCACTTCCAGGGATCCAGGGGCAGCCACAGCTGCTCTGGGAATTCTGTCTGAGCCAGGAATTCCTTCCTTTTGGTTGAAGGAACTTTGCAGCATTGCCAGTGTGGGGTCACTCCCTGTTGTTCCTTGGATCCATTCCATGTTCCATTTACCTTGGAGACAGTTTCACCTGCAACCTTTATTGCCAAAGCTGTGCTGTCCCTGTGCTTTGGGACAGCTCCATCCACTGTCCAGCTTTCCTGGGATCCTTGCTACAGCTGGGAATTTATTGGCAAACAACCAAATGTGTCTTCTCCTCCTCCTCCTCCTCCAAGCCCTCCTGTAAATGCTCGCTGGTTTTTCTGGAGAATCACAGAGAGATTTGGGTTGAAAGGAAGCTGTGAAGACCTTCCAGTCCAGTCCAACCCCCCCTGGGCAGGGCCATATCCAGCCAGGCCAGCCTGACCTGGAACATTTCCACAAAGGATGTCCTGCACTTCTGCAGGTGCTTCAGGTAGAGCTTCAGCAAGTCAGGATCTTCCTTCAGCTTGGAGAGCAGCTTGGAGGTCTTGCAGGAGCATCCATGCTTCCTGCCACATCTCTGGAAGGCACAGGGGGACAGGGACAGAGGCACCTCAGGGCTGCTCCAGGGAGCAGCTTGTGTGGGAATCATGGAATGCTGTGGGTTGGAAGGTCCCTTAAACCCCATCTCATTCCAATCCCCAGGAATGCTAAGCCTGTCCTGGTTTTCTCCACAGTGGCCAGGACCCAGCTGTGCCTGCTGGAGCTGGGCACACTCTGGGAAGGCCCTTCCTTGTCCCCACGGGCTCCTGGCCTCTGGCACCACCCCTCCCTCACCTTCCTCCAGTAGGTCCTGCTGAGGAAAAGCAGCAGGAGCAGCAGGCACAGGGCTGGGATGCTCCAGTAAAGCACCTCTGCCGTGGTGGTGCCCTTGGGGGCACTGCCCTTCTCCAGCTGGGGCACATCCCACACCAGCGTGGCCCAGGAGGGCGGGCAGGAGCGGGGGCTGCTGGGGTAGAAGCAGCTGAACCCAAAGGCCACCAGCAGGAGCTCCTCCAGGCTGGGCATCCCTCTGGGATCCTGCTCAGGCCATCCCTGGGTGGCACCTGCAGCTTGGGGACAGGAGTTGTCACCCCCACAGTGTCACCAAATGTGCTGTGATGTCACAGTGCCCTTGCACACACCGAGTTCCACAGGCAGGGACACCTTCCCCTGCGTGATTTCACGCTGGTTTTGAGTTTTCATCAAAATCAGACAGTGTCAAAAGGATATTTCACTTCTTTAAAAAATTAACCACAATTTTGTGTGTTTGTTTCCACCCCCTGCTCAGAGGAACTGTTTCTTTTCAGCTCCCATGGGACTGGAGCAGCATAATTGCATTTGTTATTTTATTTTATTTTATTTTATTTCTGGATAGAGCCAATCCCATTGTAGATATTTACCCCTTTTCTCCCTGTGGGATTGCCTTGATGAGAACTTCCTCTGAAGGGTATTAAATGCATTATATTTAGTACTACATTTATTCAGAGAAGTTATTCTTAGACCCCCCTTTTGTAAAAAAAAAACAAGGAGTGGATGTGGAACCCTTGGGAACTAGGACAAAGTTCTGGAAAAGTGGAGTTAAATCTGCCCAGGTCACAGCAGTTCCATCTCCTTGTGGAGAGAGTGGGAATACAAATGTAATAATGGTGGCAAAATAGCAACAGCCAAAGTGCTGCTTTTCCATTTGCTTTAATTGCCCAGAGCAGGGATGGGATGCAAATATCTGTGCTGTGATCCTCAGTCCCTCATGATGGGCACAATGAGCTGCCTGTTCCTTGGGATTGTGTGAAAAATGAGGAGTTCAGGAGATTCCATCCTCCAAAGTTTTGGAATACCCCAGTGTGGGCTGTGAAACAAACCCTGAGCTGGAAATGTTTTATTTACTCATCAGGACCAACATCATCCCCCAGTTCTTGATCCCTGCTCGAGGCAGAGGAGCTGATGGATTTTACAAGTGGCAGATCTGGGAGATGCAGCTTTTGTGCTGAGTCTTTGCTTCTTTTTTGCCAGGGTTGGGATTAAATTGCAGGACAGTGATGCCTCAGGTTCAGCTTTTCTATTTTTCAGGTTCTGTGTTGCTTTAGTGTGTGGGTCTGGGCTCCATATTAGGGGATGGTTCTGATGATGTGCAGTTCTGAGCTCTGTGCACAGAGCAGGGAGACAAAACAATTCCTGCTCCAGCTGGGCACCAAGGACAAATGACCCAAATCTCAGCCCAGGAGCACAAACCCCGTGGGCTGGAGAGAGAAAAACAAGCAGGGTGGGAGTGCAGGGGCTAAAGCTGGGATGGGACAATGAACTGCAAGGTGCAAATGGAGCAGAACTGATCCCAGGGACAGACCCCGTGCCCGGCCGTGCATTTTGGGGCCATTTTGGTTCATCTTGGGTGCAGCCCTGGCTGGGCTCTGGTGCTGCCCAAGGTGGATCCATGGAGGAGATGCTTTGAATGAATCCCTGCTTTATTCTGGAACTGCATCCAGCCTCTGCTCTAGGGCAGCCTGCACAAGGCATCATGGTGTTTCTTGTTGGGACTCAGATGTTTATCAGTTCTTATCTCTGTCACAGTCTCACAAACCCTGAGTTCTGCAGCACTTCACTCCAACAAACTAAAAATGGAGCCCCATTTCTCTCTCTCCAAGGCCTTTTAAGGGTAAATTTAAGAATTAAGTGTCCAATTAATTTAGATGTCCAATTAAGAAATGACACTTCAATTTCACAATAACCAACCACCCATGCCTGCAATGGGGACTTTTTATCCAATTACACAAAACCACCCAAACCCATGGAGAAGAAGGGGAAGAAGAAGGAGCAGCCTCCACCCTAAAACCTCCATCTTGCTTTATATCTATTGCTACATTCTAAACATTTTAACTTTGAGTTTCCCCCCCTGTGATATCCCACACTTCTATTCAAACCCCACACCCACAATCCCAGTTCTGTCATTCCATTTTGGAAGCTTCTCCACACCCTCAGGTCAGTGCAGTGTTCTCCTGGGGGTCAGAGCCTGGCAGCACAGAAAGCCTGAAATTCTCAGCAATTCCCAGGGTTCCAACACTTGTTCAGCTTTCTGGGGTGAGGCTGTAATGAAGAGGATCCTGCTCTAAATAAAAGTCTGGAGCAGGTTCTGAGATTGCTCCTGGAATCTCTCTGCAGCTGGAAGCTCCTGGAGCAGCTCACAGGAGTGGCAGCATTTGCTGTCATTAATTGGGAGCTCCAAAATCCCTGTTTATAAACCCAGAAATCTCAGTTTATTATCCCACAAGCAACAATGCACCCCAAAAATCCAGCTGTAACACCACAACTCCTTGCTAAACTTTGAGTAGTTCTTTTGCCATTAGTTCTGACGGGTTTTGTGTTTGCCTCCTCATTTTGCAGCTGATAAATACAAGGATTCCACCCCTGATGGTGCTAAAAATGCAGACAACACAGCAAAAAATGCAGAGCCACTGATTAACCTGGATGGTGAGTGTGCCACAAGCTCCTGGGTGGGGATGTGCTCCATGGCCTGGCTGTCCCTCACTTGGTTCATCCTATGATGCAGATTTTTTAAAGCCCCATTTAAAGCTTTAGGAATACAGATCTGAGCATTTACATGAGCAGCTTTGCTCTGTAAGTCATAATTACTTATTGTAAGTCAGGGAGAAGTAGCAAGATGCCTTAAAAAATAAAAATATCCAAGGAAACATGGTGGCAGGCTGGTTACTTCCATGCTGTCAGGGATTTCATGTTGCCTCAGTCTTCCCCAGCTGTTCTGTTATCATAATTTTAATTTTTTTTTCCCTGCTAGGCACAGCCACAATAAATGGAAGTGGTGGGAAAGAGCTGTTAAAATCAACCCTAAATCTCCCAAATATTCTTCCATTCCTCCATCTCCAAAAAGGCAGGGATTGATCCTGCCCTCACCAGCAGCAGGGATAAAAAGATACAAAATAATAAAAATGCACAAATAATGTACAGAAGACAATACCTGCCCGTAATTTGCTTTATTTTCAAACACTTTACCTGCCTGTGTAGCCCAGTGCTGATTCCTCTGCAGCCAGATTGTTTCCTCACTGCTTGGAATTACGGAATTTAGGTTGGAAAAGCCCTCTAAGATCACAGAGCCCAACAATGAACCCAGCACTGCCACAATCAGCACCAAATAATGTCCCCAGGTGCCACATCCTTGTTTTTGGAACACTTCAAGGGTGCTGGGGAATTGCCCTTGTCCATCCTGAAGAGCAATCCAGTGCCATGGAGTCAGGGAGCCACTTCTGCCTGCTGGAATCAGTGAAACCAAAATAAATTATCATTTCTTTAAATGATAATTCTTCTTTTTTCCAGTGAATAATCCTGATTTCAAGGCTGGAGTGATGGCTTTGGCTAATCTGCTTCAGATCCAGAGACATGATGATTACTTGGTGATGCTCAAGGTGAGTTTCACACTTTTCCCACCTCATTTTTCCTTCTTTTCCCCAGTATCTGGTGTGTGTTCATAGCTTGAGGTGCAGTTACTGATAAACATGAATTTTTAGGCAAAGATAGGAAAAAAAACCCAAACATTTCCATGTCTTTTCAAGCAGATAAAAACACAATTCATAGAAATTCATGCAGGAAAAATTATCCTGGTAAACAATTTTAGCTGAGTTCCTAAAGGAACATCCTCAAAGGAGAAGATTCTGTTCCAGTGCTAGAAATTAAGAGAAACTTGAAAATTTAAAAGTTAATGATGACAAAGATGTTTTAAAACAACATCCAAGGAAGGACCCACAGTTAAAAGTTTCCTTTTTCTTTTGATTCTATGAACTTGTTTACTCCTTTTCATCATTTAATTTAATATAGTTTTTACAATTAATTAGTGCTTTTAAGTGCACTAAATAATCTGATTAATTTTCTAAACCATCTTTTTAATGTCTTTAAGAAATTTTCTGATTTTCTGGTGGAACTTTATAGATTTGGGGTTTAAATAAAAAATACATTATTTATGAGAGTGTAAAATCCCATGTTCCTACTTGATCATGTCATACTATGGGAATAAACTTTGTTTGGTTTGGAATAAAAATAAAAGCATTTAATTTAAAAAAAACCCATAAAGTTCTGTTCATGACAATAGTTGTGGTATTTGCTAAAGTTATTTTTGAGAAACCAAAAGCTGTGGGTATTGAAGTTTATTTGGTGTAGGTCTGTAACTTTTGGAAGAGTATTATGGTAACTTGTTTTTTTAAGGAATTCCCAGCCTGCAGTGATTCCATCCATTTTTTTCTCCTCCTCTCCAGTATGGTTTCCTACTTTCCCTTCCCAAAATATCCTTCTTCAGTCTTTAAGGAGGATGGAGATCTCATTCCCCTACTAAAACCCACTGAAAACCCCCCAAAAATCAGTGAAAAGGGATTGATAGGGAGAGGAGACCCTGGGTGTGGTGATATTGAGGATTTGCAGCTTGAATGAGCTCTGCTCTTATCAAAATTCCTTCAGATCTTCTTTGAAGGAAACTTTAGAGAATTTATAATTCTGCATAAATAAATCCATGCAGAATTGTACACCCTGTAAAGCAGACTTTACTGGGTGTATCATTCTGCATAAATATATTTTTATTTCCACATCTCTTTTTTTCAGACGGATTTGGGCAAAACCAGCCTGAATTTTCTTGTTTTTAATTCCAGCAAGAGTGGAATCCTGCAGTGAAAATCCCCATTCCAGGAACAATGCAAAGCTGGTTTTGGGGTTGAGATGATGATATTAGAAGGTGTCAATCTTTAATTCTCCCCCACATTAAGCAGGTTTGCTGGGAATTTCTGATCCCTGTCCAGGCTTGCACACTCAGGAGTGGATTTTTGGGAGAGCCAGAGGGTGCAGGCCCAGCACAGACATCTGGCCAGAGATTTAGATCCCATTTAAACCTGGCAAGTTGATCAGAAAGCATCTGTGGGACACAGTTGGATATTTCCTAATGCCAAAAGCACTTGGAATTCTCTTCCACAAGGTCTGGTTTCACTGCTGGAATGAAACTCCCCATCCAACCATTCCTTTGTCCAGGCCACTTCCTTCAGTGACAGATTTCTAGAAGTATTTAAGTGACAACTTTCTGGTATCAGTTCAACTTTGATCATGACCAAAACTGGGAGAAATCCTGGGGGAGAAGCACAGAGCTGCTTCTGTCACTTTTGGCTGCTCATCAGGGAGAGTCTGAGCAATGTGTTTGACAGAGCCAGTTCTTCTTTCCTGGGGAAATCTGCCTGCATGGTATTCCTGCAGTTATTTTTGGAGGCATTTGGAGCTGTAGGTATCAGTAACTGATAGCTCTGATAAGATTTCACCCCATGTGCTGGAGCCAGGGAAAACAGATGAGCACCAGGATTGTCAAAGTCAAGGCTGCTCTTGTTCCCAAGGCTAAAATTAATTCCTTTCTGCTCTCAACAATTAATTCCTTTCTGCTCTCAGTCTTTTCCAAGCCTGCCTGGGAAGCCTTGCTCCAGGTTTCTCTGCATGTGGGAGGGGGTTCAGCACCTCCAAGAGATGCTGGCAGCAGCATTTCCTTCCCAAGGCGGATTTCCTTCAAGGCAGCATTTCCTTCCCCAGGCAGCATTTCCATCCCAGGGCAGCATTTCCTTCCCAATGCAGCATTTCTACCCAAGGCAGCATTTTCTTTCCAAGGCAGGATTTCCAACCCAATGCAGCATTTCCTTCCCAATTCAGCATTTCCATCCCAATTCAGCATTTCCATCCCAAGGAGGAATTTCCTTCCTAAGATGGGGTTTCCTTCCTAAGGCAACATTTCCATGCCAAGGAAGCATTTCCATGCCAACGCAGAATTTCCTTCTAAGACAGGATTTCCATCCCAAATCAGCATTTCCTTCCCAAGGCAGGATTTCCTTCCTAAGATGGGATTTCCTTCCCAAGGCAGGATTTCCTTCCCAAGGCAGGATTTCCTTCCCAAGGCAGCATTTCCGTCCCAAGATAGGATTTCCTTCTCCAGGCAGGATTTTCATCCCAAGGCAATATTTCCTTCCCCAGGCAGGATTTCCATCCTAACACAGCATTTCCTTCCTAAGATAGGATTTCCTTCCCAAAGCAGGAGGTCCTTCCCAAGGCATCATTTCCATCCCAAGATAGGATTTCCTTCCCCAGGCAGGATTTCCATCCCCAGGCAGCATTTCCTTCCCAATGCAGCATTTCCATCCCAAGGCAGGATTTCTATCCAAAGGCAGCATTTTTATCCCAAGGCAGCATTTCCTTCCTAAAGCAGGATTTCCATCCCAGTTCAGCATTTCCATCCCCAGGCAGCATTTCCTTCCTAAGACAGGATTTCCATCCCAAGGCAGGATTTCCTTCCTAAGACAGGATTTCCATCCCAAGGCAGGATTTCCATCCCAGTTCAGCATTTCCATCCCCAGGCAGCATTTCCTTCCTAAGACAGGATTTCCATCCCAAGGCAGCATTTCCATCCCAATTCAGCATTTCCATCCCCAGGCAGCATTTCCTTCCCAGAGGAGCTGCATTGCTGCAGAGTTAAAGGCGTGAGAACTCAGGAGGAGAAGATTGGTGCTGCTGCTTTGGGGCTGTGATCAGCTCATTTTGGAATCATGGAATTGTTTAGGTTGGAAAAGACCTTGAAACCATCGAGCTCAGCCATTGCCAGCACTGCCACATGTCCCCAAGTGCCACATGCACACAGCTTTGAAATCCCCGCAGGGATGGGGATTCCACCACTGTGAAACCCTTTCCAATGCCTGTCCACCTTTCCCAGGAAAAAATTTTCCCTGAAATCCAACCTAAACCTCCCCTGGCACAGCTTGAGGCCATTTCCTCTTGTCCTGTCTCTCATTCCCTGCCAGGAGATCCCAGCTCCCACCTGGCTCCTCCCTCCTGTCACCCTCCTGAGCCTCCCTTTTCTCCAGGCTAAAAATCCCAAGATTTCCAGGCTGCTCCTTGCATTTTGCAGCTTCTGTCCCAGGAAGGGCAGGAATTAATGGTGTGAAATCAATGTCCTTGTCACTAATGGTTCTGTCACCTGGGTGAGATCCTACATGCCATGATTATTCCTAAATGGAAAGGTTTAAGGGCTGGAAAAAAATATTTTTAAAAAAACCTGTCACAAAACTGGGTTTGAGGTTATAATTTTGGCTCTTTTCCCTTGGAATTACTGAGAAATGCCTCAAGACATGAATTAATTCCTGTCCCCTTTCCCTGTTTTTCCCAGGCAATTCGGATTCTGGTTCAGGAGCGCCTGACACAGGATGCCATAGCCAAAGCCAGCCAGTCCAAGGAGGTTTGTACCCATGGCCAGGCTTCATTATTCCATGTTAATTAATGAAGATAAAGCTCTGTCCCCTCAGTTGAAACCATTTCTGCTCCAACACTTCATTTAGGAGGGGGGTGGCAGCTTCATTTCTCCCAGCCATGCTGTTTCCAGCAGATCTGGGGGATTGTGGAGAGCAGGACACGAAGCTGGGTTTGTTCTGTGTCAATACAAACACACCTGTGTGAGAAATCATGGAAAAGCTCTTCCCTGAGTTATTTTCCACAGGATTATCCTGACTGTTCAGTGCAGCAGCCCTACAGAGTGAGGAGAAATGGCTTTTCCTTGCAATTAGCAGGGTTGGCTGCATAAAGAAGTTGAAATATTCCTTGTTTGGACTGATTTTTTATTTTCATATGGACACCTCCTATGTGTTCAAGGAATGGGATGTTGGAAATGCAGCTCCTCCCTCCTCTCTTCCCCCCCAAAAAAGGAGCAGTGAAGGAAATTTCTGCCCTTAAAGTCAGATTTTTGCAGATGTTCCAGGGGATGACTGTGGGTTTTTAGTTTGGGATTTCCTCATCATTCCAGATCTCTCCAGAATTTGGCAGAGCTGGGAAAGGCTCAGGCAGCCTCACCTGCCCTGCAGGTGTATGAGTGTGAGTGTCCCTGCTAAAGCAGCTGGATCTGCTCAAAGAACCCAAATTCCTTCTTTTTTTTTGGCAGCTGCTCACAACAATCCATGATTTATTTATTTCTTTATTTATTAATCAAAGCTTTGGACCTGCAAATCCATAAAACTGTTCAAAGAGCAGGAAAATAGGAAAACAGCTGAGCCTCTTGTCTTCATTTTAAGGTTCTGTAATGTTAATAAAAAGCAGCTTTTAGTTGTTGTTTTCATAGCTGCACAGCTGGGATCAAAATGGGATTTTCTTGGAGAAACAGGGATTTTTATTTTTTTTTTCCCTGCCAGGGAATTGTTCATTTTTGATAGATCTTCAAAGCATCAGCAGGGCTGAAAAGTCTCTGTCTGGGAGATAACCTGGGAGTGGTTTTTTCCTTAGGAATGCCACATTCCAAGGGGCGTGGAGAAAAGGGAGTGGTGAGAAGCAGGAAAATCTGTGCCAGGAGGGACCATCAACATCTTCGTGTGCCAGGGAAAAAAGGAAATATTTCCAAAGCAGAGAAAATGTCTAAAAAAAAAAAATTTAAAAAGTAAAATTAGATTTATTCTTCAGGTTTTGAGTGATTTATAAATGGCCACATTTTTGTGCAGCATTCATAAATCAGATTGGTAGGGAATGAGGCTGGAAGTGAAGCTGTGTGTGTAGCTCCTGATGGGAAGGTGCTTTTTTAGTTTATTCCATGTTTGAAGGATCATGAACTTGTTGTAGGATGGGCCGAGGGATCCCAAAGGCAGCTTCCCAAAAAGGATCAGACTCAAAAGGGTGGGAAGAAAGGAGGGTAAAGAATTTCCTGCTACCAGGTGACACTGGGGGAATTCATCCACAAAGAGCTGTGAGAGAAAAAAGGACCAAAAATGACAATTTTTTCTTCAGAAACACCCCAGGCTGGCAGGGACCCTAAGTACAAACCTCAGTTCTTTAAAAAAAATCCTTGTAGGAAGTCTGATATTTCTGGAATCTTTCTGAAGTGGCTTTAGTGGCATTTTGATCACCAGTTTTAACAGTGGAAATGGATTTTTAAGATTGCAGTAGAACATGGATTTTACTATAAAGGCCATGGAAAAACCCCACTTTTTGCAGATGAGTTGCAGCCACCAGTTTGCGTTTAATGTGTGTTTTGATCAGCTCAGATTCTTTTTGTTTTTCCATGTGTATAAAAGCCTTTAAAGGAAATTTTCACTGCCTGAAATTTACAGCCCCATCCCTGCAGAAATTAATGGTGTTGAACTCTGATGTTTTTGTTGTGCAAAATGCAAGGCTTTTGGCAAATGTTGAAAAAAAAAAAAAACTTGCTGAGGGTAGTAAAAGCAAATTCTGGGGTTTGGAATGTTTAAATCTAATTTTAAGTGCATGTTGAAGCTCCCTGAGCAAAGATTTAGTGTGACCACTCCTCTGCAGCTGGACAAAGGAAACAGAGCAATGCTCAGAAATGACCACTAACAAATTTTGCCTTGGAGTGTTTTAATAGAGAAAATGTCTAAAAAACGGAATATTTCCCTTTATTCCTAAACTTAACACTTGAGCAGGCGCTTCTGGGGATGCTGTGAGCTCAGCAAAAGTTGATTACAGAGAATTTCTGCAGCTCTTTGCGATCATCCCCTGCTCAAAGGCTGGCAGCTGTTGAAAGGCAGAAGTTTCTAAGAAAGCCCAGTTTTGTTTTCCTGGGAAGCTGCAGGGTTGGGTGAGGGCTCCCAGTGCTGCTGTTGGCCTTTTAAGGATTGAATGCAGGCACTGTGTATCCACTGAGGGATTCTTCTGTGATAATACTCCGGGTTTGGTGTTTCAGGACACAAAGGGAGTTGTTTAATCAACTTCTCAAACTTTTCACACATTTTTGTCTAAGCAAAACCCGTATTTTCTCCCCAGTTACCTGCTGCAGTACTTGATTTGATTCACCAAACATTTAAATGACATTTTTAACAGGTTTTTTTTTTTCCTTTTCCAGGGTCTGCCTGTTGCTCTGGAAAAGCACATTCTTGGATTTGACACGGGAGGTGAGCACTGCTCCTAATGTGACTTTTAAATGGGAATGTTTGCCTTTGACAGAGTTATTACTGTCAAATCCAGAGCTGATGTGGGCAGTAAAAAACCCTGCAGTGGAAAGAATTCCTCCCTCCCAGCCGGTTATTTATGAGCATCCCTGAGCATTTTGGGTTTGGAACAGCAAAGCCTCAATCCAATCTGGTTGGAATCTGTTGAAATAACAGCTTTTAGTGCATCCTGCTGTTGGTGAATCCTGCTGCTACCAGCAGAGGACAGCTGTGCTGCTCCATGCACTGCAGCTGCCTCCGCTTTCCTAAAATCCCATCCAGGCACCTCAGGTTGGCTGCACCTGATGGATTATTGATAAATCTGATGGGTCATTGATAAACCTGATGGGTTATTGATAAATCTGATGGGTCATTGATAAACTGATGGGTTATTGATAAGGAACAACCAGCCAGGTGACCTGGAGCTCCACGGGCTTCACTTCTGCTCTGTGTTACTTAAATCACAGCAACCTTGGAGTGGGAGGTTGGAATGAGATGATCCTTAAGGTCCTTCCAGCCTTTTGTGGTTTTAATTTATTATTTTTATTAATTTTTATTGTAATGTGGATGGTTTTAATTCATTTTTGTTATTTAAATTAATATATTTTATTATTTTATGTTGCATTTTAAATTTATCATATTATATTATAAATAATATATAATATATAGACTATATTATAAATTTCTTATATTATATTATGCAATTTTTAATATTTGCATTTAAATTTATTTTATATAATTATATTTTATATTATAAATTTTATTATACTATTTAGATTCTTATTTTATATAATTATATTTGTGTTATTTTTATTTTATTAAGATATCTTTTTATTTATTTAATGTATATTTTTATTTCTAATTAGAGAAGTAGACATTTATTATTTTTTATTTGTATATTTTATTTTTATATTAAGTTTTTTTAGGGGTTGTGAATTAAATTTTGTGTTTATGGGAGGTTTTTGATTTTTTTTTGTTTCTTGGTGGGTTTTTTTTTTTTTGGTGGTGGTTTTATGTTTTGTTTGTTTGGTTTTTTTTTTTTTGTTTTGGGGGTTTTTGTGGGGTTTTTGGTTTTGGGGATTTTTTGTTTATTTTGAGGGGGGTTTTGTTTTTATTTTGGTTTTTGGATGGTTTTTTGGTTGTTGGTTTTGGTTTTGGCTTGGTTTTGGTTTTTTATATGAAAAACCATTATTTTTTATGATTCCCTCATTCCCTGCCCTTGGGCTGCGGGATGGTTGGGAAGGTTTGGAGGCCACCCCATCCCTCTCCAGCAGCAGGGAAAATTATTCTTTATTTCCACCCTGGAAACCACCAGCAGGAACACCACGCAGGGCACTAAAACTCCACCTTAAACCCCTCCTGTGAGCTGAAAACGATGCACAAAATGCTGAATAACTGCATTTCCTCTGCGTGCCCTCCCCAGATGCTGTTATCAACGAGGCTGCCCAGATCCTGCGCCTGCTGCACATCGAGGAGCTCCGCGAGCTGCAGACCAAGATCAACGAGGCCATCGTGGCTGTGCAGGCCATCATTGCTGACCCCAAGACTGACCACAGACTGGGCAAAGTGGGCAGATGAAGGCAGGAAAGCTTCCAGCTCCCCGTGCGTTAGTGCAATTAGGAACAGCTCCACTCTGGCATGCAGCTTGAAACGGGATTAATTTGCCTGTTTGGGAAAGAAAGCAGGAAATTGAATGCTGACTTGTGATGAATTACCAGATTTTTCTTGAAATAAATGAAATCGAGGGAAACAGATTGTTCTGGTGAGCTCTGAGTTGGCAAATAGGACTTTTTTGTGTGTGTGTTTGTGTCTCTCTCTCATTGTGTTTGGCTTTGTGTGGAGGGGAATGTTACATAAAATCCTCTTTTCCTGAGGTCCTGCCCTAGGAACAGCTTGCTCCTGGCTTGCTTGCTGCTTCCCCACGCTGAAATATTCCCCTACAACTGAAATAGTGAAAAACTGAATCCAAAGGACAACTTAAAACCAACCTTTTTTATTCAATTATTGAAGTAACTTAGAAAAAGTGAAGCATTACAACGTAACTGGTATTTCTGAACATGTATTGGTCTACACTGGGTAGGTCTAGGAAGGCACTTGGAAGACCCAACAAGCATGAACAGATCAATTCTAGCATATTCTTCTAATATAAATACTAAAAGACATGCATGGAGGCAGTGGTGAAAACACAGAATCATCCTCTGGAAAATCTTCAATGCCTTTGCCACTTCCCATCCCTGTTCTGCAGGATTTTGCAGCACACACAGTCTCTGTCTTCAGGGCTGTTTGTTAATTAGACCCAGTAATTTACTGCATCCACAGCTTCCCATAGGCACTTAATTTCTTATTTTTGGATAAAAGGACCTCTTGGTCAGATTGTCAAAACTATGAAAAATGAATCCATTCTTCTTCCAATAAAATAAAACATTGGAGTAAAAAAAAAAAAAAGCTACATTTTAAATCTTCTTGCATGAGCAAGAGTTTGAGTCATGGCTTGAGCTTCCCAGGATTATTTTTTTTGGTGATATCTCAACATTTTCCATTTGGTACAAAAATACAGTAGTAAAGTCTTGAGGTATAACTATAAAAAATACTTGAAAATCTTTTTTGCAGGAAAGCAGGGCACTTCATTGGCCTTGGTGAGGGACTTGTCCCCCCTTGTATGCAGTGACAGTTCTCTGGGTCTGAAATTCCTCTGGGTGCAAAGATCCTTGTTTCCTTGAAAATGGAGTTACTATTTCCTGGCTGTGGGGAAAAATGGAGATTTTTTTTGTGAAGTGGAGTTTTTTCAGCCACCAGAATTCACAAGGGGATGGGGTTTGGGTGGGTTTTTACCTCCAGGGCAGTAGGGATAAACTGCTGTGATTCCATAGAGGTGGGATCGCTGCTCTGGAAGATACTCATCAGTGAAGGAGCCTGTTTCTTTATTTACAGCTATCACCCCATCCCTGGTGAAAAAAAGGAGAAGAAGTGTTTTATTCACCTATGAAACTTGGGGTTTTTTCCCCTATTTATGTGTGTTTAAGAACAGGCAGCTGAAAATCTTGCTCTGAACACCTGCAGGACAAGTGGAAAGAAATTTGCCCCGTAAAAATCCTCCTCCAGCTCAGCCAGTGCATTTCTGTGTGGTGATGCAGCCACAGAAAAGAGCCTTCCAAGGAGAGATTATCTCCCTGAGAGTCTCCTCCGAGCGTGGCAAGCCCTTAAGTGTTTGTTGTAACCCAAGATTGGATGGGAGCTGTGAGAGCTTCCAGCTGGAGTGGGAAGAGAGGCGAGTTCCTGCTGCTGAAGGGAACGGCTGAGGACAGGATCTTTCCTTGGACCCAATCTACATCCAGAGACTGCAGCCAAGTTTCAGTTTAAAAAAAAAAAAAAACCCAAACCACTGTTTCTGTCCCTCCCAGGGAGCTGGGCTTGTGTCTAAACAACTCCTCTGTGCTGAGATTTACAAGCAGGTGCTGCTGAAGCCGCGCTCAGAGATCCAGGAGAGCTCTGGGGAGGCTCCAGGATTTGGGAGCAGGCTGGGATTCCTCTCAGGGAGGGGAGCTGAGCATTCCCAGGCGTGCAGGGGGTGGGATTTTCCCTGCTCACCGTCTCCAGTCCGTGTGGTAGAAGTGGTTGGCGTAGCTGATGATGCTGAAGGGGTAGTTGAGGTTGCTCTGGATGACGCGCCGGCCGGTGCCATCTGGGAATGTGCATTCCAGGTGCTTGGTGCCTGTCCCAACACAAAATATTCCCCATCCCACTGGAAATGCCACACCAAATATGTTCTTTGTATTTCACAGCGTCACAAGGATCACAGCACACCCCAACAATCCCACCCTGGGCATCCCTGGGAGCGTCCTGGAGCTCTGGCAGCCTCAGGGATGTGCCCATTCCCTGGGGAGCCTGGGCAGTGCCAGCACCCTCTGGGGGAAGAGCCTTTCCTTGATTTATTACATCCTGAAACAGCTTTTCAGCCTGAAGATGTAGAATCATAAAATTCAGGGTTGGAAAAAGTCCCTAAGACCAAGTCCAGCCATTCCCAGCACTGCCAAGGCCACCACTGCTCCATGTCCCCACGTGCCACGTCCACACGGGTTTTAAACCCCTCCGGGGCCAAGGACTCCATCACTGCCCTGAGCAACAGCATTTTCCATGGAGAAATATTTCCTAAAATCCAATCTGGCACAACATTGGAGCCCACAGGTAGCACTGGGCTGAAGACACCCATGATTTTCCCCCAAGGCTCAGTGTGACCTTCTCTGATCCATCCCTGGGGACATTACCTGCATCTGCCCAGCACAGCAGCTTGGAGAAGGGGTCAAAAGTCAGGCCATTGGGCAAACCAATGTCTGTGTGCACCAGAACCCTCCTGTTGGCTCCATTGACAGTGGAAGTTTCGATTTTGGGAGCTTCGCGATTCCAGTCCGTCCAGTAAAGGTTGCTTGGGAAATAACGCACAAACAGGGCACAAGAGTAAGGAGTGCTGAGAGATTTTCCTGGTTCTTGCCAGGAGCAAGGCCTGGTTTTTCCCTTATCAGTGCATGAACCATCTTTATTTGATTAGGAAAAAACCTCTCCAAACAAAGCAGAGCGATATCAGACATGTTTACGACCCAAACTGCGGCTCCTCGACGAGGGCGAGTCTGAGGAGCAGCACATTTTGTATCCCAACAGCACCCTGGAGGCACAGCTCTTCAAAATAAACTACATCCTGATACTGAAACAGCAGTTTTAGCCAGATCTCAAATAATTCAATAAAAAGAGGGGCTGGGGAGCAGAGCCAATCCCTCCTACAGGAAAAGGTCAGGACGAGGTCTGTAGCAGGCTGAACTGCTGCTAGCGTAGTCCAGGGTAAGGAAGCAAAAGGAATTCTGTGTGGTGATGCAGCCAGATGTTTAATTCAGCCTTCCAAGGAGAGATTATCTCCCCACAGAGTCTCCTCCGAGCGTGGCCAGGGGCCTTAAGTGTTTGTTGTAACCCAAGATTGGATGGGAGCTGTGAGAGCTTCCAGCTGGAGGGGAAGAGAGGCTGGGAGTTCCTGCTGCTGAAGGAACGGCTGAGGACAGGATCTTTCCTTGGACCCAATCTACATCCAGAGACTGCAGCCAAGTTTCAGTTTAAAAAAAAACAACCCCAAACCACTGTTTCTGTCCCTCCCAGGGAGCTGGGCTTGTGTCTAAACAACTCCTCCGTGCTGAGATTTACAAGCAGGTGCTGCTGAAGCCACTCAGAGATCCAGGAGAGCTCTGGGAGGCTCCAGGGTTTGGGAGCAGGCTGGGATTCCTCTCAGGGAGGGGAGCTGAGCATTCCCAGGCGTGCAGGGGTGGGATTTTCCTGCTCACCGTCTCCAGTCCGTGTGGTTATTGTGGTTGGCGTAAAATGATGATGCTGAAGGGGTAGTTGAGGTTGCTCTGGATGACACCTTCCAGCAAGGTGCCGTCTGGGAATGTGCATTCCAGGTGCTTGGTGCCTGTCCCAACACAAAATATTCCCCATCCCACTGGAAATGCCACACCAAATATGTTCTTTGTATTTCACAGCGTCACAAGGATCACAGCACACCCCAACAATCCCACCCTGGGCATCCCTGGGAGCGTCCTGGAGCTCTGGCAGCCTCGGGGCTGTGCCCATTCCCTGGGGAGCCTGGGCAGTGCCAGCACCCTCTGGGGGAAGAGCCTTTCCCTGATTTATTACATCTTGAAACAGCTTTTCAGCCTGAAGATGTAGAATCATAAAATTCAGGGTTGGGAAAAGTCCCTAAGACCAAGTCCAGCCATTCCCAGCACTGCCAAGGCCACCACTGCTCCATGTCCCCACGTGCCACGTCCACACGGGTTTTAAATCCCTCCGGGGCCAAGGACTCCATCACTGCCCTGAGCAACAGCATTTTCCATGGAGAAATATTTCCTAAAATCCAATCTGGCACAACACTGGAGCCCACAGGTAGCACTGGGCTGAAGGCACCCATGATTTTCCCCCAAGGCTCAGTGTGACCTTCTCTGATCCATCCCTGGGGACATTACCTGCGTCTGCCCAGCACAGCAGCTTGGAGAAGGGGTCAAAAGTCAGGCCATTGGGCAAACCAATGTCTGTGTGCACCAGAACCCTCCTGTTGGCTCCATTGACAGTGGAAGTTTCGATTTTGGGAGCTTCGCGATTCCAGTCCGTCCAGTAAAGGTTGCTTCGGAAATAACGCACAAACAGGGCACAAGAGTAAGGAGTGGTGAGAGATTTTCCTGGTTCTTTCCAGGAGCAAGGCCTGGTTTTTCCCTTATCAGTGCATGAACCATCTTTATTTGATTAGGAAAAAACCTCTCCAAACAAAGCAGAGCGATATCAGACATGTTTACGACCCAAACTGCGGCTCCTCGACGAGGGCGAGTCTGAGGAGCAGCACATTTTGTATCCCAACAGCACCCTGGAGGCACAGCTCTTCAAAATAAACTACATCCTGATACTGAAACAGCAGTTTTAGCCAGATCTCAAATAATTCAATAAAAAGAGGGGCTGGGGAGCAGAGCCAATTCCTCCTACAGGACAAGGTCAGGACGGGGCCCGTAGCAGGCTGAACTGCTGCTAGCGTAGTCCAGGGTAAGGAAGCAAAAAGGAATTTTGCCTGACATCCACAGATGTTTAATTCAGCCCCGTGGTGAGATGATCAAGTCCCGGCACCCACACATGGAGAGTGTGAGTTTCTCTCTGCCCAGGGGCCTGGGGGTGACCCTGGTCTCAGGGCAGTACAAACATGGGGGCCAGGCAGGGAATAGGGAGGATGTGGAAACTCAGGCACTGGGAATATTTTTCTGTCTGCTCTGGGGTGCCCTGACCCCCAGGGCAGCACTGACTCTGACCCTCACTCATGGAGAAAGTTTCCCAGACTTCAAGATAGACTGGAATCCACAAAAGTGTGAAATAGATTATAGAGAGCAGTGTAGGTGTGTCATTTGGTGAGAAATTGAGGTTTGGGGTTTTTAGTGTGTTGTGGATGGAAGCAAGATTGAGGGCACAGGGTGTCATCTTGGGTTTCTTCTTCATGCTTCTTCTTCCTTCTTCTTCATGGGTTTGGGTGGCATTTTGTAATTGGGTGGAAAAGTTCGTACTGTGGGCTCTGTGGGATCAGTTATTGGGTTAAAAGGGAAAATAATCCAGGTGTCAGTTCTTAATTGAATAGTTTAGTCTTAAAACATCTTCTAACAAGAGGTTAGAAGGCCACCCAGGACTGTTGGCCATTTTGTGCCTTCTAATGAAAAGCTGCTGAACTCACAGTGGTGAGACTGTTTTACTGATAAGAAATAATAAACACCTGAGTCTGAACATGAAACACCGTCTCAAGTGCCTTCAATCCAGACCCAGATAAACCAACAACTGGTATCCCCACAGGAGGAGTGGCTCAGGAACGGGGGAAGGAGCCAATGGGCTCTAACAGCTTTTTGAGGGAAGCTTCTTTGTAGCAGGCCCAGGGCCTGCAAGGCCTCCCTGGCAGCCTAAGATAGGAAATGCCGAGTCATGATGGCTGGGCCTGAGATGCCCCTCGCCCACCTTCGGACCCTTGCTTATCTCTCTCTCTAAGACTGTAGGTCATTTTCGCCTCGACCGCTACTATTGGACAATTCCTAAAACTTCTGTACCCTACATAAATGACTACTTTTCCCCAGCTTGGCAGAAGAGCTGTCCCTGAGACTTTCACAGAAGACCCCAATAAAAACATCTCTGTGCAGCCTCACACAGCCTTCTCCTCTCTATCCCTGAATCTGCCAAAGACTCATAGAAAGCCAAAGAGCTGAAATCAAAAATGAGCTGATAATCACTGAAGAGCTGATATCACCTAAGAGCTGAGCTTGCTAAGGCAGCCTGCGACTGGAAGCTGCCTGGGAGTCCAGGCAGGCTGTGCTGGACAGGACTGTGCTATCCGGAGCAGCCACAGCCAGACGGGGATACCCCAAATCCCAGCCAGAGGTCACATCACTTCTTGTGTCTCCCAAAACCAGGGAATGCCCCCCCAGGGTGTCCAGAGGAGCCTTAGCATGGCCAAGCTCTGCACCTTTATCCTGGATTGTCAAGCAAATTGTATTCTATTTGCCATCTGTATGGCAGCTGTCTTCAGCTAAGTGGGCAGTTTTCCTTATCGCTTCCACAAGTGGGGAGATGTCATGGATGTATTTTATGAAAAATCTTTTTGCTAAGATGTTTCTCTTGAGAAGCTGAGACTTTAGAAACAAAATGTGAACAGTAATTATCTGCTGCTGTAGAATGTAACAAGTGCATTTTTGATTTGTCTCATGTAGTTGTTTTTACTTAATCAAAGTCCAGCTGTCTCAGACTCTAGTCAGTCACAAGATTTTATTGTCATTCCTTTCTATTCCTTGCAAGCCTTCTGATGAAACCCTTTCTTCTATTCTTTTAGCATAGTTTTAGTATATCATTTTAATATAATATATATAATAAAATAATAAATCAGCCTTCTGAAACATGGAGTCAAGATTCTCATCTCTTCCCTCATCCTGAGACCCCTATGAACAGCACCTCAGGGAGACACCTGCTGATAATAGCTATTGAATGTCACTGAATGGCTGATAAGAACTACAGCATTCCTACCTGGATAGAATCTGGAGATTCTGGAACACCAGCACGGCTTCTGCACTGGATTGCCCAGAGGAACAGCAGCTGCCTCTCCTTCCCCTGGACCTTCAGAGGCAGAGACTGCACCCTTGTCCAGGATCCCTGCTCCAGCAGAACCAGCCCTGACCCTGCAGGAGGGCTGAGCCACAATTCCAATGGCACTGCTGCCAGCACCCTGACCCACAGGGTGTCAGGCTGGGTTCTGACTCTGGCAGTGTTGTTTTGGTTTACTACATTGCTTATCTTTTTATTTTCTTCCCTATTAAAGAACTGTTATTCCCTGCTCCCATATTTTTTGCCTGAGAGCCCCTTAATTTAAAATTGATAGCAACTTTGGATAAAGGGGGGTGTAGCCATGATATTTTCTGAAAAATCCTTTCCTTAGGATTTTTCCTCCTGAGAAGCTGAGAGGCCTCAGGGACAAAATGTAAACAATGGTTATCTGCTGCTGTGGAATGCAACAGGTGCATCTGGGATTGGTCTCATGTTGGTTGTTTGTAATTAATGGCCAATCACAGTCAGCTGGCTTGGACTCTCTGTCCGAGCCACAAGCCTTTGTTATGATTCCTTCTTTTTCTATTTTTAGCCAGCCTTCTGATGAAATCCTTTCTTCTATTCTTTTAGTACAGTTCTAATATAATATATATCATAAAATAATAAATCAGCCTTCTGAAACACGGAGTCAGATCCTCGTCTCTCCCTCATCCTAAGATCCCTGTGAACACCGTCACGGGGGGCGGGGGGTTTACATTTTCCATTTCAGGGGAGTCTCCCACCTTCCTTAGCAGACACCTGGCTTTCCAAACCAAGACAAGCCCCAAATCCCTGCAGGATTTGTGTGCTCACCCTCGGACGGGGTCCACGGCGATGGCGCGGGGGTTGACGAGCTCGCTGTCGAAGAGCACGCGGCGCTCGGAGCCGTCCAGCCGCGCCCGCTCGATCCTGTCCAGCCCGCTGTCCGTCCAGAACATGGCCCGGCGCAGGTGGTCCACGGCCAGGCCCTCGGGGCTGATCAGCCCTGCTGGGAGATGGTGGGGAAACGCTCAGGGCGGGGAAACGCTGCTCCGGGAGCCCTCAGGCATCGCCAGCCCAAAGGTGATGCCTTAAGGTTTTAACTTTTATATTTTTCATATACCTGTAATCCTGTATTTCTTTGGTGTATAAACTACATATCAACTCTAAACTACGTATACAGTGTGAGCTGCTGCTTTCCCATTTTGGTCTGACACAATTCCTCAAGGACACCTCACTGACTCAGGCCCCGAGAGATTTAAACAAAAGGGAGCTGGGGAGGGAACAAACTTGGGTGTCACGGACACGTTTTATGAAAAATCCTTTCATTAGGATTTTTTCTCCTGAGAAGCTGAGAGGCCTCAGGAACAACGTGTAAACAATGGTTATCTGCTGCTGTGGAATGCAACAGGTGCAATTTTGATTGGTCTCATGTGGTTGTTTTTGATTAATGGCCAAAGTCCAACTGTCTCAGACTCTCTGGTCAGTCACAAGATTTTATTATAATTCCTTTCTATTCCTTGCTAGCCTTCTGATGAAACCCTTTCTTCTATTATTTTAGTATAGTTTTAAGTTTTAATATATAATTTTCTTTTAATATATATCATAAAATACAAAATCAGCCTTCTGAAACATAGAGTCAAGATTCTCATCTCTTTCCATGTCAGGGATGCCCACAAATTCGACAATCGTGAAATATGGTCTCCTCAAGCCAGGTCTCATAAGCTCTTGGAGATCTATTTCACACCCAAGATAGCTCAGCTACCTTAGAAGGCATAAAATCAGCAGGATGACTTCTGTTGAAGTGTTGGAAACAAAAAGTTTTTAATAAAAGGCAAAATAACAGAACTATTTACAGAGAAAAACCAAGCCAGGTGCAAAAGTTCATTGCACCTGTTAAACACCTCACAAAAGTGATTTGTTTCTTTGCTCTCTTCTTTTTCTAATAAATTGCTCAGGTGGGACTTTTTGGCTTCTGTCCCATCAGCTGTCCTTAATTTTGAGGTGAAGTCCCACAAGTCCTATGAGATGCCTTTTTCACCTAATTGAGGAGAGAAACTTCTAGACTTATTCCCTTTTTAAGGTTTTGTCACCCTGTCAACAGAGGACACATTACAATAAATTACTTCATTACCTGAAGCTGTAATTGGAAGATTAACCGCCAATATGCAAATGGACCAAACTTATAAAAGTGTGAAAACTGTCAATTTTTGGCTGTAGCCCCTGGGTGAGTTTTGTCTGCCCAAAATGTACCTGAAGGCCCTTCAATAAATATAAATATAGCTGCTTTTTATTGCCTTCATTTTGTCTGGCCTCTGTTTTTAGGTAGCCCAAAAAGGGATCAATGGGAGGAGCCTGGAGCTGGGATGGGAAGAGCGGATGTGGCTGTGGGCAGGTGACACTGGGTGAGACATAAACTATAAGGAATTGAGAGATTTTAGAGGAGCTGAGATTTTAGTTAGAGATAACTTTATTGGAGTTAATTAAAATAAATGGGTCGGCCTTGATGAAGTTAAGAGTTAGTAGTTAACTAATAACTGATTGCTTGTCAGCACAATGTTTGGTGAGCTGGGTTTATAAGGAAGAATATAGAAACTGATAAATGGATTTTGGGAACACCAGACAATTGTGGCCTCCTCTGTTCTGAAACCAATTGAAGAATGGAATGGGAGTTCTACCAAGGGTTCATTTGTCAGATTTGCATTGAAAAGGCAGAAAGGTCAGAACGAGGAAGACTCCATTTACTTCCTCATTTTGGGACCCCTCCCCATCAAAGGGACCACCCACCCATTTCAAGGAACAAACTGCATGATTAATGGCTTTTGAACTAATTACCATGCTTAATGGCTTTTGAACTAATTAGCATACAGAGCAGGGAATGGGATGTACCAAAGTGATGAATGTGGATTTGTATTTTGGGTATTCAGTACTCTTATACACTTACGGATACTCTTATATACTCTTATACACTTATAGATAAAAGGGCTCTGGAATCACCTGTAAATTGAGCTGTGTATTTGGGAGTTATCCTGCAATAAACACACACTTTCTAACTTTAAACTGTTAGAGAGGTTTTGGATATTGGTATTAGATCAATATCCATATTGGAAATGGGATATGCCAAAGTTATGAATATGTATTTGTATTTTGGGTATTCAATACTCTTATATACTTACAGATACTCTTATATACTCTTATACACTTATAGATAAAAGGGCTCTGTGATCACCTGTAAATTGAGGTGTGTATTTGGGAGTTATCCCACAATAAACACACACTTTCTAACTTTAAACTGTTAGAGAAGTTTTGGATATTGGTACTAGATCAATATCCATATTGGGAATGGGATATGCCAAAGTTATGAATATCCATTTGTATTTTGGGTATTCAATACTCTTATACACTTACAGATACTTTTATATACTCTTATACACTTATAGATAAAAGGGCTCTGGAATCACCTGTAAATTGAGCTGTGTATTTGGGAGTTGCTCCACAATAAACACACACTTTCTAACTTTAAACTGTTAGAGAGGTTTTGGATATTGGTATTAGATCAATATCCATATTGGGAATGGGATGTACCAAAGTTATGAATATGTATTTGTATTTGGGGTATTCAATACTTGTACAGTTAAAAGGGCTCTGGAATCACCTGTAAATAGAGGTGTGTATTTGGGAGTTATCCCGCAATAAACACACACTTTCTAACTCTAAACTGTTAGAGAGGTTTTGTCCCTCACAGTTGGATATCGGTAATAGATCAATATCCATATTTTTTAATCAATCCTGGGGACAGGAGCCCACCTGAGCTGATGATGGTCTCTGGCTCGGAGCCTGGCTCCAGCCCTGCCCGGCTGATGCTGCGGCCGGCCACGTCAGTCCAGTAGATCATCCTGTCCCGGCAGTCATAGTCAATGCCCACCACGATGGAGCCCTGCCAGGGTCAGGAGAGGATGGAAAAACGGGGTGAGATCCCGCCAGAAGGCTCAGGGAGAAACCTCAGCCCATCAGGTGGCACTGAGAGCTGCCTGGGACATGCTGAAAGTGGAGAATGACACTCAAATCCCATTTCCCCAGCAAGACTCTGCTCTGTTCCCACTGCACCCTCCCAGCTGAATCCCTCAGCAGAGGATTTTAGGCCAGCTCACACCCACATCCAGATGGATTTGAACCCTTTGCCTGAAGGAGAGGGTGCTCCAAGAGCAAAGCCAGCCCGGGGAATGACCTTCAGGATGGGGAGAGGGAATACTTGGCAAGGTCCTTCCCCTCCCCAGGGTGCAGGGAGGGTCCTGGCCCAGATTTCAGCGTTCCTCTGCCTTGGTCTGGCCTGCCTGGAGAGGCACATGGCCACGCTCCAAGAGGAGTCCAAGGAAGGAAAAAAGGCCAGCCCTGCAGCTGGAAATCTGGGCTGAGACCAACCCTGGAGAGCTCTGGGAGCACCTTTGTGAGCAGTCCCAGGTCTGGGACCTGTCTGGGACCTCTCTCTCTGCTGGGGATGGCTGGAGGAAGGTGAAAATAGAATCCATAGAATCCCAGAATGGCTTGGGTTGGAAGAGACCTTAAAGAACATTCAGTTCCACCCCTGCCATGGGCAGGGACACCTTCCACTATTCCATGCTGCTCCAACCAGGTCTTGGACACTTCCAGGGATTGGGGCAGCCACAGTTTCTCTGGGCAACCTCTGCCAGGGCCTCCTCACCCCTCAGTCAATAATTTCACCCCAATACCCCCTGTCATTGGGAAGCCAAGCCCCCTCCTCCTGTCACTTGTCCGAAGTGCCACCAAGGCATCCAGCACAGCCAGTGTCCCCAAGAGGTGACCCCTCAAACCCTGACAAGCGCTTCAGAGAGAGGTGAACCCACCGAGTGGCAGCCCCAGCCTGTCCCACCCCCGCTGGGTGCTGCTGCACCCCGTGCCCACCCCAAGGGTACCGTACATGCAGGGAGAGCAGGGTCTTGGCGGCCTCCTTGTGCAGCCGGGTGCCGTTCAGGGGCAGGTATCCGATCTGCTGGCCCTGGGCGTAGAGCAGGAACGTCCCCGAGGCCGGAGGGGACACGTCGGGCCGGGGCTCGGGCCGGACGCTGGGCGGGGCCACACTGGGCAGACCTGGCGTGTCGGAGGGGACACAGATGGCTCAGGCAGTGTCACCCCCTCGGCTCCAGGCCGGAGCTGGGGGTGCCCAGGGTGCCTTTGGGGCGCTTACAGGGCGGGGTGGTGCCGGGCTCGGAGCGCGTCCCCGGGATCTCGCGGCCGCTCTGCTCCACGCACCAGCAGTAGCCGCTGTCGCCGTGGCACTGCAGCGGGGTGAAGTCCCCGCTGGGCTCACACTGTGGCACGTACTGGTCCCCGCGGGGGCTGCCCCCGTAGTGCTCCAGCAGGCTCTGCCGCCAGCGCTCGCACATGCTGGGGGGCCGCTCCGTGGGCTCTGCACAGGGAGGGTGACAGCCACCACGCTATTCCAGGGACTCAGGGCTGGGCAGAGCCCTGTGTCCCCCTCCCACCCCCTGGGTGTCACTGACCTGGGCTCCCACAGCGTGGTGGGGTGGTGCCCGGTGCTGTCCGGGTGCCGGCGATCTCCTGTCCGGCGGCGTCCACGCACCAGCAGTGCCCGGAGCTGCTGTGGCACTGCAGGGGCCGGTACCGGCCCTGCTCGTCACACTGGGGCACGTGGCCGTCGCCCACGGGGGACGGCCCGGGTGGCACCTCCCGAGGGTACATCCGCGCGTGCTCGCAGGGCGTCAGCTGCTGGATGGACTCTGCTGGCAGCAAACGCCCCCAGCCCGGCCTCAGGGGGTGCCACCAGCTCCTCTGGAGCCGCCACGTGGCACCTCGGCATCACTTGGCATCACTTGTCCCCTGTCTACCAGCACCTGCCCCACTCCAGCCCCCTCGACACCCCACAGCTGTTGGCTCCACCATAAGTTGACACAGGAGGTGGCCCAATGGCCACAGCCACTGTAACCCAATGGGCCAGGGCACCCTAAGCACCCAGGAGCCCCTCAATGCACCCACTTGGCAGCACCCTGCACCCTGCCCGCAGTGAACCCCCAGATCGGCGCTTGGGCACAGAGTCACAGAATCCTTAGGGGTGGAAGGAGGTCCTCCAGTCCAAGTTCCCTGCCAAGGCAGGGTAACCTGGAGGAGGTGACACAGGAATGTGTCCAGGTGGGTTTGGAATATCTCCAGAGAGGGATACTCCACACGCTCCCTGGGCAGCTCTTCCAGGGCTCTGCCACCCTCAGCATTAGGAAATTCTCCCTCATGCTGAGATGAAATTTCTCAAATTTTAATTTATGGCTGCCCTCCACTGAGGTGAAATTTCTCAAGTTTTAGTTTATGGCTCCCCTCCACTCGCTGCGGCCTCATTGTCCCCACACTGCTGGTGGCTGGGCCAAAGTGGGAAGCCACTGGGACACCACCCAGATGCCCAAGGACCCAACCCCAGAGGGTGTCACTGACCTGGGCTCCCACAGCGTGGTGGGGTGGTGCCCGGTGCTGTCCGGGTGCCAGCGATCTCCTGCCCCGCAGCATCCACGCACCAGCAGTGCCCGGAGCTGCCGTGGCACTGCAGGGGCCGGTACCGGCCCTGCTCGTCACACTGGGGCACGTGGCCGTCACCCAGGGGTGGCACCTCCCGTGGGTACATCCGCTCGTGCTGGCAGGGCGTGAGGCGCTGCGGGTTCCCTTCTGCTGCTGGAAACCCAGAAAAGGGGAGAGTGAGGCTGGGGAAGCTGTGCCAGGCAGGGAGGGCACGGGGCTGAGTGGGGAAGTTGTGCCAGGCAGGGAGGGCACGGGGCTAAGTGGGGAATGAGGCTTGGGAAGCTGTGCAGGCAGGGAGGGCACGGGGATGAGTGGGGAGGGAGGCTGGGAAAGCTGTGCCAGGCAGGGAGGGCACGGGGATGAGTCAGGAAGCTGTGCCAGGCAGGAAGGGCACGGGGATGAGTGGGGAATGACGCTTGGGAAGCTGTGCCAGGCAGGGAGGGCACAGGGCTGAGTGGGGAATGAGGCTGGGGAAGCTGTGCCAGGCAGGGAGGGCACGGGGCTGAGTTGGGAAGCTGTGCCAGGCATGGAGGGCATGGGGCTGAGTGGGGAGGGAGGCTGGGGAAGCTGTGCCAGGCAGGGAGGGCACGGGGCTGAGTTGGGAAGCTGTGCCAGGCATGGAGGGCACGGGGCTGAGCGGGCACCTCACCGTACGTGCACTGGAAGCCGTCGCCCACGTAGCCGGGCCGGCAGCGGCAGGAGAAGGAGCCGGGGGTGTTGTAGCAGATGGCGGCCGGGTGACACGGGCTCTCAGCACACTCATCCACGTCTGTGCAGGGGGAAGACGGGATCAGCAGGGACAGGGACACCCCGAGAGCTGCGCTGTGGGGTCCCTCCCGTGCCCACCTTACCGGAGCAGTGGATGCCGTCGCCGGTGTAGCCGGGGAGGCACTCGCAGGTGGCGCGGCCGTCGCCGCGGGACAGGCACCGCGCCCGGTCCCCCGGAGCGCAGCGGTGCCGCCCGGCCTCGCAGGGGTCACTCGGTGGTGCCAGCGCTGTGGGCACAGGGATGGGGTGCTCAGGGCACGTCCACAGGGCACGGGAGTGGGGGACACCCCGCGTGGGGTCAGCACTTACGCACACACGCCTGCCCGTCCCCCGCCGGCTGGTACCCGCCGCGGCACTCGCAGCGGTAACTGCCCGGCACGTTCAGGCACACGGAGAAGGGCCCGCACTGGCTCAGGCCCTCGCTGCACTCGTCCACATCTGGGGAAAGGAGGAGACACCGGGCACCCTGATGGTGGTGGGACACCCCCATCCTCGTGGTCTGGCTGCTCGTGGTGCGACAGGGAATATCCTGCCCCACGCTGCCCATCCCATGTCTGTCACCAAACTTAATCAGCTACGGAATTAACTTTCTAATCAGCTCAGAATAGGAGGGCAAAAAGAACCAGATCGCTTTTGGTGTATAGTTTTGACAAAGAAGCATTTGTTCAAGGCACACCAATGTCCTCAAGTAATTTGTGGTTTAAAACTCGGTTTCCTTCTCCTGAAATTAAGTGATCAGATTGGTCACTTCACCTGGGATTTTAGGAGAGGGAAACCTGTTCCTTATTGAAAGGCAGGATCCTCGAATTCCTCGCCAGCATCACTGTGCAGTGCAACTCACTGGCACTGGGCAGCTTTTTGTGGAAAGGGACTCTAAAATTGGAAGATAAATTTGCAACGTCGAGTTTTGGAGTGATAGCAAAGCAACAACAAAGCTGGCTAGATTTATGAAATGCAGGAATGATTTTTCAACTGGTTTTGCTTTTTTCCCGTATCTCCTTTTTTTCCCTCCTCTTTTTGTCTGCTCCTGGAGCGCTTCCCCAGGGAGCTGCGGCTCTGTGGGCACCAGAGCTGCCCCCCAGCTCCCTCCCGGCCCCGCTGACCTTGGCAGCCCCGTCCATCTCCGCGGTACCCGGCTGCACACTCGCACGTGTACTCGGTGCCCACGCCGGGCTGGCAGCGCGCCGGCGCCTCGCACGCGTGGCTGCCATCGTGGCACGGGCTCACCCCGGGATTCTCGGCGTCATCTGTTGGGGAAGATGAAACAGGAAAGCCTTATAAATATGATTGCCTGGCAAAAGGTTTTGAGAATATGGAAACTATAAGTGAGATTGAAATGAAAGCAAGCTTTGAGATCCCTCAGTTACTGAACAACTGGAAAACAATGGTGGGCCCGCTGAAGGTAATCTCCTTTTTGATGGAACAACACCCTCTGCTTGCAGACAGGCCCAAGGGTCAGAGCAGACCCTGCAGCTTGGCAGAAGGGGCCCAAAGAGGAGTTTTTAGGGTTTAAAATGTAACACAGTATGGTGATGTAGTGATTCTTATAAGCTGTATGGAAATGTTATAGGATTTGTATCTTGTACTAGATTGGTTAGTGAGAATCAGAATATTCAACACAGAAGAAGATTTATGGTATTGGAACAGGAACCTCACTCTCTTAGCTCTTGCTTTTTACTCTCTTACTTTTTTTACTCTCTTATGCTTTGGCTCTCTCACCCTCTCACCCTCTCTACCCCTCTCTTCTCTCAGTCCTGCTCCAGCTGTGTTTGGCAGCTCCCAGCAGGGCCCTGCACCCAGGCCCTTTGCAATAAACCCCAAGTTCCACAACCTGGCTCCAGAGATCTCCCATCTCCATCTGTCCCAACCGTGCAACCCCCCTAGGCTCTTACAGGCACACAGGCATGCTGGGGAGAATAAAAGATCTGGGAGACACAGGGAGTGACCATCCCCACTTACACCCAGTGTGCTGCAGCATCATTGTCCCATGCAGGGAACCACGGCCGTGCCACCCAGCGCCAGCAGCGCTGCACTCAAACTGCTTGGAAAACCCCTCCTTTTGGGCTGATTTTGGGCAAAGCCAGCACACCACAGCATTGGGAGATGGTGGCATCCCCACTGGGGGATGGCACCCTGGGTGGAAAACCCCATCCTTTTGGGCTGATTTTGGGCAAAGCCAGCTTTGGGAGATGGTGCTACCCTGCTGGAGGCTGGCACCCTGGGCTGGCACCCGGATTGGCACGCGGGGGCGGGTGCTGGCGCTCACCTGGCGCGGGGCCGATGCGGGCGGCCAGGGCGTAGCGCAGGACGTGCTCGTGGCTGTCGAAGAGGGCGAAGGCGCGCGCCACCGAGAGCCGCTGCCGTGCCGGCGGCCGCGCGTGCGGGCACCCCGCCACGGTGACGTTCTGGCGCAGGCGGTAGGACAAGGTCTGGTTGGCAGTGCCCGAGGCCACCACGTACTCCCGCTGGCCTGAGGATGTCACGGCTGCCCGACGGCACGGAGAAACCCGTGGGATGTGGGGAAAATGGTGTCAGCATCAACGTGGCTCGGGTGTTTTTGGGGATGTGTAGGGACTGAAGGCAGGTGAGCACAGGTCTTACCTGAGCTGGAGTAAGAGTAGAGCTCCTGGTAGGGAGTGATGTGGACGGTGACATTCTCTGGCAGGAATGGCACCTCACCCTGGATGTGGGTCCTGAGGCTTAAATAATTGTCCGGCCCCAGGTCCTCGGCTGTCTGAGTGACCTGGACCGTCTCCCCACCAGGGTAAAACGTCACCTCCAGGCTCTGGGTGAATTCAGCGCCTGGGCAGGAAAAGGGAACGGGCACCATTTGTAGGGACAACCCCAAAGGACCCTTCCCATCTACTCCAGCATAGGGGGTGACAGCGAGAGGTGAGCGGGACTGGAGAAACCACAGAGCTGCCCCGAACCCCTGATCCCCCACCCACCCCAAGCAGCCACGCACCTCCCAAATGCCCTCTCACCGGTGATGCTGAAGCCGTTCTCAGAGCCAGGCTCCTCCAGGGCGAAGAGCCATGCAAAGAGCCCCCCGAGGGGCATGAGGGGCAGCAGGGCGCGGGCAGCGGGCTGGGGCACGCCGCTGATGGCCGTGTAGGCTCTGCCGTCACTGCCCACGATGTAGGCGTGCAGATCCACGTCCTGGAAGCGGACGGACGCCCGTCCCACCCTCAGGCTCCCGCTCACCTTCCCGTTGAGGCGATGCACGGCGCCTGGGTGGGGAGATGGGCACCCCTGGCAGCGGGCAGGGGGGCACAGGGGCCGCCCGTGCCCGCCGCCCGCCCCGCGTACCTTCGGGCAGGCACTGCCGCCCGTTCCCGTAGAAGGAGGCCCGGCAGTGGCAGCAGAAGCCGGCGGCGTAGTCGGTGCAGAAGGCGTGGGGGGAGCACTGCCCGTGGTGCTGGGCACACGTGTCCCTGCTGGCTGCGCTGTAGGTGAACACTGGGGACAAGGGGAAAAGCTTGGGGACACGGTGACAAAGCCACCCTTCACACGGCGCGGGCGTTTTGCCTTCTTGGCCCCAAAAGCTGGGAAGGAGCCAGCTGGCGGTGGCGGTTCCCAAGGGAGTCACCCGGGGTGCTGAGGAGGGGGTGGAGGGTTTGGAACCTGCTGCCTGATTTCAGGCAGATCTGACAGAGGGCACGAGATCAAATTCCTGACGGTATTTTTGGGAGACAGCTGGCTGGGGACGGGGCTCCGCTCCCCGGGGCACGTGCCACGGCGGCTCCGCAGCTGGCTTGGTGGCGGGGACGGTGGCAAGGCCAACTCTGGGACCCGTCCCCTGAGCTTCCCACCCCATCCCAAGCTCCAGACCTCCCTCCTTCCCCTTGGCACGCCCAGCCGGCAGGGAGGGGTGTGTGGCTCCCTCGGCAGCAGGATGGGGCTCAGAGGAGGAGCTGCAGCAGCTTTGCAGGAGCAGCTCCTCCAGCACCAGCCCTTGGGACTGGGGTGAAATTCCAGCCAGGGGCCTTTTTTAGAGGTCACTGTCCCCACTGGGTCATTGTCCCCGCTGGGCTGTCACAGGGGCTGTCCCCGCTCACCATCGGGGTTGAAATGCACGTCCTCCTCCACGCCCACGCCGTGCTGGCCCGAGCTGTAGGAGGAGGGGTTGGCAGAGAAGCTCTGCCCGGTGCCACCGTCCCCTCTGGGCTCCTGGGTGTCCCTCCTGCCGGGCACAAAGCCCAGGAGCACCGGGCTGCCGTGGCTGGGGCGCTGGGCCATGGCTGTGTGGCTGGAGACAGGGCGGGCGTAGCTGGCAGTGCCAGGGCTGGGCTGCTCAGGGGGGCTCTGAGGCACAGCAGCAGCAGCTCCGTGGCCACCCCCTGGCTCCACGTGCTCCGTGCTGCCCACGTGGAAAACCCACACGCCAGGGATCCCCGTGTTGCTCTCCCTGCGGACACAGCACGCACGAATGTCATCACAGCCATGCTGGAAAAGCCACCCAGCACAAACATCATCACAGCCACGCTGGAAAAGCCACCCAGCACAAACATCATCACAGCCATGCTGGAAAAGCCACCCCGAAGGTGGCAGCACCCCAGTGGGGCTGAGCCCCTGACGCAGCCCAGCACCCCAAGGTCACTGCCCAGATTTTTCCAGGCTCTGAAAGGCTGCAGGGCTGGGGGAAGGTGACCCCGCTCCCCCTGCCCACAGGCACAGCCCCCCAGGTTCCACCCACCTCTCCAGGCTCCGCAGAGCCTGCTCGCTGCTGGCCAGGCTGTGGAAGAGCCCATCCCTCTTGGGGTCATCGCTGTCCCCCCAGCTGAAGCCCACCCTGGCTGGCAGCTCCAGCTGGACGTTGTAGGACTCCTTGGGCCGTGTGCCCAGGAACTGGAGGCCCCCCTCGGGGTACAGGAAGATGGTGTAGGTGTCCTCGTCGTTGTAGGCTATGACTGCCTGGAAGGTGTTGAGCTGCCAAAGGGAGAGCAGATGGATGCACTGAGGGGCAGGAACGCAGCAGAGGAGTGAAGGAAGGAGAGCAGGGATGTGAGAGGCGGCCCCACACGAGCCACAGGGCGTGCAACCACCCCAAAAGGGCCCTGAGACAGAGAGCACCTCCATGGAGCCAGGCTGGGAGAGCTGGGAATGTTGCCCTGGAGAGGAGAAGGCTCCAGGGAGAGCTCAGAGCCCCTGGCAGGGCCTGAAGGGGCTCCAGGAGAGCTGGAGAGGGACTGGGGACAAGGGATGGAGGGACAGGAGCCAGGGAATGGCTCCCAGTGCCAGAGGGCAGGGATGGATGGGAGATTGGGAATTGGGAATTCCTGGCTGGGAGTGTGGGCAGGCCCTGGCACAGAGCAGCTCTGGCTGCTCCTGGATCCCTGGCAGTGTCCCAGGCTGGGTTGGACAGGGCTTGGAGCAGCCTGGGATGGTGGAAGGTGTCCCTGCCATGGCAGGGGGTGGCACTGGATGTTCTTTAAGGCCCTTCCAACCCAAACCATTGCATGACCAAGCAGAGATCTCCTGGGGAAGAGCAGGAGCTGGGGCTGCTCATGCCCAGCCGAGCCCCAAGTGCCACATCCCGGGAGGATGCTCAGCATCCTCGGAGGAGCCCATGGCACAGCCAGGCCACCCCCTCAGGGCAGGGCTGTCCCAGGAGCATCCCTGGCCATGTAACCCCTGCACTGGGAGCCCCCCACTCCCGTCCTCCCACCGACACCCCCTGCTCCAGAGGAAAACCCACACCCCCCGCTCGTCCCTGAGAACAATTTTAGCTCGGTTTCCTGCGGAAAAAACATCCCAGCTTCCCATACATCCCGCTATAGGCAGGCTGGCCGCCTGCCCTGCCAGCCCTGCGAGCCTTGGGGCCGTGCCAGGCAGGGGCACCGTGGGCACAGCCCCGCCGAGCCAGCCGGCATCCCAATCTCCCAAAAACACCAAAAAACCAACCCCAAAGAGTTCCTGCTCCTCCTGCACAGCCCCACTGTGCCACCCAGCATCCCCCTGCTCCAAAATCACAGAGAAACCAACCCCACGGCATCCCACCACCCCAAAAACACCGAGAAACCAACCTCACAGAGCTCCTGCTCCTCCTGCACCACCCGGCATCCCAATCTCCCAAAAACACCGAGAAACCAACCCCACCAAGGCCCTGCACAGCCCTGGTGAACCCCCCAACATCCCAATGTCCCAAAAACCAATCCCACAGAGCTCCTGCTCCTTCTGCTGGGCCACCCGACATCCCACTCACCCCAAAACTGCCAAGAAACCAACCCTACAGAGCTCCTGCTCCTCCTGCACCACCCTGGTGAACCCTCCGACATCCCCCTGCTCCAAAAACACCGAGACACCAACCCCACAGAGCTCCTGCTTCTCCTGTACAGCCCTGGTGAACGCCCCGACATCTCAATCTCCCAAAAAACAACCCCAAAGAGCTCCTCATCCTCCTGCACCACCCAGCATCCCTATCTCCCAAAAACACCAAAAAACCAACCCCAAAGAGTTCCTGCTCCTCCTGCACAGCCCTGGTGAACCCCCCGACATCCCAGTCTCCCAAAACCAACCCCAAAGAGCTCCTGCTCCTCCTGCTCAGCCCCACTGAGCCACCCGGCATCCCAACGTCCCAAAACCACTGAGACACCAACCCCACCAAGCCCCTGCTCCTCGTGCACAGCCCTGCTGAGCCACCCAGCATCCCCTTGCTCCAAAAACATCGAGAAACCAACCCCACGGCATCCCACCGCTCCAAAACACCGAGACACCAACCCCACAGAGCCCCTGCTCCTCCTGCACCACCCAGCATCCCAATCTCCCAAAAACATCGAGAAACCAACCCCATAACATCCCACCACTCCAAAACACCAAGACACCAACCCCACAGAGCCCCTGCTCCTCCTGCACCCCCCGGCATCCCAATCTCCCAAAACCACCAAGAAACCAACCCCATAACATCCCACCACTCCAAAACACCAAGACACCAACCCCACCGAGCTCCTGCTCCTCCTGCACCACCCGACATCCCAATCTCCAAAAACCAACCCCAAAGAGTTCCTGCTCCTCCTGCACAGCCCTGGTGAACCCTCGACATCCCAATCTCCCAAAAACCAACCCCACAGAGCTCCTGCTCCTCCTGCACCCAATCTCCCAAAACCACCGAGAGCCCAACCCCACCGAGCCCCTGCTCCTCCCGCTCCGAGCAGGGAGCAGCAGCCCTTCCCGAGCCAAGGCAAAGCGATGGAATTCCCGGTTTCACGCCCCGGAGCGGAGGGAGGGAGGCCGGGGGGCTCCCCCCGCTCTGGTTGTGGGGCGCAGGGCCCCCGGAGCATCGCTGGGTTTCGCGGCGGCCCCGCGGGATAGAAAGAGCCTTGTTGTGCCTGTCACACACTCGGGCATTCAGAGACCCCGAAAAGGCGGCCAAAAAGCCGGAGGGGGTGGAATGACCCCCCCTTCCCTCCCTCCCTCCCTCTCCCCGGGGCCGGATTCCTCCCCCACGCAGCCAAATCGCAGCAGCAGCAGCTGCAGGACTGGGGTGGGCGGCCAGGGGGGGACACGCCGGGTGACATCGATGCGCTGGCACCGTGCGGTGAAGGGAAGGAGGGGAGGAGGGGGGGGAAGCCCCCAGCAAAGAGCTGCAAAGGGCAAATTCCAGCCCAGAAGGGCGAGTTGTGCTCTAGAGAAGCAGGGTCAGCCTTGTCCCGTTGTGCAGCCCGGGAAAATGTCACTGCAGGGAGCAGGAGGATGTCCCAAGGGGCTGGAGGGGACACGGCACTGCCCGACCTCCCACCCAGGCAGGAGCCCCAAAAAGGGCGTCTGGGCATCCTCTGCTCCCCATCTTAACCCAGCTTTCTACTTTTGGGGCTCAAAAAGCAGAGCTGTGACTTTCCAGGGCAGGGGGAAAGGGTTTGGAGTTGGTCCTGGTTCTGAGCAGCAGGAGGGCAGCGTTTCCATAAACACCACATTTGGTCAGGGAAAAAAAAAAAAAAAAAAAAAAAAGTGGTGTTTGGGGAGATTTTTAGCAGTTTTGGCAAAGGGGGAGCTCAGCAAAGCCCAGGCACAAGCTGCATTTCAGGAGCTTTCCCTGGAGCTCCTCGTTTCCAAACAAGAGCGGTTTCATTTTAAAGCCTGATCCAAAACTTCTCAGAGGAGGAAAAAAACCACAACGGGGAAGAGAAAAGGAGAGGAGGCTGTGCTTTCGATGGCCACGAGGTCGCTGTGAGGCCCCTGATGGCACCTCTTCAGCTGTTTTCCCAACTTTTAAATGAGAGGAAAAAATGTGCCTTGCCTCCTTCCAAACCTCAGCTTCTTGCCTTGCCTGGCCTCCCTCTCACTGCTGAAGGGCCCTGGATGGCTCCTGGTGGCCCTTGGGGACCTGGTGGCTGCTGCTGGGCTTTGGGGGAGAGCCCATCACCCCTCACCCAGCTCTGGGTGTCCATCACCAGAGTTCTCCTCATGCAGCTCATCCCTTCCAGCCCGCTGGGGTCCCTGCAGCTGGCAGGGCATCGCTGTCACCTCCTCAGCACGTCATCAGCCTGATGTGACAGGGACAGGCAGTGCTGGAGGTCCACCCACGCAGGGGCCTTATCAGCCCCGTGGGTGGAGAGCACAGGTCACCCCCCGAGCTGGCAGACCCCCTCTGAGCTTGTTTTCCAGGCGCAAAACCAGCCCACGGTGGAAATTCCAGAGCCGGTTGCTCACCAGCAGCGCAATCAGTGCAGGGCAAGGGAAGGGCCAGCCCCGAGCCACCAGTAAAGGTCAGGAGCACAATGGGTGACCTAAACCAGGGTCCCCAGCTGCCCCCAGCCACCCTCTGAGCTGCAAAGCCAGAGCCACCAGCACTGGAAAGCTTTGTCTGAAAAGAATCAGAATCATGGAATGGTTTGGGTTGGGATCTTAAAGCTCATCTCATTCCGACCCCTGCCATGGCAGGGACACCTTCCACTGTTCCAGGCTGCTCCAAGCCCTGTCCAGCCTGGCCTGGGACACTTCCAGGGATCCAGGGGCATCCACAGCTGCTCTGGGTACCCTGTGCCAGGGCCTGCCCACCCTCACAGCCAAGAATTCCTTCCTAACATCTGATCCAAGCAATGCGGAGCCATTCTCCCTCGTCCTGTCACTCCATGTCCTTGCTCAAGCACCTCCAGCCATGAAGGCAACCTCCAAACCTCTTCTGGCCAACAGCCCCACCCCTGCCAGAGCTCTGAGCACAGGGGGAAAGCTCCACGTTCCTCCTGGTGCTCACCCAATGGATGGATGGATGGATGGAGCCACCACTCAGCTGCTCAGAAAGAAATTTTGGGTGCCACACAAGAGAAACTGATCCTCCCATGATGTGTAGGATGGGAACCGAGCTCAGCCCCTTGGCCTCACCTTCGTGGAGGGCTCATTGTCCTGGGAGAGCTCCTGGTAGGCGCCCACCTCCTCCCAGGTGGCAATGAAGGCATTGGTGGGCACGAAGGCGGCAGCAGAGCGGGGAAAGCCGGCCTGGATGTATCCCAGAGCCCGGTCCAGCACGTCCCTGGAGTCATCCTGGCGGTAGTAGATGTTCCCTCTGTCCCCAGAGGTGTCCAGGTCTGCCAGGAAGGGGGCGATGACGGGGAAGTCCGTGGGGAAATCGTCATCCACGTACTGGGTCTCCCTGGGGAAATCCTGGCTGGAGATGACCCCGTTGGTGCCCACCTGCGGGGAGAGCAGGCGCTCAGGAGCTGCAGAGGTGCCACCACCACTGTCCCCTTGCCCTGTGCCCCCCTGCTCGGTGCAGGGAGAGCCCCGAGGCCGCGTGGCCCCATCCGGGCCGGGCAGAAAACAAAGACCTCGGGCTTGTGCATCCCCCAGGGAGCTGCGGCTCGGGAGCCATCCCAGCTGCAGCCGGGGAACAGCTGCAGGCGAGAAAGCCGAGGAGAAAGCCGAGGAGAAAGCCGAGGAGAAAGCCCTCTTGTTCCTCCGGAGACACCGGGCAGGAGACCGCGGGAAGGGGGGATGGATGGATGGATGGATGGATGGATGGATGGATGGATGGATGGATGGATGGATGGATGGATGGATGGATGGATGGATGGATGGATGGATGGATAAAGCACGTGCGGCGGGACAGCGAAGGTGCACATGGAGGGGCAGGGACGAGCAGGACGAGGAGGAGGAGGATGGGGTGTAAGGGCAGGGGAGGAAGGGGGTGAGCGGGAGGAAGGATGTAAAGATGGAGGGGTGAAAAGCCACAGGGGAAGGAAGGATGGAGAGGAGCAGAGTGGGAAGACGGAGAGAGACGGGGCTGGAAGGAGAGAGGGACAGAAGGCTGAGAGATGGACGGACGGAGCGAAGATGGAGGGACAGAGGGAGATGCTGCAGAGGAGGAAGCGGGGCAGGGACAAGGAGGGCAGGGCAGGGCAGGCAGCGGGGCCGGCGGCACTCACGTAGAGGCGGCGGGCGGCGCGGCCGTAGAGGCGCAGGGCGCGGCGGAGCGGCAGCCCCGGAGAGCTCTCATCGTCCCCGGGCCGGAGCCGGGCATCGCCGCGGGCCGGGCCGTGCGGGAGCAGCCCCGGGCGGGGCAGGGCCGTCCCCAGCGCCAGCACCGCCGCCAGCAGCGCCGCCACCGCCCGCATCCCCACGGGAGCCCCGCACGGCGCCGAGCGGGAGAAGCGAGCGGGAGGAGCCGAGCGCGGCCGGACGGAGCGGACGGGGCGACCCCGGCCCCGCGGGGCGGGACAGGGAGCAGCCCGAGGGGCGGGGCCCAGCAGCGGCCGGCCCCGGCCTGGGCCAATCACATCCTACCCAAAATCCGTCCAGGGCTGAGGCCCCACCCCCCCTTCTCCCCGTACCGGCATCCCGGCAGGGGCGATGTCCCGAGGGGGCATCCCGGGAATGAGGGGGGATCCCATCTTGGAGACCCCCATCTTGGAGCCCCCTCTTGGAGACCCCCATCTTGGAGCCCTTCTCTCCTGGAGACCCCCATCTTGGAGCCCTTCCCTCTTGGAGCGCTTCCCTCCTGGAGACCCCCATCATGGAGCCCCCCCTCTCTTGGAAACCCCCATCTTGGACACCCCTCCCATCTTGGACACCCCCCCCCCCATCTGGAGCCCTTCCCCCCATCTTGGAGCCCCCCCATCTTGGATCCCCCCCATCTTGGAGACCCCCATTTCGGGCCGCGGGGGGAGCCCAGGGCAGCCCCCGGCCGAAATCTGCGCTCGGCTGGGTCAGCGAGCGGCCGCCGCGCACGCAGGGTCAGCGCCGTTTGTCCTTCCTCCGTGCCACCATCCATCATCCCCAGATCTGCAGCGATCCGGGAGAATTCCCAATTCCCTGCCTTCGGGTCGGGGTGGGAGCACCCACGGTGGCGGTGGAGGGCAGGAAGAGCTCAAATCCCGACAGCTGCGCTCCATGAGTGCTCCTGGAAATCCGGGCTGGGAGCAGCCCAAAGCTCTGCTGCAGCTTCCTGGAGCCTTTTCCCCTTTTCCCTGGAGGCTGCAGCTGTCCCGAGGCACGGCCATGCCCGAGGAATGCCAGATAACAAGGAGGGAAGTGTCAAACCCCCCCCCCTCGTCAGGCTGTCGAGAGAAATAAATCAGGGACACATTCGTGGCATTCCCGACAGGAATCCTCGCACGGGAAGCGGCTGGACACCCTCCACCCCGTGGCGGTGACGGGGATTTGTCACCGTGGCCCCCTCCATCCCAGCAGAGTGCAGCCCACTGCTCAGCCCGGCAAGCGGCTCCCACCGGTGCTGGGATGGACGCCTGGATGTTCCCGGGGGTGTCGCCGCTCTGGGGCCACATCTGGAGCAGCCACGGCCCCTCGGCTGCCGCAGCTGGCTGGCTCCAGCCCCTGGAAGGAGTCCTTCGCCTGGCCATGGAAAACCATTAGGACTCGGAGCGGGGTCCAGGCCAGCTGGACACGATCTGCAGCCTTTGAGGAGCTCCCCAAATGTGCCAAAATGTGGCTTTTCTTTGAAGCTCAAACACCTCCACAGCTCTCCAGGGAAATTGGGAGCTGCAGCAGGGGGGCCAGCAGCTCCTCTGCCTGGTGAGATCCCAGCTGGGATGGCACTCCCATGGGGAATGGTGGCGTTTGGTGGCACCTCGGAGGTGGGAAAGGGAGGAAAGCCTGGCTGCTCCATGACAACTTTGGGGGCTGTTGAAAATCCAAACCACGGGCCCTGAGAATCCTCCGGGCAGGGAAGGAGGAGCTGCCAGGCTTCCTGCAGCCTTTAGGATGCTAAAAAGTGAATTTTCCCGACTTCTGGAGCCAGACTGGCACCAATCAGTTAAAAAAATGGGAAGAGCTGGAGTCTGTCCTGGCCTTGGAGGCAGAATCCTGCTGGTGTGGGCATCCCTGTGGCTTTGGGAGGAGCTGGGAGCCTTAGAGGGGGTGGGAACAGGGATTGGGATAGGGATGAGGAAGAGGATGGAGACAAGAAAGGGGATGAGGATAAGGATGGGGACCGTGATGGGGATGGGGTCAGGGATGAGGATGGGGAGGTGGGAATGGGACAGAGATAGGGATGGACATTGGGATGGGGACAAGGATTGGGATGGGGAGATGGGAATGGGTAGGGACGGGGATAGAGATGGGACAGAGACAGGGAGGGACATTGGGATGGGGACAGGAACAGGGATGGATATAGGAACAGGGATAAAGGTGGAGACAAGGATGGGGATGGGACAGGGATGAGGATGGGCAATAGAGAATGAAGAGGAAGGTGAGGAAAGGGGCAAGGATGGGGATGTGGACGGGCACAGGAATAGGTTTGGGGATGTGGATGGGATTGGGGATAGGGCTGAGGACGAGGCTGGGGATGAAGATGGGGACAGGGATGAGGCTGGGGACAGGGACAGGGACAGGGACAGGGACAGGGACAGGGACAGGGACAGGGACAGGGACAGGGACAGGGAGTGCTCGCCCACACCCTGTGCTGGGAAGGGAGGTGGTGGCACAGGGACCCTGTAATCACTTCCATGTGCCTCAGCAGAGCCTCTGGCTGCAGGGTCCATCCCTTCTCTCAGCTTGGGCACAAAAACAATCCAGAGCCGTTTCCTGGGAGGCATTTTGGGCAGAAACAGATGTGCTGACATTATGGAAACGGGGGAAGATCTGGGATGGGGCTGAGGATGGATCTGTCCCCACCCAGCAGGCACTCCCAGCTGGAGTGTGCTAAAATTCCCTGCGCTAAACTGGGAGCGCCGGGACAAGGCACTGGTCACCCTCCTGCCAGACGTGGCTGCTGGGCTGGGTTGGCGCCTCCCTGTCCTGCTGAAGTCTCACCTTCGCCTGGGCTCCAGCCAGGAGCAGGAGAAGCTGAGGAATCCCTGGCTTGGAGGCTGCCGAGGCAGGAAATCCCGGCCGGCTCTGTCCCCCCCGAGCCTGGCAGCGCTGGAATTGCTGAGCTGAGATAAGGGCAGCGGCAGCAGGAAACGCTCACCTCTCCCGGGTGGGAAGGAAGGGAAGGAAGGGAAGGGAAGCGCCATTCCCGGCGGTGGGAGCGGGGCTGGGGACTGCAGCAGGCAGCAGAGGCTCACAGGATGCTGGCTGGGGATTTGGGATGTGTGCAGGGAAGCAGGGCTGGGATAAGGGCAGGGATTGAGCGGGGCTGGCACGGCTCGGCCTGCAGGTCCTGCTGCCAGCTGGGTTAGTGGGTCACTGCAGTGAAGCCCTTGGAGCATTTCTGCCCCTGGATATGGGAAACCAGCCCTGCTCGAGGTCAGGGCTTGGCAGGAGGGGCCAGGAATCCCCGCCTTGGACAGGGCTGTGCACCCTGGGCTCCCTGGAACAGCACCAAAAAGGGTTCTGGCCTCATGTCCTAAGGAAAGGAGAAGGTCTCTGGGGACCTCCTTTATAGAATAATGGCATTGTTGAGGTTGGAAAAGCCCTCTAAGATCATCCAGTCCAACCTTCCCCCCAGCACTGCCAAGGCCACCACTGCCCCATGTCCCCAAGTGCCACATCCACATGGATTTTAAATCCCTCCAGGATGGGGACTCCACCACTGCTCTGGGCAGCTGTGCCAGGGCTGGACAAACCATTTTTGTGAAGAATTTTCCTCAATATCCAATCCAAACCTCCCCTGGCACAGCTTGAGGCTGTTTCCTCTTTCCTGTTCCCTGGGAGCAGAGCCTGGACCCCCACCTGGTTGTCCTCTCTTTTCATGGAATGATAGAAAGAAAATTCCTCCATCCTTAATAAGTGGAATCTGCTTGGGTAACACCAGCCGAACGCGACAGCAGCATTTCTGAGGCTCTGTGAAAGCAGAGGGAGCAAACCCAGGCCCCATCAGCTGCCCCTGGCCCAGGAAGGTCTCCTGGCACTGCCCTGGCTTTGAGCCCATCCCTCAGGAGCCATCTGGGAATTCCGCCTGGAGCCCGTCTCCAGCAGCAGGAACGGGCTCTGAGCTGTGCCAGGGACCAAGGGACAATCTCTGGGTGGCTGTGCCCTCCTGTGGGGCAGCTCTGTGTCCCTCAGGCCTCCCTGAGGGGTTTCTCCATCTCCCTGCCTTCCCTGGGGCTGTTTCCTTTCCTGGGAGCCGGGCGGGTCCCCCCAGCACAGCACCCAGCTCTCCACATCTCCATTTTTGGGAACACTTCTCATTCATTTTCCTCCCAATTCCCTGACTCAGCTTCGCCTCGTGACTCAGCAGCTCCTGGTCCTGGCCTGCTGCAGGGACACAATTCCCAAAGGATCCAGGGATGGAGTCACTTCCCAAATGATCCAGGCATGGATTCACTTCCCAGTGGATCCAGGTATGGACTCACTTCCCAAAGGATCCAGGGATGGATTTCTTTCCCAATGGGTCCAGGCATGGACTCATTTTCCAAAGGATTCAGGGATGGATTTACTTCCCAAAGGATCCAGGGATGGACTCATTTCCCAGTGGATACAGGCATGGATTCCCGAAGGATCCAGGGATGGATTCACTTCCCAAGGGATCCAGGGATGGACTCACTTCCCAAAGGATCCAGGGATGGATTCCTGAAGGATCCAGGGATGGATTTCTTTCCCAATGGATCCAGACTTGGACTCATTTTCCAAAGGATCCAGGGATGGACTCATTTTCCAAAGGATCCAGGGATGGATTCACTTCCCAAAGGATCCAGGCATGGATTCACTTCCCAAAAAAAGATCCAGGGATAAACCCACTTCCCAAAGGATCCAGGGATGGATTCACTTCCCAAAGGATCCAGGGATAGATTTCTTTCCCAATGGATCCAGGGATGGACTCATTTCCCAAAGGATCCAGGGGCTCATTTCCTTCCCAGTGGATCCAAGGATGGATTTCCTTCCCAGTGGATCCAGGATTCGCTCAAGGACAGCCCCCCATGCTGAGGTGCTTTCCCACCCTCCAGCTGTGGCCCAGCCATGGATCTTTCTGCCCAGGTGTTGTGGGAGAGAGGTTTTCCTTAAGGACAGTTGGAATTATAGGGACCAGAACGAGATTTTTTATAAAAATAGCGTTTTTGACAACCTGGCTGGAGCAGAAATGTGGGGAAAGGTTTCAGTGCACGGAGAGGAGGAAAACCAAGCTGGATGAGGCACACAGGAACCCGGTCTGGTGGAAGCTGTCCCTGCCCACAGCAGGGGCTGGAATGGGATGAGATTTCGGTCTCTTCCAACCCAAACCCTTCTGGGATTCCAGGATTGTGCAGCTGGGAGGATTCAGTGGAGCTCAGCGCTCCCAGCACCCCGAGGAGCTGAAGACTCTCAGGAGGGAAAAACATGGAAAAAACTTCCTGAGCCATCTGAGCCCCGGCCCAAAGAAACACTCCGGGTTTTACAATGTATTTTAAAGACATAAAGGTAAAGAAAAGTTTTTGGGTTTTTTTTTAATCTCTGGGGCTCCCCTTCCTTCCTTCCTTCCTTCCTCTCTCTAAATATTGCCGCAAAGCTGTTTTTGCTCCAGCAGCTGCCGGATGAGCGTGAGGAGCCCTGAGAGGCACAGAGCCTGCAGGGAGCTCCCAGCCCTGCCTGACTCTGATTCCTGCTCCCCAAGATTAGCCAGGAGCTCCTTATTTGGTCCAGGCTCCAGCAAATTCCCTGGCAGAGGGGATTGCATCTGCAGGGAAATGAGCAGCCCGGATGGGACTGGGCTGGGGCATCCAGGAGGGAGAGGGCTCAGAGCAGAGAGAAAATGAGGGCCCAGAGCTGAGAGAAAATGAGGGCTCAGAGCAGAGAGAAAACCAAGGTTCAGAGCTGAGAGAAAACCAGATTTCAGAGTAGAGATAAAATCAGGCTCAGAGCAGAGAGAAAATGAGAGTTCAGAACAGAGATAAAATCAGGCTCAGAGCAGAGATAAAACCAGGGCTCAGAGCAGAGATAAAACCAGGGCCCAGAGCAGAGATAAAACCAGGGCTCAGAGCAGAGAGAAAATCAGGGCCCAGAGCAGAGATAAAACCAGGGCTCAGAGCAGAGAGAAAATCAGGGCCCAGAGCAGAGAGAAAATCAGGGCCCAGAGCAGAGAGAAAATCAGAGTTCAGAACAGAGATAAAATCAGGCTCAGAGCAGGGATAAAATCAGGGCTCAGAGCAGGGAGAAAATCAGGGCTCAGAGCAGGGAGAAAACCAGGGGCATTTCCAGGGAGTCTCTGTTTGTCCCTGCAGCACAGAGCAGACACACATTGCCTGACCCCATCACTCTCCAGAGCATGGAACCAGAGCAGAATCACAGAATTCCCTGAGCTGGAATTGCCCCCAAGGATCAGAGCCCAGCTCCTGTCCCTGCACAGGACACCCCAATAATCCCACCCTGGGCATCCCTGGCAGCTCCTGGAGCTCTGGCAGCCTTGAGAATGTCACCATTCCCTGGGGAGCCTGGGCAGTGCCAGCACCCTGATATCCAACCTAGACCCTCCCCAACACAGGTGTGATCCTGCCCCATCCCAGGGCTCTGACCCCAACACGTGCTGGGGCTGAGCTGCTGCAGCTTTGAGACTTTTCCTCGGGTGTTTATACCCAGAATCAAGAGTTTGCTGCAGAATTAGGCTTTATTTGTTGCATGGATTAAGTGCCCCTGGAATCCGGCCAGCTTCTCCCCAGCTGGAAGTGGACAGGGAATCCCAGAATGGTTTGGGTTGGAAAGGACCTTAAATCCCATCTTGTTTCATGGGCAGGGACAGCTTCCCCTGGACCAGCTCCTGGGGAAGCTGAGATCCCACAACCGGCCCTGGGAGCACCATCAGAATGGGATTCAGCCCTAATGTTAAAAATAGCTTAGAAACTGTTGTAAAATAGTTGATAGATGGTTAAGCATGTACTGTTAGTTTAGTTATTATATTGTAGATGGGGATAAAAGGGTAGTTATAAGATATACGGTGCTCAAAGTACCATAACACATCTCAGTAAAGTGCAGCACACCTCAGCCTGGACAGAACTGCAATGGGCCAATCAAGGCCTTAAATCTTCATGCAAATGAAGGATCCAAAAAGAAACCAATCCAAAGGGACAAAGAACAGGATAAAAAGGGGCTTCTGACCCACTGAATTGTGCTGGGACATCGGGGCCATCGCTGCTGAGCAGCCCCAGTGCCGGCCCCGCTCCATCCTCGATGTCCCCGATGGAGTGGCACAGCTTCCCTGGGTCAGATGCCCCTTTTTATCCTGTTTTTCATCCCTTTGGATTGGTTTCTGTTTGGATCCTTCATTTGCATGAAGGTTTAAGGTGCTTGGTTGGTCCATTGCAGTTCTGTCCAGGCTGGGGTGTGCTGCACTTTACTGAGATGTGTTATGGTACTTTGAGCATCGTATTTCCTATAACTACCCTTTTAACCCCTTTAACAATATAATAACTGTTCCAGATTGCAATGCAAGATGTTTTCAATCACCATCTCTATGGCAGATTGCCTTTGTCAAGTGGGCAGTTTGCCTTATCTCTCTCTTTGAGTGACCACATTCACGTGTCCCTCAGGAGGGGACACCTGCTGATAACAGCCATTGAATGTCCCATGGCTGATAAGAACTGCAGCATCCCATTGGGAGATGTGAGCCCAGGGGGAGGAGCCAAGCATTCCTACCTGGATATAATCCAGAGGTTTTGAGACGCCAGCACGGCTTTCTCCATGGGATTTCCCAGAGGAACAGCAGCTGCCTCTCCTTCCCCTGGACCTTCAGAGGCAGAGACTGCACCCTTGTCCAGGATCCCTGCTCCAGCAGAGCCACCCCTGACACTGCAGGAGGGCTGCAGCCACAATTCCAATGGCACTGCTGCCAGCACCCTGACCCACAGGGTGTCAGGCTGGGTTCTGACTCTGGAAGTGCTGGTTTAGTTACTGCATTGTTTATTTTATCCTTGTATTCTTTTTTTCTTCCCTAATAAAGAACTGTTATTCCTGCTCCCATATTTTTGCCTGAGAGCCCCTTAATTTAAAATTTATAGCAATTTGGGGGGTGAGGAGGGTTCACAGTCTCCATTTCAGGGGAGGCTCCTGCCTTCCTTAGCAGACTCCTGTCTTTCCAAACCAAGACATAACCAAATCAACAGCACATGCTTAACTATCTATCAACTATTTAACAGCAGTTTCTAACCTATTTTTAACACTTAACAAACCCAAGTCTGTCCCCAAAACCTCTTTCCAGCTCATCTCTCCTCTCCTGACCTCCGGGGGCCTCCAGCCCTGACCCTGCAGCCCCGGAGGGCTCTGGGGGGGTGACTAATCCCAGCAATTAGCCTCGTTCCCTGCATTTATCCGCTTCCTGCCTTTGTCTGCCCCTGACAGCTCCTCGGAGCAAATCCTCTCCCGGCTGCATTTCCCCGGCTCCATCTCCCCCGCCAGCCTTTGTCCCGCTGGGTGAGGAGGTTATTGCCCCTCGACACGTGTCCCCCGCATCCTCTGCCACCAAAATCCAGCGCCAGCATCGCCGGGGTCAGCAGGGCCCGGCAGGGCCCGCCCGGGCTGCGGGAGGATGGATTTGTTCTCTAAATTGGAGACGGATGCAGCGCCGGCGGCGTTCCAGGCTAAAAGGGATTTTAGGGCTGAGCGATCCCGGCTAAACGGGGACAGAGGGCTTGGGGGAGCTGGAAATTCAGTGGGAAATGGCGGGACACATGGGCAGCACATTTGGGAGCTGCCTGCTCCGCCCAGGACGGGCTGTGCTCCCACAGGGAGCTCCGCGGACGCGCGGACATCCCGAGGGATGGAAATCCTCCCATGTGTGGGGTTCACAACCTTTCCATGCCTAAAGCAATCAGCCAGCCCACTTGGATTTAATTTTTACGTTTCCTGAGATTTTATTTTATTTTTTAGTTCAGGATTCTTCTTCCCCTTAAACTGAGATTCAAATCTTTTGGGGATTTTTTTTTTCCCCAAGGAGGTATGGGCTGCTCATGAAGGAAGGAAAAGAGAGATGGAGGAGAAAAGGGATGGAGGGAAAAAGGGATGGATTTGGGTTGAAAGGGACTTTAAGAATCATCCCATCCCACCCCTGCCATGGGCAGGGACACTTTCCTCTACCCCAGGTGCTCCAAGCCCTGTCCAGCCTGGCCTGGGACACTGCCAGGGATCCAGGGGCAGCCACACAAAATCTGCTCAGCCAGGAATTCCCAATTCCCAATCTCCCACCCATCCCTGCCCTCTGGCACTGGGAGCCATTCCCTGGCTCCTGTCCCTCCATCCCTTGTCCCCAGTCCCTCTCCAGCTCTCCTGGAGCCCCTTCAGGCCCTGCCAGGGGCTCTGAGCTCTCCCTGGAGCCTTCTCATCTCCAGGGGAGCATTCCCAGCTCTCCCAGCCTGGCTCCAGCCCTTGGAGCAGCTCCGTCCCTCCGATGCTGGGGGCAGCGCTTTGGGTGGGATGGGCCGGGGGCGCTGGGCACGGCAGGGAGGGGAGGAAAAGGAGCGGGGTGGGGCGGGGAGCGGGGCCGGTCCCGGTGATCCCGGCAATCCCAGCCGTCCCCGTGTCCCGGTAATCCCCGTGATCCCGGTGATCCCGGCAATCCCAGCCGTCCCCGTGATCCCGGTAATCCCCGTGATCCCGGCGATCCCAACCGTCCCCGTAGTCCCGGTAATCCCCGTGATCCCGGTGATCCCGGCCGCTGCCGCCGCCTGCCGCCCGCAGCGGGACGCGCAGCCCGCACCGATGGGACACACGGACACACGGACACACGGACGGACGGACACACGGACCCGCGGGCTGCCCCCATCCCCTCGCTGTGCCCCCCCAGCCCCGGCGGTCCCCGCTCAGGACAAATCCCCCGCTCACCCCTCAGACCCAGGGCATGGTCAGAGCTGCACCCGGGACACACCGGGGCCCCAACAGGTGTTTTCCTTCTTATTTCCCTTTCCCCTTTTTCATTTTCTTTCTCCTTTCCTCTCCTTTTTTCTTTCGTTTTCTCTCCTTTCCTTCCCCTTCCCTCTTTTTCCTTTCCTCTCCTTTCCTTCCCCCTTTTCCTTTTCTTTTCCCCCTTCCTTTCCTTCCCCCCTTTTCCTTTTCTTTTTCCCCCTTCCTTTCCTTCCCCCCTTTTCCTTTTCTTTTCCCCTTCCTTTCCTTCCCCCCAACCTTTTCTTTTCCCCTTCTTTTCCTTCCCCCCTTTTTTTTTTTTTCCCCCCTTCCTTTCCTTCCCCTTTTTCCTTTTCTTTTTCCCCTTTCCTTTTCCTTCCCCCTTTTCCTTTTCTTTTTCCCCCTTCCTTTCCTTCCCCCTTTTCCTTTTTTTTTTCCCCCTTCCTTTCCTTCCCCCCTTTTCCTTTTCTTTTTTCCCCTTCCTTTCCTTCCCCCTTTTCCTTTTCTTTTTCCCCTTTCCTTTCCTTTCCTTTCCTTTCCTTTCCTTTCCTTTCCTTTCCTTTCCTTTCCTTTCCTTTCCTTTCCTTTCCTTTCCTTTCCTTTCCTTTCCTTTCCTTTCCTTTCCTTTCCTTTCCTTTCCTTTCCTTTCCTTTCCTTTCCTTTCCTTTCCTTTCCTTTCCTTTCCTTTCCTTTCCTTTCCTTTCCTTTCCTTTCCTTTCCTTTCCTTTCCTTCCCTTTCCTTCCCTTTCCTTTCCCTTTCCTTTCCTCTCCTTTCCTCTCCTTTCCTCTCCTCTCCTCTCCTTTCCATTTCCTATTCTCTTCTTTTTCTTTTTCTCTCCTTTCCTTCCCCTTCCCCCTTTTCCTCTCCTCTTTCCTCTCCTCCCCCCCATCCCAGGGCCGATCCCTCCCCGTTCTCCCCCCGCATTTCCAGGTCCCCTCCCGGCCCTGCCCGGCTCCCTGCCCGCGGTTCCCCCTCCGTTGTGCTGGGAGCTCCCCCGCGCCCAAACCCACTTTCCTTCCCCCTTCCCCCTTCCCCTTCCCGGACAAACCCTTGTGCAATGCCCGGCCCAGAGTTGCTCCATCTCCCTCCCCTCCTGTTCCTGCCCTGCTGGGATGCGATGCCGGCAGCCCCGGCCCCTCCCAGGGCACAATTCCCAGCACAATTCCCAGCACAATTCCCAGCACAATTCCCAGCACAATTCCCAATTTCCCGGGGTTTTATTCCCCCCCGCAGCCCTGGCTCGGGGCGGGGGCGGTGCCCAAGTCCCCTCTGCTGGCGACACCGCCACGGGCAGGATTGAATTTAAATTGATTTAATTTAATTTAAAATTAAATCATGGGGGGTTTGAGCGTGTATAAGTGCTCGGGGCGTGTTCCCAGGAAAAAAAAAAAACTAAAAAAACCCCCAAACAAAAACAAAACAAAAAAGCAAAACAAACAAACAACAAGAAAAGGCAAAAAAACAAAACAAACAAAAAAACCAAAACCAAAACAAAAAACCCCCAAAAAACCCCAAAATCCCAAAAAAAAAACAAAAAAAAACCCAAAACAAAACAAAACAAAAACAAAAGAAAAAACCAAACAAAAAACAAAAAAAAAAACCCAAAAAACCCCAAAACACCCCAAAGAACAATCAAAGAAAAAACCCCAAAAAAAACAAAACAAAAACGAAAAAGCCCCAAACAAAACAACAACAAACCAAAAACAAAACCAAAAACCCCAAAACCCCAAAACAAAAAAAAAAACCCCAACCAAAACAAAACAGCAAACAAACAAAAAACAAAAACAAAAACAAACCCCCAAAACCCCCAAAAAACCCCAAAACACCCCAAAAACAATCAAAGAAAAACCCAAAAAACAAAACAAAAAAGAAAAAACCCCAAACAAAAAAACCAAAACAAAACAAAACAAAAACCACAAAAAAACCCAAAACCAAAACAAAGAAGAAAAAAACACCATAAAACAAACAAAAACCCTGAACAAAACAAAAAAGAAAAAACCAAACCAAACCAAAACAAAAAACCCAAACAAACAAACAAAAACCCACCAAAAAAAACCAACCAAAAAATCCCTAAAGTAACAACAACAAAAAAAAAAAAACAAACAAAAAAACCAAAAAGACCCCAAACGAAAAAAAAAAACAGAACCAAAAAAGCCCCCAGACCCCACTGTTCTAAGGGATGGAAACCCCGGGGTGTCCCCATGGTGAGGGTTCCCCATCCTTGTGCCCCCATCCCTGGGTGCCACCCCGAGCTCTCAGCGCATCCTTTTGGCAACAGCAGCACCTCCTGCCCACACCAGGAAGCTGTGAATTCCCAAATCCCCAAACCCCAAACCCCAAACCCCCAAACCCCCAAGTCCCCAAACCCCCAAACCCCCAAATCCCCAAACCTCCAAATCCCCAAACCCCCAAACCCCCAAACCCCCAAACCCCCAAATCCCCAAACCCCAAAATCCCCAAACCCCCAAATTCCCAAATCCTCCAAATCCCCAAACCCCCAAACCCCAAATCCCAAACCCCCAAGTCCCCAACCCCAAACCCCCAAACCCCAAATCCCCCAAACCCCCAATCCCCAAACCCCAAACCCCCAAACCCCAAAAAACCCCAAATCCCCAAACCCCAAACCTCCAAACCCCCAAACTCCCAAACCCCAAACCCTCCAAACCCCAAATCCCAAACCCCAAACCTCCAAACCCCAAATCCCCAAACCCCAAACCCCAAATCCAAAACCTCCAAAAACCCCCAAACCCCCAAACCCCAAACCCCTTCAAACCCCAAACCCTCAAACCCCCAAGTCCCCCAAATCCCCAAACCCCCAAACCCCCAAATCCCCAAACCCCCAAATCCCCAAACCCCCAAACCTCCAAATCCCCAAACTCCCAAACCCCCAAACCCCCAAATCCCCAAATCCCCAAACCCCAAACCCCCAAGTCCCCAAACCCCCAAACCCCCAAACCCCCAAACCTCCAAATCCCCAAACCCCCAAATCCCCAAATCCCCAAAACCCCAAACCCCCAAATTCCCAAACCCCCAAACCCCAAGTCCCCAAATTCCCAAACCCCCAAATCCCCAAACCTCCAAACCCCCAAATCCCCAAACCTCCAAATCCCCAAACCCCCAAATCTCCAAACCCCCAAATTCCCAAACTGCTAAATCCCCAAACCCCCAAACCTCCAAATCCCCAAACCCCCAAATCCCCAAATTCCCAAATCCCCAAACCTCCAAATCCCCAAACCCCCAAATTCCCAAATCCCCAAACCCCCAAATCTCCAAACTCCCAAATCCCCAAACCCCCAAATCCCCAAACCCCAAACCCCAAACCCCCAAACCCCAAAACCCCAAATCCCCAAATCCCCAAACTCCCAAATCCCCAAATCCCACTGCCTGGAACGAGTGAAAATCTGAATTCCTGTTCAGTCTGGGGCAAGCAGAGCTGGGGAAGGAGCCCGGCAGGGTCCCCGGGATGGGGCTGGAAGCACCAGGCAAGGAAAAGGCTTTTCCCAGCCTGGGAATGTCCAGCAGGAGCTGCCAAAGCCTCAGTTCCGGCGCTCCAAAACCCTCCTCGGGCTCTAAATTAGGGTTTTCAGACACCAGGATAAACACTTGCAAAGGCAGAGCTGAGCCGCCGGGAGAGAATCCCGTGCTCCTGACAAAGAGCAGGCGGGCACGGCTCCTCCGGGCTGCAGAGACACTTTGGGAAAAGCCAGGCTTGGAAAAAACCCGGCACAGCAGCAGGGCAGGAGCTCCTCACCAAAATCTGGCAGGGAGAAGTTGGAGGGGAAAAGCCAGGCTTGGAAAAAACTTGGTACAGAAGCAAGGCAGGAGCTCCTCACCAAAATCTGGCAGGGAGAAGCTGGAAGGAGTCAAAAAGTTTTGGGAAAAAAAAAAAAAACAACTAAAATTCCTTGTGGATGCTTCAAGTTTTTCCAGCTCCTCATTTGTCTCTGGGGTTTGTGGTTGGTTTTTCTTCCGTTTTGGGTTGTTTTTATTCCGGTTTTTTTTTCCCCCCTCCTCCTCTCCTCCAGGAATGTGACCAGCCAGGAGAGGGTCACGTCGGAAGAGTGACGAACGCACGGGGCAGATTCGTCATCCGTGGTGATGAGACTTTCTCCAAATAATTTTCCCTTCTCCTAATAGCCGCAGTTTATGCAAATGAACGCGGGGAAGGGCTAAATGGGGATTTGATGGGACCTGGCTGCCCACGCCCGGCTCTCTCCCGGCGGAGATGGAGGAGGGAGATGAGTCTGTGCTTCCATTCCTGGCTGGACACCTCTCCCAGGCCTGAGCCCGGCTCCAGGGATCCATCCCGCTCCACAGGGAAGGATGGGCACTTGCTGGAACCCTGCATGCCGAAAATTCTGTGTACAGAAAGCACAGACCCTCAAGAGAGGGAGCTTCTTTAGGCACAGACCCTCAAGAGAGCAAGAAGAAGAATCAGCCTCCCTAAAACCTCCATCTTGCTTTATATCTATTATTACATTCTAAACCCTTAAACTCTGAGTTTCCCCCCCTGTGATATCCCACACTTTTATCCAAACTCCACACCCACCATCCCAGTGCTGTCATTCCATTTTGGAAGCTTCTCCACAGCCTCAGGTCAGCGCAGGGTTCTCCTGGGGGTCTGTGCCTTTGAACAGAAGAAGCCAGAATTTCTCAGCACCCAGGGCTCCAGCAGGCCCTTGATGTGCTTGGCCATCCTCAGCAGGAAGGAACCCAGACCAGAGGAGTCATCCCCAGCCTCACCTGCGCTGGGTGGTGCCTCCTGTGCCTGCTCCCAGAGCGTCAGAGCCACCCTGACGGTCCCCAAAAGTCCCTTCTCCATCCCAGGCTGTCCCCATGGAGCAGCGCAGGGTCAGGAGCAGCAGCACCCCCTGATCCTTCGGGGTTTCCAGCCACAGCTGGTGCAACCCGGGGCAGCACCCACCTCCAGCAGGGGCTGGGGCTGGTCCCAGTTCTTCCTCCTCCTCTTGCCAAGTGTTGGATTGCCACTGCCCTTGGCCTTGTGGTGGCTGTGCAGGGACTTTCCCGTGCAGGGGGAGCAGCCCAGAGCTGCATTCTCTTCCCCATCAGAGCAGATGTGGAGTGTGTGGGGTCACAGCCCAGCCGATCCCACCCCTGGGATGGTCACAGAGCCCGGAATGGTTTGGGTTGGAAGGGATCTCAAAGCCCATCCAGTGCCACCCCTGCCATGGCAGGGACACCTTCCACCATCCCAGGCTGCTCCAAGCCCTGTCCAGCCTGGCCCTGGGCACTGCCAGGGATCCAGGGGCAGCCACAGCTGCTCTGGGCACCCTGTGCCAGGGCCTCTTCCCTGCAGCATCACAGCAGGGCTGGCACCAGCTGCTCCAGGGATCGGGACAGGCATTGTGCTCCCACTAAATCAGCTCTCCAGAGGTGCTGGGTTCTCCTTCCCAACCTTCATCCTGGGGAAAAGCTGAGGGCTCCCACCGCATCTCCCTTTCCCCATTCCTGCAGGGACCAGTGCAGGGCCAGCTCAGGAAGGCACTGGGTGTTTTCCAGGCGCTATTTTGGAGGATATCACTCGGATTGCTTCCCAGGGCAGCCTGAATATCCTCTCCCCGGGGGCCCCAGGCAGGAAGCGGCCTCTGGGTTCACGCTCAGCCCTAATGAGGGCAGCACTTCAACACCGACCGACCGTGGGCGAGAGCGGAGCTGCAACGAGTTTATCTTGATTTCTTCCGGACCTGGGACTTTCCCTTGCGCTGCCACAAACAGTCCCTGCCCTCACTGCCGGAGGAATCACAAGAACTACCACTAAAACCTGCCACGCTGGTGTCTGGCCCCTCAAACCCCCTTTCCCGTCCCTGCTGTCATCTTGATACTCCCCTGCCCTTCGTGTACACTCATCCCGAGTGGCAAAGAGTGCTCTGAGAGCGGACAGGCACGGTTTCATGCTTATTCATCATCACATGCATCCTGCGAGGCTCCGTGCGTGTGTTTGCAGCCGCGGCGCTGCGGTCGGAGCTGCTTTTCCTGGCAGGAGCTCCGGGGGCTTCTCCCGGGGTTTGCTGCTGGCACAGAGCGGCACTGCCAGGGCCTGGAGGGTCAGAAACACGCGGGACGCCTGCGGGATGGGCAGCAGGGAGATGTGGCACCTGCTCGTAGCCCGGGATCCCAGAATTGTTCGCGTTGGAAGGGATCTCTGAAGGATCCCCCCGCCCCGTTCCTGCTGCCGCGGGCAGGGACACTTTGCGCCGCTTTGGCTTCCGTCCTGCGACACCCCCGGGCTCAGCCCCAGCCCTGGGCGCTGTCACCGCTCCAGGGGCTCTGTCCCCCCTCCCGCAGCGCCCCCGCCGTGCTCGGAGCCGTCCCCGGGCGGGGCTCAGCCCTGTCCCCTTCCCGGCACCCCCAGCCCGAGGGGCTCAGCTCCAGCTCCGTCCCTGCAGGGTCCGCTCCAGAGCCCCTCACCCTCACCCCGGCCCTTCCCTCCTCCGGCCGGGGAGCAGCGCGGCCCCCCCAGCTCCGACGGCCGGGGCGGGCCGGGCGGGACAAGGGGCTGTCCCAGGGGCCGTGCCCGCTTGCACCGCACCTCCTCCTCCTCCTCCTCCTCCTCCTGCCGCCTTCCTCTCTCCGCGGCGGGGGGACAGTCGGCACCGGCAGCCTCGGCGCGGTGCGGTGCGCTCCGTGCATCCTATCGCATCCCGGTGCGGGACGTCCATCCATCCATCCATCCCATCGCATCTACCGCATCCCCCCGGTGCGCTGCGGGCTTCAATCCCACCCCGGTGCGTGCGGACATTCCCCGCATCCCGCTGCGTGTCCCGAGGCGGAGCGGGGCATCCCCGGCGGCGCATCCCGGCGCGGGGCACTCGCATGGAGGCCGAGGGTTACCGCTGCCGCAGCAGCCGCCACATCGAGAGCGGCCAGTCGGCCGTGCCCAGCTCGGTGCTGTTCTCCGCCGGCCTTTTGGGGAACGTGCTGGCGCTGCTGCTGCTGGGCCAGCACCGGCGCCGCTCCCGCTCCTCGCCCGGGGGCCGCCCGCCGCGGGTCTCGGCCTTCTACGTGCTGGTGACAGCGCTGGCGGTCACGGACCTGCTGGGCAAGTGCCTCATCAGCCCCATGGTGCTGGCGGCCTACGCCTACAACCGCAGCCTCAGCCAGCTGGGGCCGGGCGTGCGCGGCGAGGAGCAGCCGGGGGTGCTGTGCCAGCTCTTCGCCTTCCTCATGGCTTTCTTCGGGCTGGCCCCCACGCTGCTGCTGCTGGCCATGGCTCTGGAGTGCTGGCTGTCGCTGGGACACCCGTATTTCTACCGGCGGCACCTGACCCGCCGCCTGGGGGCCGCGCTGGGCCCGGCGGCCGCGGGGCTGTGCGCGCTGTTCTGCGCGCTGCCGCTGCTGGGCTTCGGCGAGCCCATGCAGTACTGCCCGGGCACCTGGTGCTTCATCCGCATGGCCGGCGGCGGCCCGGGCCGGCTGGGCTTCCCCGTGCTCTACGCCAGCCTGATGGGCTTGCTGGTGCTGGCCATCGTGGCGTGCAACGTGAGCAGCATGCGGCAGCTGTACGGCATGGCCCGCAGGCAGCCCCGCCGCGGCGCCGCGCCCGCCGCCGCCGCCGCCCCGCGCATGGAGGAGCTCGACCACCTCGTCCTGCTGGGGCTCATGACCGCGCTCTTCACCGTGTGCTCGCTGCCGCTCATCGTGAGTAACGCCGGGAGAGCCGCGCTGCCCCCGGGACGGTGGGTGGGAGCAGGGGGCCGGGCAGTGCGTGAAATCCCGTGGGGAATAGCCTGTCCTCAGCACCGTGCTGCCGCAGGGAGGGTGGGTTGGTGATTTGGCCCCCTTGGAATAGCCCCCCGTCCTGTCCATGCGGGTCAGGCACGCTGGAATTTCCCCTCCACCAGCCCCTGGGAGCCTGGGTTGTTGTTTTGGCCCCCCTCAAATTCTCATCACCCCAGGAGTTGGTCGGTGCATTAATCCATTTGGAAAAATTGATTGGTTGGATGGATGATTTGGCTCCCTTGGAATAGCCCCCCGCCCTGTCCATGCACCATCTCCCCTCCACCAGCCCTTGCAAGCCTGGGTTGTTGCTTTGGCCCCCCTCAAATTCTCATCACCCCAGGAGTTGGTTGGTGCATTAATCCATTTGGAAAAATATCCTTTCTCAGCACCATCTCCTCACAGGGAGGCTGGATTAATGATTTGGCCCCTTTGGAACAGCCCCCCGCCCCGTCCATGCAGGTCAGGCACTCTGGAATTTCCCCCCCACCAGCCCCTGGGAGTGTGGGTAGCTGCTGTGGTCCCCCTCAAATTCTCATCACCCCAGGAGTTGGTCGGTGCATTAATCCATTTGGAAAAATTGATTGGTTGGATGGATGATTTGGCCCCCTTGGAATAGCCCCCCGCCCTGTCCATGGGGGTCAGGCACACTGGAATTTCCCCTCCACCAGCCCTTGCAAGCCTGGGTTGTTGCTTTGGCCCCCCTCAAATGCTCATCACCCCAGGAGTTGGTTGGTGCATTAATCCATTTGGAAAAATATCCTTTCTCAGCACCGTCTCCTCACAGGGAGTTTGGATGGATGATTTGGCCCCCTTGGAATTGCCCCCCACCCCATCCAGGCGGGTTAGGGTGTTGTTCAATGTCCCCCCCACCAGCACCACTCAGGCCTGGAGAGGTCAGAGCTCTGATTTGGGGATAAACCCCAACACCACCACCAGCTCCTGGGGGCCAAGGCTTTGCCTAAAACTCCTTGGAATAACCCCCCACCATTCCACAGGGGGTCAGGGGCTGTTTAGGCCCCTTGGAATAAACTCTGGAGCCACCCCCCACTCCTGGAGCTGCCAGGAGATCGTTGCTTTAGTCCCTTGTGGGTAACCCACCCCTGCCACCCTCCAGGATCCTCTCCAAGGGGCAGGTTATGGCTTTAATCCCCTTGCAATAAATCCCCCTGGCTCCACCTTCCCATTCTGAGAGGTTCCCCACCCTCGACACAAGCACCGCATCCCCAGTCCTCAATTAATTGAAATCGATTAAAGAAATTAAATTGATTTAATAACAAATAAATAATTTTATTTTAATTAAAGATTACCCTTTAACCCTCATGGAATTACCCCCCCAGCAGCACCACTCTGTGCCAGAGGTTCTGAGGGGGGGGTCAGATAATTACTTTGTCCCCCCCTCTGAGAGTCCCCCACCCTATCCCAGGGATCTGAGTGTCGCTTTAACCCCCATGGAATAATGTCCCAACACCCATCCTGGCATGGGGGAATTAATTCATTGCTTAATCCTCCTGGAATAACCACAGCAACCCCACCACCCTGTCCTGGGGGTTGATTTATTGCTCAAATTTCCTGGGAATATTTGCCCCCCACCCCGCTCTGTCCCAGGCAGGGTGATTCCATTGCCCCTCCCTGGAGTACCCAACCCCAGCACCACATTCCCGGGGGTCAGTTCATTGCTTTAGCCCCCCTAAAACAACCCCCCCATCACCACCTCTCTGTGCCAGAGGTGTTGGAGGGGTCAGTGGATTATTCCAGTCCCAGCTGGGTGTCCCCTCCCCATCCCAGGGATCGGTTTGCTGCTTTAACTCCACTGGAATTACACCCACCGCCACCCCATCACCACCCCTCTGTTCCTCTGAGGGTGCCCCCGAGGGGTTCAGGGTTTGGGAGGGGGGCGTCAGTTCCTTGCATCAGACCCCTCAAAAACCCCCCATTCCCACCCTTATCAGAGCCTTCAAAACTCCCCATTCCCACCCTTATAAACCCTTCAAAACCCCCATTCCCACCCCTATCAGAACCTTCAAAACCCCCATTCCCACCCTTATAAACCCTTCAAAACCCCCATTCCCACCCTATCAGAGCCTTCAATCTCCCCATTCCCACCCTTATAAACCATTCAAAATCCCCATTCCCCACCTTTATCAGATCCTTCAAAACCCCCCATCTCCACCCTTATCAACCCTTAATAACCCCCCATCTCCACCCTTATCAAACCTTCAAAATCCCTCATTCCCACTCCATGAGACCCCTCAATAACTCCCCATTCCCACCCCTATCAGACCCTTCAATCCCCCCATCCCCACCCTTATCAACCCTTCAAAACCCCCCCATTCCCACCGCCCATGTCCCAGAGCTGCTGGGCAGATCCAGCTCCCCGTGACCCCCCCAAAATCCTCTCACTTCCTCACCAGGGGTGGGAGACCCCCGGCAAGAGGGAGCCCTCTCTGCCCCCTTTGTCCCCCACTCCTGGGTGGGATCCTGCACTTCCACCTTTCCATGGATCAGATCCTGCACTTCCACCTTCCCATGGGTGGGATCCTGCAGTTCCACCTTCCCATGGATCAGATCCTGCACTTCCACCTTCCCATGGGTGGGATCCTGCAGTTCCACCTTCCCATGGATCAGATCCTGCACTTCCACCTTCCCCTGGATCGGATCCTGCACTTCCACCTTCCCATGGGTGGGATCCTGCACTTCCACCTTTCCATGGGTGGGATCCTGCACTTCCACCTTCCCATGGGTGGGATCCTGCACTTCCACCTTCCCACGGGTGGGATCCTGCACTTCCACCTTTCCATGGGTCAGATCCTGCACTTCCACCTTCCCACGGGTGGGATCCTGCACTTCCACCTTCCCATGGCTGGGATCCTGCAGTTCCACCTTCCCATGGGTCAGATCCTGCACTTCCACCTTCCCACGGGTGGGATCCTGCACTTCCACCTTCCCATGGGTCAGATCCTGCACTTCCACCTTCCCACGGGTCAGATCCTGCACTTCCACCTTCCCCTGGATCAGATCCTGCACTTCCACCTTCCCATGGGTGGGATCCTGCACTTCCACCTTCCCATGGATCAGATCCTGCACTTCCACCTTTCCATGGGTGGGATCCTGCACTTCCACCTTCCCCTCACCCTCTGCAGGCAGAGCTGCTGGCACAGGCGGGGCCACCCCAAAATCAGGGTGGGAGCTGTGCATGGGTGACAATTTCCACATCCTCTTCCTGTCACCTCTGGAGCCACCCCATGAGGTGTCAGCCACCCACAGCCCTGGCACAGCTGGGCTCAAACTGGTTTTGTGACCAACCCAGGCTGAATCCCTGCTGAGTTATCCAATGGATGCTGGGTCCCATTTCCATGGCAAGGGGATCAGCACGAGTGGGGTGGGGACAGAGCAGCGCTTGCCAAGGTTGGATGATTCCTTCACCCATGAAGAAATCCTGGTCACTGGGTCCACATTTCCACCTCCAACACCCTTGTCCTGATGGGATGTGCTGTCCCTGAGCCACAACCATCCCTGATCCAGCCCCACTCCCAGCTGCATCCACAGCCCACAGGAACCCCCTCAGTAACCCCCATCTCCACCCCCATGTCCCAGAGCTGCTGGGCAGATCCAGCTCCCTGGGACCCCCCCAAAATCCTCTCACTTCTTCCCCAGGGGTGGGAGCCCCCCGGCAGGAGGGACCCCTCGCTGCCCCCTTTGTCCCCTGATGCCACCCATGGGGTCAAAACTCCTTTTGCTGCCCTGGCAATATTTTTACCCCCACCACACCAAGACCTCCCTTCATTCCCCTCTATTCCCTTCCCTAACTTTCTCCCACCTCCTGAATTATTGTTTTTATTTTTGTTTTGGCCAGATCCGTGCCTACATGGGCGCTTTCGCCGCCGATTTCAACGAGAACGCCGACCTGAGCGCGCTGCGCTTCCTCTCCGTCAACTCCATCGTGGACCCCTGGGTCTTCATCATCTTCCGCACGTCCGTGTTCCGCTCCTTCGTGCGCCGCGTCTGCCGCCGCCTGGGCTCCCGCCGGGCCTCCCTGCCCCACGAGGGCTCCAGCCCTGCCCGTGACAGCCACTTCTGTGCCCCGGGCTGCCGCAGGACAGCTCCGCCGCCGCCCGGCATCCCCTGAGCCAGAGCCGCGGTGCTGCCGCGGACGAGGATGAGGAGCGAGCCTTCGGCCCCGCAGCGCTGCCCTGGAGCGTCCCCAGGGCGGCGGCAGGGCGGGGACAGCGCCCAGCTCGCTGCGAGGGGCGCCGTGAGGGGTCTCTGTGCCCTCCCCAGGTTGTGTTTTCTCCCCGGAGAGGATCTGGGATCGCCTGGGGTGTGGGAATATTCCGAGCAGCATCGATTTGTGGAGGGTTTGGGGAGAGCCCGGCTCCAGGAAGGCAGAAGGGGCTTTGGAGAGTGGTTCAGGAGAAGTGAGGGTGTGTCCCCCTACGTGGAATAAAAGTGGTTCAGTGGTTTCATCACCTTGGCCTGTGCATGATCCCATTCCGTGCCAAGGAACGGCTTTGGGGTGTCCCCAGCCCGGGTGAGGGGCAGGAGGGATTCGGAAATTGAGCAGCAGTTCCTGTGAGGTGTGAGATGGAGCTGGATGCAGGTGGAATCCCCCCCTGGCACACCCTCCATTCCCTATTCCCGGGGCAGGGCTGTGGTTTGTCCGCCCTCATCTCGCTCCCCTCTGGAAAACTCCGAGCACTGATGCTGCATTTGTGCTCCTCAGCCGTACCTGTTGTGCTGTAATTATTGAAATTCAGTATTTATGACTGTCCTGAGCCTTAATGAGAGCAGTAATTGAGAGAACACAGAGCCTGGCGTGCAAGAGGGCAATCCTTTTAATGGAAGATCCATCTCCTCTCAACCACAGGTATTAAATACTGGATCTAATTTTTGCCTTAAGTGACCATTTAGGCCAAAACAATCAGGATGACCAACTGTTGAGTGCCCTTGGAGGAGACAGAGGGTATTTCTCTCCTCTGTTTAGCCAAGCCTTGCAAGGTGTAGCCGTGTTCCTGCCTGCTCTCACGTGATGTTTACTCTTGGTGTCAAACAGATTCCGCTCTTGAAGGAAAAATATCTTGGAGCTTTTTGGAGGTGACCTGCTGGGGCTGGCTCCGGCTGTTGCTCCCAGCTGGAGACAAGGGCAGAGCTGCATTTGGGGGTGATTTGGGGACACCTGTGAGCTGCCAGCTCGGTGCCGCTCCTTGGGTTTTTCCAAAGGGAAGGGAAACGAGGGTTGGTTCATGGATTGGTTTCATGTTACTGGCATGGTATTGACTTGGAGATGGCTCACGTGGGGCTGCAGAGTCAACAGCTCCCAGCCTGCTCCGTGCCTTTCCTGGGACCTGCTCCACTGCAGCCAGGTGAGATAACAGCCCTGGAAAACTTGGTTGTTGTCCCCCCAGACTGGGATCTTCTCTCCCAAAGGGATCCAGGCTCCACTCAGGACAGACGGAGCAGGCACGGCCAGGCTGGGAGTGTTTGGTGTGGGATCATGGAATGGCCACTGAGGTGGGATAAGATTTCCAAGCTGAGGGCATTCTGGGGGTGCAGGGCATCATCTGCCCCTGGTGCCTGTGAGGATTCACCCCTGGAGAGATCCCTGTCCCAGGAAATTCCCTGCCCCATGACGTGTGTGTTTGGATCCCAGGGTAACCACCATCCATGGCAATCAGTAATTAAACCAACACAAACCAAATCATTGTTCTTTATTAAGGTGCAAAAATAGACTCCCCCTGAGCCCTGAGATGATGCAAACCCCTCATCACTGACCCATCCATGATTTTATCATCTGAGGAAATAAACCGTGGAGCCACGAGTGACCTCCCCACCCATCCCTGCAGCATCCCTGCAGCATCCCTGCTCCCTGCCTGGGACCGTGCATTTCCCAGCGACCTTGACTCGCTCCCCTGGCTGGAGCAGCACTTTTAATCGGGATCCTGCCCTTCCTGGTGTGGGAACAGACTCGGAGTCTCTGGCCAGGCGCTGCTGCTGCCTCCGGGCGAGCCAAGCGGTGGCCGCAGCCAGCGAGGTTTGGGCTGCACCTCCAGGAGGATCAATCCTCGCTCCCGGGGCTGCCGTGTCCCCGTCCTCGCCAGAGATGGCAGCACATCCCCAGCCAGGAGCAGCCAGGAGCCCAGGGATGTCCTCCACCCCAGGCTGGTCCCTTGGGCTGCCCGTTTTTCAGTGCCTCAGCTCAGAATCCACAGAATCACAGAATTCCAGAATCACAGAATCAGAGACTCACAGAATCACAGAATTCACAGAATCCACAGAATCACAGAATCAGAGACTCACAGAATCACAGAATTCACAGAATCACAGAATTCCAGAATCACAGAATAAGAGACTCACAGAGTTACAGAATCATAGAATCACAGAATTACGGAAACACAGAATTCACGGAATCACAGAATTCACAGAATCACAGAATCAGAGACTCACAGAATTCACGGAATCACAGAATCAGAGACTCACAGAATCACAGAGTCACAGACTCACAGAGTTCACAGAATCATAGAATCACAGAATCATAGAATCACAGAATTATGGAATCACAGAATCACAGAATCACAGAATTCACAGAATCATAGAATCCCAGAATTCACAGAATCATAGAATCCCAGAATTCACACAATCACAGAATGATGAGTTTGGAAGAGACCTCTGAGACCGTCAAGTCCAACCCATGCCCTCACACCTCACCCAGACCATAGCACCCAGTGCCATGTCCAGTCTTTTTTTAAACACACCCACAGATGGTGATTCCACCACCTCCCTGGGAAGAGCATCCATACTTTATTATTCTTTGGGTGATTTTTTTTTTCCTAACACACGTACAGTTTGAGGCTTCAGGAGTTATGTGGAAGCTTAAATCCTCTCCTTACTGAAGGGATCTAATAAATAAAAGGGAAATATAAATTAAATAAGAATTGAAATGAAAAATCCAACAGCGCGCAGATTGGTTGTAAATGCTGCTAAATAGGAGCCAGAAAAGCTCAGGGAGCTGCAGCTGAGGAGGGGAGAGCGGCTGTGGAGCCCTCGCTGATCCCTGCTCGCATCCTCCCCAGGCTCCTGCCGTGCTCAGTCATTGCCCTGGGGACCCTTCTGTGCCAGCCCGGCCCTCCCCAGGGACGGACCTGGCACTAATGGAGGCCATAAAGAGATGATAAAGAGACGGTAAAGAGACGGTAAAGAGATGATAAAGAGACGGTAAAGAGACGGTAAAGAGACGGTAAAGAGGCGATAAAGAGACGGTAAAGAGACGGTAAAGAGACGGTAAAGAGACGGTAAAGAGATGATAAAGAGACGGTAAAGAGACGGTAAAGAGACGGTAAAGAGACGGTAAAGAGACGATAAAGAGACGGTAAAGAGACGGTAAAGAGACGGTAAAGAGGCGATAAAGAGGCGGTAAAGAGACGGTAAAGAGACGGTAAAGAGACGGTAAAGAGATGGTAAAGAGACGGTAAAGAGACGGTAAAGAGACGGTAAAGAGATGATAAAGAGACGGTAAAGAGACGGTAAAGAGACGGTAAAGAGACGGTAAAGAGACGATAAAGAGACGGTAAAGAGACGATAAAGAGGCGGTAAAGAGACGGTAAAGAGACGGTAAAGAGACGGTAAAGAGATGGTAAAGAGACGGTAAAGAGATGATAAAGAGACGGTAAAGAGACGGTAAAGAGACGGTAAAGAGGCGATAAAGAGACGGTAAAGAGATGATAAAGAGACGGTAAAGAGACGGTAAAGAGACGGTAAAGAGACGATAAAGAGACGGTAAAGAGACGGTAAAGAGGCGGTAAAGAGACGGTAAAGAGACGGTAAAGAGACGGTAAAGAGACGATAAAGAGACGGTAAAGAGACGATAAAGAGACGGTAAAGAGACGGTAAAGAGACGATAAAGAGACGGTAAAGAGACGATAAAGAGGCGGTAAAGAGACGGTAAAGAGACGGTAAAGAGACGATAAAGAGATGGTAAAGAGACGGTAAAGAGGCGGTAAAGAGACGGTAAAGAGACGGTAAAGAGACGATAAAGAGACGGTAAAGAGACGGTAAAGAGGCGGTAAAGAGACGGTAAAGAGGCGGTAAAGAGACGGTAAAGAGGCGGTAAAGAGACGGTAAAGAGACGGTAAAGAGACGGTAAAGAGACGGTAAAGAGACGATAAAGAGACGGTAAAGAGACGGTAAAGAGGCGGTAAAGAGGCGGTAAAGAGACGGTAAAGAGGCGGTAAAGAGGCGGTAAAGAGGCGGTAAAGAGGCGGTAAAGAGACGGTAAAGAGACGGTAAAGAGACGGTAAAGAGACGGTAAAGAGATGATAAAGAGACGATAAAGAGACGGTAAAGAGACGCTGCTCGGCTCGGGGCTGCAGCTCCACACCAGCGATGCTCTCTGGGGGTTCTTTCATGTCCCTGTCACCCCCAGCCAGCACTGCCAGCTGTCCCATGCTGCCACTGCTGCCACCAGCATCACCTCTGCCCGCATCCCGGTCCTTTCCTGCACATAAATCACACCCAGGGTGTTGGTTTGTTTTTTTTTTTTTTTATTTCAGCTCATGAAATCCAGGCACAACTTGGCTCAAGCTCATTTCCCGACAAATTGTTTCGCTCTTGCAAAGAGCCCGTTTTTTTCATTTTATTTTATTTTATTTCTTCTTTTTTTTTATTTTTTTATTTTATTTTTTTATTTTATTTTATTTTATTTTATTTTATTTTATTTTATTTTATTTTATTTTATTTTATTTTATTTTATTTTATTTTATTTTATTTTATTTTATTTTATTTCATTTCATTTCATTTCATTTCATTTTATCTTTTTATTTTTATTTTATTTTATTTTATTTTATTTTATTTTATTTTATTTTATTTTATTTTATTTTATTTTATTTTATTTTATTTTATTTTATTTTATTTTTTATTGCCTCCTGCATTTTTCAGCTGTTCCGCGAGCAGGGAGGCTGGTGCCTGGGCAGGCAGCAGTGCCAGGGCTGCCAGCAGCCAGCCCAGGGGTGCCTCCCTCTGGTTTGGAACCCGTGCACCCAAAACCCGGCCCAGTGCTCAGCCCGGCTTGGCCAGGATGGGGAGCGAGGCTGCTGGAAGCTCTGGAGCACGGGATAAGGGGTGGGAAGGCTTGGAAGAGAATTCTCGTGTGGATTTGTTGAACACAAGTCAGGATTGGGGTTTGGCTCAAAAGGGATGAAATCCACCCACCATAAACAGGTTTGGTTCAAGAAGGAAGGAAAACCAGTCATCATAAACAGGTTTGGTTCAAAAGGGGTGAAATCCACTCACCATAAACAAGTTTGGTTCAAAACGGGTGAAATCCACTCACCATGAACAGGTTTGGTTCAAAAGGGGGTGAAATCCCTCATCATAAACAGGTTTGGTTCAAAAAGGGGTGAAATCCACTCACCATTAACAGGTTTGGAACAAAAAGGGATGAAATCCACTCACCATGCTCTGGAGCATGAGATAAGGGGGTGGGAAGGTTTGGAAGAGAATTCTTGTGTGGATTTGTTGAACACAAGTCAGGATGGGGAGTTTGGTTCAAAAGGGATGAAATTCGCTCACCATAAACAGGTTTGGTTCAAAAAGGGGGGAAATCCACTCCCATAAACAGGTTTAATTCAAAAAGGGGTGAAAACCACTCATCATAAAGAGGTTTGGTACAAAAAGGGGTGAAATCCACTCACCATGCTCTGGTGCATGAAATAAGGGGTGGGAAGGTTTGGAAGAGAAGTGTTGTGTGGATTTGTTGAACACAAGTCAGGATGGGGGTTTGGTTCAAAAGAGATGAAATCCGCTCACCATAAACAGATTTAATTCAAAAAGGGATGAAATCCACTCACCATAAACAGGTTTGGTACAAAAGGGGTAAAATCCACACATCATAAACAGGTTTGGTACATAAAGGGATGAAATCCACTCACACTCACAGGAGGGCTGGACTCCTGCATGTCCCTGGTGCCAGAGCCACCCTTTAACATCCACAGGAATGGAGCAGGATCCCAACACCCTCCCCAGCCACGGGCACAAACTCCAGAGGCTGAGCCCTCTCTGTGGAGCTCATCAAACTTTCCTACAAGCTCAGAGGGTTTTCTCCAGCTGGGCCAAGCCCGAAATCTTCTTGTAGGGAAAACAACACAAACAAACCTCGAGAGGATGTATGAGGGGCTGGAGTGTGACCAGGGCAGGGAATGGAGCTGGGAAAGGGTCTGGAGCACCAGGAGAGGCTGAGGGAGCTGGGCAGGGGCTGCAGAATCCCTGAGGAGCTGGGCAGGGGCTGCAGAATCCCTGAGGAGCTGGGCAGGGGCTGCAGAATCCCTGAGGAGCTGGGAAGGGGCTGCAGAATCCCTGAGGAGCTGGGCAGGGGCTGCAGAATCCCTGAGGAGCTGGGCAGGGGCTGCAGAATCCCTGAGGAGCTGGGCAGGGCTCACCTGGAGCAAAGGAGGCTCAGGGGCCCTTGTGGCTCTGCACAGCTCCTGCCAGGAGGGCACAGCTGGGGGGGTCGGGCTCTGCTCCAGGGAACAGGGACAGGACAAGGGGAAACGGCCAAAAGTTGCACCAGGAGAGGTTTAGATTGGATATTGGGGAAAATTTCTCTGCCCAGGGCAGCCCCTGTCCCTGGAGGGATTTAAAAACTGTGAGGATGTGGCACTTGGGGACAGGGGTCAGTGGTGGCCTTGGCAGTGCTGGGGGAATGGTTGGACTCGATGCCTTAGAGGACTTTGCCAACTTCAGTAATTCTAGGATTTGATATGGGCCCCGCTAGAGGCAGGACACGAGCTAAACATGGAAGCAAAGGGAAGAAAACAAACACTTCCCAAGGCAGGACAGACTGTACCAAGCAGCCTGTTCCTGGTTTCCAACACACAAGGGGGAATGAAAAAAATAAAAAATAAAAACAAAACAAAAGCCCAGCAATTTTCCTATTATTGCAGAAAAATCCCATCAGAGACAACTGTCAGTGGAGAAGCCTGAAGCCCCAGAAGGGTATTTAAGGCTCCATTAGGCTGCCAGGAAAATGAGCTCCAGAAGAAGCCAAAACCCCTTCCTGAGCCGTGACACGGAGCGCCAGAAGGGAGTGGGAGGCCGGGAAAAGCCTTGGAGCACCCTACAGGGTGCCTGCTGCTGGGAAAAGGCTCTGGATGGGCATCGGGCTTGGATCAGGGCAGGGCTCAGCCTCGGCCGCGTTTGTGGGAGGCACAAAGGAGGGCTGAACGCGCCGGGTGCCACCCAACCCTCTGGAATCAAACAGGATGGATCCCACCTGGTGATGCATCCCTGTGCTGGGGTGCTCTGCTGGCTCAGGACTGCAAGCAGGGCTGGCAGAGCTCCTGGGATGTTTTCCTGGTGGTGAGGGGGTCCAGGATGGCTTAAACACCATCATCCCCTCTGTCCCAGCCCTGGATGTGACCATGGGAACAGGGCTGGGGCTGCGGCTTCGCTCACCCTCGGCGCCCTGAGGAGTCCTTGGAGCCGTGTGAGAGCAGAAAGCAGAGCCAGGCCCGGGAGTGGCCCCTCGGAGATGGAGGTGCTGTCACAAACCGCAGCTCCCCCGGCCCTGGAGTTTGCTGTGCCCCAAATTTCCTTTGCGAAGTTCCTGTTACAAAAGTGTGGTTTTTAAAAATAACAGCCAAAGCCGCCGGTGTGGCTGCAACCTGCTGTTCCCTGCTGGAATCAGTCAGCCCGGCTGCTGAGGTGCAGGGAGTAAATTAAAAATTAAATTGCTGCAGCTGTTGGGGCAGCCCCAGGGCCACGGGAGGGAAAAGGTTTTTTATTCTGGAAGTTGCCTGTGAAGAAGTAAAGGGTGATTGAGTGAGGGCTGGTGTCCTGAAGGATGGAGGGGACATCTGAGGCCGCTGGGATGGAGCATGTGGATTTCCCAGCCCTGGATGGGCCTTGGAGCAGCCTGGGATAGTGGAAGATGTCCCTGCCCATGGCAGGGTGGGACTGGATGGGCTTTAAGGGCGGGATGCACCCCTTGGGGACTTCTGATGGCATGTAGGAGAGGGGGACAATGGGGACACGGCCTGGTGCCAGCCACAGGGGCAGGGAATCCTGCCTGGGCCCCTCTGGAGCAATGGGAATTGCCCTGCACAGCCTGGGCCCAGCTGGGCTCGGGGCTTTGGGGTTCTGGAGCCGGCACGGGCCTTGGGGCCGGGCTGAGCCTTGGGGGGATCCTGGAGAGGCACTGGGCCTGGACTGGAGCTGGGACCCCAGGAGCCACCCCGCTGGAATCTCTGAGCACCAAGGGGATCCTGGAGGGGCACTGGGATTCCTGGATTAGCACCGGGACAGGCTGGGACTCCGTGCCATTCCAGGACCAGCCACACACCGGACTGCTGCAGCTGGTCCTGGACCAGCACCGGCTCCTGAACCGCACCGGGGCCTTGGCACCGGGCCCTGGACCAGCCGGGCCTGGACCGACACTGTCTGGCATGGGGACTGCCTGAGCCCCGGGGCTCCTGGACTGGCACCGGGGCTCCTGGACCAGTACCGGGGGTCCTGGACCGGTACCGGGGGTCCTGGACCAGCACCGGGCTCCTGAACCGGCACCGGGGCTCTCGAACTGGCACCAGGCTCCTGGACCAGTACCGGGGGTCCTGGACCGACACTGGGGCTCTAGAATGGGCACCAGGGCTCCTGGACCAGCACCAGGGCTCCTGGACCGGCACCAGGGCTCCTGGACCGGCACCAGGGCTCTCGAACTGGCACCGGGCTCCTGGATTGGCACCAGGGCTCCTGGACCAGCACCAGGGCTCCTGGACCAGCACCAGGGCTCCTGGACTGGCACCGGGGCTCCTGGACCGGCACCAGGGCTCCTGGACCGGCACCAGGGCTCCTGGACCAGCACCAGGGCTCCTGGACCGGCACCGGGGCTCCTGGACCGGCACCAGGGCTCCTGGACCGGCACGGGGCTGGCCATGGGAGGGACTCTCGAAGCCACACGGGGGCTCCCGGACCGGCACCGGGCTCGCTCATAAGAGACGCTCCCGGTCGGGCAGCGGGGCTGGGCTTGCCGGAGCCGGGGCTGGGTCACACCGGGACTGTCCCAGCGATCCCGGGGCCGCCCCGGCACTGGGGACTCTCGGGCCGCACCGGGACTGGCCGTGTCCGGGACTCCCGGACCGGTACCGGCACCCTCAGACTCGCTCTGTCGCTGGCCCCGTCCAGGGCTCCCACACCGGTACCGGGACTCCCAAACCCGCACGGGACTGGCCGCACCCGGGGCTCCCAGACCGATACCGGGACTGGCCGTGTCAAACCCGGACTCTCTGACTGATACTGCACTGGCCGTGTCCGTGTCCCCAGACCGATACCGGGACTGGCCGTGTCCGGGACTCCCAGACCGGTACCGGGACTGGCCGTGTCTGGGGCTCTCACACCGGTACCGGGACTCTCTGACCGATACTGGGACTGGCCGTGTCCGTGTCTCCCACACAGGTACCGGGACTGGCCGTGTCCGGGACTCCCGGACCGGTACCGGGACTCTCGGTCGGGCCAGGCTCGTTCCGTGCGCGTTCCCCGCCTCCGCTCCGTCCGTCCCCGAGAGCGCTGGCCCGGGAGGGGTTCGGGGCGGTGCCGGGGGCCCGGGGCGGTGCCGGGGGCTCGGGGCGGGCGGGGCGGTGCCGTCGGGGCGGTGCCGGTGCCGGTGCCGGGGGCGGCAGCGCAGTCGGGCGTGCGGCGGCGATGAACGGGACGGGCCGGGCGGACGGGAGCGCCGGGGCAGCGCTGCCGGCCGGGGCTCGCCCGCTGGTCAGCGCCCTCATGTTCTCGGCCGGGCTCCTGGGCAACCTGCTGGCGCTGGGGCTGCTGCTGCGCGGCCGCCGCGGGGCCCGGCAGCGCCCGCCCGCGCTGTTCCACGTCCTGGTGCTGGCGCTGGTGGTCACCGACCTGCTGGGCACCTGCTCCGTCAGCCCCTTGGTGCTGGCTTCCTACCACCGGAACCTCACCCTGACCAGCCTGGCCCGCGGGGGGCACATCTGCCTCTACTTCGGCTTCGCCATGAGCTTCTTCGGCCTCGCCACCATGCTCATCCTCTTCACCATGGCGCTGGAGCGCTGCCTGGCCCTGGGGCGACCCTACTTCTACGAGCGCTTCCTGAGCCCCCGCACGGGCTTGGTGGCCCTGCCGGCCATCTACACCTTCTCGGCCGCCCTGTGCTCGCTGCCGCTGCTGGGCTTCGGGCGCTACGTGCAGTACTGCCCCGGCACCTGGTGCTTCATCCAGATGCACCTGGAGCCGCACCGCAGCCGCGGGCTGGACGTCACCTTCTCGCTGCTGTACGCCACGCTGCTCCTCTTGCTGATCGTGGCCGTGCTGCTGTGCAACCTGAGCGTGATGGCGAACCTGGCCCGCATGCACCGCCGCGGGCAGCGGAGCCGCAGGGTGGCCGCCCCCGAGCAGCCCCGTGGCGCCGCGGGCTGCGGCCGCCGCTTGTTCTCCATGGCCGAGGAGATCGACCACCTCCTGCTGCTCTCCATCATGACCATCACCTTCGTCATCTGCTCCCTGCCCTTCACGGTGAGTGGCGCTGGTCGTCCCCTCGCCCCAGCGCTCGCTTTTCCGTCCTGGCCTTTGTAAAGGTTGCCCCAAGTCTGCCGGCCAGACCTCGAGGGTTGGGGTGAAAGCTTGGGAGGGCACAGCTGGGCCGTGAGCTTGGCAATGTGCACGTCGCTGGGGAGTGGGGGAATCACTGCCTGTGTCCCCAGGGCCAGGAGGAGGGTGGGGTGTCAGGATCACAGGGGGGGCAGAAGAATGGAGTGGCAGGAGGGTCTGACAGGAGAATGGGGGGGCAGGAGGATGGGGTGACAAAGGATGGGGTGGCAGAGGAAGGGGTGATAGAAGAATGGAATGGCAGGAGAGTGGTCTGACTGGAGAATGGGGTGGCAGGAGAATGGGGTGGCAGAGGATGGAGTGGCAGAAGAAAAGGGTGGCAGGAGGATGGAGTGGCAGGAGGATGGGGTGATAGAAGAATGGAGTGGCAGGAGGATGGTCTGACAGGAGAATGGGGTGGCAGAAGAAAAAGGTGGCAGGAGGATGGAGTGACAGGAGAATGGAGTGGCAGGAGGATGGGGTGGCAGAGGATAGCGTGGCAGGAGGATGGTCTGACAGGAGAATGGGGTGCAGGAGAATGATGTGGCAGGAGCAGAGGTGCCCTCGCACCCCGCAGAGGCTCCAAGGCCAGGCCGTGTGGCTCAGGCAGGCTCCCCTGGATCACACAGCATCACTGAGGTTCCCAGGATCCAGGAACTCATGGTGGAGGTGTGAGGGATGGCAAAAGAACCAATTCCACTTCTAGAGAGGGGGATGAAGGATCCACCTGGGCTGGAGGTGGTGGATATCCGTGCTGGGTGGGATGAGTTATCCCAGATTTCTGTGGATGGAGCTGGAGATGTGGGAGGCTGCGCCCACCTCGCTGTCACACAGAGGTTTCTGCTCCTCTGCAGCAGTGCTGAGACGCTGGCACGGAGCTGGGAGATTTCTGGGAACAGACATCTGGCACAGCGGCCACAGCACGTGGCATCCCAAGGGACATCCCCACATCCCGTGCCCCATCCATGCACGAGGCTGCCAGCAGAAATCTGGGATCAAAACAGCCAAGTGAAGAAGTGGAGGGAGCGAGTGCCCTGCCTCTGTCTGGGCTCTCCCCTGCCAAGGGCTGCTTTTCATCCATCCAGGTGCTTTTCCAGAGCCCGGGTGTGTGAGCCCCCCAGGGCAGGAGGTCCTTTGGTCCCTTTAGACGTGACCCCACCGAGGCTGGGAGCACAGCCAGCGCTAATTCCACACTCTTGGCGTTAAATAGACTCTACCTTCCCTTCATCCTCCCTAGCTTTTCCTAAGGGAAAAGGGAATAACCACAGGATACGGCCGAGCCAGGGTTTTAGAACAAAGGAATAATGTTCAGATGCTCGTGAGCATCCCGGGAGCCTCAACGCCCTGAGGGCCTCCAGCTCCTGACCATGAACCCACAGATGATGGACAGCCCTTCCCGTGTCCCAAAAAAGCCCCGGGCTGGCTGCTGCGGTCAGGAGGAGCGGAACCCCTCGCTGGGGACGCGTGGGCAGGGCCCTGTGAGCGTGCTGGGGGCAGAGGGGCTGGGAAAGCAGCCCTGGCCGGGCTCCCATGGGCCCCGTGGTGGCAGATACGGCCTTATCCAGAGCCGGCTTCCCTTTTCCCACCGCGCGCTTGGCAGCGGCTCAAGCCCGGCTGCCTCCGTGGGGTGACACTTTCTCTCCTGCCCACAGCTCCTCCCGGGAGCAGCCCGGGCGCACGCAAACCCCTCAGGCCAGGGATTCCTCCCCAAAACCCACCGGAGCCTGGAGATGCTGCGTGCGGCGCCATCCCGGCGTGGTACCCGGCGGGCGCCGGGCAGGGCAGGGATGCTCCAGGGATGCTGCCAGCGCCATCCCCGCGTGTCCCCAGCGCCATCCCCGCGCGTCCCCAGCTCCATCCCCATCCCCGCGTGTCCCCAGCCCCATCCCGCGTGTCCCCAGCTCCATCCCCATCCCTGCGTGTCCCCATCCCCATCCCCGCGTGTCCCCATCCCCATCCCCGCGTGTCCCCAGCCCCATCCCGCGTGTCCCCGGCCCCGAGCGAGGGGGTGGCGGGTGACCCGGGTGAGTAAGGAGTGCTGAGTCACCTTCCAGGAAGCCCCGCGGGCTGGGATGAGTCGGCAGGGCAGGAAGGAGCGGCGGGCACCGGCTGCGCTCATCCTCTCCCTCCTCATCCTCTCCTTCCTCATCCTCTCCCTCCGTGTCCCACGGTTCTGGCTGCCGTGTGGTCTCCAGGTGAGAGACACCGGAGACGCCGCTTCCTCCAGCAGCTCGGGTCCCGCTGTGCCTCTGAACGAAGGGCTGGCTTGCATTTAAAGTTCATTTAAAGCCCCATATCGCCGGCCGGGGGCTCTGTACGAATCACAAACGGGACGTGCCTTGAGCTGTTTGATTTTCCAGCATCAGGCTCGTTACATGGTTATGACAATGGGAAGATGCCAGCAGCTCACATCCCAGAACTTAATGTTACAACTTACTTTATAAGTTTTTTGACCAGTCCCACAAAGCAAAAGCACATTGACAGTAGTTCCATCCAACCACTATAAGCACAGGTACCTTTGGTTAAACAATGCTTGCTTATTTCCAATACTATATCTGCTTGTGAGCCTTAAACACAATGAACAGAGCTCCATTATTAAGCTTCAAACTTCCTAATATCTCACTAGATAAACTTTTCTGCAGCTTAGGGAGTTATTCTAGACAAGCGTTAGTACACAGACCATTGTTCTATTTGTCCTTGCTTTTCTACTTCTTAAATAATTTTCCTGCTGACCAATCTCATGGCTGCTGCTTGGCTCTAATCACAGTTCTGCTGTCTCTGAAGCCTGCCTTTTGCAGCTTTCCCAAAACCCTCTGGTTTTGTAGATTCCCACACCACAGAGTTGGCAAATCTGCTGTGATAGCCCAAACTGCCCCAAAAGAGCTGCCTGGGGGGGCAGATCTTGGGAGCTCAAACTCGGAATTATTTCTCCCTGTGATTTCCCCCTGGCTGAGGGGGGTGATTGTGAGACCCCAGTGCAGTGCTGGGTCCAGCTCTGGGGTCATTCCAGCACAGCAAAGACCTGGAGCTGTTGGAGTGAGTGCAGAGGAGGCACCAAGCTGATTGAAGGGATGGAGCAGCGCTGCTGGGAGAATTGGGATTGTGCACCCTGGGAAAGAGAAGGATTTGGGGTCACCTAATTATGACTCAAAAGGAACTATAGGGAAGGTGGAGAGAGGCTCTTTACAAAGGGCTGGAGTGACAGGACCAGGGAGAAATGGATTCAGGGAGGACAGAGAGGAGGTTTAGATGGGAAATTGGGAAAAATTCCTTTACTGTGAAAATGGTGAGGCCCTGATACAGATTGTCCAGAGAAGCTGTGGCTGGAAGGGTTCCAGGCCAGGTTGGATGCACCTGCTCCAGGCACCACTGACACAACCAGAGCACACAGCCTCGAGCTGCACCAAGGGAAATACAGGCTGGATATCAGGGAAAAGTTTTTTACAGAAAGGGTGACAAAGTTCTGGAATGTTCTGCCCAGGGAGGTGGTGGAGTCCCCATCCCTGGGTGTGTTTAACAAAGCCTGGATGTGGCACTGGGGGCCAGGGGTGAGTTGAGGTGCTGGGGCTGGGTTGGACTCCATGACCTTGAAGGTCTCTTCCTACCCAGGGAATCTGTGAATTCTGTCATTCTGTCCATTCTGGGAATTCTGTGATTAAGTGAATTCTGTGAATTCTGTCATTCTGTGAATTCTCTGCATTCTGTCATTCTGTGAATTCTCTGCATTCTGTCATTCTGTGATGCTGTGATTCTGATAATTCTGTCAATTCTGTGATTTTGTCAATTCTGTGATTCTGTCAATTCTGTCATTCTATCATTCTGTGAATTCTGTGATTCTGTCAATTCTGTCAATTCTGTGATTCTGTCAGTTCTGTGATCCTGTGATTCTGTAAATTCTGCCATTCTGTGATTCTATGGATTCTGTGAATTCTGTGATTCTGTGAATTCCGTGATTGAGAATTCTGTCATTCTGTGATTCTGTCAATTCTGTGATTCTGTCAATTCTGTGATCCTGTGATTCTGTTAATTCTGCCATTCTGTGATTCTATGGATTCTGTGAATTCTGTGATTCTGTGAGTTCCGTGATTGTGAATTCTGTCATTCTGTGATTCTGTGAGTTCCGTGATTGTGAATTCTGTCATTCTGTGATTCTGTGAATTCTGTGAATTCTATGATTCTGTCAATTCTGTGATTCTGTTAATTCTGCCATTCTGTGATTCTATGGATTCTGTGAATTCTGTCATTCTGTGATTCTGTGAATCCTGTGAATCCCGTGGGTGAGCCTTGGCCGAGCCCGGCCTAGCAGAACGACAAGAGGGCGAAACGAGGCCATCTCTAACCTCCTCTCCCGCGCTGCTTTCACAGATCCGCGCCTACGTGAACAAGTTCAGCGAGGCAGAGGGCGACCACGGGTGGGACCTGCTGGCCCTGCGTTTCCTGTCCATCAACTCCATCGTGGATCCCTGGGTGTTTGCCATCCTGCGGCCGCCCGTGCTGCGCCTCATGCGCTCCGTGCTCTGCTGCCAGGTCACCCCCACGGCCCCAGACGGCCACGCCGTGTCCCCTGCCGTGACAAAGCTGCCAGCACGGCCGCACCTCTGTGGGCAGTAGATCCAGGAGGATGCAGCCTCCTGATGGGCAGTTCTGGGCCCCTCAGCTTGGGAAGGATGTTGAGATGCTGGAGAGCGTCCGGAGGAGGCAACGAGGCTGGAGAGGGGTTGGAACACAAACCCTGTGAGGAAGCCCTGAGGGAGCTGGGGGTGCTCAGCCTGGAGAAAAGGAGCCTCAGGGATGTCCCCATCACTCTGCAGCTCCTGAAAGGGGCCTGTGCTCAGCTGGGGCTGGGCTCTGTCTCCAGCAGCACTGACACAACCAGAGCACACAGCCTCGAGCTGTGCCAAGGGAAATACAGGCTGGATATCAGGAAAAAGTTTTTTACAGAAAGGGTGATAAAGTTCTGGAATGTTCTGCCCAGGGAGGTGGTGGAGTCCCCATCCCTGGGTGTGTTTAACAAAGCCTGGATGTGGCACTGGGGGCCAGGGTTGAGTTGGGCTGCTGGGGCTGGGTTGGACTCCATGATCCTGAAGGTCTCTCCCAACCCAGGGATTCTGTGGATTCTGTGATTCTGTGAAGCTCTGCCAGCCTGGGCCCGCTGGGAGTGGCTCAGTTGCCACCTGGGAAGTCACTGTGGCCTCTCGCAGGGACAAAAGTGCAGCAGGACAAGGTTGGGAGGGCTGGGGGGTCCCTGGGTGCTGCCCTTAGGGCTGGAGGAGGGCTCAGCCCTGCTGGGGAGGTTGGGGGTGAATCCTGGGGGATTTTGTTGTAACAAAAAGCTGGGGGGTGTTGGGAAACAGATGTTCCAGATGTGCTGCCCAGCAAGGTCTCTGTGGGGTTTTGGGATGCAGGCAGGGCTAAAGCTCCTGGAGATGGGGCTGGGTGGCTGCAAACGCCCATCTGGGCCCCCAGGTCCACAAGGATTGGGAAGGAGAGGAAGGGAGCAGTGTGTCCTTAAAAAAATCCCCATTAGTTTTAGGCTGGTTGCCTAAAGAAATGCACTTTTCAGGGCCAGGTCTGTGTGCTCATGTCTGTCTGTCTGTCTGTGCCACATCCCTGAGATTTTAGGCACTGGTGGGTCCCTGAGGGGCACCAAAGTACTAAAAAAGCCAAATTTTGGTACTTCCCTGGCGCTGTGATGGAGCAGATCCTCTCCTCAGCACCCATTTGGGAATTCCCTTTGGAAGAGCCAGCAAAGGGAATAAAGAGCCCGACCAGGGAATGGTCACAGCCATGAGCTTCACCCACATCCAGGGTGGTGCTGCTGGTGGGGTTTGGGTTTGTCCTTGATTGGGATGAATATTTATTTAAAATAAAACAAAAAAAAATTCAATAAAAACAAAAAAACCAACTGCAAAACCATCCATAGGTTTTTAAGTCGGGCAGTAATCCTTCAACACCACTATTTTGTTTTCTGGGATTTCTCTTGCTCTTTGGGACTCCAGGATGGTTCCCACTGGGATGAGGAGCACCCAACTCCACATCCCAAGGCCGCCACTGCCATTTGGAATTTTCTCGTGGCTCCCATTTGAGCAGCATCCCACACACCCGGTGGCATTTGTGCAATTCCCAGTGTGGAGTCTCATTTGGGAGCTGCAGCTCTGCTCAGGGAGCCCAAAAGTGCCGAGATTTGGGGCTTTTCCGTGGTTTGTGAGTCGAGGTGATGTAAAAAAAAAAAAAAAAAAGAGTTATTATTTAAATAATAAATGTCTCTCAAAGGAGCCTGCTGAATCATGTGTGGGTTTGTGCTTGTGATGCTCCTCAGGGCAGATCAGGCTCCTGGAGGAAATGTGTTGGATGTGGGATGAAACCACGGGAATGGGGAGAGAGGCAGCAGGAGAGGCTGGCAGGGGGAAGTGGGTGCCTCTAATTTCCTATAAAATGGCAATAAAATGCATTTTACAGATGTGGAATGACATTTTTTTTACCAGAGCTACAGAACTTCCCCCTCCATCTCTGAGCTCTTCCCTAAAACCCGCCTATCCCACAGCCAGGCAGAGGCAGGCAGAGCTCTCACCTGTTATCAAAACACCGCCCCCAAAAATACCCACCCTAAAAAAAGGCAGAATTGAGGTCACCCCTGTCGGGCTGCCAATGTCCACAGGAAGTCTCCTGGCCTCCCAAATGTGTGTGGGCACACGTCAGGCAGGGGCTGCTCTTGCTCAAATGAGTTTTTGGCAGCACCCCGTGGCTGGGGGGGCTCGGGGTGGGGTGTGGAATTTTAGGAATAGGGTTTCCAGATGTGCCTGGCCCATGGGGGTGAAGCTGGGGTGCTCCAGAAACCCATGGAATGTCCTGAATCCCGGTGCCAACCTCGGGAACCCAAATGTGGCACCATCCCACCCAGCCTGGGCAGGGCACAGTTGTACCTTCCCAAATGATGCCCTCGGCAGGAGGAAAAGCACATTCGGGGCTCCCATCCTGGCTCAGGGCATGCTCAGCTGGAAAAGGAGCCAAAAATCTCCAGGAAGAGCCTTGGGAAGAGCCTTAGGAAGAGCCTTGGGTCCTTGAGCTTTATTTATCTGGATGGTCAGGACCTGGTTGCTGGAATTTCAGGACCAGTTGCCCAATTCTCCTCTAAGCCAGAGGGAATGGCTGCCTGGAGTGCAAAAAATAGAAGGAAAATTTTTTTTTTAAATGGGAAAAGTGTTGGAAATGGCAAAGAGGTTGCATCCTGCAAGGAATGTGACAGGGTGGGAGGAGAGCCCAGCAGGAGCCGTGGCACAGCCCAAAGGCAGGATTCTCCCAGAATCCAAGGATTCGCTCCTGCCAGCCCCCAGCTCCTCTGCTGACCACTAATTAGCAGCTGCTGGGTTTTTTGGGAGGTTTGTGGCTTCTCATCAGGAAATTCAGGGCTGGGAGAGAGCCTCCCAGCATCCATCCCCCCTGGGACTGGCTTTTTGCTGCAGGAGAAGCACTCTGCCAACCATCAGGGCAGCAATCCTGGCAGGCAGGCTCAGGGAAATGATTTGGATCAAGTTCAATGCCAAAATAAAAGGGAAATTGCAAGGAGAGGAACCCCTTAAACCTGAGTCCCTTTGCCAGGACACATCCTGAGCTGCTGGCCAGGGATTACACCCAAGCTCTGGAATCCAAAAACTCCTCCTTTCTCTGCTTCCAAAGGAGAAAAGGGCCTTCAGCAGAGCTCTGGGAGGACAGGAGGACTCTGAGTCTCTGCATCCTGAGCCATGAGCCTGCACAAAACGCTGCTTTTATTAACGTCACGCAGGAGCCTTTGGAAAAAGCAAATTAATTTTCCTCTCATCAGCTCCCTCAGCGTCTGCTCAGCTCCAATCCACGATGACAAAGTTTCATTTCATTGTCTGTGCTGGCCCTTAATGACTTTTTTATTCCCACACCGGAAACCTGCTGGCACAGGGAAGCTCCAGGCAGGTCTTTAACCCTGCATTTCCATCTGGGAATCTGCTGCTGGACAGGAGGGAGGGAGAAGCCATTCCCTGGAGACAACAGAGGGCATCTGCTGCCCCTCAGGATTCCTAAAAATGGTGAGGCTTTCCACAGTGCCTGGGGGGTGCAGGGAGTGGGGATCTTGTCCAAAATCTGCCATAGAATCGTGGGATGGTTTGGGATGGAAGGGGCCTTAAACCCCATCCAGTTCCACCCACTATTCACACCTTCCACCGTCCCAGGTGGCTCCAAACCCCATCCAACCTGGCCTTGGGCACTTCCAGGGATCCAGGGGCAGCCACAGCTGCTCTGGGCACCCTGTGCCAGGGCCTCCTCATCCTCACAGGGAACAATTCCTTCCCAATTGTCTTGGTTTGGAAAGCCAGGTGTCTGCTTAGAAAGGCAGGAGCCAACCCTGAAATGGAAAATGTAAACCCTCTCCTTCCAAATTTTTATAAATTTTAAATTAAGGGGCTCTCAGGAAAAAAAAAAAAAAAAGGGAGCAGGAATAACAATTCTGTAATAGGGAAGAAAATAAAAGGATAAAATAAACAATGCAGTAACTAAACCAACACTGACAGAGTCAGAACCCAGCCTGACACCCTGTGGGTCAGGGTGCTGGCAGCAGTCCCATTGGAATTGTGGCTCAGCCCTCCTGCAGGGTCAGGGCTGGTTCTGCTGGAGCAAGGGGGTCCTGTAGAGAAGGATGTATTCTTCCTCTGAAGATCCATGGGAAGAGGGAAATCCTCTGGGCAATCCAGGGCAGAAGCTGTGCTGGTGTTCCAGAATCTCCAGATTCTATCCAGGCAGGAATGCTTGGCTGGTGTTCCAGAATCTCCAGATTACATCCAGGCAGGAATGCTTGGCTCCTCCCCCTGGGCTCACATCTCCCAATGGGATGCTGCAGTTCTTATCAGCCATGCAGGGACATTCCATAGCTGTTATCAGCAGGTGTCTGCCCAGTTGTGGAAGAGATAACGAAAACTGCCCAATGAACAGATGACAACTGCCACACAGATGGCAAATACAAAACAATTTGTTTGGCAGTCCAGGACACCAATGTCCCATCTAACCTCTGGCTCTTTTATTCTGGCACTTCAGCCCTTTGGAAATAATCCCTCTCCATTCCCAAATGGTGCTGATGCCACACAATGGTTTTGGGAAAGGCATTTTGGGAGAATAGGGAAGAAAGGAAAAGCACTTCCCTCCTGCTCCCTCCTTTCCTGGCTTGTTTGGAATATCTCCCCACGTTTCTGTGCTGTCAGCAGGGAGGAAATGCTCATTTTTGGGCTGTTCTGGCTGTGGTTTATGGGGGCCACAAAAGCCCCTCAGTCCCATTGAGGGGGATTGGGAAATGTGGGCAACATTTGGGAACACCCTACAAATGTGGGCATGGGATGGGATCTGTGGGATGGCATCCATGGGATGGGATGGGATGGGATGGGATGGGATGGGATGGGATGGGATGGGATGGGATGGGATGGGATGGGATGGGATGGGATGGGATGGGATGGGATGGGTTCCATGGGATGGGTTCCATGGGATGGAATGGATTGGGATCCATGGGATGGGATGGGATGGGATGGGATCCATGGGATGGGATGGGATCCATGGATGGGATAGGATCCATGGGAGGGACCCAGGGGATGGGATGGGATCCATGGGATGGGATGGGATGGGATGGGATCCATGGGATGGGATGGGATCCATGGATGGGATAGGATCCATGGGAGGGACCCAGGGGATGGGATGGGATCCATGGGATGGGATGGGATCCATGGATGGGATAGGATCCATGGGAGGGACCCCATGGGATGGGATCCATGGGATGGGATGGGATGGGATGGGATGGGATGGGATGGGATGGGATGGGATGGGATGGGATGGGATGGGATGGGATGGGATGGGATAGGATGGGATGGATGGGGGATGGGATGGGATGGGATGGGATGGGATGGGATGGGATCCATGGGATGGGATGGGATCCATGGATGGGATAGGATCCATGGGAGGGACCCAGGGGATGGGATGGGATCCATGGGATGGGATCCATGGGATGGGATGGGATCCATGGGATGGGATCCATGGGATGGGATGGGATGGGATCCATGGGATGGGATCCATGGGATGGGATGGGATGGGATCCATGGGATGGGATGGGATGGGATCCATGGGATGGGGTGGGGTGGGATCCATGGGATGGGATCCATGGGGATGGGGGATCCATGGGATGGGATCCATGGGATGGGTGCAGTGGTGTGTCCAAGCCCAGCATTCCTGCAGAGCACTTCTGGAATTTCTGCTCCAGACCTTTGGGATGCTGGAAGCAAAGCAGAGCTGCCTTTCCAGGCACAGGAACCCTCTCTGGGCTCCAGAGGGTGTGATCCATGTTAAATTGGATTAAATTAATTAGCCAAGGAAGTGACTTACGGGGACATGGCATGGCTGGGCTTCCCATCTGGCTCTGCAGTGCTTCCAGGGCTTCCCATGACACAGGAAAATGTCACATTTGGCTTTGCCACAGCTGCCTTCTGCTTTTGCAGCTGGTTTTGTGCCTCTGCATCCCCACACATTCATGTGAAACCTTTCCCCTGAGTCCTTCAGGTCAGCCCACATCAGAATGATCCTGTTCTGAAAGAGGGATCAGCCTTTTCCAGGGATTGTTTGTGGCATCCCAAACTTCACAGGCTTAAAATCAGAGCCTGGTGCCCAGCACTGAGACCCAAAATGAGGAATTTGTGGCTTTTCCCCTGTCATTGTGAGGGGTTATGAGACCTTGGAAGCAGCAGGGCTGGGCAGAATTACCCAAAGTGAGACCAAATACACCCGAGAGATCCAGAACAAACTTTTGTGAGGGCACAAATTCCTTGTGCCACATCGGTTTTACTTGGGAATCCTGCAGTGGAATCCATGGGCTGGGATCCCTGCATCAGCCCCACCACCCTCCCAGCCAGGAATTCCCAATTCCCAATCTCCCATCCATCCCTGCCCTCTGGCACTGGGAGCCATTCCCTGGCTCCTGTCCCTCCATCCCTTGTCCCCAGTCCCTCTCCAGCTCTCCTGGAGCCCCTTCAGGCCCTGCAAGGGCTCTAAAGACTCCCTGGTGCCTTCTCCATGTGAACACTCCCAGCTCTCCCAGCAGAGCCTTGAATTTTTAAGCTTTTTTACAATATACGAGCAATAACAACAATTTTCATTCTGGCTTTTGGGTCCAGCGTTGCAGGGGGGTGAAGGTCTCACACGGCTTTTCCCCAGATTGCCATAAACTGTCCGTTTCTCAAGCCTACCAGATTTATTTTAGCTGTGGGTGTGACCTCCTCACTCAGAAGGGCTGTGCCCAGACATTTTCTTATGTAATTCTGTTTTTCTCTTCATCTGACACAAAAACAACAACGTGAACATCCTGGTTCAGTGCAAGGTGTCCCTGCCCATGGCAGGACTTGGAACAAGGTGGGCTTTAAGGTCTCTTCCAACCTAAATATTCCACGACTCCATGGAGCTGCAGCCCTCCTGCTGCTCATTTTCCCCCACAGGTGGAGCTGGGTGTGCTGGGAGGGTGTGCTAGAGCATCTTGGGATGGGGCTGGGCCCTGCATCCCGTAATCCCTGTATTTCTGTATCCCTGTACTCCTGTACCCCTGAATCCCTGAATTCCTGAATTTCTGAATCCCTGTATCCCTACATCTCTAAATCCCTGTATCCCTATATCTCTGAATTCCTGAATCCCTGTATCCCTGAATTCCTTTACTCCTGAATCCCTGTACCCTTGAATTCCTGGATCCCTGAATTTCTGAATCCCTGTATCCCTGAATTCCTGAATCTCTGAATCCCTGTATCCCTGAATCCCTGAATTCCTGTATCCCTGTATCTCTGTATCCCTGTGTCCCTGTATCCCTGTACCCATGGATCCCTGTATCCCTATATCCCTGTATCCCTGTATCTCTGTATCCCTGAATCCCTGTATCCCTGTATCCTGAATCCCTGAACCCCTGAATCCCTGAATTCCTGAATCTTTGTATCCCTGAATTCCTGAATTCCCGAATCTCTGAATTCTTGTATCCCTGAATCCCTGTAGCCCTGTATCTCTGTATCCCTGAATTTCTGAAACCCTGTATCCTTGAATTCCTGAATTCCCGAATCCCTGTACCCTTCAATCCCTGAATTCCTGAATCTCTGTACCCCTGTATCCCTGTATCCCTGAATTTCTGAAACCCTGTATCCTTGAATCCCTGAATTCCAGAATCCCTGAATTCCTGAATCGCTGTACCCCTCAATCCCTGAATTCCTGAACCTCTGTACCCCTGAATCCCTGGATCCCTCTATCTATGAATACCTGTATCCCTGTACCCCTGAATCCTTGTATCCCTACATCCCTGAATCCCTGTATTCCTGAATTCCTGTACCCCTGCATCCCTGAATTCCTGTATCCCTGTATCCCTGTATCCCTGAATTCCCCTGATTTCCTGTATTTCTGTATCCCTGTACCTCTGCATCCCTATATCCCTGAATCCTTGTGTCCCTGAATTCCTGCGTCCCTGTATCCCCGAATCCCTGTGTCCCTGCTATTCCCTGCTCCACCCTTTACCCAAAATACACATCCAGGCAAAGGCCTGGATGGATCAGAGCCCCCCAGAGTCCCCCCTCAGCTGGGGGACATCCAACCACAAACCCAACCAGAGGGACAGGGAAAAACCCAGCCAGAGCTCCCAGATGATCCACGAGCGACAGAAAACAGAAAGAAGGGAAAGTTTTCCAAGCCTGGCTGGGATGTGGAGCTAAAAATCCAGCCCTCCCTCGGGGAGGGAGCGGCTCTCCAGGCACCCGCCCCCGGAGCAAGTCCTGTCCCTTAGGAGCATCCCGATGAGGTGTCAGGGAATTTATATCCCCGTTCCCCATGCAGCCGGCAGGGAGGGCAGGATCACACTTCCCCCGTGCCCTCGGGCTTTTCCCGAGCTCTGGAAGGGGCACCTCGTGTCCCTGTTTGGCAGCCTGAGGCGGGGAATGTGTTGGGAGCACTCCTGGGTATCGCCAGGGTTTCCCATGCCAGGCTGCTTTTATTTTAACTGGCTTTCCCTGGAATGTGCAAACATCCAAGTCCATCAAATCCGCAGGGAAATGCTGCCCATCTGCCGCTCCCAACGTGACCTAAATCTCCCAAAGCAAGAGACTAAACAGTGTCAAACTCACATGGAGCATCTGGATGTTATAGGGGCCATAAAAGCTTCGAGGCATCGTGCAGCGGGGTGGATCTCTCGCCATCCTGCCCCGTGGGATGGACCTGTGACCTCTCCCAAAAAAACCCCACAGTTTTTGGGAAAGAGCAGGATCCCATCAGCATCCTCATGAGCTGAGCTCATGTGAGAGGAGAGCAAAGGTCCTGGGGTTACCAAGCAAGTCAGGCCATAAATCCTTGTAGGGTTTTATGTGCCAGTGCTGGGGCTGTGGTTTCATTGTGGTTCCCACTGGGCTGCCCCAGATGCAGAAGGTGCCATTTTGTGGCTGAATTAAAAAATCCCTGAAAAACCACCTGGAAATCTTGCTTTTCTGAGCAGCTGGGTTGTGAGTGAGCTCCTGCCATAGGCAAAATTCCAGCCCTCAGGTCTGGCACGTCCCATTCCTGGAAGTGTTCCAGGCCAGGCTGGACAGGGCTCGGAGCAGTCTGGGATGGAAGAAGGTGTCCCTGCCATGGGATGGAATGGGATGAGCTTTAAGATTCCTTCCACCCCAAACCATTCTGGGATTCTATGGTTCCTCTGCCTCAGTTTCCCCTCTGTGGTGCTGGAAATGGTGCTGGGAGAACCCCCCCAGATCTCCTCGAGCACATCACCCTCCCCAAACCCATTCCAGCACCACCCTCCTCCCTCTGCACCTGGAAGGTGCTGGACAAGCAGCACAGCAGCGGTTGGCAGAACTGGGATGGATAATTCCACCACAAATCCACCAATAAAAGGGATTGGGCATCCACCAATAAACTGGGATGGATAAATCCACCATAAATCCATCAATAAAAGGTCCTGGCCTTTTATTGGGATCCCCCCATCCCAAACACCACAGCAGGAACAAGGTTTTATCAATCTGCTGGTGTGGGGGCAGGAGGAAATGGTCAGGGCCAGCCCAGATGTGAAACATCAAAGCAGACAGAGTTTTGAACAGAGTTTAAAAGAAAAGTCTGTGTTTACAAGAAGCTGTTCCAAGGTGGTTTGGAGCCTGTTTATCCCTGGACATTCGTGCTACCAGAGCTCTGGCCCTGCACAGCAATGGGGTTTGTCATGGGAGGGGATGTGTACATGACACAACATTTATTTGTCATGAGCAGCTGCTGCTTCCTCTGCTCCAGACCTTTTCCATGCAACTGGGGCTGGGAATTGAGCTAATTGAGCTGGGAGGTCTCTCTGAGGGCCCTGCAGGGGTTGGATTGAGCCACAGATCCATCAGGATGAGCCCTCCCAGCAGATCAGTGCCTGGGGAAGGCAGGAGCAGCCCCTGCCCTGCTCAGGGGCTCTGCCAGAGCTACCCAGGGCTGCTGGAGGAAGCTGCTCATCATCTTGGAATGATCGTCAGACATCGGTTTTGGAAAGCTGTGGAGTGCTCCTGCTTCCTCCAGGGTCATCCTCATCCTCATCCCGGGAATCTGGGGTGCCCTGAGCTGTTCCTGGAATCCCTCCTGTCAGGGAAAATGGCCCTGAGGAGGATGAGGAGCCTCTGCAAACCTCCCTGTTAGCAGCCACCAAATAGAGATTGGGCATCCACCAATAAACTGGGATGGATAAATCCACCAAAATCCATCAATAAAAGGTCCTGGCCTTTATTGGGATCCCCATCCCAAACACCACAGGGGACAAGGGCTGGTGTGGGGGCAGGAGGAAATGGTCCCAGCCCAGATGGGAAACATCAAAGCAGAGGGATGGAGGAAAGAGAAGAGAAAAGGGAAAGGAAAGGGACAGGGCACAGCAAGGGGAGGGGATGTGTACAAAAGAGAAAGCTGGGGAAGAAAAGGGGACTGGGACAAAAGGAAAGAGCAATTGAGAAATGGGAGGTCTCTCTGAGGGCCCCTGCAGGGGATGGATTGAGCCACAGGGATCAGGATGAAAGGGAAGCAGATCAGTGAAATGGGAAGGGGAGGAGCAGGCCCTGCTCAGGGGCTCTGCCAGAGCTCCCCAGGGCTGCTGGAGGAAGCTGCTCATCATCTTGGAATGATCGTCAGACATCGGGGAAAGGAAAGGGAACAAGGGAATCTGGGGTGCCCTGAGGAAATCCCTCCTGTCAGAATGGGAGGAGGATGAGGGAAACCTCCCTGGGAACCCTTCAAATAGGGAAAGGGGGAAAGGGGGGGGATGGGGGAAAGGGGGCAAAAGGAGGGAAAGGGGGACAAGGAAAAGAGAAAGGGGAAAGGGAAAGGGGAAGGGGAAAGAGAAATGGGGATGGGGAAAGGGGGCAGAGAAGGTGGAAAGGGAACAAGGGACAGGAAACAAAAGAAAGGGGAAGGAGGTCAGGGGAATGAAAGAAAGGGAGGGAAAGGAAAGGGAAGAGAAACAAGGGAAAGGGAAGGAAGGGACAAAGGGAAGGGGGAAGGAAAAGGGAAAGAGAAATGGGGATGGGGAAAGGGGGCAGAGAAGGTGGAAAGGGGACAAGGGACAGGCAACAAAAGAAAGGGGAAGGAGGTCAATGGGATGGAAGAGAAAAGGGAAAGGGGGCAAGAGAAAAGAGAAAGGAACAGGGGGCAGGGGACAGGGGACAGGGGACAGGGGACAAGGAAAAGGGGAAAGGAATGGGAGAGGGGAGAGAAAAGAGGAAAGGGCAAAGAGAAAAGGGGAAAGAGGACAAGGGAAAAGCTTCCAGGCTCTGTCCTGCTGTGTCTGACCACTGGAACTGCTGTTCCTGGCTGGTTTCTCAGTGTGTGGCATTTTGCCATCATCCGTCCATTCATTACCTTTTGCATTCCCCAATTTTAGCAGCCAAGCAGCCCTGGAAAGCTCAGCATTCCCTGCAGGATGCTCTGGGAACTGGAGCCTTGGTGCTGCTGAGGGCTTTGGGAGCATCCCAGGACAGCAAAACACAGAACCCTGACACTCCTGAGAGGGTTCAGGGATCAACACCAACCACCAGCACATCCAGGGCAGGGCATCCTCTGCTTCAGGCAGCTCTTTCCCCCTCACAGAGGTCCTTCCCCAGGCAATTTGCTCAGCCCTTCCCTCCTTGTTGGAGTTTCTGCTCAATCCAGGCCAGTTCTGCCTCCCTGGGCACAGCATTTTCCTGCCATGGCGCCTGCAACTGCAGCAGGGACAAACTGGGCTCGGCTTCAAGCAGCCAGTGCTGCCAAACACTTCTGAGAGCTTCACAAGAGCTATCCCCCAAATTATTCATGGCTGGGATGAATGTTGATGGAGTAAACCAGGGTTTCCAAGGTTTATAATCAATAATCTCCTTTGAGAGGGGGCTGGAGGGCCCAGGGGTGGCACATCCCTTCTGATGGGAGCAAATGTTGAGCATCGGGCAACTTTTTGAGAGGGATCAGCTCTGCCTGGGCATTGCAGAGGTGCCCTCAGGGATATTTGCTGCCAGTGCCCCCACACCTCCAGCCTGCCCACCCAAAGCCCCTGGAGCACATTCCCCACCCCTGCCAGGACAAGGACTGAGGTCCAGCCACCAAACAACATCACATTGCTGCTTTCCTCTATTTTTCCTCTCTCCCTCTGGGGAGACAAAATGTGTTTTCTGACATTTTTCTGAAGTCATTGTGTGTTTTTAGAAGGAAGCGCTAAGCCAGGGAGGATTTCTTTTTGAGGGCATGTTTTCTCTCAGACTTTCCTTCACACAGCAGTGCCCAGAGCATTTAAAAAAATCCTATTTAATTGCCCTTTCAGCCCTGCTTGGATTCTCCGATTCCTCCCTGAGACTGGAAGGCTGCTGGCAGTCCACAGGGCCATAACTAACAGGGGACACTTTTGGGATCCCCATCCTTGCAGGGAAGACCTTAGGGAGTCACTGTGAGATCCTTGTGCTGGCATCAGGACCCTAAACCCCAACAGGAGGGTCCCAGTTCTCCTGTGGGTGATCCCTGTCCTTGTAGGGAGTCACTGTGGGGTTCTCATCCTCACAGAGAGTCCAAACCCCTTTGGGAGTGTCCTTGTCCTGCTCTGAGGTCGCTGTCCCTCTGTAGGGGATGGCAGACCCAAGGGGAGCTGGGTGTCTCCCACAGGGAGCCACATTCCAGGGACAACAGCCAGGGTGGAACTGGCTGAAAATCCAGTTTGTGGGACAGACCAACAGCTGCTGTGGTCTGGAAAATCCCACAGAGCCTCACTGGGGGTATCAAAGCAGGACAGGGTGGAGGGCAATGGCCAGGAGAGCAAGGAGGGATGAGCAAGAGCTGAGCTCTGCAGAGAATAAAGTGACCAATAAAGTGACCAAGGTCAGCACTGCCAGCTGGGAATGAGGGCTGGGAGGGACAAAAAGTCACCTTTGTCCATCTGGGCAAGAAAATTGTCCAAGAAAAGCTATCTCCTGTCACAGAATCACAGAATGGTTTGGGTTGGAAGGGACCTTAAATCCCATCTCATTCCAGATTCCTTAAATCCTCACCTTCCACCATCCCAGGGTGCTCCAAGCCCTGTCCAGCCTGGCCTTGGGCACTGCCAGGGATCCAGGGGCAGCCACAGCTGCTCTGGGCACCCTGTGCCAGGGCCTGCCACCCTCCCAGCCAGGAATTCCCAATTCCCAATCTCCCACCCATCCCTGCCCTCTGGCACTGGGAGCCATTCCCTGGCTCCTGTCCCTCCATCCCTTGTCCCCAGCCCCTCTCCAGCTCTCCTGGAGCCCCTTCAGGCCCTGCCAGGGGCTCTGAGCTCTGCCTGGAGCCTTCTCCTCTCAGGGGAACATTCCCAGCTCTCCCAGCTTGGCTCCATATCCCAGATCCCAAGGATGTTCCCAGCAGGATATTCCCAGCACCACTGGATTTTCCTGCCCAGGAGGGTGGGAGCACAGGGGAGTTTGGACTGGGGTGGATCAGGGAGGATCCAAGGAGTGGGAGGGAGCAGAGCAGAGTTACACAGTCCTCGCATCTGATGATTCAGCTCCCAACCATCCCCAGGATCTCAGAGGGATGTTGCTCAAGAAAAAAAAAATCATGGAAAGCTGAGGACGTCCAAAGGAAATGGACAACAGGAGGCTTGTGATTAAATGGCTTTAACTCACATCCCAAAGGCAGAGATCTGCTTGGGGAGCTGCTGGGGACAGGAATGTGTAGGGCTGGCCCTGCTCAAAGTGTCTTTGTAGCTCATTTCCAGCAGCAGACATGAGCTGGGATTTAGGGAACGAGTCCAGGGACAAGGGAAGCCAGAACAACCTCAGCTGGTGATTCCCAAAAGCCAACCCAGCCCCTTCCTGAAGGGACCCCCACCCCCAAGGCACCTGGGGGCTATCCAGGCATTTATCCCACACACCTTGTGGGGAAAAGGGGTCTTGGGGATGCCCTCCCACGGGGAAAAGCTGGGAATTGCAGCCAGCTGGCCCCTCTGACAAGGCAGGACATGAGGAATAGCTGAAGCTGTGCTGTCAGGAGCCAGGCTGGGCTGTGTTGGGAAGCCTTTCCCTGGCAATCAGACTGCACAGTGAAGTCAAGTCAGATAAAATAAAATAAAACATGTGAGACCTGTCCCAGCTGGAGCAGACTCCTTAAAGCCAAGCTGCTGGCTGTGAGCAAGGAAGAGAGAAATCCCTGCTGGGGAAAATTCCAGCTTTGTCTCTTACTCAGCCCAGGCAGCATTTTGGTGACCTGTGTGTCATCCCTGGAATCTCCCCGTCCTCCTGCACCCTCCCTGGCCAGGCTGGGAGCAGCGCTGGCACCTGGCAGTGCCCCAGCACCCAGAGCCCTCCCTGCTGTGGGGTGGCATCCCTGGGTCACTGAGGTCCCCAAAAGCCACAGGGGATGAATCAGGAGGGATTTCCTCTGGCCAGGGCAGCGCTGCCCTGGGCTGACACAGCCTGAATCACATCCCACCCTCCCATTTCACTCTCCATGGCTTTCTCCTGAGCTGCTTCACTCCCAGGGACAGAGAGATCCCTGTGTGCCACTCCCAGCAGTGGGGACAGTCCCTGCTGGGCGTCCCGGTCCTGGTGGAGTGAGGGACACAAACTGCACACAGCAATTCCAGACTGGGAGAGAGGGCTGGGTGTCCCTCTGGATGGATGGAAAGAGAGCAGGATGCCACTCTCTGGATGCCACCCTCACCCTGGGGGTCTCTGCTGCAGGTGCCACCCAGGCTGGCCACCCTGGTGTCCTTGGGGATGGTGATGGTGCCACACAGGAGGTGACCCATTCCCAAAATTGGTGCTGGGACCTCCAAACCTTTTGGGACCATCTCCCACCCTGCTCCAACACCCAACAACACAAGGCTGCACATCCTGTCTGAGCTGGAAGCCACAGACATTCCCAACTCCTGTCTCCAGCACCTCTGGAAATCATGGAGTGAGGATAAACAGACAGGTTGGGCTTTGGTGGCTTTTTTATTTATGGATTTTGGGTTTTGCTGATGCCCCAGGGATGGGGACGAGTGCCGGGTGGGACACAGGAATGTCACAGCCAGCCCTATAATTAAGCTAGCACTTAATTAAGCTCCAAAAGCACTTTGAGTGCATCCCTGGTAGGGAGGATTCTGGTGAGGAGCTCAGCCTGGCCTCAGAGCAGGACAAGGAATGAAACAGGATCCTGAGCCTCACTGCCGCCTCCTCCCCAGCCCGAGGGGAAGAGCAAGGGGCTGCAGAGAGCCAAGAGACCTGGAGCTTTTGGGATTTGTCCCTCTGGGGTCCTCAGCTGGTGTCCCTTGGGAGCCAGAATCCCTGAGGATGGCATGGCAGAGTTGCCAGCTCATATTTATCATGTTCTTCTTGAAAGGAGGAGGAAGGATGAGTGTCACCAGGGTGGGGACCCAGGAGGGGACATGGGCCAAGTGACTCAAACTGGTTGTTCCCACCCTGGTTGTCCTCTCAGCTCACTGCCAACACCTGGAGATGGGTGTTGCCACCCACCCTGTGTCCTTTTGGGGGCCGTGCCCTTCCTGGGGAGTGTGTAGGGATTTGGGGAGATTCAGCAGGAGGGAAATGCAGGACGCCAGGGATGGCTCAGGAAGAGGCAGGATTTGACTCTGGACACATTCACCTGGCGAGGAATCCCATCCAGATGTTCCTGGTGCCTGTCCCTGCTGCCTGCTTGGATTTACACCCAGCTCTGGCTCCGTGGGAGCGGGCTGAGGTTTCTGAGCTGGGTGTCCAAGAGTGGGTGGGTGTTTCTGAGCTGGTGTTTTCCAAGCTGGGTGTCTGGAGTGGGGAATCTGCTCCATCCCTCTGTGCCCTCCAGAAGCACACAGCCCCTTTGAGTCCTCAGGTGCTGATTCCTGGGGGCAAATGAGATTATCTGGAGGCTGGCACCCACATTTCAGCACCCCTGTATTGACAAGCAGGATGATGCTACTTTTCCCCTATTCAGTTTCCAGGTCCATGGGATGGGATGTCTCCAAAAGAAGCCCCACAGATCCCCCCTCTGCCACTGGAAGGGAATTAATGGACAGATGTTGGTCATTCCCATTCCCCATCTCTGTCCCCTGTGTCTGGGGGCTGCTCTGGGCTGGGGGACTCTGGCTGCTGCCCACAGACACAGTTCCAACTTTGCTCCTGAAAGCTTTTCCAGCTATTTTTGGGCAGCAAATGCCTTTCCAAATATTTGTCTTGGTGTTGGTGCCTGGCCCTGCTCGCAGCTGGGGCTCCCTGCCTGCTCCCTGCTGCGCTAAGCTGAACTCTCCCAGCTGCAGCATCCCTTGCACTTCCACATCCAGGACCCCAGCTCTCCCCATGGGTCATTTCTCCCACCCATGTCCCCACAGCAGGTCCAGGATCCACAGGGAGCCTCCTCAGCCCTGCAAAGCTCCCACTCCCCAACACGAGTCACTCACAAGCCCAACTTAAACAGAGCCCAAGACTTCAAACTCAGCAGGAGCTTGAGAAGACGCTCTCCCCTCTCCTCCATGCAGGACTGCTCGTGGAGCAAGGCTGGGATAGAGACACCATGGAGCCTGCTTCAGCCCTGGGGACAAGAAAAAACAGCCTCAAGTCGCTCCAGAAGAGGTTTGGATTGGATATTGGGAAAAATTTCTTCATGGAAAGGGTTGCCAAGCACTGGCAGAGCTGCCCATGGCAGTGGTGGAGCCACCATTCCCAGAGGGATTTAAAAGCTGTGTGGATGCACTTGGGAACATGATTTGGTGGGACTTTGCAGTGCTGGGGGAATGGACTCAATGATCTTAGAGGTCTTTTCCAACTGCAATGGTTCCAGGATTCCATGATTTCCATGGCTTTGCCCTCTCTGAGGCTCCTGGATTTTACTCTTTGTGGATCCCCGTGCAGAGCGAGCTCGGGCAGCGGCCAAAGCAGAGAAACCACCAAGTCCAGCAATAAGGACCATCTGTGCTGCCAGCAAGCCAGGAAATCCCAGCTGATGGGCTCTTGCCCATCTCCCCTCCCCAGAGGGGAGCCCAGCTTGCCCTGCAGGGCTGGAGCAGAGCTGGGAGCTCTCCCACCACAGCCACGCTGGGGAACCGTCCCGTGCGTTACCACGGAGCTGAATCATGGGCTCGCAGCCACTCTTTCAACACACAGGAGGGATTTGGCAATTCCAGGGGCTATTAATAGAGCCAGGCTGCTCTCCTGGGCCCCACGCCGTGCTGGAGGGGTGAGGGAGAGCAAAGCAAACTCTGAGGGAGGTGAAGGGCTGAGTTTACCTAAGGAGAGGTCGGGAAATAACCTGTCGGGGAGCAGGAACGGAGCGCTGCCCTCTCCCCACTTATCGCTCCCCGTCTCCACCAGAGCCAAGAGGGAACAATGGACAAAGAGCAGCAATGTCCCCAAGGGGACGTGCCACTCCTGCCCCCTCCACGGCCCCACAGAGCCCTGGGGGCTCCTGCTCTTTGGGAACAGCAGGAAAAGCACTGGGAAGGGATTTCTGTGGGATGGACCGTGGTGGGTGCTGCTCTTCCAGCCTGGAGTTTGACTTCAACCCCAGGCTGTGAGCCAGGAGCAGTGAGAACCTGCAAGGACCTGGTCTGGGAATGGAGCAGGAGGGCAGAGCTGTGGGTGCAGTGCCAGGACAGGCTGGAGGTGGAGCACGTCTGTGGGAATGAAAACACAGACAGAAGGTGTTCTGTGAGGAGCTGGTTTGGATTGACCTTCCCAGCTCGATCCCAGTCCCCATCCAGGAGGATGGAGCCAATGGTGTCCTCGAGACCCAACTCCTGCCCATGCTGGGCATGGGGCAGGAGGGATGGACACCCATCAAACAACAGGCTGGGGGCTGGGGGTGCTTTCTTGGGCCATCTGTATTTTTAGCAATGGAAGTGCCAGGTGGAAGAGCCACCCTGTGCTGTGAGGAAGCCCACCCTGCTCAGCCAGCACCCCTTATCCCACAGCCCAGCTCCATCCCGACCCTCCTGTCCCCAGCTCAGCTCCTCAGCCACCTCCAACCCTGCCACTATGGCACCGACTGCTTCCCATCCCACCCCTGGACCAACATCTGTCTGTCTGTCTGTCTGTCCCCAGATTGTCCCTGCTTGGTCCCCACCACCTGCCCCACACTGACAGACAGCAGGGGCAGCACTGAGTGGGCTGGGGGAGCTGGTTTGGGGTAGGGAGGGGACACGCTGGGGTGGGGACACACTGGGGTGGGGACACTGCCAGTGATGGGCATGCTGGGAGGGGTGCTGGACACGCTGGGGTGGGGACACTGCCAGTGGTGATGGGCACACTGGGGTGGGGACACACTGGGGTGGGGACACGCTGTCAGTGATGGACATGCTGGGGAGGGGACACTGCCAGTGCTGGACACACCAGGCAGCTGCTGGATCCTTCTCCGTCCCCTCGGGCGATGCCAAGGGCACAGGGAACACGAGCAGGGCACCAGGATGGATTGCATCACCCTGGCTGTCCCCAGGGGTGGGCTGAGGTCTGGAGGAGGCTGTTCCAGACACCCTCGGCAGCAGCCCAGCCTCAGCCTCAGCTGCGGACAAACATTCCCGGTGCCAGCGGCAGGGGAGGGAGGGAGGGAGCCGGGGCAGGGATCAGGGCCAAGCCGGGCTGGAGAGGACCCTGCCCCGCAGGGAAAGCATCTCTGCCAGGCTGAGCCACCAGACAGGATGGAGGGGCTGGTTCTCGCCGTGCCCCAGCCCTGCCAGCCTCCCTGTCCCCAGCCAGGGGACATGAGCCAGCTCACCAGGTCTTGTCCTGCTCCACATCCTGCTGGAATCTGTCCAGGCAGTCTGTCCTTCCCGTGGCCCTGCTCCTGCCTGGCAGCATCTCCCTCCTGGGGATCAGGTCCTGTCCTTCCTCCTCCCTGCTGCAGCCACCTCTCCTGCCATCCTGCAGCTGCATCCCAGAGCAGAGCCCTGGCCATGGAATGGGGCTGGGGCTGCCCATCAGTGCTCCAGGATGGGCTGGGAATTTGGAAATTCTCAGCCAATTTGGAAAATCCACATTTCAAGACAAGGGTTCGTCTCTCAGCACCCAGGTTCTGCTCAAAGGGTGGAAAACATGGAAGGAATGCTGCGATTGTTTCCAATGTCCCATGGTTTTGAGACCTGTAAAATCTCTTAAATGTGGAAAACACAACAGACACTTTAAATATTCCCTCTGCCCTGTAGTGAGCACTGCTGCCAGCCCGGCTTTGAGGGATTCCTAAAGGACGGGGACAGATCAGGGAATCACAGAATATCCTGAGTAGGAAGAGGCCAACAGGGAGAATTTCCTGTTGTTTTGGACAATAAATTGTTTTGCTTTCAGTACAAGCACATAATCCTTTTTTGGGTGTGTGTGTATCTTTGTTTTATCTTCTGATAATTTAAACACCCCTTGAAAGGCTCCTGAAGCACATCCAAATAGCTGCTGAAATGAAGTCCCACCAGAAGAAGAGCTTGGTCTGAAGCTGATCCATATCAGTCAGGAAATCTTGAGCCGAGCCTGCACCCCGAGGAAGGCAGAGCTGTGGTTTATCCAAACACGAATTTTATTGTTAAATGGTTGAAGAGGGAGCCGATAACATCAGTGTCCCTGCTGATCTCACCTCACTTCAGCAGCAGCTTTGACACAGGGAGGTTGATGAGCAGGAAGACCCTGCTGGCTTCTGTGTGGAGGAGAGATCCTGCTTCTCCATCCTTCCTGGGACAGGACAGACCCCTCTCCTCCAGCCTCTGTGTGCAGGACAGATCCTGCTCCTCCATCCTCCTGGGACAGGACAGATCCTGCTCCTCCATCCTCCTGGGACAGGACAGATCCTGCTCCTCCATGTTCCTGGGACAGGACAGATCCTGCTCCTCCATCCTCCTGGGACAGGACAGATCCTGCTCCTCCATGTTCCTGGGACAGGACAGATCCTGCTCCTCCATCCCCCTGGGACAGGACAGATCCTGCTCCTCCATCCTCCTGGGACAGGACAGATCCTGCTCCTCCATCCTCCTGGGACAGGACAGATCCCACTCCAGAATCACTCTGTCCCTCCCAGCTGCCCCCCAGAACACAAGCTCTGCCTCCTCTGCCTCGCTTCTCACCCAAGGCTGGAATTCCAGGCCATGCTGGATGGGAATGAGAGCAGCCCTGTCCAGGGGAAGGTGTCCCTGCCCATGGCAGGGTTGGAGTGGATGCCCTTTAAAGGTCCCTTTCAGCCCAAACCACTCTGTGGCTCTGATTCCATAAACACCATCAGAGTGTTTCTTTCTGCCCTGCTTTGCCCCCAGATCTGGAGTTGTTGGAAACAGCCAAGTGCTGGAGCATTTCCTCTGGTGGATGAGGAAATTTTAGGATGCAGACCCCCATCAATCTGCCCCCAGTATCCCTAACATTTTCCCCTTGTCCATACAAAACCTGGCACATTTCTGCCTCCATGTATTCCCCAAGTGCCTGTTTGGGCTACACAGTGGAAAAGACATTTTGTATTGAGAGATAAAACCCCAATAAACTCCAAGGCAGCTGATGGGGTCCAGGAGCATGACCTACATCCAGAGCTGGCAGTCCAGCTGGATTCTGGCAGTGATGGGACATGGATAAGCACATCCCTTCCCAAGCCTGTGCTGGCACCTGCAAGGTGGACTCAGCTCAGGGCTCGGGGCATCCCAGCTCATCCTGGGAGGCTGGAGCTGATGGATCCCACTGGTGATGTTGAGGATGAAGCCAGCAGAGCTGGGACTATCCAGGCTCGGCCCCTCAGCAGCTGCATCCCCACAGGATCCCACTGGGAAGCTGCTCCCGACCTCCAGCGCTCTGCTGGTGACGCTCCAGCCTCTCTCCAGCCTCTCTCCAGCCGCACCGGGAGAGGCGGGGACTTGCCAAGCCCCAACGGAGATGTGGCACTGACCCCTGCTGACAACTCGTGCACCGGAGAAGGGCTGTGCCTGGAAAAGGACACGTGGGTAAGAGCAGGGATGGGGGAATGCTCCTCAGAAACCCTGGGGAAGGAAAGGATCCTGCTGGTGATGAGGGGCACCTGCCCAGACCCCCTGCTCCCACCACCCAAAACATGCAGAGGAGCCTACTGGAGATGGAGTTTATTAAAGATGCAATGAAAAACCCAATTATTGCACTTCAAACTGCCAGTGGGCAGGGATAGATGGGATATTGGGAAGGAATTCCCGGCTGGGAGGGTGGGCACAGGGTGCCCAGAGCAGCTGTGGCTGCCCCTGGATCCCTGGCAGTGCCCAAGGCCAGGCTGGATGGGGTTTGGAGCAGCCTGGGACGGTGGAAGGTGTCCCTGCCATGGCAGGGGGGATGGGATGGGATGGGAATTCAGGTCCCTTCCAACCCAACCCATTCTGGGATTCGATGCTGATGATCAGGGCCAGCATGGGAAATGAGCAATGTTCAGTTTATGGAATTCAGCAGCGTGAGGACCTCATGGAGCAGAGGAATGACGGGAACACACGAAGGATCTGTTCACACCCTTCCCTTGGGAATCATGCCTTTGATCAGCAGGCTGCAGTTTATTCCTTTAAATACATACATTTTGGCTCAAAGCCTGTCACTCAGTCCAAAAATGGTCACTCTCAATTAAGGTCTCCCAGGACAGCCCAGGACTAATAATCTATTTCTGGGTATTTCAAAAGACTCACAGCCACGTGTGCTGCTTGCAGGATGAGAAACACTGAGTTTGCAATGCTCTCAGCAGGCCCTTACCAGCATTTTTTCCTCTTCTCAGTAATTTCAGAGCCTTAAGGAGTAGGAAGAGGATCTGACTGTCCCAGCACATCTCTCTGGGAGGGAGATCAAGTTCATTGAAGGGAGTGGGATGATCATGGAATCCTAGACGTGGAATCCATCTGCTTTCAGCCTCCTGCCATTTCTTGTCCCCAAGAGATGTGCAGAGGCTGGAAATCCACTCGCCCAGGTTTTGCATCTCCCCACTTACATTTTGGATGTGAAGCAGCTCCATCCCACCTTGGAAGGGTCCAGTCTTGCCCTTCATCTCCCTCCCCTCTTGCACAGCACTCAGCTTTCCACAGACCTTGCTCCCTGCACCATTCCCAGCTCAGGAGGCACCAACCTTGCTGCTGTCACCGAGAGCAAAGACAAATGGAGGCTGCAAATAGCCCCTGGGCTTGTGACCAAGAAAATGCCAGCAGTGAGCAAAGCCATCTCCCAACCTGCCCACCCTTGGGATTTGCTGGCAGAGTTTTGTCCCAGCTATTCAGGACTGTTGTGTGACCTGAGCTCTGGCTTCTGGAATAAATCTGCTTTGACCAGATCCTCTTCTTCTCCCCCTGTGAGGATGAACAAGCTCACGAATTTGGGTCACAAGTCAGGTGTAAACACAACTGGGGCTGGTTGGAGCAGCCCTGGAGTGGTGGAATGCTGGCTCCACATGGTTCCAATGCAGATGGAATTGCAGGATTTTCTGTCACACATCAGTAGAGCTTCTCCTGCAACCAGGGAGGACAGAAATGGGCTTTTTATCTTGGAATCACTCACCCCTTCCTGCTCAGGGGCAGCTGAAGTGACCCTGGGACTCGGGGGATCTACAGAGCAGGGCTGAGTTGTCTTTTCCAGTGTAGCTTGTTGCTTGATGAACTCCCAAGAGCAGCCAGGGCACAACAAGTGGGATGTACAGACACCACCCCGGCATCAGCAACCCCCAGCACTCAGCAGCAGGGAGTGGCCTTTCCTTTCACCATTCCTTGACCGCTGAACCCTCTTCTCTCCTTGGAGAAAAGGCTGAGACAGTGCCAGGCTTTCCAGGGCAGTCCCACACCTTTCCCCAGCCCGGCTGTCAGAGCTCGCTGTGCCTCTTGCCCTGCTTGTCCCTCGCTGCCAGCCTCGGGGCCGTCCCCCGCAGGCCCCTCCCAGGGGCACCGACTTCCCCCGCGGTGCCCTCCTGGGACGGCTCCTCCCGGGCGGCGCTGTCCCCTCCAGCAGCGTCCCCTCCGCGGTTTTTGGGCGGGTGCTGTGCCGGGGTGTCCCCGGGGTGGCGGGACAGCTCAGGCACGGATGGCTCCATCATCCGGAGGAAGTCGTAAGCAGGGAGTGGCGGCTTCCAGTCCTCCTCAGACAAGGTACCTGAGCAGCAAATACAGCCCCAGTCAGTAGGTGAAGAGTTATGTCCCACCTCCATGGATAGTTCCCTTTCTGAGGAATTTGGGCTTCCCCACCCCCGCCCCTTCTAATGAATACAAAATTAAAAATCTTTTCTGAAAGATCAGAGAACCACAGAACAATCTGGGCTGGAAGGGAGCATAAAGATCATCTCATTTCAGCCCCTGCCATGGCAGGGACACCTTCTACCATCCCAGGCTGCTCCAAGCCCCATCCAGCCTGGCCTTGGGCACTGCCAGGGATCCAGGGGCAGCCACAGCTGCTCTGGGCACCCTGTGCCAGGGCCTGCCCACCCTCACAGTCAGGAATTCCTTCCCAAAATCCCATCCATCCCTGCCCTCTGGCAGCCATTCCCTGGCTCCTGTCCCTCCATCCCTTGCCCCAAGTCCCTCTCCAGCTCTCTTGAGGAAGGCAGATCCATGCTGGCTTCCTCCAGAGCCTCATCAGGCTGAGCAAGACAGGAGGGATGCAGTGAAAACTTCACAGCACAAGCCAACCCTCTATGCCCTAAAGCCTCCAGTAAAACACCAGCTCCCTCATCCCTTCCCATGCAAAAAGAAATGCAGGAAGGTGCCTGAAGGGCAGCTACTCCTTACACTGCCAGCTGTGAGCTGGGAGGTTTTTTATGAGCAAGCTGTGGTTGGGAATGGGAAAACACAGCCAGATTTGGGGATTATCACAGAGAAAAGATGTCAATTCCAAACTATCCACGTTTGGCTCTGAGCATTAAACAGTCCCAAAGCAAACTTGTGAGTGTGGGCATTCTCTCTTGGCTGGACTGTTTGTACTTCTGCAGCTCTAACAAGCAGAGCTGCTTTTTCCATCGTTAAATTCCAGGGCAGACAATTTATTGCACGTGGAATCTTGTCATAAACACGCTGGAGCTCACAGTGTGTGCTTGGGAACGTTGTAAACCTGTGTCCACTTACTGCTGGGAATCTCCAGTCCTGCTTGGAGCCTCTCCAGCCACGACAAGATGTTCATCTCAGTGATGGACTGCTCTGAGGGGAACTTGAACACCTGACCCCCAGCATGGAGGTTCACCCAGAGGAGAAGAGGCAAGGGAGGAGTGATGGAGAAGTACGTCCTCAGGATCCCATATCCCACTGGAGTCTTCTTCCTGTTGGGAAAAGGAGATTCAGGTTTGGCAGCACAACAGGACTGAGAGCCAAATAAACCACCAAAGCATTTGGGTCACATGCAGCAAAGCAGAGTTTGGTGGGACTGCAGAAGCATCATCCCTGGAAGTGTTCAAAGCCAGGCTGGACAGGGCTTGGAGCAACCTGGAACTTTGGAAGGTGTCCCTGCCCAAGGATGGGCTTTCAGGTCCCTTCCAACCCAAACCATTCCAGGATTCTGTGATTCTGGTGCTTAAGGAACCTGTCAGGATCCAAAGCAGAGAGAGCACACAACAGCCTGGATGTGCGAAGAAATCCTTGAGCAGGACAAACTCTGTAGGAAGGTGGGAGATGTTTTCCACCTTAAGAAGAGGTGGGACCAGAGTGGGACAGGTCCTGCAGCCCCCCAGGCTCAGGCCCTGTCTGCAGGGACAGCTGAGAGCTCCTTCCAGCCCAGCTGCTGCCACTGCAGTTCCACAGGGATGGAAAGGCAAATTCCTCAGGTGACACACGGAGAGTGAACACAGGACCTTGAGCCAGAGGGACAGCAAGCCCACAGAGGTGCTGAGACAGTCCTGCACTGTTTTAAGGCCTCAGGTCTGAGCTGGCTCTTGTCCTGGGAATGAGGGCATCTTTCTAGGATGAGGGACTTTTGACAAGGACATGAAGTGACAGGACACAGGGAGTGCCTTCCCACTGCCAGAGGGCAGGGATGGATGGGAGATTGGGAAGGAATTCCTGGCTGGGAAGATGGAAAGGCCCTGGCACAGGGTGCCCAAAGAAGCTGTGGCTGCCCCTGGATCCCTGGCAGTGCCCAAGGCCAGGCTGGATGGGGTATCTTGGACAGTGGAAGGTGTCCCTGCCATGGCAGGGGCTGGAATGAGATGATCTTTAATGCTCCTTCCAGCCCAAACCCTCCTGGGCTTCTGCCCTGTTTGTGGCAGTGCCATTCTGCTCTGGCACAGGAAGGCTTTCTGTGTCTCAGCAAGGCAGAGCAAAGGCAGATGTGTAGGTGGGGAAGTTCCAGGGCTCTCGTGTCTGGTGCATTACTGGCAGCCCAATCCCCTTCTCCCTGAGCACATGTGCATTTCCCCCTCAGCTAAACTCCAGCCCACGCTGGTCACGGCTTCCCAGACTTCAAAGCAAGTTATGATTAAGCCACTGAAGTTTCTTTGGGCTTGGGCACAACAAACAGAGGCCAAAAAATTCAAAATGCAACTAAGAAGAGGAGGATTAAAAAAAAAAAAAAAGCCTTTCCTACCATCTTTTATTCTTTAGGTCTTAAATTAATTTTGTTGCTTGAATATTTTTTAAATTTAATTTATGGGGCTTCTGGTTGAACCTTTTTGTGAAAGCTTTCTTTCCCCAGTCAATGACCAGTCATTCCCTCTAACTGTTGGTGGAAAATCACCATAAGACATTCCAGGAGGGCAAATTTCCATTTTTTTTTCTTCCCATATGTACTTTATTCCCTCCCAACAAAAATGCAAATAACACCAGACCCAGGGTCAAGCTACTACAAGCACTAGAGAACATTTTCCTCTATTGAAAATGATTTCTGCAATCAATTAAATATTTACTAATTTTACTTTGTCAGGCAATTTTTACAGTTGCCCAGAACACTGAGTGAACCATTGCTCAATGGTTTGACCTCCAATTCCTGATGATTTCAGACCAAATATTCACATTACCAGCTTGTCTTCTCAGCAATTGCAGCCTCAGGGTTTTTTTTTTGCAAGGCTCAGAGTGAGTTAATGGAAAGAAGCAATTTTCAAACACTCACAGGTTCAACCAGCAAACCACAAATGTCTGCTGGGGTCTTCCTGTTGCCAGCTTCAGCATTTCCTTGCTTTCCACCTGACTGATGTCACCAGCACTGAACAGGATGAGGAAGGGCTTTCCCAGCTGCAGGTACTGGGGCAGATTTGGCACGGTGATTTCTGGCTGCAGGACGTCACAAACAAGAAATTTGGGGTTATGGGGAGGAGAAAACAGGAGAAAATTCCAATTTCTGCTAATCAAGGCTGCAGTGTCTGTGTGGAATGTGGGAAGCAGGAAGAGGGCTGGGATTTTGGTGCACTTGGAGATGTCTTTGCCCAACCCAAGAGCACCAAGTTCATGGGAGCAGCTGTGAGCTTGGAGATGGGGATGTGAGCAGGGCAGGCAGAGGCTCCAAAAGGCACATGGAAAAAGCCCTGGGAATAGGGAATAGATCCCATAATAACTGTGACAACTAGCAGGTGAGTGACTCTGAGGCCAGTCCCTCAACTCCAGGGTCTCCTGCTCCAAGACCACACAGCAAAGAGCAGATTTCTGTCCTGACTCCCTGCTCCAAGCCATAAAATTTAAAAACAAACTCGGCACGATAAAAATAACAAGTGGACAGGGCCGTTCTGCAGAACTCCACGCTATAATCAGGGCTCTGCAAATGACTGCAATGGAAAAAAGGCATTTTGATTTTATTTTTACTCACAAAAATGTCCAGCAGTTCATATCTGATCATCTGCACCATGTCCTGCACGCTGTGTTCGGACAGAGCGATGCCTTCCATGCTCCGGCCGCCGCTCCGGGCCAGGAGGAGGGCAGGGGGGGACACGGAATATTTCTGGGATCTGAAAAACAGGGATGGGCACAGGCCTTAGGACACACCCTGTCCCAAACTGCAAGGCAAGATGTATTCTATTTGCCATCTGTGTGGCAGTTGTCTTCTGTTCACAACCAATCCTCCCTCTGGGCAGACACCTGCTGATAACAGCTATGGAATGTCCCTGCATGGCTGATAAGAACTGCAGCATCCCATTGGGAGATGTGAGCCCAGGGGGAGGAGCCAAGCATTCCTGCCTGGATAGAATCTGGAGATTCTGGAACACCAGCACGGCTTCTGCACTGGATTTCCCAGAGGATTTCCCTCTTCCCCTGGATCTTCAGAGGAAGAACACATCCTTCTCCACAGAGCCCCCTTGCTCCAGCAGAACCAGCCCTGGCACTGCAGGAGGGCTGAGCCACAATTCCCATGGGACTGCTGCCAGCACCCTGACCCACAGGGTGTCAGGTTGGGTTCTGACTCTGGCAGTGTTGGTTTCATTCACTGCATTGTTTATTTTATTATTGTATTTGCAGGGAATCTGCCCTGACGAAGGCAGGAATGATGAATCTGACTCCATGTTCTCAGAAGGCTGATTTATTACTTTATAATACCATATTATATTAAAGAATACTATACTATACTAAAGAATACAGAAAGGATACTTACTCAATGCTAAAATTTTAATAATGAAAACTCGTGACTTTCCAGAGTCCTGACACAGCTTGGCCCTGATTGGCCAAAGAGTGAAAACAACTCACAGCAGAATCCAAAGGAACAATCACCTGTGGGTAAACAATCCCCAAACACATTCCACATGAGCACAACACAGGAGCAATGAGATAAGAATGGTTTTCTTTTTCTCTGAGGCTTCTCAGGAGAAAAATCCTTGGTGAAGGAATTATTTCAGAGAACGTGAGTGCCACAATTTATCTTTTCATTTTCTTCCCTAATAAAGAACTGTTATTCCTGCTCCCATATCTTTGTCTGAGAGCCCCTTAATTTCAAATTTATAACAATTTGGAAGGAGAGGTTTACATTTTTTCATTTTTGGGGAGGCTCCTGCCTTCCTTGGCAAACACCTGGCTTTCCAAACCAAGACAACCCCAAATGTGCTGCACACAGAGCTGGCATCCTCCTGGAGACATGTCCCATCCCTGGAAGTGTCCAAGGCCAGGTTGGATGGGGCTTGGAGCATGCTGGGACAGTGGAAGGTGCCCCTGGCCCATGGCATGGGGTGGAATGGGATGAGCTTTAAGGTCCCTTCTAACCCAAACCATTCTGGGATTCTCAGATTTTATTCCTATTTCTCCTTCATTTTCACACCTATAGTTGGGTGATGCAAAAACCCACCCAGGGCTTCACTCTGCCTCCCCAGCCAAGGAAGACAGAGGTCTCAGATTCCATCCAAGGGACACAACCCACACAAAACAACCTCCAGGAGTTGATCCAGTTTTTGTCTTAGTGAAGAAACCCAAAAATGCTGGTGAAGTCCATGCCCTACACTGGAGCAACACACACAGGCTGCACCCTCCCACTCTTGGTGGAGTAGTCAGAAGATCCTCTGTCCCACAATTCCCTTCTGGTAAGAGGGGTTAAAGTACTCAAAGAAAAGCTGAGAAAGTGGGAAAAGCAAAAATAGGAGAAGTCTGAACAAAGAAAGGGCAGAGGGGACACCAAGCCAGGACAGCAATTTTCTAGAAGTTTGAGGAACTTCAGCCCTGGATGCTCCAGATGGCACTGCCCAGAGGAAGGGTGTGACAGGGGAAATCAGCTGCCTCTGCAGTTTTTTGGAGTCAAGTCTGGTTTGTTTTTCAAAGGCTCCTGGCAATTTTTCAAAGGTTGTGGCACCAAAGAATCCCAGAATGGTTTGGGTTGGAAGGGACCTTAAAGCTCAGCCAATTCCACTCCCCTGCCATGGCAGGGACACTTTCCACTGTCCCAGGCTGCTCCAAGCCCTGTCCAGCCTGGCCTTGGGCACTTCCAGGGATCCAGGGGCAGCCACAGCTGCTCTGGGCACCCTGTGCCAGGGCCTCCCCACCCTCACAGGGAGGAATTTCTTTAGGTGATTAATGACACAACAAGTGGAGGGAACTGCAGATCATTCATCTCCATGATGTCCAACTCTTATGGAGACCTTTCCCTTCCTCCATCACAGCTTTATCTCTCTGGGACCAACACAATCACTGCAAACCTCACTGTGAACTGATGTATTTACAGTTGATTAAATGTAAAAAACCTTAGGCCAAAGTAGGGCAAAACCCTAAAAAAATATTTAATTCAGGGATGTTGAACTTATTAAACTTCTATGGGTTTTACATGGCTTGGTCATGGCTCAGAAGGAGTGAGGATTCTTGTTCCCTGTATCTAAAATACATCACCTTTGATATATTCAGCAGCCTTTCATAAGCATCTGTGAGGGGGAAGAGGATTCCAGAGAAGCTGCCCCTGGATCTCTGGAAGAGTCCAAGGCCAGGCTGGACAGGGCTTGGAACAACCTGGAATAGTGGAAGGTGTCCCTGCCCATGGCAGGGTGTGGAACTGGATGGGCTTTAAGATTTCTTCCAACCCAAACCATTCTGGGGTTCTACTCTATGATTCTATAAGGAAATATCTTATAGACTGCCAAAAAATCACCAAATTCCCCAGCTACACTCTGTCCTGAAATGCCTTCTCCTCTTCCTGGTACTGAGGGGTTGTGCTGTTGCTCACCACAGCTTTCTATTTATACAGCAGGACCATTGAGTTGAGTCTTGCATTTCAATCAAAACCATCTGCAAACAAATACTTGGCAGGAATCTCTGACAATAACGACCTCATGCAAAGCATTTCTTCCTCAATGCCTTTTTCCCCTTCATTAGTGACCAGCACAGCAGGTGCCTGCTGAGCAAACAGCTTTGCTCACAACAGCCTTTGTGTATCCTGCAGCCCTTTTTACTCTGGAAAAGGTCTACAGGATGCACAAAATGGGAATCAGCTTTCTGTGACCTGGGAGCCATAAATATTTTCTCCTTGAGCGCTGAGCTCAAGAATGGCTTTTCATTTTCTGAAGAAGGGAAGTGAGCCTGGCTCTTGCATCAGGAATTCCAGTAAGTGTTTACTTTCTGCTTACAGTGGAGAAGTCCATCAGCTACAGTAGCTTCACCCACAAATCACAGCCAAAATCCAAATTTGGCAGAAGGACTATCAATATAAACTGCACTAAATATTCCTGCTAAACAGGAGCAGGCTACAGACTCCAGGAGCAGGAGCAGGGAGCTGGATTCTTGCATGTGTCAGCTCTGAGAGAACAAAGGCTTCTTCTTCTACTGGTACCTTGAGAGATCACCCTGTCCTCTGCTTTTTTTCCCTTCTATCAGCTGGGCTGAAATCCTCAGGGAGGAGAAGTCTTAACTGATGCCTGGAGCAGTTTGGTTAATAGAGATGTATTCCCAAGGTATTTGCATTTTTATTCTCCGTGCTCACCACAAAAATGCCCATGTGTCATCAGGAATGCATCACACCTCTGAGGAACTAATGCAAATAATTCTCTGCTGCACTGCAGGCTGTTAAACCCACACCTGGAAAACAGGCCAAGGACCTCCTGGGATTTTTAACTCTGCCTTGATAGCTAATTCCTGATGGAAATGAGATGCCAGGGCAGGCTGGAGATTCCCCCTGGATCCAGCTGCATTTCTAGGCACTGAAGCACCTCTCACAATCCAACCCAAAGGATTTTGCCCCTTGCTGACACAGGTAAGATCCCATTAACTCCCACCTGGCTTCAAGCCAGGGATGCAATTCCAGCAGGAATGCAGCTCCATGGCAAGACAACATTTCTTTCCCAGCTTCCAAAGCCTTTTCCAGCACCCAGATTCCATGTCCACTCCACTCCTAGCCCAAGTAGTCACAAGCAGCTTCTTTTCTGCCTGTTCTTGGCAACTGGGGGCAACCACCAGAGCGAGGGAAGGCACTGCAGTGGTTATCCATCATTTTTTCCTCCCTCACACACTGATGGTGTGATTTTTCCAGGCTGTTTTTTATTTTCAGACAGACTTGCTCCTGTTTATGTGAGGAACACAACCACATCCAGGGGGCTGAAGGACTGAAAATGAAAGTGAGTATGAACAGCAGGAAGGTGACCATGGACAGGCTGAGAACCAGTGGCAGAGCCAAGGTGACAATTCCTTTTGGATGAGCCATGAGCCATCTCCCTGCAGGAAAAAGCCATTTGTAGCTGTTTAATTCAGTGATGTTGAACTTACTAAACTTCTATGGGCTTTACAAAGATTCTCTGGCTTGGTCATGTCTCAGAGGAGAGAGGACTCCTGTTCCCTGTATCTAAAATACATCACCTTGTCCAGCAGCCTTTGATAAGCATCTGTGGTACTGGTACTCTGGAAAAGGTCTACAGGATGCACAAAATGGGAATCAGCTTTCTGTGACCTGGGAGCCATAAATATTTTCTCCTTGAGCGCTGAGCTCAAGAATGGCTTTTCATTTTCTGAAGAAGGGAAGTGAGCCTGGCTCTTGCATCAGGAATTCCAGTAAGTGTTTACTTTCTGCTTACAGTGGAGAAGTCCATCAGCTACAGTAGCTTCACCCACAAATCACAGCCAAAATCCAAATTTGGCAGAAGGACTATCAATATAAACTGCACTAAATATTCCTGCTAAACAGGAGCAGGCTACAGACTCCAGGAGCAGGAGCAGGGAGCTGGATTCTTGCATGTGTCAGCTCTGAGAGAACAAAGGCTTCTTCTTCTACTGGTACCTTGAGAGATCACCCTGTCCTCTGCTTTTTTTCCCTTCTATCAGCTGGGCTGAAATCCTCAGGGAGGAGAAGTCTTAACTGATGCCTGGAGCAGTTTGGTTAATAGAGATGTATTCCCAAGGTATTTGCATTTTTATTCTCCGTGCTCACCACAAAAATGCCCATGTGTCATCAGGAATGCATCACACCTCTGAGGAACTAATGCAAATAATTCTCTGCTGCACTGCAGGCTGTTAAACCCACACCTGGAAAACAGGCCAAGGACCTCCTGGGATTTTTAACTCTGCCTTGATAGCTAATTCCTGATGGAAATGAGATGCCAGGGCAGGCTGGAGATTCCCCCTGGATCCAGCTGCATTTCTAGGCACTGAAGCACCTCTCACAATCCAACCCAAAGGATTTTGCCCCTTGCTGACACAGGTAAGATCCCATTAACTCCCACCTGGCTTCAAGCCAGGGATGCAATTCCAGCAGGAATGCAGCTCCATGGCAAGACAACATTTCTTTCCCAGCTTCCAAAGCCTTTTCCAGCACCCAGACTCCATGTCCACTCCACTCCTAGCCCAAGTAGTCACAAGCAGCTTCTTTTCTGCCTGTTCTTGGCAACTGGGAGCAACCACCAGAGCGAGGGAAGGCACTGCAGTGGTTATCCATCATTTTTTCCTCCCTCAAACATTGATGGTGTGATTTTTCCAGGCTGTTTTTTATTTTCAGACAGACTTGCTCCTGTTTATGTGAGTAACACAACCACATCCATGGGGGCTGAAGGACTGAAAATGAAAGTGAGTATGAACAGCAGGAAGGTGACCATGGACAGGCTGAGAACCAGTGGCAGAACCAAGGTGACAATTCCTTTTGGGTGAGTCATGAGCCATCTCCCTGCAGGAAAAAGCCATTTGTAACTGTTTAATTCAGGGATGTTGAACTTACTAAACTTCTATGGGCTTTACAGAGATTCTCTGGCTTGGCCATGTATCAGAGGAGTGAGGATTCCTGTTCCCTGTATCTAAAATACATCACCTTGTTCAGCAGCCTTTGATAAGCATCTGTGAGGGTGGTGAGGAACACAGCCACATCCATGGGGGCTGAAGGACTGAAAATGAAAGTGAATATGAACAGCAGGAAGGTGACCACGGACAGGCTGAGAACCAGTGGCAGAGCCAAGGTGACAATTCCTTTTGGATGAGCCATGAGCCATCTCCCTGCAGGAAAAAGTCACTTGTAGCTGTCCCTCAGCACAGTGACACTTGCTCCAGGCACTGCCTTTCACTAAGTGCAGATCAGCTTGAATTCTTCCCAAAGAAAAAGAGAAACCACTTACAAAGCCAAGGCATCATCTTCAAAATACATCCCCATCCTTACGTGGCCACTTAGGATGTTTCCTGCCTCTTCAAAAGCTTCCCTGGCTGGAAAAAAGACAAAGACACCAGAATAAACAATAGAAAGAGAGGTGTTGAGGTTTTTTTCCTGGAAACCTGATTGATGCCTGCACACATAACATCCTGCCAGAGCAGATTTTCAGGAATTAAACCAGGATTAGAGGCTCCCAAGAAATTACTACAGCTCAGAGCTGCAGGCCATGGGAGGAGGAGCAGGCAGAGAGCAAGGATTAGGGCAGAATTCCCATTATGAGAACAGTGTTTGCCCTTCAGCTACCAGCACTGAGCCTCCAGGATCTGCAGGACAGAGGCACTGCTGGAAAATGAAATGTCTTTAAGGACTTAGAGTCTGTAAGTGTTCTTGGAAACAGGAGACCAATTATAAATCTAAACAAAAATCTTATAAATCCCAGTGACCTTTGAGAAATGATGGATGGTGGCTTTACTGGAGTAGGGCTAAGAGCCTGGAGATAAACCAACCTTTCCCTCAAGTGTCTCTTGGTTTATCCAGCTCTTCCCAGCAGACTGGGGCTGTTGCAGGATAAGGAAAAACCAGGCTGGGCTCTCTTGATCACAGCTGACACTGAGAGCACAGCTCCAAAACAAAGCTGGCTACAGAGCTGCTTAATTCCCTTATAAAAACCCTCCAATTCCACAGAATTCCAGAATGATTTAGGCTGGAAGAGACCTTAAGCTCATCTTGTTCCACCTCCCTGCCATGGGTAGGGACTCCTTCCATCAGCCCAGGTTGCTCCGAGCCTTGTCCAGCCTGGCTGTGGTTTCAGGCAGTGGATCCAGGGAAAGCCAAGCTTTGTGGGAATGTGCAAGGCACAGTGGGGAGCTTGTGAAATGCAGAGATCAGAGCTCCAGAGAGCTGCTGCCAAAGGTGGGGTGAGAACAGAGAGGATTTCAACACCACCACCACCCTCCTCCTCTGCACTGAGCAACTGAAGCAACAAAACCAGCTCTTCTGACCCAAGCACAGGGACAAATCTCACTTTTTGAGAAAGCCAGGTTTTTTTTTCTGGGAATTAAGGGGGTATCTCAGACACAGCCATGACATAAATTGCTGTCACACACCAGTGACTGCTCCTCAGAACCTTCACTGTCACACACAGCAGGCCAGCCCAAGCTCCTGGGAGCAGTGACTCAGAGCTCAATGGATGGAGCTGCCTCTCAATTGGTGACTTTGTGACTTTTTGGTTCTTTAATTCCTGTTTTGCAGCTACACTCAAAGCTGTATTTTTCACTGTTTCCCATGTGGCCCATAAACTTTCATTTAAACTGTTTTCCTTTTTCAATGGAAGGAGTTCCTTAAGGAGTGGCTCATTGAGGGCTCAGTCATTATCATAGAATCTCTGAATGGTTTGGGATGGAAGGGACATTAAAGCTCATCCAGTGCCACCCCTGCCATGGCAGGGACACCTCCCACTGTCCCAGGCTGCTCCAAGCCCTGTCCAGCCTGGCCTTGGGCACGCCAGGATCCAGGGGCAGGCACAGCTGCTCTGGGCACCCTGTGCCAGGGCCTGCCCACCCTCCCAGCCAGAATTCCTTTCCAATCTCCCATCCATCCCTGCCCTTTGTCAGTGGGAAGCCATTCCCTGTGTCCTGTCACTGCAGGCCATTGTTCAAAGCCCCTTTCCAGCTGCTACAGAAAAACCATTCTTGGATGGTGCTTTCCAGCTCTTCTGGTTCTTTGGTTATTTGATTTTATCAGTGCTGGAAGAAAAGTTCCCATCCCAAGTTCCTCCACCGAGCTTTAAATCCTCACTTGAGATATGAGCTTGTCTTGAAGTGCTGCCCTGGGTCAGCCCTGGCTGCAGGAATTCCATCCTAAGTCAGAATAACCTCCAGCCATGCCAGGCTTATTTTTTGACCTGATTACGTCCTCCCTCCCCACCACACTTCCAAATTTTTCCCTAATTCTGTTCTAGACCCAGAGCCCCACACCAGCCCATATTTCTCCAGGTTCTTTGCTTTGTACCCAAAGCCTCCCCAAATTCACACAGCTCCACTGCAGACAGGAAGCACTTCAAAAAGCCACATTTAAATATTTCCTAGGAAATTATTCCCCCCTGAAAACACGATTTTCATTCCCTGAGGGGGCTGACCATGCTGTGCAGCACAATCCTTGAGCTGGAATCCCAGCTGCCCTGAAGTGCACAAACACAACTTCACTGCTTTGGGGACAAGAAGGGCTTAAACTGCCTGATGAGGAAGGGTCTAAAATCCCTGCAGAGTTTTGGGAAGCAGGATGTGAGCCCCACCCTTTATCCTTCTGGAAGGAGGCAACTTCTGACTGTGCTCTCCAGCACAGCAGCTCCTGCTGCATCTCTCCTGCCTTCCTCACTGGTGCTGCCAAGCCCTGTGAGGCATCAGAGCTCAGGGATATTTTTAAATATTTTCAAATATTTCAATATTTTCAAATATTCCTGAAGGTTTAGGACAGTTTTATTTCCTAGGATGCTTTCAGTTTCTGCATCAAAACCAAATTTCTGTCCTAAAAGTTCTCTGAGTTTCCAGAAAGACGTCATAATACATTCACTTCTTCCTAGAAAATTTTATTTAGGATTTTTCCACCAAGCCTCTTTTAGCTCAGACCCCACAAAGGGTTTCTTAACATAGTCCTGATGCTAAGGGTTGGAAAACCTCCAGGATGTTTTTAGCAGGACATCTCATTGCTCTGTTTCAGTTCACCAGAAATGACAATGACCCCATTCCCTGCTGCTCGGGGTTAAGAGCAGGAATTCTGCCATGAGAAAATGGTTGGGAATTCCAGATAAATCTGCAGGTTGGTAAGAGGAACAATGTGGGTCTCCTGACTCCAGCCTGGTTTGATGCCAGAACAGCTGGCTCCAGGTTCCTGCTCCCTCAGGCTGTTCTCACATCCAGCACCATCAGGAAGTGGGTGGAGAAGACATCCCAAATTTCATCTCCCTGTGGCTGAGTTACCTCCTGAGGGTGAGGATGCCATTCTGAACTGGAATGTGCCCTGAGGGAACAGGCAATCCTACAGGATCCACAAAAGCTCTCTGGAAACCCCCAAGGCTCTTGTCTGCATGGAAGGAAATGAAAAACTTCTCTGCAGAATCCCAGAATGGTTTGGGTTGGAAGGGACCCCAAAACTCACCCAGTTCCAAACCCCTGCCATGGGCAGGGACACCTTCCACCATCCCAGGGTGCTCCAAACCCCAACATCCAACTTGGCCTTGGACACTTCCAGGGGCAGCCAGAGCTTCTCTGGGCTGGATTAAAGGTTTTTTGGGATCACTAGGGTTTCCTGCTGTATTTACCAGATTAGATTATTTTTCCAAAGAGGAGAGGCAGATTTATTTTATTTCTCAGAGGGCTTTTCAGGGCTCAACACAGCCCAAGTGTTTTCTATCTGATTCCAAGCATCCTGTCTTGTTCTTACCTCTTCCCTCTGGACCCTCTCACGTGAGAAAGTAGTTTGGTTTGCATTAAACTAAAGTTTAGAGGCACAAGGGAGCTCTAAAATGAAAAAATAATCTGGAAGTTTGATCTTAAGCAAGATCAGGAAGTTCTCCTATTTTTAAGGCAGCAATTCCCAGGAGGAGCTGGCAACTGAGAGTCTGTGGGGTTGGAAGACCTCAGCTCCCAACTGAGGCCCTGGCACAGGGTGCCCAGAGCAGCTGTGGCTGCCCCTGGATCCCTGGCAGTGCCCAAGGCCAGGCTGGACAGGGCTGGGAGCAGCCTGGGATGGTGGAAGATGTCCCTGCCATGGCAGGGGTGGGATGGGATGAGCTTTAAGGTCCCTTCCCACCCAAAGCATTCCATGATTCTGTGATTTGCCTGAAGTTCTCTCTCCAGACTGGCTTTATTCCCTCTCCCCTGGTAACACATTGCATTCCTGTGTCCATCTATTCCAAAACACACAAGTGGATTTCATTGAGTTGTTCACATTTCCTTCCTTCTGATGCAGGAAACTTCTGTCTTATCCTATTGCTGGTCTGTTTTTTAAAAAATAAAGGTTTTGGATTGTGGGCTACTGCTTCTTCAGGAGAAGCCAGCAAGACCCAAGAGTGGATCTCTTCCTTTTTTAAGGAGGAATGTGCTGGGAGAAGTTGCACATGGGCTCCTGGAAGAGGCTGATGGATCTGGGCTAAACCAGAGGCTGAAAGGGAATTATTGCCAGCCTACAATCACTTTGAAGGGACTCATAAAGAGGACAGAGCCAAACTCCTCAGGGGCAGGAGGTACAACAGGGACAACAGGCTTGGGGAGTTTCTACTCCACAGTGGGTGCAGCAAACCCAGCTGAACGTCCTCTGAGCCAGGGATGGATGTGAAATCCCACCCCTGGCACCACCTGCTACCCTCCGACCGTACAACTGGAAAAGGCAGTGCCAGGTGTTGTGCTGTGAACTTCCAGCAGCTGGAAGCAGCCCTGTCCCACCAGGAATGAAGCTGGAGAGTGCTTAACCCACCAATCCCAACAAACCTTTGCTGGTGGCTGAGCTAAAAACTCCCAGGAGTGAGGGGTGGTGGTGGGATGAGAGCTCAGAGGGAAACTCCCCTCTCAAATATCCTTCTGCTTCATCCATGGTGGCCAGCTTCAGTGGGCAGGGAACTTGGCTCCTGTGGAAAGGAAGAGAAAGAACCTGGGCTCTTGTTTTTGCTGCTTTTGGGGTGAAGAGACAACAGGGCAACCTCAACCCAACAAGGCCCCATCACAATGGGACAAGTGTGACACCTCATTAGAGACAAAAATTATCCTTTGGGATGGTGATAATTATCACCAGAGAGGTGCTGGAGCTGGTGACAGCAAAGAGAGAACAGCCTGAGCCAAACTGAGAGCCTTGGGATCCCCACTAAAAATAACAGAGAAGGAATTCCAGCAAAAAGACTGGGATGGTGACAGAAGATGTGGCAGATGTCCCACTGGGGATTTGTCACTCACAGCAGGATGAAGCTGCTCAGCTCTTCAGTTCCCCACATGCCACCATATGTCACTGACTGCTGTCCCTCCTGGTAAATCCTGAGGGTGGGGAACTGGGTGACATTCTCCTGGGAGCAGAGGCCAGTCCAGTCCCAGCAGTTCACCCGGGACAGCAAAACCCCTGGGGTTCCTAAAGTGGGAAAAAAATACTCATGAATGATATGAAAAACTAAAAACAACAATCAATTGGTTGGAAAACAGAGCTTTTTATGAGCTCAGTGGATATTATTGTCTATATTTGTATTAATGCTGGCAGAAATCTACCAAAATCCAGCCCCAAATACACACAAATCCCTTTGAGTACAGCCCATTTCCCTCTTGAAATCACTCACTCCCAGAAACATTCACCTCTGACTGGTAACTCCAAGCAACACCACAAAAATCCTGAGACAGCTGTCCAGGAGCTTAAAAGGCAGTAGGGAAAGATATTGGAAATACCTTAGGAATAAGGCCAAGAGAAAGAAATAATGCAGGCACCCACTAACAGGAAAGAGGGAAGATAAAGCTTGGCACGATGGAGGAGGAGGAGGATGCAGCCAAGGTTTTTGCATTTATTAAGTTGTTCAATATTGAAAAATCTCTGTTCTACCTCAAGCATGAAGCCAAATGCATGTGGAGTTAAAGGGGAGGGAAGAGAGATGCTCCCACCCACTGTCCTCAAGCACAGGATGAGATTCTTGGGGCTGTCCTGAGAGTTGGGCTTGATGATCCTTGTGGATCCTTTTCAACTCAGGATTTTCTGTGCTCCCACCCAAGCCATGAGCAGACACCTGTAGGACCTTTAAGAAAGGGGTCTCACAAGTAAGGGAGAGGGAAAGGAAGAGCACTCGGGAATTACAGAGCACTCAGTCCAACTGTGGGTCCTGGGAAATGTCCCAAAAAGGCTTTTTATGGGTCTCACCAACACAAGAAACTCAAGAGGTTGGTAAGAAGTGAAACAAATGGAAAAGTTGGTTCCTCGAGGGCTCTCTATGAGCCCAAGATTTGTGCAACTCCAGCATTTCCTTCAGCAAAGAATCACGGAGTCACAGAATGTTTGGGTGGGAAGGGACCTTAAAGCTCACCTCATTCCACCTCCTGCCATGGGCAGGGACACCTTCCACCATCCCAGGCTGTTCCAAGCTCTGTCCAGCCTGGCCTGGAACACTTGCAGGGACCTTTTCAGCCTTTCTTTCATCTTTGGGCTGGGTGAAGCCCAGCACAGGCTGCTGTTGGTCCATGGCTAAGCCTGACCTAAATCCTGACCAGCCTCACTCCCTCCCTTCCCTTGGCTTCCACCTCACCTGAGCTGCCTCAGGGCCTTGACCAAGGACAGTGTGCAGTGTCCATGCCCAATCTCAGAAATCTTCATTCCTTCCCCAAAACCTTCTTTGAACAAGACTCAAAAGCTCCCTGGGAAAGATGGGATAAAACCTAGAGACAAGCACACACATGGAGGCAGACCATGGCAAAGAATCCTCCAGAAACCAGGCTTGGGGCAGATGATGAGGGTTTCTCAAGAGAAACCAGCCAAGCTTTCTTCTCTCCCTCTCCTGGGTCTGATTCTGATCACTATTTTCATTAAAGGTCTGGCTGATGGTATAAAACACATCCAGTCTGGTTTTGATCTCAAGCCTAGAGGGGCAGAAAGCAATTTGAAGGGCAAAGTGTGAGGACAGCAGCAATCCACGAGGAGAAGCAGGATGCAGGAAGGGGATGGACACTCCACAGCATCTGCAGCCCATGGGAAGAAAATTAAGTTCTTGTGTCCTGGTGAAACTTCTGCAGAGCCCAGCAGAAGAAAAACTTGCCAGACTTGCTGAAGTCAGCCTGGGAAACACATTTTTGGAAAGGTTTAAGCAAATGAGAATCTGGAGCAGTTTGAAAGATTTTCTTCCTGAGGAAAAAAGCCAACCAAGTTTGGTCTGGAAATCACCAGTGAGAGAGAAACAATAAAATCCAACAACACGTCAGGGGTGCTCTGAGGGGCAGTGGGAGCACTGGGCAGGGTCAAGCAGCAGCCCATGCCATGGTGGGGAGGGCTGACCAAAAATTGAAACAAGTTCCTGAGAACTGAGCCCAGCTGAGTGTTGCACAAATGCTGTGCAGAGGAGCTGCGGACCCCCTGACCCCTGGGAGGGTTCCAGGCCAGGCTGGACAGGGCTTGGAGCTCCCTGGGATAGTGCAAGGTGTCCTCCCATTGAGAGGGAGATTTAAGGTCCCTCCCAACTCAAACCCTTCTGGGATTCCATGAGGGTTTTTGTAGATGGGGGTGAAGGCAGAGGTGACCTCAGCAGGAGTTCCAACTCCTTTTCCCTGTACCCTTGGCCTCCCACTGGACCATTTTCTGCAACCTTCATTGGAGGATCTGCTCTGCAGCTCACATCAGGAGTTTGCTGCTGTTCTGCCTTGTGTCAAACTCTTGTGCAGAAAAAGCAGGAAGCAGCACAAGCGAAGGGCCTGCAAATCCACCCAGACAATTGTCCAAACACTCCACAAGAGCAAATATGGTTTGTGTCATTCCCAGACTCTGCAAGAAGATCTCAAACTGAAAGCCTGACCTCAGATTTGCTTCACACCTCTGAGCCAGTATAGCTGGTTCTCATCATCTCTTACCACATCATCTTGTGTCTTGCCCAACTCTGGAAAATAATTCCATGGAAATGGGGCTTTGATGTCCTGCTAAAATCGAGTTGTGAGGCTGCTTGAAGCTTTTTCAAAGATGAATTTTGATATTTGGATATTAGCTCAGGGAATTATTTACCATGTGCTCTGAAGGAGCCCCATCTGGCCTGAAAAACATCTGGTACAGGATGGTCCCTCTCCCATCCCAACCTGCAGCACTTCATTACTGACTGAGCAAGCAGAACTTTCAGGAACTGAGTAACTCAGCAAAGGACTGTCCAGCCCCATGGTCACTGATGAGTGGGAGGAAAGGTGAAAGAGGAACACAAAATCCTCCCTGTGGTTTTAGGAGCTACTAAACCCAGCAACAGCAAGAACCTCTGTCCTAGAGGTCTTAGAAAACCAGGACAAGACAAACCATCAATGCCATAGGGAACAAGAAAAATCAGGAATCCCTTGAACTTATAATCATTTGAACTTAGAATTATTTGGAAGGCAAGACTGGCATGGTGCATGAGCATGTTCAGGGAAAGGAAGGGAGCTGGGGAAGGGAATGGAGCCCCAGGGGGGGCTGAGGGAGCTGGGAAGGGGCTGCAGAATCCCTGAGGAGCTGGGAAGGAGCTGCAGAATCCCTGAGGAGCTGGGAAGGGGCTGCAGAATCCCTGAGGAGAGCTGGGAAGGGGCTGCAGAATCCCTGAGGATCTGGGCAGGGGCTGCAGAATCCCTGAGGAGCTGGGCAGGGGCTGCAGAATCCCTGAGGAGCTGGGCAGGGGCTGCAGAATCCCTGAGGAGCTGGGCAGGGGCTGCAGAATCCCTGAGGAGCTGGACAGGGGCTGCAGGGAGGAGCTGGGCAGAAATCCCTGAGGAGCTGGGAAGGGGCTGCAGAATCCCTGAGGAGCTGGGCAGGGGCTGCAGAATCCCTGAGGAGCTGGGCAGGGGCTGCAGAATCCCTGAGGAGCTGGGCAGGGGCTGCAGAATCCCTGAGGAGCTGGGCAGGGGCTGCAGAATCCCTGAGGAGCTGGGAAGGGGCTGCAGAATCCCTGAGGAGCTGGGCAGGGGCTGCAGAATCCCTGAGGAGCTGGGCAGGGGCTGCAGAATCCCCGAGGAGCTGGGCAGGGGCTGCAGAATCCCTGAGGAGCCGGGCAGGGCTCACCTGGAGCAAAGGAGGCTCAGGGGCCCTTGTGGCTCTGCACGGCTCCTGCCAGGAGGGCACAGCCGGGGGGGTCGGGCTCTGCTCCAGGGAACAGGGACAGGAGCAGAGGGAACGGCCTCAGGCTGGGCCAGGGGAGGTTTCCCTGGATTTTTTCAGGGAAAATTCCTTCATGGAAAGGTTTGTCCAGCCCTGGCACAGCTGCCCAGGACAGTGGTGGTCTCCATCCTTGGAGGGATTAAAAAGCTGTGTGGATGTGGCACTTGGGGACATGGAACAGTGGTGGCCTTGGCAGTGCTGGGGGGAATGGTTGGACTCAGTTTTGGAAGGTTTTCCAACCTAAACAGTTCCATGATTGTATTGAAAACCAGTTCACTTGAAGAGCTGGTCCAAAGGCTACAACATGAAAGAGAAGTTATTTACAAAGTGCTGCACTCCCAGAGGAAGAATCCAATACAGAATGGGAACAACTACCTGGAAAACATCACACAATGAACCCTGAAACCCTCACTCCAGTGTTAGGCTCCATGGATATAAACTGCTAAATCATGCAGCTGATTTTCCTGCCTTTGAGCTACAGTTTCACATTGTCTTTGTATGTCCCTGGCCAAGAAGACCCCAGGAGCACAGAGGAGGGAAGCAGAACCATTTTTCATCACATAATATTGCTCTTAGATACTGATTTCCTCTCTTCTTTGCAAAAAAGGGCCAATAACCCACCCAAGTGCTCAGCACTGCCTCACCTTCACATCCTCTGCTCTTAACCCTGCTGCTTCCAAAAATTCCCATCTTGCAAAATCAAACCAGAGGTGCAGCACTGAGCCCCAGGGGGGCTGGGAAATTCTTGCTCCAAGGGTGGAAAACCCGCTCAGTTCAGCAAGGCAGAGATGCTCCTCTTTGTCTCCTGCTAAACTGGATCTCTCAACAAATGGAAAACACTTGAGGGCTGGAAACTTCCCTTGGTGAGGATGTGCTGAGCATCTGGAAGGGGATGACTCACGGGGTCATTGCAGTCTCCAGCCTCCTCCACTCCCCTGTGTTTGATCACACGTGGCCTGTTCTGTTTGTGCCATTCTGCACAAAGAATTGGCATGGGGAGCAGGACCTGCTCCTGCAACTCACAAAGTGCCTCCAGCACGGGTGATTCACTCCTCAGACAGCTGCTTGTGGATTCCCAGCCCTTGGGAAGGAAGCTCCACCCCGGAGCAGGCAGGAATACCAGAGCTTCTGGGGAACTGAGAGTGCCCCAAGCCATTCCCCATGTCCTGTTCTCAGTCCTGCACAGCTTGAGGTCTTCTTCCTGCTCCAGCCATCACTGAGAGCCCAGGGAACAGCATCCTCTGAGGTTCTCCAGCTCCTCTGGTAGCTGGTTCTCCCAGTTCCCTGAGGCTCCTTCAGCAGCAGGGAAAAAGGATCTCCAGACCCACCAATGCAGCTGTTCTGTGTCTGCTCCCAGGTCATGGCAGGGAAAGCAGACTGGAGTCATTCCACAGGGTCACATCTGGCCTGGGAGTCTTTGGAGAGACCTCAGTGATCACAGAGGAAAGGCCCAGACCCCAGGCAGTTCATGATCTCTGCTGTGAATCTGTCTGTGGCTGCTTCCCTGCCCCGAGATTGTTATCAAGTGATTCAGAACACACATGGTGAAATCCTGGCCGTGCAGAACCCACCAAGGGTTGGCCACTGGCTTGGGAAGAGGCTGGGTTTATCCACAGACCCTCCTGTGCTGCTTGGGAAGAGGCTGGGTGTACCCACAGACCCTCCTGTTCTGCTTGGGAAGAGGCTGGTTGTACCCACAGACCCTCCTGTGCTGCTTGGGAAGAGGCTGGGTTTATCCACAGACCCTCCTGTGCTGCTTGGGAAGAGGCTGGGTTTATCCACAGACCCTCCTGTGCTGCTTGGGAAGAGGCTGGTTGTACCCACAGACCCTCCTGTGCTGCTTGGGAAGAGCTGGTTGTACCCACAGACCCTGTGCTGCTTGGGAAGAGGCTGGGTTTATCCACAGACCCTCCTGTGCTGCTTGGGAAGAGGCTGGGTGTACCCACAGACCCTGTGCTGCTTGGGTAGAGGCTGGGTTTACCCACAGACCCTCCTGTGCTGCTTGGGAAGAGGCTGGGTTTACCCACAGACCCTCCTGTGCTGCTTGGGAAGAGCTGGTTGTACCCACAGACCCTCCTGTGCTGCTTGGGAAGAGGCTGGGTGTACCCACAGACCCTCCTGTGCTGCTTGGGAAGAGGCTGGTTGTACCCACAGACCCTCCTGTGCTGCTTGGGAAGAGGCTGGTTGTACCCACAGACCCTCCTGTGCTGCTTGGGAAGAGGCTGGTTGTACCCACAGACCCTCCTGTGCTGCTTGGGAAGAGGCTGGTTGTACCCACAGACCTTCCTGTGCTGCTTGGGAAGAGGCTGGGTGTACCCACAGATCCTCCTGTGCTGCTCCTTCAGCTGGTCTGGCTGCTGGGGAAGTCCAAAAGAAACCCCAAACCACCACCAACCCCACAACAACCATCTCTGCTGTCCCTTCCTGTTTATTCCTGGGATTTCAATCCAGATCAAAGCTGCTGCTGACTTTCCCTTCATGAATTCATGCAGACCATGACTGCAGAGCTGCTTTCCTCCAGCCCTCAGCACTGCTTGCAGCATTCCCAGGAACAACTTCTTGTAAGCAATTCCCACTGCAGCTGCTTCCCAAAAACTGTGGGGTCCTGTGCACTCTCCATTCATGTCCCCACTGCTGAATCCTGCAGGACACGGTGCCCAGTCCCAGAGGGCTGCCAGCACCAGGAAAATGAGCCCTGATGGAGAAAAAAGCCAGGAGAAGGCACCAGCCACCTTCAGAGGTGCTGGAATGGCTCTTGCCCACATCCATGTGAGTTCCCCACTGTGCCACAGTGGGATGAAGCCACCTCAGTGTCCCCTGCAGCCAAGGGGAGAAAAAAGGCACCTCTGGAAGAGATTCAGCCCATGTAAGAAGCCACCTCTCTCCACAGACCAGAGTGGGATGGGGTTGGAGGCCTGAATGTGGGGCTCACACTGCACAGACCCTCCTGAAGGATCCCTCCCTCCTGCCTTTGTTCCCAGATTCCCTGATGTGCTGTCTCTCTCTAAGTGCTGCTGACTGCTCACCATCCCTGTGTTATTTATGGGGTTCTGGGGCCACCTGTGAGAATTCCCACAACTGAGCCAGACTGCAAACCCTGGAGGCACCGTCCCTGTAAATGTGACATTGTCCTGCCCTGCACCCTGGGCCTGCCCACACCTGTCTGTCCCATTTTCCTCCAAAGCCAGGGATAATCACAGCTCCTTTTTCCAGCAGAGCTGAGGTGCCACCCAGCACATTGATGTGTCTCCTGGGCAGGACAGGACCCTATTTCCATGTTCCAGGTCACAGTTCCTGCTGTTTGCTGCTCTGTGTCACCCCCTGGCCCTTCCCAAATTCCCCCTCATGCAGTCACTGCGCCCAGCAAATGGAATCACAGAGTCATTTGGACTGGAAGGGACAGGGACACTTTCACTATGCCAGGTTGCTTCAAGCCCCATTCAACCTGGCCTTCAATGCTTCCAGGATCATAAAATCATGGAATAGTTTAGCTCCAAGATCACTGAGTCCAACTGCTTCCCCAGCCACCACTGTCCCATGTCCCCAAGTGCCACATCCATGTGGCTTTTTAATCCCTCCAGGGGTGAGGACTCCACCACTGCCCTGGGCAGCTGTGCCAGGGCTGGACAAACCTTTCCATGAAGAATTTTTCCCTAATATCCATCCTAAACCTCTCCTGGTGCATCTTGAGGCCATTTCCTCCTGTCTTGGGATTTTTTCCCTGGGAGCAGAAACTCTGCAAAGATCCCTAAATCAGACACAAAGGTTCCTAAAACAACCTGGTGTGGATATGACTTTCTTTAGGAGTCTGAGGAGGGAAAATGAGTGTACTCCAGGGAATGAGGTGGTTCCTCCTGCCAAGAGGAGCAGGTGAAGCCCTGAGCCCTGGGGTTCCTTACCCTGCAGGTGAGCGGCCGCCTCGGAGTAAGAGCGCAGCACTGCCAGGGACACAGCTTCCCCTGCAACACAGGAGAGGGGACACAGAGCCCTGAGGGACAGCCAGGGCACAGCCAGCCCCAGCCTGCTCCCTGACAATGCCACATCATCAATCTCTGCATCCTGAGGTGCTTTAAGCTCTGAGGATTTGAAATAAATAAGGAAAATTTAACTTCATGCTTCATGTCTCTGCCCACGTCTAGGCCAGCCCATGAGTCCATGCTAAATTAATTTCCCCTCTTGTCCCACGTTTTTTTCTTATAAAATAAAGGTTAAAAATCTCTTAATATCAGAATAATATCTGCTATTATCAGCCAATGAGAAGAACTGATTTAATCTGTTATTAATTGTATTTAATTAATTGTATTTAATCCCTGCCCATGGGACAGGATGTGGCACAGATTAATGGCCAAAACTTGTCTCCAGGATCTCTCCAGGATCATGGAAAGCACAGAGAACATCCCAAAGTTACAGAAGGGACAGCCAGACCACAATTCATACTCACAGCTGGCATAAAACAGCACCACTGTCCTGGCAGCCCCTGAGAGGGAAGAGTGGAAGTTCTCCTCTGTCAGGACAAGGATCTGCTCCAGGGGCAGCTCTCTCTTCTTGTCCCTGGAAACTGCTTCCACCACCTGGTCATCCTGAATATCTGCAAAAAAAAACCCCAGGTGTGTCCAGGGCAGGGGGAACTGCACCCCCTGGGCCACCCCAGTGCATCATTTTGTAATCCAGAACCTCTCAGCAGAGACAGGGGGTGAGTGAAATCTTGTATGGGGAGAGCAGGCACAGCCACACAAACAAACCTACCCAAAATGCCCCAGTCCCACCTCACACCAGCTCTGCCCTTGATTGGAACAATACTCAAAGCTCCTCTAGGACCCTGCCCCCCTTTTTTTTTTTTAAGAAAACACCCCCAGATTTGCAGAGAGAACAAATTTATTTTCAATTCTGCATTGCAGGAACCAGAGTTTTCTCCCTGGAGGAAGCAAGTCTGGATCTGCTCTTAAAAAAAATGTCTCAAACCCTTCCAAAGGGGTGGATGATTTTCAGATGCTTGTAGAGGACACAGTGCTGGGTGCACTTTAATCCCCTCAGCCTTTGGAGCATCCAAGCACATTCCTGTCCCTCACGCAGCAGCTGTTCCTCCAACAGCTCTGATTTTTCTCTCTGGTGTTTCCACTAAAAATCAGACCTGTCTGTCATATCCCAGTGATCTCAGAGAATGAGGCACTTCATGGCCACCATGAAGTGACTGTGATGGTTTGCAAGTGTTCTCTAATGCTCTGCCATGTCTGATGCTGATTGCACCTCCTGTCTGATGACAATCAGCTTTTCACTTGATTAATTGCACACCTTGATTGTTATCCTCTTTCTCATCCTCATCTTCCTCCTCCTCCTCCTCCTGCTCATCCTCCTGGATTTGTTTCACCTTGCTCTTATCTTCCACCAGGGTTATAACTTCATCAGTGTCTTCCAAGACCAGGTATTGGATTGGCATTCCCTGAGGAAAACAATAAATCAGTGGGAGCACAACATCCCCCTCTGCTTATTTTTTCAGACTCAAGTTTGATGGGAACCATCTCCCAACTCCTTATTTTTGGGATATGTTACAGATCCCTGAAGCTGCCAAACAGGGGAATGTCTTGGTTTAATTTCTTTGATCTAATTTCTCCTGTGCTTGAGTTTTTCTCACTCCAGGCTGATGTTTCCTTGTAAATGTAAAGGAAAATTTGCTATGTAAGTAAATGTGGCTATGAGAGATCCTGTGGTGAAAGTGAACACCAGCCCCATCTCCCAGCAACTTAACTCAGATCCAGCACTGCAGGAAAAATCCCAGTGGCCAAGGAGGGAAGGAGAGCAGGGAAGTACAGGGACCACTTGGATGTCCCCTCATTAGAGGGGCCAGGCTGGGTCCAAGGAGCCCATCACAGCCTGGGAAACCAGCTCAAAAAATCCTTTATCTCATGGAGCTCAGCCAGGAGAAATGTTCCCAAGTGTACAGGGACTGGCCACCCATGGAAAGAAGCAAAAAAGCAACATGAATTTCTCAGAAATGAGACCTTGTCAGCTTAAAACCAGTACTGGCACCAGCTCAGACAAAGGCACTGGAGAGAAAATGGAAAGTTGATCAGGAGCTGAGAGAAATGACAAAGTGCTGGCACCTCCCACGGGCTCCCAGAGCCACACAAGTGCACATCTCTCAGCAGGCCACGGGAAGGCCTCAGGGGATGCTCAGGTCTGATCCTGCACCTGAAATCACCAATGGGACAGTTCAGGTAATCTGGGGCATCTGTGTTCCCTGGCATCTGCCAGCAGCCCATTCCAGCCTGCCTCACAAGCTGGGTCAGGTCCCTGCAGGGTTGAACTCATCTTGATCAGCCTCACTGAACTCCCACCCTGCCCTTCTCCCAGCTCCCTGCCAGAGGCACTGCCTTACATCAGCCCAGCACTGAGCTTTGCTCTTTGTTTCACACTCAGTCCCATCTTTTGACACCTTTCCTAAGGCCCTCAGAAGTCAAAATCTTTTGGGGAATTTGCACTTGGATGGAGTTCACAACCTTGTGTTACCTTAAGGTGTAGTGGAGATGCCACTCAATGTTCTGAGCCTGAAATAAACTCACTGCTTTGTCTTTCCCAGCAGGCACAGTGGCTCTGCAGCACCCAGATCATGGAATCCTGGAAGGGACATTAAAGATAACACAGTTCCATCCCTGCCATGAGCAGGGACACTTCCACTACCCCAGGTTGCTCCAAACCCTGTCCAACCTGGCCTGGAACACTTCCAAGGATGGGAAATCCACAGATTCTCTGGATATTCTGGGAAAGACACTTCTCCTTGAGCTTCAGGGAATGATGTTAAATCTCCCAGCTCCCTGCCAGAGGCACTGCCTTACATCAGCCCAGCTTTGGTTGTTTGCTCTTTGTTTCACACTCAGTTCTTCTCCCATCTTTTGACACCTTTCCTAAGGCCTTCAGAAGTTCAAATCTTTTGGGGAATTTGCACTTGGATGGAATTCACAACCTTGTGTTGCCTTAAGGTGCAGTGGAGATGTCACTCAGTGTTTTGAACCTGAAATAAACTCACTGCTTTGTCTTTCCCAGCAGGCACAGTGGCTCTGCAGCACCCAGATCATGGAATCCTGGAAGGGACATTAAACTTCACCCAGTTCCACCCCTGCCATGAGCAGGGACACCTTCCATGGTCCCAAGTTGCTCCAAGCCCTGTCCAACCTGGCCTGGAACACTTCCAGGGACGGGAAATCCACAGATTCTCTGGATATTCTGGGAAAGACACTTCCCCTTGAGCTTCAGGGAATGCTGTCAAATCAATCCCAGAGATGAGCAACATCCCACCACCCTCTCCAGAGCTCAGGAGAAATCCAGCATCCAACCTCATCTGGTGTCTTGAGGGCCACGTTTGACCGCTGCAGAACGTTCAGCTCTACGAGGTCCCTTCCAAAACACAAAGTGAACATCAGATGGTGTCACACGGAAGATCACCCCTCCTCTTCTGCCCCAATTCCATCACTGCTAAGTTTCCTCTCCAAAATCTCTCTTAATCTGAATATTTTTCCACCCCTAAGCCAGCAAAACTTCCAAATTAATACAATTCTGGATAAATCCTTAAATATGAAACACTCTGTCTGAGGATGTAGCCTGGTTTTACTGCCTCTCATCCAAGTGTGACTGAGTCCACTGACTGTCATGTTGGTGTTAGGGGTAACCCAGCTCAGAAACCCCCAAAAAGCAAGGAGAACCCAAAACCACCTGAGAGAAATACCTGGACAAAGGGCAACTCCTGCTTTCCCCAAGAGCTGCCAGGCCACAAACTCTGCTGTCCTCCTGTCAGCCTCGTAGGTCTCTTTCTGGCTCAGGATGAACACCAGGGGCAGCCCGAGCTGCAAAAAAAACAGTGGAGATCTTCTCTGGGTCCTCAGCAACCTCTGTCTGGAGAACAGCCAGGGTTAACAGCCAGGGTTATGCTGCAGCACAGCCCCACAAGTTGAAGGTACCTCACAGGTACCTACCAGGCACAGCTCTTCCCAAACAAAATCCTCAGGAAAAAATTCCAACCCCAATTCTAAAACATTCATGAAGCAGAACCCAACAATACCAGTGAAGCTGTTCCAACATGTCATGACCTTCCTGTTTTTTTTTTTTTAAGCTTTATTTTGTGGGGGGTTTTTTTGTGGTTTTTTCAATTCTGATGTCAAATCTCCACTCATTTTTCTTACCTGGCATCCAAGTCTGGATCTGCTTTAAAAAAATCCCACCAAACCCTTCCAAGAGGGTGGATGATTTTCCCTTCCTTTGGACATGACACAGTGACAGCACAGAGGTGCCTGATGAATCCCATCAGCCTTTCCAGGAAAATGGCTGAAGGACATTCCTGTCCCTCCACAGCATCCTTCTGGAACAGCTCTGATTTTCCACTGGCAACAGGAAAAATCAGACCTGTTCTCTGCCCCTTGTGACCTCAGAAATGAAAGGGAACCTCCTGTTCCTTGTGATCCCCAAGGACTGTGATGGACTTTGCAAATTTCTCTAATGCTCTGCCCTGTCTGATGCTGATTGCAGGAGCTGTCTGAGGACAATCAGGGGTTTCTATTTGAAGAAAAGGAGGCTGATTGTTATCCCTTTCTCATCCTCATCTTCCTCCTCCTCCTCCTGATCCTCCTGGATTTGCTTCACCTTGCTCTTTTCTTCCACCAAAGGGTTGAGGGATGATCAGTGTCTTCCAAGACCAGGTATTGGATTGGCATTCCCTGGGGAAAACAATAAAAAGGTGGGAGCACAACCCCCCCTCTCCTTATTTGTCAGACTCATGTCTTGATGGGATAGAACCATCTCCCAACTCCTTATTTTTGGGATATATCACAGATCCCTGAAGCTGCCAAACAGGGGAATGTCTTGGTTTCATTTCTTTGATCTAATTTCTCCTGTGCTTGAGTTTTTCTCACTCCAGGCTGATGTTTCCTTGTAAATGTAAAGGAAAATTTGCTATGTAAGTAAATGTGGCTATGAGGGATCCTGTGGTGAAAGTGAACACCAGCCCCATCTCCCAGCAACTTAACTCAGATCCAGCACTGCAGGAAAAATCCCAGTGGCCAAGGAGGGAAGGAGAGCAGGGAAGTACAGGGACCACTTGGATGTCCCCTCATTAGAGGGGCCAGGCTGGGTCCAAGGAGCCCATCACAGCCTGGGAAACCAGCTCAAAAAATCCTTTATCTCATGGAGCTCAGCCAGGAGAAATGTTCCCAAGTGTACAGGGACTGGCCACCCATGGAAAGAAGCAAAAAAGCAACATGAATTTCTCAGAAATGAGACCTTGTCAGCTTAAAACTAGTGCTGGCACCAGCTCAGACAAAGGCACTGGAGAGAAAATGGAAAGGTGATCAGGAGCTGAGAGAAATGACAAAGTGCTGGCACCTCCCAGGGGCTCCCAGAGCCACCCAAGTGCACATCTCTCAGCAGGCCACGGGAAGGCCTCAGGGGATGCTCAGGTCTGATCCTGCACCTGAAATCACCAATGGGACAGTTCAGGTAATCTGGGGCATCTGTGTTCCCTGGCATCTGCCAGCAGCCCATTCCAGCCTGCCTCACAAGCTGGGTCAGGTCCCTGCAGGGTTGAACTCATCTTGATCAGCCTCACTGAACTCCCACCCTGCCCTTCTCCCAGCTCCCTGCCAGAGGCACTACCTTACATCAGCCCAGCACTGAGCTTTGCTCTTTGTTTCACACTCAGTCCCATCTTTTGACACCTTTCCTAAGGCCCTCAGAAGTCCAAATCTTTTGGGGAATTTGCACTTGGATGGAGTTCACAACCTTGTGTTACCTTAAGGTGTAGTGGAGATGCCACTCAATGTTTTGAACCTGAAATAAACTCACTGTTTTGTCTTTCCCAGCAGGCACAGTGGCTCTGCAGCACCCAGATCATGGAATCGTGGAAGGGACATTAAAGATAACACAGTTCCACCCCTGCCATGAGCAGGGACACTTCCACTACCCCTAGGTTGCTTCAAGCCCTGTCCAACCTGGCCTGGAACACTTCCAAAGATGGGAAATCCACAGATTCTCTGGATAATCTGGGAAAGACACTTCTCCTTGAGCTTCAGGGAATGCTGTTAAATCTCCCAGATCCCTGCCAGAGGCACTGCCTTACATCAGCCCAGCACTGAGCTTTGGTTGTTTGCTCTTTGTTTCACACTCAGTCCCTCTCCCATCTTTTGACACCTTTCCTAAGGCCTTCAGAAGTCCAAATCTTTTGGGGAATTTGCACTTGGATGGAATTCACAACCTTGTGTTGCCTTAAGGTGTAGTGGAGATGTCACTCAGTGTTTTGAACCTGAAATAAACTCACTGCTTTGTCTTTCCCAGCAGGCACAGCGGCTCTGCAGCACCCAGATCATGGAAGGGACATTAAACTTCACCCAGTTCCACCCCTGCCATGAGCAGGGACACCTTCCATGGTCCCAAGTTGCTCCAAGCCCTGTCCAACCTGGCCTGGAACACTTCCAGGGATGGGAAATCCACAGATTCTCTGGATATTCTGGGAAGACACTTCCCCTTGAGCTTCAGGGAATGCTGTCAAATCAATCCCAGAGATGAGCAACATCCCACCACCCTCTCCAGAGCTCAGGAGAAATCCAGCATCCAACCTCATCTGGTGTCTTGAGGGCCACGTTTGACCGCTGCAGAACGTTCAGCTCTACGAGGTCCCTTCCAAAAAACAAAGTGAACATTAGATGGTGTCACATGGAAGATCACCCCTCCTCTTCTGCCCCAATTCCATCACTGCTAAGTTTCCTCTCCAAAATCTCTCTTAATCTGAATATTTTTCCACCCCTAAGCCAGCAAAACTTCCAAATTAATACAATTCTGGATAAATCCTTAAATATGAAACACTCTGTCTGAGGATGTAGCCTGGTTTTACTGCCTCTCATCCAAGTGTGACTGAGTCCACTGACTGTCATGTTGGTGTTAGGGTAACCCAGCTCAGAAACCCCCCAAAAAGCAAGGAGAACCCAAAACCACCTGAGAGAAATACCTGGACAAAAGGGCAACTCCTGCTTTCCCCAAGAGCTGCCAGGCCACAAACTCTGCTGTCCTCCTGTCAGCCTCGTAGGTCTCTTTCTGGCTCAGGATGAACACCAGGGGCAGCCCGAGCTGCAAGTGAACAGTGGAGATCTTCTCTGGGTCCTCAGCAACCTCTGTCTGGAGAACAGCCAGGGTTAACAGCCAGGGTTATGCTGCAGCACAGCCCCACAAGTTGAAGGTACCTCACAGGTACCTACCTGTGGCTCTTCCCCAGCCACAGAAATCCTCAGGAAAAAGCTTCCAACCCCAATTCTAAAACATTCATGAAGCAGAACCCACACAACTCCAGTGAAGCTGTTCCAACATGTCATGACCTTCTCTGTTAAAAAACTGGGCTTTATTTTGTGGGGTTTTTTTTGTGGTTTAGCAATTCCAGATGTCAAATCTCCACTCATTTTTATTTACCTGGCATCCACTCCCTGGAGCAGTTTGAAAATCCCAGCCACAACATGCAAGAGCTGGAATCCTTTCCCTTCCTGCCTTGGACATGCTGCTTCATGACAGCACAGAGGTGCCTGATGAAGCTCCATGGGCCTGATCCAGGAAAATGGCTGAAGGAGCATTCCCAGCTCATCCACTCATCCTTCTGGATGGGCAGGGATGACCACTGGCAACAGGAGGCTGCTGAAGTTCTCTGCCCCTTGGAAGGAGTAAATAGGAGGGAACCTCCTGTTCCTTGTGATCCCCAAGGAGGGAAGGACTGATATCAAATTCCAGAGGGTGCTGAAACTCCTGCAGGGAGCCTGCAGGAGCAGCTGAGGACTTTGGGGTTGTCTATTTGAAGAAAAGGAGGCTGAGGGATGATCCCATTGCTCTCCACAGCTTCCTGAGGGGATGCTCCTGAGCCTGCAGGAGCAGCTGAGGACTTTGGGGTTTTCTAGTTTGCAGAAAGGAAGCTGAGGGATGATCCCATTGCTCTCCACAGCTTCCTGAGGGGATGCTCCTGAGCCTACAGGGGCAGCTGAGGACTTTGGGCTGTCTAGTTTGGAGAAAAGGAGGCTGAAGAATGACCCCATCACTCTCCACAGCTTCCTGAGGGAATGTGAAGAAGGAAACACTGATGTCTCCAGAGAATCCAGGGATAGAACACATGGAAATGGTTCAAAGCTGCATCAGGGGAGGTTTACACAGAACATCAGGAAGGTTTCTTTACCAAGAGCACTGGAAGAAGCTTCATATCGAGTTGGGCACTACTCAAGAGTCATTTGGAAAATGCCCTCAATAATTTATTTACATGTTGGCCAGCCCTGAATTGGTAAGGCAGCTGCACCAGGTGATTCCTGCTCCTTGCCTGGAGCCACCCTGGAAGGGGCAGATTCCCACCCTCAGCCTTTCTCTCTTCTCTCACCTCCCTCATCCTCACCTCCCTCCCTGCCCTCCCACCCAGGGAGCTCCTCCTTCCCAGTCCTACCACCAGTGGAGCTCCCATGAGCTTGAGGTGCCTGTGGATGTTGAGCAGGGTCAGGGGCTGTGCCAGGGCTGTCCTCCTGCAGGCCTGGGCTGGCTCTGTGACCTGCTGGCAGTGGCAGAACAAGAGCCAGGCAGAGGAGACATCGGGGTCATCATGGCTGTGAGAGAGGAAACAAAACCCACCCTGAGCAGGGGTTCCCAGTGCCCTGAGAGAAGGAGCAGGTTTGCTGGTGTGATTCACAGATTATCCTCAAGCCCTGGGTTTGGCAGGGTTGTGGAACAGGCTGGGAGAGCTGGGGGTGCTCACCTGGAGAGGAGAAGGCTCCAGGGAGAGCTCAGAGCCCCTGGCAGGGCATGAAGGGGCTCCAGGAGAGCTGGAGAGGGACTGGGGACAAGGGATGGAGGGACAGGAGGCAGGGAATGGCTCCCACTGACAAAGAGCAGGGATGGATGGGAGATTGGGAAGGAATTCTTCCCTGGGAGAGTGCTGAGGCACTGGCACAGGGTGCCCAGAGAAGCTGTGGCTGCCTCTGGATCCCTGGAAGTGTCCAAGGACAGGCTGGACAGGGCTTGGAACACCCTGGGACAGTGGAAAGTGTCCCTGGTTACCTGTGACACCTTCACTGCTGTTGGTCTGTGGGTAACTTCGGGAAGTCACTTTCCTTTCCAATGAACCCATTCCCTGCCCCTGAAACAGGGATCACCTTCTTTGGGTAAGGATTTGAGAGCTTTCCATAGAAGAGCAAAGTGCATTATTAACACCTCAAATCCTGCTGCCCCGGCTGGCTGGAAGCTGTTCCAGCTGGAGAAGCTCCCACCATTTCAGCAGCTCGGGAGGGGGCGGCGCTGCGTTAAGGGGAATTCAGGCGATTCCTGTCAATGACAACCGTGCCATCTAGCGGGAGCCACAGCACAACTCCCGAAACGCTGGAAGAGCACCTCGGGAAGGCCACCCCGGTGCCTATGACAAAATCCCAGGTAACTCATGATGGAGTTATTAATGTTGGAAAAGCCCTCCGAGATCACTGAGTCCAAAAGTTCCCCCAGCACTGCTCAGGCCATCACTGAGCTGTGTCCCCAAGTGCCACATCCACACGGAATTTAAATCCCTCCAGCAGTGGGGACTCCCCCACTGCCTTGAGCAGCCTGCTCTGACATGAAAACTTTTCCATGAAGAATTTTTCCCCAATATCCAATTTAAACTTACCCTGGTGCAGCTTGTAGCTGTTTCTCCTTGTCCTGTCCCTGTTCCCTGGGAGCAGAGGCTGAAGCTCCCCCCTGGCTGTGCCCTCCTGGCAGGAGCTGTGCAGAGCCACAAGGGCCCCTGAGCCTCCTTTGCTCCAGGTGAGCCCCCCTCCTCCTTTGCTCCAGGTGAGCCCTGCCCAGCTCCTCAGGGATTCTGCAGCCCCTTCCCAGCTCCTCAGGGATTCTGCAGCCCCTCCCCAGCTCCTCAGGGATTCTGCAGCCCCTGCCCAGCTCCTCAGGGATTCTGCAGCCCCTTCCCAGCTCCTCAGGGATTCTGCAGCCTCTTCCCAGCTCCTCAGGGATTCTGCAGCCCCTTCCCAGCTCCTCAGGGATTCTGCAGCCCCTGCCCAGCTCCTCAGGGATTCTGCAGCCCCTGCCCAGCTCCTCAGGGATTCTGCAGCCCCTGCCCAGCTCCTCAGGGATTCTGCAGCCCCTGCCCAGCTCCTCAGGGATTCTCCAGCCCCTGCCCAGCTCCTCAGGGATTCTCCAGCCCCTTCCCAGCTCCTCAGGGATTCTCCAGCCCCTTCCCAGCTCCCTCGGCCTCTCCTGGTGCTCCAGCCCCTTCCCCAGCTCTGTTCCCTCTCTGCACACACTCCAGCCCCTCACTGTTTCTTGTCATGAGGGGCCCAGAGCTGACCCCAGGATCTGAGGTGTGGCCTCAGCAGGGCCAGCACAGGGGACAATCTCTGCCCTGGGCCTGCAGCCACAGGCTGGTACAAGCCAGGAGCCATTGGCCCCTTGGCCAGCTGGGCACTCTGGGGCTGAGGAAACAACACCCCATGTGATGTTCCCAGCTCCTCCCTCACAGACCTGACTGCAGGAGGTCCCATCAGCAGTCACAGGAGGATCTGCCATTCTAAAGCAGCTCCTCTTGTGTGGGAAGGGGTGGCCAGTGAGGCCATGGGATGGGAATTCCCAAATCCATGAGCAGTGCTACAGTCCTTGCTCTTGGATACTAGAGTGCTTTAGATTCAAACATCAACTCCCCTGGGAACCCATGGCTGAAGTTTGATCCATCAGGCACAGAAAGGAGACACAGGGCTCTTCTCCTGTGAAATCCCACCCAACACAGCCCCAAACAGCAAGGCCAGGAACACAACCAGCAGCTTTTGGAAAACAGGTCTGACTGTCCACCCTTGGCACAGCATCCTCATGCCATCCCAGAGCTGCTCTGGGAATCTGAGACACCAGGAGTGAGGCAAACAGTGCATGGCAGCAGCTCTCCATGGTGGGGGTGTCTCTGGACATACCTGGTGGCTTTCAGCAGTGCTGCCTCAGTTGTCAGGACAAACTGGTGGGTGGTGCCATAGACAAAAGCTGCCTCCATCACAGCCCTGTGCTCTGGAAAGGGAAAGGCAAGGTGAACTCAGCTCTGTTTCCTCCACATCTCCTGTTTCATTCTTGCCAGGGGTAAATATCAATTCTCAGGTGTAAATATCAAATCCCAGGTGCAAATATCAATTCCCAGGTGTAACTATCAAATCCCAGGCTTTCAGAAACTCTTGGTACAATGTCACAGAGTCTGTCTGAAGGAAAGTGAGGGAAGTGAGCAACTGGAGCTGGATCCCATTCGTGATCCCCAGCAAACAGGTGCTGTGTGAGAATCCATTCCACTGCAAAGCCAGGATTTATTATTTTTAAGACAGCAATCACTGGCTTGCTTTCCCTCTCCAAGTCCATCTCTCAAGGTTTATGCTCCCAGCAAAACTCTTCTGGTGCAACTGATCCCTTTGAAACAAAGCAAAACATATGGAAGTAGAGATCCTGTGGCTGGGAGGCCCTTTCAGGTTTTCATCTGCAGGATTTTGGGTCAGAAACTCAGCTCCTGATATTCTACCAAAAAAAGGCTGGGGGAAGAGAGGAAAGATGGAAATGAGCATCCATACCTGCTGTCCCAGTAGCTGGCACATAGGCAAAGACCATGTTGGACTTTCCTTTCAACACATTTTCAATGTTCTCAAGGTCTGCCAGTGTTTCAACATATTTAACTTCATTAAAGAGCAGAGCACTGAGGAGGCAGAGAAAACCTCATTAGCAACTGGTTGAAGAGTAAATTTGCAGCCACACAAGCATGATGGGAAAAGCAGGATAAATTTCCAGCTCCTTGCTGGCAGATTAAGGATTCACAGCCAACTGGAGATGCCCAGGTGTGTGCTGGTGAGTTGTCTCAAGGTAAAAAGTTTAACAGGGTCAAACCATTATGAAGAGAGCAGCTTGACTGAGAGCAGCCTCTGGAACACCTTGATGCCTCAGGGTTTAGCTTTTCTATTTTTCAGGTTCTGTGCTGCTTTAGTGTGTGGGTCTGGGCTTCATATTATGGGATGGTGAGCTCTGTGCACAGAGCAGGGAGACAAAACAATTCCTGCTCCAGCTGGGCACCAAGGACAAATGACCCAAATCTCAGCCCAGGAGCACAAACCCCGTGGGCTGCAGAGAGGAAAACAAGCAGGGTGGGAGTGCAGGGGCTAAAGCTGGGATGGGACAATGAACTGCAAGGTGCAAATGGAGCAGAGCTGATCCCAGGGAGAGACCCCGTGCCTGGCCGTGCATCTTGGGGCCATTTTGGTTCATCTTGGCTGGGCTCTTGTGCTGCCCAAGGTGGATCCATGGAGGAGATCTTTGAATAAATCCCTACTTTATCCTTTAACTCCATCCAGCCTCTCTTCTAGGGTAGCTTTCACAAGCCATCAGTTTCTGGCAACCCAGAAGGGACACAAGGCATCAAGCTGGTGTTGGCATTTAGTGGGAATAGAAAGGAAAAGGATTTCAGAGAGTGGGATGTGGTCTGGACTTACAACAAAACATTGGCAACGATGGAGTTCACGTCGAACAGGGCATCGGTGGGGAACTCTCGGATCAGTCGGTTCCCTCTGCAGAGAAAAGAGAGAGTCACCAAGGGAACGGAGAGAGATTCACTGCATGGATCCCTGGGAAAAGGCAGAGCCAAGGCAGGCACAGAAGGATAGGGAGGATGATGGAGAAATGGCAGAACACACTTGGGATGTCTTTGATCTGAGCTGGGAATCATTCAAGCCCGGTTGAGCAGGTTCCTGCTGCACTTGGGGACATGGTGGCCTTGGCAGAGCTGGGGGAAGGGTTGGACTCAATGATTTTAAAGGTCTTTGGAATGGTTGGACTTGATGACCTTAAAGGTCTTTGGAATGGTTGGACTTGATGACCTTAAAGGTCTTTGGAATGGTTGGACTTGATGACCATAAAGGTTTTTGGAATGGTTGGACTTGATGATCTTAAAGGTCTTTGGAATGGTTGCACTTGATGATCTTCAAGGTCTTTAGAATGGCTGGGCTCAATGATCTTAAAGGTCTTTGGAATGGCTGGAGTTGATGATGTTAAAGGTCTTTGGAATGGTTGCACTTGATGACCTTGAAGGTCTTTGGAATGGTTGGACTTGATGACCTTAAAGGTCTTTTCCAACCTCAATTATTCCATGATTTTCAGTACAACAGTCAATGAGAACTGAGCTGATTCATGGAAAAGCTTCCACATGACAACCCTTGGAGGAGGGAGCTGAACCTTCCCACCCAGGGCAGAAGAGTTAACCCCACCAACAAGGAGAGCACCAAAAGTGTTTCTTTCTAGGACTAGACCCAAAACCTTGTGGCCTGAGTGGGACCCAAAACTTTGTGGCCTGAGTATAGCTCTGGGGGTGGGAGGCCAGAGGAACAGCAGAACACTGATGGAGGGTTTCTCCTGTGGTTTCATTCCAGCTCATCCCTCTGCTGCTCCAAGGAACTTGGGGCAGGATGGGAGAATTCACACTGAGGACAAAACACCTCCTCTACCTGCGCTGGAATTTTGGGGGCACCTTTGGCTGAACTGTGCAGGTCACTGCTGTCCTCATGGCTCCTCTCATTCCTCCACAGACGTCTCTGATTGCTGACAGTGTTTCCTTCAAACATTTCCTTCAAAGTGGAAAGAAATCCCAGTGCAGGGCCCAGAAATGCCCCTCACCTGAACAGGAAGGCTTTCCTTAATGCATTTTCTTTTCCACAATATCTTGAGACATCCTCCTTGGGACAATTCACCTAGACAGCAAATACATGGAATTACAGGTTCAGTCCCACAATGACCACACACACCCCCTACAGCTTTCTTCCATTCAAGAGTGTAAATCCAGCCTCTCCAAACCTCCTGGGAGGGAAAATCCACCAAAATGGAGACCAGAGATGGAGAGTGGAGTTTGTACTTCAGTTTTCTAGCTCAGCCTGCTGATTTGGGTCAGATAGGATCAAAAGACTCCATGATCTGCCCAGCATATTCAAAGTGACAGATCAGTGCTTCCTTACTGACCTTGGTCTGTAGCTGGAGGAAACTAAATAAATCCAAATATAAATATATAAGCACTTCTTAGAGTCTAATTACACTTGCCTGAATTTGTAATTCCTTCATGTGAATCTACATAAAATTTCAGCTAAAAACGCCTTTGTATGAAATATTTATTGCACTGAGCTGAAAAGAAGTTGACCAACCTCATCCACCATGGAACATGGACACTGGAACAGGCTGCCCAAAGAAATTGTGGATTTTCCATCCCTGGAAATGTCCAAGGCCAGGTTGGACAGGGCTTGGAGCAACCCAGGATAGTGGAAGGTGTCCCTGTCCATGGAAAATGAGGTGGAGAGAGATGAGCTTTAAGGTCCCTGAAAGCCAAAGCTGTTCTGTGAGTCCATGATCCTATGAAAAATTTGTGTTCATCCCTTCCTTACTCATCTCCTGCTTCATCCCACCCAGCAGCTTCCCTGAGCCCCATTTACCTTCACCACAGAAACACCATAGTCCTGGAGGACCTCAGCTGAGCTCTCAATGTGCTCCAAGAAGGGCTGAGCACCAGGAGAAACTGAAAAACACAAAAAAAACCAAATTCTTTGCAAGTCCTCAGGGTGAAGAGCATCCTCCTGCCACACACTGAGATGTGGGAGATGTTCCTCAGCCCATGCCAATGTCTTTGGGAAATCACACCCAGGGGATCAGGAAAAACAAAAGCAAGGTCAAGGATCTTCTAATCCATGACAGCCTTCAGTTCTCCCTCATGAAAGGGATTCCTGCTTTTTCTAGCAGGTACTATGGAAGAGGAGAAAATTCCTTAGGAAATTGGCTTTCTCATCCAGAATACCTCCAGAAAATAATCCAGAAAATGAATGAAGATGTTTGAGGGACTGTGCCTGTGGACACAGCCAGGAAAGAATCCATCCCAAGAGGTCAGGAGCACTTGGAACCTTGCTAACACAGCACTTGACCAGTTCTTCAAAACCCCTTTAGGTTTAAAAACCTCAAGAACTGCCCCTTCTCTGAAGGGCAGCACAAGTTGATCAGAGGGATGGAGCAGTTCTGCTAGAGGAAAGGCTGAGAGAACAGAAAAGGCTCTGGGGTGAATTAACTGCAGCCTCCAGTGCTTGAAAGAGCCAACAAGGAAGAGGAAGAGAGACTCTTTAAAAGGAATGGAGGGACAGGACACAGGGAATGGCTCCCACTGCCACAGGGCAGGGATGGATGGGAGATTAGGCAGGAATTCCCAGCTGAGATAGAATTCCCAGAGCAGCTGTGGCTGCTCCTGGATCCCTGGCAGTGTCCAAGGCCAGGCTGGACAGGGCTTGGAGCAGCCTGGGACAGTGGGAGGTGTCCCTGCCATGGCAGGGGGTGGGACTGGATGGGATTTAAGGTCCTTCCAACTCCAAGCATTCCATGATTCTGTGATTGTTCCACTCTCACCAAGCCTTGCTGAGCCCCAGGCTGATGGAAACTCACATTAAACACGTACCACTGGGGCTGAAAAAAGCCAAGGATGTTTTTCCAGCTTCCAAGCCACTGAAATAGTGCTGGGGGCTTGGCTCCTGTTGCAGGCTGGCACTTCCACATTTTGGGATGGAGGAGGCACAGAAGAGAAGGAAAACTAAGGAAGAAACCCATCTGTCCTTTTGGGCTGGCATGGCTGTTCCCAGCTACAGGCACAGGAGAGTCACAACTGGGAGAAAAAATAATAATTAAAAATAAAATACATAAACACACAAAACACATATATGAGTGTCTCTCTGTTTTAGTCTCTGTTACATGACTGTAATTTCCAACTGTGGAAATTATTATTAATATGACACAAACATCTTGAGGATATTATGAATTAGTCACTCAATCCACAGGTGACTCAGACAACTGCAAAGAGGACAGCATTCCCTCTGAGTGTCCCTTCAAGTGCACAGACCCTCAGTGCTTTCAGCTTTAGGGCTGCTTTTCCTCCCTCCTTTTCATTTCTTTTGAGTCAAACAAAAATTCCACGCACAGGCATCAAAGCAGTGACAGCACCATCCACAAACCCCCGCCCAAACTGTCTCAATTCCTGCTACAAAGCTTCGAGGGTGCCAGTAGAATTTATGTGGCCCTGAAAGGTGTTTGCAAAGGGATGGGACGTGTTGTGGTTGCCAAAAACCCAGTGGCCATTTGAGATTCAAATAGGAGAGCTCCTGTTTCAGAGCAAAATAGAAATGTGCATCTTCTGGCACTTGTTCCTGGTCAGAGTGAGGAAGAATTTTGCAGGTATATTTTTAAAGATTTGCTAGCTGAAGTCCTTACCATGAGGATGTTCTGCTGGTGCTTCAGGAACACATGTTCCAAATTATTTTTTTTTATAGAATAACTGATTTCTCTCTTATATTTATAAGGATTTATGTAACTTAAATGGATGCTATTTTTGTATATACTGCTGGGTTTTTTCTTTACTCTGTGATCAGACGTTCTATACAATTTAACCTTTAAAGGATTAATTAAAAAATCAGATTGCCCTTGACCTAAAATATGTGTAGCAATAAGTCAGACAAGAATTCTGTAAAATCTTTTCTGCTTCTGGCTACTGATTTTGCCACTTCCCAGCAGCCACATTGACTTCCCCAGAGAATTAAGTGTGAATTTTCCTGAACAGATTGATTTTGGTGGGAAGTGTCCCTGCCCCTGGGATGGAACAAGATTATCTTTAAGGTCCCTCCCAACCAAAACCAATCTGAGATTCTGGGATTCTGCTCCCTTCAGGCCATGGCAGATGATGTGAGGAGGTTAAAGGATGAGAAAACACCTTCTTCTCACTCCATTCCTTCCCAGCTTGTTCCTCAGGGATTGCTCTCTGCTGCTGGAGCGTGGCTGCTCCCTGCTCCACAAAGGGACAAAGCTGGGACTGAATCCATGCAGAATTTACATCATGAGCTGCAGCTGCTTCCCTCAACAAACACCCCTGTGTCCATGGGCTGTCACTCCTCCAACACCCTGGCAGAGGCTGGCAGCTCACCACGCCTGCCCTGGGATCAACCCAAGCTCCAACACTCCAAAAACAAGCAGGGAAAGATCCTGTGCCATGCTCCAGGAGTGAGGACAGGCACACTCAGCCTTCACAGGCTCCTTCTCCAGGAGCTGAGGGGTTTGGATCAGGCCTGAAGGCACAACAGAGCTGGAAATACATTAATTTTTTTTTTCTTTTCATCTCAAAATCTTCAGTTGTCTCCTTTCCAGCTTTGGGCAGTGTCAGGCATTTCTGGTCCTGTGCCCTCCCATCTGTTCCCCTGGCTGACAGAGGGGACAGGGATCAGGCTGGGGGGGTGATGTTTATTAAATGACAAACTTGGCTACTGCAGGATGGAAAAATAAACACAGTCCTGGCACGGGGGCACCACCCAGGTCAAATGGGAGAGCTCACTGTCGAGGGAGGAAGAGGAGCAGCCTCCATGGACTCAAAGATGCCACAGGATTATATCTGGAGGAGAGGGTCAGCAGCTTAAAACATAACTCCAGCCCCCAAGGAGAGCTCAGAGCCCCTTGCAGGGCCTAAAGGGGCTCCAGGAGAGCTGGAGAGGGGCTGGGGACAAGGGATGGAGGGACAGGAGCCAGGGAATGGCTCCCAGTGCCAGAGGGCAGGGATGGATGGGAGATTGGGAATTGGGAATTCCTGATGCGAGGATGGTGATGCCCTGGCACAGGGTGCCCAGAGCAGCTGTGGCTGCCCCTGGACCCCTGGAAGTGTCCAAGGCCAGGCTGGACAGGGCTTGGAGCACCCTGGGATGGTGGAAAGTGTCCCTGCCATGGCAGGGGTGGAATGAGATGGGATTTAATGTCCTTCCAACCCAAACCATTCTGGAGTCCAGAGAAAAACGTGTGCTCACCCCTTCCCTGCCCAAGTCCTCTCACCTCCTCATCCCTCCCTCCTGCCCAGCAGTCTCCCTCAGCTCCCCATCAACCCTGACCTGAATATTCAGCTCTTAGGCCATTTCCTCTGTCACCTCTTTCCCATCAATGGAAAATTAACCCCCTAGGGCTGGAAACAGCCAGAGCCCTGCACCACTGACACCTTCAGGATTGCCAGGGATGTGTGAAAATCCCAGGGATGTGTGAACCAGCTCTGTGTCACTGCTGGGAAGCCTCAAGCCATGGACAGGGGACAGCCTGGCACAGCACTGAGGGAATGCCAGGCCTGGCTCATGTTCCCACCGTCATCATTCCAAGGCAGAGCCAGGCAAGGTCCCTGAGGTCACTGTAGGGGACCTGAAGTGAAACCAAATCCACCAGAAATATCCAGCCCAAACTCCTGTGGGGGCAGAAATTGCTTGTGTCACATCAGTTTTGTTTGGGAATCCTGCAGTGGAATCCGTGGGCTGGGATCACCTCTGATCCCTGCTGCTTTCCCTGACACTTTTCCTCCTCAGCTGCCAAGATTTATCACTGAGGATATTTATCCTCAGGGGAGGGTGTAAGAAATAAATTTATAAAAAAATTTCCAAGTTTGATAGTAGGTTTATATAATATATATTTATATACAAACCTTAAAATAAGAAATACTAACTTTAAAATACCATAAAATAAAGGAAACATTATTAAAAAAGAAATACCATAAAATAAAGCAAACATTATTAAAAAAGAAACAAGTTTCAAAAGATATCCTTACAAATAAGACTAAATATTTTAGAAAAATAAAACTATAAAAAAATGCATTGTAGTAAGACCCACGAGGGGTAATTTTAAATAATTAACTTTAAGACATTTACAACATAGTGTAACAAAAACTAATAAGCTAAAACCACTTATAATTAAGAAATAGTTAACTTCTAATTATAATAACATAAATTATAATATCTGTATTATCTCCCCCTTCATATGCAACTAAAAAAAAAAAAAAGTTTTTAAAGCATCTCTCAATTACCCCATCTCCAAGTCAGAAAAAACCATAATCCCACAGGAGGGTGTTGTGGGGTGGGATTTAAGAGTCACAGGACAAGGAAGAGCTGCTGTCCTGCTGGAATTATGGCCTGCACAGCCAGCTGGAACCACCTCCACCATCCATGGCCTTCCCTGGACTCAGCAGAAACACCACCAGCCTGGACTTTAATGCCAGTGATGTAAAATCCACACTTTGTCTCGTCCAAATATCACCACAGAAGCCCAGAATGGTTTGGGTGGGAAGGGACCTTAAAAACCAAAGTTCCACCCTTGCCATGGGCAGGGACAACTTCCACCATCCCAGGGTGCTCCAAGCCCTGTCCAGCCTGGCCTTGGGCATTTCCAGGGATCCAGGGGCAGCCCCAGCTGCTCTGGGAATCCTGTGCCAATGTCTCCCCAGAAATCCACCACCCTTGTTAGTTTTACCCCATTCCATCCCCTCCCAGCCTGCAGAGGCCTCAGCTGCTGAGTTTGAACTCCCCAGGTAGATGTTCCTAAACCAGGAGCATTTAGGATGCTCCTAAACGGAGTCACTTCAAGCTCTCCTGTGCTGATTGACCCAAATCAGGGCTCTCTCTGCCGCAGGACATTCACCCCACACCCTGCTGGCACAGATTTTTGGCAGGATTCTCACCTGCCTTCCATGCCCTTCTGGCAGCACTTTACCAGGGAGCTGCTCTCCCAGATTTCCTGGCAGGGAAGGCACAAACCAGACCCCAAACCCACGTGGGGCTGGCTCAATCCCTTAGCTCCAGCAGGATGGACAGGCTCAAGTTCTCTCTCCAGCTCACCTGGATGTCCCAGCACAAAGATCCCTCCTGCTGCTGCTCCAAAATGTGAGGCAGACAGGAACACTGACAGCTCCTCCTGCATTTTTGGCCATGCAAACAAGTTTCCTTTAGGTGATCCAGAAAAATGACAGGATCCTTTAGGTGGGAAAAGCCCTCTGAGATCATTGAGTCCAACCATTCCCCAAGGGGGATGGCTCCCACTGCCAGAGGGAAGGGTGGGATGGAGTATTTGGAAGGAATTCTTGGCTGGGAGGGTGGCAGGCCCTGGCACAGGGTGCCCAGAGCAGCTGTGGCTGCCCCTGGATCCCTGGAAGTGTCCCAGGCCAGGCTGGATGGGGTTTGGAGCAGCCTGGGACGGTGGAAGGTGTCCCTGCCATGGCAGAGGTGGGACTGGATGAGTTTTTAGGTCCCTACCAACCCAAACCATGATTTCTTGCCTGGAATTATATTGACTTTTCAAATTTTTCATTACCCACATCCTTTCCTTGCTCCAAACTTTTCCTACACAGCCAACAAGTTCATTATCACAACCCCATGATAATTATCACAGGTTCATTATCATCACACAATTAGCTGGCACAGAGCTCAACCCAAATCGTTTCAAATTTTCCAAAAGCAAGTTCTTGGACACAACTGATTTAAGTAGGATGATAGAGCTGCAATTCCCCAGCATCTGGAGCTGGAATAACAGTGAGATGCTTCTCCAGAGTTTTGGGATGAGCCTGCAATTATGGGACTGAAATAACCACTGGCCCTTTGCACTCATTCCATCCCCCTGCTGCCTACAGGGGCAGCTGTGGGAGCATCATGAAGCACAAGGATCCTTTTCTGGGAAAATCCAAGTACATCCCAGCCTGTTTTCCAGTGTGCTTTGCCTGGATTTTTGCTGGATTTTTTTGCCTGGATTTTTGATGCTCCCATGCTGCCATTTTATCCTGCCACTTCCAATAGTTTCACTTTCATTTTCATTTCCAGGTCCAACTTCCCAGCAGCCAGGTCTCACTTGCTATCCAAGGCTGCAGGAGGGACAGAGTGCAGCCTTTGTCTCTGCCCACGCCAGGAGAGGAGGGCTTTGATTCCCGTGCACAGCAGACAGCCTGCAGCACGGAATGGAGAAAACCCCTAAGAGGAGTCCAACCATTCCCCCAGCACTGCCAAACCCACCACCAACCCACATCCCCAAGTGATTTGTGAACATTTCCAAGGACAATGAATCCACTGCTTCCCTGACAGCATCACCGCATGCTGGAATCACCATCTGCTGGAATCTCCACCTGCTGAATTCCACCACTTCCCTGCTGGAACCAGCATCACCCACTGCTGCTGCTCCATTCAGTCTGTCCTTGGGAACCAGCCCCCCGAAATCCCTGGGAAGCAGCCGGCACTGGGGGCACATCACCGAGCAAGCTGCGGGCGGCTCAGGGCTGTCACCTACCTGGTGTCCCGAGCGTTCAGGCCGATGTCCTCAGCCCTGCTCCACGATATTGGGACAGCACCGAGGCGTCCCTCGGCCCCGGCTGCACGACTGGAAAAGCCCGGGATGGGCTCAAACAGCGCGGGTGGGTCTGTGCCAGCCGGGGAAGCGATCCCTGAGCCCAGCGAGGCCTCTCGGTATCCACCGGAGCCGGGAGCTGTTCGCAGCTGAGCTGTGCCGGCAACCACAGGGATGGCCGCCTGCACGGAAGGAACACACGGTCCGTGAGGGACACCCAGACATCCCCAGCCTGTAACGGGGATGTTCCCGGTCCGTGAGGGACACCCGGACAGCCCCAGCCTGTAACGGGGATGTTCCCGGTCCGTGAGGGACACCCTGACATCCCCAGCCTGTAACGGGGATGTTCCCGGTCCGTGAGGGACACCCGGACATCCCCAGCCCATAACGGGGATATTCCCAGTCCGTGAGGGACACCCGGACAGCCCAGCCTGTAACGGGGATTTTCCCGGTCCCTGAGGGACACCGGAACAGCCCCAGCCTGTAACGGGGATGTTCCCGGTCCCTGAGCGATACCCGGACAGCCCCACAGAGCCTGAAGTGGGGATGGTCGCGCACCCCGATTCTGCCTGCGGGGGTGCCTAGAACCCCCCCCGGCTCTTCCGTGAGGCCCCTCAGCGCTCCCCTCACGGCCCCTCTCAACCCTTCGTTCCCCTCTCTCATCCTTCTCATCCCTTTCTCCCCTCTCCCCGTCCGTCTCTCATCCCTTACCGCTTCTCAGGGAAGGAGGGAAGGAAGGATGGCGGGCGGGCGGCGCCGCCAACCCAACAAGCAAAGCGGGGCGTCGCGCGGGTGATTGACAGGCGGCGCCGGCCAGTGGGCGCGGCGGGTGGGCGCGGCGAGGGGCGTGGCCGGCAGGCGGCCAATGGGGAGCGCGCGCCACCGCCCCTCAAATCAGCGGGCTCAGCCGGCTGTCCCCGGCACGGAGTTGTTTGGCGGCGGGCGGGCGGGCGGTGCAGCCGGGCGGGCGGGAGGAGGAGGAGGGGGAGAAGGAGAAGAAGAAGAAGAAGGGGAAAAGGGGGGGGTTCTCCCCTTTGTTGCATGGGGGTGTCCAGCCGGGGCTGAGGGAAGGCAGGGAGGGGGTCGGTGCCTCCCGCTGCCCCATGGCCCTCGCTGAGGGGGCGGCCGTGCCCTACGCCGTGGAGCTGGGGCTCACCGTGCTCCACACGGCGCTCTACGCCGCGCTCTTCCTCTTCGCCTACCTGCAGCTCTGGCTGCTGCTCTACTACCGCGAGCGGCGGCTGAGTTACCACACGCTCTGCCTCTTCCTCTGCCTGCTCTGGGCAGCCCTCAGGACCACCCTGTTCTCCTTCTACCTGCAGAATTCCCTGCAGGCCCTCCGCCTCCAGCAACCCTTCGCCCACTGGCTCCTGTACTGCCTGCCCGGCTGCCTCCTCTTCTCCAGCCTCTGCCTCCTCAACCTCTATTTCGCCGAGGTAAGTTTTGCCTTTTGGGCAAAACCCCTCCAAAATTCTCTTTCCCAAACCTCCACCCTGCGGGACAGCGGGGCTGGAAGCTCCTCTCCAAAGTTGGAGCGCCCTGGAGCCGAGGCTGTGGGGTGGGATGGGGATGTGAGCGCCCAGGTGAGGCTGGGGGGCGATCCTGAGGGGCCGGTCCTTGGGGACAGCCTGAGGGGATGCGGGGCTGTGCCCGGAATCCCGGCTGGGAAGGAGGCACAGGGGTTGTGCCCTGAATCCAGCCCTCGGTCCAGACTTTGGGACAGCCTGGGGGGGATGCAGGGCTTGTGCCCTGAATCCAGGCTGCGGGGGGAAGGCACAAGGATTGTGCCCTGAATGCAGGCTTGGGGAGAAGCACCGGGATTCTGCCCTGGATCCGAGCTGGGGGGGCGGGGTGGGATTTGGGGGGGATGGTGTGAGCTAAAAGTGTGCCCAGAATCCCAGCATCAAGGCTTTGGGGTGCAGGGCTGTACCCTGCCTGCAGACCCCGCCTGGGGGAGGACACCCCATGCCCTGAATTTGGGATTTGGGGGTGCGGGGAGATGCCCTGCTCCCAGGTGGGCTTTTCCTCTTTGCCGCCCAGACCCACCGCGGGGTGTTTGTGTGTATTGGGGGGGAGGGGGGCGTCACTTGGGGGACTGTTTTGCATCTTTTTGATTATTTTTTAATTGATTCCCCTTCTGCAAAGGGGACCAGAAAGTGGCAGCAGCAGGGGCTGCTCTGGCCTGGAGTGATGCCAAGCATTACGTCACCAGCCAGAGCCTCTTCTGCTATTGTTGCTGCGCTCCCTCCTTCCCTCCATCGCTCCGCCGCGAACCCGGCTTGTTGTTCCGCAGCTTGTCAGACAAAAAAACCCCGAGATCCCTCACACAACAGCCCGGGGCAGCCGAGGGGGGCCCCTTCCCAGCGCCGGCACCGCTGCTGGGACAGTGCGGAGCCGCTTGTTATTGTCACCGAGCTGTGTCCCTGCTTTTCTGGGTTTCCCATCACTCGTGTGGTGATTTTTTGCCTCCTTTCCTTAGTCCTTCCACTTGCCTTTATCTCCTAAAGCCCTGGCTCTCCCCTCCCCATCCTCCTCCTGAATATTTTGTTTCTGCTCCAGTTTCTCTTGAGCAGCCCTTTGCTCGCCTGCCTCCCGGTTCGCTGCCTATTTATGAAACAAGTCACCACTTTTTCCTTCCAGCTTTGTTGTTGTTGTTGGGATTCTTTGCTCTGCGGCTCTCAGCTGTTCCCCGGCCTCACAAAGGAATGGCTAGCACACAGAAATCTCTCCAGTGTGTCACCCACGGGAGTTATGATTTCATTTTCCCCAGGACACCAACATTCACATGACACTTGGAGCACTGGGGTTGTTCTGCTCTTCTGGTTCTTTTCCCCCTTCTCTTTCCCCCCTCAATAAACACCTGGAGGCTTTGGGGGTGAGCTGCCTGTTGCAGAAGGTGTTGTTGATGGAGTGGCAGTGGAATAACAAATGGTGCACAGAGTGCACAAATCCATCTTGTCCGCTTAAGGGAGCCTGACCTCGCAGTTGCTCCAGCCAGGAGGGGTTGGTGTCCCTTGAAAGGCAGGGATTCTGTGCTCTGCTCCACAGAGTGGCTGGATTTCTGTTTTCCTCTAGGTCACTGGATTTGACAGCAGATTTGCCTCTCTGCAGGCTCGTTTAAAGGTCCTCTTAAAGTAAATCCAGATAGATTCCCAAGCTTCTCCTCCTCCCACGGTATCTGTTTTGCAGTGAACTCTGCGTGTATCCCACTTCTTTCTCCTTGAAGACCTAGAGCCAAGGGAAATCCTGTCTGAGGAAATAAGAGCTCTGAATCTGGAGTGGGGAAGGATAAAGTGACTTAGAAAAATGGGTCTGCTTGCTCAGCTCCAGGGAGGGCCTGACACTTCCCTGGAACAACCAGGGAGGGGTGTCCATCACTCCGTGGGGTTTTTGGGAGGTCTCACTGGTGAAGCTCCAGAGATTTGGAGAAAAAAGACGGAAATCCTGGAGCTTTTCTGGCTCCCGTGATCTAGAGGTGACGGGTGTGTTCACTCCAGCAGAATGTGCCCATCCATTCCCAGCTTTTAAGGGCCACTTGGCAGCAGCCTGGGGAAGGACACTGAGCTTCTGCTGCCCTGGGGGTGGCACCCTGAGCTGAGATGCCCTCAGATAAAAGCAGGGGCTGCTGCTGTGCTGAGGGCCTGCCTCATTGTCCCTGTACACAGAGCCTCCTTTGTGGAGATGCTGGAGAAATGGCATCTGGGCAAGAAAATGGCTTGTGCTGATATTGGAGCTGTTCTTGCTTGATTTACAGAGCTCCTCAGGCAGCACAGAGGCTGAGGATGGAGAGGTGCTGGGGAAGGAGCTCCAGGAAACAGATACCTGTGGAGAACTGGCATTGCTTCACACTCCAGGCTGTTTCAGGGCTGAAATTCAAATTTGCTGAACTGCCTGGTGTTCCTCCTTTCTGTAGGGACAGGTTGTCCTCTTCCTATCCCATGAGATTCCTGAGGGGATGCAGAGACCTGACAGAATCAGTGTGGGGTGTGTGTTTCTTTTTCATAGAGTTTCAATGGTTTGGGTTGGAAAGGACCTTAAAGCTCATCCAGTTCCACCCCTGCCATGGGCACGGACACCTTCCACTGTCCCAGGCTGCTCCAGCCTGGCCTTGGGCACTGCCAGGGATCCAGGGGCAGCCACAGCTGCTCTGGGCACCCTGTGCCAGGGCCTCACACCCTCCCAGGGAACAATTCCTTCCCAGTATCCCATTTCTCCCTGCCCTCTGGCACTGGGAAGCCATTCCCTGTGTCCTTTCATTCCATGCTCTTGTCCTCTCCAGCTCTCTTGGGATAATTTTTCCACCTGCAACATCCCTTTAGCTTGGGAGCATCTCTTCCTTTCTCCTTCAGCTTGTACCAGAAGGAGTCCTTTCCTGGCAATCTGGAGCTCAGAGTCCCATCAGGTCAGAATTCCTCGGATCCATTCCCAATCTTGCCTCAAGAGCTCTGATGTCCAACCTAGGATGCTCCTTTGCCTTTGGAATAGCTCCTGTGCTGCTTGAACAATGCCACCTTTCCCAAGTGTCTGCAACTTCTGATTTTCCCCAGCTCTTTGTCAGGACTGTGGTACATGGAAATGGAAATACATGGAAGGAGCTCAGGGTGTTTATCTTGGAGCAAAGGAGGCTCAGGAGGGACCTTGTGGCTCTGCAGAACTCAGTGACAGGAGGGGACAGCCAGGGAGGCTTGAGCTCTGCTCCCAAGGGAACCAGGGACAAGAGGAAATGGCCTCAAGCTGTGCCAGGGGAGGTTTAAATGGGATATTTGGGAAAATTTATCCATGGAAAGGGTTGTCAGGCATTGGAAGGAGCTGCCAGGGAGGTTTGGAGTCCCTGTCCCTGGAGGTGTCCAAGGAACCCCTGGAGGTGACACTCAGAGCTCTGGGTTTGTGACAAGGTGGGGATCAGGCACAGCTTGGACCTGATGGCCTTGGAGGTCTTCTGTGAAATGCAGCCACAACAACCTTGATCTTCAAGACCTTCTTGAGCCCTTGGCAGCCCTGGTTGTCCTGGGAATCAGCAGGGATGGGTAAGGAATGCTGGCCTGGTGGGGCTGGTGGTGTGGGTGGGTTGCTCCAGGTGCTCCATGTGAGGAGATGACATCAGCCCCTTTCATCCCTTCCTGCTCTAATGGCACTGCAGGCAGGCATGGAGAGAGCATCCTGCCTGGGAGATGTGTGTCTGTACTGTCCTGGATCTTCCCAGATGGAAAACTGGGAAAATTCACCTTCCCTGTGCAGCAGGCACCTGGCAGTGCCCTGTGCCTCAGAGGGACAGCTGGGGAGGGATCTCTGAAACTCCAAACTGCTCCATCCCATAGCTGATGCTTCCCATGTTTTTCCAGAGGAACAGGTGGCCCTGCTGGGGACCAGCTATTCTGGGAAAGGAGAGAACATGCAGAATTGCAGCCTGTGTTCAGGATGGCATGGAATGATCTGGATATTAATATGAGGATGGTGAGAGATCCTCGTGGACAGTTCCAGCTTTTCCTCTGTGGATTGAAGCTGGGGTTTGCACACTTGGTACGAGGTGTGATCCCAAAATAGTCTGTGCTGTGCTCCTGTCATTGTGTGGTGAGGAGAGGGATCTGCCTGGGGATGCTCCTGCAGCTGAGCTCTGTTTGGGCAGGGCATGGTTGTGTCTTGTGTCTGCAGAGCCCAAATTTGTGTTTGTGAAGCAAAAAAAAAAAATTTGATTCCAGTGGGCAACAACAAGTTCCTGGATCTCTCAGATCTGCTGGAAAGTAGCTTGATTTTAGTCCAGCCTGAGTGCCTCACTGTGAGGTTTAAGGTTTAAGGTCCTGCCTCGTGCAGGCACTGGGAGTGGTCCTTGGATTCATCTGTGGGATCTGGGATGTGTCACTTTTCTTCCCTTAGCAGCCTGACACCTCCAGTGCACCTCCTGAGGGTGAGTGTGTCTCTGACCACACCCTGGGGGCTCTCTGGGCTGTGAGGTGAGCAAGGAAATCACTTTTCTGGGGTAAACCCACCCAAAAGCCTCCAGCACCACGGAGGGCTTTGGGGTCTGTAGCTCATTTCAGCCTCACCTTCTGGCTGATGTGGAGTGCTCAAGGGATCCATGGCTCTGGAAAGGCACCTGAGTGTTCCAAACTGCTGTGAAGGATTTGTTCAGAGTGAATATTGCCAGTCCTGCTGCTCTGTGCTGCTGAGACCTCTGCTCCCTGTTTTCATGCTTGATTTCTGGAGCTGGGCTCTGCTCAGATTTGAAGGAACCGTTCAGTTTGCAGGGGTTGCTGCTCACAGCTTGGCCTAATGCACCTGCTGAAGCACAGGAGTCTATTTTTCCTGTGCTTCTGAAGAACAGGATTGCTCCTGAGCTCTCTGTGCTGGGTTTTTCAGAGCAGAACCCTCTGCCTGAGCTGTCCTTGGGCTCTGGGAGCAGCAGAGCCCCGTGCAGGAGGCTCAGAGCTCATCTCAAGGATAAGAACCCAGAGACACCCTGAGCACTCTGCTGGTGGCACCTCCTGACCCAGTCCCTGGGAAGGAAAAGCAACCTTCAGATAACTTATCAGCCTTAATAACCAAAACCACCAAAGCAGAGGTGGCTGTTCCCTTCCTGAAGTTATTCCTATAACTATCCAGGGGCTAATAAAGTGTAAGGCTGGAGCTGTGGTCTCCCTCTGCTTTCCATGGCAGCAAGCCAAGCATGAGGCTCAAATTGCTGTTGCACTCTTAACCCTGACTCAGCTTTGTGTGCCTTCATCCCTGGGGCTGCAGGGGAGGGTTTGGCAAGAGTGTCCTGCCCAAAACAGCATCTTCTGTGAGCCAGGGGCACTTTCCTGCTCAGCTGAGGGGCTGTTCTCAGCTGGGAACACAACATTCCCAGCTGGAATACAAACCAGGGGCTCTGCAGGGCTGTTCAGGGCTGAGGTTACAGCAGGAGTGCAGATTGCTCAGTGGATTTCCATGCTGCTGCAATGGGTGCTGGACCAGGAGGAGTGCAGATTGCTCAGTGGATTTCCATGCTGCTGGAATGGGTGCTGGACCAGGAGGAGTTCAGATTGCTCAGTGGATTTCCATGCTGCTGCAATGGGTGCTGGACCAGGAGGAGTGCAGATTGCTCATGGATTTCCATGCTGCTGGAATGGGTGCTCAACCAGGAGGAGTTCAGATTGCTCAGTGGATTTCCATGCTGCTGCAATGGGTGCTGAACCAGGAGGAGTTCAGATTGCTCAGTGGATTTCCATGCTGCTGCAATGGGTGCTGGACCAGGAGGAGTGCAGATTGCTCAGTGGTTTTCCATGCTGCTGCAATGGGTGCTGGACCAGGAGGAGTGCAGATTGCTCAGTGGATTTCCATGCTGCTGCAATGGGTGCTCAACCAGGAGGAGTGCAGATTGCTCATGGATTTCCATGCTGCTGCAATGGATGCTCAACCAGGAGGAGTGCAGATTGCTCATGGATTTCCATGCTGCTGCAATGGGTGCTGAACCGGGAGGAGTGCAGATTGCTCATGGATTTCCATGCTGCTGCAATGGGTGCTGGACCAGGAGGAGTGCAGATTGCTCAGTGGATTTCCATGCTGCTGGAATGGGTGCTGGACCATGAGGAGTGCAGATTGCTCATGGATTTCCATGCTGCTGCAATGGGTGCTGAACCAGGAGTTTCCCAGCTGGATGCCACCAATGCCTGTTTTGACAGGACAAGAGGAAACAACCTCAAGTTGTGCCAGGGAATATTTAGATCCTAACTGGATGTTAGGAAAAAATTCTTCACTGAAAGGGTGGTGAGGTGTTGGAACAGGCTGTTTAGGGCAGTGGTGGAGTCCCCAGCCCTGGAAGTGTTCAAAAAACTCCAAGTGGATGTGGCACTTCAGGGCATGGTTTAGTGGTGAATGTGGTGCTGCTGGATTAATGGTTGGACTTGGTGACCTTGGAGGGCTTTTCCAGCCTCGGTGATTCAGTGATTCCAAAGTGCCTGAATGTCACCCGTGGCAAACAAGGGAGGATTCAGGGATATTTCTGTTTTGGAGTCACCACGTGGCACAAATGATGGGTTTTAGGGCTCAGAGTGGATTGTGCCACACTCCTGTCCTCCTGTGTGCCAGGACAAGGGGACAGAGAACATTCCTGAGGCTGGATACCTCCCTCTGCTGAAGAACCACGTCTCATTCCTCACTCAGTTCAACTCATCCTCCCTCAGCAAGAGGAGCCAGGCACTGGAAGTGGCTCTTGGAAGAGACTCACTGAAGCTGCCCAATGTCCTTTGAAATGCTTGGAAGCACTGCAGTGGCTCAGACAGCCCTCAGATCCTGGAATGGCTCTGGAAATCCCCTTGGCAGCAGCCTGATTCCTGAAGCTCACGTGCCATTTCTACCTCAGTGCTGACTTGGAAGCAGGAGCCAAGGAATCCCACCAGGATAAAAGCTGCCTGAGGATGCCTGGGAGGAGATGAGTGATCCTTCACTGCTGACAGGGAAGGCTCCTTGTGGGAGAAGGGAAACTGAACCTCCACAGCTGAGCAGTGATCCCACAAGTGCAGCTGGGATTGCTCTGGATGTGTCTGTGCCTCTTCCCAAGTTCCTTCAAAGTCTCCAATCAGAGCTTTGCCTGTGTCTGAATGGGACCCCAGCTCTGAGATCCTTCCTGGTGGGGTCTGGAGCTGGAGCTGGACACAACCATAATCCAGTTCTGAGCAGTGTGAGCACAGGTTCCCATCTGAGCCGTGACTTGAGAGTATCTGCACCTTCCTAAAGTGTCCCTGCTCCTCTCACATGGAAATCCAGCGTGGCTGAGGTCCTAAAATAGCCCAAAACATTGGGAAAAGGAGGTGTATTTTTGAAGGATGTTAAAATGCTAAACTCCCTTCTTTTCTTGAAGTCTTCAAGGTGTGGTGTGAAAGTGCTTGTCACAGATGGGGTGTTAAATATGTTTATGGTTGTTGGGAACCTGCATTTGGGCTGGGCTTGTACAAGGAGAAAGTGCCATTCTTTTGGGTCCAGAGCAAGAGTTGGTGCTAATAAATAATCCAGATTCCTTGGAGATGTCCAGCTGGGTTCTGATTTCCCTGTTTATCTCTTGACAAAGTTGAAAGGAAACCTAAAGTAACCCTGTGCTATTCTTTCCTCCAGGTCATATTCAAAGTGAAATGTGCAGCTGAATTCAACAAGTACAAGTAAGTGCTGCTGTCCTGACCTTGCCCTCAAAGCTGGTCCCAGGGGAACTGGCTGGGAAGGGGAGGGTCAGGCCCCAAAAGCTGAACAGAGCTCTAATTCCATACCTGTGCTCTGAGAAAGGAGCAGAGTTGCACCTTGGGGCAGGACTGGGAGCTTCAGGGGTGCCAGAGGAGCTCAAGCATCCCAGCTCCCCTGGGTGGACACTTAGGGTCACTCTGAGCTGTCCCAGGCCAGGAAAGATCAGCAGAACAAGGCTTGAGCAATGGGGGAGCCCCAGGTTTGTGCAGCCCAGGTGCTTCCCAGGGAAACCCAGGGTGGAAAATGCAAGCTCCAGGGCTCTCAAGAAAGGAGTTGCAGTGGTTGTGATGACTCATGGCTTATTGACTGGAGTTAATGCAGAGCTGGAGCAACACTTCAAATCTGCAAGATAAGAACCTGACTGTCAGAAGATGAGTCTTGTAACTCATGACTGCTTACGCTGCTCATGTGTTATGAGAGCAGCTCCAACAAATCCTCTGCAGCCTTGGGCTGCCAATGCAACCCCTGAAATTTGCTGGAATGCCTGAGCTGCCCAGCAAGCTGAGCCCTGGGAGGCTCTGCTGAGACAGGAGGGAGGTGCACAATGAACCTGGCCTTGTGTCACTGACCATTTTTCCCCCTCACTGTGTCTCCAGGGTCCTGTTGTACCTGGGCTCCATCCTCACCAGCCTCCTGTTCCTGGTTGTGAATTTAACCTGTGCAATGCTGATCCACGGAGAGGTCCCAGAGAAGCAGCTCAGGTGGACGGTCCTGGCCCGGGCTCTGGTCAACGACAGCCTCTTCATCCTCTGTGCCATCTCCCTGGCCTGCTGCATGTGCAAACTGGGAAAGATGTCTTCAGCCAATGTCTACCTCGAGTCCAAGGTGGGTAAATGCCTTGGGAATTCCCTCTGGGACTGCTCAGCTGGAGCTGGGTGTGCTCTGGCTCAAATTCTCCTTCCAGTGTGGAGGTGGCAACTCTTGGATAACCCTCTTTCACAAAGTGAATGCTCCTGCTCTGGGAGTGATGTTTCCTGCATGTTTTAGGGGAATATTTTGCCTGCAGCTTTGGCATAACAGATTATGAGCTGCTTCTGCTTTTCAGGCATAGGAAATCCCAGGTTTGCCTTGAAGAGAGGATTCTCTCAGAGCAGCAGATGCAGTTTTGCTGTGTATTTTACCTGTAGCAGGTGTGTCATGATTCCTGCAAAGGGGATCCCCCAGAAATCCAGCTTTAGCTGGACTCTGCTTGGGTAGGATGAGATGAGCATTTTGGAATGGGAGGAGAAGTTGCTGTCCCAAAGCAGGGTCGGATGAGGGTCTGAACACACACAGCTCTTTTCCAGCAGATAGGAAAGTGGAAAAGCCACCAGCAGTGTGGCAGGGAGGCTGCAGTCAGTGTCCACCTGAGTGCCTGGAAACATCTAGAGGAAAAACCACAGCACCTGAGCACAGCCAGCTGAAGCTGAGGCTTTCTGTAGGAGATGTGTGGCTCCTGAAGCAGCAGAGGGCATCGGTGGCTTCCTGGAATGCAGGGGGTGTGGGCTGGGTCTGGTGTCCTGCCTGGCTCTGTGACAGCTGTCCCGAGGCTGCAGGTTGCATCCAGCTCTGCAGTGAGGCTGCTCACACCCCTGCTGGCCTGGGCCTGCTGTCCAGCTCTGACTGGCCCTGGACACTCATTAACTCACCCAGTTCCCCCAGTGCAGGAACTTCCTCTCCTCACATGCCCGAGGCTGGCCCTGGGCAGGGAAGCCTCTGCTCTCTCCATTTGGATATTCACCCTGCTGAAGGTCTCTGCCTCCCTCCCCTGCCTTGGGGGCATCCTCTGATGTTGTGTTTGGGAAATTACTGCAGAAACAGGCTGGGGATGAGCAGAAATGTCACACAGATGCCCCAGAAGGTTGTCCTGCCCCTGAGGCTGCTGCCTCCACACTTAAGGTGGGAATGTTGGAGCTTTGGGAAGGAGGCTGGACTGCAGCCAGCTCCTGTCCTGGGGTCCTTGTGAGCTGGAGATTTGCTTCTGCAGCCTTTGTGCCTCATTGTGCTGGCCTGAGCACCCAGGCTCAGCTTCCAGTGGCAGCAGGATGTGTGCTGGGCTTCAGGGCTGCCACTTGTCTTTTGGCACCTCTCTCCTGCTGACTCTCTGAAGACACTGTCCTGAGCTCCAGATCTAGGAAAATAGAGCTGGGATGTGCAGCAGAACACTGGGATGAGCCTCCCCAGCAGATTCTCTGCTTAAACACAAAGGCAGCTCAGGTGCTGAGAGGTGTTTGCCCCTCACTGTGATGTGCTGTCTCCCAGCAGCCATTAAAGGGATTCATGGATGGATTTAACACGACCTGGTTTGTCTCAGCATTCCTGAATGGTTTGAGTTGGAAGGGATCTTAAATCCCATCCAGTTTCAACCCCCTGCTATGGGTTACCTTTAACTATCCCAGGCTGCTCCAAGCCCATCCAGCCTGGCCATGGACACTTCCAGGGATCCAGGGGCAGCCACAGCTGCTCTGGGCACCCTGTGCCAGGGCCTCAGTTCCCTCACAACCAAGAATTTACTCCCAATATCCCATCTAACCCTGCCCTCTGTCTGTTTGAAGCCATTCCCTGTGTCCTGTCCCTCCAGGCCATTGTAAATGGTCTCTCTCCATCTTTCCTGTGGGCTCCCTTCAGGTGCTGGGGTTCAAGCTCTGGGTCTTTCTGCCCACCCCAAATGCTTGAGCTCCTTTCTTAGAGCAGTGTTGGGGTGCTGGGTGGCTGCAAGTGAAAGGGCTGGGTGAACACCTCTGCAGGGTCTGGGCTGTGAAGCAGAGCTAGATTTTCCTGCTGGTTGGTTGTTGGCCTCGTGGAGATTGCCAGAGGAAGGCAGGGGTGGAACAGCATCTCCTTGGACCCCCAGTTTGGAGCTGACTGACAGAGTCCTGCCAGGGACACTCCAGTGCCTCAGATCCTTCCCTGTTTCCAGGCAGCTCTGGCTGTGTGGCTCCTGCAATGAACTCATCACATGAGAAAGCTCTTACCCAGCTCTGAATATTTTAGCAACAACATACAAATGTTCTGGGTCATTCTTGCCTGCACAGCTGCTCATGCATTCAAGGGAATGGGGAAGAACATCACGGCTCTGTATTAAAACTCTCTTTATTTCTTCCTGTCCTAGGGAACATCTGTCTGCCAGGCTATTCTGGTGGGATCTGTAGTGGCCCTCCTGTATTCCTCAAGGGCTTGCTATAACCTGGTAGCTGTGGCCATATCTCCAGACAATGTTCCTGGTCCTTTTAACTATGGCTGGGACAACCTTTCAGACAAGGTGAGTGTGTGACCCCCAAATCCCGAGCCAGTGAAATGAGATGCAGTCATTCCTCATCCTGTGAGGGTGAACAGGGGGTTTTGGGGGGTGTCTGGGTAGCTGAACCCCCACATGAGCTGCCTTTCTGCTTGCTTGCTCTTTGCACCCAGCAAACTGAGTCCTCCTCTCCCCAGCCATTTCTTCAGGAAGGATTCCCTGCTCTTCCCTTCCAGCCTGCCAACTCTTCTTGTGAGGGAGAGGAGGGACAGCTCAACTAGAGCAGAACAGCAATGCTTAATCGGGCATGGCTGTGTGTGAGGGAGAGTCCCTGGTGTGGGCAGGAGCTCCCAGTGCCCTGCTGGCACCCTCTGAGCAGAGCCAGCTCACGCAGCACCAGGTGAAGGTCACTGTGCTGCTTTAGGGACTCCTGCCTTTGGAAAGGTTGCTCTGCACTCCCAGTTCCGGCTTCGGGGAGCTCTGTGGGTGGCTGGGCTGACACAGACCCCTCTGCCTTGTGCCCACAGGTGCACGTGGAGGTGAGCAGTGAGGAGTACGTGGTGTTTGGAGTGGTCCTGTTCCTCTGGGAGCTGGTGCCAACCACTTTTGTGGTGCTGTTCTTCCGTGCTCAGAGACTGAGCCAGAACCTGGTAAGCCGGAGCAAGTTCCCCTGTGCTGGGAGGATGCCTGGGATGACTTTTTGGGAATGTTTTGCTTCTGGCTTAACTTCTTTCTCTTTGGCAGACTCCAGCAGGGATGGTCAACAGCCACAGCTACAGCTCCAGGGCCTATTTCTTTGACAATCCCAGGCGCTATGACAGCGACGATGACTTGTCACGGCTCGGGGCCAGGGAAGGAGGGTAAGGAAGGGTTGTGCTGCTGCTCTGCTGCCCTCTGGGGCAGCACCAGAGCTCCTGGCTTCTGCTCCTAGGAAAAGCTTTGGTGGAACAGGCAGCTTGGGTGAGGTAGATGGGGCAGGGAGCCTCTGACAGAGCTTTTGTTCCCTTGTGCGGCTCACAAGGAGCTGCTTTTATTGGGCAGAAGTGACAAGCTCAGAGAGGTGGATGGTGCTCACAGGTGGTAACTGCAAACAGGAGACCTCATCCAGGAGGGCTGGGATCCATTTCAGAGGGCTCTGAAATGATCTCCAGAGGGGTTTCTCCACTGGGGAGTGAGAGCTGGTGAAGTTCTGGAAGGGAGCTGGGACCAAGCTCTGCAGGAAGTGCTGGTGTGGGGGACAATGGTCAGGTATCCCCAGCAGAACTCTTCCAAGGCATCCTGGCAGCCCTGTCACCTGTCTCCATGGAATGGGTAGGGATGGAAGGGACCTTAAAGCCCATCTTGTTCCACCCTCTGCCATGGACAGGAACACCTTCCACTATCCCAGGCTGCTCCAAGCCCTGTCCAACCTGGCCTGGAACACTTTACTTCCTTTCCACTTCACTTCCAAGTCCCTCAGTGTTGGAATAAATCAGCCATGACTCCATTTCCTTCATGCAGAAAGCCAGTTCTTTATTCACAAAGCTCATATTTATAGGAAATACCAGCCCTGTGTTAAACCTAATTGGTCAGCAGTGCAGTGAAATTCAGTTCACTGGTCAGTAAGGCCTATTGTATATGTCTATTAAATTCTCTCTCTCTACGTATGTTTACATTTTTCCTTTGTGGATTCTCGTGGGATAAATCTTATTATTTACACAGGTGCATTTGTTTTTCATGCTCAGAATAGATTGTTGTGTTAAAGGAACTTCTGATTCTCAAAATAGCTTCACATGGCAACTTGCAAATTGCTTGTTAGCTGCACTTAGAAGAAATGACAGGCCAGCTTTGGCAATTTGATTTCATAAGGCCTTTCTTTTATAATTCTTCTACCTGTCTACAACATCTCACCCTTTTCATTAATTTTAAAAAGGCTCTGTTCTGATCTTAAAACAGCTTGCTCTTGGGAGGGTATTATCTCATTAAGGTTATCACTGGTTATCTCTTAGATAAGGGATGAAAGGCTGATTACAATCAACAAAGCTTATCAATTTCTATCAAGTCATTGACACAGCATTTCGCAGCATGAGGAAACAAAAGAATAATGTCCAATGTCTCTTAGGGAAATGGAGATAAATGACCATTGTTTTAAAGTCAAATAGCTGAGACTCAGGAGAAGGTCCATTAGCTGGAAATGTTGATCTTTGACATTACTGAATGTCCTCCTGGATCCTGGAACAGGGAATAACTGAGGAAGGTTAGCAGGAACACTATACTGTGATGATGACATGGGGCTTTTGTTGGCAAATTGCCTCTGCAGTTTGCAGACACAGCTCAGCCTTGGCTATCCTGCTTCTGTTCCTGCTCTGGCCACGAGGGCTGCAGGGTGATTGGGTTCTTTCTCCTTCCACTGGGCCCCATTTTCCCAGGGGTGATGGGTGATTGATTGAACAAACAGGTGACCACTTCAAACCTGCTGCTGGTAAAACACAAGCATGCCCTCTCTTGAAGTCAATGAACCAATTAGGCTTTGCTAATTGAGGCACACTCAATTTGGATTTAGATTTGATGATCTCCTTTCCCAATTTCTAATGCAAATATTGCATTATTCAAAATTCTTTGTTGTCTAAATTTCTAATGTACATATTGCATTATTTGGATGTTCTTAAGGCACTAAATTCTCCTTTTTTTTTTTTTTTTTTTAATGAGATGCATGTCTTTGGTTAGGAGCATGAGGAAACATCAAGGCAAAACCATACATGTGGTGAACAAAAAACTTACAGCAATCAGGAATAAGCCAGGTACAACAATTAAGACTACTTCAGATAATACACATAATTAATAATACATGTGAAATTAGGTAATTAGGAATCTCTGAAACACTGTACCATCATCCCAGAGTCTGTGAACAGCTGACAAACCTCAATTTAGTGAGGGCTTGGATAATTATTTCCAGATAATAATTCCCAAGCTCACTCTAAAGATAGGTTCAGCTGTCATATATAAAGGGTCAAATTGCCAAGTCAAAGTGACCTGAATCCAGTTTTGATGCAGAAAACATTGGGTTTATTGACAAATTCTCCTTCCAGGTACAGCTAAGGCCTGGCCACAGCCCAGGCTCCATCTGGGAGGGAGTTCCCTAAACACAATTTAAAACAAAGTTCCTAAGAATAGCAGTTATGAGTAAAGGCCTTGGGGTTAAAGACTAATCAAACCATCCAGTAGCTGGATCCTTCCAAAGTTTCCTTCAGGATAGAGATGCTTCAAACACAACAAACTTCTGGAGTGCTTCTGTAATAACTGGGAAAACCACAAGACCAGCAGTTCAGAGCAGGATTTCAACAAAGCTCAAGTATCTTTTCTTGGAAGCCTGAAAAATAGTTAATTATGGGACAGCATTGAGTCAAACCATAGATCCAGTGCAGGAACCAGCCAGAGAGCTAAGCTGGTCAAAGAGATGCATAAGCAGCTAGAGAACAAAAAAGGATCCTGAAACCACATGAGTCTTTTAGATAATTGCACAAAGAGATGTTAAAGCATATAAGAAGCTGGCTATAAATACAGTAATAACATCCTATAAATGATATCTTTTATAAAATCAGTAAATTCACATCATGTAATCAATATATCAGTGGTAACCCACTCAGGAAGTTGAGATAACACCTTTCTAAAGAGTCATGTACCTGTGACAGCAAAATGAAACAAAGGAAAGCACTAAAACAGCTTACAGTCAACAACAGCCATAATGGAGAATCATCACTGACTCTTCTGTGTTATCTGTGGAAGATAAAACAGCAGAGATTGTAAAGAGCAATGGAATCTTCACAAAATCGAGGGTGGACACACTGTGTCTTCTTTATCCACAAACAGCTGTTTGTCAGTGTTCCATCACAGCTGTTTTAGTCAGAGTCATCTCTTAAGAGAAAACAGCTTTATATCTTACAGCATAGAAAGGTAATATTTAACTCTCTTAGACTGCAATGCAAGATGTAACCAGATGTGTTCCATCACCATCTGTTAAAACCAGGTGGGGGAATGTTCTTTATCTCTTCCATGACTCATCCCCCAAAACTCCAGGGGGATAATTTCTCTTAGTGGGGCAGCTGTTAAAACCAGGTGGGGCAGTTTTCTTTATCTCTTCCACAATGGATCCTCCCTCCAGGAGATATCTTCTCTTAATGGGCCATTGAGTGTCCCTGCTTGGCTGATCCAATTCCATCATCCCACTGGGAGATGCTCTGCCCAGGGGGAGGAGCCAAAGCATTCCTACCTGGATAGAATCTGAGCCTGGGAACAGCACAGCAGCCTTTTCCACTGGATTCCCAGAGGAGCACCAGACTCCATTGGACCTTCAGAGGACAACTGCAGCCTTCTACAGGATCATCCCTTCAATAGAGCCACCTTTGTCCCTCAGGAGAACTGCAACCACCATTTATTCGGGCGGCTACCAACACCCTGACCCTCAGGGTGTCAGGTTGTATTCTGACTTTGTCTACTTCAGCAGTAACATTTTATTTGTGAGCTAATTATTTCTGGACTTTAATGACCTGCTGAAGATGGAATTCAAGGTTATAGGACTTGGTTAAGAAATTAATTGTTGCCCATAATCTTGGGAGAAGAGGAGAGCTGCAGGCACACAGGGAAGCAGGATTGAGACGATCCTGGAGCAGCAGCAGCTCCATGAGGAGCGGGAGCGGCTCATGGACGCAATGGTGAAGGAGATGCTCACCAAGAAATCCAAGCTCCATGACCAGGATCAACTCGGACCACCACACCCGGGCCATGCAGGAGGGGTACATGGAAATGAGCAGCAACCTGTGGGAGCTGTATGATGATGAGGATGGTCTGCATGAGGAAGGGCTCAGCGCCATTTCCAGGCCAAATGGATTTGTGGAGTTTTACAACAGACTGAAGCAAATCAAGGAATTTCACCAGCAGCACCCACATGAGATCTGTGTTCCTATGTCAGTGGAGTTTGAGGAGCTGCTGAAGGCCAGAGACAACCTGAGTGCAGAAGCTCAGAATCTGGTGGAGTTCACGGACAATACTTTGATTTGCATGATTGTTACCTCAAGTACATTAACCTGAGATAATCAGAGAAATTGGATTATATCACTTACTTAGCCACATTTGACCAACTCTTCAGTATTCCCAAGGAGAGAAAAAATGCTGAATAGAAGAGGTATCTTGAGATGCTCCTTGAGTACCTGCAGAGTTACACAGATCGAGTGAAACCATTACTGGACCAGCATGAACTTCTTGAGAAAATTCAGATGGAGTTTGAGAAGTGGGAGAAGGGCACATTCCCAGGCTGGCCAAAAGAGACCAGCAGTGCCCTCACCCATGCTGCTGCCCACCTGGACCTCTCAGCCTTCTCCTCCTGGGAGGAACTGGCCTCCCTGGGACTGGACAGGTTAAAGTCAGCTTTGCTGGCTTTGGGGCTGAAGTGTGGTGGGACTCTGGAGGAGCATGCTCAGAGGGTTTTTATCACTAAAGGTAAATCCCTGGAAGCACTTGATCCTTTCTTGTTTGCTAAGAATCCAAAAGGAAGCAAGAGAGATAGTGAAAGAAATAAAGATCTTGCATTCCTGGAAGCTCAGATTTATGAGTATGTGGAAGTTCTTGGGGAACAAAGACACCTCACCCACGAGAACGTGCAGCATAAACAGGCACTGACAGGGGAGGACAGAGAGGAGGAGGAGGAAGAGCAGATCAGTGACAGCGAGAGTGAAGATGAAGAAAATGAAATAATTTATAACCCTAAGTATCTGCCTCTTGGTTGGGATGGGAGCCCATCCTGTACTGGGTGTATAAACTCCATGGTCTGAACATCAACTGCAGCTGTGAGATTTGTGGTAACTGCACCTACCGAGGGCCCAGGTGTTCCAGAGGCACTTTGCAGAGTGGAGCCATGCATGGAGCGCGCTGCCTGGGCATTCCCAACACAGCACACCTTGCCAGGGTCACACAGATGGAGGATGCAGTCTCATTGTGGGCAAAGCTGAAACAGCAGAAGGCCTCAGAGAGGTGGCAGCCCGACACAGAGGAGGAATATGAGGATTCCAGTGGGAACGTAGTGAACAAAAAGGCCTACAAAGACCTGAATTGCCAAGGGCTGCTGTGGCTGTCCCCAGGGGAAGGATCACAGAGAAAATCTGCAGAGAGAATGGATCTGGCAGCAGCTCTGACTTCTTCGGTGCCTGGATTTTGTATGCATGTGAATATAGAGTTCAAGAAAACTTTATAGAATAGTCACTTTCTAGTAAGCCCTTTAGACATTGTTTTATATAACAAACAAATAAAAAACAAACAAAAAATCAAACAAACAAAAAAAAAAAAAAAAATGGAACAGAGGTGCAGTGGCCAAGGCATGTATAATAGGTTTCTTAGATGAACATCTATTAAATACAGATCAGCTGATCTCTAGTGATGGGCAGGCACTGCCCCAAAAAGGGGGAGGAGGGCTGAGCTGGCCCTGTGCCACCACCAGCTAGGGAAAGGAAAGTTCTGTGGCACCGTCCTGTGCTGCTGCACCTCTGTTCTCCCCCTAAACACTTGTGGTTGAAAAAGAGGAGGGGAAAAGGCAAGGAAACAAATCCTAAAAACTGCACACATTTTTCTATATTTGTCTTTTGGTAATTTTCCCCTGGTAAGGGCAAAAATACCAAAAGACAAATGTAGAGAACTCTAGAAAGGCACCAAGTGCCCGCAGCTCTCCTCTTGTGTTTTGGAGTCTGTGAGTTCCACGGGAGACTGCTGACTGAGGGACCCAGCCCAGGTGGAGCCACTGGGTCTGGAAAGAAGCTTTGCCATTAAAATACTGTCTGGCCCCTCTGGTCCTGCAGTTTGAGTTCTGCTGGAGGATGAGACCTGCTCAAATAGCCACCTGTCTGCACCATGTGAGGGGTGACTTAATCATGATGGAGGTAATTGTGCATGAGCACACAACCAAGTTCTGGTTCTGGGCTCCTGGTTCTTCATTTGTTTCTCCACGTGGTTTGACTCTTGCTGTCCCCACTGCTGTGTCCAGCTCCGGGATAGAAGGGGATGACTGACACAGGCACCACGTGCTCACGAGCATCCACACACAGGGACACACCCAGGCACTGTCCCAGAACCGGAGTGTAGGCTCAGGCTCCACTAAATGCATTTACCTAATCAGGGACCAGCCCCTGGACAGCACAACGCAGTAACAAAAGCTATCAGCATATACTTATCATACTTTCTCTCTTCTTTTCCCAACATATTTTCCTCTTCTAACTCACAGTTTAACTTTCTTTCTGTGATGTGCATGTTTCCATGCGTGTGCCATTTCCATATCACAGTTCTATTCTGTGACTTGTTTCCCCACACCTCAGCAGTTGATTGTTCACTCACCATGGTTCTTGAGACTGTTGTCCCTGCAATTTGCTGGGAACAGCCCTTAGGCTGCCTCACCTTCCAGGACTCTCTTTTGGCTGCGTACCTCCTGAGGTTTGGAGACCACATTTGTGTTCTGCCACTTGCAGTTTTGTTCTCATGCTTTCTCCCAGGAGTTTTGTTCATTTCCATGCGTTCCACACCCTCTGCAGCCCCTCTGCCTGGCTTTCCACTTCCCTGGCTGGCTCTTTTCTTTGCTTCTTCTTCTGCTGATCCCCTGGCTGCAGCCGTAGCCTTTTGCTACTTTGTAAATTCACTGCTTGAATTTCTTTTCCTGCTGATCCTGCAGCCAGCAGTGCTGCAGTGGTTGTGTCTGTGTGCTGTGTCTCATCTCACTGCTGTTCACTCCTGCCTTGGCCATACTCTTGGCTGTCCCCATCTTCCTTTCATCACTTTGTATGTTCCATCTCTAAATCCTGTCTTGCTGCCCAGTCCTGGGGTCAGCTTGGCTCATTCCCCTTTTTTTGCAGCAGGCTGTTCATCTCACGTCGGTCACATCTTTGGGGTTACCATATGTTGGAATAAATCAGCCATGACTCCATTTCCTTCATGCAGAAAGCAAATTCTTTATTCACAGAGCTCATATTTTTGTGAGCTTTGTGAATAAAGAATTTTATTTATAGGAAATATCAGCCCTGTGTTAAACCTAATGGGTCAGCAATGCAGTGTAACTCAGTTCACTGGTCAGTAAGGCCTATTGTATATGTCTATCAAATTTTCTCTCTCTAGATATGTTTACATTTTTCCTTTGTGGGTTCTCATGGGACAAATCTTATTATTCACACAGGTGCATTTGTTTTTCACTCTCAGAATAGATTTGTATTAAAGGAACCTCTGATTCTCAAAATAGCTTCACATGGCAACTTGCAAATTGCTTGTTAGCTGCACTTAGAAGAAATGACAGGCCAGCTTTGGCAATTTGATTTCATAAGGCCTTTCTTTTATAATTCTTCTGCCTACCTGTCTACCACACCTCACTTGCTGCCCAGGGGTGTAGAGAGCACTTCAGAGCTTCTCCCTCCTCTTGACCAGCAGGGCCTGGTGCTCTTCTCCTTGTGTCTGTCCCATCGAAGCCAAGTTCCTCGGAGACATTGTACCTTCAAACTTCAACCCCCTGACCAGTGCTGGGAGCACAAGTCTGGAGGAGCCCAATTATTCATCCCTAAAAACTCCATGCCTGTTGTTTTTTCTGTCTCTCCTGCAGCTTGGCCACCTCTCAGTGTGTTTTTTCTGTCTCTCCTGCAGCTTGGCCACCCCTCAGTGCTCGGGCTGCTACGGTTCCCTGGCTGGCACCGACGGCGCCGCGGACAGCGCGCCCTTGCTCTGCGCCGCCGGCGGCTCGGAGATCAACCAGCACCAGCACAGCTCCCACCCTGCCCCACACAACTGAGGAGGCTCCCTCTCTCTTCCCAGAGTGGCACTCGTGTATAGGATTGTAACCTGGTTTTTCCTCTTTTCCTCCTCTCCCCCCGAAGCATCTAACTCATGACACAAACATTCCACTGCCTGCCGCAGCCGCGCGCGGCGCCCAGCCCAGGGCTGCGGGCACTTCAGTCAGAGAACTGTGACTTTAAGGTACCATGTAGCAAAGTGAAGCTGAACTCTCTGGAAGCTTTTTTTGTTTTTTTTCTTGGTCTGGTCTTCAAGATGTTGGCAGCTAAATGCACCAGAGCTTCCTCACTAGAAAAGAAACATCAAATGCATATTTGCACTTTTATCTGCACACTTGGAAGGAATGAATCTCGCTCGGGCCGTGCTTGGCCTGAGACTGTTCTAGTTACTGTTTTAATTGCACATCCAGAGCTGGGAGAGGCACTGTCTTCTGCAGAGACGTGTTCCCTGAAGGACTCTGCATCCCCAGGAGCTGGGAGCTCTGTCTGGGCAGGGCCCCCGGTGCTGGATGCTGGAGTTTACTGTGCCATATTCCCACCTGGCAGGGCTGGGTGAGGCCCTGGGGCTCGGGGGGTCTTGCCCTGCCTGCTGGTCCCAGCTGGCTGCTGCCCTGTCCCACCTGGGCCTGTGGCTCAGAGCTGAGGGAGGTCACTGTTCCTGCTGGCCTGTGGCAGAGGGACAGGGCTGGCTTGTCCCTGCAGGGAGGGGCTGGAGCTGGCTCAGCAGCAGTGTGTGTGCAGGAATGTGTGTGAATCCAGGGCTGCTGCACCCCCTGGGTGCTGGGAGCAGCCCTGCTCCCCCTCGTCCCCCTCAGTATTAAATTGCATTTAGCAGATAACCAAGAGTTTTAACCTGAAGTGAATGTGAACTGCTGGGTCCCCACTGAGGTGCAGGGGGTGTGTGGCTGCCTGTGGAACGTTGCTGTTGCTGAAGGAAGGGGCAGAAACCACAGGGATCTGATCCTTGGGCTCCTTACTCTGCCCTCCCCATGGACCTGGGGCCTCCCAGGGTGGGAGTGCTGGGCCAGGCTGGGACAGGTCCCTCTGTCTTTCCTTAACCAAAATAGCCAAGTTTGACCTAGCCTGGGCTCTCTGGAGATGAGGCTTGGGGTTATTCCTGGCGATGGGCAGAGCAGCTTTGGCTAAAGGCACTGGAGCAGGGAGGGAGCTGCTCTGACCATGGGGCACATCCACCCTGGCACTGCTTTTAACCTGCCCCGTGCTGCTCCAGCCCTGGTGTGACCCTGGGGGACAGGGAATGCTGTGCTGGGACAACAGCTGGGAGCCGTGAGAGCAGCCCCAGCCTGGGGCATCCTCTCCTCAGCCCTGGGGCTGTGCTGAGCTCGGTGTCACTTGTCTGTCCCACTGCCATGTGTGCCCTGTGCTCTCCCTGCTCACCTCCTGCTGGCCCAAAAAAGCAGCAAGTCCCTGGCTCTTCCTGGAGATGCGAAGATGGGAACTCTGAGCACCCCTGCTCCAGTCTCCTCCCCAGCTGTCTCCTGGCAGGAACAGGCTCCTCCATCTCAATCCCTGCTTGGCTTGTGGCAAAGCTGCTGAAGGGCCAGGCACTGTCCCCCTTCCTTCTGCTCCCATAAGCCTCCAAAGACAGCAAGTGACACTCGTGGCCCCTGTTCTTGCTTAAATTCCAAAGCACTAGGAGCACTTTAAGTTTTACTTTGGAGGGAAAGGAGTGTAGTGCAAAAAAAAAAAAAAAAAAAAAAAAAAAAAGGAAAAAAAAAAGAATAACTAAAAAAATCCTACAAAATCCAAGGGCTACAGGCTCATCGTTCCTCTTGCACTGAAGCACACACCCACACTATGATCTTCCTGGGTTTTTGGGAGGGCAGGGCAGGGCAGTGAGCCTCGTTGCTGATGGGCCCCTGAGCGAGTGGCCGAGTTTGGGTTTTCTCCTCTGTCCAGACTGACAGCTCCTGCTGGGGCTGCTCCTGTGTTTTACTGAAGTCATTTATAGCTCAGAAGTTACAAGGACTTTTTTAATGCATACTTGCCTTTCATTACACTTTCTTTTGGGTTTTTTTTTTTGTGGGGTTGTTTTGTTTTGGGGTTTTTTTTGGTATGGTTTAACAGTGTTCTGGCTTTGCAGGTGGGCAGCAGCAGCTGCTGCCCCAGGAGCTGTGGCCAATGAATGTACCTATTTGTTCTTCACTAAACTGTAACCAAGCACTACTCTGTTGAAATAAATAAAAAAAAAAAAAAAAAAAAGGACTTTTTGTGCTGGGATGGCTCCCAGGGTGACCCTGCCAGCTCCAGGTGTGGCCCTGTGGTCCCCTGTGCCCTGCCAGGACCTGGCACATCCGATTGCTCTGGGAGCTCTGGGATGGGCTCTGAGGGCTGGGCTGGGGTTGGCACAGGGGCTTCATTTTATCCTCTGGTGTTTCTCTGGTTGCAGCCCTGAGGGAACAGCTGGAGCTGGGCCAGGGCAGGTTCAGGTGGAAATGAGGGAAAGGTTCTTCCCCAGAGGGTGCTGGCACAGCCCCAGAGCTGCAGGAGCTGCCAGGGATGCCCAGGGTGGGATTGTTGGGGCTCTGGGCAGGGCCAGGAGCTGCCCTGGTCACTCTGGGACCCTTGTGGAGCCCTCCCAGCTCAGGGAGGCTCTGCCTGATTTTGTGTCTCCATCTTGTGAGGTGCAACGTGCTCACACCAGTGTCCCAAGAGACACTTGTGGCCAGGGGCTCTGCTCTGTCCTTCCCAGCCCCAGCAGCACCTCCAGCCCCGGAGTTTCCTTTATTCCTTCCCCAGCTTCATCCACACCCACACAGCCTCGAGCCAAAGAGCAGCAGCTCAGCTGCAGCTCAGGCTGCCTCTTGTGCTCTCCCCACATTTTAGGGTGGAAAAGCAGAGGGGTTCCACACAGATCCAGGCTTGGAGGGGCTGTTTTCCAGCAGCACTGCCCACACCCAAACCTGTTGTTTTTCCCTGTTGGAAGGTGCAGCCAGGGCTGGAAGCAGCACCAGGAACTCCCTGCTCCTAAAAGAGGAATTCTGAAGAGGAGGACTCCACCTTGGGACAGCAGCAGCTCCTAGAACTCCTTGAAGCAACTCCTTGAAGTTGTTTTTTCATGCAGCAGAAGTTGGTGTGGGCACACTGTGAGTGAGGGGCTGCTTGGAATGATGGAGCAGACAAGGAATTTCCCCCAAATTTATTCAATGGCACAGTTCTTGCCCCACCTCCAGCTTCCAAAGGTAAGGCCATGAGTCTGATCCATCTTCAAATAGCACAGCAATATTTCAAAAAGAGTTATTCCAAATGATCTTCCAATATATAAAATAGAATTTACATATAGTCCCCATTTTTGTACCAAAAAATAGCTTTTTTTTCCCCCCATGTATAAAATATCTCCTCAGCAGGTTACAGACAATCATGGGACAGGAGGCCCAGCAAGTGGTTTCCATGGTTTAAGTCAGAGTGGTGCAATGATGGTGTTTGTCCTCAAATCTCTCTTTCTCCACTGAATTCACCTCATGTTTTGTAAGAGTTTCCTAAAGTTTTCCAGTTCTTTCACGCTGGTTGAAACCCTGTGTGCAAGGAAAGCAAAAGGGAAATGTTACAGCAACATTCATGTAGTGAATTATTTAAAATCTGGGAGAAAGGGGCTGTATCCAGCAAAGCTTCAAGCAGCTCTTGGGAAGAGAAGATTTGGAATCCAGCTAAATTAGGCTGAGGTTACAACCAGGCCCTTCACAATTCCCCTGCCTCTTTTTAAAGCAAACACTGGGAATCACAGGGGAATGGGATGTTAAGGAACTCATCCTTGGAAAATGCTGTTTGCCAGAAACTCCTGGTCTCTCAACATCACAAAGAGCTCAGGTATAACCAGAGTGTCCTGAAATCCCCTCCTAAAGGCCTCATTATCCTCCTTTTCTGACAAAAACCTCCTCATCCAGAGAGGCTGGGCTGAAGGATTCCTGTTAAAAATGCCATCATGATCTGGGAACAAACTGGGGAGAGGCTTAAGGACAGCAGCCCTTGCCTGGGACAAAGGGCTCCAAGGACAGTCGCACAGTCCCTTAAAAATAATGAAATTCTTTGTATCTCAGCATAAATGCTTCCTTGAATTCCTTACAGAAATGCAGAGTGTAAAGAATATTTTAAATCATTCCAACTGTTGTACTCCATACCAACACCTGGTACCAGACTATGACCAGAGCAAGAGTCCCCACCAAAACTGCTGGGAACTGCCTGAAATTAGAAGCTCAAACTGGATGTACACAGCAGGTTATGAAAAAGTAGAGGGCAAAGTCTCAAACTCACCTTCCAAAGGCATTAAATAAGGCCACAATTTCTTGTCTGGTCAGCTGGAACCCATAGGAAGGGCCGCTCTCAGGAATCTTCTCGATGAGGTTCTCTGAGAAGAGGATCTTGAGCGCCGTGCCCAAGCCCTGTGTCTGTGCAGGGATTGAAGAGGATCCTTGAACAGCAGCATTCAAAGCTCCCTCCCCTGGGCAGCAGCCTCTGAACAGGCCAAGGGGATTTCCCTGCAGCCAGGCTGAGCAAGGAAATCATCAGCTGCTCCCTGCTGCCTGCTCAGGTGAGGAATCAGCAGCCCTGAGCTCCATCCAGGACCTGGTTGGGATCCAAGGGCCAATCCCAGCCCCAGAGCTCCCAAATATTGCTGACAAATCTCACCTGTAACTTCCCCCACAGCCGACACTTGAAGCAGCCAACGCAGTCCATGATCTTGGAAATGTTCTTAAAGTGCAGCCTAAATTCCTCCTGGGGGAAAAGACATTCATGGTTGTGCACTAATTAGGGCTCCTTCCAGGTATTAATCTGAATTAATCCTGGAATTCAGTGGGACTGAGGTAGGAAAAGCCTCCTGCAGTGGGGTCCTTGGCAGAAATTACCTTTAGTTTAGCAGCTTCCTTTTTATTCCCTGCAAAGAAGGAGTTCTCATCAAAATGCAGTGGGAAGGACCTGGAAGGGAATGATGAGAGTTTGATTTCTGCCCTCCTTGGATGTATGGCAGCAGTCAGGGCTGGGCAGAAACACAGGTGGGAGCCACTGGACATCTCCAGAGGTGTTTTAATCTGACATCCACTCCCAAGGAATGGAATGAGGTGATTTAAGGTCCCTTCCAACCCAAACCACCCTTCTATTTTCTCTTCAAATTTGTATTGATTGTATTCCAATTTGCATTTGATTGTATTTTCTCTTCCAATTTCAGCTGGCATCTCATCTTGGAGACTTTTTCAGCAATTTCAGTGCTGACACACAGAAGCACAGGAGGGTGACGAGATAAATCAAACATTGATCACTTTAGGAGACACCCATTTCTGTCTGGTTCCAATATCTTCCATTCCTTTTACTCCAAACTCCATCCAACAGCCCAAACCTCTGTTACCAAGATATTTAGGAATTTTTTTTGTTGCAAACACGAAGCCAGGCCTGGTATCCCACAGATGAGTCACACAGGTAGCCAATTTTAGGGCTAACACGTAGGCAGTTATTAAATTCAATTCTGCTAAATCCAAAAGGCAGCCAAGGCTATTAAACCACGGGACTAATTAAACTGTGGGACTAATTACCCAAATTCTGTAATTTGCATACAGATATTAATAATGTGTTCCCAGCAAAACTACACCAGTGGTTCCATGTCCCTGCTCATGGCAAGGGGGCTGGACTAGATGACCTTTAAAAAGCTCTTTTCCAACCCAAACCATTCCATGTTTCTGTGATCCTACTGCACAAATGACTGCAGGAAGAAGCCAGAACTGCCCTTCTAGGAGCTTTCCATGTCAGGTTAAGCGCACAGGGATGGTGGCAGAGCCACTGTCCCCAGGCACTGAGCGCAATTACTTGGCCAGATGGAGAATTTCCAGCAGCAGGTGTTTCATCTCTGCATCCTGGCTCTCATTCCCGGTGTACAGCTGGAACCCAGGGCGCTCAAAGAAGGGCAGCACTTTGGAGAGGGCCCTCAGCTCAATCAGGTACAGAAAATAGAGGTTTTTGAGTCTTCTGGGCCCTTCCCCATTGGTGAGGACTTCATCAAACCTCTGCTGGAACTCCGTGACGTTGGGGCCCCATTTCTTCTCCGACCACGAATCTGAGACAGAAACAAACCCCAAAGGAGTGAGAGGTGCAGGGGTTTTGTGGGACCCTCCCAAAGGTTCTTTTGATGGGGAGATCCCTAAAAAGTTCTGTGTAGAACTGAGAGACAAATGGGACCTTTTGTTTTTTTGGACTTCAGGTTGTTTAATTTTCTCTTATCAATATTTTAGTATGTTGTTTACATACTAGACAATGTAGAAAGAGAAAGGTATTAAAAAGTTACAGGTTAGGTTGTTGTTTATTTTTTCTCTTATCAGTTTTATTTTTTTCTCTTATCAATAGTTTAGTATATTGTTTAAATATTAGACTTAGTGTACAAGGAGAAAGGTACTAAAAAGTTACAAGACACAAAGGTTTAAGGCCTTTTAAAGTTATTTTGCTCAGTTACTTTTAGAATGTATTTTATGTTTACCTTTCTACTAATAACTAATTATTTGTTTGTTCACCCAATTTTTGTGTTGTGGTTTTTTCTAACCAATCACTCAGTGTTATTAATACTGTAAAAAATGGAGTAGATAAAGAACAAGAAGGAGATCAGATAATGATCAAAATCCTCCAGCTTGTTTTCTATCTACCTCCATACTAAAATCCCAAAACTCGGAGTTTTTCACCCTGTGATAAACTATACTAATATTTATTTATATACTAATTAACTATACTAATAATATAATATAATATAATATAATATAATATAATATAATATAATATAATATAATATAATATAATATAATATAATATAATATAATATAATATAATATAATATAATATAATATAATATAATATAATATAATATAAATAACTAATTTAATTTATACTAATAACTAATTTAATTTAACTAATACTAATTCACCATACTAATATTTCACACACTTGTAGATTCCAATTCATCCCAAAGTCTTGGAAGCTTTCCCCATGGATGAAGGTTAAAAGCAATGTTCTCCTGGGGGTCAGGACATCTCAGGACAGGCAGAGAAACATTCCCTGTGCCCTGGGTTCCAGCAGGGTTTAGTTCTGCTTATCTCCTCCCTCCAGGGAAATGGTGAATGGGATTCCAGGCAGGCAGATCCCAGCTTTTCCAAGCCACTGACCCCAAAACCACAGAATCATGAAGGTTGGAAAAGACCTCTCCAAGATCAGCTTTTGACTGAGTTCCTTGAACCTCCAGGGATGGTGATCCCACCACTTCCCTGGAAAGCCCCTTCCAATGCCTGACAACCCCTCCAGAGAAGAAATTTTGCCTGAAAATTGTTCAAGGGAGGCAGGATTCTAACTCAATTCAAGCCCCAGCAAACATGAAACTCCTGCAGATTTTTTTCAGGGAATTCCTGAAGCTTCCTAACGAACAGGGACACCTGAGGAGAATTCCTGATGATATGGAAAAACAAGAATGGAGGAAACCGGCTTCTATTTCTTCTATTTTCCATTTTCAACCCCACAAGGAATATTTCTGTTGCTCATTTTACCATATATTTAAGATTAGTCTAAAAATACATAGTAGAAGATATAAAAGTCATCCCAAGCTGATGCTGCAGGCCCAGCTCATCTCCTGCCTCTGATGTTTCCCCATTATCCCATCTCCCAACTCCAGCCTGGCCTGACTCACATCCAGGTGAGATCCTAGTGGGCTGTAGACACTTAAATACAATTATTTAGTTAAATCTAAATGATTTTCCCAAATTCCACAGCAATCGTCTTGATTTTCAATCAGGGATGAAATTGGGATTCCTCAGACCAGGTATTTATGGACCAAAGCATGGGAAGGAAATGGAAATGGCAATGGAAATGGAAACATGGAAATGGAGGTGAAAATGGAAATGGAAATGGACATGGACATGGAAATGGCTGCTGGAAATGGAAGAGGAAATGGACATGGAAATGGAAATGAAAGTGGAAATGGACATGGAAATGGAAATGGCCATGGAAATTTCTGCTGGAAATGGAAATGGACATGGAAATGGAAATTTCTGCTGGAAATGGACATGGACATGGACATAGTCATGGAAATGGCTGCTGGAGATGGATCAATGGCCTCGGGAAAGCCCAGCCAAGCATTTCCCAGTCCAGGTGAGGTTCTTGCTGATCTGACCATCATAAAACCAGGCTGGGAAGGGACAGCCTCAACCCACAGCTAGAAACTCACTCCAAAATAACCTTGGAGGAAGAACAGAGGGAATATTTGCTGGAAGGGCTGGTACAGAACATGCTGTCAGACCTGGAAGCATGAGGCAACTGCATCCCTACCCCTGTTACACCAGCTGGGTGCTGCAAGAGCACAAACAGGCCTGAGTCCAGCTGGAGCAGGCTCCATGCAGCATCTGGCAGAGCCATGGAGCTGTCAGTGAGGAGTGAGGCAGGAGAGCAGGGGCAGGAACAGGATTTACCTTGCAGGAGGTACCTGGCACTCAGGTGGATGTTGATGCTGGCGTGGAGACCAGAGATGAGCCTGTAGAAAGCTCTTTTCTCCACACAGACCCCTGCAAAGGAAAGGCAGTTTAAGACACTGAAAGCACCCACTGGATTGTCAATCCTCCTGGCTGTGGGGCAGGAATCTTATCCCACTGAGAGTGGCCCCTAATCCCACCATTTCCCATTTCCCATCCATCCCAGGAGGAGCAACCACGCTGAGAGCAAGGATTACCTTTGAGCCACTTGTAAAACGTGTGCCCTGGAAAGAAAGGAAAACACATCAGTGAGGGAACAGCCTGAGTCTGGTGCCCTGAATCCACCTCCAGGCTGGCCCCAGAGGAGCCTCTGCCCACTCCAGTTTGCAGAAATTGGGAAAGGAGCATTAAAAGGGCATGAAAGGAGTTTTCCTGCCCACCCTTGTGAGTGATGCTTCTGTAACACGGCATGGCAGCAGCTCAACCAGCACGTGGGCTTTCCCCAGGGGGCTGGGGGGGCACAACAGCCAAAAACAAGGATCAGGGATTGCTTTCCTCTTCTGGGCATGGTGGGGAGAGGGATATTTTTATAAAACAAACAAACCAACCAACCAAAAAACCACAGAGTGCAACCGAGCGTGCAGAACGGCACAAGTCAGAGCTTCACTGTCCCTGCTCTGTGCAGGGAAGGGATCTGGAGATCAGGATTTGGGGATGGTCTGGAGACAGGAAAATGCTGTGGAGAATGGAGAAGTGCAGGGAACAGCCCTTCCCAGGGCCTGAGGGAGTTGGGCAGCCAGCTCCTACAGCTCCAGATAATCCAAATTTGAGATTATGTGTCTGTTCAAAGCTTTCTCAGTAATAAGCACTGAAAAAAACCCAGGACAATTCCTGTTCCCAAAGGCTTCTCACACTTGAGTCACTGCCTTCAGACTGGACTTGTGCTGTTAAAAAATGCTGGAGGACTTTTAAGCCCTTGACACGAGGAAGGGCTGGGACAGGGAGCTCACAGGGATCTCCTCTTCACTCTGCTGAGCTGGGACAGAACCCAGGACAGGTTTAGGTTGGATCTCAGGGAAAGGTTCCTCCCCCAGAGGGTGCTGGCACTGCCCAGGCTGCCCAGGGAATGGGCACAGCCCCAGAGCTCCAGGAGCGTTTGGACACCACTCCCAGGGATCCCAGGGTGGGATTGCTGGGGGATCTGTGTGATCCCACTCAGGATTTCCTATGATGCCATGTCTGCAATTCCTGGTTTGCCTGATGAATGATTTTGCTAACCAGGTGCATTATCTGATGCACAGCCTGTGACAGCAGGATAAGGACACCCCACTTGTTTCTGTGAGCAGTAAAAACAAACAGTGCCACTCACCTCCGTCATCTCCTGGGGGAAAAACGCACAAAAGTGGTGGGGGGAGAGAGAGAAAGAGGATAAAAACATTACACACAACCAAAATTAAGCTCCAAAGCACAAGCACTGCTCTGACAAGAGAAGGATCCTCTCCAGGGAGGTTTGGAGATGTTCTGAACACAGAAACCCCAAGCGCAGCACTGAGGACACTGGATGAGAACAGTGCTGAGTAACCTGACCAGTGCAGGAGGGATCAATATTTGCAAAAGAAGTAAAAGCTGATATTTCCAGGGACATTGCACATCTCCTTCAGCAGGAGAAGAGCCACCCCTTCCCAGCAGGGTCACAGGAGGGGGATGAACAGCTCCATAACTTAGGGGAAATGAGGAGCTGGTGGCAGAGGGAGCTGCTGGAGGTTGATGATGATCTCTTGTTCCCAAAGCCCTTTCACTGGCACTGCCTGGCCCTGGCTCCAGGGCAGAGTTGCTCTCTGGGTGGTTCCATGGAGGATCCCAGCCAGGTCCTCATTTCCATCCATCACAGGTGGTTTGGCACTGCCAACTTCAGACACCAGGGACCCAGGGAGAGCTCCAGGGTCAGCCCTGTTCCCAGCCCCTCCAAAATTCACCTTTTTTCCAGGACTGGAAGATCAGACATTCTTTTTCCACAATGGATGCTGGAAAAACCCACCTCCAGGTGCCACAAAATTCTACACTAGGTCAAGAACTACAAGATATTTCTGATCCAGCAGGAGAAGGAGCCCAGGGAACATTTACTGCTCCTGGAGCTGGGATCAGTTCACTACTAACCCACTTAGTGAGAGAAATAAATGACTCACCTCTGCCAGATGCCAAAGGTCTTTTAACATTCTGAGGCCTAGGAGGAGGAAAAAAAAAAGAATTTAAATAAGAGATGTAAGTCAGTTACTCTCTCTTGTGTGCACAAACAGAGCAGAGCAGGAGTAGCTACTTCAAACAGCCTGAGGGGATCTAAAATCCTCTTCCATGCTTTAACGTTGCTCAGGAAAGGAAAGGATAGAGCAAAATGTGGGTTTCTGTGTGGTTTGGTGGTGGTTTCTCCTTTTTTTTTTTTTAGAAAAAACAGGCAGGAAAACTTAATTCTCTTCTTTGGGGCCAGCAACATGACTTGTCCCTGTGCATCCCACCCTGCACAGGCACTGGAGCAAAGACAGGAGGATGAGGATTCATTCCTGCCCCCCTGCACAATCCAGCACCCTCAGGCTGGTGGAACTGGTCCCCCAAAGCACCTACTTGAAGCAGTTTTCTTCATAAATGCTGTTCCAGATTTTCCAGGCATCGGGGCCCTTGTAGCCGGTGTAACGTTCGGGGTTCAGGAGCAGATCCACGTACTCAGCATCAGGAGAATGGATGTCTGTGGAGCACAGCTGCCTCAGGGACAAGGATTTCCTCAGGGAAAATTACATTTCCCAAGGCTGGCCCAGCCACCTCTGCCCCACCTTGCTGAGCACAGCAAGGCCCAGAGCAGCAAGGAAGCTTTGTCAGAAATATTTGTGTATTATTTTCAAAATACTGAGATCAGGAGGTGGGAAGGAGCAGAAATGCTGTTTAGATGAAATATTACACTTTGGCCTGGCATTGGGGCTGTTCAGCCTGGAGAAGAGGAGGTTGTGTAGAGCCCTCACAGCAACATTCCAGGATCTGAAGAGGCTACATGGAGTGGGAGAGGAGCTCTCACTCAGGAACTGGAGGGACAGGACACAGGGAATGGCTTCCCACTGCCAGAGGGCAGGGATGGATGGGAGATGGGAGATGGGAGATGGGAGATGGGAGATGGGAGATGGGAGATGGGAGATGGGAGATGGGAGATGGGAGATGGGAGAAGGAATTCCTGGCTCTGAGGGTGGGCAGGCCTGGCACAGGGTGCCCAGAGCAGCTGTGGCTGCCCCTGGATCCCTGGCAGTGCCCAAGGCTGGGCTGGTCAGGGCACCCTGGGACAGTGGAAGGTGTCCCTGCCATGGCAGGGGATGGAATAAGATGGGCTTTAAGGTTCCAACCCAAACCATTCCATGATTTAAAGCTCTGCAGAAGTGCATAAATCCCACGCCAGCCTTGCCATCCCTGCCCATACCATCAGCCTCACAGAAGCTGTCCGAGGAGTCGTCGTGCTGTGCCCACTGCAGCACTGCCTGCCGTGTTTCCTTGCTGCAAAAAACGTGGGGAAAAACTCTCAGAGAGGGCTCTGATCCCAGATTTCCTTCAGGACAAGGAAGGATTATGGCAAAAGAAGTCAAACCTCAAAGAGTCATCCACAGCTCCGAGCCTCTTGGCTTCCTCACACTCCTCAGCGAGGCTGTTGGCTTCTTCTGAATACTGGGTTGGAAAGCAAAGGGGTGGGGAGGGATGAGGATTAAAACATAAATTTTTTCTGTTTTAATTTAGCCTTCAATGCACTATTAGCACAGGTTAAGCCCCAGAAAGCCTTTCATGATTCAGCCCCCGCTGTGTTTGCACAGGATGTCCCAAAGGTTTCTGCAATGCTGACGAGTCTTGCAGCCCCGGCACTGCCTTGGGAGCTTTGTGTCCCTGGTGACACCAACTCCTGGAGAGATGGCAGAACACCTGGCTCCATCCAGCACTGCCACCTCACAGGCTCTGTGCTCTCCAAGCACTTGAAGGGAGTAAAAATTCAAATTTAAAGAATATCCTGACATTTACTGAGCCATGCTCAAAGCCTGGGGGCAGATTTGGGTTCCTCATGACAAAAAAGACTTTGAGGGGCTGGAGAGGGTCCAGGGTAGGAAATGGAGCTGGGAAGGGTCTGGAGCACCAGGAGAGGCTCACCTGGAGCAAAGGAGGCTCAGGGGCCCTTGTGGCTCTGCACAGCTCCTGCCAGGAGGGCACAGCCGGGGGGGTCGGGCTCTGCTCCAGGGAACAGGGACAGGAGCAGAGGGAACGGCCTCAGGCTGGGCCAGGGGAGGGGCAGGTTGGATATTAGGGAAAATTCCTTCCTGGAAAGGGTTGCCAGGCATTAGAAGGAGCTGCCCAGGGTGGTGGGAGAGTTCCCATCCCTGGAAGTGATCAAAACCCACATGGATGTGGTGCTTGAGGACATGGGGCTGGTGCAGCGACTGCTGGGCTCAATAATCTCCCAGGTCTTTTCCAACCTTGTCACTTCTATGGCACAAAACTGGACCACAAAACAAACCCCCCTCATCCTTCTGTGCTCAGCCACACCCACCTTGTAACTTCCAGCTCTGATTGCATCGGGGACTTCATCCTGAAAGACAAAACAAAGCAAGTGCCACCTGTGGGGCAGGTGAGACCTCTCAGCCCCATGTCTGGGAAAGGTTTGGGGTGTCACCACAGCTGCCAGAGGTGACAAGGTGACCACAACACTCAGCCCCAGCTTGCAACACATCCAACCCCTCACTCCTCCCCGGACCAAGGAGAAGCAACATTCCTAGTGGTTTATTTTGATTTTTTTTTTTTTTGTTTTACAAGATTTCTCATCTCCAAAGGTCTGCAGCTTTCCCCAGCTGCTACATCGGGTTGTGCTTTGCTTATCCCAGCAGGAATTTGGGGAAGCCAGGTCTGGCATCACCTTCCAGGCAGGAGCCCAGGTGCCTCCTCAGATTTTTCATCTACCAGCCCCTGACACATGGCATCCCAAACTTCTCTCTGACAATTCCATCATGGAATGTCAGCCCCACACAACCAGCCCCAAAATTCTCCTCGACTTCCATTTTCTCCAGGAGTAGGAAGGCAATAGAACCATTTCTGCAGGAGCAAATAGTGGGATGGTAAAAAGTAAAATTAAGCAATAAGAGTTATTTTTATTATTATTTTAATTAAGAACAGCAGGGACAGTCAGTTGTTAAAATAAGAACAACTTTCAGCGAAAACTTAGGTAATTGTAACAGAACTCCATCACATTACTCACAGTCACTACCAAAAATAGAATTTTTTTTAAGGAAGAAAAAGTATTTAAACAACATTTAGGGTTATTTTGAGGTGTAAAAAAAAAAATAAAAATTCATCATTCCATTTTAGAACCCAAGAGTGAGGGAGTAGGACAGTCTGTGCTGGCTGTCAACACCACAACATGAAATGTCCCCAAAGGGGCCACCAAGCTGTGATTCCCTCACCTTCTCCCCCCCTGGTTTTGGGCAGACATCTGCAGTCAGGGTGGTTTCTCACAGCTGAGGGAACAAAACCCTTTTGTCCAGGATACAGGGGCAAGAGTGCCCTTGGAAATGGGATGCTCAAAGAGCCATTTCTCCTACAACAGGGCTGGAAAGCTCTGAGACAAATTCATCAGCCAAAATTAAATCACAGTGCAGCTCATGGGCAACAAATTCTGTCAATTAACACAAAAACTATCATGGATTTGCCCTAAAACTAATTACTAATGGAAAAAAAATTTAAAAGACCAGGAGAAGTTTTTGGCTGCTTGCAGAGGGTCAGCTGTTAAAATCCCAGCCTGCCTTGAAACTTTATTTAGTATTATTACAGATTTTAGGATTTTGGCCTTTCTTATGGCCACCAGCGTTGCTGCAGCCATGAAAGATCCATCAGAGCCCCAGTTTTGCTGTAAGTAAAATAAAGATTCAGCCACTTGTCTGCTGTTTCCTCTTGCTCTGCAAAAGTTAAATTTCAAAAAAAGGTAAAAGAATGGATTTGGTACTTACAGAGGGGCAGGGCTGTACAGCACAGTCTCTCATCCCACAGTGACTGTTGTCCTCCCAAAAGGGACAAGGTTTCTGTAGGTTAACCTGCAAATCACACATCACCCATCAATAACACATCTCCCCCATGCAGCCAAGCCAACCTTCCACTCCCCACTTTTCCAAGAGAAATCCAAATTCTGCACTTGTTTGCTCCAACCAGCAACTCCCTGGTGACCCAGATTGATAACATCACTCACAACCTTGTTATCAGCACAGGTTTAAATCCATTTAATCCTTGCTTGGGTCTTTCTGTTGGGGCTTTCCCACACAGAAATGTCCATAATTCCAAAATATTCTGGAGCCCCTCTGCTCTGGACCAGGCTGGGAGAGCTGGGAATGTTCCCCTGGAGAGGAGAAGGCTCCAGGGAGAGCTCAGAGCCCCTGGCAGGGCCTGCAGGGGCTCCAGGAGAGCTGGAGAGGGACTGGGGACAAGGGATGGAGGGACAGGAGCCAGGGAATGGCTCCCAGTGCCAGAGGGCAGGGATGGGTGGGAGATTGGGAATTGGGAATTCCTGGCTGGGCTGGAATGGCCAGAGCAGCTGTGGCTGCCCCTGGATCCCTGGCAGTGCCCAAGGCCAGGCTGGATGGGAATTGGAGCAGCCTGGGATGGTGGGAGGTGTCCCTGCCATGGCAGGGCTGGCACTGGGTGATTCTGAAACCCCAGGATTCAAGGCTCCAGTCACACCAGTCTCAGGATTTCTGTTACAAATCCCAACCCTGGAAAGGACATGACATGAGGTCCTTTAACAAATCCCAGTTTTTCTCTTCCGTGAGTTGGTACCAAGCACCATTCTTCCAAAACAATCAAAATTTAACAAGATTTGGTGGGTTTGGAAGAGAGGGGCATAAAGGGAATCTGACTGAATGGGAGCAGAATCCACCTCATGGAATCCAATCCATGGGAAGTCTGGCAGCAGCAGCCATCAATGAACCTGAGGGTCTGGAACTAATGCAGGTTTTCCATGGGAAATCCTCCCATTATGGATCACTGCTCATCAGCATCTTTAAATCACAGCTCACCAAAGGATGTCCTCTCATTAACATGTTGCTTAAGAGGGAAAAATGGAGAAGAAAATATCTTTGAAATCCTCTTAAAAGTACATTGCATCTTATTGAGATTCTCCTCATAACAGAAGGCTCCAACTGACTGCACCCATAAAAGATCAGGGTTAAAATGGAGGTGTCTGATTTTAAAAAGATCAGCAATAAGTTCACAGGAGATTAAAAACCACAGCAGCACACAAATAAATACAATTCTTGCAAGAAAAAAATGACCTTGTAGTATCTAAAATAGTCACTTTGCAGGAGTTCATTCAGTCTAGGAAAAAGTTTGTAGTTGTTGAAGGCATCGATGGTTTCCACATCACAGGTGCAGTCATCTAAATAACCAGTAACCTGGGGGAGAAAAAAACCATAAAATCAAAATCAACAACATCAAAAATAAGAAATCAAATATAACAACTAAATATATAACAAATATAAACAACTCAGCCAGGACTTTTTAACACTGCAGACAATAAAATAACTCATCATTTTCTTTCCTTTTCCCAGCAAGCCAAGTTAAGTTTAAGCAGAAAGGACATGGCTGCAGTGAGCCATGGGCTGCCAGCCCAGGTCCCTCCTGGGTGAGCCTCAGGAAGCCATTCCTGGAGGATAACAGGGAGTTAGAGCTGCAGTTTGCATGTGGGACCAGTTAGGCAGCAATGCCACAATGCCAGCCCCAAAAAAAGTCCTTGTGGTTCATCAGCTTTGGCTTGGTTTGGTTTGGTTTGGTTTGGTTTGGTTTGGTTTAGTTTGGTTTGGTTTGGTTTAGTTTGGTTTGGTTTGGTCTGGTCTGGTTGGTTTGGTTGGTTTGGTTTGGTTTGGTTTGGTTTGGTTTGGTTTGGTCTGGTCTGGTTAGTTTGGTTTGGTTTGGTTTAGTTTGGTTTGGTGTGGTTTGGTCTGGTTTGGTTTGGTTTGGTTTAGTTTGGTGTGGTTTGGTTTGGTTTGATTTGGTTTGGTGTGGTTTGGTCTGGTTTGGTTTGGTCTGGTCTGGTTTGGTTTGGTTTGGTTTGGTTTGGTTTGGTTTGGTTTGGTTTGGTTTGGTTTGGTTTGGTTTGGTTTGGTTTGGTTTGGTTTGGTTTGGTTTGGTTTGGTCTGGTCTGGTCTGGTCTGGTCTGGTTGGTTTGGTTGGGTTTGGTTTGGTTTGGTTTGGTTTGGTGTGGTTTGGTTTGGTTTGGTTTGGTTTGGTTTGGTTTGGTTTGGTTTGGTTTGGTTTGGTTTGGTCTGGTCTGGTTGGTTTGGTTTGGTTTGGTTTGGTTTGGTTTGGTTTGGTTTGGTTTGGTTTGGTTTGGTTTGGTTTGGTTTGGTTTGGTTTGGTCTGGTCTGGTCTGGTTGGTTTGGTGTGGTTTGGTCTGGTTTGGTGTGGTGCGGTTTGGTGTGGTTTGGTGTGGTTTGGTCTGATCTGGTCTGGTCTGGTCTGGTTGGTTTGGTGTGGTTTGGTCTGGTGTGGTTTAGTCTGGTCTGATCTGGTCTGGTGTGGTTGGTCTGGTTTGGTGTGGTTTGGTCTGGTTTAGTCTGGTCTGGTCTGGTTGGTTTGGTGTGGTCTGGTTTGCTTTGGTCTGGTTTGGTGTGGTTTGGTCTGGTTTGGTTTGGTTTGGTTTGGTTTGGTTTGGTTTGGTCTGGTTTGGTGTGGTTTGGTTTGGTTTGGTTTGGTTTGGTCTGGTCTCATCTGGTTTGGTCTGGTTTGGTCTGGTTTGGTCTGGTTTGGTGTGGTTTGGTCTCATCTGGTCTGGTCTGGCTTGGTTGGTCTGGTGAGGAGCCCAGCAGTGTGAGCAGAGGGCTGGAGCAGCTCTGCTGGCAGGCAGGGCTGGCACGGCTGGGATCGCTGCCCTGGGGCAGAGGAGGCTCCGGGCTGAGCCAAGCGCAGCCCCAGGCCCTGAGGGAGCTGACAGGAAACACGGGCAGAGAGGATTCACAAGGGATGCAGGGACAGGACACAGGGAATGGCTCCAGTCTGGGACAGATGGGATATTGGGAACTGGGAATTCCTGGCAGGCCCTGGCACAGGGTGCCCAGAGTGGCTGTGGCTGCCCCTGGATCCCTGGCAGTGCCCAAGGCCAGGCTGGACAGGGCTGGGAGCAGCCTGGGATGGTGGAAGGTGTCCCTGCCATGGCAGGGGTGGGATGGGATCAGCTTTAAGGTCCCTTCCAACCCAAACCCTTCCATGATTCTGTGATTAAGTGCAGCAGTCCCTCTGCATGCCTCAGAGAGCCATTTGGCACAAAAACATCTGTTCTGCATCTGATGGATCCTTCTTGCATCATCCTGAGCAACTCAACAGGCTTTGTGCAAGCCCTGAAGGAAATAAAAAACAACAAAGAAAGAAGTAATGCAAATTCAGCTGTGGTTTCCTGACACATCCATTACTGGCAGATTATAAAGTTGCTCAACACAGAAGTAGTTTTGCTTCCCCCACACCCCCAGTGAGTCCTTGGGGAAATCAGAGAATCCTGGAATCATTCGGGATGGAAAAGATCACTGAGTTCAACCATTCCCCCAGCACTGACCATGTCCCAGGTGCCACATCCACACAGCTTTTGAATCCTTCCAGGGATGGGGACTCCACCACTGCCCTGGGCAGCTGTGCCAGGGCTGGACAAACCTTTTCCATGAAGGAATTCTCCCCAATATCCAATTTAAACCTGCTCTGTTACAATTTGAGGCCGTTCCCTCTCCTCCTGTCCCTGTCCCCTCCTGTCAGGAGCTGTGCAGAGCCACGAGGGCCCCCCTGAGCCTCCTTTGCTCCAGGCTGAGCCCCTTCCCAGCTCCCTCAGCTGCTCCTCATAATCCAGCAAGAGCCACACAACAACTTAAATAAAATTCTATTTACCACCATGGAAATGGAGCTGAGAGGAGGATGCAGAAATGGAAGCACAGAGTCACATGAAATGGGGAGGTGGGGGAAAAAATAGCCAGAATTCCCCACGCCACTGGAGCAACTCGGTTTTGTTGAGGCAGCATGATTTGGAGGCTCACTCAGATTTTCGGTGTTTACACTGCAGCTCAGTGTGTCACCCTCACACATTTACTGAATTCTGTCCTGCATTTTGCACAGTAATGAAGATTAACAGTGATTTAAGATTTCCCCTAACCTGAATCACCCTTGTAAAAACAAACAGCAGCAATTTGCTAATCCAGTTACCCAATTTAAAGCTGTTGCAAATTTATATATACATAAAAAAAAAAAAAAAAAAAAAAAACACATCAAAACAACAAACCACAGGCACTAACAAACCACATTTTTATTTCCTGAAAACTTGGCATCCTTCAAGGCAGGAAGCTTAAAGGTTGGGTCTAAAAGTGACCTAAAAAAAGATTTGGGGATAATCTTCAGCTGCTCTCTGTATCCAAAGGAATGACATCCCTGTAAAAGTGGGAACACTGGAGCTCCCACCCACCCCCCTCTGGCAGCACCATTTGGGCCAGGTCTGGTTTTGTTGTGTCTGGTGACCAATTCAAGCCAGAGCCAACCTCATCCTGAATAAAATCCAGAGATGCAAAACTAACATCACTTTTTTTCTTGTCAAGCCAAAAGAGATGACAGCAGCTCACGTGGACTTAATTTTATTTGGTTGGCATACCCTGCAGGGCAATTAAATAATTCAGTGTGCAGGGTGAACACTGCATGGAGCTACTACACACAAGAAAGATTCTTGACTGAAATTACATGGAAGTTACACACTGAAAGATCTGAGCTTGGGGCTCCAGTTGCAGTCTTGTAACCTAACCCTGTCTTCTTCTAATGGTAGGAAAAGACATCAGAAAACAGGACAACAGTGCAAGAGGAGCTGGAAATAAATGCATTAATGGAAAATATCACTGTACTACTTTTCCCACCAGTTGTCTGTGCTCTACCCCACCAGGGAAGCACTGCAGATGATCCCAAAATCCTTAGGACTGGATGGGGGCTGTGCTTTGGAGCACTCCAAATCCCAGTTTATTGTTGGGATCAGCCTCAGGGTCACCCTGAACACACCTGTGGGGGCAAAGGGCAAAGGGAAAGGTGCTGGGAAAACTCCACATCTGCTCAACCTTTCTTCCTCCAAGGATTTCAACCAGAATGGGTAAAAATGGGCATTTTCCCCAGGCTGTGTGTGCCCAACCTGCAGCCAGAGGACACAGAAGAGAAGCAGCACCAAGAGCTGAGGCTCCTCAGAGCCCTGGTGAGAGCCCCAGTGATGCCCTCAGCAAACAGCTTGAAGCTGAGCCACCTCAGCACTCAGGGAAGAGGCAATGCCAGATCATTTGGCAGGACCTGTCTTCATTCCAGAGGCTCCCTCTTGCTCCATGACCCCCCCAGAACCCACTTTTCAGCCCTCGCTTAGTTTGGGACTTCACCTCCTGCTGCCAGAGCAGCTGAGCTCTGTGTAAAACGTGCCCTCCTGTGGGTGGTACCTCAAAACACTTCCTCCAACACCACAAACAAAATATTTACCTACATCCTCAGCCTGTGCCAAGGAGAGCAGCTGTCTGAGATAGACCAGGGATGGATCCAGCCCCCAACACGTGCCATGTGCCTGCTGAATCACCCAGCTGAGGGGTTTGCTCCACGTGCCCTGGCTGTGAGAGGCTGGCAGGAGGCTGAGGGGCAGGGCTGGGCCGGGCTGGGCTGTCCCAGTGGGACAGAGCAGCAGGAGTGGCTCTGGGTGCTGAGTGAGCTCCAGGGTGAGGTGCCACAAACCCAAAATCCAACCTCCACCTCGTGTGCTGGGAACACCAAGAGCAGGGACTGTGCAATCCCTGGGTTTGGCCTCTGCTTCAGCCTCCTTCCCCTCCATGCTGCTCCTCCCACCTCCTTCTGCTGCCCTGAGTGTCACAGGAACATCCCCTGAGCAGTGGATTTCGGCATTTCTTCTCGCTGTGTCCCACACCACTGCCAGGCTGGAAAGAAGGAGAACTTTTCCCTGTATCTCCCACCACTGCCAGGCTGGAAAGAAGGAGAACCTTTCCCTGCATCTCCCACCACAGCCAGGCAGGAAAGAAGGAGAATTTTTCACCTGTATCTCCCACCACAGCCACACCAGGGCACAGGGAAGGGAGAGCCACAAAGGCTGAGGGGTTTGGGTTTAGCCTGTACCAAATTCCCTGGCACTGCCTGCTCCTCTGGACAAGTCCCAGGCTGATGGTGAGCAGATGCCTTCCCTGCACCCTCAGCAGAGGTTTTCTGGCACAAAGGAGTTGGATTTCCATGATCCTTGTGGGTCCCTTCCAGATTCTGTGAAATTATTTCCCTTCCATCCTTGCCAGTGCACTTGGAGCAGGTTGCTGGCAGCCAGCTGAGCACAGTCATTCCTGCACCTGCCCTGGAAGCTTTATCTGCCACTCCAGGTGCTTTGTCCCCATCTTCTGCCCAGAAAACAAGGACTGGGTTTCCCAGAACTCACACAGAACTGAATCTCACGTGGGAGCATCAGGATGGGGTCAGACCAGGGCCTGAAGGGCTGTCACAGCATCCCAGAATGGTTTGGGTTGGAAGGGAGCTTAAAGACCATTTAGTTCCACCCCTGCCATGGCAGGGACACCTTCCACCATCCCAGGCTGCTCCAAGCCCATCCAGCCTGGCCTGGAACACTTCCAGGGATCCAGGGGCAGCCACAGCTGCTCTGGGCACCCTGTGCCAGGGCCTGCCCACCCTCACATCAGGAATTCCCAATTCCCAATCTCCCATCCATCCCTGCCCTCTGGCACTGGGAGCCATTCCCTGGGTCCTGTCCCTCCATCCCTTGTTAATCCTCTCTCTCCATCTTTCCAGTCATCTCCCTTCAGGTACAGGAAGGGCACAATTAGAAATCCCTGAGGTCTTTTCTTTTCCAGGCTGAACAATCCCAACCCTCCCAGGAGAGCTGCTCTGACCATCTTGGTGGCCTCCTCTGGCCTCCAGCAGCTCCGTGTCCCTCCTGTCTGCAAGGACCACAGAGCAGGACACTGTTCCAGGAGGGATCTCACCAGAGCAGAGCAGAGGGGCAGAATGTACCTCCAAGATCTGCTTCTCTCCACCTGGAAACTCCTCCTGAAGAGAGAAGAGTTCCACTTTCCCAGAGAAATGGGAGCTGTGCTAGGAATGAATCCCTGCCCCAGAGGCTGCTGAGTGAACACCAATCCCACAGGAACACAAGGACAGCCTGAAAACCTGCCCAGGTCCCAGGGAGGAAACTCTCCATGGCCAGACTCACCCCTAATGACAGCATCCTGCCCACAGAAACATTCCCAAAGGCAACCAGCCCTCTGGCAGACAGGAAACCTTCACAAAATCCCCTCTGCCAAACACCTGCAGCACATCCTTAATGCAGCTGCATCAGCCTGTAAACAGCAAATGAACAATAATTACCAGGAATATACAGGAGACATCCATGGCTGACTAAAGCTGTGATGCAAACAGGAATATCTCCAGGGGGGGATGAGCTGCCTGTAAAATTTGAGGGGATTTGGATATTGGAATGTTAATCAGAGCTTGGGAAGCAGAAAGCAGTATTTGAAACAGCAGTGCTTGCAGCAACAGATGGATGTTTCTAATAAAGGTTTCAGGGCTGCTTGGTCTCTAAGGAAGGGAGGTAAAATAACAGTGACAAAAAGCAGGTGAGGCATTGCCCTGGGTGCAGGCACACAGGAGAGCAACACCCATTCCAGAATCCCAGCCTGCTGAAGTCAGCACTTGGAATATTGCTGGAGCAGCACTCCCAAAAGTGGCCCTTGTCACCTGTCCCAGGCTGGCAGACAAGTCAGAGCTCTTCCAGTCACCCACACTGAGGCTGCTGCACCTCATGAGACAGCAGGAGATGGTTCACAGGAGGAACCCAGAGCTGCACCAGGCCTTCAAGGAGCTAAACAAAGGAGGGCAAACCAGATCATTGAAGGCTGGCCCTGTATTTTCTTTGGTGGCAAATAAAAACCACCAGACCAAGGGGATCAGCAGATTAATTTTAACCAAAAGATGAGGCAGCCCTCAGGTGTGATTTAAACGGTTTGGTGGTTAGAAAGGCTGAGAAATGCTGCCCTACATGACACCTTCTCCTAAAGGTAATAAAAATCCTGCCCTAAACATTTGTAGGGAAAACCAGGCTGCTCCACAGAATGAAAAGTGCATTGCAACAACCCAGCAGTGCTCAGAGCAGCACACCAGCCCCTCCAGCCCAAGGAAAAGAGCCTGGCAGTCCCTGCCATGCCAGAATGCCAGTTCAGTCAGTGGTTACAGCTCCTTATCCCATTCCACACTCCTGACTCAACATTCAAACCTCTCTGCTTACAGGAAGCTGCAAGGGAAAACCCTGCAGAGATCCAGAATCTAAAGGCATGGTTTTTTTTTTATGAATTCCTTTATCAGCAGAGTTTTTACTTACCCATTCCACAGGAAGCTGAAAGTGTCAAGAGCCACCCCAGAAGGCAAAGCCAAAAGTGTAATTCCATTTGTTTTCTTTCTCCACTCTCAATTCCTGACCCACATTTAAGGACTAGAAATTTAATACAGCAAGAGCAGCCTTTATAAAAGCTTCCTGGTTTTAAAGGCAACAAAATAAAGGGCTAAAGACATTGTAACATCTTCACTCCTTGATCTTGCAAATGTGCTTATCACAGGAACTAGTCAGGTTGCAAGGGACCTCAAAAACCATTTTATGTTGCTGCCTGCCATGGGCAGGGACACCTTGCACTGTCCCAGGGTGCTTCAGGCTCCATTCAGCCTGTCACATCATAACCTCCAAGAAATCAGATGCAATATTCTTACAAGCAGGTCATGTAGAGCAGAAACTTTTTTTTTTGTGGTTCCTCAGAATGACTAAAGGACTAATTTGCTCTCAGAGTAGGATGGAAGAGATGTGTTCAGAAGAAGAACCTGGCCTTGGGCACTTGCAGGGATCCAGGAGCAGCCACTTTGCTTGTGCAAAGTGCTGTCAGAAGAATTCCAGAGTGATGTCTTACTCAAATCCAGGCTTGGTACCCAGCTCTCCCATTTCTGTACCTCGACAGAAGCTGCACTGAGTGCACAGTGACACCCCTGGCCCACAACAAGAGGAATTAACCCCAGAAGAGTTTTAGGGAGCAGAGCAGCCCAGCTCCCACCTGGCCATGGCAGGGCAGGGTGGCAGGAGAATCCTGAGCGGCAGAGCTGGGAGAGCAGCAAGGCAGGAGAGGGGATGAAGCAGCTGCCAGGGATAGCAATGACATCCCTGAAACATCCCAGGAAAGGTGCCTGGGCAGCTGGGGAAGAAATGCTCAACAAGTTGGAGCACTCCCCTCTACTGATGGGAGCAGGGAGAGAATACAGTTAAGGTGGCATGGAAACCACAGAACCACTGGAATGGTTTGGGTTAGAAGGGACTTTAAAGCTCATCCAGTCCCACCCCCTGCCATGGCAGGGACACCTTCCACCATCCCAGGCTGCTCCAAGTCCTGTCCAGCCTGGCCTTGGGCACTGCCAGGGATCCAGGGACAGCCCCAGCTGCTCTGGGCACCTTGTGCCAGGGCCTGCCCATCCTCACAGGGAAGAATCCCTTCCCAAAATCCCATCTATCCCATCCCTCTGGCAGTGGGAGCCATTCCCTGTGTCCTGTCCCTCCATCCCTTGTCCCCAGTCCCTCTCCAGCTCTCCTGGAGCCCCTTCAGGCCCTGCAAGCGGCTCTGAGCTCTCCCTGGAGCTCTCTCCACGTGAACACCCCCAGCTCTCCCAGCCTTTCCGCTCATCAAAGCTCCCACAGCTCCCGGAGCATCTCCGAGCCCTCCTCCGCGCTCCCCCAGCAGCTCCACTCCCTCCCCACGCTGTGCACCCCCGACCTGCCCACGAACCCGAGCCCAGCCTCCCTCCCGCTGCCTCCCGTGCCCGGGCAGTGCCCACCTGGCAGAAGCAGCTCGGCTGGGCGCCGCGGGGCAGCGCCAGCAGCCCCAGCAGGACGAGCCGTGCCCGCAGCCCCGGCAGGGCGCTCCCGCTCGGTGCCGCCATCTCCGTGCGCGCTCGGCCGGAGCTCGGCGGGGCCGCCCCGCTCGCACCGCCCCGCCCGGGGCGCGGCCCGGCGGCGACGCGCGGAGCCGCACGGAGCGAGCGAGGGCACCGCGCGGGCACGGCCCGGCCCGGGGAGCCGCCTGCGCTCCGCAGCGCTTCGGGGTGGCCACGGGTAATTGCAATAGTGTGGGCATAACAATAATCGTCCAGCTTGTCGGGTTAAGGTTTCTGGGTTTGGGGTTTTTTTGACTCAAAGGTGTTTTAAAAAGTTTTAATCTGTTTTTAGTTTCGTTTGAAGGGTGAGATAATGCAGATGTTATAATTCACGTCATTACAAGCGGAAGCTATTTATTTCTTACTTACACTATAATATAAATATTATATTATATTATATTATATTATATTATATTATATTATATTATATTATATTATATTATATTATATTATATTATATTATATTATATTATATTATATTATATTATATTATATTATATTATATTATATTATATTATATTATATTATATTATATTTTAATTACTATATATAATAATATATGAAATACATATGTAATGTATTATTATATGTATATATAATGTACATATTGTATATTATATTATATAAATTACTATACATAATAAAATATATGTGATATATGTAATAATATGTAAATAATATAATATGTATAATATAATAATATGTAATAATGTAATAATATAATATAATATAATATAATATAATATAATATAATATAATATAATATAATATAATATAATATAATATAATATAATATAATATAATATAATATAATATAATATAATATGCATAATATATATAGTATATATGTGCGTTATTATATGTATATATAATGTACATATTATGCCATATTCTATTCTATTCTACTCTGTTTAATACTATATATAATAATATATGTAAAATAGAATAGAATAAAATAGAATGTAATAGAATGTAATATATGTGTATTATTATATGTGTATATAATGTACATATTATATTAATTTATGATATGTTACATTATGCATATATTGTAGTGTATATTTCTTAATTACACTCTATAATACACTGTAAGTGTTTATTGGCCTATCAGTTTGCTCACACCATACTGTAAGTGTTTTGAAGCTAATCATTCAAAATTACTTTTTGTGGTTCTTAATAGAATGTATCTTTCATAGTTCTATTTTTCTTAAGTATTTAATTTTTTTGTAAGTCTGTCCTTTAAAACTTCTATTTCTCTGTTAACAATATCTATCCTATTCCATAACATTTTCAAATTAATACTTCTTATCTTAAAATTTATATACAAATGCATACCATATAAAAACCTTCGATCAGGCTTAAAATTTTGGTATAAATCTATTTCTTAGATAGAAGAAGGACAATATTTCCAGCGCTGGGGTGCTCCTGGCCATCAGCCAAAGAACACTCCAGTGTGTACAGCCAGTGTTACCTTTATCCTCTTACCTGCTGAGGTACATGAATATTCATGTGTCTCATGCATTATTCAAACATTCTCTGACACTTTCTGATGCTTTGGGAACTCCTTTGTTTGACTTCTTCACACTCTGGCTCATCTGCTTGACATCCTGGGTGTCAGGTCAATGTGTTTTATTTCTTCTTGTGTCTCCATCCTGCTGTTTCACATCCTCTGATAAGGATTGACTATTAAATTAAATTAAATTAAATTTATCATGGTATTCTCTAGTTGCTCTGGTTTGTGTCACTGTTATCACCTGGGCAGGTTGGTCAGTGGATGGCCTTACACTGGTTTTAGTTACACAAAAGCTTTTTCCACATGCAGAACAATACATTCATCAGACCATTATTTCCATATGTGATACATAGATATTATATTTCTGTTCTATTATATTCATAGATTTTATATTTCACAACTATTTCTGTGAGCAATACTTGTGCATACTTAAAGTGATTATATTACATTAACAAGCAGCTAAAAAGAGTTATAATTGATACTTTTAACCAATTATAATAATAAATTTATTTATTTATTTTAATAATAATTTTTAATAATAGCAATAATTTACTTCTAATCACTAACAACATGCAAAATCTAATACATAAATGCACAAGCCAATATTACCTGGTCATTTTTCACAGTGGCACTGGAGGGACATGGGGCTGGCAGTGCTCCTGGCCCCACTCTTTGGGGGGGTTTGGGGTGCAGCCCCCCAGCCCCATGGGCTAAGAAATGAAGATCAGATCCAATTTTTTATTATTAAAAATAATAAAACACATGCAAGGTCTCCAGTGTGTTGTGGGGTGTTTTGTCTCCACCAGGAATTTACAGCTACAAAGGGAGGGAGGAGCAGGTGCCAATATAAAACAGGGATGTGCATGTTACAGAAGAAAAAAACATTTCACTAAGGATGAAAAGCAACGCTAATAATCCAGACCAAAGCCAACTTTAATGAATATTCACACATATTAATTACCTGACAATGACAGCCAGCCATTTGGTCCATTTGTATCATGGTTCATTTTTTGCCTTCACAATGACTGGAGAAAGAAAATTGGAGAAAAAACAAATTTACTTCATTCACCCTCTAAGTAGTGGTTCAGAACTATCCAGTGTGTTTTTCTGCCAATAATCTGATCACCAATACTTTAATTCTTTGCTCCTCAAAATCATTAAGCAGATTTAAATTACAAAAGCTTGTTATTTTGTGGGCTGCCCCGTCCTGGAAGTGTCCAAAGCCAGGCTGGACAGGGCTTGGAGCACCCTGGGATGGTGGAAGGTGAGGATTTAAGGAATCTGGAATGAGATGGGATTTAAGGTCCCTTCCAACCCAAACCATTCCGTGATTCTGTGACAGGAGACAGTTTTTCTTGGACTTACAGCCAGGTCCATTTTCTTGCCCAGATGGACAAAGGTGACTTTTTGTCCCTCCCAGCCCTCATTCCCAGCTGGCAGTGCTGACCTTGGTCACTTTATTGGTCACTTTATTCTCTGCAGAGCTCAGCTCTTGCTCATCCCTCCTTGCTCTCCTGGCCATTGCCCTCCACCCTGTCCTGCTCCGATACCCCCAGTGAGGCTCTGTGGGATTTTCCAGACCACAGCAGCTGTTGGACTGCCTTGGGAATTGTTAGAAATAGCTTAGAAACTGTTGTAAAATAGTTGATAGATGGTTAAGCATGTACTGTTAGTTTGGTTATTATATTGTAAAAGGGGTTAGAAGGGTAGTTATAAGAAATACATGCTCAAAGTACCATAACACATCTCAATAAAGTGCAGCACACCCCAGCCTGGACAGAACTGTAATGGGCCAATCAAGCGCCTTAAACCTTCATGCAAATGAAGGATCCAAAAAGAAACCAATCCAAAGGGACAAAGAACAGGATAAAAGGGGCTTCTGACCCACTGAATTGTGCTGGGACATCGGGGCCGTCGCTGCTGAGCAGCCCCAGCGCCGGCCCCGCTCCATTCTTGAGGGAACGCTCCGGCTCGGCCCGCGGGTCCCTTGCTTTAGGCCTCCCTTTTTTTATAATAAATACTGAAATCACTTTAGTACCGGGAGTCTGCTCTCGTTTTTATCAGGAACGTCCCGCAAACTGCCCACAGCAGGAGATGGGATGGCCTTTAGGGTCCATTCCAACCCAAACCATTCCATGACTCCTCCATGAGGTCTCTCCGCACCTCCTCTGCCCGCACTCCACGGCCGCCCTTGACCCCACGCTCTGAGCCTGGCACAGCCCGTGCCCATCGCAGTCGACGCTCGTGACACTCGCGGCCCCTCACGACAGCAGCCGCCTGTCGCGACAGCCGCAGTCCTCCGCGGCGGCAGGGGGCGCTGCGCGGCGCTGAGGGCCGACGCCGCCGCCATGGCCCTTCCCGGCATTCCCTATGAGCGGCGGCTGCTCATCATGGCGGACCCCAGGGACAAGGCGCTGCAGGATTACCGCAAGAAGCTGCTGGAGCACAAGGAGATTGACGGCCGCCTCAAGGAGTGTGAGCGCGGGCTCGGCGGGTCGTGAGGGGATGGCGGGTGGGCGTCTCGGAGCGCCCCGAGGAGCCCCGAGAGGGAGCGCGGCGGCCGCGGCGCTGCCCGCGCTTCGTCACGGGCCTGGCCGGGCCCCGGGGGCGGACGGGGCTGGGCGCTGAGCGCCGCCGCTGGGTCCCGGTTCCCGTGGGAGAGCTCCGGAGGGTCACGGAATCACGGAGTCATTTTGGTTTGGAAAGATCTCTGGGATCAGCGACACCGGCCTGTGGCTGTCACCACCTTGTCAATGGACCAGAGCACTGAGTAGTGCCACGTCCAGTCGTTCCTTGGGCGCCTCCAGGGATGGAGACTCCGCTGTCTTCCTCGGCAGCCTTTCCCCAGTGACCGACCACCATTTCCGTGAAGAAATTTTCCCTAATATGTGTTGTATTGCAGTAAATCGACACGGACTCTTACAAATACCCAATTTAAACTTATTCTGGTGCGGCTTGTGGCTGTTTCCCCTTGTCCTGTCCCTGTTCCCTGGAGCAGAGCCCGACCCCCCCGGCTGTGCCCTCCTGGCAGGAGCTGTGCAGAGCCACAAGGGCCCCTGAGCCTCCTTGGCTCCAGGTGAGCCCTCAGGGATTCTGCCCCTTCCCAGCTCCTCAGGGATTCTGCAGCCCCTGCCCAGCTCCTCAGGGATTCTGCAGCCCCTTCCCAGCTCCTCAGGGATTCTGCAGCCCCTTCCCAGCTCCTCAGGGATTCTGCAGCCCCTGCCCAGCTCCTCAGGGATTCTCCAGCCCCTGCCCAGCCCTCAGCCCAGCCCCTCCTCAGGGATTCTGCAGCCCCTGCCCAGCTCCCCAGGGATTCTGCAGCCTTCCCAGCTCCTCAGGGATTCTGCAGCCCCTGCCCAGCTCCTCAGGGATTCTGCAGCCCCTGCCCAGCTCCTCAGGGATTCTGCAGCCCCTTCCCAGCTCCTCAGGGATTCCCAGCCCCTGCCCAGCTCCCTCAGGGATTCTGCAGCCCCTGCCCAGCTCCTCAGGGATTCTGCAGCCCCTTCCCAGCTCCCTCAGGGATTCTGCAGCCCCTGCCCAGCTCCTCAGGGATTCTGCAGCCCCTGCCCAGCTCCCTCAGGGATTCTGCAGCCCCTGCCCAGCTCCTCAGGGATTCTCCAGCCCCTTCCCAGCTCCCTCAGCCTCTCCTGGTGCTCCATTCCCTTCCCCAGCTCCATTCCCTTCTCCACATAAGCCCAAGAGTCCTTACTGCTCTCCCAGTCTCATTCTACCTGCAGATTTGCTGCTGGAAAAGGGTCTGGTCCTGTTCTCTTGTGGGGTTGAAGGTTACCAAAATCCTGTGTTTTTCTCCTCTTTTAGTAAGGGAGCAGCTGAAAGAACTCACCAAGCAGTATGAGAAGTCAGAAAATGATCTCAAGGCCTTGCAGAGCGTTGGGCAGGTACGTGAGGGAAATGAGGTGGTGACTGTTGAAGTAACCTTTACATCCATTTTTAGCATCAGGAAAGAGAAAGTGGGAACAGTGCAGGTAAAACAAGCAGGAACTGATGGGTTAGGGATGGTTACAGGGTGTCTGAGTCCTGCAGTGTTAATTTCCCTTGAGGCTGATGCTGTATTTACTCTTTTACAGATTGTTGGTGAGGTTCTTAAACAGCTGACAGAGGAGAAGTGTGAGTACACTGAATTCTTACATTCTCTGAGATTGTGAAAATCATGGAACCATGGGATGGTTTGGACCTTAAAGAGCATCTCATTCCAACCTCCCACTATCCCAGGCTGTTCCAAGCCCTGTCCAACCTGGCATGGAACACTTCCAGGGATGGGGCAGCCACAAAATAATAAACTTTTAAATTTTAAATCTTGTTAAAGTTACGTAGAAATAAAGAATTAAAGTGTTGGTGATCAGATTATTGGCAAAAAGCATTCTGGTTAATTTAGAATCACATCTCAGAGGGTAAATTGAGTAAATTTGGGTTTTTTCTCTAATTTTCATTCTCCAGTCATTGTGAAGGCTACAAATGGACCAAGATATGTGGTTGGCTGTCGCCGTCAGGTAATTGATCTGTGTGAATGTTCATTTAAAATTTGCTTTCCGTGGAATACTAACATTGCTTTTCATCCACTGGGTCCTCACTGGAGTGTTTTTTTCTTCTTTAATATGCACACTACAGTTTTACACTGGTACCTGCTCCCCTCTCCCTTTGTAGTGGTAGCAGTGTAACTTCCTGGTGGAGACAAAATAATCCCCAGCATTTCTAGGACCTTGCATGTGTTTTATGATTTTTATTGAGTCAAAACTCTGCCCTTCTGCCTGATTTTGGACTCTCTGAAAATTAATTATTATGAAAACTGATTGTGTAATTTCACAGTTGCTGTGCTGTGACTGTTCCTGTCATACTGCTGAGTTTTAGATTTAATGTTATTTCACTCTATATCTTAATCATGGAATAATTTGGGTTGGAAGAGACCAAAGCTGATCCCATTCCAACCCTGCCATGGCAGAGACACCTTCCACTGTCCCAGGCTGCTCCAAGCCCTGTCCAGCCTGGCCTTGGGCACTGCCAGGGATCCAGGGGCAGCCCCAGCTGCTCTGGGCACCCTGTGCCAGGGCCTGCCACCCTCACATCAGGAATTCCTTCCCAAAATCCCATCTAAATCTACTCTCTGTCTGTCTAAAGCCATTATCTTTATCCATATTTTTTTTTTCCTCTTTCTGGAGAGAAACTGATGTTCATTGTGGAATTTTGGGACATAAGTAAAATTAATTCCACTCTGGGGCGTGTGAGGTAATTTTGATGTTCTGTGTTGAAACAGAGCTGAATCCTAAGGGATTGGTTGTCCTTGGATGAACCAGCACTTTGGAGTTTATTCTTCACTAAAAGCACTCTTTTATCTTAAAAGATCCTTGATTTGCTACCAGAGGCTCAAAAAAAAAAAAACCCCCAAAACAACCAAACAAAAAACCCTTGATGGTTTTCAAAATGTCAAAATATCAAAGACAAACAATTTCTCCTGGACTAGAAGGACGAGTTTTTGATCAAAGCCTCCTGGCTGAGCTGCTGCTGCTCAGGAGGGAGGAGAGCAAGGCTGTTCAAGTGGGAGCAGAATCACTTCCCTATCTCAAGTGCATTAGCTAAGAAGGTCAAGTGGTTTCTCTTTGTTTTCTTCTCACTGCAAAACAACTTCAGTCTGTTGGACAGAGTTGGATCTGAGCGAATTCCAAGCTGTTAAAAAGTTCTTTGGATAAGGAAGCTGGAAAGAGGCCTTAGTTGTGACTGCAGTAAGGGAGGAGGGACAGCTTGATCCTAAATCCTTCCAGAGGGTCAAGGACCCACGTGGCAAGGGACCTTATAAATCCCCCAGCAGGGACAATGGGAAACTTCCAGCAGTCTTGGAAAAGGGTTGTCAAAATCCTCTTTTAATTCCAGCAAAATTGAGTAGGGTGTCCTGGAATGTGTTTAAAAATCCCATAAAAATGGAATAAGCAGACAAAAACTGCTGAGGCAGGAGAGGAGGCATCCAAGGTGAAAGAGAATAATTGACTAGCTGACTTCAAAGAGGGGAAGTAGTGACACAGGAAAATGTTGAACTTTTTGTGAGGGTTCTTTCATTATTCTGGAGCAGCTGTTCCTGTGTGGAGCAGAGGGCAGGATTAGATCCCACAGGTGCAGTCAGGTTGACAGCAGTAAAATTAAAAATTAATGATGGACTAGAAAACAGTCTTTGTTTTAAAAGAGGTGCAGGTAAGTTAGTGACTGCTTGGTGTGTCACTCTGCAGCCTTGTTTTTTCTTGTGTGTGATGCAGCAAGGAGTGCAAACTCCAGTGAAGATTTTGGGTAAAATCAGGGATTGTGTTGGAGTGGGGTTCTAACAGAATTCCTTTTTTTGGGACTAGCTTGACAAGAGTAAGCTGAAACCAGGGACAAGAGTTGCTCTGGACATGACCACTCTGACTATTATGAGGTAGGATTCTGCTCTTTTTGTCCAACATTACACAAAGACTTGAATAATCACTTCTGCAATGTTTTGTAAACATTTCCTGCAAAGCAATGCTTAAGTAAGGACAGTTATTTGAGGGAAGACTTGTGTGTCTGTTTTATAGGATTTAAAAAGTAATTGGTTGTTCTTTAGAAGAATAATTACAGTATTTTCAGCCATGTTTTAGGATGTGTTTTAAAGCTTTAAAAGGTTTGCTAGGTTTGGGGTTTTTCTGTTTTTTCAGCACATGAGGCGGGAAGAGAAGAAATAATGTTCATATTGCTGTAGAATTTATAGGAATAATTTTATGAATTTATAAATGTGTCTACACAATAAAAATATCTCCTCTTAACTCTTGTTTTCCAGATACCTGCCCAGGGAAGTGGATCCACTGGTTTATAACATGTCTCACGAGGACCCAGGAGATGTTTCCTACTCTGAGATCGGAGGCCTGTCGGAACAAATCCGAGAGTTACGGGAGGTACCCAGTGCCCCAAACCCCATCAGATCCTGATCCATGCTCTCAGTGAAGCTTTGCAGGGCAAAACCACCTTGGGGCTGTTCAAGGATCCTCTCAGATCAGTGTTTTTCATGTTTCATTTGAAGTGCTTGGGTTAAAGTGAAGATGATCCTTTAGAGAAGAGGGTTTAAAGGATCCAGGACCCTTTAGGCTGTGGGAGTGCTTGAAGTTCAAGTGGCAGGGCCAGCAAAGCAGACTGGAATTTTGCTCAAAAACTATCAGGATTGCTCTGGGGAATGGAGCTAGGACAGTAGGGATGTGATTTGAGCAAAGAGCATTGAGAGGAAGCAGCAATTGCAGAGCCAAGGCAAGGGAGTGGATTCATCTGTAGGATCTCTCACATTTTCTTATTAAACTGTTTCTCACATAAAAATGCTGCCAATAAATAATGCAGCTAGATGAAAAACAGGCTGGCATGTTCATCATTACCTGTTTAAAACCTCAGAGGCTCAGGTTGCTCTGTGTCCCTTCACAGGTCATTGAACTGCCACTGACAAACCCAGAATTATTCCAGCGTGTGGGAATTATCCCCCCCAAAGGCTGCCTGCTCTATGGCCCCCCTGGTGAGTCTCAGCAAAGGGCAACAAGTGTTTGGTTGCTGCTTTCAGGCTGTGGCAAGAGCCTTCTTTCTTTCTCCTTCTTTCCCTTTTTATTTTTTCTTTTCTTTTTTCTTTTTCATTTTTCTATTTTCTTCTCTTTTTCCTTTCTCTTTTTTTCTTTTTCCTCTCTCCTTTCTCTCCCTCTCCTTTCTCTCTCTCTCTCTCCTCTCCCCTTTCTCTCTCTCTCTTCTCTCTCCTTTCCTCCCTCTCTCCTCTCTCTCTCCTTTCTCTCTCTCTCCTTTCTCTCATCTCATCTTTGGGTTTTCCTTTCCCTTTTTTCTTTCCCCTTTTTCTTTTTTTTTTTTTTTCCTTTCAATTTTTTGTTTTTATTTTCCTTTCTCTTTTTCCTCCCTCTTCCTTCCCTTTCCCTTTTTTCCCCTTTCCCTCTTTCTTCCCTTTCCCTCTTTCTTCCCTTTCCCTCTTTCTTCCTTTTCCCTTTTTTCCCCCTTTCCCATTTTTTTCCCCCTTTTTCTTTTTGCCTCCCTTTCCCTTTTTCCTCCCTTTCCCTTTTTTCCCCCCTTTCCCTTTTTCCCCCCTTTCCCTTTTTCTTCCCTTTCCCTTTTTCTTCCCTTTCCTTTTTCTTCCCTTTCCCTTTTTCTTCCCTTTCCCTTTTTCTTCCCTTTCCCTTTTTCTTCCCTTTTCCTTTTTCTTCCCCTTTTCCTTTTTCTTCCCCTTTTCCTTTTTCTTCCCTTTTCCTTTTTCCCCTTTCCTTTTTTTTCCCCTTTTTTTTTTCCCCTTTGCCTTTTTTTCCCCTTTCCCTTTTTCCCCCCTTTCCCTTTTTTCCCCCTTTTCTTCCCTTTCCTTTTTTCCCTTTTCCCCTTTCCCTTTTTTCCCTTTCCTTTTTTCCCTTTTTCTTCCTTTCCCTTTTTCTTTTTTCCCTTCTTCCCCTTTTTTTTCCCCTTTTCCATTTTCCTTTTTTTCCCCTTTCCATTTTTTTCCCCTTTCCCTTTTTTTCCTTTTTCTTCCCTTTCCCTTTTTTCCCCCCTTTCCTTTTTTTCCCCCTTTCCTTTTTTTTCCCCTTTCCCTTTTATTCCCCTTTCCCTTTTATTCCCTTTCCCTTTTTTCCCTTTCCCTTTTTTCCCCTCCTTCCTAAGTCACTGGCAGGCATTGTTGAGTCAGTAATTCAACAGCTTCAATCTCTTGTCTATCCAGGCACAGGAAAAACCCTTTTGGCCAGAGCAGTTGCCAGCCAGCTGGATTGCAACTTCCTCAAGGTTTGTAATGGCACTGCCCCCACACCCTTGGGCTCTGTTTGTCTCCAGCCTCCTCATCCTCCTGTCCTTCCCAAGGTGGTGTCCAGTTCCATAGTGGACAAATACATCGGCGAGAGCGCTCGGCTGATCCGAGAGATGTTCAATTATGCCAGAGATCATCAGCCCTGCATCATTTTCATGGATGAGATCGATGCTATTGGTAAGGTTCCTGGCCTGGGGGGTGGCTGGGCTCTCCTTTTAAGGCTGGAGTCAGCTGTAAAGCCAATTCCCCCCGTTTAAAAGGCAAAAATCAAGTAGCAGAACTGATGGGTTTGGTGTGCTGCAGGTGGGCGCCGCTTTTCCGAAGGCACATCAGCTGATAGAGAAATTCAGAGGACTCTGATGGAGGTGAGTGTCAATTCCTGACTGTGGCCTGCACAGCCACGTTAAATAACAGTACAGGTGTGAATTGTTACCTGGGATCTGGCTTTGCAGAACCTTTTCTGGGTTAATAAACTAGAAGTGAACTAAGTGCTGCTTTTACAAAAGGCAGCTGCACATCCAGGTAACTCAGCCATGAGTTCAATGTGGAGACTAATTGAATCTTTTTAAATTGCTGAAATGATTTGGGATATTTTCTTTTGCTTATTGCTGCTCCCTGCATCTTTGAAGGTTTGCAGAACCCCCCTTTCTGTCTCTTTTAGTCCCAAAGAGAGTCTGTAACATTTTTGAACTGTTGCAGTTGGATTTTCAAAGCTAGGAGGAGCACTTGTATTTCTTTGTTTCTGTATTCATTGCTTTGATAAACTGGGTTGTGTGAAGGGAATATTAAAACCACTGGTGACAATTAGAAATTCTGAAGCTAATGGGAACCTTCCTTAGCCTGTGTTTGCAAACAGTTTGCCTGGTTCAAAAGAATGTGTCTGCCTTCCATAGAGAATTAAATCACTGTGATCAAAGAGCAAGTGCTTTGAGTGTTCACAATGAAATGCCTTCCTGTGTGTGGATTAGTATTCCAGAGGCTGTTCTTCAAGTCTAATTGGAATGTCCTGGCCTTGGTGCACTACAATCCAAATGTGTCAGGCAGCCATTGGCTCCTTTAGTCCTTGCAGTATTTTCTTTGCCTCATTGTTTTAGTCAAGTGTTTCACGTTTGAGCTCAGCTTTGCTTAATGTCCTTTTCTGTGGGCAAAGCATTTTCAATGTCTCTTCAGCTCTTCATTGCTTGGGAAGGAATACTCAGAGAGCTCAAGGCCTTGTAGGATTTTTTTTTTAACTTCAGAGCTTTTCATCTTGGTGAAGAATACTTAGCAGGAAAACAAATCAGACTGGGAAGATTTGGGGTTGTTTAAAACCAAACTTCTGTTCCCTGTTAGTTGTTGAATCAGATGGATGGATTTGACACTCTGCACAGAGTTAAAATGATCATGGCTACCAACAGACCTGACACCCTGGACCCTGCCCTGCTGCGGCCCGGAAGGCTGGATAGAAAAATCCGTGAGTTTCTCTTCCCAGTGGCTGCAAGGAGGATGTAATCCCTGGGAATTGTGGGTTTCTGCTTTGATTGAAGCTCTGATTTTTTTCTAGATATCGACCTACCAAATGAACAAGCCAGATTAGATATTTTGAAGATTCATGCAGGTCCTATCACTAAACATGGTGAGATAGGTAAGTAGAAGTTCCCTGGGTGTCATTCCTGCTGCTGTTGGTAGAGATGGGAAGAGGGTGAGTTGTTACAGTGATTCTGACTGTATTCCCACCTTTACACTGCCCACACAACTTCCCCTCTTGGAATTCTACTTGTTTTATTTTTTAAATGCATCCTGATTAAACTGTTGTTAAGTCTTTGAAAAGGAAAACTGAATATAAACCCTTGAGCCCAGCTGGAAACTGGAAAAGCAACCAGGTTCTCATCAGGCAGTTTCCTGTTTCTAATGGAATGGCTTAGTGCAAGTAAAGAGTGTTTTCATTCACCCCTCAATGAAGGAAGTATTGCTAATGAAGGAGTCTGAAAGCAACAATCTTTAAAAGTCAGGGAGAAACCTCAGAGTTTGGAGATGGCATAAGCAAAACTTGTCTGGTAGTGATGTGGAGCATTCTCTCAGGAGTGTAAGGAGAGAATAATAGGATAAAATGGGGAGAGTTTATTTAAGGACTGTGTCACTCTGAGCTGCCCAGAGTGCTGCTTTCACAGGGGCTCCTCCAGCTCTCCTGGAGGAGCTGGGGCTGGGCTTTGCCTTTAAAGCGGCGCTGGCTGCCCGGGAGTGCAGCAGTGCCCCAGGGCCCCGTGGCACCCCCACCCCCTGTGTGCTGACAGCAGCGATTCTGCAGCCCCTGGAGCTGATCCCAGGCACCATCTGGCTGCATCAACAGCTGCAGCTCAGCCCAGGGACAGCAGGAGGGGAGCTGGGGAGGGCCAGGGCTGGCCACTGCTTTTCTTAGCACTGCTGCTGCCTTAAAGCTGCACGTGGCTGCAGGCTAAGGAGAGAAGGAGCTCCAGAGCAAATCATGAGCCTGAGGTAAAGTTCTTGGAGAGAAAGTTCTTACCAGGCATGGAGTGACAGCACAAGGGGAAATGGCTTCCCACTGCCAGAGGGCAGGGAGAGATGGGGTAGTGGGAGGAAACTCTTCCCTGTGAGGACAGTGAGGCCCTGGCTCAGTTTTCCCAGAGAAGCTGTGACTGCCCCTGCATCCCTGGAAGTGTTGGATGAAGCCTGGAGAACGTGAAAGGTGCCCCTGGCAATGGCAGGGCTTGGAAGGAGATGGTCTTGAAGGTCTCTTCCAGCCCAAACCATTGTGGGATTCTGGAATATTCTCCTTCATCCTGTTCTCGAGTCCTTGGCACTGCAGTGGGATCATTCCTTCTGCTGTTCAGCAAGCTGAGGTGTCAGGTCCTTGCTGAATTCCTGCATGTGATGTGGAAAGACTGTGATGCTCAGCTTTGATATTGCAATAGGAAGACCTGAACTTAGCAGCAGGGTGAGGTGGAAATTGGATTAAAATCCAAAGATAAAGATTTGCTCAGGTTCCAGGATGAGAGTCTCCTGCTTCAATCCTGGTGTCTGCTGAAAACCCTAAACTCACAAACCTTGCACTGTTCAGCCTTGTTCATTCCCCTCACTTAGATTTTTTAACTTTCAAATGATGAAAATAATTTTTAATATGACATTGTACTACATGGAGTTAAAGTACAGCTGAAGAGCTACTCATCTTTAGGAGCTTTTGGATTCCTGAGATAAAAATATTCAATTCAAATGTTTTGAATTTTATACAGAAGGGAAACTGAAAACTTTTCCAGGGAGTTAATAATTTTAATAAGTAGCCTGGCAAAAATCAGAACTTGCTGGAGGCTCAGCAGTGGTTTAGAAATTGATTTCCACTGAATTATAACCATGGCCACTCTTTTTAGCAAATATATGTGCATAAAACATCAGGCTTAATATATTAAGACACTAAATGCCTTTAGTAGATGGAGTGTTGGCAGTGGAAAGGACTGAGTTATGACCACTTGGAGAGAAGTTTTCTGGGCTTTTACAGCATTTCAATGATAAGAACATTGCCTTGATGGAGCTTTTGCATTTCATGTTGATTCTTGTAACCACAAGTTGGTAACTTTGGGATTTAATTATATAACATGAGCTTTTGGCTGCCACACATTCCTGTTTTAATGGAAGGGCTGATACAGCTGCTGATTCCAGTTAATTTATCAGCCCAATGGGCAGCTCTGTTTGCACTGAAATCCAAGTTTGGTAGCTGGATGTGTATTTTATTGGCATCCCTGAGGGGAAGGGTGATTTATTCCTAACGGGTGCTGGTGTTTTGTGAACAGATTATGAAGCAATCGTGAAGCTTTCAGATGGCTTCAACGGAGCAGACTTGAGAAATGTCTGTACTGAAGCAGGTAATTCTTTAACTCTTCATTTGGATGTGCTAAATCTTGGATAATGCTGAATCTTGGAGCTGTTCCTCTGTGGATTAAAGCCAGGAGCTCAGAAATGTTCTGGAACATTTCACTTGAGCTGATCTGAGCCAGCCACTTGTTGGCTGATCTTGATGTGTCCCACTGTCTCCTTAGGACCAGATACATTCCAGAAGCAGGGATTGAACCCATTTTTTCCTTTTGGAGAGAATTCTGCTGCTTTTACAAAAGGCAGCTGCACATCCTGGTAACTCAGCCATGAGTTCAATGTGGAGACTAATTGAATCTTTTTAAATTGCTGAAATGATTTGGGATATTTTCTTTTGCTTATTGCTGCTCCTGCATCTTTGAAGGTTTGCAAAACCCCCTTTCTGTCTCTTTTTAGTCCCAAAGAGAGTCTGTAACATTTTTTGAACTGTTGCAGTTGGATTTTCAAAGCTAGGAGGAGCACTTGTATTTCTTTTGTTTCTGTATTCATTACTTTGATAAACTGGGTTGTGTGAAGGGAATATTAAAACCACTGGTGACAATTAGAAATTCTGAAGCTAATGGGAACCTTCCTTAGCCTGTGTTTGTTGCAAACAGTTTGCCTGGTTCAAAAGAATGTGTCTGCCTTCCATAGAGAATTAAATCACTGTGATCAAAGAGCAAGTGCTTTGAGTGTTCACAATGAAATGCCTTCCTGTGTGTGGATTAGTATTCCAGAGGCTGTTCTTCAAGTCTAATTGGAATGTCCTGGCCTTGGTGCACTATAATCCAAATGTGTCAGGCAGCCATTGGCTCCTTTAGTCCTTGCAGTATTTTCTTTGCCTCATTGTTTTAGTCAAGTGTTTCACGCTTGAGCTCAGCTTTGCTTAATGTCCTTTTCTGTGGGCAAAGCATTTTCAATGTCTCTTCAGCTCTTCATTGCTTGGGAAGGAATACTCAGAGAGCTCAAGGCCTTGCAGGATTTTTTTTTTTAACTTCAGAGCTTTTCATCTTGGTGAAGAATACTTAGCAGGAAAACAAATCAGACTGGGAAGATTTAGGGTTGTTTAAAACCAAACTTCTGTTCCCTGTTAGTTGTTGAATCAGATGGATGGATTTGACACTCTGCACAGAGTTAAAATGATCATGGCTACCAACAGACCTGACACCCTGGACCCTGCCCTGCTGCGGCCCGAAGGCTGGATAGAAAAATCCGTGAGTTTCTCTTCCCAGTGGCTGCAAGGAGGATGTAATCCCCTGGAATTGTGGGTTTCTGCTTTGATTGAAGCTCTGATTTTTTCTAGATATCGACCTACCAAATGAACAAGCCAGATTAGATATTTTGAAGATTCATGCAGGTCCTATCACTAAACATGGTGAGATAGGTAAGTAGAAGTTCCCTGGGTGTCATTCCTGCTGCTGTTGGTAGAGATGGGAAGAGGGTGAGTTGTTACAGTGATTCTGACTGTATTCCCACCTTTACACTGCCCACACAACTTCCCCTCTTGGAATTCTACTTGTTTTATTTTTTAAATGCATCCTGATTAAACTGTTGTTAAGTCTTTGAAAAGGAAAACTGAATATAAACCCTTGAGCCCAGCTGGAAACTGGAAAAGCAACCAGGTTCTCATCAGGCAGTTTCCTGTTTCTAATGGAATGGCTTAGTGCAAGTAAAGAGTGTTTTCATTCACCCCTCAATGAAGGAAGTATTGCTAATGAAGGAGTCTGAAAGCAACAATCTTTAAAAGTCAGGGAGAAACCTCAGAGTTTGGAGATGGCATAAGCAAAACTTGTCTGGTAGTGATGTGGAGCATTCTCTCAGGAGTGTAAGGAGAGAATAATAGGATAAAATGGGGAGAGTTTATTTAAGGACTGTGTCACTCTGAGCTGCCCACAGTGCTGCTTTCACGGGGGCTCCTCCAGCTCTCCTGGAGGAGCTGGGGCTGGGCTTTGCCTTTAAAGCGGCGCTGGCTGCCCGGGAGTGCAGCAGTGCCCCAGGGCCCCGTGGCACCCCCACCCCCTGTGTGCTGACAGCAGCGATTCTGCAGCCCCTGGAGCTGATCCCAGGCACCATCTGGCTGCATCAACAGCTGCAGCTCAGCCCAGGGACAGCAGGAGGGAGCTGGGGGAGGGCCAGGGCTGGCCACTGCTTTTCTTAGCAGCACTGCTGCCTTAAAGCTGCACGTGGCTGCAGGCTAAGGAGAGAAGGAGCTCCAGAGCAAATCATGAGCCTGAGGTAAAGTTCTTGGAGAGAAACTTCTTACACGGCATGGAGTGACAGCACAAGGGGAAATGGCTTCCCACTGCCAGAGGGCAGGGAGAGATGGGGTAGTGGGAGGAAACTCTTCCCTGTGAGGACAGTGAGGCCCTGGCTCAGTTTTCCCAGAGAAGCTGTGGCTGCCCCTGCATCCCTGGAAGTGTTGGATGAAGCCTGGAGAACGTGAAAGGTGCCCCTGGCCGTGGCAGGGGTTGGAAGGAGATGGTCTTGAAGGTCTCTTCCAGCCCAAACCATTGTGGGATTCTGGAATATTCTCCTTCATCCTGTTCTTGAGTCCTTGGCACTGCAGTGGGATCATTCCTTCTGCTGTTCAGCAAGCTGAGGTGTCAGGTCCTTGCTGAATTCCTGCGTGTGATGTGGAAAGACTGTGATGCTCAGCTTTGATATTGCAATAGGAAGGCCTGAATTTAGCAGCAGGGTGAGGTAGAAATTGGATTAAAATCCAAAGGTAAGGATTTGCTCAGGTTCCAGGATGAGAGTCTCCTGCTTCAATCCTGGTGTCTGCTGAAAACCCTAAACTCACAAACCTTGCACTGTTCAGCCTTGTTCATTCCCCTCACTTAGATTTTTTAACTTTCAAATGATGAAAATAATTTTTAATATGACGTTGTACTACATGGAGTTAAAGTACAGCTGAAAAGCTACTCATCTTTAGGAGCTTTTGGATTCCTGAGATAAAAATATTAAATTCAAATGTTTTGAATTTTATACAGAAGGGAAACTGAAAACTTTTCCAGGGAGTTAATAATTTTAATAAGTAGCCTGGCAAAAATCAGAACTTGCTGGAGGCTCAGCAGTGGTTTAGAAATTGATTTCCACTGAATTATAACCATGGCCACTCTTTTAGCAAATATATGTGCATAAAACATCAGGCTTAATATATTAAGACACTAAATGCCTTTAGTAGATGGAGTGTTGGCAGTGGAAAGGGACTGAGTTATGACCACTTGGAGAGAAGTTTTCTGGGCTTTTACAGCATTTCAATGATAAGAACATTGCCTTGATGGAGCTTTTGCATTTCATGTTGATTCTTGTAACCACAAGTTGGTAACTTTGGGATTTAATTATATAACATGAGCTTTTGGCTGCCACACATTCCTGTTTTAATGGAAGGGCTGATACAGCTGCTGATTCCAGTTAATTTATCAGCCCAGTGGGCAGCTCTGTTTGCACTGAAATCCAAGTTTGGTAGCTGGATGTGTATTTTATTGGCATCCCTGAGGGGAAGGGTGATTTATTCCTAACGGGTGCTGGTGTTTTGTGAACAGATTATGAAGCAATCGTGAAGCTTTCAGATGGCTTCAACGGAGCAGACTTGAGAAATGTCTGTACTGAAGCAGGTAATTCTTTAACTCTTCATTTGGATGTGCTAAATCTTGGATAATGCTGAATCTTGGAGCTGTTCCTCTGTGGATTAAAGCCAGGAGCTCAGAAATGTTCTGGAACATTTCACTTGAGCTGATCTGAGCCAGCCACTTGTTGGCTGATCTTGATGTGTCCCACTGTCTCCTTAGGACCAGATACATTCCAGAAGCAGGGATTGAACCCATTTTTCTCCTTTTTGGAGAGAATTCAGGGCTTTTAGTACCCATGTGTCTGCAGAGTTGATGCTGTTTTATGCTTTTTTCACATGAAAATTTTTCCACCTGGGGTTTGCCTGCATGGGCAAGATGAGTAAATGCACACTCAGAGCTTAAACAAGTTTTCTTTTTAGCACTCCCTTAGTTCAGAAAGGTGAATTCCCTCCTCTTCCCATGTAGATTGTGTAACCTGGGTCAGTTTTCATTTGAATTTGAGTGAAACTTCATGTTGTGTCTCTTCACACTGTTAAATCCTCCCTCCCAGGGATGTTTGCGATCCGTGCTGATCATGACTTCGTAGTTCAGGAAGATTTCATGAAAGCTGTCAGGAAAGTGGCTGATTCCAAGAAGCTGGAGTCCAAGCTTGACTACAAACCTGTGTAAATTAACCATAGAATTTGTGATTTGATTGTACACATCCTACTGGGTTAATGCATAAAAAAAAAAAGGAGAGAAATAATGTACCTCTTGATTATCATTGTAAGGTGTTTGTGTAGCATGTAGCTAGTAATTTTGGGAATGCTAGTTGCAAGTTGGCTACAGGAATGTGTTTTCTGTACAATTCTGAAATGCAATGTTCATTACAGCCCAGGCTCAGTAAAAATGTGTGGGAGATGTGTTGTTCTCTTAGCAATTATGGTGGGAATTTATAAACGTGCCTGAAGGGATTCACAAACAGAAGAAAGTCAGTTCATTTCTTGACTTTTTGTATCAGTAAATCTCCTTTCCCCAAACAGTTTATGAATAAAACCTGTTTAAATCTGTTTATCCTGGTGGATTTTGTGTGTAGCTCTCACAGAGAGGTGAATTTTGTGTCTTCTGAGTTGGAGGAGCAACTTTTCTCTGGTGTAAGGATTGGAGTCCTGTGTGTCCTACACCAAACAGAGGCAGCCTAACCCTCAGAGAGAGAAGGGACTGGTGGGGTCTGGACAATGTTTTCCATGAAGAAATTTTTCTTTAATATCCTATTTAAACCTGCCCTGGCCCAGCCTGAGGCCGTTCCCTCTGCTCCTGTCCCTGTTCCCTGGAGCAGAGCCCGACCCCCTGGCTGTGCCCTCCTGGCAGGAGCTGTGCAGAGCCACAAGGGCCCCTGAGCCTCCTTTGCTCCAGGTGAGCCCTGCCCGGCTCCTCAGGGATTCTGCAGCCCTCAGGGATTCTGCAGCCCGGCTCCTCAGGGATTCTGCAGCCCCTGCCCAGCTCCTCAGGGATTCTGCAGCCCCTGCCCGGCTCCTCAGGGATTCTGCAGCCCTCAGGGATTCTCCCCCCTGGCTCCTCAGGGATTCTGCAGCCCCTGCCCAGCTCCCAGCCCCTTCCCAGCCCCTCCTGGTGCTCCAGACCCTTCCCAGCTCTGTTCCCTTCCCTTGAGGGGCCCAGAGCTGTCCCCAGGGCTGGAGGTGCCTCAGCAGTGCCAGCACAGGGGACAGGCACTGCCCTGCTCCTGTGCCCACACCGTGCCTGGTACCAACCAGGTGCCCTTGGCCTCCTTGCCCACCTCACTCATTTGCTGCTGAATTCTGGAAATAGGATTTACCTGAGCTGGTGTTTATTTATTACAAGAAGCAAACAAGGTGGTGGTGGTTTTAAGGGCATCTGCTTTATTTTTATTTTTATTTTCTAAGCAGTTTCACCCCGAGGGGTGCACACAGACCCACTGCACTGTGGACTGGAGCAGCAATGCACTAAATTGTACTTCTGGCTACTTCTAATTATCCTAATTGGATTATTCTGGGCCTGCTCAGCTGACAGGCAAGTACATTAGATTAGCTCTTGACTGCCCAGGAAACACACAGCATCTCCCTGGCAATTTTAACAGCTGTAGTTTTATTTCCTTTCCCATCACAGATCAAACAGATGGTGTAAGATGTAGAACAGTTTAAACAGGACAGGCAACAATATTTCCCTGTTTATATGGCTGTTACAGACCTTTCTCCCTGTTGTGGCTGTGTCAGGAGTGTAAAGATGCAAATCTCAGGTTTAGTTTTAACAACCTTTTGAGTGCAGCCCATGTCCCTGGAACAATGAGAACATGAAATCAAAGTCCATTTCTGAGCAGAACAGTGATGTAAGCAGTGAGCTGAGCCTCTGGCTGAGGGAATGGTTGCTGAAATGTGATTGTTGAAGGTTTCTCAAAGTTTTATTTAGTAAAAACAGCAGAAAGGTGCACTAGAAATGAAAACTGAGACTCTAAAATTCCAGTGCTAGTATTTCCAAAAGGACACTTCCAATTTTATTTAAGCAACCAACCTATTGAGTTTCCTTACTTTGTTTAAGCTTCCCTCAAAAATTCCATTGACACCAGTGTAGAATTTTGGTTCACTGAAAAGCAAAGGAATGAAAAAGTGCAGCTTAAAGTGAAATCTCATAGAATCATAAAATGGTTTGGGTTGGAAGGGAACTTAAGGACTATCCCATTCCACCCCTGCCATGGCAGGGACACCTTCCACTGTCCCAGGCTGCTCCAAGCCCTGTCCAGCCTGGCCTTGGGCACTGCCAGGGATCCAGGGGCAGCCACAGCTGCTCTGGGCACCCTGTGCCAGGGCCTCACCACCCTCCCAGCCAGGAATTCCTTTCCAATCTCCCATCCATCCCTGCCCTCTGGCAGTGGGAGCCATTCCCTGTGTCCTGTCCCTCCATCCCTTGTCCCCAGTCCCTCTCCAGTTCTCCCGGATTTCTCAGAGCATGGGACCTCAAAAAGCAGAAAAACAGGTTCTTGCCCCAACACTGAGGTGACTGAGGGGCATCATTTACACGAAGAGAAGCAGACTGGAGATCCCAGAGTCATTTAGGTTGGAAAAGAGTCCCATCTGTGACCGATCCCCAGCTCATCCCCATTCCAGAGCACCGAGGCCACTGAGGCGTTCCTCGGACACCTCCAGGGAAGGGGACTCCAAACCTCAGAGATGCCTCGCTTGGCGTTGCCGGCTAAAATGTGAGGTAGCAGCGTCATTCCCATGGGCGATGGAGCCAAGATAGAAGCGGGCGTGTGAGGAGAAGGAGCCCTCGGCAATGTCAGGGCACGGCGACAGGGAGCGTCAATGGCCGCCCCATGGCGTGAGGCGCTTCCAGCCGGGCCCTGGTCACCGCTAACAGCCGAAGCGCCCATTACTGAAACTTTGGGGTGAATTACCCCGAATTTAGAGCTTGCGAGCAGGTTCATTAAACGAACCGCGGCGGCAGTTGCCCGTGAGGGGAGGGCAGAGCGCTGAGGGCGGAGCGCGGCGGAGCGGGGCGGGGGCCGGGGGAGCGGGGCCCGGGGGCGGGCGGGAGGCTGGGAGGAGGAGGGGGAGGAGGAGGAGGAAGAGGAGGGAAGAGGAGGAGGAGGAGGGAAGAAGAGGCGGCAGCAGCAGCAGCAGCATGGCGGCCGGGCGCGAGCGGCTGAGCGCGCCGCCGCCGCCTCCTCCTCCGCCGCCGCCTCCATCTCCTGCCGCTCCCGAGCCGGAGCCCGCGGCCCCGCTGCCCAAATAGCCGCCCTGCCCCGGGTCCTGCCCCGCCCGGACAGCGCCCGGCCATGGAGCTCGCCAAACCGGCCTTCCCCGCGCTGCCGCAGGCCAAAGAGGACTCTGAGGTGAGCGGGAGCTCCGGTCCCGGCCCCCCGCACACGCCCGGCCCGCGGCCCCGCCGGGGCTTCCCCTCAGAGCCCTGCCCGCCCTGCGGTGCCTCCCGCGCCCCTTCCCGCGGCATTCCCGCTGGGGTCCATAGCAGGCCGCGGGTCCGTGTCCCGCCCTGTGCTGGTGACACCCCCTGCGACCACCGGCCGTGTCTCCCCTCCCCTGCTCGCTGCCGGGCTCTGCTCCCTCCATCGTCCTCGCAGACCCCCGGCCCTCCGGCAGCTCCGCTCCCCGGTGCCTCCGGCCTGGAAGCCTCCCCACTATCCCAGGTTGCTCCAAGCCCTGTCCAACATGGCCTTGAGCGCTTCCAGGCATGGGGCAGCCACAGCTTCTCTGGGCAATCTCGCCACCCTCACATTCAGGGGACCGAGCCCCTCCGCTTCATCTCCTTTGCCTTTTACCCACCCACAGTGGCCCCCACTCTTTTTTATGCCGCTTTCTGCGTTCAATGTGTCACAGCCTGTCTGTGTCCCCCTGCCTCGGTAAGGCCCCGGCCGTGTCCCGGTGTGAGCAGCCCCACAGGAGTTACCTGCGGGTCCCCTCCGGGCTCTCGGTGCCTTCCTCTCCTCCTCACCTCCATCGGGGAGGTGTTTTCATGGACTTCCAGAGCCAGGAGTTCTCTGCGGGCCAGGACAGGTGGCAATGTGCGCTCGGGCTGAGCTGTGCGGTGTCACAGGAGCCGCGGCAGCGCGGTGTCTGATTTCTGAACTTGGCTGAACTCCCCGGCGCTGACCCTGGACGCTGCTGATTTGTTTTTGTGTGTCACAAACGTCCCCGAGTGTTCTCCCCCCTTTGGTGGCCTCAAATATTTAATGTGAAATGTCACAGCCTGCATGAGGGAAGCTGAGAGTGTCTGAGCTCTTCAGGCGTCTGTAGATTGTCGTATTTCTAAACATCAGCATTTATTTCTGTTTGAACAGCATTGCTCAATGCTGTTACGGTGGTAAATTACCTGAAATATGGGAGTGACTCTTTTTGTTCTGTTTTTGTTGTCAGGATTTAATGCTCCCCATCACTTCAGAGCTCTGGAGGTGTTACAAGTCATGTAGTTGTTCTCACAAAGTTGTAATCACTTTGTATCTCAACACAAATCACCTGCCACCCTGTGAGGTTTATAATTTGTTTGTTTTTAAATATCTTTTCTTTCTGGAGAAACCAATCGTGTTATCCACAGTTTTGTTAACTAAATCAGCCTGGGTGGCTTTTCATCTAAAATGGGTTAAGAGGAATGTGGGTTTAAAATAAGAATGAAACCAGAGCTCAGTGCCAGTCTAACAACTCACTCTTCTTAACTGATGAAAACTGAGATTGTAGTACAGTGTCTTTCAGACTAGCTTTTACTTTTGTCTTTTTTCATGGGCTGTCTGTAAATAATGTAACTTGTAGTGTGTTAGAACTTCACATAGTGGGGATTTTCAAGAACTGATTCTAAAAACTGTAAGAATTTCTTTTCAGTATGCTGCATTTGTGTCTGACTTGATCCAAATACAAGATCACGTCGACAAATTCTGAGCTCTGATAGAAGATAATAAACAGGTGGAGCATGTGGGGGGAAAGAGGAAAGTGAAAGCCAGTGGTGAGTGTCAAAGTTCTCGTGAAGGTAACTTGTTAAAAGGAAAGGGTGGGAGACTTCAGCCCAGTCCTTAAGACAGTGCTTTGGAAAAGCAAACTGAGGAAACTGAAATCATCCTGCCCGCAAAATGTGGATTTTCCTGGAAAGCAGAAGATGCTCTTGTGCATTGCAGCGAGGAGGCTCTTTAATGAGCAGTAATCCCTCATATTTTGGGAAGTTGGTGCTGGATGGTTTAATGCTGGCCTGGCAGATTTGATTTCAAGATACTGGGAAGGGGAGGAGGGAGAGCCTGGGGAATCCCCTGGCTGACTTCCTGCTGCTCAAAAATGCAGCTTTGTCACTTTTTTAACTCACTCCAAGTGCCACCCCCAGCTCCCTTCTCTGAGCTGACTCTCCTAACCATGTCACAGCTTTAATAATCATAATAATAATTAAAAATGAAGCCAAATCTGTGCAGCATCCCGTTTGTTCCTGGCCCAAGGAGCAGTGTTGAGGGGAGAGAGCAGCCTGGATTGACTGGGGCAGGCTGCAGGGATGGGCTCTGATAAATAGGTCACTTTTCCAGCCTGGATGTTGTTTGTCCTGTCCCTAATCCATAGTGTGGTGTTTGGGATCGCTGGATTTCTAAACCTCTTGGCTCTTGATACTTTTGGGAGCTTGGGAAATGCCAGAAAACCTGGAACTCATCATTCTGGCAAAGCGTTTCTGAGAATGTCTGAACTGTGTGTTCTTTTACAGTCTGGTGATGGTGAATATCTCAGTTTTATGAGTAATAATGATTGTATGTGATGTGGAACCATTTCTAAGCTTAGATTTTTTTTTTTTGTAAAATCAGTGCATTTTCTAAAGTCAGGTCTCAAGCATTCTTTAGTTTGAGAAGTTCTGTGTTACATGTTTATACTGGGAGGAAAAAATATGGCTAAAAACTCATTAAAAAGAGTCAGGTTAGTAACAATTAGTACATGTTGGTTTACTAGTACTTCTGGAAAGGAGGTCAGTAAGGACTGGAATAATTGAAGGAATTTAACAGAAATTATTTTCTCATTAAATTTTAAACAAAACAAAAAGGAGTAGGATATATATAATGAGAACACAGCAACAATTACAACAAAATTTATTTCTTTGTTAAAACATATTTGCTTACAATCAGGCTGAGCAAACCAAGTATTCATGATGTACTTAGATTTTTTTTTAGGACTCTCCATGGGTTTTGTAATTAAATTAGCAGCCTATTGACTAAGCAGACATATTTGCCTTTTTATTATGCATAAAAGTGGAGTTCTTTTTTAGCACATGGAGTTTTTCTAAAAAAGAAATTTACATTTTTGACAGCTATATTTAGACTGAAATGCTAATGTATTTCTGACTGCTTTTTTTAACTATGAAGTGATGCAGCCCATCTAAAGGTGGAACAAATCTATTAAACTTTTTTTTACTCTCACTTTTGATAGGCAACACAAATAAACCCCTTAAAACACAGCTTTTCCCCCTCCTCTGCAGACTCTTTAAAACAAGTAGGAAGCCTGTATCATTAGAATTATTTTACCTGCCCACATAATAGAGCCCAAAAAATGGAGAACAAATGCTGTGTTGTGCTGGGAGATGTAAATCAGGTGACAGATTTTGATCGCAGCTCAGTGGGTACTATCAGAGTGCTTTGCATAAATCAGAGCAGCGCTCTGTGGCAGCTGGGGTTGAGCAGGCTCTCAGTCCTGATTAATTTGTGCCTCCCATCCAGGAGAAGCCTGGTGGGATCCACACAGGCACGGTTTGTAGAATTTGGGAGCTAAGGCGTGTTTGGGTTGTTTTAGTTAAGTGAGGATTGTCTCAGTATAACCCAACTCAAGAATTAAAAAAGGAGGGGCAGGAAAAGGTCATTCCTGCAGCATTAGGAACAATTCTGATATTCTGTGTGAGTGTGGTGCTCCAGGCACTTGGAGGGCCTAACCCTAACCCTGTGTGCTTCCTGTCAGCTGAAGGATTCTGCCTCCACTGCTTTATTTCCAATTTTATCGGAAAAAAAATTACATGATGGAAGTTCTTATCAGAGCTGCTGATCCTGTGTGCTGATGGTTTTTAATGAGGTGCCTGTAGGACCAGTGTTAGGGAATGGGACAAAAAGGAATTTTGTTTCTACTTTTCCTTTAGTTTTACCTTTTATCCTTTTCTGTGGCTTGTGTTTCTCTCTGCTAAAATAACATTTATTTCCTTGTTGTCCTTCCTTATTTCCCTGTGCAAGGGTGGCAGTGTCATCCCACCCTTTCTCCTGCTCCTTTCTCCATCCCTCAGCCACTTTTGGGATAGCAGCACTGTCTGAACATCCCTTGAGCTCTGCTTATGGCAGTGCCACGCTCACACCTTCAGGGAATTAAAGGATTTCGTTTAATTCTGTGTATTTTATAGACTTGCACCAGGATTTCTACCTGGGGAAAAATATTTATATATAATTGAGCCTGCACTGGCCAGGTAGTTGCACTAAATGATTGTTGTAGGTTCCTTCCAATTGAAATAATTCTATTTGTACAATAATCCTCATATTTTTAGTAGAACTGTCCAAGAACACGAAGCATGCCTGAAACTGGAGGCACAACCTTTCACTGCATTCCTGTTTGTAGCTAATTTTGAGGCTCTTAAGTACCACGTTTCACAGTGATAGATGTGACAGGTTTCAGTGATACTCAAATATTTTCCTTGAATATTCTTTGAGTACCTCATTTAGTTTGTCTCCTTTCTTATTAAGAAATGGCAAGTGAGTGTGCTCTGCTCCTGCTTTATTATTTGAAGATTTCCTCTGCAGTTGTTCCATTTTACAAATACTGATTTAGGTTTTTGTTCTTTGATGATAACATCCCTCTCCTCCGCTTTGTTGGGCTGTATAAAATAATGTGTAAAATGCTTTCAAACCCAAGGTGTGATCTCATTTGTGAATGTGTGAATGACCCTTAAAGCTGCCTGGGAATGAAAGCCTTTGTGTGGAGGTCATTGTTGTGGGATCGGGAGCCAGCCCCGATCCAAGCTGCAGCCTGGGCAGGGGGATGATGCTGCTGCTGGCAATTGATGCAATCCTGCCCTCTCTAACACGGTCAGGCTGTGATTTGAATTCTGATATAACACATCAGGCTGCAATTTGAATTCTGATATAGCACGGTGGGGCTGTAATCTGAATTCTGATATAGCACGGTCAATTTGAATTCTGATATAGCACGGTCAGGCTGCAACTTGAATTCTGATATAGCACGGTCAATTTGAATTCTGATATAGCACGGTCAGGCTGCAACTTGAATTCTGATATAGCACGGTCGGGCTGTAATCTGAATTCTGATATAGCACGGTCAGGCTGTAATCTGAATTCTGATATAGCACGGTCGGGCTGTAACTTGAATTCTGATATAGCACGGTCAGGCTGTAACTTGAATTCTGATATAGCACGGTCGGGCTGTAATCTGAATTCTGATATAGCACGGTCAGGCTGTAACTTGAATTCTGATATAGCACGGTCAGGCTGTAATCTGAATTCTGATATAGCACGGTCGGGCTGTAACTTGAATTCTGATATAGCACGGTCGGGCTGTAACTTGAATTCTGATATAGCACGGTCGGGCTGTAACTTGAATTCTGATATAGCACGGTCGGGCTGCAATTTGAATTCTGATATAGCACGGTCGGGCTGCAATTTGAATTCTGATATAACACGGTCGGGCTGCAATTTGAATTCTGATATAACACGGTCGGGCTGTAATCCGAATTCTGATATAGCACGGTCGGGCTGCAATTTGAATTCTGATATAGCACGGTCGGGCTGCAATTTGAATTCTGATATAGCACGGTCGGGCTGCAACTTGAATTCTGATATAGCACGGTCAATTTGAATTCTGATATAGCACGGTCAATTTGAATTCTGATATAGCACGGTCAGGCTGCAATTTGAATTCTGATATAACACAGTCAACTTGAATTCTGATATAACACAATCAGGCTGTAATTTGAATTCTGATACAGCACGGTCAGGCTGTAATTTGAATTTCCTGTGCAGTGTTCAAGGCAGAGCCGGGAGCTCCCTTGGCCAGAGCAGGAGGAGGAGCTGGAGCAGGTCGGAGCCCCTGGCTGTGCCGCTGTAACAGTTTCTGCTGCTCCAGCTTCACAACTTTTGGGAGAACCTTGTAGCAGGCTTGGAGGAGAGGCTTGAAGTGTTACAGGGAAACAGCTTCAGGCAAGAGGATTCTCACAGCTCTGGGTTTTTGAGGTGCACAATCCATCATGCAGGAGTCCTGCTGGGATGGATTGTGATGGGGAGAGAAATCTGTGTGCAGAGGGAAGTGATGCTATAAATCAACAACAAAAAACTGTCTGGGAGTTGGGAAAGGGTTGGATACCTGGAGTGGGCAGGGAGGATTTACTGGGAGCTCTGTGCAGCTTTTCCAAAGGATTTGGGGTCTGGGAAGCAGGAGGAGTCATTGCAGGGGTGATGCTGTGCAAGTGAAAATCGAGAGGAGATTCCTGAGATCATCTCCTCTAACTCCTGATTGGATTTCTCTTCCTGGTGGTTCTTGCAGCATCTCTGAGAGCCTCTCCCCTCACCTGGGCCAGCCTGTGGTTTGCAGGCTCTGGTAATTACAGAGCAGCAGGAGCTGAACCATCCTCACTGGGCTTGATTTCAGCCAGAGCTGAGCTCTGACAAAGCCTGGGGCTGTGCCTTTTATGTGTGAAAATCAGATGGGTCTGCAGGCTCCAGCTCAGCTGTGTCACGTGCGCCCATTGCGCTGCATTCCTTCTGGACAGGCAGATGCAGGTTGGCTGGTGTGTTCAAAACCCACCCTCTTTGCTTTGGTACAGACTCTCCATGGCAGAGCTGCTAAACTCATTTTAAAAATCATAAGATAAATTTTTTAGGTTAAGGGCACCGTTACAACAAAAAAAATCCACATCACTTTTTTGCCATTTAACTGTTCTAAGGAAGAGCAAGTGTAGCTGAGGCAAAATATGGACAAAATAACCCAAATTTTTGGCAGAGCTAACATATATTGGATACCAAAAGCTCTTTGTAGTGTGGACAAATCTCCCCTATTAATTCATAACTTCTGTTTATTTCAGCTGCAGATTGGCTGGGGAAGGAAGGACTTTGGAATGTGCTTTATTCCCCCTTCTCTTGGAGATCTGTCAGAAGGGAGTGGCTCATTTTTAAAACTTTGGAATTTTAGGGATTATTTTTTTCCACTCCATCTCTTTGGTGTCTTGCAAATATTGATGAGTGTGATTTCCAGTGAGTTGTCACTTCTTCTGGAGAACTTCCCAAATCCCTGGCAGCAAGGAATGCTGTTCTTCCCTCCACCTCTGGCATCACCCTTTGTTTTCTTAGCAAAATTCTTGCATTTGATCTGATCAAAAGAGAAGCTTTCAGTTGTTTTTTGTCTGCTTGGTGCCGCAGAGAGTGTGGAAAACCTGGCTGATGAATGAATTCCTTAAAATGGAACCTGTGCTTGGCTTCAGTCTCCATTAATAGATTGGGATTTTTACATAACTTTGCATAACATTTGAATAATCTGGCATTGTTGGTTTTGAAAGCCTCGAAGGGCTGTCAGCAGTCACCAAAATCATTCTTTCTGTTGTTTGTGTACTTGTCTCAGATTAATTGTTTGCCTTAAACACTCTTTCAGAGTTATTTTGCAGACTAAATCCCATTGGAAACTGTGTTTTTAACTTCTTGGAGGGCACTAAAGACCAATGTCTGGGGCCTGTAGTGATTTTTTTCTTCTTCAGAACATCTGTGCTGTCTCTTGGGATTTGGTTCCCTTTGGACTTGCATTGCTCAATTCTTACCTATTTATTTTGCACAGCTTACAGCTGTTGGGGCTAAAAATTTCCTGCCTCTGATGCTTTTAAAGGAACATTTCCAATGTGTTGTTAAGCCAAAATAGTGATGAATTTGTGTTTTCATTGGGCTCCAGATTAAGATTTCTAAATTCTACAAACAGAGTAATAAACCTACTGAAGTGCTTGTATATTCCTGGAGTGCAGCTTAAGCTTTTCAGAGTTTATTGCTCTTAGGCTTGGTTTTAAACTTGGACAAACCTGGGGTTTTCTGGCTTTTTGAGGGGTGAATGATGCTTTTGTGTACAGAGCAATCCAGCAGGGTTGTGCTGAACCCTCTCAGGTCCCCCTTCAAAGGATACAGTTCTGTAAATATCATCCTTTTATCACAACATTTCTCCTTTCTGCTTCCAGGAGTTTATTATTCCAGCTGGAACATGCAGAAGTAATTTAGCTACTCTTCAGCAAAGTTCATTTCAGTGCATTTTATTTCCCTGTTTGTGCTGCCACTTTAGGTGCTATCCAAAGGATTTTCTGGAGTGGCTTAATGTTTGTTTGCCTGCTTTTCCAGAATAACTTTACTGATACTAAAATCCTTCTTAATTCCACAACCAAGAGCTGGAAAATCCTCCCTGTGCGCTGTGGGGGTGTCTGAGGGAAGCACAGGGTTTTTATTGTGCTGGTAAAAAGAGGTTTAATGTGAATTTAATGCTACTGGAACAAGTGCAGTACTCAGATGAACAGTGCTGCAATTTAAGGGATCCTCCCTGCTGTAATCCAGACCTCCCTTCCCAGCTGGAATATTTGATATTTAACTTCCCCATACTTCTGAGGACATCAGGACATAGGGGAAGTTTTTTCTTAGCTGCTGGTGTGTGTGTGTGTGAATCAAACAACAGAGTTATGTAAATAAATGTATGCAGTCTATTGGATATGTTTGACTATTTCCTTTTATTTTTTTTACCTCCAGATGGTAGCTGGGATCTCAGCTCCAACTCCTTCATGTGTGAGGGTCAAGGAATGAGTAAGAGGCTGTTAATAGAGGCCAGTGGGAGTTGTAGGCAAGGAAAGACAGGAATAGTCTCTGCCTGAGCAGTTTCTGTTCAGCTTTAGAGCTGCAGAGTGGAGCAGAGGATGGAAATGTTGATCCTGGTGTTTGCTGTGGTCAGCTGAGCCCATTCCCAGCTGAATTCCCCATTCCCATTCAGCTGGGGGCCTGGGGAAGGGGGAAATGACCAGCAGGATCATGGGCAGGAGTGTTTTATTTACTGTGTGAGGAGTAAATAAAACTCCTGCTGCTTTCTGCTCTCTGCCTGAGCAGTTTCTGTTCAGCTTTAGAGCTGCAGAGGATGGAAATGTTGATCCTGGTGTTTGCTCTGGTCAGCTGGGAATGGGGAATGGGAGCTGAGCCCATTCAGGGAAGGGGTAAATGACCAGCGGGATCATGGGCAGGAGTGTTTTAGTTACTGTGCGAGGAGTAAATTAAACTCCTCACACTTTACTCTGGGGTGGAGACTCGCTAAGGGCTTGCTGTGATCACGGAGAGCACAAATTTCTGGAATTGTTTGAGCTGAAACCTGAATATTCAGAGTGATTTAGGCGCGGCAGTGTGGATTCTAAGGGAGTCACCTGCTCTGCTTGTTATCTCCTGTTATTTCAGTGGCTGCAGGAATGCACCAGCCAAGGGAATTCCTTTGCTTCTCTTACCAGCACAGAATGTTCTAAAGCTTTTTTTCCTTTCTCTTTTTTCCCCTCCTCACTTCAGAGAGAAGTTTCTCAGCAGAAAGCTGAGGTGTGGATAAGCTGATAAAGATCCTTTCCAGCCTTAAGGATTTTTTGTAGAATACTTGAGGTTTCTTCACATCACCTTTCCAGATAGTGTTCCTTGCACTTGGGTGGTGCTGGAAAGGTGTCCAGGAGTTTGTACAGAACTTGTGATTATTTTCTATAAAATGCACGTGCACATCTCTGCCTGAATGTTTTTCTCTGTTGTCTATATAATAATTTTAATTTTATTTTTTTTAGGATTGGACCTATCCCATGAGGAGAGAGATGCAGGTAAGACACTTTTATTTACTGTTTGAGGCAAAACCCCTGGAGCATTTAATGAGGAGAAAAAAAGAGCTGCTATCAAAATTAGTCTTTACCTGTAAAATGTCAGGCAGCACCATGGGAGACAGAATTAATTAGTTAATTAAGGTGAGGATTTGCCAGCTTGGAATACAGGTGTGTTTGCATCTCTGTTGTGCAGGTACTAAGCCAGAAATCCCCAAATATTAAATTTTAGTCTTGCTGAATGTCTTTAGATGATTATTAAAGCTTTGCCTTCTCCCTTAGGCTTGGAAGTGCTCTCCAGTGGGATGGACAATTAAAATTTTCCTACCATGGTGTCAATTAAAAATCTTTGCAAAAGATAAGAACTACACACCTGCCTGTCTTCATTGGTGGGGAGATAAATGGTTCAAAACTGATCTTTTCCCACTGCTAGGCCAAAGCTTGAGGAAATTTCATGTGTGTATCTCTTCTCATGAGAGCAGTTTGGAATTAATTACAAGACAGGATAATAAACCAAGTTAAGAGTTCCCTTCCCTTGATCTGGGGCTGGGTGAGATGCAGGAATCAACCTGGAGCTTAATCCAAGTCAAGGACTTTGTTCCTGGTCCAGAACAAGATCTCCAGCACCGAGATCATGTTTCTTTTATCCTGCCAAACCAATTTTTTTTTCCTTGTCCTGCTATAAATGACATTGATTACACATTTCAGAAATATGTAAATGATTTGTGTCCATGTTCTGAGTGAGTGAAATGTGTTATTTCAAATCATCTGGAGTTGGTGTTAAATGTCTGTTCTTCTCCTGCCTCCTAGGAAATCTTACCTGGGTTATTTTTAGGCCCATATTCTTCAGCTATGAAAAGCAAGGTATGATTTTCAGAATATTCTCTCCCAGGGAAGCTTTGCTGCGGTGATTTGATTTGTTACTGTGGAGATCTGCTCTGTGTATCTATAGAGGTGTAAATTTGGTTGCAGTTCTGAACTGGATCATGAAAAATGCCACAGTGGAAGGAATATGTGGTGCATCTGTAGGATGGTCTGAGCTATTTGTATTAAAATTGAGTCTTAAATATAATTTTTCTTAGAGAATTTAAGCTATTTGAGACACTTCACCAATTCCTATTTCCTTTGCTGAAGTGTTGCAAGACCTGTCAGAACTGGGAACTCACACACAGACATTAAAACAAGGAAAATCAAATTACAATAAAGTCAAGCACTGCTCAGGCACAGCTTGGCTCTGCAAATTTGCCTCATGGTTTAAATGATCTTATTTTCATGGTCTGGTTCCAGCAAGAACCCAATGCTGGCTGCAAATTCCTCCCTCATGTAGGGACTTGAAATTTCAGGCAAAGTGAAAGGTGGGGAGAGACAAACAACTTCATTGAATGCCTTCCTGTTTTGTCATTTTATCTTTTGGGAAAACAACCTTTTTACACTCTGAATTCTAGAAAACCAGCTCAGATTTTCTTTGATATAGCCCTGTTTTGTATCTAAGTACAGATTTTGTTTTTATTGCTTTTTCTATACAGAATATAGAAATATATATATATTATTACGTATATATATATGTTACACTTATATATATATATATGTTATATATATTACATATATATATATATATATATTACACTTATATATATATATATTACATATATGTTACACGATATATATATATTACATATATATAGCATATATTACATATCTATATATATGTTACATATATATATTATTGCATATATATTACACGTATATATATATGTTACATATATATATATTACACTTATATATATATGTTACACGATATATATATATATATATATTATATATATTTATAATATGTATAATATAGTAATATATATTACTAGTCTATTTATTTCAGCTTTTCTTTATATTATTATTAATAATTATTATTATTATTTTTTTTCTATTACTAACTAATAGATGTATCTGTATTTAAAAAAAGATATTTTTTTCTTTCTCCACAGCTACCTATACTCCAGAAACATGGAATAACCCATGTAATATGCATACGGCAGAACATTGAAGCAAATTTTATTAAACCAAACTTCCAGCAGTTATTTAGGTGAGAAATGACCAAGATTCCTTTGTGTGTGTTCTTTCCAAATATTTTCACTTTGTCAGAATTCTTTGAAAAATGTGCTGAGGTGCAGAAAGACTTGAAATCCAAACTGTGACTTTTATTCATCCTGAAGGAGTCTGCAGATCAGATTTATCCAGAGTTTGCAGTAACTGTTTCAGTTTTCAGTGATTTCTGAGAGGGGAAATCTGCCTGGGGGTGTTGGAGGAGATCCCCCACTCCTTTCCTCACAGGTTCTGGATTGAATTTCTGGGGTTCAGAGCAGGAATTAAAGGCTGTGCTGAATTCTTCCTGCAGGGAAGGGGTTGTAGCAGCTCTGTGGTGTTGTGAGCTCACAGGAAATTTTCATTGCAGGTATTTAGTCTTGGATATTGCAGATAATCCAGTGGAGAATATAATCCGATTTTTCCCTATGGTGAGTCGATGGGTTGGGAAGGGAAATCCCCAGGAGTTTTCTGAACTAACAAATACCAGTTTCACATTTGGGATACTCAGCCTCAGGCACCTGGAAGTGCTGCCAGCTCCTGACATTATTATTACACTTTAATAAGTGTAATTAACTCCTTTTTACAAGTGTGGAAGCAGGTGGAGCTGTAAGAGCTGCTTCTTGTTATGATATCAAAAGAAATTAAAATTAAAAAAGACAGGCCTCAAAACAGAGAGATTTGGTCATGGGGGAATTCTGGGGCCCTTGACCTGGGGGAAACTTTTATTTGAGCCCAAGAGTATTTACATTTCTTGTATCAAATTCAAAATAATAGCTAAGTTTTACAGTGTCTTAAAACATGTTTGCTGCAGAGGAATTAAAAAGTAACTTGTAAATTAAACAATGCCAATTTTTGGAACAAACCCCTGGTTTTGAGCTGTGGGGTTTTATTTTGTTTTTTTTGGTCCAGTTTGCAACTGAACAAAAGGATTTTGTTCCTTTTTCTTCCAAAAAACCCAAAAGTGCCTTCATTAGTTTTGCAGTGACAATTTTAGGAATAGTTTAAAGTACAAAAGAAATACAAATGTCCAGTTGAAATGGGGTTTAAGTCTGCATAAAGGTGCGTTATTGTCACTGATATAAAAATTATACCAAATTTAGGTGTTACTACTACTTGCACTAAAAATAATCTGAAAGTTTGAGTCTTGTATTTTTTTTTTCTTTTCAGACTAAAGAATTTATTGATGGAAGTTTACAAAGTGGAGGTAAAATTAAATTAAATTTCCCCTCATAAAATTACCTTAGGGGTATGGATTAGAGGCTCTTAAATAAGAACTTTTCTTAAATTTGGGGGGGTTTATTATGCTTGATTTGAACTCTGTTAGACAAATTCAGAGCAAAGTGTTCTTTCCTTTGCCTCTAACTGGAAAATCAGCCTCTGGGGTTTGGGGTTTTTTCACATGAAACTCAGCTGAGCTCTGTGCATGAGGTTTCCTTGTCCCCTCTCAAGTGTAGGAACTGAAATCTGCATTGTGGCCATTCTGCCACTCAGAATCCTCACAGGAGCAGCAATCCCAGTTCTGGATCCCAAAGGACAGAGTGCAGTTAGAAATTCAGGGTGAAGGAAAACAACCCCTGTTTTATTTGGGTGTGCCTTGCTGCTGCCTGGTTCTCCATAACAAGGGAAAACCACATTTCAAAGAATTTTATTCAGTTTATACAAATATGGTTAATTTGGGGTTTTTTTCCTTCTCAGGAAAAGTTCTTGTCCATGGGAATGCAGGGATTTCTAGAAGGTAGGAAATGATCCACCCTGATTTTAATATTTTTAAACAATTGAAAGATATTTTTCTAACTTTTGTATTTCTTTCTCCAGTGCTGCCTTAGTTATTGCATACATAATGGAAACATTTGGGGTGAAGTACAGGTAAGAAAAGTTATTCAGGTTTTAATTAAATAATACAATAAATTAAATAATAATAAAAAATAATTATTTTGGAGGGAACAGAAACTGCTGTGTTTTCACTCAGCCTCAGTGCCTTACCTAAGGCTTTACCAGGAGCTGATTATTCCATTTTCCTTCACTGCAGTTGTGTTTTACACCCTTTTTGTTATAAGAATCAGGCAGCTGCTGCTCAGGGCATGAGAGCACCAAGCTCCATCCATGGATAAAACCTTGGGAGAGCCCCAGGGGCTGTTCTGAGCCTGAACAGGGAAGTGAGCTGAGCACTGGGCTGGGCACACAGAATTGTGCAGCTGCTGCTGCCTCCTGCTTTGGCCAAGCAATTTCAGTTGTAAAACCAGTTCTGGGGAGAGTTTAGAGGTTCTGTAGTGCTGAAAAATTGATAATCTGAAGGAAGGCTCAAACCACAGAGACTTCTATATATTTTTTTCACTGAAGTGGTTTTTTCTCTTTTTAAGGGATGCATTTACTTATGTCCAAGAAAGAAGATTCTGTATTAATCCTAATGCTGGATTTGTCCATCAACTTCAGGTGACTTTTTAAAAATTCTTGATCATAACTGAAAAGTCATTTAATGAATCATCTTCCTGCCAAATAGATATTTCCACAAATATGCTTCAAAGAAATGTCAGGAGCTGGAGGAAAGCTTGGGAGGAAGATGAGTGGGCACCTCAGTTCCTTAGAGTTAAGCTCTGGACAAAGCAAATCCAGGAATGGAGGAGAAATAAAAATCCTGGTTTGTGCAGTGATTAAGAGGCTCTGAAATGTCTTGGTTGGTGCTGAAGGAGCTGCAAAGGAAATGTGGTTGTTCCTTAAAGCCATTTCTTTAGTTATCCTTGAACTTTCCTTTTCCTCTGACTTCCTGATGGTTTTTGTCATTCATGTCAAAGCAACAGAGAATTCTCCTGCTCCCAAATCTGTGCCTGAATATGAGATGCTCCCTGAATTTGCCCTGCTCATCCTTACAAAACTTTATACCAGAATTATTCCAATCCACGTTTTTGGACCTTTCCAGGAATATGAAGCCATCTATCTAGCAAAATTAACCATCCAGATGATGTCACCTCTGCAGCTGGAGAGATCCCTCTCAGTCCCACCTGGCAGCACAGGTGAGAAGCTTCTTCTGGGGGTTGGAGGGGATTTTTCAAACCTTTAGCAGCAGAATCCCAAACTCTTGGGATTTTGGTGTGCAAGCTGAGTTTAAACTTCAATGTGAAGTGTTTAAATGTCCTGGTTTGCCCTGGCTAAACTTCCCTCTTTCCTCCTGTAGGAAGTTTGAAGAGGATGCACGAGGAGGATGAAGATCTTGGCACCATGCAGGTGGCAGCAGCACAGAATGGCTGATAGCTGAGGACAGACACTGGTTGTAGTGAGAATTCCTGCCAAGAAAGGTGAAGAAAACTAGGAAAAAAACCCCACACAAAACCCAGAACGAGAATTAATGCAAAACAATGAACACACATAGCTTCTTTTCAATTACATGTTGCTTTCAGATGTAAATCTGCCTCTGCAACACACTAAGCATCATTTTTAAGATGTTGGACTTCTTGAATGAATAGATGGCACTGATTGTTTTACTCCTTTTTTACACTTTACAGTTTTATTCTAAACCAAGATTTTTGGACTTGCAAAGAGGTATTATTGCAATAATGCACTTTTCATACTTGAAATTTCTTTATTTGTATGATATAAAGTTATTACTTTAAACAAAATGCAAGCGGGGGGGATTTGTTTATAAAGTTATTTGTGTAATTTATAACAAGAGACTTTAGTAAAGAAAAAGTTTGCTAAAATCCACCTTGTTCTCAGTATGTATTATGGCAGAAATGTGCTTTAGGAGCATAAACATGGAGGTTAATTCAAGTTGAACTATCGAGAACATCCTCAAATGGTTTCCAAGGAGTAGTTGCTGTTGCAAGGCAGTAGTGGCATCATTTGAAGTAAAAATTGTGTTTGTCTTTGAAAACTGAGGCTTGGAGCACTGCCCATAACAGGATCAAGACTTAAAGGATTCACCTCAGCTCTGGTAAAACAGACTGAGCTAAGAAAGCATTTCTTGGTGCTTTAGGGTTTTCAAACTGGGGATTGTGCAGCTGTGCCTCTCCTGCCTCAGCAGCACAGAGGTTGTGCAAGCACAGTCCTGGTTCTGCATCTGCTTTATTTCCCAATGTTTGTTGCCTAAAAGCCAGGGCTGGAATGATTTGGGAGCACTGTGGGGACCCAGCAAGGCTGTTAGAAAAACTGTGTGTGTTTGGGAAGTCTGAGCTTGCTAAGCAGGCTCAGACTTAACAGGAAAAAATGGGCTCAGGATTTGGGGATCAGAGCATCCAGCAGCACATTCCTGCTCCTGCTGCTGCCCTCTGCCACCTGCAGCAGTGATGGAGCACAGTAATTCCTCCAGGGGGGAAAAATCTGCAATAAACAGTGTGATGCTTTAGGTAGGAACTTTTCAGCTGGAAAAAAGGAAGAGATTTATCTCCTGGAGAGCTGCACTGTGCCAGTGCCCAGTGCTGCTTTGCAGTTGCAGAGGGTTTGTTCCTGAACTTGTCCCTCCATAAAGGAATGCTCTGGGGCTGTTGGGAAATGCATTCCTGGCCTTTGGAGCACCCCAGGCACTGCCAGCCTGGAGCTGCTGCTGGAGCTGGCCTGGGAGGCATCAAATCCCTCTCAATTGCAGTCCCTGGGGAAGGGAAGGGATGAAGCACAGATGGAAGGCACTGATTCATCTCCAGCCTGGTCCCTGGCTCTGTTCTCTCTGGGGTCCTGGGAACACTCCCTTCCTACTGACAAGCTCCATGACTAAGGATTTCTCATCAATCCAGTTTTTTTTTTTTTTTTTTTCCTGGCATTACCCCCTCCTGGTGCCTTTTACAGTCATTCTGGTCTGTCTGCCTGTCAGATCCCAGGGGATTCTGAGATTTAATTTTCCTCAGATCTATTACTAAGCCATCTATTTAAAGCTTCCCGTGTCTGTCTGCTGCAGTTTCACTGCTAGGAGGGTTTTGTTTCAACATTTGATTTTGGGGGTTGAACTAGAGGCAGGAATTGGAAGCAGGGTCCCTACTGTGGACTGGAAGGAGAAGTGGAGGGTGAATTATTATTTTTATTTCCCAGGTTCAAGCAGAAAATTGCAACACCCAAATCCACAGCTCTTGACTGAGGTGCTGAAATTGCCTTTTCCAGCTTAGAGGAAGCAGAGTGAAGGAGCTGGAAATCTCTTCCTCAGGGTGGGAAAGGTCTCAGCCAAAAAATTAAATCACAGGGAGGAGGTAAAATTCAACCTCTGGAGAAGATGGTAGTGCTGATAGGGCTGGTTCTGCCAAAAAAAAGTGTTCCAGGCAATGCTGGACAAGGCTTGGAGCAAACTGGGATAGTGGAAGTGGCCCTGTCCATGGCAAGGGGTGGAATGAGATGGGCTTTGAGGTCCCTTCCAGCACAAACCAGTCTGGGATTCTCCAGTATTGATCAACACTCTGTCCAAATGCTGTTTTATATATATATATATAATTTGTATGATTCTGTATGTTTATATAAATATCTATAAAGATATATATATATATAATAATTATATATATATCTAAAACAGAGGTACCCAGATACCTTTGTGGTCCAGGGAAAAGACATTTATGAAAGGTTTGGTGTTTGCCTCAAGGAGGTCATGCTTGATTTTATATATATATATATATGTATTTATATATGTATAGAGTCTTTAGATATATATATATATATATAATTTGTTTGTCAATAGAGATTTTATATATACATAAAATACATATCCATACATAATTTTATATATAAAAAATATCCATATATAGATTATATATATGTACATATATACTATACATATTTGTCTATATTTTAGATCTATTTTTATATACACATAATAAATACACAGGGGCTCTTGCTCTTCCCTCTTCAGCCCTTTGCACTGTGGATAAATTTCAGGGCTGCTGCATTTCCGTGCCCCCGAGGCCATGCAGAGCTGGCACTTGTGGCATTGTCCCTGTCCCCGTGACAGTTTCATGCAGCCCCTGTGTGGCTGTGGGGTCCCTGGGGCACACCTGGCCCCAGGCTGGGCACTTGCAGCTCTCCAGCTGCTGTTTGTCACCTCTGGAGGAACAAAGAGCTCTTCAGCTGCCCCGAGGGGGCTGTGCCCATTGTGCTGCAGCCACAAACCCCAGCTTTCAACCCCATTCATCTGTTTGACAATGATCTGAGCAGGGCCACAGCACCTGCTCCTCGCTCTCATCTTCTCATTAACTCTTAATGAGGGCCTGGGGCTCTTCACATGGTGTAGATACCATGGAATTCAAATAATCCACTTTAAATCCTGGATATTCTGAATTAATTACAGCTGTGAAAGGCAAGAAAATCCACCTCAGTCACTTGGGCCAGCAGAAAGCAGGAGCTGCTTTACAGAATGAGAGTCAGGGCTTGAGCCATGCAGATGCTGGCAGAGGAGCACATCTGCTTTCTCTTGGGACACAAATCCACATGGAACTGCTAAAAACGTTCTTTTCAGCCCAGGGAAGGGGAACAGGTACCTGCAGCAGCTGCTGCTGCTCACCAAGCACAACCTCACTCCATGAAAAACAGTCCAGATACAGGTGGCAATCATTTATTCAGCTTAAACAAAGATATTCTTTAAAAAAATAATCAATAAATAAAGCAGACATCACCAAGGAGACACTGGATGGAGTGGAGAACCCTCAGGAAGATCAAGCAGAGCCCCCAGCACTGTAGAGCTGCTCTCCAGAGCACAAAGCAGGACAGTGTGGAAGGCCTGGCTGCCCACAAACAACCCTGCCTGGGTACAATGCCCTATTCATGGCTGTGGCATTTGTCACTCCCCACACAAAACACCACTGTTGGCAACGGCCCTTTGGATGTTCTTTGCTTTTCACCCCTGGCAAAAGTGCTAAAATCGTGGATCCAACCTTGCAGCACCAGGGAAGGTCCACAGCAGCAGCAATCCCTTGGGAGAAGGGGGGGATTTCTCTCCTGCTTTGCTGTGCCACAGGTGCAAATCCCTCCTGGCCCTCTGGAGATCCAGTGGCTGGGCCAGGGGGGGTTCAGTAAATCCCAGGGTGGTTTGGGTTGGAAAGGACCTTAAATTCATCTCATTCCAGCAGGGAAACCTTCCACTATCCCAGGCTGCTCCAAGCCCCAAATCCAACCTGGCCATGGACACTTCCAGGGATCCAGGGGCAGCCCCAGCTGCTCTGGGCCTCACCACCTTCCCAAGGAACAATTCCTTCCCAATCTCCCATCCATCCCTGCCCTCTGGCAGTAGGAAGTCAATCCCTGTGTCCTGCCCATACAAAAATCCCTCTCCCTCCTTTTCAGGCCCTGGAAGTGGCTCTGAGGCTGTTCTGGGCTGAGCAGCCCCAGCTCCCTCAGCTGAAGCTGAATCTGCCATCCCAGTCCCTTTCCCAGTGATTACTAACCAGAACCCCACTCCACAGGGGATATATTCCTTCAGACATTCCAGTTTCCCAGTTACCCTCTGCCCTGTTGCAAACCACAATTGGGGTTTTTATGTCAGAAAAAAAACCAGTAATTATCCTGAAAACCAAGTTATCAGCTAAAGTGCAGGAGCCCTGCAGTGAGAAGCACACATCCATTTTCAGCACAGCCTGGAAGGATTCTCCCCAACCTGCACCAAGAGTAACAAATCCACTCTTGGAAAACACTGCCTAGAAAACTTCACCAGCATTTCCATGAGGTGTCATGGAAAAATCCAGAACTAAGGCCTGTTCTGTGTCACTGATTCTGCATAAGAGAAGCCTCATCCCTTCCCCAGCTACATCATCCTTCCATCAGCACAGCCAGGACAGTCCCAGGGCTGTCCTCTGGCTACTGAGAAAAGAAGCACACACCTTTAGAAAAATACAATGCAAGAAAAAATTTGAGATAAAAATATAGACCTTTGGTTAAAAACCATCCCTTTAACGAGTCCTTTGTAACTCAGCTAGAACAGAAAAGCTTCACCTCGACTCAACAGTAGTAAAAATTAGTTCTAAACTTATTTTCTAACCCAAAGGACTCTTTCTAAAACCTCAGTCATTTTTTTTTCCCAAGATTTACACATCTGATGTTCATTATTAATAGGGATTGTTACATCTGCAGCAATAAACTATAGAAATTTTTCACGGAGAGAATGTTTGCAGCACAAGCTCCTCCACCAACAGTCTTTCCAAGAAAAAAAAAGAACCCAGAACACCTAGAAGTTGTTAATTAAAGAACCGTTGAAACATGTAGTTCTCATCAGATACCAAATAGCCAAACTTCTTGTAGAAATCCACATTTTTGGGCAGACACTCCAGAGTGATTTTGTAACAGTTCAGTCTCTTACTTAGCAAGGTGAGGGTGGACGTTAATCTGGAAAAAGAAAAAAATCAGCAGTTAAAAGCAGGGTCAGTGAATATTTAATGAGTTTTATTATCACAGCCACAACACCGAGGGCTGACAGCACTCTCTGTGTTTTCCTGCAGATCGTTCTGCAGGATCCCTGCTGGCTGAATCCTTCCCAGGTGCTTGGCAGGAAGGTGTGAGGTGCAAAGGGCTTGCTGAATGGCAAAGGTGGGGAATACTCACAGTTTTCCAAGCTGCTTCCCTCTGCACTCCCCGCTGACCACCACATCCTCTATCCTGCCTCTCTGAAAACACAGACAGGTGTTTGTTAGCCCTGGAACTGCCCCTGCTGCTCCCTGTGCTCACAGCCTGGCTGCGACTCCCAGCACGGGATCCTCAGCCACCTCTGACTCCTCCCAAGGATCACTGGGACTGTGGGACACATCTCCAAGGGCTCCTTTTCCTTAGGAAAAGCCAAAGCCTCCTTTTGCTACCAGCTCAGCCCTCAAGGATGTGATGTATTTTTTAAATACACAAAATTCTTGATATTTTAAAATATATTTTTAAATATTTACAATTTTAAGGTTGGAAAAGCCCTGCCAAGATCTTCACTAACCCAGGTCCCCAAGTGCCACATCTACATGGATTTTAAATCCCTTCAGGGATGGGGATTCCACCCTGCCCTGATCAGCCTGTACAGGCCTGGATCACCTTTTTTCCACAAAGAAATTTTCCCCAATATCCAACCTAAACCTCCCCTGATACAACCTGAGGCTGTCACCACCCAGTAACACCATAAAACCCACGCACCCAGAGTCAGGGCTGGGATCTTTTCCTCCCTTCCCAGCTGCAGCTTTACCTTGGCACAGGAGTGAGTGAATTTATGTTCTATAACCAGCGTTGCCGTGGCAACGATCTGCCCCAGGTTGGTGTCCTCCACCACGGTCACGTAGTAATCTCCAGACCTCTTCATGTGCTCAAAGGTTTCTGTGGGAGCAGGCACAGCGTGGAACAGGCAATTCAGGCTCACAGCAAACTGCAGTTCAATCTGATATTTGCAGCAGTGTCTGACTGCAAATCACTGTGGGATCACAGGGATGATGCACCCAAGACTCCAGGAAATGAATGCCCCGGAGTCAGACACCCATGAAAAAGCAGGAATTACACAAATTCCTTTTCCTTATTTTCTTAGAGAACCCTCCTTGCTGAGCTGCTCTGCACATGGGCACTACAGTATCCAACTATGGAATGCTCTGGGCTGGAAGGACCTCAAAGCTCATCCAGTGCCACCCCCTTCCATGGGCAGGGACACCTCCCACTGTCCCAGGCTGCTCCAAGCCCCTGTCTTGGATCCTCCATGGATCCACGGGCAGCCACAGCTTCTCTGGGCACCCTGTGCCAGGCCCTCTCCACCCTCCCAGGGAAGAATTTCATGGAAAGGTTTGTCCAGCCCTGGCACAGCTGCCCAGGGCACTGGTGGAGTCCCCATCCCTGGAAGGATTCAAAAGCTGTGTGCATGTGACCCCTGGGGACATGGGTTGTGCTGGGTTTGGCTCAGATCCTGTGACTCCCAGAATCCCTGAGCTGCCTCCCCCCTGCCTGTCTGGCCTGGGAGAGGATTTAAAGGGGACCTAAAGTAGGTTCAAAGAGAGCTGGAGAGGGATTTTGGTCAAGGGGCTGGAGGGACAGCACCAGGGGAAAGGCTTCCCACTGCCAGAGGGCAGGGTTAGATGGGATGTTGGCAAGGAATTCTTCCCTGAGAGGGTGATGAGGAATGGCACAGGGTGCCCAGAGCAGCTGTGGCTGCCCCGCCCTGCAGAGTGTCCCAGTTGGAGGATCTTGGAGGACCCAAATAATCCATCCTCCAGCTATCTAAAGCTCAGTCTAAAAACCAGTTTCACAATTTCAGCAGCAATTTAAGCAGCCCTTGGGGACAGCTGCAGCTGGATCCAAGGCTCAGTGCCAAGGGGAGCTGAACTCATCCCTCCCTCTGGCATCAGCACTCACACCTGAGCAGCTTTGCTGTCAGGATCCTTTGATTCCCTGCAAGTCCTGTGGAAAGCCAAGGAATGATGAGGTACTCACTGATGAACTGCTCCGGGCTCACCACTCCTGTTTCCGTCAGCTGACCCAGAACTTTAAAAAAGCCTGGCAGGAAAAGAGGGGGAAAACAACTCTCAGTGAGGGACAGACACAGCACCAGCTCCAAACAGCAAGGAACAATCCAACACAGCTGTCTGGAGAGGGACCATGGCACCAGCACATCACAATGCGATGGAAAAATGGTGAAGGATTGGCTGAAGCTCAAGTGAGCCTGGAATAACGAGTCCAAAGGAACCTTTTAATCCAAATTCCAGAACTGAAGGAGAGAATTCATGCACCAAGATGTTTGTTCATGTTGTTTTGGTATTAAAGGCTACATTCTGAACAACTGTGCTCCCTCTCCAAAACCATGGGGAATGGGAACTTGAGGATTATTTGGAAGATTTTACTTGAATTTTAGGAGTGAAACAGTAAACCAAATTTTCAGGGTCTACTAACACAGCACCAATCCATGATGCCAAAGCTCAAATTCAGGGATGTGGTCACACAGGACAAACCAGGACATGGTCAGAGCCCCAAGGCTACCAGAGCCCAGGGGATGTTAGGACAAGGCTCAGGGTGGCATTGCTGGGGTGTCCTGTGCAGGTTCAGGGGTTGGACTCAACGATCCCTGTGGGTCCCTTGCAACTCAGGATGTCCTAAAATTCCATCAAATTGATTACTGATAATAATAGCCCAAATCAGGGAAAATGAGCAATCCCAATCTGCTGAGATATACAGAAACAGAAGTTACCAGCTCAGCCCCCAGTGTCATTTTTGGCAATAATAAACCAGGATCCTACCTCGATTTACATCAGCTGTGCAAAGTGGCCTCAGGACCAGCCCATCCCCTGGATCCAGTGGAGAAATAGCAGGAGAAAAGGTCGTGGTGTTCTCACTCCAGTCGAGTTCCTGCAGCATCCTGGGGTCAAACATGGGCGTGTCATCGGGCATCACGGTGGCCACGGGCATCATGGCTGCAAACACAGACCTGGAATGGAACAGGTAAGGCATGGCTGGAACTCTAAATAACCTGTTCCCCCTGCAGCATGCCATGGGGTGTGCCTCAGGGATTTCCAGGAAGGTGAATACACTGCTGTTCACTTTATCTGCTCAGCCTTCACCTGTTGGTATTTAATTCCAATATTCACCAGAGTGTGTGCACCCGGAGCTCATGTGTCTGTCCTGGGACAGCCCAGGACAAACAACACCTCAGAGGAGGGGATTTACCTCCACAGCCCTCTGGGAAGCAAAGCATCACTCCCAATGAGTGATGGTGCAGCCATCACCTGCACTCCTGTTCAATTTCAAACCTGCACTTTTTTTCCCAGGCAGTCCCACCCCACAAATATTTCCTCTCTGGGGCACAAGGTGCCACGTCCCCCAGCGGGTGATGGCACAGCCACAGCCCAGCCCGCCCCGCCTGTTTGCTCGGGGTGTTTGCAGAGCCCAGCTGCCAAGCACAGCCCCACAGCGGCCAGGAAACAGGGCCAAGGTGACAGTGAGACACCTGTTAATGATTGAAGAGACTGGGTTATCCTGGGTGACAAAGGGAGGCATCCTCCATATTGCATTCAAGGCCAGGCTGGACAGGGCTTGGAGCCACCTGGGACAGTGGAAGGTGTCCCTGCCCATGGCAGGGGGTGCAATGAGGTCCCTTCTAACCTGGAATTCTATGATAAATTCCATGATAAAGGAAAATAATTCTTATTCTGTCCCTTTTGGAATACCTGGTCATGGTTTTGGTATAAGCAGAGCTCGTGAAAACTTCCAATTTCTTTATAAATCTACAGATTGCCTTAGCTGCACCATGAATAGAGCAGTCACACACTACTGGTCAGGCCAAATAGCAAAGAGAAAAAAGTGTTTGGGATGGCATTTTTAAAAATAAGACACCTGACAGCCCAAAGAAAGAACAGAATGTTTGCTGTGAAGCATCACAGTGAAATGAGCCTCAAAAGTATAAGTGGCTCTAGAAAACCAACTGAAAGTTTTTAACTAATAAAAACCAACACAAAATCTTATTTTATGCCACCTGCTGGTGCACACTGGCCTTTGAATCCCAGCTCTCACCCTAATTTTGCATATAAAAGTAAAAACATTTGCTGTTGCAGCAATTCAACAGCAACACAAACTCTCATCCCGTGTGAATTTTCAAAATGAAACAGCGGGAAAGATGAAGTGCAAAGAGAAACATTCCCACCGATTTCTCTGTTTCTCCAGCTCAACAAGCCCAATGTCACTTTTCCTCTGTCCCCCAGAATTCCCAAGTGCCCATATCAACATTCAAACGGTGTCTGTACAGAATAAAGCAGACCTCGAACTCCAGCTCAGGGTTACAGCACACCAAGGGAAAAGCACAAAGAGAAAATAAAATTCTCAATGCTCTATGAGCAATCAGTGACCAACTCAGAGTCACTTTCCCGACTACTTCTGGCACAGCTGGAGCAGGATGGAGTTGCGAGTTTTGCTCATTTTCTGGAGGCAGGAATATGATTTAAGATAGTGTCAATTAAAAATAAGAAACAAAGATTAAGACACGGGGAAGGAGAGCTCAGGCCTGTGGGTCGCCCTGGTCCCCACAAGTGTTGGGAGCAGGGTATGACCAGGGACCCCGAGCTGAGCTGCCATGCCAGGGACACCCCCAAACCCCTGGGAGGGTCGGTGGGTGCCTGGCCAGAGCCCTGCCAGCCCCCCAGGTTTGGGGGACGGGGTGACAGAGCCCAGCTCTGCCCCTGGAGGGTCCCCAGGGCTTTCCTCAGCCAAAGCAGCCCCTCGGCACACACCAACCTCTCCCCCCACCTCACACATGGCATCATGAGGGATCCCCTCAACACGCAGCCATTCGGGGGGGTCTCCACACCTCACACACAACCTCGGGGGGTCCCACAGCCCTCTCACCCCACACACGGTCTCTCGGGGGGTCCCTACAGCTCAAGCTGCCCCTCGGGGGTAGGACCCTTCCCCAAACCAGCCCCTCAACTCACACACGCCGTGCTGAGGGCAGCCCTCCCTCCATCCGCAGGAGGTGCATCCCGCTGCCTCACACAGAGACCTTCGGGGCGCTCATATCAACCCGCCACACAGGTAGAGCCCTCATTGGTGTCCCCAGAGCGCCCCTGAGCTGCAGCAGCCCCCTGAGGATGGGACCCGTCCCCAGGCCGACCCCTCTGAGGGGACCCCGACCCCGACCCCCGCCCCCGCCGCCTCCCGCTCCCCCTCAGGGCCCCCCTGCCCGCACTCACCCGCGCACGCCGGCCCCGCCGCACGCGCCGCACGGACGTGGCAAGGGGTGGGCGGGGCCATGCCGGGCCCGGCGCGCGCGCGCGCCCGCCCTCCCGAGCGCAGCCAATCGCAGCCGACCGCAGCCGACCCCAGCCAATCGCCGCCGAGCTCCGCCCGCTGGCCGCGCCCCTCTCAGCCACCCTCGCGACCTTTAGGGCCCGGCTCGATCCCTCGCGCTGATTGGGCGGGAGCGCTGTGGACACGCCCCTCCTCTCAGAGAGGCCACGCCTCTCCCGCCCCCCTCAGGGCCCCGCCAAGATGGCGGACGGCGCCGGGTGTTGATGGCGGGTCCTCTGCTCTTCCCGTCGCTTGAAGGGTCTTTTCACCCTCACAGAAGGCCCAGTGGGCTCTGCGAGGGGAAGGGTAAAGGCAGCGAGGCACGACACAAACACACATCCCTTGCACCCCCTCAGGGATGCCAAGGCTGAGGCGTTTGATGGGTTTGACATTTTAGAATCGTGGAATTCCAGACTGGGCTGAGTGGGAAAGGACCTTTAGTGATGATTTTGTTCCAGCTCCTGCCATGGGCGGGGACACCTTCCACTGTCCTAGGGTGCTCCAAGCCCTGTCCAGCCTGACCTTGGGCACTGCCAGGGATCCAGGGGCAGCCACAGCTGCTCTGGGCACCCTGTGCCAGGGCCTGCCCACCCTCAGAGGGAAGAATTCCTCCCTAATATCCCATCTAAACCCACCCTATTCCAATTTAAATCCATTGCCTCTTGTCCTGTCCCTCCAGGCCCTCACTTTGATATTTTTTATCTCAGTGGGATTTTTTTTGGAGGCTCCATTGCTCTGCTTGGACAAGACCTGTGCTGGGACGGGCCTTGTTCAGCCTCCAAGGCTGACAGACTTCATAAGGGTTTAAATTAATTTTCAATAAAAAAACCCAGCTTTGGGATCATCTCAAGAGACAGTTTTACGAATAGCTGAGGTCAGGGCACGCACGTAGCCTGCAGCAGGAGAACTGGTGAACGCAATAATTACACAAAACACTTCTGAGACATGATTCTCATTTTCCATGTGTCTCCCCTGCCATTTTACCATCAGAATGAATCATCCTGTAACCATGGAAACAATCAACATTCCTTATTTTTTGACTTCTTCAGGCCCAGAGTGACCAGATGACACACACCGACCTTCCTCGGTCCAGGCACACCCAAAATCTGGGGGCGAAGCTCAGGCTGCAGCCAGATGAACCACTGCAATATTTAACCTTTTACTGGGAGGGAAAGGCACAAACGGAGTGTGAGTCTCCCCTCCTGTCCCTTCTTTTTTGTTTTGAGGGATTCAGAGCAGTGGGAATGTCCCATCCATGCTAAAAGTGAATATTTTGTTGTGCTGCTTTGCCTGCTTGAACAGGGACACTGAGAGTGTGGACACATTTCCATGGTGTGAAAAATGCCAGCCAGAGGTTTAGCTTAACCCCCACCACAGTGCCTTTTCCTGGATGGAAAGATTTTATGGATTTGAGGTAGATTTTACACTTTGTGTAAGTAAGACTGGAAAGGCAATGCTTTCTAAAACCAAAACCCTGCCATAACAAGGCCGTGACCACATGGGGTCAGCCCAGCTTTCCCCACTGAGGCTCAGGGCAGAGTTCCTGCACCTGCAGTGGGAATGCAGCGACTTTTGGACAATTCTTCTCCAGGAGCATCCTCCCAGTTCCCAGCGATGGCTGTGGAGGGATATCCTTGTGAAAAATGTGTATTTTATGACTGGCTTTTTGCAAATGTTCAAATGAATATTATGTGTGCTGTGTTAGAAAGTGATGCTGTGTTAATTCTCTTAAGTAGTGTGTTAAATATAGTTTTAGGTTATAACAAAATGTTAAAATAGAATCTATGCTATGTAGAATACTTTTTTTAAAAGAAAGGACTTGCACTGAGATAGAAGCCACAGGACACCTGAATTTCTCAGAGAAAGAGAATTTATTGCTCCATTATCAGAAGAAACGAACTTCTTCCCACCTCGAAAGTGCTGCTAGGATTAAGAGGAAGAAGTTGACACTGCCCAGACAGAATCCTGTGTTTGAATGGAATTGATGCATCATGGATGAGGTGTATGAATATGCAACAGGCTGTTGCTTTTAAGGGTTAATCCTCTGTTAATCTTTTTTGGGCTTGCTCTGCCCAGAAAAGGTACCCAGACATCCATAACTCTTTGTTTCCATTGTCTCATATTGCCCTAATTCAAATTGTCCAAATTATTATTACTCTAATTGTATTACTATTTTTATAACCATTTTATTACTATTAAACTTTTACAACTTTAAAAACAAGTGATTGGCGTTTTTCACATGCTGACCCAGCAGGTGCATCTGCCCTGTGGGATTTAACAGCTGAGCAGGGCACTCTGTGTGTGCATCTCAGCCCTCCTGTGCAGCAGTGGAATGTTGAAAAATGAGGGGAAAATCCTTTATTTTGGTTAAAACTCTTGCTGTGCCCCAGCAAGGCTGAGTTTGTCAGTCCTGGACACCAGTGCTGTCTGAGAGTGTGGACACATTTCCATGGTGTGAAAAATGCCGGCCAGAGGTTTAGCTTAACCCCCACCACAGTGCCTTTTCCTGAATGGAAAGATTTGATGGATTTGAGGTAGATTTTACACTTTGTGTAAGTAAGACTGGAAAGGCAATGCTTTCTAAAACCAAAACCCTGCCATAACAAGGCCGTGACCACATGGGGTCAGCCCAGCTTTCCCCACTGAGGCTCAGGGCAGAGTTCCTGCACCTGCAGTGGGAATGCAGCGACTTTTGGACAATTCTTCTCCAGGAGCATCCTCCCAGTTCCCAGCGATGGCTGTGGAGGGATATCCTTGTGAAAAATGTGTATTTTATGATTGGCTTTTCGCAAATGTTCAAATGAATATTATGTGTGTTGTGTCGGAAAGTAATGCTGTGTTAATTCTCTGAAGTAGTGTGTTAAATATAGTTTTAGGTTATAACAAAATGTTAAAATAGAATCTATGCTATGTAGAATACTTTTTTTAAAAGAAAGGACTTGCACTGAGATAGCAGCCACAGGACACCTGAATCTTTCAGAGAAAAAGAATTTATTTCTCCATTATCAGAAGAAATGAACTTCTTCCCACCTTGAAAATACTGCTAGGATTCAGAGGAAGAAGCTGACACTGCCCAGACAGAATCCTATGTTTGAATGGAATTTATGCATCATGGATGAGATGTATGAATGTGCAACAGGCTGTTGCTTTTAAGGGTTAATCCTCTGTTAATCTTTTTTGGGCTTGCTCTGCCCAGAAAAGGTACCCAGACATCCATAACTCTTTGTTTCCATTGTCTCATATTGCCCTAATTCAAATTGCCCAAATTATTATTACTCTAATTGTATTACTATTTTTATAACCATTTTATTACTATTAAACTTTCACAATTTTAAAAACAAGTGATTGGTGTTTTTCACATGCTGACCCAGCAGGTGCATCTGCCCTGTGGGATTTAACAGCTGAGCAGGGCACTCTGTGTGTGCATCTCAGCCCTCCTGTGCAACAGTGGAATGTTGAAAAATGAGGGGAAAATCCTTTATTTTGGTTAAAACTCTTGCTGTGCCCCAGCAAGGCTGAGTTGGTCAGTCCTGGACACCAGTGCTGTCCTGTTCCCCACCACAGGTGCTGACAGATCTTTTTGCACGTGGATTTTTTAGCAGCAAGAGTCTAAACCAGAGCAGGGGAATGATGTGGATGGGAAAACCTTCCTTGTCATTCCAGGCCCTTGTAAATAACCTTTCTCCATGTTTTTTGTAGGCTCCCTTCAGGTACTGGAGGCTGCAATTAGGTCACCCTGAAGTCTTTTCCAAGCTGAACAATCCCAGTTCTCCCAGCCTTTCCCTGTAGGAGAGCTGCTCCATCCCTCTGATCACCTTGGACTCGTTCCAACAGCTCCATTACATTGATTGGTGTTCCAGGATGGGAAAAGCTGGATCAGGGATCAGCCACTTTTGCTGAGTCCATACTTGAAATGGGCTTTGCTCCTTCTCTGCTGAGCAGGGACAGGACCCAGGGAAGGTTTAGGTTGGATATTAGGGAAGGTTCTTCCCCCAGAAGGTGCTGGCACTGCCCAGGCTCCCCAGGGAATGGGCACAGCCCCGAGGCTGCCAGAGCTCCGGGAGCTGCCAGGGATGCCCAGGGTGGGATTGTTGGGGGTGTGGGCAAGGCCAGGAGTTGGGCTGTGATCCACAGAATTCACAGAATCACAGAATTCACAGAATTCACAGAATCCACAGAATTCACAGAATCACAGAATTCACAGAATTCACAGAATTCACAGAATTCACAGAATTCACAGAATCACAGAATCACAGAATCCCTGGGTTGGGAGAGACCTTCAGGATCATGGAGTCCAACCCAGCCCCAACAGCTCAACTCACCCCTGGCCCCCAGTGCCACATCCAGGCTTTGTTAAACACACCCAGGGATGGGGACTCCACCACCTCCCTGGGGAGAACATTGCAGAACTTTGCTACCCTTTCTGTAAAAAACTTTTCCCTGATATCCAGCCTGTATTTCCCTTGGCACAGCTCGAGGCTGTGTGCTCTGGTTGTGTCAGTGCTGCTGGAGACAGAGCCCAGCCCCAGCTGAGCACAGGCGCCTTTCAGGGAGCTGGTCCTTGGTCCCTTCCAGCTTAGGATATTCTGTAATTCTTTCCAAGGCCAGCAAGGATCCACAGCTCCCTGGTGTCTCTGAGGCCAGGATTTCTGAGGGGAAAGTTGAAATAACACCTTTCCACTGTTTCCTCATTTCCACATCTCCTCCCCACGGGTTCCACTGTGACATTTTCTGTTGCAGTGAGGAAAAAAATCCAAATTCCAGCAAAGTGATCTCCTTTGGCTGCTCTGGATTTGTCAGCAGGAAAATTGCAAATCCATGACCTAGGGACAGCCAGAAAGATGGGAAGGGAGCCATGCACTTGTTTGATGTCAATGTCAGAGCCTGAACACACCCTGCTTTATGAGGGGAGGAAAAGTGCTCTCCTTTTCCTTTGGCTGCATGACACAAGGCAGGAAGAGCAGAGGAATCCTTGCCACAATAAAAGTGTTTACATTCTGGTTTGGGAACATGCTCAGGGCTTGGAATACCCAGGGATCAGCCTCTGGCTCTTTTAACCTCTCACAGACAGGGCTGTATCCAGCCACAAACAAATCCTGAGGGGTGGAAACGTCAGAAGAGCTGCACAAAGCAGCTCCAGGCACCTGGATTTTGCAGAGGATGCAGTGCCTGTTTATCTCCTGGACAGAAAGATGCTGCTGTGTGTCCCCACGTGTTTCCTGCAGACAGGTAATGAGATACTAAATATCTGCTCCAGCTTAATACAGTCAAGAGGAAACCTGGCAAAGCTCTGCTGCCATCCAGATGGCCTCCTGGGCCTGGGAAATGGCATTTCCTCGGGCTTTGGGATAGTGTTAGTGCAGTTATGGAAGGAGAAGCGCATCTGGACCGTGTCTGCCTCGCTGGAAATAATTATCCCATGTTTAACCAAGCAGCCAAATGTAATTTAAGTGCCCAGAAAGTCTTTGGAGCCACAGGGGTGTTGCAGCCCCAGCCTGCCATCCATGGAGGATGGGAGTGTTTGGTGTCTTCTGGTTTTCCCATCTTTCCTGCCCATGTCCCAAACCCACTTCTTTTTAATGGAGAAAATCCTTACCTAAAGCTGACAACATCTCCCCTAATTAATGCTCCAATATCCTGCCTCAGAGTCCAAGTCAAGGCTTTAAAAATAAAACAAAAAAGCTCCAACTTAATTATGGTTCTCACCCTCCTTTGTGGCTGTTTTATGGGAAGTTGAACAGTATCAGCTCATCCCCAAAAATTGGAGCTGGGATCAGATCCAGCACGAATCTGGCCCTCGGGGTGAGAAATGGGGGATGAAGCCCAAATGGTGCTTCTGATCCCAAAGTGCTGCAGGTCCAGGGGTGTGCACATTGCAGGTGACTCTGGAAATTTGGGGTAAAAGGACATTTTCTCATCAGCCACAGGCAGGGCACTTGGGATGACAGATCTTCCTGTACAAAATGAGCACACTGTGGATTCCACAGGCTGTTCTCCTGGACTGGTGAGTAAATAGCAGCTTTTGCCTTTTCCCCTTCCACCAAGGTGGCACCAGGATGGCATTTGCCCCACGCTGTCACCTGATGTCCCATCAGTGGGACACTTAAGGAGTGCTGTGTTCCCCAAAGCTCCATTAAATTCAGGATTGAAGCTTCTCCAAAGGAAATACAGCCCTGATCCCTTGCCCTCCTCTTCCATGGGTATTGGGGGATATATTTAAGGGATATATTGAAGTGTCCCAAGTGAAGGACTTGAAGAATCTTCTGTGTGAGACCAGTGCGGGGCAGCTGTTCCTGGGGGTGGAAAGGGACAGGTGGCTTTGGGATCTGAGCCAGCCATGGGATCACTGGGAACTGATGGTCTCAGACACACCCAAGGGACAGAGCATTTAAACTGAACTAGGGGGGATTTAAATTAGAGATTAGGAAGAAACTTTTCCCTGTGACGGTGGGCAGGCCCTGGCACAGGGTGCCCAGAGCAGCTGTGGCTGCCCCTGGATCCCTGGAAGTGCCCAAGGACAGGGCTTGGAGCACTCTGGGACAGTGGAAGGTGTCCCTGCCATGGGCAGGGGGTGCCACTGGATGGGTTTGGGAGTCCCTTCCAACCCAAACCCTTCTGTGAAGCCACAATTCTGGGACCATGCCACTGTTGTCCCAGTGGCCATCCCGGTGGCCAGGACGGGGAATGTGCTCAGCCCTGCTCTCCCAGTCCCTTTTCCCTCTAGGTGGAGTTATTACACATCAGATTTCAGCTTCCTCCGTGCCTGGAGCTGCTCCTGCAGCCGTGCAGACAATGAGGGATCCCTGCCAGTGCCTGGGTGCTTCCCTGGAATTGAGTGACCTGAATTTAATGAAGCCCAGCGTTCCTCTGGGAGCTGACACGTGTTGCATGCTTGGGATGGGAAAGGTGAGCTCTGCTTTGAGGGTGTGTGGACCAAGGGAGATGGGGGTTCCCTCAAAATGAAAGGAAAATGATTAATCAGGGTTGCTCCATGGAGGATCTTGCCTTAATTCTGCTTCATGAACTTTTCCTCCTTTCTCTTACCTGTGGCACAGCTGTGGGGGAGGAAGAGGAGGCAGGAAATCCTGCAACATTGGTTTTGAACTCTGCCTAATTAACAGCATCATTTGGATTGACTTGGTCACAGAGGGCTTGAAGGACAATTTGAGACTTGAAGGTTCCAGGTGCTCTCATCTTCTGTGGGCATTTGGGACAATGTGGGTGCTGGGGGAGCAGCTGGGGCCAGGCTCTTCCCTTTGCTCCAGGCTGTGCCAGGGGCACATCCACCCTGGCTCTGCATCCCCTCCACATTCCCTCACTCCAGCTCTCTTCCAGGATCTGTCACTTCAGTGCTTTGCAAGATTTACAATTTCCCTGTCTCAGACACATTCCCACCCTCTCCTCCAGTTGATGGGAAGGGGAAGAACATTCAGGAGATAAAGCAGCTGCCCACAGCCATCAGCTGGGCCCTGTGGACCCTCCTGAGTTCCCTGCATCCTTGGAAGGGCCTGGCGCAGGATTTTCAGCTGGCAGATGATGTGAATCAGATGTGGTCCCTCCAGAGGGCCACCCAGGGTGGGACACAGCATGGATGGGGGTGGAGGTGGCCTGGGGGTGGCCCTGTCCCCCTGGAAGGATGGACAAGGCTTCTCCCCAGCTTTGCCATTCCCAAGAGCTCTCCTCGCCCTCGCTGCCTCGTCAGGGGAAAAGCAAAACTCACAAAACTCTTTCCTCAGGGTCCCAGCAGCTCTTTGCCCTGCTGCCTAAATCTGCTGAGAGCCATGAGGGATAGCAGGAACCTGGTTTTCCCCAGGTGAGGTCTGGCCATCCCTGCCCCTGGGTGAGCAGGAATTTGATGGGTTCATTCCACTGGGACCAGGATCTCATCTCCCACTGGTGGGGGAGAGCTCAAACCTGAGCTCAGTGGGCTCAAATGCTCTGAAACAAATAAACAAAAAAAAAAAAGATGTGGAAAAAAGGGCAAGTTTAGATGGGATATTGGGAAGAAATTCCTGGCTGTGAGGGTGGTGAAGCTCTGGAACAGGGTGCCCAGAGAAACTGTGCCCCATCCTTGAAGTTTTGGGTGCCAGGTCAGATGGGGTTCTGAGCAACCTGGCATAGTGGAGGGTGTCCCTGCCCATGCAGTAAGACAAGATGGGATTTAAGGCCACTTTGAACTCAAACCATTGTGGGATTCTGTGATGATGATGAAGAAATTGCACAAGGGGAGGAACAGAGCCACTGCCTTGCCATTCCCTGAGCCCAGTTTGGGGGCAGTGCAGTGCCTGTCCTTGCACAGCCTGGGATCAGGAGCTTCCCTTTCTCTGGGCACTCCTGCAGTTCCCCTGCGTCCCCCAAACTTGTTCCTGAGCTGTTCCAGTGCCTCTCTTTGGGACATGTCCCCAGGCAAAGGACTAATGGGAGTAAATCCCAGCTGGGATCGCTGGTGTGAGTCAAATTTCTAACCCAGATCCTCTCCCATTTCTCACCCCCTTCTCCAGGCAGGAAATCAAAGCCCAGCTCACTCATTAGGGACGGACCAGCTGTTGACCAAAAGCCAAAAATAAAACCCAGAGCAAATGCTTTATTTGCTCAAACTGCTGCATTCTCAGGGGAGGGGCAGTGGGAGTTTTCCAAGCAGAGGCTTCCCACCAGCTGGGAATCTGCAGCTTCACCAGGAGCTGACAGCACAGGGGAGCTCTGTTACCAACTCTTTGTCCTAGCTGGGGATCAAAGGGAAAATTTTCTGAATGATTTCAGTATCTGACCGGTTCCTGCCTATTTGAGCCACTGTGAAATATGGGATTGGCCTTTCTGAGTCACTTGGGAATTTGGGAAATATTTTGTTGCTCCTGTGTCCAGCTAAAAAAAGAAAAACTCCTGAAATGCAGCTCCACAGCCTCTTGCTCGGATCATACCAAATGCTGATCACACTGATGTGAGCTCCCTGGCAGCTTTTCTGGGATGAATTTGGCATGTTGGGATCTCAAGTCCTTCTTAAACTGGAGTTTCCCATCCTCTCCCCCACAGCCCACGAGCAGGGGAAGATCCAGGTTTGCATCTCCCGAGGGATCGCAGACCTTCGGCCTGGGAAAAGTCCCCTGGAATTATGAAAACCAGACAGAGGAGCTTAAGGGAAACCAAAGGAGCAGTTTCTGGGGGGAGACTGAAGCCTGAAATATGTGGAACAGCTGGAGGGATGCAGGGGATTTCAAAGGGAAGGCTGGGATGCCGATGGAAACGGGAGCAGGCCGGGATCGCACTGGTGCTTACGGGAAGAGCTGTGAGCAGGGGGGGCACTTTATTTGTTTCAGATCTATAACATCCAGCAGATATTTATGGATCCTTTATCTGTTTAGTGCCTCAGGGCTGCAAATCAAAGCACCCGGGGCTCTTGTGAGACTGAAAGCAAACAAATAAAACCCCCACAGGTCTCCAGAAAGGTTTGGAGCCGCAGGAGCGCGGTCACTGATCCGCCCGGATTTAATTAGAGCCATTAAAGCAGTCCTGGTGCTGTCACTCTGGACTGTGGAGAGCTTTGGATCCTCCCCATCCCTTCCTGCATCGGAGATGAGGGATAATACACCTGGGAAATGAGGCCAGACAGAACCAGGCGCATCCACATCCGCGTGTGCTTCCAGCCCTGCGCTGGATCCCGGCTCTGGCGACGCCAGGTCTGCCTTTCCTGCATCCCTAATCAATTCCAGGAGCATCCCTGCTGGTCCTGAGTGCCCTCCCGGGGTCCCTGGGTGGGGCAGGTCAGGGGGAAAGGCGCTGCTGCTCCCAGCCCTGGGATGCTTGGAGAGGTCGGACAAGGCAGGGCAGGGCCGGGTGAAGCTGCGAGCACCGGAATTTGGGAGATCTTTGCTCACAGCCAGGGCAGTGCTGCTGGCCACCCAGGAGCCCCTTCCCGGCCTGGAGGCTGGAACGTCTCCAGTGTGCTTCCCGAGACGCTGCAGTGACTCACCCGCCTTGGGTTTACCACGGATTCATTCAAGGAGCTTTTTTCAGCCCCTGCCCACCACAGGAAAGCCCCTGGGGCGGCCATCCCAGGGTAGGAGGAACGGGAGGGCTTTTGGAAACCCACGTGTCCTGGATGGAGGGAATAACCCAGCTCCTTCTGGAGCGCTTGGGGATCACTTTGTGTTACAGAAGAATCACAGATTTGTGTTTGTGTTGTAGAGGAGTCCCAGAATCATGGAATGTTTTGGGTTGGAAAGGACCTTAGCCGTCATCTCCTTCCAAGCAGAGACACCTTCAACTGTCCCAGGTTGCTCCATGCCCCATCCACTTAACCTTGAAAATTTCCAAGGATGGGCAGTGATTGCTCTGCCCCTCAGCCCAAGCCAGCAGCTCCCCCAAATGTCCCTTTTCCATCAATTCCTGTCAGCAGGATGTCTCCATACCCAGCTCTCACCCCCTGCCTGCTGCAGGGGACAGCCCTGCTGGGGAGATATTTGATATGTTTTAGAAATAGATATTTTATACCTTTATATCTAGATATATATATATATATTATATCTTTACCTATAGATATTCTATATCTTTTATTGCTGCTTTTTAAAAATATCTGAGTGTCTGCAAACCTCTCCCGCATCCAAAGCCGCCCCGGGACTCGCCCATCTGCACGGTATTAAATTACTCGGGGCTTAAAACGCTGTAGGAATCCCAGCCGAGCCCCCAGGCCATGCCTGGCTCGCACAGGCATCCCCATCCCCTGCTGCATGCATTCAGAGAGGTGCATTTTCAGCCTGGCAGCCGGTTTGCATCAGTACCTTGCCAAAAAGTGATTTATTTTTTCCTTTTCCCCTCCTCAAGGTCCTAGAGCGGGGTCAGCAAGGGAGGAACATCATCCCCCTGGCCCTGCTGCTGTTGGAGGGGTGGAGTTGTCCCATTTTCAGGCGTCTCTGCCACTTTTTTTTGTTAAACCGTGGTTGGAGCAGCCCCGTTGGCTTTGAGTCTCCCTCCCCATCGTGTGCTTATCACTGGAAGTTGGAAATAATTCCTCTTTCCCAAGCACAGCCGCCGGTTTGTGGATGCCAGGCAGTCTCAGCTTTTCCTGCCCGAGGCTGAGTCATCCCAGGGGCTGGGGACACCCACGGGCTGGCTTCTCCTGGGATTTGGTTTGGGTTTTAATTTGGATTACTGCTTTGATTACCCAAAAGAAACAGCCACCGCCAGATTTCTGTGTCAGCAAAATAAATCTCCATGTCTTCTTCCAGTGCTGGAGCTGCAGGAGCTGGGACTGCTGTGCCTTGTCTTGCCAAGACCCTCCTCATCCTCTGCTGCTGGGTTTGATGCCCAGACACCCCAGACCCAGCTGTGATTTCCACATCACTGGAAACCCTCTGTGCCCGCCACATCCTGGTTTTCCTTTGGCTCAGGATCATGGAGCAAACAACCACAAAGCTCCTTGTCCTCTCTGCTGCCTGTCCCTGAGGTGCATCATCCTTCCCTTCCCGTGGGCTCCAGCTCTCCCCATTTCCCTCTTTAATCCCTTTTCCAGTGTGCTCCTCACGCTTCCTCCTCACCCCTGTCCATCCTCAGCCTGTGCCCACTCCCATCTGTGCCATATTTTATCTGCTGTTTCTCCAGGTTTTAGGAAAACCACATCATTTTTTACCCCACTCTGCTCATTACCACTTACATATTTTCATCCAAGGAGAAAGGAAGTGTTCATCCAGGAAAGATCCCGGAAAACCCAGCAGAAAACTCCTGGAAAACTACATTGGATCACCTCAAATCCCCTGTGATCGCTTCCTGCAGCTCCAGCACCGCTTCCCACCGGGCTTCTCCCAGCTCCCATCCATCCCTGTGTGGGGAAGGGCTGTGGTTGACAGCAGCCTCTGCCTTCCCATGGCCCTTCCCCGACCCCCTCAGCTTTTCTGCTCGGCGTTTCCTGCCTCATCACCTCCCCCAGCTCCAGCCAGGCCGAGCCCTGCAGCCCTGAAAGCCCTGGGGATGGACGGACCCACCGAGGGCACCGGATCCATCTTTTCACCTCCCCGTCCTGCTGAGCGCAGGCTGGGCAATAGGAGGGGAATGTTTTTTGGGGAGGCAATAGGTGAAAGTTTTTTGGGGAGGCAATAGGTGAAAGTTTTTTGGGGAGGCAATAGGTGAATGTTTTTCAGGGAAGCAATAGGAGGGGAATTTTTCAGTGAGGCAATAGGAGGGGAATGTTGTTCAGGCTGGGCAATAGGAGGTGAATGTTTTTTGGGGAGGCAATAGGTGAATGTTTTCAGGGAGGAATAGGAGGTGAATGTGTTCAGGGAGGAATAGGAGGTGAATGTTTTCAGGCTGGGCAATAGGTGAATGTTTTCAGGGAGGCAATAGGAGGTGAATGTGTTCAGGGAGGAATAGGAGGTGAATGTTTTTTGGGGAGGCAATAGGAGGTGAATGTTTTTCAGGCTGGGCAATAGGTGAATGTTTGTCAGGGAGGCAATAGGTGAATGTTTTCAGGGAGGAATAGGAGGTGAATGTTTTCTCAGGGAGGCAATAGGTGAGTGTTTTTCAGGGAGCCATCCCATCCCACACCCAGCTTTGGAGCTGTTCCAGCCGAGATCCTGGTGCTGCCTGCCAGGAGCGTGCTCTCGGCTCGTGTCTCGGAGCTGCCCGGACTTGCTGCATCCCAAAGAAGGAGCCTGAGGGTGTGGGGCAGGACTGGGAGCATCCCTGGCACGTCCTGGGTGCTGCTGTTGGAGTGGGAGGAATCGCCCAGCCCCTCCAGGCCACCCTTTCCTTACCCTGGATTTTATGGAGCAAGGGTGCAGCCAGTCCCGGGGCAATAGGTGTGAAAGGATCAGTGCGGAAATGGGGAGATGAATTTGTGCCAGGGGAGGCTTAGGTTGGATATTAGGGGAAATTCCTTGTTGGAATGATGGTCAGGCACTGGCACAGCTGCCCAGGGTAGCAGTGGAGTCACTGGAGGGATGTAAAAGCTTTGTGGACGTGGCAGTTGGGGACGTGGTTTAGTGGTGGGCTCAGCTTAGATCCTGTGATTCCCTCAGTCCCTGGGCTGCTTCCCACTGCCTGGCCAGGGAGTGGGATCTACTGGGGGCTCCAGGAGAGCTGGAGAGGGACTTTGGACAAGTGACAGGACACAGGGAACAGCTTCCCACTGCCAGAGGGCAGGGATGGATGGGATATTGGGAAGGAATTCTTCCCTGTGAGGGATGTGAAGCCCTGGCACAGGGTGCCCAGAGCAGCTGTGGCTGTCCCTGGATCACTGGAAATGTTCCAGGCCAGGCTGGACAGGGCTTGGAGCAGCCTGGGACAGTGGAACGTGTCCCTGCCCTTGGCAGGAGGTGGAACTAGATGAGCTTTAAGGTCCCTTCCAACCCAAACCATTCCAGAATTTTGTAACTTTTTGTTGCTTTTCGGTGTCATTTCTTTCAGCAAACTTGAGATAAAGCAGCAGAAGGGAGCCCAAGGCTGGCATGGGATGGCTCCATCCTATGGAATTGTTTATGGCCTTTCCATAGCACAGGGAGACCCCAAAAACCAGGAGTGGCAGCTGAATGTTAAATAGAAGATTTGACTTTTATTTAAAATAAAATGTATTTGAACATAGTCTTGATACCACGGACTGTGGGAACGCAACACTGGATATTCCTTGGCATTAGGTGGGCACAGGATCCCTCCTCGTTAGCGTTAATGTGGGAATGGCTTAATGAACCTGGCAGTCCTGGCCCCAGGGATCAGCTACAGAGGGTGTTGTGGCACAGCTCTGGAATCCCCTTTAACTTAGATCAAAATGTACTGGACTGAAATTGTATTTTTTGTGGGTTTTTTATTCCTCGGTTTGTCCCCGTACCCCTTCCAGACATCCTACAGTTACTGCTGATCTATGCAATGTCCTAGCTGGCTTGTGAGACTAGTTACAAAAACTGTACAACTTTATAAAATTTGTGGTTTTTTTACATTAGTTACACAAAAACCTTTACTTCATAAACCTTTTACTTCATATCGTAATGAAAAAATTTGCATATCAGAGGCAGAACAGTGACTATGCTGGTGAATACTAAAAGTGTCATAATACAATACGGTGTACAAATAAAATTAAAAAAAAAAGACAATATAAATGATTATCAAAAGGCAAGTTAAACAAATAAAACCAAGCTATAACAGACTAACAGAAGATCATCTTCGAGGCCACACAAAACTATCCTCAGAGTCATGTCAGGCACCTTCAGAGTCCTGGTGTAGTGTGAGAGGAGAGATGGCAGCTCTGCTTGGGAGCAGGACGACTTCAAACAGGTCAAATGTACAGAATAAAAACACAAAAAAAAGGAAATAAAACACTCATGCATTAAACATGATAAATAGACTTCATATAGGTTAGCCCTGGATGGCTTTACAAGAAGATGGCTTAGAGTTCTCTTCAAAAATTGGCTTTTTAAAGTCAGTTAAATCTTTATCCTGATCTGCCCATCGGAGTCTGGATCTGTGGGTCACTGTCACCCTGCCCAGACACGGTCTGGTTATAGCAAAATTGACAGAAGTGCTCATTAGTGCACACAGATTAACTGGTCTGGTAATGCAAAAAAAAAAAAAAAAAAAAAAAAAAAAAAAAAAAAAAAAGGTAAAACCAAAACAAAAAACCAACCAAAAAAAACCCCAACCAAAAATCCAATTGTTAAAAAAAAAAAAAAGATACATTTCAAGCTTACTTTATTAAGCAGCATTATCTCAAAGGACAGCTTTGGAAAGTTAAACATGAATATGGCCATGGGGGTTCCTGTGGGGCGAGGCTGGCGGGGCTCACACCCAGCCACTGGTCAGTTTGTAGAACATCTCCTCGTCCAGGCTCTCGTTCTGGTCCTTGGCCCGCGTGGACAGGAAGATGTAGCCCCCGATGAACTCGTGCACCACCTTGCAATCCACCTCGGTGCAGATGAACGACACCCGCACCTCGTCCGCGAACTCCACCGTCACCTGCGGGCACACAGAGCCCAGCTCAGCCCAGCCCCGCCTCCCCCAGGGGCTGCTGTTTCCCTTCTCCCTCGGTTTTTGGGTGCTCAGACGGTTTTCTAATGCCTGAGCGAAATTTTGTGGTGCCAAAGTAGGAGTGAGCCCGGAGGAGGCCAAGGATTGGAGCCCCTCTGCTCTGGAGCCAGGCTGGGAGAGCTGGGGGTGCTCACCTGGAGAGGAGAAGGCTCCAGGGAGAGCTCAGAGCCCCTGGCAGGGCCTGAAGGGGCTCCAGGAGAGCTGGAGAGGGACTGGGGACAAGGGATGGAGGGACAGGAGCCAGGGAATGGCTCCCAGCGCCAGAGGGCAGGGATGGGTGGGATTTGGGAAGGAATTCTTCTCTGGTTGCCCAGAGCAGCTGTGGCTGCCCCTGGATCCCTGAAGTGTCCCAGGCCAGGTTTAACAGGAGTTGGAGCAGCCTGGGATGGTGGAAGGTGTCCCTGCCCATGGCAGGGGGTGGAATGAGTTTGTCTTTAAGGTCCCTCCCAACCGAAACCATTCTGGGATTCTGTGAATGGGAATTTGGCCTTGAGGATCCTTATGAGTTCCTTCCCCTTTAAATATCCCATGGCTCTTACTCAAATATTTAGATACTGAAATACCTTTTATTGCCTTTTGTATTGTTTTCTATTTATTTATCCATTCATTTATTTATTTAAATTACTATGACCCCTTGTATTCTCCCATGACTCAGAAACAATCCCCCGGTGTGTTTCCACCTCTCCATGGTGAGCACGTGGCCAGACTTTCCCTGCTTCCAGAAAAACAGGGACTGGGCACAGACCTGTTGAAGTCTGGGCTTTCTTTCCACTCTTCCTTGGTTTTCTAAGTTGAATTTTGGCCACTGAAATACCTTATGGGGGCTGGGGGGGCTCATTTTGGGGTGACTGAACAAACCATTCATTTATTGATGCTCATTCTCTTTTTGTCCCCCCATCACTGACAGCTCTGCAGGAGGGTTGGGGATTCCCAGCAGAGTATCCAAGCTGGATAATTGGGATATCTGGGCTTGCAACTGAGTCAAAACAATGACTCTGAGGCAGAGGGGGACGCTGAATAATTTTTTCAGCAACTCTTAATGAGCTGCAAACTGCAGGAGAACAGCCCTCACGTATCCCTGGCAGTTTTAATTGTGTGTTCTGCCAAAAAGGAGCCCAAACATTTGTGCATCCAAATGTAACAGCAGGGGGAAAGCCCATCTCAGAGCCTGAGAAGTAACTACTCTGTTTTGTTTGGTATTTACATGAAAGTCTGAGTTGCACAGCAAATGAAAGGAATTTTAGTATGGATAAGGCCCTGTGTATTTGTGTTATGGGTTAGAATGGAGCCGAGCATCAGTGCTGAGGTTTCACTTCATTTAATTGTGTGGAGCTCAGAGAATGGAGAAAATAATTCCTGGCTACAGGAGAGAAAGATTTGGGATTTTTTTCTTAAGAGTCACAACTCTACCAGTGCCTAAAGGGACTCCAGGAGAGCTGGAGAGGGACTTTGGACAAGGGATGGAAGGACAGGACCCAGGGAATGGCTCCCAGTGCCAGAGGGCAGGGATGGATGGGAGATGGGGAACTGGGAATTCCTGATGTGAGGGTGGTGAGGCCCTGGCACAGGGTGCCCAGAGCAGCTGTGGCTGCCCCTGGATCCCTGGAAGTGTCCAAGGCCAGACTGGATGGGGCTTGGAGCAACCTGGGATAGTGGAAGGCATCCCTGCCATGGCAGGGGCTGGAACAAGATGAGCTTTAAGCTCCCTCCCAACCCAACCCATTTGGGATTCCAGGACTCCAGGAATGGTTCCTGTCTCACTGACAGGAGCGGGGAGAGCACAGGGTGTCAGACACATCTCACCATTTTGATCTCCCAGTTGACATTCCACTGTTTCATGTTGCTGAAGCGCCAGGTCTTGACGGCATCGCCCGTGCTGGCGTCCATGCGGATCAGCCGGTTGTAGGCGATGCCGATCAGCTCATCCTTCTTCCCACCCTGGAACCTGGCACAGGCATTGAGAAAAACAAGTGAGACACACAAACCCAGCAGCTGAGTTTACTTGTAAAATCGTTTTTATAAATCACAGCAGCTCATGTTTTTAATTTCAGCTGCTGCGCGACTTTCCCAGCCAAGCACGTGCACAGGGATGTCCTTGCCCATGGCAAGGGGTTGGAATGAGATGAACTTTGAGGTCCCTTCCAACCCAACACTACCCAACCCAACCCAGTCCAAAGCAACAATCAACCCAACCCAACCCAACCCAACCCAGTCCAAAGCAACACAACCCAACCCAATCCAACACAACCCAGTGTAACCCAACCCAATCCAATGCAACCCAATCCAACACAACCCAATGCAACCCAATCCAACCCAACCAAACCCAACCCAAGGCAATCCAACCCAATGCAACTCAACTGAACCAAACCCAACCAAACACAATCCAGCCTAACCCAAACCCAAGGCAATCCAACCCAACCTAATCCAATGCAACCCAACACAATCCAACCCAACCAAACCCAATCCAAGGCAATCCAACCCAACCCAATCCAATGCAACCCAACTCAACCCAATCCAACACAACCCAATCCAACCCATCCCAACTCAACCCAACCAAACCAAATCAAACACAACCCAGCCTAACCCAACCCAAGGCAATCCAACCCAACCCAATCCAATGCAACCCAACTCAACCCAATCCAACCCAAGGCAATCCAACCCAACCCAATCCAACCCAACCCAACCCAATCCAATCCAATCCAAGGCAACCCAACCAAATCCAACCCAACCCAACCCATTCCACAACGATTCCAGGGTATTTAACCCACTCCCTGTACCCATGAAGGACACTCCTCCAGCCCAGCCCAGCCCCGCAGCCCCACCCACCTCGCGTTGAAGTGCGTGATCCCGAACTCGGGCAGCGACTGCCAGGCTTGGATAAAGCGCATCTTGGCCTCGATGAGGCTCATCTGGGCCACGTTCTGGTGAGCCTCCAGGATGCGCGCCGTGATCTGCAGGTGGCGAGACACAGCGGGGTCAGTGGACAGGGGACCTCAGTGCCACCTCTGCCGCCATGCGCGCGGGAGTGGCCGCGGAGCCGCCGCAGATCCGAGCGCGGATAATCGATAATTCCTCCCTGAGGTTTTATTTCGGCTCTGACTGCTCAGAGCCCACGTGCAGCTTCCCATCTCCAGATAGAGGAAAGCAAATATAGATCAGAGCTGTCTGACCAGAGATGTTCATATTCCCATTCATGCTCTCGGGAACTTTAAGGATGTGAGCGAACGACAAGGAAAATTTGTGGTGGAGGGTTTCCAGTTTCACGCCATAAATCACTGGGGACTGTTATAAAAACCTACCAGGGCCCAAGTGTCACGGGGAGGGTGCAGGTTTTGTTAGTGCTTTCACCGCTGCTCTCTAAACCAAAGGGGTTCTAGATTAAGTTTATTTTAAGTTTATCTTAATTTTATTGTTGCTGTCACTTACCAAGTCTCTTACATAGCCTGGCTGAAGATGGCAAGGCGAAATGAAAAAATAAAAAACAAGAAAAGGAGGCAGAAAGAAAAAAAAGCAATCAGAAATATGGCAACAAAGCAAAGAAAAAGTGTAAATTAACTGCAAACCAAAGTCCAAGCAAAAACAAAACCAAAAAAAACCAAACCAAAACAAACCACATGCACAATTCCTTAGGTGGAAAAGCAGCCAAAGGGAATGTGAGCAGGGACAAGCGAGCAGAGAGTCACCGCTCATGCCGGCCCTGCTGGAGCACTGGAGTGATCCCAGCTGGGCCCTGGCGTTGTGGAGAGATGGGTTTGGTCCTGAGATGGTTTGGGATGGATTTCAGGAAAAGGTTCCTCCTCCAGAGGGTGCTGGCACTGCCCAGGCTGCCCAGGGAATGGGCACAGCCCCGAGGCTGCCAGAGCTCCAGGAATGTTTGGACAGCGCTGCCAGGGATGCCCAGGGTGGGATTTTTGGGGGATCTGGACTCTGATCCTTGTGGTCCCTTCCCACTCAGGACATTCTGTGATTCCTGCTGGGGGGTGAAGGGGAGGGTGAAGCTGCCAGTTCAGAGGTGGGCTCATGGCCTCACTTTCCTCTCCACATCTCTGCACAAACTCAAGGCCACTCTGGCTGGGGAAGCTCGAGAGGAAGCTCAGGAGCTCACTCTGAGCTCAGCAGATCCTTCTGTTTGGGATACATGGAGAAACGACTGGGATGCTGCTTGGGATTACAAGCAGATGAAGGGAACATCAGTTGTGCTTCTCAGAGATGTGTCTGCCCCAGCTGGCTCTGACACCAAACTCTGGCAGGGCACCTGGGAGCTCTGAAAATCCTTATTTTGGGTCAGTTTTTTTTAACTTTCATTTAGGATTTGGTGCTACCAATTCCAACCTCCCAACCCTACACTGCTGCACTCTCTGACACCAAACTCTGGCATGGCACCTGGGAGCTCTGAAAATCCTTATTTTGGGTCAGTTCTTGTTTATTTTCATTTAGGATTTGGTGCTACCAATCCCAACCTGCCAACCCTACGCTGCTGCACGTGGAGGCAAACATCACCCCAGTGGGTTTGGGGCTGGTGAGGACCCAGAGCCTCCATAAATCCACAGCCAATTCCCATTCCAGCACCTCCTGTGGGCTGCACAGCCTCCTCCTCTGCCTCCCCCTCCTTCCCTGTGCCTCAGAAGGACCCTTGTGGTCAAATTCCTGACATTCCTGCAGCCTCCATCCCTCATTCCTCTCAGCAAACATCCTCTGCAGCTCCAGGCTTTGCCTCTGGCCACCAAGGAAAATCCTAAATCCACTGCTTAGCTGATGCCTCTGAGGGCCCTGGTGTCCACACCATGGCCACATCCTGACTGGGACCATCCCCATCGTGCTCATCCCCACAATTCCATGGATTTTATTTTTATAACCAGGATACCTGCACAGTAAGCAAGTTTTCCAAGCTAATATTTTTCCAGGTGCCTCTGCTTTCCCAGAAACCTAGAAAGTATTTTATATATATAAATATCTATATATATATATGTTAAAATAGTATATTTATGCAGCCTCTCCTCCATCCAAGGGGATATAAAGGCTTATTCAGGAGAATAATAAGGGCTATATAAAATATAACTCCACTGCCAGGAAATCATCGTGCTGTGCCAATAAAAAGTTATATTTTTCCGGCTTCTCTGACTTGCAGCCTTCTTCTGGGCTTGGAGAAATCATATCCAGCCCCAGCCAGCAGCCTGAAGGATTTAAGTCACCAAAAGGCCACGGAGCAATGCTTTCCTTATTTTTGCTGCTGTTCTGACATATAATTCTCTTTTGAGAGAATCCTGCATTTATTCCCAGAGCAGAACAGTTCAGCCCTGTCAGGCAGGGATGGGATGGAGCGTGGATGGAGTTCAAGCACGAGTCACAGCAACTCAAAACCGAAGCAGTGTTCCAAGGACTGGCATTTGGAAGCAGTGGAAAAGCAAAGAGAGAAATATGCAAACCGTGTTACAGCCAAGTGTGGATAAAGCACTGCAAGCAACTGCAACTCCGCTGATCCCGGGGATTTCTCCATGGATTCTGTGCAGGGGAAGGGGTTTTAACCCCAGCACCGGGCAGAGACGGGGCAGCTGGAGCCAAACCATTATCAGCAGGGGCCAAACCATTCCCAGGATGTGTTTAAAATAAACATCAACCAATTTCAGATGCATTTCCAATTGAAGGTTCCCCGCCGTGTCCGTGCACTTCACACAGCACGTGGCAGAATCCCGGTGCTGGGTGCCATCCCCAGGTGCTGGATCCAAACCAAACCCTTCAGTCCCACCTCCTTTTAGTAACCACGTGCATCCCAGTGAGTGAGGACATCCAAAACATCCAAACCACGCCGTGTTAAACGCCAGCCACCGCCGGGACGCGTGTCCAGCCCAGCCAAGGCCACCAGCAGCACCTACCTGCTTGTTCTTGTACTTCTTCAGGTAGCGAGGAGACACCAGGCACTCGGGGTTGATGTCGGTGTTGATCTGCTCTGGGATCAGCTGCGGGTCTGGGTTCAAATGCTGCATTTTCAGGAAGGACAGGATGTTCTGCACTTCCATGCCATAGGAGCTGTCGGCCATGGTCTTGCCCTTGGAGGCCAGGCGGCAGGCGGCCATCCAGCTGGCATACTGCGTCTCCTGCCCCCCAGAACAGGGACACGTGTCTGTCACAGCCATGGGGAGACCACCAGACCCCTCAAAAAACACCTCATGGAGACCTCATTCCCCTCCCAGCCTCAGGAGACTCCAGCATGCACAAAGACAGGCAGGAACCCAACCAACGTGAGGCCAAAAACCACACGACAAAGCCAAAGCTGATTTTCTGCTCTGAACTTCTAGGAAAAGCAGGCAACCCCTGACAAGGGGAGAGAAATTATGCATCTGACTCCATCTTATCAGAGGGCTAATTAATTACTTGATTATACTGTATTATTCTGTATTATATCACACTGTATTACATTACATCTAAACTGAATCTGCACAAAGCACCCAACTCAACTCCACTGCCCAGAATCTCGTGACTGTCTGCTGACCCACAGTCTGCACATGCCCTTGGCCCTGACAGGCCAAGGAAACAAAACACCATCACTCTGGGTAAACAATCTCCACATTGCATTCTGCTTTGACACACCACAGGAGCAGCAAATGAGATAAGAATCGTTTTGATCATTCTTTTCTCTGCTTCTCTCAGGTCCAGAGAATGTGAATCCCACAGGAACTCACAGGTGACTTGGAGCACATTTGGAATGCTGAGATCAGACAGGTAAGAGCATTTTCTATTTGTTTTTTAAAGAACAGCCCCTGAGCAGGGGTGGGATGGTGGGAAAAGGCTGAAGAGGTGGCCAGTCCAAGAGATGAACTTACGTTGTCACAGCGCAGCCAAATCTCGTTCATCCCCTCTGCCACTGGAATCAGGAGTTTGATGTTGAACTTCTGACCAGAGATGTTCACATCAGGGGTAACTTCACAGCCTGCAATGAGGGAGATGGTGTTTGGCAGGGGTGTGAGGCATGATGATTTAAAAAGTGGCAAAGAAAGCGAAAATAGGAAAAGAAAGAGCAAAGCTCCTGACTCAAGGATCAGCGCTGGCATCTCAGTGCTGCCAAAGGCTTGTCCCACACCTCTGATGGGATGAACATTCCACACAGCCCAAAAAAAAAAGCCTGTCAGATGTCCCTTTTTCCAAGTGTCAGGAAAATGGAGGGGGAAAAGCAAGACCTGATCTGAAAGTGATGAACCCGAAGCAAATGTGCACCCACAGAACTCCTGGATCCTGCCTGGAATCAGAAATGAATCCAGTGCCTGGCAAACACCCCAGAATCTTCAGGGAAGGATAGGAAAAGGTGACTGGAGGGGTGTTGACTCTCACCCTGAATCCCCTCTATGTTACTGATCAATGATGGGATGCCATGAAGTGTTTCAGGCCAGGCTGGGTGGGGCTTGGACCATCCTGGTTTAGTGCAAGGTGTCCCTGCCCGTGGGAGCGAGGTGGAACTGGATGGGCTTTAAAGCCCCTTCCAACCCAAACCATTGAGAGATTCCATGATTTGGCTGTGAGCATCCTGCTCCTGGTGCCTGGAGAGAATTCCAAGGGGTTGTGTAAACACAGGGGTGATGAACCGACCCCGCCACGGCAGCGCGGGCACCGCGCCAACGCCGCCTCCCAGATTTCCCAAAGTGCCGTCACAGCAGATTTGTCAAAAGCTCCCAGTGAGGTCCTGGGGGCCAGGCCTTGCTCCCACAGCAGCCTGAGGTCACCTGGCATCCCCCCTGCTCCTGCATCCACGGGCAGAACACACGAGCTCACTGCAGCTCCGTGGCTGCTGGAGCAGGAATGTTTCACTTGACATAAGGACAGGCGGCCACCACAGGAATTTCAGCTCTGTAGTGAGGCTGCTCCCAACCAGCAGCAGGGAGAGGAGGAGAAATAAAGGCAGCAGAGGAAGGAAATGGTCTGTTCTTTCCAGTTTCTGCTGTGGGAGTCAGTGAAATCCTTTGGAGAACTGACAAAAAGGAAAAGGGCAGGTGGAAGGTTGGAACAAGGTTTGGAAGGTTCCCTCCAACCCAAACCATTCCGTGGCTCTCCAAGCTCTCTTCCCAAGCTATTGGGGGGCTGGTGGTGCTTCTCTGTGGGATCACACATAATCACACTCAGAACTCCAAGTCCGTGCCACAATCAACCCCAGCCACCTCATTCCTTTACACACCTTTACCCAACCCCGGGATGGAATTCCGAGGCGATAAAGCAGTGGGAAAACAAGATGCAGGAGGAGCAGCCTATTCCTGGAATAAAAAGCAGCTTCTCTAAGCCCAACTTTGTGCTTCTCTTACCTCTCAGGTTCATCTGGTGAGCAGGAGTCCCGTTGGATTCCTCTTTGCTTTTGTAGCAGGAGATGGAGGTATCTTTGAAGGTGCACCAGTAGGGCTTGTAGCCTTTCAACGTCAGCTTCTTGGGCCTGCAGGACACGGGGGGGACATCTCACTTGGTCTGAGCTCCTAAAGCACTCTGCTCCCCAGGAAACCTCAGTGTTTCCTCAGAATTCCAGCCCTGGCAAGCTGCTGTCAGCAGCCTGGGGCCTGGGGGCTCAGCCATTCCTGCACTGCTGGCTCAAGGAGTTGAGCTCCAATTCCAAACTTGGACTCTTCAATCCCAGGGAGATAATTTGGGGCAAGGTCGGGGGGAGCTGGAGGACTGTGCTACAAAAACAGAGGAGTCCACGAAGCACTGCAAAATCTGCCTCTCCAGGCCCCACATGGAACTGGAACCACTCTGCTCAGGCTCCGGGGGGAAGCAGCGCTTCCAAGGACGTGTCAGTCACGCACGCGCCTGAGTGCACTCCTTGTTTTCTTTTTAAACACTCCACAGCACAAAAAGTTCTCTTTTTTCTACAGAAAGCATGGATTTTGCTCGATTCTGCAGGAGAACTGGTGGCCCTGCAAAGTGAAGCACCCTGAACTCATCCCAACACAAGCCCAGAGGCTTTACAGAGCCCCAAGTATCAGAATATTTCAAACTTCCCTGATTTCAAAATTTTATTCTAATGCTGGATCTGCAGCCTCTCATGCATTTCTCGTGTTTTCATCTCAGAAACAGCTGCTGAGAGTATTTTAGATGGGATATTAAGAAGAAATCCTTCCCTGTGAGGGTGGGCAGGCCCTGGCACAGGGTGCTCAGAGCAGCTGTGGCTGCCCCTGGATCCCTGGAATGTCCAAGGCCAGGCTGGACAGGGCTTGGAGCAGCCTGGGACAGTGGAAAGTGTCCCTGCCCATGGCAGGGGGTTGGAACAGGATGGGATTTAAAGTCCATCCCAACCCCAAACACTCTGGAATTCTGTGATTTTAGCTGGCAAGGGCAGTGACCTGGCTGGCAGGGGAGAGAGAACCATCCCAAATCTCTACAGCCACACCAGGCACATGCTGGGACACATTTAAAAATAAATATATGGAGTTAAATATATGGAATACAAGGGACATGCACTGCTCCCCCAGCTCTCCTCCCCAGCTGAAGTGTGACAAGAGGCACATCCAGAGCTGGGACAGCTCCAAACATTGCACCACTCACACTGGATTTCTGGCACTAAAACACCACCTGAGCCCCATTTTTAGGAGCAAACAGAATTCTGTGTTCAATCTGACAGCCTCAAACCCCAACCCCAGGGTTCAGGGCTTGCACCGAGTGAGGAACCAGCAGCTTCTGGCTGCTCCATCCCCCGGTGCTCCAATTTGCAGGCAATTAGCTCCCGGAGTGGTGCCTAATTTGATTGGCAAATCAGCAGATCAAGGGGAAGAACAAGTTTTTTGTTTGTTTGTTTGTTCAAGGGAGGGAAAAAAAACACCCACCGAGGGGATGGGCACGGCCTTGAAACTTCATCCCAATTAAGGCAGACCACAAGCCCTGACAGAGCAGAGACCTCATTAATTCACCTCTGGAGAGGGAGAAGGGGTTTTCAAAGCAGAGAGTGCCAGGTTCTGGCTCCAGAACCAAACAATTCATAAAATAAAGGTTTGTTCCAGAGCTACTTCACTGGCTGCAGCTTTTTTCCCCCCACCACCACTATCCTGCAGCTCTGCTGTGAAATCCCATCAGTGTTTCCAGCTTCCAGAACTTTCACTACAGCAGGCAATAAATTGCAAAAGCTGCTGGTGGCTGCCAAAAATGTTCCTCCAAGTGCAGACGCTGCCGCCCCGGCTCCGTGAACCACCAACCAAGTCAAAGCAAGCTAAAAAAACACCCCTAAATCCTGAACAAGCTGGGAAAGGGGCAAAGTCAGCTTAACCTGCTCCTTTTGGCATGGAGAGACTGGAATCCTGGCTGGATAGAATTCCTCCAGCCTCCTGCAGACCAGGAGAAGTCTCTGAGGGAGGTTTTTAGGTTTCACTCCTCGTTTTAGGATGGTTTGTTCTCTCCTGGGCATTAAATGTGTTAAAGAAACATCCAAGCACACACTGCTGCCTCTAGGATGCACCAGAGCAGGAAAACAGCTTGAATTTTGTATTTAAGAACGAATTAACTTAAGTATTGAATATTTTGAATATCATAAGGTGGGGAGATAAAAATAAAAGGAAATTAAGAGCCAGGACCATTAATTATTCACAGGCATTACCAGTTCCACAAGCAGCTCTTCCCATCAGCACTTACTTGAAGACTTTAATGTAGTCAGCGAGCTCTGGGATGGAAGTGATGTCACCCTGGAAATGAAAGATTTTCCCAATCACTGGGAGCAGTGGGATCAGCAGGGAAGGGATGTGGTGCAGGGGAGGGAACCAGGAGCACCGTCAGGGCTTAGGGGCTGTGAAACTGCTCCTGAGAAAGCCCAAACCACTTCCCAGCAGTGGAAAAATGCAGGGCCCAGCTCTGCTGTTTCGAAAGCAGAGGACAAGGATTGACTTTCCTTTGAGGAATTCCGGCTGCTGCTGGAGCCAATTCCCTGCACAGGGAATTTTCTCCTCCCTTCACTTCTTCCTGATGCCCCAAACAAAAAGGAAAGAGGCACTTCTGCAGAAAACTAACTGGGATTTCTAAGCCTAGAAAGATTTTTTTTTCCTCCCCCAAAATTTTGAAAATATTGAGTTTAAATTCCCCCTTTTTTTTTTTTTTTTTGCATCAGGGTGGCAATTGCAATTCCCAGGAGCTGGAAGTAAAAATAAAAATGTCGAGGGGCAGGGAAAGAAAGGGATGATTGCTCCAGGAGCTTCCAGCAGCAGGACAGTTTACTTTCAGTCTGCAATGAGAAACTGTTTACAGATACCACAGGGGAAAAAAAATGCAGAATCTAAACAAACAATCCAGTAATTGCCCATTATCCGTATTCAATTACTCGAATGCATCTGGAAATGGCTCCTGCTCCAAAGCCCTACGGAAAGGGATGGGATTTTTTGGATGAATCATTGTCCTCTTCGCTCCTGTCTGGCAGGGACTGTTCCTCAGTGATGTGTTTCAAATCTGGTTTTGCAAAAGGAATTAGAAAATATGTCTTGGTGATAAAAATTTGTTGTTATTTCTGGTTCATACTGCAAAGCTTTTGCTGTCGTTAATGCAAATAAAGCATCTAAGGATGGATGTAAGCTTCAAAAGACCTGTCATAAACACTTAAAAATTACATGAAGTGTAAAAGTGGAAAATTTCAGATTTTAGGGTTGGAAAGAGACGGTTTAAATGTGCAAAATACCTGGAAAAGCTGTGCTGGGCCAAGGTTGACAGGACTGAGTCCTTTTAATGCACTTTTAATTTTCAGGCTTTATATTTTTAAAGGTGGAAAACCAGTGTTAAAAATGACATATCAAGAAGAAAAGCCTCAAATTCTCTGAAATACAGACCTAGGCTAAAATCCAGTCTAATAAAAATAGGGTGAGGAACCAGCAGCTTCTGGCTGCTCCATCCCCAGTGCTCCAATTTGCAGGCAATTAGCTCCCGGAGCAGTGCCTAATTTGATTGGCAAATCAGCAGATCAAGGGGAAGAACAAGTTTTTTGTTTGTTTGTTTGTTCAAGGGAGGGAAAAAAACACCCACCGAGGGGATGGGCACAGCCTTGAAACTTCATCCCAATTAAGGCTGACCACAAGCCCAGACAGAGCAGAGACCTCATTAATTCACCTCTGGAGAGGGAGAAGGGGTTTTCAGAGCAGAGAGTGCCAGGTTCTGGCTCCAGAACCAAACAATTCATAAAATAAAGGTTTGTTCCAGAGCTACTTCACTGGCTGCAGCTTTTTTCCCCCCACCACCACTATCCTGCAGCTCTGCTGTGAAATCCCATCAGTGTTTCCAGCTTCCAGAACTTTCACTGCAGCAGGCAATAAATTGCAAAAGCTGCTGGTGGCTGCCAAAAATGTTCCTCCAAGTGCAGACGCTGCCGCTCCCGGTTTCCGTGAACCACCAACCAAGTCAAAGCAAGCTAAAAAAACACCCCTAAATCCTGAACAAGCTGGGAAAGGGGCAAAGTCAGCTTAACCTGCTCCTTTTGGCATGGAGAGACTGGAATCCTGGCTGGATAGAATTCCTCCAGCCTCCTGCAGACCAGGAGAAGTCTCTGAGGGAGGTTTTTAGGTTTCACTCCTCGTTTTAGGATGGTTTGTTCTCTCCTGGGCATTAAATGTGTTAAAGAAACATCCAAGTACACACTGCTGGCTCTAGGATGCACCAGAGCAGGAAAACACCTTGAATTTTGTATTTAAGAACGAATTAACTTAAGTATTGAATATTTTGAATTTCATAAGGCGGGGAGATAAAAATAAAAGGAAATTAAGAGCCAGGAGCATTAATTATTCACAGGCATTACCAGTTCCACAAGCAGCTCTTCCCATCAGCACTTACTTGAAGACTTTAATGTAGTCAGCGAGCTCTGGGATGGAAGTGATGTCACCCTGGAAATGAAAGATTTTCCCAATCACTGGGAGCAGTGGGATCAGCAGGGAAGGGATGTGGTGCAGGGGAGGGAACCAGGAGCACCATCAGGGCTTAGGGGCTGTGAAACTGCTCCTGAGAAAGCCCAAACCACTTCCCAGCAGGGGAAAAATGCAGGGCCCAGCTCTGCTGTTTCGAAAGCAGAGGACAAGGATTGATTTTCCTTTGAGGAATTCCGGCTGCTGCTGGAGCCAATTCCCTGCACAGGGAATTTTCTCCTCCCTTCACTTCTTCCTGATGCCCCAAACAAAAAGGAAAGAGGCACCTCTGCAGAAAACTAACTGGGATTTCTAAGCCTAGAAAGATTTTTTTTTTCCTCCCCCAAAATTTTGAAAATATTGAGTTTAAATTCCCCTTTTTTTTTTTTGCATCAGGGTGGCAATTGCAATTCCCAGGAGCTGGAAGTAAAAAAAAAATGTCGAGGGGCAGGGAAAGAAAGGGAGGATTGCTCCAGGAGCTTCCAGCAGCAGGACAGTTTACTTTCAGTCTGCAATGAGAAACTGTTTACAGATACCACAGGGGAAAAAAAATGCAGAATCTAAACAAACAATCCAGTAATTGCCCATTATCCGTATTCAATTACTCGAATGCATCTGGAAATGGCTCCTGCTCCAAAGCCCTACGGAAAGGGATGGGATTTTTTGGATGAATCATTGTCCTCTTCGCTCCTGTCTGGCAGGGACTGTTCCTCAGTGATGTGTTTCAAATCTGGTTTTGCAAAAGGAATTAGAAAATATGTCTTGGTGATAAAAATTTGTTGTTATTTCTGGTTCATACTGCAAAGCTTTGCTGTCGTTAATGCAAATAAAGCATCTAAGGATGGATGTAGCTTCAAAAAGACCTGTCATAAACACTTAAAAAATTACATGAAGTGTAAAAGTGGAAAATTTCAGATTTTAGGGTTGGAAAGAGACGGTTTAAATGTGCAAAATACCTGGAAAAGCTGTGCTGGGCCAAGGTTGACAGGACTGAGTCCTTTTAATGCACTTTAATTTTCAGGCTTTATATTTTTAAAGGTGGAAAACCAGTGTTAAAATGACATATCAAGAAGAAAAGCCTCAAATTCTCTGAAATACAGACCTAGGCTAAAATCCAGTCTAATAAAAATAGGGTTTCATAAGCCTAAATTAGTTCTGAAAATCCAGCAGCTGCTTTAGGTGCTGTAAAACGTGAATTAGAAACAGTGGGAGAGGAACCTCAACGTGGAAAACTCAGTTATTTGGGAAAGTCAGCAGTGAGGATAAAAACCAACTTAATTTCCATTTAGTTTTCCATTATTTCATCAGGAGGGTGGCTCGGTGCAGGGGGGGATCAGTAAAATCCTGGCTCCTCCAAGACTTTTCCAAATGCTGCCCGGGGTTCCCTCATTCCAGAACTATCCCTTGGTATCTAAAATCTCTGTGTTTTAAAGAAAATATTATGGGGTGTGAGCAACTTTCTCATCACAATTAAAAGGAAAAAAGGAAATAAATGAGGTTGGATGCCTGGAAAAACTCCCTTACCAGGATTGTCGACGTCTTGCCGCCTTCCAAGGTGATTTCCAGGTCCGAGAGCGCGGCGTCCACCTCGTCCACGTCCTTGTCGCTGTGGTTCAGGTGGTTTTCCGAGGACATGATGGACAGCTTGTTGATGTGGTACTGCAAGGCAAGGCCAGGGTCACACCTGGGTGCTCCTGTGACCCCAGGACCCCACGGGCCCATGGTGACACAGCCACCATGCTTGGGAAGCACAGTGGGACGCCAGGAGGAGAGGCCAGCAAATACCGGGGGGGGTTTGCTGGGTCAGGAGGGACCATCCTGGATGGTTCCAGTCCAAAAAGTCTCCAGACACTGATCCCTGAAGATCTCAGGACCCCCACAGGGCAGAGCTGCTCTTTCCACCAGGCTGAGGTGGGAAGGGACCTCTGGAGGTCACCTGGTGCCACTCCCTGCTCCAGCAGGGCCACCTGGAGCTGCTGTCCAGGGCCAAATCCACCTGGCCTTGGAGTAACTCCAGGGATGGACAATCCACAGCCTCTCTGGGCAAACTGTGCCAGGGCTCAGTCACCCTCCTGGTATGAAGATGCTTCCTGATGTGCAGAGGAACCCTCCCACGCTCCAGGCTGTGCCCATGGCCTCTGCTCGGGCCACTGGGAACCTCTGTCCGCCCCCTTTCCTGCCTCCCACCAGGTGTTTATGGATATTTGTAAGATCTCCAATCCCTGGAAGTGTCCAAGGCCAAGTTGGATGGGGCAGGAGCAGCCTGGGATAGTGGCAGTGTCCCTGCCCATGGCAGGGGGTGGAACAAGATGACCTTTAAAGCCCATTCCAACCCAAACCACTGTAGGATTCTATGTCTTTGCTTCTGTTTTCACCCCAGAAAACCAAAACATCCATAAAATCTCACAGGAAGAACCATGCCCAACCCACTCTGGAGCACTTGGATGCAAACTGAGCCATTATATTTCTGCTTTTCTCTCTTTTTTTTTCCTGGGAGGGGCCCTTGGAGCAGGCAGCCCTGCTCCTGAGGGGGATATTTCAGCATCCTACAGCTCCAAGGTGTGCCAGACCACACGGAACAAAGGCCTGCCATCCCTCTCATGAAGTCAATAGCAGGTGGAGCATTTATGCCAAATCACACAGAGCATTTCACAAACCAGATAAATAAATAGTTCTGGGAAAGCCACAGATTATCCCCAACTGGTTTGCGGGCAGAGAGCCAGAAAGGCACAGTTCAGTAACCCCGTGTTCGTATGGGATGGGTTAAGAAGGACAAAACTAGAAGTTAAGATAGATATAAACATGTTTGGTAAAAGCAGGTCAAGTTCTTTTTCATGAGGGATAATCAGTGGCAAGTATTTAAATTATCTCATAAACTCAAGCAAGGATCTGAAGATGGGGAGTGACCCAACCCCTACCAGCATGAGAAAGCCAAGCTCCCACCAGAGGCAAGGTGAGGCTTAAAACATGAGTTTAAACTGAAGAAGGGATGGTTTAGATGGAGTGCTGGGAAGGAATTCTTGGCTGTGAGGGTGGTGAGACCCTGGCACAGGGTGCCCAGAGAAGCTGTGGCTGCCCCTGGATCCCTGGAAGTGTCCAAGACCAGATTGGAGCATCCTGGGATAGTGGAAGGGAGCTGGACCTGGATGAGCTTTGTGGTCCCTTCCAACCCAAACCACTTTGTGATTCCACAATTTCATTTATCAGATTAATGAGCAGAGAAGTCTGAGAACAAAACCAAGCCTAACCCAACCCAGGGGCATCTGGGGCTGTGTCTCACCTGCAGTGCTGCAAACATCATCATCTCCTCCTCCGTGCACTCGATCTCCTCCAGCAGGATTGCCCACTTGGACTGCTCGTACAGCTGGTTGATCCTGATCGCGTCGTACTGCGGCACAGAAACGCGGAATGCTCGGAAAACCAGGAGCCCAGCTCGACACCAACCACCCCACCCACTGGAAGCTGTCCCTCCCCATGGCACGGGGTTGGAATGATCTTTAAGGCCCATTGCAACCCAAACTATTCTGGGATTCTGTGATCTCTCATCTCAACACAACGATCTGAGACTGAAAATCCTCTGCCACTGACAAGAAGTGGCTTTAAGAACTCTTGAAGCACCGCTAGCAACACCTAAAAAGCCTGGTATAATGGAGCACAAATCCTGGGTTTGATGCCAGCACAACCAATTTTCAAACTTCCACAGTCCTTGGGAGATTTACCAGCACAGCAGCACATTAGAGATCAAGCACCCTTTGCTCCAAAGGATGGAAATTTCAAAAGGGGAGCGGAACAAGGAGCTTTGTACCTTTGGATTCAGGTCAAAAAAGCTGTAGTACTTGAACCGGAGTAGCAAAGCTTCGTTTTCCTTCACCTCCTGCTCCATGAGGGATCGGGACGAGTCCAGCCACCTGTGGATTGCCAACACGGGATAACGCACACGGGATAACGCACACGGAACGCTCCGGCACAGTCACCACGACGCTCTCGAGAACACCATTAAAAAAATCATCCAAAAAAAAAAAACCCACCCAAATCCTCATCTCCTGCACTCACCCTTGGTTGATTTTGGCCTTATCGAGCAGCGTCTGGGGCTTGTACATTTTGGCTAGGGACTCCGGGGAGGTGACGGGCTGGCTCACGGCCAGGATTCCCGGGTTGCCCTCGGACAGGGCGCTGTCGCCGAACCAGGCGGACGTGGGGGACAGGGGGCTGCCGTCGTGGGCGTCGTAGGTCGGCGTCATCGTTTTGCTATAGAGTCCTGGGCTTGAATAGATATTTCCTACCAGTGAGGGGAATAAAAGCCGGGAATTAGCCTCGGGCCAAGCCCTGCCTGCTCCCGGCCACGCCGGCTCTGCGCAAACCCGGAGCCGGCGCATGGAAAACTTTCCCTCTTCATCTTTTCTCAACGGGAAAACGCTGCGCTGCTTGTTCTCCCTGTCCCTCTCCTCTCTCTTGGCTCTTCTCCAAGAGCAAAACTGATGGAAAACTTCCAGCCCAAAGGATGGGAAAAGACTCAAGTCTCCCACACCGGGAAGCTCCTGCCCCCTGTGTTTCTGTGGCATCTGGGACATGAGTGGCCCCTGACTTACCGGTATTACCTGTTGCTTAAAGATTTTGGAAGTCAAAAGTTTTAGAGGAGCAGGAAAATAAACTAAGGGTGCAGCCAAAGAGACCAGAGGCAGAGGGCAAAAGTCCTATTGAGGTGGAGCTCACCTTTGACGGGGCCGATGTAAAGAATATCGGTGCCTATAGAGAGGGAAAGAAAGGAGGGAAGTGAGAAGGCGAGAGAAAGTCACCCAGAGAGCAGGAGAAGGACAGAAGCCAAAAATGGGCATTTTTGGAAGAGGGCAGAACAGCACAGGTGAGGTTGCACCACCCTAATGGAGCGTTTGCAGCAGCGCTGGTGGCAGCAAAGCAACTGAAGTGACTTCCCCAGGACAGCTGGGCATGGAAATGTGGCATTCCCAGATGGAAAAGCTTGCTGAGGTGGCCACACAAGTTCAGGATTAATGTGCTGAATGGTGCAATGTGGTGCCAGACTGATCCCAAAGCAAATGTTACTCCCAGGCCTTTTGAAGCTTCACAGCTCGTACCGACTCAAAGCAAGACATAAAAACACCCAAACATTTAAAAATTATTAATTTCAAGAGGAAAAAAAACCCCAAATCCAGCTTGGTACCTCATAGCTTAAAACAGCTGAGAACTTAACAGAGAGGTTGTGGCTGCCCCATCCCTGGAAGTGTTCCAGGAGAGTTTGGATGGGGCTTGGACAACCTGGCCTCTGGAAGGTGTCCTGCCCTTGGCAGGGGGTGCAATGAGAAGTGCTTTAAGTCCCTTTTTAAGTCCCTTCCATCCCAAACCATCCAATGGAACAGCCTTTCTTCACCTCACTGAATTTTTATATAAAATCCAGATTTTCAGAATAAGGGAGGATCAATCACCATCTCCTAATGGCTGGAATTCCCCTGCATGCACACATCGGCCAAGGAATCACCCAGCATCACCTGCTGGGCCCAAATCTGCCCACCAGAACCACAAGGTCCAACACCACACTGGATTTTGGGAAAGGGCTGTGTCCTTCCTAAATCATGAGCCTGAAATTCAGTGCACCCAAGCTCTCCCTCCCAGAGCTTTGCTGAGGGTGCTGCAGATGGTGACGGAGTTGAGATGTCACAAACAAAACCTTTTGTGCCACCTCCAGCTCCTTGCTCCAAACCATCCCCACACCCTCATGGCCAAGGAATGACAGAAAACTGAGCTGGACTGGAAAAGTCCAAGACCAAACCAATGGAAAAACCTTTCTGAACCCTCAATTTTCACAATGGGCATCTCAAGGAGCAGGAGGAACAGTGGGAATCAGCAGCATCAATGTCAGTGACAGCCAATATCATGGCTAGGAAACTCCAAATAATTACAGACCTGATTCTAAACTGCCTGGCAGGGTGGAAAATATAAATAAAAACCACCAAACAAGGATGCTTTTAATGCTCCTGCTCGTTTTGCTGGCATCCCAGTCTGGATGAATCATTTGGGGACCTGCAAGCACCATGGGTACCTGTCACCAAGACAGATCCAGCAAACCAGGCAGGAGAAAAAAAGCAGCAGGGATGTCAAGGGATGGGAAAATCCAGCTTCATTTGCATCCCTTCAAAAGGCCAGGGATGATCTCCAGGTTTTTAGACCAGGTACTTGGACTTTGGGAATTGGGACTCCAAGATCCTGAGGATCCCTTCCTTGAGCCATCCTGTGATTCTGTGATTATAAAAGCAGCAGGAAGGTGATCTCCCCATGGATTATTATGGCACTGGAGCAGAGAACTCCAACAAAAACCAGCCATAAACCCCCATAAACCACTTCCCAAAAGAGCTCTTCCCTCCTCCCCATCCACCCTCACTGCAGCTTCAGCCTTCACATGGCTCAAGCACACAAGGCTGGAACAACAAAAGAAAATCCCACTTTTTTCCCCAAATTTTGGGAAAGTTTTTTCTATGAATATCCCCCACACTCCTGCCTGAGTGTCTGCTCCATCAGGGCAAAGCTTCCCCTGCACTTTTCTCCTCATCTCTTTCTCCAAACACCTGAAACATCTCAGAAGAAGCTTCCCTTAAAAAATTTGCCCCAGGCAGGCAGTGTCATGGAAAGTTCCAGCAGAAAATAGCTACAAATTTGGTTAATTTATATAAACAAGTGACTACAGGTCTTCTAATGGAAAGTGTTGGGCAACACATCCTGTGGGTGTATCGACAACTCTGCGAACTGGGATTTAAATGGTTTCACTGCCAGGTTGGAGGTACTCAGTGATAAAACACTGCCAAGACATTGAAATCAGCACCTCCTGAATTATTAATTAGTTTTCCAGAAGCTTTCAGCACACAAACTGATGTTGGAACAACACTAGAAATTATTTATTCAGATGAAACCCACGACTTTTATCGAATGGCACCTGAACAGGCAGGAATTCAACCTGCTGTGAGTGATTTCATTCACAAGGAGAGCAAAACCAGCCAAGTGACTCACTGGAAGAGCCATAAATAATTAAAATGAAGCCCAGCTTTTGCATACATTTCCCCCAAAGAAGGCCAAGTCTTTCCTATTAATCTAACAGAGATGCTCTCTGTGAACACTGCCTGTTGGAAAGGCTTAGAATGGACTTTCAAGATGAAAATGCCAAATGGAAATGAAAATTGACTGGAGCCTTGCCCAAATTCTCTGAGCCAGGAGTGGAAGAGGACAAGGCCAGAAGTATTTTTAATTTTAAGAGAGGAGAAAGAGTGGGATCAGAGCAGAAGGAGGATTATTTTTCCTTGTTCCAGACCCGTGGTGCACATCACCCCGCACAGCCAAAACCTTCCTTTCTGCAAGCCCTGTGCCACCACAGGCATTAACCACACTCCCTGCAGCTGATTTAACATCAATTAACACAACTTTACAATTCCAAGGTAGTTTTTTTTAATTAAAGCTGCCCTGCTGCCCTTGGATTGCTGGATTTCAACCCGAGAACTTTGGCAGCCAGACGCGTCCTCCTGCTCACCACCGTGGCTTTCTCCACAAATCCATTTGGGATAAAATGCTCCCACTTGGCCAAAATTATGGTTTAAACTCCTGCCATTTGCCTTCAGACACCAGACTTCCAGCAGCCATGGAAAAAAGCTGAAAAACCCCCTCTGCTTGCAAACACCTGCATCAATTTGCTGCCTGTGGCAACTCCATTTGGGATGTTACTTCATCAGGGATGTTACTCCAGCAGAAATTCCCTTCCCAATCCTGCTCTGGATCTGGAATCCACACCGGCCAACCAGCCCCAAGCAATAAAAGGATTTATTTAGCATCACAATCCACAGCTACACCGTTCATGTAAGGCAACACTAAAGCAATTAATAAAACCCTGCCCTTGCTGGGCTGTAAATACGGAGCAGAACGGTGGCACAGCCTAAACCACGCCAGGAATGCAGACATTAGCAATGATTTTCCATTTAACTCCTTTCTTAACAGGCTAAGAAAAGCTCTCAGCAACACCATCTGAGGGCTCAAGTGGCCACACTGGGGCTCTGGGGTGTTCTGTGAAGCCTGGGGGTTGCTCTGCTCCCAGAAATGCGTGACAGCTCCAGCCCCAGACATGCATCCGTGCCAGCGAGTGCTGCAGCCCGCCAGGACCTGTGCCATGGATCTGGGCTCTGCTTCTTGCACAGACCCTCAGAAATTCAATCAGCCCCACGTTGCTGTGCCAGCTTTTTCCCCTGCTCTCATTTTTTTGTCAGCTCACCCGACCCTGGCGTGATCAGAGGCCCCTCCAGCTCGAAGGTGTCATCTTCACATTGATCGTCCAATTTCTTCTTTTTTTTCTTTGATGGATCTCTGGGTTTCCTCAAAAGGGAGAGCTCTTCTGGATGCCTGATGTCTGGAGGGGGAAAATGGACAACTTTTATAATGGCAGGATGGGAAAAAAGGAGAAAAAAGGGGGAAAAAAGGGGAAAAGAAGAATATCCTTCCATTAGGAACAACATCCAGCAATGCTCAGTATCTCCCCTGGATGAATTTCCTGCTCTGTAATGGTTAAAAATCAAGTTGAGAACATTTTCCCTGCAAGCCTGTTGGAAACAAGTAGTGTCCTTGGCTGGAAAGGTAAAAAAACATTTGGATAAAATGTGGAATTTCCCAGGCACAGTCAATCAAATATAAATGTGACAGAGCATAGTAACACCTTCATACATCAATTATAAATAATAAAAAACAATAACCTCCACATTAATAATATAAAATTAGAAATTTTATATAATATTATAATAACACACAGTAATATAGAAATAACGTAAAGAAATGGAAATAGAAATTATAGAAATAGAAATGAAAATAATAGAAATAGAAATAATAGAAATAGAAATAGAAATAGAAATCAGCACACAAATCCCTGTAGGGAACAGGCCAGACCCTCTCCCTTCCATAGGAGCAATCCAAGAGTTAAGCCATTTATTTACACATCAGACTGGAAAGTTTAAAGCCTATAATTTACCCACTTTTTAAAGAGATTTTGGCCAAAGTGTTTCCTTTTCACAGCCAACCTCTCCCATTTTCCTGCCTGGGACCCCTGGCAATTCCCAAGGCCAGGCTGGGCAGGGTTTGGAGCAATGTGGGATGGTGGAAGGTGTCCCTGCCATGGCAGGGGTGGGATGGGATGGGATTTAAGGCCCTTTCCAGTCCAAACCATCCTGGGACTCTCTGATGGGGATTCTGGACATGCCTGAGCCTGGAAGGAGCTCTGGAGTCTCCTCTGCAGCTGCCTGTCCACACTGAAGCTCCTGTGCTGTTTCCTGCTCTGTTTTTTGCACCTATCACCCCAACATGCTCAGCTGCAGAGCTTTCCCTTTGGAATGCCCTACGGAAAGCAGCCCTGGTCCCATCCCTGCTGCAGGAAAAATCAGGAGCCGGGAGCTGGCTGCAGCCAGGCTGGGCTCTCCCACCCAAGGGATGCTGAAGGACACAACCAGCCATGATCCCAGGCAGGAGAAGTCACAGGGCTGGGATCCCACCACGTGCTGGCAGCAGCGGGAGTTCCCTGAGCACTCCCAGGATTATTATTATTAACACAGGACACTGCCCACCCTCACCGGCATCACCCCTCCCTGCAAACAGGCTGGGAAATGCCACACCGGGAATTTCTCCCAGCCAGGTGATTTTCAGGTGGATCCCACCAGCCCTGGCATTCCTGAATCCAGAGCCTGCACACTCCTGGATTTAACTTTTATATTGTAGGAGTTCCATTTTATATTGTAGGAGTCCCATCCCATTACCTAGCTTTAATTTAAATATTGTTTTTATTTATATTCTTTTAGTTACTTACATATGATATTTATATATATAAATATTATATATATATTTATTCAGAAAGCACCATTTATTTTCATCTTTATTTGTTTCAATCATATCATCGAACCAGAATGGTTTGGGTTTGATGGAACCTTAAATTTCACCTTGTTCCACCCCCTGCCATGGGCAGGGACACCTTCCACTATCCCAGATTGCCCCAAGTCTTGTCCAATCTGGCCTTGAAATACTTCCAGGCTAAAAATATATAGATTTAGATATCTATATGGATTTTAAATCTCTAAAAAATAATAAAGGTTTTTATCTATTTATATTTTATATACAAACTTTTTGAACTTATAGTTTTATTTCTGTATTTAGAGATATTTTTTCCTATATTATTTACCTATTTTATTCCTTTTTATATCTATAACTTTTATCTAATTTCAGCTTTAATTTAACCCTGATTTATTACCACACAAATCATCTCACTAAACCTCACCATTCACCCTTCCAGCTTCCCTGCCCAACTTTTTGACCATTTCTAGCAACAAATACCCAGAGGCTGAGTGCCGGCAGCTCCGTGCATTCCCATTTATCCCAGCCAGCTTACCTCATGGAGCAGGAATCTGCTGGGACAACCAGGGTCACATGCAGGGGACAAGAGGCAGCACAGCCTAAATGGAGGAGTTCCCCTGGTATTTTGGAGCAAGGTTGAGGCTCTGAGGTTTATTTATGGTGCATTAGCAGCTCTCAGCTGGAAGCGCTCAGGGAGGCCAGGAGGAGGCTCCGGGCCAGGCTGGGATTCTGGAAGCAATCCTGGAATCATCCCAGGGCTTGACCATCTGATAGCAGAGAGGCTTTTTATAGCCCCTCGGTTGTTCCTGATGCTCCCAGAGGGACAGGAAGGATCCAGGACAAGTTTTGGGCAGCTGCTTGGAAGCAGCACATGGCTGCAGGGGGTGGAGCAGGCAGCACATCCTGGGAATGCCAGCGGGGATCCCATGGATGAGCAGGGATCCCATGGATGAGCAGGGATCTTATGGATGAGCAGGGATCTTATGGATGAACAGGGATCTTATGGATGAGCAGGGATCTTATGGATGAGCAGGGATCCTATGGATGAGCAGGGATCTTATGGATGGATGAGCAGGGATCCTATGGATGGATGAGCAGGGATCCTATGGATGAGCAGGGATCCTATGGATGAGCAGGGATCTTATGGATGGAGCAGGGATCCTATGGATGAGCACAGATCCTATGGATGGATGAGCAGGGATCCTATGGATGAGCAGGGATCCTATGGATGAACAGGGATCCCATGGATGGGCAGGAATCCTATGGATGAGCAGGGATCCCATGGATGAGCAGGGATCCTATGGATGAGCACGGATCCTATGGATGAGCAGGGATCCTATGGACAAACAGGGATCCCATGGATGAACAGGGATCCTATGGACGAACAGGGATCCTATGGATGAGCAGGGATCCTATGGATGAGCAGGGATCCTATGGATGAGCAGGGATCCTATGGATGAGCAGGGATCCCATGGATGAGCAGGGATCCTATGGATGGATGAGCACGGATCTTATGGATGGATGAGCAGGGATCCCATGGATGAGCACAGGGATCCCATCCTCCCATGGATGAGCAGGGATCCTTGGATGAGCATCCTATGAACAGGGATCCCATGGATGAGCAGGGATCTTATGGATGGATGAGCAGGGATCCTATGGATGAGCAGGGATCCTGAATGCCCAGCTAGCTCAACATCGAGTCTCTGGCAGAGGGATCCTTCCTAGAGCCAACTCAGGGATCCCTCTTTGGATGAGCAGGGGATCCTATGGATGAGAGAGGGATCCCATGGATGAGCAGGGACAGCGATTCTTCTTCTCCCCATGGATGGATGAGCAGGGATCCCAATGGCCGCAGGTTTAAGCATATTCCTTAACTGACCAATAGCTAAAAAGGGTTACAATAGTATTGTCTTAACTGGGATCCATGGATGAGCAGGGATCCTATGGATGGATGAGCAGGGATCCTATGGATGGATGAGCAGCAAATTCCTCCCAAGTGCCTCCATCCACAGCCTCCAGGACTTTACAAACCCACCAAGGCAGGCAGGGAATGGCTTCAGACTGGAGGTTTAGATGGGATTTTGGGAAGGAATTCCTGGCTGGGAGGGTGGTGAGGCCCTGGCACAGGGTGCCCAGAGCAGCTGTGGCTGCCCCTGGATCCCTGGCAGTGCCCAAGGCCAGGCTGGACAGGGCTTGGAGCACCCTGGGGCAGTGGAAGGTGTCCCTGCCATGGCACGGGTGGGATGGGATTGGCTTTGAGATCCCTTCCAACCCAAACCATTCTGGGATGCTATGGGAAGGACACACAAAGGCCTGAGCCTGGAAGGAAAAGTTTTGGAGCTCAAAATATGATCAGAGAGGCGGCTTTGAATCTCCAAGAGAAATTTTCCCAACTCTTGGATGAAGCCATTTTGCTGCCTGCAGCATCTTCTCTTCCATTTGCCTGCAAGATGCTGCCTGTGCCTGCTGTCTGTTGCTGAAGGGAAATCCTTGACCTTGTTTTCCAGTGTAATCCCTCATTTCCCATCCAGCCCCAGCTCAGCTGTGCCCATTTATCTCCCATTTATTTAAGACAAACTCCAGAGCTGGGATGAAACCCTCTTCCCTCACAAAGCACCATCAGCACCCTGCAAACTGACTTAAAAAAAAATCTTCTTTACACATTGTAAAATTCCCAATTTATGCTCTTTTGCACTAAATCCACCAAGTAAATCTTGCAGCTGCTGCACCTTTATCCACCAAGGTGTGTTGTGATGGGGATCCCAGAAGGGTTTGGGTTGGAAGGGACCTTAAAGCTCAGCTCATTCCACCCCCCTGTCACAGGCAGGGACACCTTCCACCATCCCAGGGTCCAACCTGGCCTTGGACACTTCCAGGGATCCAGGGGCTCCCATTCCCACAAGAAATCAGATTTATGGATTTCTTACATCACCCACATCTACAACATGACATCATTGACTGGAAGGGGCGAGTATGGATGGATGTCCCCAAAAACTGAAATTATTGGAAATCACACTATTTTCAGTATTCAGTTCTCATAAATACAGATAATAATCTGAGACACAAAGAAATTTTTGATGTAGAAAGAAAATTAATGTTGCAAAGAAGCTTCCGGCATCCAATTTCCTTCCCCATTTCTGGCTCCCCTAAAGGCCAGAGGGCTGCTTCACCTCCTTAATTCCTGAACATAAAAACTCCATAAATTTACTTGTAGCACAGACAGCATTGAGGGGAAATCCTCTCTTTAATGCTGATCCAGCCACCCTACTTCAGGAAATGTGTTTTGAAGTGGGATATCTCTGGGAAGTGAGATTTCTCTGCACTCCATCCCTGCTCCCTCCAACCAGTGACTCACTAAAATTACAGCCTTTGTGCACCACTCTGACAAATCTTAGAAAAATGAGACCTCAAACCTAATTTTTTCTTCCGTTTCAGACTTAAAACCAAAAATAAAGGTGTTTTTTTCCCTTGGAATGAGTGAATTCTGTGGATGGTTTTTCACAGTGTAAGTTTACAGAACGAAGCATCCGACTTATCTGCAACATAAATTCTCTCGAGATAAAGTTCTGCAAAACAGACCAGAGGAGGAAAAAAAAAACCAAAAAAGAAACTAAAAAAGGAACTTATATAACCTGAGGAGTGTCTGGAGATAAGGCTGTGGCTGTGTTGGACACTGGGCAGTATCTGGTGGAGCAGGTCCTCACCTCCCCAGCACAGTTTACTGGGTTTGTACATTCAGTACATTTTATTATGGGTTCTTCAGATGCCCAGGAACTTAAATATTTATCTGGGCAACAGCCAAGCTCTCCACTCACTGCCTGGGGCCCTGCAGCTCTCTCAGGACATCCCACAAAGCCCCTGGAGATGCCCAAGCAGTGCTATGGGTGTGGAATCAGCTGGGGCTGACCCTGGCAGAGGTTTTGCTGGAGCCTTCCCAAATTGTGGGCGGAAAATCCAAGTGCCTGTTGACTTATGGATTTGCCAAGGGAGCAATGATGTGCAAAACCACCCAAAAATGGGGTTTGGAGGGGTGTGAATGTTTGTGCCAGTGGTTCCCAGAGCTGAAATCAGGCACCACCAGCCCAGAGAGGACCAGGAGGAGAAGGAAAAGGAGGAGGAGGAGGATGCAGGCAGTGGTGATGGAGCCAAGCATTACTGCAAGGCCAATAAAAAGAGCCATTGGAGAGGCAGAGTCAACAAACACTTGAATGTTTGGATGTTTTTTTCCATAAGTGGGACGAAATCCCCAGGCTCCCATTATCTGGATGCCTCCTGGAGCACAGGCAGCACTACAAGCCTTGCCCCTGAAGTGGCTGAACTGCAGCTCCAGTCCAATTAAACTCCATTAATTGAATCCCACAAACAAGAGAAAAACAATCCACTCACACCCTTCCCTCTGCTTCGGCCCATAAAGAGCAATCCAGCTAATTCCAAGGAAGCCTTGGCCAGCGTGCCCGAATGTCTTCAGGATGGAATTCTATTTAAAGGGTCTCTGTCAACAGCAGAGTAAGGATGAAAAAATTCTCTGACTCACACGGTGACATAAAACCTGCTGCTCCTCCACACGCAGAACACCACGGGGTGGGGACAGAGGGGGAGAGAGGAAAGGATTTTTTTTTTTTTTTGTCCATCTCAGACACTCTGTAATTAAATCTGGTTATTTCCCTGACCCCAGTTCCTGGGGCTGCTCTGACAGCTGAGCACGGGCAGGCAATAAAAGGGGAAAACGCCGCAGCTGGCAGCGAACGCTTGGGCTCCGCAGTTGAAAAAGCTGAGGATGTTGCAGTTTGGCCAGCCCTGGAAATGGGAAGATTTCCTTCCACACCCATTCCCTGGACATATTTAGAAATAGCTGTGCCACTGCCAAAGCTCTGTGCTCGTGGCAGGGAAAGGCAGCAGATCCGTGCTCGGGGTTTCACCGCCGCCGCCTCCCCGTGGACATCATCCCTGAGCATCCTCCCGATGCTCCTGAGCATCCACAGCCTGCATCCCCAGATCCCAGAGTCACTGAGGTTGGGAAAGACATCCAGGATCATCAAATCCAGCCTGGGAATCATCCCCACCTCGTCACCCAGCCCAGAGCACTGAGAGCCACATCCAGTCCTTCCCTGGACACCTCCAGGGATGGGGACTCCAAAGCTCCCTGGGCAGCCTATTCCAAGGCCCGACCACGCTTTCCATGAAGAAATTCCTCCTGAATGCTGCTGTTGCTCCCCAGATTCCCCATGAGATGCTCATGTGCATCTACCAGGACTCCATGATTTTAGTGAAAACGCTCCTTTATTTACCAGCAGGGTGTGAAGGAAAAAAAGAAAGTTTAGGAGGTTTGCAGTGGCCAGGGATGGTGAGATTCCTGTCCTGTTCAGGGCCAGGATGGTGGACTTGATTGGGTTGGACCTGATGATCCTTGTGGGTCCCTTCCAATCAGGATATTCTGTGATTCCACAAACTCCAGGCAGCTTTGCCTCCTGGAAAGCAACTGAGCCAGGGATGGAGCTCCATGTGCCTGGGAATGCTGCACATCATCCACCAAAGGGTTTCAGTTTTGCAAAAAAACCCAAAAACAACAAAAAAACCCCAAAAAACAACAAACAGTGGCTTTTTATAGAAGTCTTTTTGGCAGCTGAGGGCGTGGAAATATTGCAAATACTTCAGGAGTCAGAGGACGTTCTGTCCTGGAGCAGGGAGCGTTTGGAGAGGGGAAAAAAAAAAGGTAAGGTCACATTTGGCACTGGGATGGTGTCACCTTCCCTGGGCTGGGCTGGGCTGGGCTGGCACCCTGCCACTCCCAAATGCCACTGCCACCTCGGCTCAGGTTGCATTTGGTGGCTGGAGGCTGAGGCAGGGAAGGCTGGCTGTCACCTTCCCACCGCTCGCTGAGCCTCGGGATCCTCCTTGTTTTTGGGATGATGGGAAGCAGCTCTGCACCCTCACGGGACTCTCTGCACCCCCAGCTCCACCAGCTCCTCAGGATCACACCACCCTCCCTCACCCTGTGCAAGAAGGGGAGCTGGAGACCAGAGCAGGATGGGATGTGGGCATGGAAATGCCGCAGCTGGGCACAGGATGCTCCTCAGACTCTGTTTTTCAAAACAGGTGACTAATTCATACGGATTACGAGGCAGGAGCTGGGTGTGAGCTCCACCAGACTCTGGGGAAATAGAAGAGCCTGAAGGGAATTTCTCTGTCTTACACAGCCTCAGGGTGGATAGGGAGGGATTGCTCATGAATTTCAGAGTGTTTCCTCCCAGAGCTTCCTCCTCCCACCTCTGGCACTGGGTTGTTCTGTCTGTGCTCCCATGAACATCAACCACAATTTTTCCTGCTCCTCTTCTCAGGCTGGAGGGCAGCAGAGGTCCCAGATCTTCACAGCCAGGAGAAGAGGAGAAGGATGGGAGGTTTTCTGCTGTCACAGCATCTCCCCTCACCCTGCAGCTCCAACATAAGTCGTGTCCCCAGGAGAAGGAGCATTGCTGGGGCAGGAAACGCCGAGGCCTGGGAAAAAACTCTCACTGTTTCATCTTGCTGTTTGCTTTTCCTGTCCCACGTGCACACAGAGCAGCAGCAGAGCCTGCCTGAAGTCCCTTGGAGCTCCTGGGATACATGGAAAAAAAAATGCAGGCAGAATGCTGGAAGGAAGCAGCTGTAAGGCATCCACTGGGCTGGGATCAAGTGAAGCCATCCCAGAATCCCTGGAATGGTTTGGGTTGGAAGGGACCTTAAAGATCATCCAGCTCCCTGCCGTGGCAGGGACACCTTCCACTGTCCCAGGCTGCTCCAAGCCCTGTTCTTGGACACTTCCAGGGATCCAGGGGCAGCCACAGCTTCTCTGGGCACCCTCTGCCCTCCCAGCTGAGAATTCCCTCCTGTTCAAGTAGGAAAAGAGGATTTTTCCATTTGTTGTTACGTTGGATGAGGGGTGAGCATCTCCCACCTCCCCAGATCCCACCTTCAATGAGGATATTCCCACTCACACCAATAAAATGCTGAGGGCAGCTGATACCTCAGGTTCAGCTTTTCTATTTTTCAGGTTCTGTGCTGCTTTAGTGTGAGGGTCTGGGCTCCATATCAGGGGATGGTGAGCTCTGTGCACAGAGCAGGGAGACAAAACAATTCCTGCTCCAGCTGGGCACCAAGGACAAATGACCCAAATCTCAGCCCAGGAGCACAAACCCCGTGGGCTGCAGAGAGAAAAACAAGCAGGGTGGGAGTGCAGGGGCTAAAGCTGGGATGGGACAATGAACTGCAAGGTGCCAATGGAGCAGAACTGATCCCAGGGACAGACCCCGTGCCCGGCCGTGCATTTTGGGGCCATTTTGGTTCCTCTTGGGTGCAGCCCTGGCTGGGCTCTGGTGCTGCCCAAGGTGGATCCATGGAGGAGATGCTTTGAATAAATCCCTGCTTTATTCTGGAACTCCATCCAGCCTCTGCCCTAGGGCAGCCTGCACAAGGCATCACAGCCCACCAAATCTGCAGTTGGATATCTGATGGGCAGTTTTCTGGGTGGAATTATCTCCCAATGGGATGATGAGAGCAGGGAACATCCCATCCCAACCCCCGTGTCCCACTGCCAGCCAGGCAGGAAGCACAAATCCCTGCTGCTCAGGGAAAATGAAAAAAAAAAAAAAAAAAAAAAAAAAAAAAAAAAAAAGTGAAGTTTTACTTTCTCTTTCTCTGGTCTTTAATTGCAGATCAAAGCTGGCCCTTCAGGCTGGAGCTGCCTGCCAGCAGCTGCTCCTGGGCAGGATTCCAGGCCACCCTTTGGATGAGGGCTGCCCATCCCATGCCCTGCCTGCTCCTCTCCTCGTGCCTGCCAGGGTCAATCCCTGCCTTTAACCCTCCTGAGTGGCTGCTGTGGGAATCAAGGGGCTGCAATCCAGCACTGGGAGTGAGATTGGGGATTTTTCCGGCTTCACACGACCTCCAGGAGAGTGAGGGATGTGTGAGTGGCTCCAGCATCTTCCCTGGGAGCCCTGGGGAGCTGCCCTTTGGAATAACTTCCCTCTGCACAAGAACAGAGACTTCTCTCTAAAAATCAACCCCACTCTGCAAGGGTCACACCTCTGGGTAACAACTGCAAGGGAACAGAAGCAAAAGACGGCCCTAAATAATTCATCCATGTGTGTTCCTGCTTGTATAGTGAGGATTTTATAAATGCAAACCAGCCAGAGTCCTGAGAACATCAGGAATTACTTCAGTTACTCACTGGTGATGCTTTGTGCTGGAGTTCCTGAGGTGTGTAATTAAATGATGCACGGGCAGTGACAGCAAACAGGTACAGCCAAAATCCGAGCAACCCCCAGGCACAGCTCTGTCCTGACCTCCCTGGAGCTCAGAAATCAAGGGATTTCAGAGACAAGGACTGTGCTGGGATCACCTTCCCTCCCACCTTGAAATACCTGCTCAGTTCTCCTCGGAGAGACAATTAGCTTGATTAAGATGGAATACGAGAGCTCTGTGCAGGGATGTTGAGGAGGGCAGGGAAAGGTAATGAAATAAAATGGGGCAGGAAAACACAAATGGGGAGGGGAAAAGGAAAATCATAGAATCACAAAATCACAGAATAGTTTCGATTGGAAAAAACCTTAAAAATCATCCCATTCCAATCCCCTGCCATGGGCAGGGACACCTTCCACCATCCCAGGGTGCTCCAAGCCCTGTCCAGCCTGGCCTTGGGCACTTCAGGGATCAAGGGGCAGCCACAGCTTCTCTGCCTCAGAGCCAAGATTTGAATCCTAATATGTAATATATATATATATATATAAATATATGAGTTTTACATTTATGTATTTTTATTTATATATATATATTTATATAAAGTATATACATTTTAAAACACATTGGATATGACATCTACAAATAGCGGCATTTCAACATCCGTAGGAGCATTTTAACACTTATATAAAATGTATTTGTACCTCATTTGTATTTATACCTCTGTGGTTCTGGGAAGAGCATCCCAGCCCCTCCAACTCCAGCCCTTTTGCACCCCCACATCCCAACCCCTCTTCCCTCAAGCTGATGCCAAGCTCATGTATCATCTTCCCAGTAGCTCTGCTGAACATCTGGCTCCCAGTAAACACAACTGGGAGGGCTGAACAACTTAATCACTGCAGCTTGTGTCTGTCCTCAAACAGCTCAGGCTGCTGAGAGGCACTCAAAGGAAAGTGAAATTTCCAGTAAAAGCCCTGCTTTCCCCAAAATCAGGAACTTCATTTCAGTACTTCAGATGCTGCAGAAGGGAAGTCAGCACCACCCCTGATGGATGTGTCCCTGCTGCCTGCTCACAGCTCCAACCTCTGCTATCCCAGAAGCTTTTCCCTGCTCCCAAACCTTTCAGTATCAGGATTATTCTGCTGGTTTGGTCATAAATACACCAAAAGCTCTGCAGTTGGAGGAAAAGGCTGCTTCAGGCCCACGTAAAGTTCTGACAGCATCAGTGACAGATCTCCTGTCTCGTGATGAAGCGTATCAGAATTTCCTGACATGAGTCACTGCTGGAGAGATTCATCAGCGTCCAAGCCTGGGACCTCCCTGTCTAGCACGACATCCCAAATGCCCAAATGTGGGACATGGGGGTGGGGGAAGCAAAATCCACTCAGACACAATGCTGGCTAAGCCTTTTCTATTTTAAGGAGAAATTGCCCAATATTTATATTTAAAAAAAAAACCCAACAAAACAGGAAAGCAACAGCAAAGCTCCGTAACCAGCTAAAAATACCAAGCAAACCACGGATGTGCTGGACACTGCACGTAGGGATGAGCTCCTCCTGCCTCCCCAAACAACTGGGTCAGCCAAGAGTAACCTCAGCTGCCTTCTGAGAGCAGGAACAGATTTGCTACAGCTGAGGATGGGTTGCAGGCTCCTTTGGGAGGGGAGAATTCCAGTGTGGGGTGCTTCCTGCCATCTTCTCACTGGGTTTTTTGGTGGGCAGGAAGAAACAGTGGGTTTTGGGATGAGGAATTTGTGAATATGGGTAAAATATTATACCTGGTAGGGAATGATGCCTGCTTTCTCATGGGCTTCTCCTCCTCCACCAGGAAATGAGGGTGAAGAGGAGACAGCAAGACTCAGTTCCTTCCCTCCACCAGGCAGTTCTACAGTGGAGCATCACCACTTAATCTCTAATATGATTTTCCACTAGAAGACAACCCACAGGGCTGGCAGATTTCCCATTTCAGGGTTTGCTTTTCATCCAGCACATAAATTTGCAGGGGGGGAAAAAAAAAATCACAACCAGTCTGAATATCAAAGGAGGGCTGGTACCTCCTCGCCTGTGAAAAACCTGAGGACAGCTCTGCTGTGGAAGAGAATTCAGCACAAAAAATGCATTTTTAATCACTTTTTGGCTCAATTGGTCGTGTTATTGAAGTATTTACACACAAAACAGTAGATCTGGAAGGGAAAATGAGAGGACATCTGAGCTGCTTGATGTCCAAGCGACTCCTGAGTGCTCAAAGCCAGAAAACACCAAGGATTTATCAAATTTACAGGACAAGCACCAGAGGAAAGGCAGGAGCCAAACCAACCAGAAAACTCCCCAAGGTGGGGAGGCTTTCAACACTTACTGAAGGTTTTGCAGATGTCAGAAACAGCCTTGAAGACCCTGTCAGAGAAGTTGACTTTGACCTTGACGTACTTCATGTTGGGCAGCTGCAGGCGCAGCAGTTTGTGCTGAGGGGTGAACTGGAGCTTGGCATCCGCCTGGATCCCGTATTTATCCAACGTCCAGTGAGTTTTAAGGAGCCAAGTTTTCTTCTTTTCCCACCACAGAGCGTGATCAGACCAGTCCTTCTTGACATCTGCAACAAAGAAGCCATTTTTCCCCCAGTTAAAAGCAGCACCAGAATTGAGGACAAAAGAAGTTTTCAAAGTTGTGGTTTTTTTTCCTCCTTTCCTGAGAAGGAACTATGGATCCAAAAAACTCCAACAACCCTTTCTGGATACAAGGAACTGCTTGTATTCAGTAGTGTTTTGATGGGATATAAAAGCAGGGAAGAATCCAAGGGATAAAATAAAGATGAGACTCAATGTGTCTGTGGTCACCAGCCTGGCAGTGATCCTACCTGGAACACGAAGCCAAGGGGTCGTGAGTGACCCAACACCTCTCCCAGCAGGCATTTTGCACAGTTTTTGGGGTTAACTATCCATTCTTGGGTTTTTCCCCACCATCCAGGATACCTGTGCTATCCAAAGGTGAGCCCAACCACCTCGGCACACGTGTCCAGGAGGAGATTTGCAAGGAGAATTCAACAGCACCTTCAGTTTCTACAAAAACACCCTGAAAATTCCCTACTGAAATGAAAAGTTGCCTCACAAATGACCAAGGAAACTCAACAGTCACATCTCCTTCCAGCAGGGATGTAACCATGGGGTCCTTGGAGGTCACCTTTAGGTTGGGAAGCACTTGGGGAACCAAAGTATGGTGATAACTCCAAAAGACAAACCCTGTGCAGTATTTTCCCTAATTTTCACTAACATCTGACCCTGCCATTCCTGCAGAGCATTTTCCACTCTGACAGCAAATAACGGTGCCATGTCCTTCCACCACACAGGGAAAAGAGAATGGAATGATATGCAATATAATAATATATTGAGTAATAGAATAATTCAGTTTTCAGCTCCAGATCCCCTTGTGATCCTGGATTTCCACCATGAAAAACCAGTTTAACCCCGATTAAAACCACCAGCTGGGATTATTCCAACAGCTCCTGTCTCCATCCTTCAGCACCACAAGGCACCAGCCAGAAAGGCAGGAGCAATTCCAGAGGACTGGAGAATTTCCAGGATTAGGTGAAGCCCCAGCAGACACAATGCCAAAGGGACTGAAGGAACACAATCCAGCACCAACATCATGCTGGGATTCCTGGTGTCCTGTACAGGAGCTGGACTGGATAATCCTTGTGGTTCCTCCCAGCCCAGGATATTCCATGATCCTGTGAGAGTGAAGATTGTCCCCACGAGCCACATCTGAATTAAACTGAGATGAGAACAAGGTGACAAATGAACTTTTGTCTGTCCCTATCTCAAACCAGGATCTGGAGCTTGGGCTTACTGAGAAAACCCAGCAGGAGCTGGATTTTCCCTTTGAACTCCTTGTTGGATGGCACAATCAGCTCCGCAGAAAGTGGAAACATTCAGCTGGACTTTTCAACAGCTTTGTACAATCAAATTAAACAAAACCAAATATAGAAAAGCATGCAAACTTGCACAAGCCTTGTCTACCCGGAAAAAAATCCAAGAAATCATTACAATGGACTCTGGTAATGGAGTCCAACTTCTGCCCTACTGAAAGCTGAAAGAGTTGGCACCAAAAATCAGGGGGAGGAAAAAACCAAAGGCATTTGGAATCAGTAACATTTATGCCTAACAGAAGGGGATTTGGGTTTACACTGCTGATTAACCATTCAGGCCACGGCACAAAAACAACACTCTGGGCCTGAGAGTAATTAACACTTTCAATTAACAGTGAGATGCTGGTTCTAGCAGGAGGGGGAAGGTCTCTGCCTGTCCCATGGGGTAGTTATATATAAAAAAGGCTGGCAAATGTTTAGCAGCTGCTTTGTGGAGTTGAGTTTTACACACTGACAAGAGCCTTGGGTGCTTTGCAAAGGATCCAGGATTGCTTGGAGCAGTCCCTGCAGGCCAGGATTTAACCAGCAGCCTGGTTAAATCTGATCAAAGGTTTATAAACCTTCACCAGAGTCCCAATTCATGAGTTACTGATTTGTTGGGGTTACAGCTGCACAGCAAGGCTGAATATTTCAGCTCAGGCTTTTCCCATCTACTACCATCAGTCACTGGCCACTTCATATTTATCTACCTATCACATTCATCAACTTAGTCATATTTATCAACTATTATCAATTTATCATTCATTTATCAGAGCTCAGGTAAATCTCCAAGTACTGCAAATTCACCTTAGAGATCCCAGACCTGGAATTTAGAAGTTTACTACAGGTTGCAGATCTCAGAGATGTTTAAGGATCCAGCAGCTCCTCTGAGCTGCTGAATGTGATGGACCCAGAGCTGCTGGAGGGAGTGCAGAGCAGGGTCACGGGATGAGCAGAGGGATGGAGCACCTCTGTGGGAGGAAAAGCTGGGATTGCTCAGCCTGAGGAAAAGCAGCTGTGAGTTGATCTAACTGTGGCCTCCCAGTGCCTGAGGAAGCCACAAGAAAGATGGACAGAGACTATTTACAGGGGATGGAGGGACAGGACACAGGGAATGGCTCCCACTGCCAGGGGACAGGGATGGATGGGAGATTGGGAAGGAATTCTTCCCTGGGAAGGCGGTGAGGCCCTGGCACAGGGTGCCCAGAGAAGCTGTGGCTGCCCCTGGATCCCTGGAAGTGTTCCAAAGTGTTCCAAACCCATGGTGATCACAGGCTTGGAGCAGCCTGGGACAGTGGAAGGTGTCACCCATGACAGGTGTGGAACAAGATGGGATTCAAGGTCCCTTCCAACCCAAACCATTCCAGGATCCTACAATTCCATGATCTTGGCCATCAGAGAATCCCAGAATGAACTGGGTTGGAAAGAGCCCTAAAGTCCATCCCATCCCACCCCTGCCATGGCAGGGACACCTTCCACCATCCCAGGCCCCATCCAACCTGGCCTGGGACACTTCCAGGGATCCAGGGGCAGCCACAGCTGCTCTGGGCACCCTGTGCCAGGGCCTGCCCACCCTCCCAGCTGAGGAATTCCTCCCCAATATCCAAACTAAACCTCCCCTTGTGAAACCTCACTGTGCTTTGGAGCGGGGCCAAGGCTGGACAGGGCTTGGATCAGCCTGGGACAGTGGAAGGTGTCCCTGCACGTGAGGGTGGAACTGGACGGGCTCTGAGCTCTCTTCCAGGCCAAACCCTTCCAGGATTCCATTAATGAGCTGCACACACGTAAGGGTGACCAGCAATCACCGCCACCCTCCCAGCCAAGGAATCCCCAGGTGAAGGCAGCAGGGATGGGGCAGCTGGAGCTGTCAGCATCAGCTGGAGCTGGGGCTGAGCTCCAGGAGCCCAACCCCAGCAGCAACACCCTCGGGAAAGGGAAGCACGGCGCTTCCTTCCCGGCCTCCAAAATAAACCCCCACCTTCCCCTGCAGCCTGAACCCAAACCCCTGGAGCCTGGGAGGGCTGGCAAACCCAGCTGTGATTTTTTAGTTTTTCTTTTTTCCCAGGCAGAACCTGGTGTTTCATTTGCCTCCCAGAGCTGTGCCAAGAAGGCAGGAACGTGCACGAGGGACGTTCAGGATGTTTTGTACAGCAAAACCCACGGGGCTGTTCCCCTTGGAAAGCCATTCAGACAGTGCTGGGAATGTGAGAGGCATCTTAAATCACACAAATGGCTGCAGAGACCTCTGTGAGGACAGAACAGCCAGAGCAGGAGTGAAGGGCTGCTCTATGAACTGTTTTAAACCTGAAACATCCTCAGCTTTCAATCCACGCAGTCACATCCCGCCAGCTTGTCCAGCAGGAATTACAATTGCAGATTTCAATTCCCACAGCCACCACTAAACTCCCTGAAATCTAGAATCCAAGCAGCAACAAGTCTGAATTGAGATGCACACAGGGTGTGCTTTAATTCTGGGCTGGCTGTCTCACACAGACCCACGAACACAATCAGAATTCCTGCAGCAAGGCTGAATCTGGGTGAAGGGCAAAGAAAATCCAGGCAGCCCTTCCTGGCAGCCCATTTATCCCATGTGGGAAATGGATCTGTAGAAAATGTTAAAAGTTTTTAAAGTAGAAGGCTCACATAATATATATTTGCGTGTAAACTTTGAGATAAGAAATGTGGATTTAGAAATGTTATGGAATAGGGTAGAGATTGTTGAGAAATGGAACTAGAAGTAAGTTTTGAAGGGTGGTTTTGTAAATAAGATTAGGTATTTTGGAGAAATAGAATTATGAAACATGTATTTTAGTAGGACTTATGAGGGGTAATTTTAGATGATTGGCTTTAAGGCATTTACAGCATGGTGCGACAACAGCTGATAGGCCACAAAACACTTATAATGAATTGTAATTAGGAAATAATGAGCTTCTGATGGTGATGGTGTGAATTATAATAACATCTGTGTTGCCTCACCCTTCACATGAGACTGAGAATGGAATAAAAGTTTTAAAAAACCTCTCAGCTGCCCCATCTCTGGGTCAGAAAAGGGCATAATCCAACAATCCCGTTTACCCCAGGACTTGGCTGCTCCCAAACACTCTCCTCTGCCAATCCAAGGGTTTTTAAAGTCCCTTTTTAAAGCAGCTACTGAAGCTCCTTCCTGCAGAAGCTCTGCTGTCACTTGGCAGCTCCTCCAGGCCAGCTTAGGACTCACAAGCAGGAGGATACAAGTCTCCAGCACTGTGTAAACACTGTATTTTCCTTGTTATTTTGGGATATCCCCTGTTGCAGATGGGCTCTCCTTCCATGCACTGCTCAGGAGAACACAGCCCTGAGATGACTGAATAAATCTCTTTTTTTCCCCTCTTCCCAGTGGATGGTAAAATCCCACTGGATGGGTATTTGGAAGGCAGGGGTGGCTCCCACCTCTGGGAAAGGCTTTCCTGGGAATCACCAGATTCCCTTTCACACTCACATCCAGGATTAAATCCACAGGGCAGCCAAGACCCTGCAAATGCCTCCATCACCTTAACAATGGGGGTTAAAAATAAAAAAAAATTAAATTTCCTGTGTAAGCTTGAGGAGGTACAGTGGGAATTCTGCGAACCTGCCTGGGTTGGATCATGGATTTTTGGTGGAATTTTGGAAACAGAGGATTTGCAGCTGATGCTGTTTTGCCTGGAATTCTCTCCACCTCCAGACAGGCAGCCGAAGCAGCTGCAGCAGAGTTTGCAGCTCATTCCTTAATTAAAAATGAAAGCTTTTAGGGCAATGGATTCAAGTCTTCAGCATTCCCACAGGAACAATCCAAGGGGACCATCCCCCTCTGGAGCAATGGATGCCAGAGCCAAAGCCCAAAACACTGGGGGGGTTTTCCACAGGAGCAGAATGAGCTCCACAGCTTTCCCTGGCTCTTTCCCAGGGGTGGCTTTAATCAGGATTATCCCTGCTCTGCTCCAGGCACACTTGGGAAGCTGAGGTGGCAAAAAACACCTTTCCATTATCTCAAATTTATCTATATAAAAATAATTTTAAAACAAATATCTATATTTAAACATATCTTTTATATATATAATATAGATATAATATATATAAAATATGTAAGATATATTATGCATATAAACATATACATAAACATTTACCCCATATATATATGTGCATATATAAAATAGAGACAAAACCGAATTATATGCATATGTAATTATAGATAAACACACAAAATAAAAATATATCCACATATATACATATATAAATGACACACACACACATATATAGATATGTAAAATATAACTATAACTATACAACTATATATAACTATATATAACTATATATAACTATATATAACTATATATATAACTATATATATGTATGCCCAAGACACAGTGCAGGGACTGAAACCAACTCACAAGCCAAGCATTTCCTCTTGCAAAAAGTCATTTTTGTATCTTGGCAATCTACACAAAACCAACCCCAAATTTTCCACTTTTTCACTAAGTTTGGTGCAGATGGGCTGAAACTCCTCAGGGGTTTTTATAAGAAAATTAAAATAAAAGTGCTCACTATTTTTTTTAATGATTTATGTATTTTAAAATTAATATGCACTTCACACTGAATTGAAAAAATACAGATGTGGACAAAAAGCACTGAGTGCAGGCAGCTGATTAAAGCCCTTTTAAACACAAATTCCTGCTGATAACACCTTAATCCAGCCCTCACAGCTCCAAGGGGCTCTCCAGGCCCTGGGCTGGGTGTTGGCTGCATCCACACCCTGCTTGGGAAGCTGGAGGAGGAGAAAAAATCCTTGAAAGGAAAAGAGATTTCCAGCAATAAACAGCTGGGAATGGCCTGGGTGAGCTCAGGGATGGGGGAGACCCTCTCCTGCTCGCTGGGGATGTAATCCATACCCACTGAAATCCACAGCCATGGAAAACGAGGAAAAAGGATTTAAAAACTTGGGAAGGAGAGGAATTTAAGGCTGAAAGTGAAAAAAAGAAAAAAAGATAAAAAAACCACCACTACCAACCATCAAAATTCATTGTACAGAACCTCATGTGGGTTTTTCTTTTCTGTGTGTTCAGGAGAGGGGAAGGCACAGCCTCAGAGCACTAAAACATCAGGGGAAAGGACAAATATTCCTAAAACATCCAGAAATACTAAAAAAAATAGGATAATTTGGTGCAGGGAGCAGGACAGCAGTGATGGGGAAGGGCAAGGATAAAGAAGAGGAAAGGGGAAAGGAGGGGAATGGGGGAGAAAGGAAAAGGAAAAGGAAAAGGAAAAGGAAAAGGAAAAGGAAAAGGAAAAGGAAAAGGAAAAAAAGGAAAAGGAAAAGGAAAAGGAAAAGGAAAGGAAAAGGAAAAGGAAAGGAAAAAAAAGGAAAAGGAAAGGAAAAAAGGAAAGGAAAGGAAAGGAAAAAGAAAGGAAAGGAAAGGAAAGGAAAGGAAAGGAAAGGAAAGGAAAGGAAAGGAAAGGAAAGGAAAGGAAAGGAAAGGAAAGGAAAGGAAAGGAAAGGAAAGGAAAGGAAAGGAAAGGAAAGGAAAGGAAATGGAAAGGAAAAGGGAAAAAAAGGGAAAAAAAAAAGGGAAAAAAAAAAAAAAAAAAAAAAGGAAAAAGGGGGGGAAAAGGAAATCCTGAATTGGCAGGGATAAAAAAGGATCATCAAGCCCAACTTCTGGCCCTGTACACCCCAACAGCCAAGAGAGTTACTGAAGCTCCCAAAGATGAAGATTTGTCTTAAAATATATATATTTATTTTATTTATATTTATTCTTATTGGTTATATATTTACTTTATGTACATATATATATATATAAAAAGTGTAACACTCCTGTATCTGTGTAGCTGAACCCGCTGCTCCCTCCCTCCAAAGTCCTCACTGCTCCCACTGACCTCTGGAAACCCAAATTCCTTTACACATGCCAAAGCCACTCCTTCCAGGATAATTATGGAGCAAAAAAAAAAAAAAAAAAATTTAAAAACAAAGCTATTTTCATTTATCACAAGTCCAGAAGAACTGCCGATGAGTTTGCTGGGTGACACAGTCACTGTCCTGGGGCAAAAGCTGTAATTTTAGGAAAATAGGAGTCTTTCTGGAGTTGAGTCCCCTCCATCGCCCAACAGGGATTTAATTGCAGAGCAAAGTTCAAAATGGAACAAAAATGCCTCCAGCCTCTGGTCACAACACTTGAAAAATTATACTTTGAAATGGGGAGATAAACAGCCCATAAAATTATCATCAGACTGATGGAATAAAGCTGCAGCCAGGACAAGCTGATGCTCCCAGAGCTGATGGGACTTGAGAGGGGTTTTAACCACATTTCCCACATGTATCTGCCACATGCAATGGAAAATACCCTGTACAGCAGCCACCATCTGTGGAAGGCATTTTATCCATGGATAACACAGAATGGCACCTGAAATCCTCCTGGATCTGCCACCATGGGCAACTCTCACCATTGTTTCCATGGAATCCCAGAATGGTTTGGGTGGGAAGGGACCTGAAAGCTCATCCAGCCCCACACGGGCAGGCAGGGACACATTCCACCATCCCAGGGTGCTCCAATTCCCATCCAGCCTCGCCTTGGGCACTGCCAGGGATCCAGGGGCAGCCACAGCTGCTCTGGGAAATCCATCCCAGCCAGGAATTCCCAATCTCCCACCCATCCCTGCCCTCTGGCACTGGGAGCTGTCCCTCCTAGCTCCTGTCCCTCCATCCCATGTCCCCAGCCCCTCTCCAGCTCTCCTGGAGCCCCTTCAGGCCCTGCCAGGGGCTCTGAGCTCTCCCTGGAGCTTCTCCTCTCCAGGGAAGCATTCCCAGCTCTCCCAGCCAGGCTCCTGCCCTTGGAGCATCTCTCTGGATTTACTCCAGCAACTCCATGTCCTTCCTATGAAGATTCCAGTTCTGGAAGCAGCAAAGTCCAAAGCAGAAGGCAGAAGACACCTGCAGCCTCCTCCTGCCTTGTGTTTACAACAGGAATGAGCTGAGACTAAAAATCTCCTCCTTCCAAAATCATTCCCCCCTTGTCCTATCACTGTCTGCAAAATTTTCATCCTACTTCATTTTCAGCAAAACAAATGTTCAGGAGAAGATCCACACCCACCCAATGGAGGTGCCCAAAAAAGGGTGGAGCCATTCTGGAATTTCAGTCTTAGAAGAATATTTCTTGCATGGAAAAATAGTTTAACTTAATAAAGCAAAAAATGTGGACAAAAGGAGCCTTGTTGCCAATTTTGTGATTCAAGAGCAAGGAAAAAAGGAGGAGGGAGAGGGAAAAATAAAAAAAGCCCAATAGGCATTTTCAGGAAAACAATGAGAAAAATTCACCATATCCACCCCAAAAAGGGTGGAGTTGAGGAGAAGAATTCCCCTTGTCCTAAAGTCATGGACAAAAGGAGTGTCTCCACACCTCAATTTCATCCTTCATTTTCAGGAAAACAAATGTTTAGAAGAGCCAGACCCATGGAGGTGCCCAAAAAAGGGTGAAGCCATGCTGGAATATCAGTCGTAGAAGAATATTTCTTGCATGAAAAAATAGTTTGACTTAATAAAATTACAAAACATGGACAAAAAGGAGCCTTGTTCCCAATTTTGTGATTCCATGAGCACGACCCAGCTGAGGAGACCTCCCTCTTATCCCAGCGTGCCAGGGCACAGGCTCATGGCAAAGCCCTGAGGTCAAAGCCCCTGTGCAGTGGCACAAAGTGATTCAAGAGCAAGGAAAAAAGGAGGAGGGAGAGGGAAAAAAAAAGCCCAGTGGAGGAGACTGAGCCCATTGGGATGCAAAGCTGCATGTGGATGTTCCACGTGTCTGTCCTTGCTCAGGGAAATTACGGAGTGTCTGCTGCTAATGAGGGAAGGGCGGCTGGAAAGAGAAGTGGGATTCTTTTGGTGGCTTTTATTGGGATTCTAAGGGAGCTCTGCAATGGAAAGTTGTGTCTTGACAGGGCAGGGGTGGTAACTGGAGCCCTGGAGAGCTGATACATCAACCCCAACTGTCCCAAAATGCTGCTCCTGGCAGTGCAGGGCTTGAGATGCTCAGCCCATGGGATGCAGGGAGAAGAGCAAATCCTGACAAGTCTGAAAGCCACTCTGTTTCTAAAGTAAACTCGAGGAAGGAAGCTCTTTCCAGTGTCAATAGGATTGCTCAATTAGCTTATTTGAAAGTTTATTAACTTGGATTGTATCTCATTCCACTCCCCTGCCATGGGGACACCTCCCATTATCCCTGGGTGCTCCAAGGCCCATCCAGCCCGGCCTTGAGCACTTCCATGGATGTGGCATCATGTTTTCCTGCAAAATTTCCCCAGTAATTTTTAGCTTTTTGGATATTTGGTAGCTTTATGTTCCATTTAAATCCTTGCACAGCCATACCCAATCCTGTCTCAACCCCTGAGCAGGGAGAAAAATTTTCCAGTGATGCTGAACCCAGCTGGAATATTGGGAAACTCTCCAGAGGTCACCTCAGCTCCCCAGCACCCCCAGCACTGATGGGCTCAGGAAGGTCTTTGCCAGGGCTGTGCAGAATTCCTTTAAATCCTTGCACCAGCAACCCAGAGAAATGTGGATTACTCATTTTTCTATGGCATGGAAGAAAGGAAAGCAAGTGTGGATTAGTGTTTTTTAAATTGGATTTGTTTTGAAACAGGATCTTCACAACCTGCTTTTGCCAACTGCTCCCCTGCTCATTGATCAAGCAGGAGGCTTTCACTGGCTGCTCCTGCCTCCATGGAATCATGGAATGGCAGAAAATTTGATTAAGGAATGTGGGTTCCATGATTCATCCAGCACAACAATAGGAAGCATTGGGAGGAAAGGAAGGGGAAAGGGGAAAAATAAGGGAAAGGAGAAAGGGAAAAAAAAGGAAAGGGGAAAGGGGAAAGGAAAGGGGAAGGGAAAGGAAAGGAAGGGAAGGAAAGGAAAGGAAAAGGAAAGGAAAGGAAAGGAAAGGAAAGAAAAGGAAAGGAAAAAAGGAAAGGAAAGGAAAGGGAAAGGAAAGGGGAAAGGGGAAAAAGGAAAGGAAAGGAAAGGGAAAGGAAAAGGAAAAGGAAAGGAAAGGAAAGGAAAGGAAAGGAAAGGAAAGGAAAGGAAAGGAAAGGAAAGGAAAGGAAAGGAAAGGAAAGGAAAGGAAAGGAAAGGAAAGGAAAGGAAAGGAAAGGAAAGGAAAGGAAAGGAAAGGAAAGGAAATGTCCATGGACCATGCCCCCTTCCCTCTCCAAAAAGGACAAGCGTCCCAGGGTGACAGCAGCCTGCAGTCCTGACTCATCCCCAAGGAATGTGCAAGCCAGAGGAGCTGGTGCTGCCAAAAAGACATCACAGCCAGCAAGGGAGCCAGAGGATGTGCACTGGGAGGGATGATGCATCAGGCAGGGAAAGGAGAATGATGGGCAACCTGAATTCCCAGCCTGAATTCCCAGCCTCTCACCAGGCAGTTCTCCAAGTGCTTTAGCGATGGTTAATCCCTGGCTGAAGCTCAGATCCATGGAAAGGACCTTTGGAGCCCTGAGGATAGCTCAGGCAGCCTCAGCCCACTCCATAACTGTGAGTGTTGGTCCTTCTCTTACAGATCCATGTGGGATCATGGCTGGAAGAACAGGACATGGTGCCCACAGGACAGGGTGCCCACAGATTCCCCCTGGATCCCTGGCAGTGCCCAAGGCCAGGCTGGACAGGGCTTGGAGCAACCTGGGATAGTGGAAGGTGTCCCTGCCCATGGCAGGGGTGGGATGAAATGTTCCCTCCAACCCAAACCATTCTGTAATTCCATGATTTCTTTTTGGTTCTGCCTGCTCACCAAAGCTCATTAATGAACACAAAACACTTTTAAAGGGCTTTAACACCCCCAGCCTTGAGCCTGGATCTGCCTCACCCATCACAGGCCCAAGTCCTGGCACTGAAGCCCTGGGGCAGGACATGAGGGATTGTAGGAGTGTGCTCCTTGTTGATGGAATGATAAAACCATCTTTTGTCTTCTTAAAAGGAACGAAGTTCAGAAGTTTTTCTTTTTGATTAAATGAAAAGACACTTCACAAGACTTTACTTCAGGAGACTTTACTTCAAACTTAAAGATAGCTAATTAGAAGCTAAAAAATTCTGCTTGAGCAATTAACTAGAAAAAGAAGTAAATAAAGGAAATAATTGCTTTTGTAAAGTGTTTTTTTACTAAGAGTAAAAACGTTTAGCAGGTCAGTTTTTCTGTATGTTATTTTGCCTTTTATTAAACCTTTTTGTTTCCAACACTACAACAGAAGCCATCCTGCTAATTTTTATGCCTCCAGAGATAGTTGAGCTATCCTGAATGTATTATAAACCTCCAAAAACTTATTAGATCTTGCTTGAAGAAGTTACTATAACAAGGGATGGGGACAATTCCTGCTGCAGAAGCTCTGGAGCTGCTCTGTGGAGCATCAGCCAGGATGGGAAGCTGAGCAAGACAGGGACAGAGCTTCTTCCAGGCAATTTCATAAAATTTGACTTTCTAACTGAATTGGAGTTTCAGCAATTCACCCTTCCCAAAGTACATGTGCCTGCAGGGAGCAGGGGAAAAATAAAAGAAAACCACCAGCAGCCAAGCAGGTTTAATGGGCTGGGAAGAGATTTAAAATCCATTGGCAAGATGGATTTTTTGGGTGCTGTCAGGATGTTGTGCAAGCTAAAAATCAGCTGAGGTTGTGAAGGTTTCTGCAGGTGGGGCTGGTTTTTTATGTACATCCTTTTTATGTGCATCCTCTCCCAGAGCTGTTCTCAACCTGTCGGCCAAATTCAGCCACGTTTTACCAAAAATTGGAGGTGTCCCAAGATCCCAGCTGGTCTGGAAGAGGGGGATCAGTGCTGGCACAGGGCCATGCACCCAGCTGAGGGTCACATCTGAATGGCCACAGAGTGGGAGCTGCATCCTCGCTGGAAAATGGGTCAGTGAAAGAAAAACCTAAATATAAATAAATAAAAAAGCTTTCCTCTGGTTTTCTGAGCACCTCTCATGGTCTGTCCCCAACAGTTCTACCTGGTAGAAGCTTCAGCCTGGATGAAAGCAATGTGTCAAAAGCAAACCTGGGCAAGAAAACGAAATAACAGCAACTCTGCTAAAATTCCATCCAACAGGAATCTGGGGGTCTCAGCATTTTTCCGAATTACACCCCATAAACCCCAGAAAGCCACTGGAACATTCAGAACTGAATCCTGCCAGCTGAGTTTTGCTCTGTCTTGTTTCCCTGCCCCTGTCTAAGCAATCAGTAAATTCACATTTCAGAATGAGAATGAAGAAATGCAGCTTCCCCAAGATGTTTTCACACCACGAGACTTTCCCCCAAGCACACCCAGGGCTGAAGTCAGTGAGCTCCACAAGGGCTGTAAATCTCCTTCCTTCCCCCTCATCTGTCAGGAAAACCACCACTAAAAAAACCCCTCCAACACCCAAACCAGGAGCTGGCAGTGCTGGCGTCCCTGGTGATGTTGAAACAACTGAAGTTTGCAGAGCAAATAATCCCTCATCTTTCCCAACTCAGTAAACATTCCCCACATCCACAATTTCAAGCACTTATCCACAATCCTTTTTTTTTTTTTTAAATCACATCAAAGACCAAGGGTTAAAATTCAGGTGCTGGTTTGCTGAATCATGGAATCACAGAGTGGTTTGGGTTGGAAGGGACCTTAAAAACCTTAATTCCACCCCAAGAGATACCTCCCAGCGGACCAGGGTGCTCCAAGTCCAACACGGCCTTGAGCATTTCCAGGGATTCTATTCTGAGTACAATTCCTTGGGGTTTTGGGATGGTTTAGACAGACCCAGGAGATGCCTGGGTGAAACACAAGCCCTGATGGAAAGGAAGATGGAAGAAAAAGGGAAAGAGAAAAAAAAAAAGGATTAAAAAAAGGGGAAGTGTGTGAATGGAATGATTTCTATGATTTTTCAGCTCCCCACACCAGCTTCCCCACGTGCCTTGTGTCAAATCGAAACCTGAGGGAGCTGGAAGAGGAAACTGCTGATTTGGGCTGGGTGGGAGCAGCAACCCCAACAATTTCCTGTCTGTGGTGTGACAAACCCAGGCTCTGGCATCTGCAGGAGCACCAACACCACCTCCCACCCCGTGCTCCTTCCCCTCCCACTAGGACCTGTGAGCTCCTTCCAGCCAAATCAGATGGCTCACGGTGACAGAATTAAAAAAAAACAAATAAATAAAAATAAAATCCTAATTGTTTTTGCCCTTAAAGAACCATCACCACACTGAGTACAGATATTAATCGCTGTGACTGCAGCTCAGAGCTGCCTCTATGTGGCTTTTACCTCCCCCCACCCTGAATTCCTCTGCTCATTGGCAGCTCAGCTGAATATTCCACTCAGGCTCACAAAGAGCACTTTATGTGAGCCACCATCAATGTGAGCCCACGTTGGAGCTTCCAGGAGCCCAAAGCTGGATGTAAAGGAACGAGGCAGCCCCTCACTGATCAGTGTGCATGGCTGGGGGGGTGTGTTCACAGCACTGGCGTGGTGTCACTTAATGTCACCAAAATTTGCTGTTTGGAGGGTGAATCCAGAATTAATTCATCAAGTGGCACTATGGAAATTGGAATGGGAGCAGCTCTGTTGGTCTCCTTGAGGATGCTGCTGAAGTGAAGCATCCAGTGTGGTACCAATTCACCAATTCCAACCCAGAACAGCCCAAAATCCTGCCAGGATCTGGAGCAGGAGGATTTTGGTGCTCAGCAGGTGCCAGATCCCCTCTGTGCTTACCATCCCACTGCCAGCTGGGCAGGTTTTGCTGTTTAAAAGCTTGGGAAGAAATCTTCCAGGGAAATCTGGAGCAGGGTCAGTGCCTGCCCCAAACACCAGCCCCATCTGTGACATTATTTGGGACAAGGTCTCAGCACCAGCCCCAGAGGGGACACAAACAGACCCCTGAGGATTAAATGGCACTTGGACTCCTCTCATGGCTGTCGTGCACTTGGAAAGCAACACTGAGCACTGATTTTGAGGCAAAAAAATCCTTCTCATCCCAGGTGGCAACTGAGGGACAGATGAGCAGCTGGGGATGTCCCAGGTGAAGGTGCCCGGGTGACACTGTGGGCACAGACTGGGAAACACCCCAAGCTCACACCTGGCACTGAGCAGGGGTGCTCAGACACCTCATTCTGGGAAGGGTGGCTACAGTCAGAGAATCCTAGAGTGGTTTGGGTTGGAATGGAACTTAAAATCCATCGCATTCCACCCCTGCCATGGCAGGGACACCTTCCTGGTGTCCAGGCTGCTCCAAGTCCTGTTAAACCTGGTCTGGGACATTTCCAGGGATCCAGGGACAGCCACAGCTGCTCTGGGCAACCAGAGAAGAATTCCTTCCCAATCTCCCATCCATCCCTGCCCTCTGGCACTGGGAGCCATTCCCTGGCTCCTGTCCCTCCATCCCTTGTCCCCAGTCCCTCTCCAGCTCTCCTGGAGCCCCTTCAGGCCCTGCCAGGGGCTCTGAGCTCTCCCTGGAGCCTTCTCCTCTCCAGGGGAGCATTCCCAGCTCTCCCAGCCTGGCTCCAGCCTTTGGAGCATCTCCATGGCCTCCTCTGGATTTGCTCCAGCAGCTCCATGTCCTTCCTATGAGGTTCCCAGATCTGGAAGCAGCATTCCAGTAAAATCCAAAGCACAAGGAACAAGGCACCTACAAGACAAGCAAGCCCTGCAGCCTCCTCCTGCCTCGTGTTCACAACAGCAATGGGCTGGGACAAGGACTCTGCATTTCTCTCCCATAGCCTTAAGCTGTTTCTAAGAGTTCATTCCAGTTGCAAGGCAAAAAATTTCCCCAGCCAGTCTGGAGTGTTTATAAGCACTGCAAAACCTCAAACACAAACCTGGGCAAATCAATGACGCTGCACTTCGCCGGTGTTTTATTCATAAACCTTTCAGGGGTCCATTAAGGAGAGGAGACTTCACAGGCAGAATAACACTAATATTTAGAATTGATCTTACAAGGAGTGGAGCTGAAATCCTTGGAAGATAACACAGCAAAGTCTATTTAATGGTGAAGAGAGCCCCTGGGGTGAACCCCAGACACATCTGCAGGCTGAAACCACTTTAAAAAAGGGCTTGAAGTGCTACAACCCAAACTGCATGGGACAACTCCTGGGCCAGTCCTCAGGTGACATCCCACCCTCTCCCAGGTGACACAAAGGAGAGAGTGGAGGAGCTGCCAAAGGGAACAATGGAGGTTAAATCAGTTGCACAAACCCTTATCCCAGCTTCAATTCACAAAAACAAACCCCAAGGCTTCAGGAGATGTCATCAGTGCCTGCCATTATCAGCCTGTCTGAGGGCAGAGGGTGTGCTCTGACACTTATCCAGGTCAGCTCTCCTGCCCATCCCAGGTCACTAAAATAGGGATTCCACCACGTTACCCATCCTTAACCCCTTTTGGTCCAGAAGGACACCCATGATTCCAAATCTTACTGGTTTTTGTGGGTTTTTTTGGTTTTTTAGGTTTTTTTTTTTCCACCCACTTATCTATTTTCCTCAGGTAAAAGCTCAAAAATGTGAAAAATGTGCTCAGTGTTCCCAGCAAACCCTGGGAGCTGGAGTCATCTGCCACCCATATCTTGCCTGTAAAAAATCCCAGAGAGAAATCCACATTTCCATCACAAAACTTCTATCCACAGACTTTCTGAATCTGCTCAGTGCACATTTAGGTCATCTGTCTTAGGCTGTGCCTCTGCCAGACACCATTTGTCCCCCCTGCCCTGTTTCTGTCAGCTATTCCTTTATTCCCATGACCGGACAGAGCATCCCCCATATATCCCACAGAATTCCATAAACTCCACAGAGCTCCTCCCAAGCACGTTTCAAAAAAAAAGCAGGATTTTTCTAATTCCATGTGTTTAAAAACAGCCTCAAGTTGACAACAACAATAACCTGCGTTCACTTCCTTCCTTCCTCTGCTCCCAGTGATTTTAAACCTCGCTTTATTTTTTTTTTTTTTTGTAAGTCAATAGTGGCAAAATTCCTAAAAAACCCTGAGAGAGCACCAGGAGTTTCTAGTACAGACCCCAGCCCTCACAGAGCAACTAAATGCTGCTGCTCTTAAAACCTCAGCAGTTTTTTGCTTATTTTTCAGGGATGACTTTGCCAAGAACTTGGCACGGCTCAATTAATGGAGAGGCTTAATCCAGCGGGTGATGAATAACAGGGGAGCCAACAGGTCATTGCAATTCACTTGAGTTACCAGAATCTCTATCTGCTGCTTGGGTTTCCTCCAATCCCTGCCTGCATCAGCCACACATTTTAATTGTCTGTTCCCAAAGAGTCCAACTGCAGCTCTGTGCAGGCAGGAATCGAGTCCATGGGATTTATGGATATCTGCAGCCCTGAATTTAAGGAGGAAAAACTTTGCTGGGCTCCTGCTTCATCCCAATAGGATATTTACTGCACTCTTTCTCCTACAAGCATCAATAAATGCTGATGGAAATCAAGATTTTTTTGCCTTTTCCAAACTCTCTTTGCTGCTGGGAGGAGGGAAGGCATTTTTCCTACCAGCACCCTACAACCACACTGTGGCTGATTTGCTGCAGATTCTCCCTGATGTCCTAAAGTTCAGTGGAACTCCAGGCAGGCCACAGAAATCTCCTTTCCAAAGCCTGCAGGATTTGTCCCAAAGGATGGAGCAGGCAAATCCCAGCCTAAGGCACTGATCCACCTTCCTTCCTCCCCCCACAGCGTGGGGCATCCCACAGGGAAGCACAAAACTGCAAGGAAACTTTATTTTTAGGAAATTTCCTTAAAGCTTGCAGCAGAAAATCTGCTTGGCAGGAGAAGAATAACTCTTTTTAACACTGCAAGTTGTCGAAGTAAGGAATTAAACAGAGGAACGACAGGGAGGAAAAGGTTAAAAACGCAGGGAAAGGGTTTTGATGTGGAAAAATTGCAAAATGAATTGATGCAGAGGCTGGATGAAGGGAGGCATTGAGGAGCAGGGGAGAGGATGAGGAACGAGCCCCGTCCCACCCGACCCCGCTCAACTGGCAGCAGCTCAAAGAAGAGCCATAAAAATAATGAGAGGGCTGGAAGAGCTGACACGCAGGAAGATTAAAAGGAACTAAATACGTATAGCCTGGCTGGGCAAGGAAAGCCAAGGGGAAAGGGAAGGCAGCAGCTGGAGATAGATCTCCATGGATGTGACCATCTCTGAGGCTGAGCCCCCCGGGGAGCTCCAGCCCCTCTCTCTCCCCACGCCGCCGCCGCATTCCTTCCCTCTCATACAATCCCTAATTTAACAAGCGGAGAGGATCCGGGCAAACATTTCGGGGGGATGGATTACGTCAGGAGCTAATTCAGGTCCGGCCCCGTGCACATGCCTGGCTTTCCACATTTCCACACACGCTCCGGCCCTGGAGCTGCTCCTGGAGCTGCTCCGGCACTGAGGGGAGCATCGCTCCTTCACTCACGAGTGGATTTTTTATCACCTCTACAAAGCTGGATTGCTTTTTTCCTCACGGAACTTCAGCAAAACTTGCTTATTCCCCACTGAACTTCAGCAAAACTTTTCTGCACCTCCAGCGTTTAAGTAAAAAAATAAATAAAAACAATAAAATCAGGTTTTCGGGGAGTTCAGGCGACCTCCAGCACGAGACCCTTTGATGCGAGCGCTTGCTTCCTTTGGAAACGCAGCTTATTTATATCCATTTATATCCATCTCTTCCTTCCTGCGACTTCGAGATAATTAATAAATCAAAACCTAAGCACGGGGGAAGAGATGGACTTTTTTTAAAGCCACACGAGGGCTGGCTCCGCACTGGAGCGGGACCTGCAGCTGACAGCTCCGCTACTCCCACAGCCGCAGGCACGCGCGGGACCTCGCAATTAATATTTTATTTGAGCAATTACAGCCATCAGCCCGGGCTGCACCGCTAAGTAAACACAGCCGGGCCATAAAGAGCCGATAAAAAGACAAGGGGGGAGGAGGAAGAGGTTCCGGGGCTCCCCGCTTTCGGCGGGGCCCGAGCCGAGCCCCGGCCGCGGCCCGGCGTTCCCACGCGTCCCGGACAAACGGGCCCTTTGTCCAGGTGTGCTCCCACAGCCACCGCACACCGCCCTGTCCCCCAGGTCCCCCGGCCCTCATCACCCCACTGATCGCCCCATGGGCTCTTTGGCAGCGCTTTGCTCGCACCGAACTTCAGGATGGAGTTTTGGTGTAAACTGTGGGGCGTCCCCAAACAAACCCCCAGCCCCAAGCCGAAAACGGAGCTGGTTCCTAACTCTGGGTAAAATCCCGGGAGTGCAGCAGCCGGCGGACGGGGCTGAGGCCCCGGGGTGGTGAAATCGGTGAGAGGGGGAGCCTGGAAAGGTATGGGGGGCTAGGGCAGGGTGTGGGGACCTGGGGGCTCCCTGGTGCTGGGAGCTAAGGCAGAGTACTGGGAGAGGGTGCTGGAGCTAAAACACAGCACTGGGGCAGGATGCTGGGACCTGGGCAGGGTGCTGGGAGCCTCTCTGGAGCACAGGACTGGGATAGGGCTGCTGGGAGCTACATCAAAATACTACAGCAAGGTGCTGGGTGCTGGAGCACAGCACTGGGGCAGGGGTACTGGGAGCTAAAGCAGGGTACTGGGTCAGGGTACTGGGTCAGGGTACTGGGTCAGGGTGCTGTGAGCTGAAGCAGGTACTGGACCAGAGAGCTGGGGGCTAAACTGGGGTATCCTGGTACTGCAGTGGGCAGGGTCGCTGGGAACTGGAGCACAATCCTGGAACTGAGTGCTGGGGGCTAAACTGGGGTATCCTGGCACTGCACTGGGCAGGGTGCTGGGAACTGGAGCACAGTCCTGGAGCACAGTGCTGGGGGCTGGAGCACAGCGCTGGGGCTGAACTGGGGTACTCTGGCACTGCACTGGGCAGGGTGCTGGGAGCTGGAGCACAACACTGGAGCTGAGTGGTGGGAACTGGAGCACAACACTGGAGCAGAGTGCTGGGAACTGGAGCACAACACTGGAGCAGAGTGCTGGGAACTGGAGCATTATGCTGGAGCTGAGTGCTGGGAGCTGGACACTGCACTGGGCAGGGTGCTGGGAACTGGAGCACAACACTGGAGCAGAATGCTGGGAGTTAAAGCACGGCACTGGAGCAGGGTGCTGGGAGCTGGAGCACAACACTGGAGCTGAGTGCTGGGGCTAAACTGGGGTATCCTGGCACTGCACTGGGAAGGGTGCTGGGAACTGGAGCACAACCCTGGAGCAGAATGCTGGGAGCTGGGAGTTAAAGCACAGCACTGGAGCAGGGTGCTGAGCACTGGGAAGATGCCGGGCTGGCCGAGGGGTCCCGAGGCACTCACCGAGCTTCTCGACGAGGCGCAGCATGACGCCGCCGATGTGGATCTCGCCGGTGACCCGCAGGGTGACGTCGCGGCCCAGGTCGGTGACATGGACGCTCAGCTCCCACGTCCCGTCGGCGTAGCAGCCGTCCGGCATGCGGATCCCGTCCAGCGCCATGGCCCCAGCCTCCTGTGCCGCCGGCCGCGCCCGGCACGGAGCGGGAGAGATCAGTGGGCCTGGGCTGTGCCCACTCCGCGCCCCGGGGGAGGGCTGGGGGCGCGGTGGGGCGGGATCCGGGCCGCAGCGCAGCCCCGGCAGCTCCTGAGGGGCTCCGGGAGAGGCGGGCGGGCGGGCAGAGCGGGAGGCGGAGGGAGGAGGAGGAGGAGGAGGAGGGGGGATAATAATTAAAGGAAAAACGCGCCTGTGGCTGCCGGGCCCCTTGGCCTTTTATGGAAGCGAAGGACGGAGTAAATGGGGGCCGCTCCAACATCCGGGAATCGCCGGGGGGCGGCCGGCCGGGATCGGTCCAGTTCGGTCTGGCGCAGCCCACCTCGGCTGTGCCCGGCCCGGCTCGGCCCGGCTCAGCTCTGCCCATCCCGGCTCGGCCCAGTTTATCCCAGCTCGGTTTATCCTGCCTTGGCTCTGCCCAGCCTGGCCTGCCTCATCCCGGCTCAGCTCATCCCAGTTTATCCCATCCCGGCCCGGCAGTGCCCGGCTTTGTGTGGCCGCTGGTCCCAGGGCATCCAGAGGGGGAAATTCGGTAGCCAGCCCGGAGAGCATCCATTAGGAGCCTTGGCATCCCAAACACGCGTGGGTTCCATGGCAGCCGTGCCCACTCCGTGCCCTTTGGGGAGTTTTTTAGCACTGCCCCCGAATTCATCGGAAAAATCCTTCCCGTTCGGCAAAACCCTACCTTGGCATAGTAGCCCGTGCCCCCGTTGAGGCTGGGAGATGAGCTGCTTCCCTCCATCCTCATAATCTGTGTGAATATGGGAAATGGGAACTGTCTTTAAATAAAAGGGTCTGAACCGGCACAAATGGAGGAAAAAAAAATATTATCCGCTTCCTGTAGCTCCTCCACCCAGTGATACACACATCCCGCCAAGCAACCGCGCTTCCTGAAAATCCAACACGCGGAAGGGGCTGTGGTTTGAGGTCCGGCGCTCTGGATGTATCCTGCCCCGTGCCAGGTGATGGGAAGTCACATCCCAGCAAAGCTGTGCCCGTCCTGGCAGCCTCGGGGATGGCTCTGCCAGCCAGGAACACCATTCCCACATTCCTGGTGAATGGCACAGGGAGCTTTAGGACCATGGAATCACGGCATGGTTTGGGTTGGAAGGGACCATGAGACCATCTGGTTCCAGCCCCCTGCCATGGGCAGGGAACAACTTCCACTAGACCAGGTTGCTTTGGCACCACACAGGCCACAAAACCTCTTAACAGGATGGTAAATTTTTCCAATTTTCACTTTGCCATTATAATGGAGATATTTATAATATAATGGAGATATTTATAATATCATGGGGATATTTATAAAGGCTATTCCTCTGCTTTAATACCTAATATACCCTTAATACTTTTAATAATAATAAAACCTTTCCTGAGGTCGCTCTGGGCACACTTAGCCAGGTTTTATCCAAGGGTTTTTGCTAACGTGGCTGATGCTGCCAGAGGGGAGTTGGGTGACTCTGCAGCAGGTGACCTCCCCCCTCAATCCCTCCTGGGGCCTCAATCCTGGGTCAGAGGAGCCCCCATTCCATCCCCCCAAATGTGGAAGCCGGAGCGTGATTTGGAGGGTGACTCTGGAGCGCAGGGGAGAGCCGGTCTGTAACAACAAAGCTTTCCCAGATGGTATCTCCGTGTTCCTCCAGCCTCAAACAATAGGGCAATAAATAGAAAGGGTTACTCTCGGCCCAAAGGCGTGTTGGACGAGGTTCCCAGCTGATGCAATTGGATACGGCCCCGCGGAGCTGGTAACCTTTTAGTACAGCTGGCTGCACGCTGAGGAAAGGCTGCCGGCTCCTTCAGCTCCTAAACCCACTGGCAGAGTTTCCCTTTCCCCAGAGCCCCTCTCCCTGCCCTCTCCATCCCGGGGGCTCCTTCCCTGTGCGGAGGGAGAGTCTCCCTGAGCTGCAGCGCTCGGCAGAGAGGCGAAGCAAGGTCAAAAATGCACCGGCGCAGCTCTTGCGTCAGAGCCAGCCAAGCATCCCCAGGGCTCTTCCCACTGTTTGCAACAAGTCCTCGCTCCCTGGGAGCAGCAATGCCAAATAAGGTGCCGAAATGCATGGCCACTTCCATCGGCCTTGGGATGATACCTACCAGACCTGCCCGCCCCGCAGCTCCCAACACATCTGCGCCTTCTTCCTGGAAACCAGGATACTTTCCTTCCCTGTGAAATGGCTCCGTGGGTATCCTTGGGAAAACAGAGGTGAAGCTGAGTGACAATTTCCCTGTCCCCGGTTTGTTTTGTCACTTTTTTGTTTAGCCCGTGACCTCTGTTTTGGTTTTTAAAGTGTTACGGGCAGTTGTTGAGGGCAGCTGGCGTTCCTGCCTGGCTGCTCTGGGCAAGCCGGTCAGACTGGCTCTTCCCAGGGTCACCAGCCATGGAACTTTGCTGCTCGGTGCCTCTGCTGGGTGGCTGGAGCTGGGAAAGCAGCAGGATTGAGTGCCTGGCCTGTCTCCATACACAGAGACAGAGAAATTCCCCAAATCTCTGTGTAAAAAAAGGCTCTGTTTCCTCAGATGGTCCGAGCACAACATGCTCTGACCTGGTCATGAGAGGCTCCTATCACCTGGGTCTTCATATTCCTGGGTCTTGATATTCACCTGGGTCCTGATATTCCCTGTCTGCAGCTTCTTTCTTAAAAAGGATGAAGTTTCAGGGAGAAAAAAACAAAACAACCTAAAAGGAGAAAGGCAGATGCTTGCTATTCCCTCCATTTTTTGTGTCTCCAACACTTCCCAGCCCATATTCTCCCTTCCAAACCGCTGCCACAGGTACCACTGTTCACGTGGGGTTTGCAAGCTCTTTACTTCACAAAATGGTGGAATTGCAGACTAGTTTGGGTTGGAAGAGACCTTAAAGACCATCTCATTCCAATCCCCCACCTCTTCATCCCCTTCCGCCTCTTTTGGACGCAGCCAAGGCTCCCTTTTCACAAATGACCATTTCCCAGCAGGGACAAGGTCACACTTCTGGCAAAGGAAACATGCTGGGTAACTCTGCTTCCTTGTTTATTCCTGGCCACATTCGCTCTTCCCTGGTTTTGTCATTTCAGAAACATCCACGTGACGTGGATTCCTTCTGTTTTTCTGGATGTAAAGGCAGAGCAATGATGCTCTGGTGGTTACGTGTCCTAGAAATGTGCCACCACCTGGGTGTTGGATGGAGTTAATCCAGTATTCCCATCATGAAAGGATGAAGGATATTTGCGATGAGGATCTTGAAGAGGCACAGGAGATGGGGAGGTTTAGTTTTTCTAGGTTGTGATTGTGATTTGGTCACTCCAAGCCCTGTCCAGCCTGGCCTTGGACACTTCCAGGGATCCAGGGACAGCCACAGCTGCTCTGGGCACCCTGTGCCAGGGCCTGCCCACCCTCCCAGCCAGGAATTCCTTCCCAGTATCCCATCCACCCCTGCCCTCTGGCAGTGGGAAGCCATTCTCCCTCATCCTGTCCCTCTATCCCTTGACCAAAATCCCTTTTCTGCTGGCCAAGACCACATGGGATGAAGCCAGGGACCAAGATTCAACACTGTCACAACCATCCAGCCTGGTCCTTCATGCCTAAAGGTTACAAAATCATAGAAAATAATCCTGGAATAGTTTGGGTTGGAAAGGACCTTAAAATAATCTCTATCCCCCCTGCCATGGGCAGGGACACCTTCCATAGACCAGGTTCACTCCAAGCCCTGTCCAACCTGGCCTGGAACACTTCCAGGGCATCCACAGCTTCTCCTGGCAGCATCTGGAATAAATCCTAGGCTGTAAGAGAGAGCTACACTGAGATAAGAGGCACAAAGCTGGATTGAGGTGCCTCCTCCTTGGCAAGTCAAGCTGAGGTTTCAAGGCCCTACAGCTACAAATTCCCCTCTCATTTCCCTGCCTCTAATTCCTGAAATCAGCCACGGTGCACTGGAGCCTGCCAGGCTTGTGCTGCAGGACAAACCTCCCTGCAGGGCTCTTCTCTGTCCCCTCTTCACCTTCTTTCCACGTATTTGGGTCAATTAAGCTCTCGAAGCCTCAGGCTGGCAGGTTTTCTCTTCAGCTCTTCATAACACAGCACTGTCCTGCTTCTCTGGCTGGGCCTGTGTCAGCCACTGCTTTCCTGCTGACATTAATTCCCCTGCTGTCATTTCTCTTTTAGCCTTTTTCTGTGTCCTTCTGATGTTTCCAGTTGCCAGGAGTGACCTCCACTGAGTGTGACTCTTGCTTTGGCCCACACAGGAATGTGCCCCAAATAATTTTCTGGTTGGTTGTCCCCAGTGTCAGGAGTGTCCTTGAATTTTGTGTCCTTCTGGAAGGGCTGATGGGTTCTAGAGCATCCTAAAACATCACTTGGAGCCAAAGGGAGTTGTTAGCTGAACACTTTCCGTCCATGTGATGGAGAATTTGGATAAATCCCAGGTAAATTCTCCTAAAAGCTGATTCATCTCCAGGGCTGCAAAATATCCCTGCACCTTCCAGCCTGGTGCCTGAGTGTCTCCAAGAGCCATGCCCAGGAATCCCTCCCCCTGCTCATCTTCCTCTGCATCACCTGTGCCTGACTGATGGTTTTGGGACCACTCAGCATCCTCAGCTTGTGACTTCCCATGGTAAATGCTGCATAGGGATGCAGGAATTGGTCCCTCTCAGGTGCTGCTGTCCACATCCGTGTTTCAGACATCTCCAGGACCCTCAGGGATGTTGGACCATCGCCTCCATCCAGCCCAAAGGCTCAAACATCTCCCACGCTCCCTCTTCTCCCACAATATGCAACATATTAAACCACTTTCTATTGTCCATCAGATTTTTTGAGCCTTTGCCACTCCCGTTCTGGCTTTTCTCCACCTCCAGAAGGGCTCCTATTCTTCTGCCTTTACAAATACCAAGTCCAGCCTGGAAGGCTGGATTTCTCCCATGGAGCTGAGGCTCAAAGAAAATCCAAATGTCAGGCAACACTCAATCACCATCCCTGGGGCTGGTGACTCTGGGGTGTCAGAAGTAACACCCTGAATCATTTATCCGCTATTAGTCAGCACGAAGAAACACCAAAAATCCCAAATAATTCTTCTGATGGGTCTGATATTTCTCTGGGAAACATCTATTTGGGAATCATTTACTGGAGGGAAAAAAAAAATCCCCAAAAATTCCACCATCAATTATTCCCAGCTGCTCTTCGGGCCCTTTGGGGAAGCCACTTGGTGGGAAGTGGAGCTGTGGGAACTCACCCTGTGCTGGTGCCCTGCAGCTCTCCCAGGTGGTGAAGGAGGGGAGGAAAGCTGTGCCCAGCACCCTGTGAGATTCCAGAGTGCTGCAGCACCAGCCCAGCCCTGGCACATCCCGTTATCTCCCCTGCCCCAGCCCTTCCCTCCCCAACGGCTCCTCGGGAAATTGGCTCCCAGCCCATCAGTTTTCCCTCTCTCAGGGGGAGGAGAGGCTGCTCTGACAGGCTTTTTTAAGGAACTGAGGCCTGGGGCATCCCTGAGACACGCTGGACAACTCCCACTCTGTGGATGTGCTCTGGTGGTGCTCTGGAGCTTGGCAAAAATCCCCAAATTGTGGAGTGGAGAAGGAAATGCAGCCCTGGGGATGGGGCTGGCCAGCGGTGCTCAAGGGGTGTGAGGATGGGGATGGATTTTCCTACTGTGGAACCCCCAGAAGCTCCAGCCTGGCCACCCATCCCCTCTGGATGGCACTGGGATGCTCCACGCTGCCTCCACCACCAACCCACGTGGTTCCAGAGTCCTGTCCCCACCCCACAGCCCCCAAAATGCTCTGAGGTGGGTTTGTTCTTCATCCCCATGAGCAGGGGGTGTATGAGAGCAGCAGCTCAGGAAGGGGAATGGGAGCACCCAGATGTGAAGAAGAGTTGGGACACTCTTGGACCAACTATCCCCCAAAATGCCACACCTCCCTTTCATGGGGCATCCTGAGAAGGATCCACGAGGCCTTGAGCTCCCTAAGGATGGGGTTCACTGCCCCCAAGCCCAGCCAGAAGGAAGGAGAGGCTGGCAGTAGAAACCCCACAGGCAACGTTCCCATTGCCTGATCCCAGAAACATCCAAACCCTCGGGAATAGGGCACTCGAGACAAGGTGCAGGGAGCTCTCCAAGGCTGCAGAGCAGCCTCATAAATCACACCTGTCCTAAAAATCACACCCTCGGGATAAATCCCATCCCTGCTGTGGGAGCTGTGAGGCTGCAGGAGGAGGAGGAGGAGGAGAGGAGGAGGAAGAGGAGAGGAGAGAGAGGAGGAGAGGAGGAGGAGAGGAGGAGGAGGAGGAGAGGAGAGAAGGAGGAGGAGGAGGAGGAAGAGGAGGAGGAAGAGGAGAGGAGAGGAGAGTAGGACAGCAAGGACGGAGCCGCTGGGCTTTGGCTGCCTTTGCTCTTGTGCTGCCAGAGGCTGAAAAGCGCTGAAGGAGAGTTTTTTATCGATTCCCACGTCAGAGCTCTGGGAGAGCTGGCTGATAACAGGTCTCAGAGCAAAGCACCGACTCCACAGGGCTCCATGGGCTGTTTGGGGACACGGCCCTGATGGAGAAGGACACTTTCACGCTGTGTGAGACACCAGACCTCAGTCACAGGTCTGGGGGAAGCAACTCCTCATCGTCCCCTAGGACTCTTTCAGCCCCTTAAAATCTTTGCTGTCTTGTTTTTAACCAAAACCAAAGATATCTGCCCATAGCAAGGGGGTTGGAGTGAGATGATCTTCAAGGTCCTCTCCAGCCCAAACCATTCTGGGATTTTGGGATTCTATATCCTGGCTCTTCCTGCCGTGTTGGGGGCACGTGGGAGCACAGGTCACCCAAATTCCCTGATCATATCCCACAATGAATGGCTACATGCAAGGGAATCAGTCACAGCCATTTTCTCCTCATTTTCCAGATGGAGAAGTCCAGGCTGGACACAAAGCAGTGATTTACAACCCCTGAGGATGCAGATCACTCTGCCCAGGATGGCTGGAGTGGAAAAGCAGCATTGGTTAAAAAATGTGCAGCACTGGTTAAAAAGTAACCCCAAATTGCTTCATTTTGAAGGGAAATTAACACTGGGAGGCTGCAGGGAAACAGGGGGTTGTGCCCTGATGGACACCAAGCTCAGATTTCCTGGTCAAATCCACATCTCTCCACCATGGATTGCTGCAGCTCTCAGAGAGCTGAAAAAGGAGATGTGGGGAACACAACCAGAAAAATCCATCTATTGAAGGGGTTGACACCTTTTATTTTTCTCTCAGACACCTGAGATGCCATGAGAAGCTGCAGCACATTTGGGAACCTGTTGTTCTGGGGGGGAAAGGGGAGATGGATGATGCCCAGACAGCTGCATGGCTTTGTGCTTTTTTTTTTCCAGCTCCAGCCTTCCCGGAAGGATGGGATGGAGCAGGCTGGTAATGCAGTTAGAGCTGGAAAAATAGAGACAGAGCAGGGCAGAGTGCTTTAATCAGCTCAATGTTATTGAATCAGCCGGCTGGGATGAACTTCATCCCGAGCAGAGAGCTCTGAAGAGATCAGCAGCTCCCTAGGAAAGGGAGGTGGGCTCCCAGCTGGCTGGGAATGGGCAGTGGTGTTGGGAATCCCCCAGATCCCATGGAATGGAGGTGATTACACACGGTACCTGCAGCCAAGGGCGCTGTGGTGCTCCTGGTGCAGCCCCACACTCCCTGTGAAACAAGGGTCAGGTGGGCTCAGGGAGGGCCCCACTGAGGACCCCCAGTCCCGGTTCCTCAGGAGGGGAATGGGAACACCCAGATGGGGAGAGCAGGTGGGACACACTTGTGGACCAACTATCCCCCAAATCCCACATCTCCCTTTCCTGTGGCATCCTGAGAAGGATCCACGAGGCCTCGAGCTCCCTAAGGATGGGGTTCACTGCCCCAGGCCCAGCCAGAAGGAAGGAGAGGATGACAGCAGAAACCCCACAGGCAACGTTCCCATTGCCTGATCCCAGAAACATCCAAACCCTCGGGAATAGGGCACTCGAGACAAGGTGCAGGGAGCTCTCCAAGGCTGCAGAGCAGCCTCATAAATCACACCTGTCCTAAAAATCACACCCTCGGGATAAATCCCATCGCTGCTGTGGGAGCTGTGAGGCTGCAGGAGGAGGAGGAGGAGGAGAGGAGAGAAGGAGGAGGAGGAGGAGGAAGAGGAGAGGAGAGGAGAGGAGAGGAGAGGAGAGGAGAGGAGAGGAGAGGAGAGGAGAGGAGAGGAGAGGAGAGGAGAGGAGAGGAGAGGAGAGAGAGGAGAGGAGAGGAGGAGAGGAGAGGAGAGGAGAGGAGAGGAGAGGAGGACAGCAAGGACGGAGCCGCTGGGCTTTGGCTGCCTTTGCTCTTGTGCTGCCAGAGGCTGAAAAGCACTGAAGGAGAGTTTTTATCGATTCCCACGTCAGAGCTCTGTGAGAGCTGGCTGATAACAGGTCTCAGAGCAAAGCACCGACTCCACAGGGCTCCATGGGCTGTTTGGGGACACGGCCCTGATGGAGAAGGACACTTTCACCCTGTGTGAGACACCAGACCTCAGTCACAGGTCTGGGGGAAGCAACTCATCATCGTCCCCTAGGACTCTTTCAGCCCCTTAAAATCTTTGCTGTCTTGTTTTTAACCAAAACCAAAGATATCTGCCCATAGCAAGGGGGTTGGAGTGAGATGATCTTCAAGGTCCTCTCCAGCCCAAACCATTCTGGGATTTTGGGATTCTATATCCTGGCTCTTCCTGCTGTGTTGGGGGCACGTGGGAGCACAGGTCACCCAAATTCCCTGATCATATCCCACAATGAATGGCTGCATGCAAGGGAATCAGTCACAGCCATTTTCTCCTCATTTTCCAGATGGAGAAGTCCAGGTTGGACACACAGCAGTGATTTACAACCCCTGAGGATGCAGATCCCCACTGGAGCAGGGATCACTCTGCCCAGGATGGCTGGGGTGGAAAAGCAGCATTGGTTAAAAAATGTGCAGCACTGGTTAAAAAATAACCCCAAATTGCTTCATTTTGAAGGGAAATTAACACTAGGAGGCTGCAGGGAAACAGGGGGGTTGTGCCCTGATGGACACCAAGCTCAGATTTCCTGCTCACATCCACATCTCTCCACCATGGATCGCTGCAGCTCTCAGAGAGCTGAAAAAGGAGATTTGGGGAACACAACCAGAAAAATCCATCTATTGAAGGGGTTGACACCTTTTATTTTTCTCTCAGACACCTGAGATGCCATGAGAAGCTGCAGCACATTTGGGAACCTGTTGTTCTGGGGGAAGGGGGAGATGGATGATGCCCAGACAGCTGCATGGCTTTGTGCTTTTTTCCAGCTCCAGCCTTCCCCGGAAGGATGGGATGGAGCAGGCTGGTAATGCAGTTAGAGCTGGAAAAATAGAGACAGAGCAGGGCAGAGTGCTTTAATCAGCTCAATGTTATTGAATCAGCCGGCTGGGATGAACTTCATCCCGAGCAGAGAGCTCTGAAGAGATCAGCAGCTCCCTAGGAAAGGGAGGTGGGCTCCCAGCTGGCTGGGAATGGGCAGTGGTGTTGGGAATCCCCCAAATCCCATGGAATGGAGATGATTACACAGGGTATCTGCAGCCAAGGGTGCTGTGGTGCTCCTGGTGCAGCCCCACACTCCCTGTGAAACAAGGGTCAGGTGGGCTCAGGGAGGGCCCCACTGAGGACCCCCAGTCCCAGTTCCTCAGGAGGGGAATGGGAACACCCAAATGGGGAGAGCAGGTGGGACACACTTGTGGACCAACTATCCCCCAAATCCCACACCTCCCTTTCCTGTGGCATCCTGAGAAGGATCCACGAGGCCTTGAGCTCCCTAAGGATGGGGTTCCCTGCCCCAGGCCCAGCCAGAAGGAAGGAGAGGCTGGCAGCAGAAACCCCACAGGCAACGTTCCCATTGCCTGATCCCAGAAACATCCAAACCCTCGGGAATAGGGGACTTGAGACAAGGTGCAGGGAGCTCTCCAAGGCTGCAAAGCCTACCCTGAGTATCTCAGCAGCCCCATAAATCACACCTGCCCTATAAATCACACCCTCGGGATAAATCCCACCCCTGCTGCAGGAGTGGAGAGGCTGGAGGAGGAGGAAGAGAGGAGAAGGGACAAGAGAGTGGGGAGGAAGAGATCCTGGTGGAACAAGAGAGTGACCACTGAGGAAAGGTTGAAAGAATTCAGGCTGTTTACCCTAGAGAAAGAAAGAATGGTGATAACATCTTCAGGTAGATAAAAGAGGGTTTGTGTAGGGAGGGAGGGATGGAAGAGGGAGGAAATGCCCTCTTCTGCCTTTCCACAAGGGATGGCCAAAAAGCAATGGACAAATCACCTGGAGAAAGACTCAGAGTGGCTCTTTGGGGAGGCTGTTCAGATGGGAGGGTGTGAAGGAGTCACCCCACCATCAGAGGGTTTTCAAAGCCAGAAAAAGGAGTCCAGGGTGGTCGCTGTGCCCACTCTGTGCCAGCAGGGCTCTCCCACCTTCTCTGGCCAGAAAAACCTTTTGACAGCTCATTGCTTGAACTGCAGGATGCTGGAGCTGCAACAGCTTCGTTCCAGCTTCATGTGGCACCCTCTCCATGGCAGCAGGGTTGGAGCCAGGTGATCTTTAAGGTCCCTTCTAAACCACTCTGTGATTATCCACAAACGTGGGCTGAAGTTAATGCCAGGCACAGCCTTGCAGGTAAATCTCAGCATGGATACTCAGCAGGAAGAGTCCAACCCAGTCACCAGGAGAGGAAACTGCAGGAACCAGCTGGGGCTTGGAAAAGGGGGGAAAAAACCCTCCAGCCAGGAAAGAAAATAACCTGCTGGATGGAGAGCTGCCTGTCAGTGATGGCTGTTTAAACATGGCAGAGAATCAGAGCGCTCGAGGAGCTGGATGTGTGTGCAGGAGGACAGGAGATGGAGGTGCATGCCAACATTTTCTGGCAGGGCTGGCTTGGAAATATCCTTCAGCTCCTTAGATAGCAAGGCGGAGATTCCGAGGCGGAGGAATGCGCCGCGAGACGCGGCCCCGCAGCCGTGGGAGGCTGGGAGGAGAAGCCAAGGCCCATGGCAGCAGGATAGGAAACGTCCTGGAGACAAGGAGAAAATCAGGTCAATGCTCTGGAGTGGCCTAACAGGCCAGCAGGAAGCTCTTGGGAATGGGAATGGCCCAGAGGGGGGAATTGGTTCAGGTGAGGTCACTGGGGATCCCTCCGAGGGATCGGGGCAGCCCCGCTCCAAACCGCGGTGAAGTTTCACAAGGGAGGTTTAGTTTGGATATTGGGGAGGAATTCCCAGCTGTGAGGGTGGGCAGGCCCTGGCACAGGGTGCCCAGAGCAGCTGTGGCTGCCCCTGGATCCCTGGAAGTGTCCCAGGCCAGGTTGGACAGGGCTTGGAGCAGCCTGGGACGGTGGAATGTGTCCCTGCCATGGCAGGGGTGGGATGAGATGGACTTTAGGGTTCTTTCCAACCCAATCCATTCTGGGATTCTCTGATGGCCGAGATCATGGAATTGTAGGATCCTGGAATGGTTTGGGTTGGAAGGGACCTTGAATCCCTGTTCCACACCTGTCATGGGTGACACCTTCCACTGTCCCAGGCTGCTCCAAGCCGTGACCACCATGGTATGGACACTTCCAGGGATCCAGGGGCAGCCACAGCTGCTCTGGGCACCCTGTGCCAGGGCCTCACCGCCTTTCCAGGAAAGAATTCCTTCCCAATCTCCCATCCATCCCTGCCCTCTGGCAGTGTAAACCCATCAGAATGAAGGTGGTTCTTCCCCATGATGGATGTCATGGCTTCAGCTGGGATCTGCAAGGGAGAGCCCTGGGGACCAGGAACTGAAGAACAATTGGGAGGTTCAGTGCCACCTTCTCAGGGATGGATGGGGGCACTGGGCAGATTTGGCATCCCAACCCAGGGCCCTGCTGCTCTCCCACCTTGGGAAGTCAAGTGATGAACAGTCAGGGATTTCTGACCTTGCTTGGCTCCCAAAGCTCTCTGCACCAAGCACTGGCTGCTTTAGGGAAACCCCATCCCCATCCAACAACCCAAATCCTGACACATCTGGATTTTGTTTTTTAAGGGAAAATCCATGAGGTTGTGCTGCCAGGGTATTTTTTCCAAGCCTCTGGTGCCCTGTCCTTCCTTGCAGGGCTGTGGAGTGGCCAGGCTTTGCTTCCAGCTCTCCAGTGTGTTTGGGACACTGGAGATGCTGCCAGCTGAACAAGGATGGGTTATTCCAAATTTGTTCCTTGCAAGGAAACACCTCTGCCTCCTCCTCCTCCATCTCCCAAGCGATGGCACCGGATGGTGACAGAGCCAGGACAAGACAAGAACTGTGACAGCAGCACTGGAAAGAATAAGGAAAAAACCCCACAATAAAAACCCCCAAAGCTCCATCAAATCACATGGAAATTAGGCACAATGGGGATTAGGCAGTGAATCTTTGCAGGGTTCACTCCTGGATCTCCAAGGAGAGGTCCCCACGTGGAGGGCTGGCCATAAGTGACCTGTCCTTCCTGCAAGAGACCCCAGTAGAAAGGTGGCACCTGCTGCCCAGCAGGACCAGCCCCTCCTCAGGAGAACCCAAATCCTGGCAGGTGACACCTCAGGCACCTCAGGCGGCTTTGGCAGTGACACCACAGCTGCCACCCTCCATCCCCACCCTGTGCTCGTGGCAGGTGACGTCCCAGGTGGCACAGGGGAGAGCAGACTCCATGGTTTGGGGAGGTGCAGGGAGAAGGAGAATTCCAATTTCTTTTCCCTGGGAGAGATGCCAGAATCTCAATTTTTTTTTCCCCTGTCAGGCAGGGCCACCCTGCTGTGTCCTCGTGTGGCTTCTGCCACCAACCCACCACCAGGGCTGTGCTGCTGGAGAGTCACTCAGCTGGAACAACTTTCTCTGGAACATTCCCAGTGTGGAGAAGCCCAGAGTCAACTTTCCAGGCAGGCTTGTAGGAAATGAGAAGTGCTACAAGAGAGAGGCTGCCGTGTTCCTACCATCCTGCATCCCACAGGATCAAACAGATGAGTGTGGCCTGTGAGGAAAAGCAATTTCAAGAGGGAAAAAAAAAAGCCAGGAGGTGTTCTTTGCAGGATAGCTGCTGCAGAGATCATGGGTGACATTTCCAGCAGGGCAAGGAACGCTGCAGGGTCAGATCCCAGCTAATACAGGAAGATTTGGGCTCATTTCCAGGCTCTCTGGCTCCAGGCCAGCCACTCAGCTCTCAGCATCCCAGCTCCTGCAGCTGGAGGAGAGAGAGGCAGGGTTCTCCTCCCAGCCTCTGGCATCCCCGGGGCTGGGAGGGCTTTGGGATGCACATCCATGAGCGTGGGGGGACTCTGGTGTTCAGACAGTCACTCCCAGGAAGCGCCCCTGGAATGATCTTAGCCTGCTTTTTTGGGAGCTGTTCCCTGCCCTCGGCCACGTGCTGGGAGCTGCCCACCGGGATGTTGGGAGCACTGGGGTGGCTCCTCACTCACCTTTTCCAAGGGAATTTGGAGGTCAGCACAAGGTGGCTCTAAAGGAATTCCAGGAGGGACAGGTCTGTCTGTCTGTCTGTCTGTCCAGGATCCTTCTCAGGCAGCATCTCCCGTCCTTCACTCACAGCATCCCTGAAAGCAAACAGACAAAAGGCCAAGTTCACCTAATCACGGAATCACAGAATATCCTGAGCTGCTTAGAAATGCAACGACTGTGCCAAGAATTGTTTTTAAATAGCCTCAAATTTCTAAAATAGACCCCAAGATTAGCTCAGATACCACACTACGTTCACACCACAACATAAACACTGATTAAGATTGTTTTATCCAAAAATCCTCTTCTGAATTAAAAGAAAAAAATTACTTGTAGTACGTTTTGCCTCAGATATTGAAAACTACCCTTGAAGAAACACACATCTATTAGGGTCATCCAGTCCAGCTCCTGGCTCTGCACAGCATCCAGGAGAGAGATCTCTTCCAAAATTCCCTCAGGCATTTCCCAGCGCAGCCATCCTCACACAAAATGCATTGGAGTGGGACTTCCAGGCTCCTGGAAAACCATTTCTGTGGCAGGAGAGCTCCCAGAGACTGCAAGCAGCCAAAGCCCAGGTGAGCATCCTGCTGCTGCTTCTCTCCAGGACACTTCTCCCAGGAGCTGGGACCTTTCAGAACTCACAGAGGCGATTCCCAAAGCTGCCTGCAAACTAGAAAACCTTATGTCAGGAAGGAGTCACAAGGCATCCTAACCAGAAACATATTTGGGGAGTGAGTCAGTGGAGGGGGAAGCAAAAAAGAAAGTTGCACCCTTTAAGTTGATGAAAAAAGCATATGGCAACAGCCAGTATTGTGAACAACATTCCCTGCTCCAGCAACTGAGCCAGGGAATAAAAATCATGACTCAATCATTGCATTTCATCCAAATCTAAGGAAAAATCTTGTTGAGGACGGGGTATTCGCAGGGAGAGCCAGCCAGAGAGCTGAGTTAGCTGGTTAATTAAATAATTGTTTGGAGGGGGCGGGGGAGATTTTGCAGCAGGTTTTAGGCTTTAAAAGGCCTGATTGAAACACAGCTTTGGCTGTGGAGTAACAAGTGAGTGCTGCAGATGTAACTGATGCACGAAATAAATCCATCCCTGCTCAGATTCCACGCACAGCCTCTCCTGAGGGCACAGCATAAACCCAGGAGCAGCCTGATCCAGACCCAGGAACAGCTTGCAGCCAGAGCTCCAGCTCCCCCCACCAGGCTGGGAACACGTCCCCATAAATCCTGAACCCAAGGAGGCCAAGAATGCCATCAGGATTATGAAGGAGAACTAGAAACTGGCCAAATGTTTGCTGCAAAATCCATATGACTCTGCTTTCCTTTGGGGATGCATTGCAGGGCTCAGGGCTGCAGATTTCCCAGGCTGAGGCCACTCAGAATTGAAATTCACTGCAGGAAGAAGCAGTGAAACCTCTTTTTTTTTTTTTTTTTTTTTTTTGTTTGGTTTGTTTTGTTTTGTTTTCCCCTTGTGGCTGCAGATGTCAGAGCTGTAACTCTCAGGGAGCCCCAGGACTTGGGAAGGGAAGTGAATAATCCCTAGAAAGCAGCCTGGGGATGCTGGGTGGGAGCTGCCACATCAGCCCCTCCTGACCTCAGCCATCCATCAGTGCCTGGGTTTGGGTGGCTCTGGGACAGGAATCAGCTGCTCCTAAAAATGGGCTAAAGATGGTGCAGCAGGGCTGGGACAGGCTCAGAATCATGGAATTGTTTAGGTTGGAAAACCCCTTTAAGATCAAGTGCAACAATTCCCCCAGCACTGCCAAGGCCACCACTGTCCCCTGTCCCCAAGTGCCACATCCATGTGGCTTTTAAATCCCTCCAGGGATGGTGACCCCACCACTGCCCTGGGCAGCTGTGCCAGGGCTGGACAAACCTTTCCACGGAGAAAATTTCCCCAATATCCAATCTAAACCTCCCCTGGTGCAACTTGGGGCTGTTTCCTCTTGTCCTGTCCCTGTTCCCTGGGAGCAGAGCCCAGCAGCTCCCTGGACACAGATTGTGCTGTGGGCTCTGGGAGATCCCATCCAAGCACACAGGACATGCAGAACTCTGCTTGGCCTGAGTGTGGTCACTGGAGGAGTTAAATGCCACCAGGACAAGCCTGGAGATAGCCACAATTTGGGTGAGTTCCTTTACTCAGGGGTGCTCAGGGTGAGTAGAGTAATAGAAGAATAAATGGTGAGACAAAGGTTGATGGTTTTGAACAAAAAGAGAGTGGTTTAGATTAAATATTGAGATTTTTCCCTGGGAGGGTGAAACCACAGGGTGCCCAGAGCAGCTGTGGCTGCCCCTGGATCCTGGCAGTGCTGGACAGGGTTTGGAGCAGCCTGGGGCAGTGGGAAGGTGTCCCTGCCATGGCAGGGGTGGCACTGGATGGGCTTTAAGGTCCCTTCCAAGCCAACCCATGCAGGGATTGAGTGAGTGAGGGGGTGCTGTGGGCAGAGCTGAGCTCCCACCCTGCTCCTGCCCACGGCTCTGGCTGGGAGCACCAAGCTCTGACATGTGCTGCACACGTGCTGGCTGATCCCCATCGGGCTGATCCCCATCAGGCTGCTCCCCAGCCCTGCCAAACTTCTCCTTGATTTAATCAGCTCCTCTCCTGCCTGGGCCGCCTCCCCTCCTCCCTCCCCGGGCAGATGCGGTGTCTCCAAGGCGAAGGTGGATCCGTGACAGCGCTGCAGGGAACATTTCTGCCCTCTTCCCTTTCCTGCAGCCACCACAAAGCAGCCTCACCTCCCTCCCCAGCTCCTGCTGGTTTTTAATACCTCCGTTTTATACAAAAATAACCCCCCCACACACTCAGCTGCATGCGAGGAGGGGCAGCCTGGAAGGCAGAAAGGAGAATTCCCAAGGAGTTTGCCAAGAGACCGAACCATCCCATCTGAAGGGGCTTTGGAAACACAAAATATTCAGCTGCTGTCCCAGTGTGAGCCCTCCCTGCACAGCACTCAGGGCCACATCCCAGATCCTTAAGGATTGCTTTTCCAACAGGATCTCGCCTTGTCCAAAGCACAGAGACCAGAAGCTGTGAAACTATTTGGGAAAATGCTGCTGGAATGTGGTGGGGAGATTGCTGGAACAAAGGGCTGTGAGGAAGCAACTGGAAAATGGAATCATAGGATTGCAGAACGGTTTGGGTTGGAAGGGACCCTAAAACCCATCCAGTGCCACCCCTGCCATGGCAGGGACACCTTCCACCATCCCAGGCTGCTCCAAGCCCTGTCCAGCCTGGCCTTGGGCACTGCCAGGATCCAGGGGCAGCCACAGCTGCTCTGTGCCAGGACCTCCCCACCCTCCCAGCCAATAATTCCTTCCCAATATCCAATCTGAATCTCTCCTCTTTTAGTTTAAAACCCTTCCCCTTTGTCCTGGAAAGTGGAGTTTGTTTTGGAAGTCGTCTGTCCCTCTTTGCAAATTACTCTAACCTAAATTTCCATACTGAAAGTGCTTCTAGCAAAGCTGAAAGTACATCAAAGTTATTTTTGAACTTCAGCACTGGTCACTTAAAAGTAATCAGGGATGTGAACATTTCTGACAAATCCTGCAGTCATAAACATCCTGGAAAGTCATCAGAGCAGGACATTGGCATTACAAGGCTCAAAGTATGGATGTTCCTCATTTGGACTTTCAGCTCAGCACAGCAGGAGTGGGATGGAAAGGTGGGAAGATAAAACATCTGTGCATGTTTTGGCTCTCCTCATCTTTCAGAGGTTTTTTTTTGCCATTTTGCATTTCCAACAGGAAACCCCTGTCCTGAGAGCAGGGGGGGCTGTTCCTGCCCAGCTGGACTCACAGTGACAGAGGGCAGGGACGGGGGCAGCCCCGCTCCGAGCCACAAGAGGAGCTTTAGTTCAGATATCGGGGAGAAATCCTCAGCTGGGAGGGTGGGGAGGCCCTGGCACAGGGTGCCCAGAGCAGCTGTGGCTGCCCCTGGATCCCTGGCAGTGCCCAAGGCCAGGCTGGACAGGGCTGGGAGCAGCCTGGGATGGTGGAAGGTGTCCCTGCCACGGCAGGGGTGGGATGAGGTGGGATTTAAGGTCCCTTTCAGCCCAAACCATTCTGGGATTCTCTGGTGGCAGCACAATCTCATTTTTAGCTTTGGGAGGGTGGGAGAGACACCAGCAGGTGAAAGGGACCCCAAATCCCAGCTCAGCAGAGTTGTTCTCCTTTCCCTCCTCCCATGGCTTTGGTTTCCAGCCAGTCTGAGCTTGGCAGGCAGAGGAACAGGAACAGAAAACCAGAATGGAGCAGTGAAATGGGGAGAGAGAGCTGCCCTGTGAGAGCACGGTCTGGGACTGGCCTCAGATCAGATCCTGACTTTCTGGAGATGCTGGAAGAGCCGTAAAATGAGCAACAACAACAAACTGGATGTGGGGTCCTTGGAGCTCAGGAAGTTTGGACTTCCCCTCTCCCATCTCAGCCCCGCTGGGGGCTGGAATCAGATCATCTTTAAGGTCCCTTCCCAAACCATTCTGGGAATTCTCTGTCCATGCCCACAATCAGCGAGGTCCCAGGGAATGGGCAGCAAGAACTGGCATTTTATTTAGGAGACAAAGAGAGGAGTTAATCCGTGGCAGATGCTCACAGAACCATCAAATGAAGCCCCTCTCTTTTTGGATAAATCATCAAGGATTTCCAAACCACCAGAGAGGGCTCCTGGGCCAGCTCCTTTTTGCAGGGAGACTCTCACTCCCAAAGGGGAAGGAGTGGCCAAGGTTTGCTGGAGAGCTGCAGAGGGAGAGAGGGGGAAAGGCTGATGCTGGAATTTGCTTCCCAGTGGCACCAGAGAGCACCGAGCCCCAGGGTGACCTGAAACTTTTCCAGGTATTTCTCTCCCTGCTTTGGGACTTCTCTTGGAAGAGGAGAAGTGTTGACATGCTCTGAGCTGTGCTGGCAGCGCTGGAGCTTCTGCAAAGGCACGCAGGGAAACACAAAACTTTGGATTTCTATAGCAAAGTGGGGGTCAAATGGGTCCCCAGGGATGCAGGAGAAACATGAGGAGCAAGGAGTCAGGCCTGGGAGAGCCCAGCCCAGCCCCGGAGCTGGCTGAAGTGCCAGAATTCATTGACAAGGACAGAAAGTGCTTTGTCAGTGCTGGGGCTGAGCTGAGAGCAGCAGCCGGAGAGGCACAAACACAGAGAGGGAGCACTGCAAAGCCATTTCAGCAGAACTCTTGGGGATCACAAGAGCAGGATGTGCCTCTTGGGGCTTCCAAGATTTCCCCTAAAAGTCCTGAGGATGCTCAGACAAGCAGGAAACAAATGGTGATTCCAGCAGGAATGAAATCCCAGCACTGCAGAACGGGTTGGAGTGCACTGGGGAAGAGACAAAAAAGAGAGGGAGCAAAAAGCCAAACCGAGAGAAATGGTGGGGATTTATTTGGAGGAAAATTATTATTAAATACAGCTCAAACTGGGCCTTGGTGTGTAAAAGTTTTCTGATGGTGACTGCAGATGTGTGGCAGAGCCTGGGGAGGTGACCCTGCACAGGTCAATCACCTGCAGTCCCAATTCAGCAGAAAAAAGAGGTGTGGGAGCAGAAACCTCATCTCCAAGCTAATAACAGCAAAACGGGGAACAAGGAATTCCAAATCAACTCACCTGGCAGAGGGCACACAAATATAAATTAACTAACTCAGTGCAAACAGTTGACACAGTGATTCATGAACACAGCTTGGAAAATAAAAATCAATTCCCAAAGACTCAGGTAGAGCAGAGTCAGCTCAAGAGCCAAGCATGTGGGAAAGGAGCACCAGGAAAAACAGGTGGCAAAATAGAAATATGGGAACCTGAAATATGTTTCAGCTCAGCCTGATAATACTAATTAGGACAGGAGATAAAATAATTGAAGTTGGCCAGCCAGCCTGTCCATGGTGAAATAAAACAAAGGGTGTCTGACTCCAGAGACTCTGGCACTGAAGCAGGGAGGGAATGAATGCAAATGGAGAGGAAGCTGCAGCAGAACCAGGACAGAATAATTAGGAGCAAAGGGACAGAATTAAGACAAAGAATAAAATTCATGCTCATTATCTGCAAAAAATGACCTTGCAGCAAAACCATTGTAAGCAACAATGTTGGACAAAGACCTCAAGGCCAAGTTTGGAAAACAGGTCAGTATCAGGCAGAGGACTGACAGCAGTGAGGAACATTGCCCTTATCTTGGTTTCTCAAGAAAAACCACCAGTCAACACAGCTTGGAAAGCTCAACATCGTCCTTGCAGAAGAAAACAAGTCAGTAATTGGGAGCCAGGACATTCCAGCTCCACATTATGACACAGAGCATCTGACCAGAAGAGTCTGAAGCGGCAGACGTGACCCTACTTGAATTCTGGGCTGCACCACGCAGCAGGAACGGGGCAACCCTGCCACCACCCTCAGCATCTGCTCTGCAAACAGGATTTCACCTCTGCAGCACCATGAGGGCTATTTTTGGAGGATTAAAAAGATGAAAGGCTGTTCAACATCTCTGCATACAATTCAGAATGAGTCTCCATTGATTCTTTCAAGGTGCGTTTCATATTCGGAATTTAGCTTGGGAGATTAGTTGGTGGTCCATGAAGTTGCTAATTAGGGCAGAATCGCAAATGAACACACCCATCAGCTCGGGAAAAGCACAAAGGGGTGATCGGGTATTGGCTCTCCCTACCCCTTCTCCTCCCAACAGTGGGATTCACTCCCAGCTCTGCCTTCTCCCCGATTTTCCAAGGGGCACCACCTCAAAGCCGGATCTCCTCCCTTACATGGAGAGCAGGCAGCAAGCCCCAGCACGTCCCGAGGCCAGGGGAGCAGCTATTCCATAAATCTGAACCATGTCCTGCACTACAGCAGGCTTTCCACAGACCACAAGAATTGCAGGAATTAACCCCTTTTGTTTACAGCCCTTAAAAAAGGATCCAGGGTGGATCCAGTGGTGGAAAGGGAGAAGGCAGCAGCACCACAACCCAGCTCAGAGCCCTGACACACCAACCATGCACATTTGGAAACGTTTTGCACGTTCTAAATATAAAAGGAGATTCTCCTTTTTGTGTTTAAGTTGTCCTCATTAGGAGGAGTTGATTGAACAACTTATCTGGAGAGGCCAGTCCTGTAAACACGAGGCTGTTTGCTGGAGCAGAGGCTTCCCCCTCTCAGGGGGTAATTTTCCTTTCCTGGGATTGCTCATCCACCAGGGTAAACAGGTCAGGCAGGAGAGCTCCAATTCTCTGAGGCCAGATGGAATTTTTCACAGATCCACACTGAAGCAAGGTCCTTCCCACCAGCTCAATGTTGGATGTTGGTTCACTGCAGTGCTGTTTGTGTCATTTTCCCATTCCCCTCCACTGCTCCCTTCCCTTTTTCTTTGTTTTTCCCCCTTCAGCATTATTCCCAAATCCCTAACTGCAGCAGAGAATCCAAACTCCCAATTCTTTCACGGAAGGAGCAGCCCAAATAAATAGAATTTGGGAGAAGAGCCACCCTCTCCCCCCAGGCAGGGAACTCTGGCGTTTCCACAGTTCCAGCCACTGTTCTGGGCTGATGCTGCCACATCTGTTTACACTGAGAACACAACACCACAGCCTGAGTTTTTTGCTATTTTACAATATTTTGCTGTTTTAACTGAAGTTTAGGCTCTGCAGCTCCCACATGTGCCATCCAGATCATAAATACCTCAGGCAGAGGCAGCTCTGAGGGCAAATTTCCAACACTCCTGCTGCAGAGCCTTCCAAGTTGCCCTAAAATCTCAGCAATGACCCTCTGGTGTTTTATTTGGAGACGATTCCCTTTCATCCCAACACTTCCCTCTCGATTTGGAATTAGTTTCAGATACAAACCTAATCTAAATGTTGGTATTCTCAGGCCTCACCAAGTTTATTTTATGGTGCCTCCCTCCCCCTGCACATAAATATACACATCCATATGTTTTTATACAAACACACACACACACGTATGGATTTAATTATGGTAAACAAAGGACAGCTGGGTCCTCTGCAAACCAATCTCACTTGGAACCTGAAAAAGCAAAGGCACTTACCTCTGAGAAGAACGTGACTGATGTCATTTGTGTGAAACCACAAATATTTATTTTTAATGAAAAAATACTTAAAGTGTGCCACAGTGTCCATATATTCATTTGAATAGTAGTACAAAGATATGTATTTCTGAGAAAAAGTCTTAACACTGTAGAAAATAAATGTGGTTCTTAAATTATGTCAAAAGAAATCAGTAAAAAAGTAATGTTTTATACACTGGAATAAAATGAAACGATTAGAGAGAATAATAAATTATAATTACAGTATTTCAAATATTTGCCTCATGCTTTTTTTTTCTTTTTTTTTTTTTTTTCTGTTCAGCATTAGTTTCTAGATGTGCCACATAGGATAGGACCTCAGAAGCCAGGAGTCAGAATGGGCTTCCAATGTGGGAATAATTGGATGTGGAGCTGAATAAAGTCCTGGAAAAATGACACCACTGCTTGTAATTCACAGGTACATAAACATCAGCACATGGCAGGTTTAGGCTTGTACTGAACACGTTTTTTCTTTTTTTTTTGTTAATGGAAATCAATTTAAGTTTGGTTTGTTGTTGTTTTTTTTTTTTTTTTTTTGGGTTTTTTTTAACCCACTAATTTTTTAAAATATTTTAATGAACTAAACAGCAATTATGGTCATTAACAAGGATGTCACCCAAGCACAACTGCTCATGGGATGCTACAATGCTGTCTTGGCTCTTTGTACAGCCCGTGTTGACAGGAATTTGGAACCCTTTCAGGTCTAATTCAGCACTGCAAAACGTTGAAAACTATAAAGTGCTTTAAAATACAAATAACCTCTTCTCTTTAGAAATAGGAAAACCCCCCAAACATGCACTTAAACCTGAAACCTCCATGCCACAGGTCCTGCAGATCTGCAGTCAAACATCTGCTTTGTGCCACTGGTGTTTTAAAGTTTCCTCCCCTGTCCTCAGTCCAGAATTCAAATAGTGTCTAAATTGGATTTGTCAGTCTCTTCTTGGTCTTGCTTGTACATGAAGGTGAGGAGGAAGAGGGCGATATCCAGAGATGACCAGTAAGCAGTGTGGGATGTGACTGCAGACCAGTATCTGCTCTCCACGAGACCTTCCCTGAGCTCAAAGTCGATCCTGTGCTCCAGCTCCACTGGGAAATGAACAAGAAAAGGAACAAGAGGGATGTCAGAGCTGCAAAAACACCGGAGCGTTTTGGGTTCTGATTCTGGACAAACAGCGCACTCAATCTCTCTGTGTTTACATTTCAACTAAACCAAGATTTAATAATATAGAAATACATTTTAATCCATCTCTTACATTTAGCACAAACTCAAGAGTGGTGCTGTGTTCAATTTTAAAAAAGGCAGAAAAAAAGAAATTAAACCTGCTCTTGGAGGTCTTTTCTGAAAGATTCTGTGATTCTCAACTTGGGAAAAGATGGGGGTTTTTTTCAAGCAGCTGTTTTCCTTATAGTAACTCTATAAATATATTTATTTATACTCGTTATGATAACTACAGAGAAATATCCAGCAAATGCTGAGGCCCCACTAGGAAACTTTTGGAAATAAAAGAATTTCTTGCATTTTTAGTGTCTATACAAGGAGACTACACCCAATACAAGCCCTTCCTGCAAAGTCATCCCTCCACAGCTCTGCCCTTTTAATATCCTGATTATTCCAAGTCTATTTCAGCAGTTACCCTTTTATTTCAATGGCTGCTTTGATTAATGCCACATTCAAAGCAATTACCACTGCATTTGAACCGGGCCAACGTTAACCTATTGCTAAGGCACTTCAGCCGTCAGAAATAAAATAAAATAAAAAATACAAAAAAACCTAAAAGCCTGCTGAGGTACAAAAGCCAAAGCCTCAGACTGAGTCAAAAATGCAGCCATTTCCCAAAGGCAGATTGAAGGAATTTGAATTCTTGGCTGGAGGAGCATGGACAGGGGAGCATCGCACGAGCGCCGGCAGACACGGCCCAGATCTCCCCGATTCCCCAGGAGCATCTCCCCACTCTGCAGCAAGGACAGGGAGCCAGAGCCGTGCAACAGCAGCAGACAGGCAGAGTCATTTCCAAGAAGGAGAGTTGATCCCAAAAACCCCGGTGGCTGTGCAGGAAGGCCACTGGAGAGGCCGTTACGGGAGCTTGGGCGGGAGCCAAGCCCCAGCAGAGCCCTCGGAGAGCAGAGCCTTGGTGGGGATTGCATCACTGAGCTCCCAGCCCTGCTCCACGCTCTCCTTCTATGGAGCAGGGCTGGCTTTCCAGCAGGGAGGGATGTGGGATGCACGCAGGAAGCTCTCAGCGTGCCAACCCCCCTGACATGACCCCCTTGGCAGCTCTGTGACGTTCCCTGCGCTGCTTCTCTACTTCCCTCACGTCTAACCCCAAGTTTCCTGCCCTCAAACACTGACTCAGACAGGTTATCTGTTGCAATTCGTATGAACAGACAGCAATCCATCATGTGAATGCTGTCACAGGACACTTGTGACTCCCTCAATTGCAAAAAAAAAAAAAACCCTGTGTCCTGCAGCAGTGCCAAGGGGGAGCTCAGAAATAAATCCAAGGATGAATTTCCTGAGAGGAAGGACCTATGCTTTTCAAAAAACCCAGCTGCTAAAATTGCACTTTCTGTCCTGAGCAGTTCAGATCAGGACAAGGGCAGCTTCTGTCCCCAGTCACATGTGTCCTAAAAACCAGATTGCTTCAGAATGGGAAATATATGGGGGAATTGGGAGTTTAGGTGGAAAAAAAGGGTTTAAACTGTCGCAGGGCAGGGTTAGATTAGATACTGGGGAGAAATTCCTGGCTGGGAGGGTGGGCAGGCCCTGGCACAGGGTGCCCAGAACAGCTGTGGCTGCCCCTGGATCCCTGGAGGTGTCCAAGGCCAGGCTGGACAGAGCTAACGTGGGATAGTGGAAGGTGTCCCTGCCATGGCAGGGGTGGGATGGGATTTAAGATCCTCCAATCCAACCCAGAAACAGATTCACAGAATCCCAGAATGGTTTGGGTTGGAAAGGATTTTAAAAATCATCTCATTCCACCCCTGCCATGGCCAGGGACACCTTCCCCTACTCCAGGCTGCTCCAAGCCCTGTCCAAGCTGGCCTTAATATTCAACATTTATTACTTTATGGCAAACCCACAACAGCAAACCCTGCCCTGTGCAGTTATGGCATTTCCAGCCCCCCACCCCACTCGTTTCCCTGCATCCACAGCGGGGGCACCACTCACCTGTGGGTTCGAGGAATCCCGAGCTGCTGTGTGGCAGAGGTGGGCTCCCAACAGTCGTGGCCTTCTTCTCATCCCCCTCAGGTCCATCTTTTCCTGGCTCCATGGTCTGGGGGGTGGCACTGGACCTGCCAAACCTGGAGAAGAGCATCCCACCGAGGCCCTTCCCGATGCTCGCAGCTCCTGCATCCAGCACAGAGGGAAAAAAAACCACCCAAGATTCATCAATCCAACTGAAAATTAAAATCACTTACTAATTAAAACCACTGTAAATTACAGCCAGTACAAATTAAAGCCACTGCAGCACCCCTTCATTAGAGCTGAGGGATGGGAAACACTCCTGCTGCTTTCCTAGGGTGGGAACATCTGACTGCAGTGGGCTCTGCTTATCCCCAAACTCATCTCATTACAGCAAAAGCTGTAATTTGGAAGCTGTGTTTAGGGGGAAAAAAAGAAGCATGAAATACATCTGCAGAGAGAAATCTGTTACTTTGAAGGATGTGTTGTGATCCCTCTTTCATAATTTTAAAGACTAAGATAAAAATGCTTTCTAACAACGTTGGTGCCTTCTGTACTTCAAAATTCCAACAGCACATTTAAGACATTTCTTTTATTATTATTATTATTATTATAATATTCTTATTATTTCTCTTATGTCCACTGCCCTAACAGACCTTTAAAAATGTTACATCATCCTTTAAAAGGACTATTGGGGTTGCTCAGGAAGAGGGATATAAAAGTTAAGAGTAGTTTTGTCCTGTTTTATCCCGACTCTGCTGCCACCTCATGGACAAGACATTAAAGTTACTACAGAAACCCCCCAAAAAAGGCACTCTGCTCTGAAATACCACACATTTCTATTTGAGGAAAAACTGCTTTTATATTCTTATTTGATTGGGAAGACTCCTGGCACTAGGATTCTCCCAAATCCTACACACAGAGCTGAAGAAAAGCCTTGAGTCAACAAAAACTGCAAGTGCATGATCAAGTATAAGCTCCAGTGAAGGGAATTTAAGCTCACTTAAACCAGGGCTTATTTTGACTCAGAAAGCCAGAAAGGAGCAGACTTTCTATTAAACCAGCCTGAATTTCCTATTGTAGAATCATGAGTTAAAGGTAACTGTAATGGGTTACATGGTGTGATTTTTCTGCTATTGGCCAATACCAGAAAATGGAATCAGAAGACAAGCTTTAATTTAATTTTTTCCCCATGAAGCAGAGGGGAAATTGTTAAATCACCAGGATGTTACTTCAATTAGGCAGACAAAAACAAGGCAGGAATAGCCTGAACGACATCATCTCCCCCAAGCTATGACTCCAATGCACATAAACTGGTTTTTATTTCAAAGTAAATGTCAGCTGGGATTAAACCAAGCCAGACACCTACAGAACTCACTGAGCCCAACAGGGATTCTGGGGGTTGGAGTAGAAGATCTCCAGAGGTCACTTCCAACCTCAGCCACTCTCTGATTTTGTGCAAGGGACAGGAACAGAATCGTGGAATGGTTTGGGTCAGAAGGGATCCTAAAGCTCAGCCAGTTTCAATTCCCTGCCATGGCAGGGACACCTCCCACTGTCCCAGGCTGCTCCAAGCCCTGTCCAGCCTGGCCTTGGACACTTCCAGGGATCCAGGGGCAGCCACAGCTTCTCTGGAAAAACCCAGGGTCTCCTCATCCTCACAGAGAATTCCCAATTCCCAATCTCCCATCCATCCCTGCCCTCTGGCACTGGGAGCCATTCCCTGTGTCCTGTCCCTCCATCCCTTGTCCCCAGTCCCTCTCCAGCTCTCCTGGAACCCCTTGAGGCACTGGAAGGAGCTCCAAGGTCTCCCTGGATCCTTCACCTCTCCAGGTGAGCACCCCCAGCTCCCATCCCAGCTCCAGAGCTGAGTTTCCTTAGGACTGCACCCCAACCCCAGGGAGCAGAGAAGCTCCCCAAGGACCATCCCAACCCAGGGACAGAGGGGACATGATCAGGGAACATTGGAGTTCTGGATGCTGAGAATTTCAGACTTTCTGTGCTGCCAGGCTCTGACCCCCAAGAGAACCCTGCATTGACCTGAGGCTGTGGAGAAGCTTCCAAAATGGAATGACAGAACTGGGACTGTGGGTGTGGAGTTTGATTAATAGTGTGGGATATTACAGGGTGGGAAACTTAAGAGTTTGGGGTTTTAGAATAGTAATTTATATAAAGCAAGATGAAGATTTTAGGGTGGGGGTTGGTCCTTCTTCACCTTCTCCATGAGTTTGGGTGGTTTTGTGTAATTGGACAGAAAAGTCTGCAATGCAGACTAATCGAGTGATTAGTTATTGGGTTAAAAGTGAAAATAATTCAGGTGTCATTTCTTAATTGGATAGTTTAGCCTTAAAACACTTTGTATAGAAAGACAGTTAGCCATTTTACGGCTTGTCAGTAGGATGCTGCATAAGTCACCACAGATACAGATAAGAAATAATCAACATCCAAGCCTGAACACGAAACACCATCCCAAATCCCTTCAACCCCGACCTCAACAGAGGCAGAAAAAGGAGCTGAGAACCAGCAGCTACCCAAAGTGCTCCTCTCCCCTCCCAGGCCAGGGGCAGAGGGGGCACTCCTTACCCAGGATGCTGGCTTTGCCAATGTTGGTGATGGACTCCCCGTAGTGGCGCCGCACCATGACCGGGGACGTGGTGGGGCTGGGCGCCGCCGAGGCGCTCTCGCTCTCCGGGGCTGAGGTAGCTTCTTTGCTGGGGTTGAGGAAACTTGGCTTCATGTGCTCGTAGGGGAGGGGGTTGGCTGTGTTGTACCAGTGGATCTGCACAGGTGAGATGTTGCTGTAGTGTTTCAGGATTAAGGGTTCTAATCTGTAGGCCTGGAAAGGGAATTCGGAGTGAAGGTCAATCCTGGGAGGACAGACTGGGAAAAAAAATAATTTTCCTTCCCATCCAGAGCTCCCTCCAACTTCAAATCCAGAATAACTCTCCTAAACAATGCCTAGGAGGTGGTGAAACTAAATTCACTTTTAGTTTCACTCTCACTGCCATATTTTCTGGAAAAATCCCTTCGCCAGGATTTCTCTCCTGGGAAGCTGAGAAGCCTTAGAGGAAAACAAAAACAATAATTATCTGATTTGCTTCTCCTGTGTTTTGCTGCTTTGGGATGTGTTTGGACATTGCTTATCACCAGGTGCATGTTTGATTGGTTTCATGTGAATTGTTTTAACTTAATGACCAATCACAGCCAGGCTGTGTTGGGACTCTGGAAGGACTCACGAGTTTTCATGATCATTCTTTGTAGCATTCTGTCTGTATCCTTTCTCTATTCTTTAGTATAGTTTAGTATAGCATTCTTTAATGAAATATAAGATAATAAAATAATAAATTAGCCTTCTAAGAACATGAAGTCAGATTCATTAATTCCCTTCCTTCGATGGGGACCCCAGACACCACCACAGTTTCACAGCCTGGCAGATTTATCAGCTGCACAGTTGCCTGTGAGCTCACTTTTGCACATCTCTGCAACACCTCTATTACAACACTTGTACTACAGGTTGTTACCAACTCACAGGTTACTAACAGATGGTTTCACTGAGAGAACAAACTTCATGTAAAGTTATGCTGATTGTAACACAATAAACAGGAATTGGCTATGTAAACACTTTGTTTGATGGCTCTTTGTTAATCCCTCTGCAAACCATGAGTTATGTTTATTTAAAAATATTTTCCTATTGATTATTTGTTTATCTTTGACCACTTAGATGTAGAAAAGCATCTTGCATTTCTTTATTTTAAAACTAAGTGAAGTTACTATTTGCAGAGTGGAACCAATTGTCCCTGATAATCCAGGAAAATTCTGGAGTAGCTGGAGCTGAACATGACCATGTTTGGATTGAAGTCTGAATACACTCAAATTCAGCTACTCTAAATAGGAAAGTATCCCCAAATTGCTGTTGTAGATGAAATTCCCAATCCAATTTGCATCAGAGAAGTTACCAAGGGGATGCAGATCAAAGGTCCAGTAACTGATTTGGCTGCTGTGGAATAATGAAAAGGCAAAGCTACACCAATAATCCTCTTCCAAATACTTTCAACAAATTTTTACCTGTAGCATCCTTTGGGAAAAAAAGAAATCAGTCTTTGCTTTTCTATGTGATCTTGTAAACTGCTTGTGAAGCCTTTTTAACAGCAAAAATATATTTTAATGGAAGGCAGGAAGTTAAACACAAAATCCTTGTTTGAAAAAGGATTCTTTCTTTGGGAAAAAAAAATCAGAACAATCCCAAATCTTTTGCTTATTACTATGAAAAGAGAAGCAAAATATATGTTATTTATGGCAATTATTTGTAGGAAATGTAATTCTACAGTTCCAAACCCCAAGCCATTGTATAACAACCATGAACAAATAATCCTCTGCTGGAACACACTCGTGTTGACTGACACACTTTGAAGATCCCACGTTATCCCAGAGCTTAAAACCAGGCAAGGCAGAGAATTGAGAGTGCAATGAGAGACTCACCACTGGATCTGTGGGATGGAAAATGTTCAACAGGCGGTTGCAGATGGATCTGGGCAGGATGTGGTCCTGGCTGCCGCTGGTGCCGGGACGGATCCCACGCAGGGCCAGGAACACAGCCAGGGGGGATCCCATACAGAAGAAATTCTCAACCTGGGGAGAGATGTCATCCATGTTATAAGGATGGAATTGATGTTTCCTGACACTGGATTTGGTTTCTTTCTCTCCATTTCTTGGTTTCAATGGAGGGACTCAAAAGTCTTGGTTGGTCCAAACAGGGAAGAACAACCTAACATCAATAAATGAGGGTTAAACTGCTCTTGGCTGCCTGTTGGGGTGCTGAAACCAAAAATCAAGTTGGATATTTGAACTCAGAGAGGTCCACCAGCACTGGAATGGATGGAGCAAGAAGAGTTTGGGAGACTCTAAAGGAAAAACAAAGTCTGGATGTGGCACTGGATGCCAGGGTTGAGTTGAGGTGTTGGGGCTGGGTTGGACTCCATGGTCTTGAAGGTCTCTCCCAACCCAGGGATTCTGTGATTCTGTGAAATGAGTCTTTCTCCCAAACCCCAGGATTTTCTTGCTACATTTTCTGTGATTCTGTGAAATGAGTCTGATTTCTCCTGGAGCTTCCCAAACCTGCCAGACCTCCTCATTCTTATCCTAACCAAGTTCTCCATGATTTTCTTGCTACACACAGCTGGTGCTAAGGGAACAGAACGGTGCTTGTCCCCAGTGCCACCATGCCCCAGGAGCTGGCACAGCCCTCTGGGACACTCTGATGTCACCCAAAGCTGCTGTGACCTCGCTCTCAAGTCCTGCCTCCAGCACCAACTGAGTAAATCTGAGCTGCCACATCTGAGAAGTCACTGAACCTGCATTTTGGGGTCATTACAACCAACCTGAGGTCAGGATTCAACTCTGACCCCCCATTACCAATGCTCAGACATCGCCTCCTAGAACCATCAAATGGAAAACTCAGTGGTAAAAGACATTTCCCTAAGTCAAAACGACCTTTCAACCTTTATTTTCTTACTTGAAAAATAAATTTCACCATCGCCAGATGCTCATCCAGCAAGAGAAATTGCTGAATTCTTGCCAAATGCACGTGGAGGATCCTTGGAATGCCATGTGCCTTCCCTGTATGTCAGCACATGGAATGAGGGCACAGGAATAATGGTCCCTTTCATCTCTCGGATTCCAGTGCTGCACAAAACATTCCTCCTCCTCTGTCTTGGCACTGGTACCACCCCTGTTCCTTCCAAAAGAAATCCCAACTTGATGGAAAAAGTAAAAACTAGACCTACAGCAAGGTTATTCCATGTCACATGCAGCACAGCACTGCTCTTGTCATTATAATTGTCACTTGGTGCAAAGCTCCTTTCCTTTCCTCAGCCCAAGTTTCATACAGATCTCATGTTTTGGCAGCTTGGACAAAAAGCTTTTTCGTCTTCAAAACACAACAGGAAGAGACATCCCCAGTGCAATCCTTTAAATTGAGTAAGTAACCTCCAGCCCTGTCCTCCTGATAATCCTGTGTTCAAGCATCTGAAGGGCACAATCATGGATTTTCTGCTTTAGGGAGGAATCAGTGCCTGCCAGCTTGCACTCAGCAGAGGACACTCAAAAGAGACTGGGAAAACCCTCCAAAGGTAACTGGTTTCAGTGGTTACGAGGTGTGTGGCTTTTGTCCCACTGCTGTCCCATCATTTCTACTGATAAACAGCGCTGGAGTCCCCATCCCTGGAGGGATTTAACGTGGATGTGGCACTGGGGACATGGTTTAGTAGTGGACAGGTCTTTTCCAGCCTTAATTCTATGGTTCTTAACCCCAAATCCTTTAATCTGCAGCCATTAGACTGTCAGTGCTGTTGCAAGGTGGCTGAAGATGAGGCTGCTGTGTTATAAAACCTAGTGGGAATAGAAGATCAAAATCTTTCTAGAAAATATTTATTAATTCTGGTTGTTTCTCCTGCAATCAGGAGTGGGGCATTTTTCCTGTAAATGTTAACAATACAGGAGATGTGTTTATGAAATGACCTTTGAGAGAACTCCTCTCCTGGTTATGATTCATAAACAGAAGACTTAATGAATTTATTTGTATTTTAAGCAGAAGCTGAGCCAAGCAATCATCCATTCAAGTTAGCACTGCAGTATTTTCGTAATTAAGTGAAGGAAAAAAAGCTGAATGAGCCAACAGAAGTGAGGCAGCAGAGCCCTTCAGTGCTGGGCACAAAGAACATGAGGCACAGGCTCCTGCAGCCTTGGCTGAGTGAGAAGTGCTGAGGAACCCTCAAGTCTTTGGGGCCAGGACACTGCAAGGCCAGATTTAAATGGATTTCCATGGCAGCCCCAAGGAGCAACTGAGGTACATCCTGCTCTCCCCTTCCTACCATGACTGAAATTCATCCTACAATAAAAAATTCCCATTTTCATACACCAGAGGAATGATGGGGTTGGTGTCACACCATTCCCCATGCTCCCATGATCTTCAGCCCCTCACCCTTTAACTCCAGCTCCTCTTCCAAGGCTGGTGGGGAGAAGGCTGTGATTCTAAATCTTAAATTTACAACAAGGTGTTGGCTCTGTTTTAATTCCCACTGCTCCTGTTGGTCCAGCAGGTAATTTCATTATCCCATCTGAGGAGAGGCAGAGGAAGAGAAACAAAAGCTCCCTCCCCATCAAGTTCCCACTCTGGTGGCTTGTCCAATATTTTATTACAGTACAACACACCCCATATCTTCACGTTTTATGGGGTTTTTCCTCCCCATGGAGTCAATAATTTCATTTTCCCTAATATTAAGCATGAACCAAGCAAACTGCTGCATTTCTTCTTGCATTCGTCTTGCCAAAACCAACTTTGTGCTGGCTCAACATCAAGCCCAACGCTCCTTCATGTGGCACCAGTGACTCTGTCCCATCCTGAGAACCCTGATTTTTTTCAGTCCATCCAAGAGCTGACATGAAGAGCCAAGGGATGGGTGGTTGGTTTCTGAACAAGGCTGTTCTCTTTTAACAAACCAGGCATCCTCAGTGAGCTGGACTGCTCTGCTGATGAGCAATCCTGTTCCAGCCACTCTGCTGAAATCCTCCCTTGCCATCACTTCCATGGAAAGCTTCTCCCTCTGGAGCTTGCCTCAAGCCATGGGAGTCACCAGTGTGAAACTTCACAGAAACAAAACATCTCCCTTTCAGTAAGGGCAAGAAAAAGGATGAACTGCAGGGGAAATGCTGCCTGAAGATTACAGATCTAGCTCATCAATTTAGGTAGATAAAGTCCTCTTTATCTAAAGTTTTTTCCCCCTTTTTTTTCCTCCCCTCCATCTAAAACTCAACTGCCCAAAACCCTTCAGTTTCAAAGCAAGTGAGTGAAGAATTATCCTTCCCAGAGCTGGGGGAGGACCAGCCTGACTTGCAGATGGATCTGGGCAGGATAATGGTCCTGACACATGCTTTCAAGTGCTGATGGAAAGGATCCCCGCTGTGACAACATGAATTATGCCTGGGGATCCTCTTTTTTTAGGCTCAACATTCCTTGGCTGGGAGCCCTTCTCATCCATGGAATAAAAATGGAATTGATGTTTCAATAATCCATTTGGTTCTCATCTATCATCTCACATTTTTTGGTTTAATACTTCAGGATGGACTTGAAACTGTTGAGTGTTCCAATCCCACAGGAGCTGGAAAATGCCTTTTCCCAAAAATAAGGGTTCAACAATTTGTTGGCTGCCTGTTTAGGTGCTGAAACAATCTGCTTCACGAGATTGGAAATTTGAACTGTCAGAGAGAATCATTTGGAAGGAAAATCCATGGAGGAAATTCAATCAGTTTGCTCAGACTCTGACATGTTAAAAGGAGTCCCCAAGGAAGATGGATTATTCAATGGAGTGGAAGTGAAACTCTTTAAAATATGTGATTGATGTAATCTGCCAAATGGTTTTTACCTTCCCACAGAATTGTGTGTGTGTGTGTAAATGAGTCTGGTTTATTTATCAAAATTATTTAAATCTATATATTCACATATATATATTTACCATAATTTAATATAAATTTATATAAGAGAATCCCAGAATGGTTTGGGTTGAAGGGACCTTTTTTGTCTCAGCTGCCAACCCCTTGCCATGAGCAGGGACACCTCCCACTGAGACCAGGCTGCTGATGTTTATTACAAATACAGAAGTGCAATAAATAACCATAATCTATGAATACAACAACATTTTTACATATCTGACTGCCACATCATCCAACATCCAAATTATTCTGCATTTTGGGGTCTAGGGACATGGGAAAAAAAAAAAGTCAGAATGGCTCACACCCCAGGTGTAATTTTACACATCGCAAGCAGAAAAGTTCAGTGGAAAACTCTTAAACCATACATTTCCTTAAATTTTAAGACAGGTGGTTTTTTATTTTGGATACTTGAAAAATAAATTTAACCATCTTCAGATGCTCTCCAGCAAGAAAATTGCAACTTGCTAAAAATGGAGGATCCTTCTGAGATCCAATCAAAAATGCAGTTTTTAACCTTCCCTGTCCAAACAGGCATTCCTGTGGGGGTCCAACATGGAATGAGGGGACAGGAATAATGGTCCCTATTTCCTGGAGCAGCTCACCTGATTAACAATCAATGTCTGTCAAATCTGTTTCTCTGGCCACAGAAGTTCAATCAAAAAGACAATTCCCAACTTGTTCAAAACCCCAAAAACTAGACCACCCTCCTTCCTCCATGTCACTGACTCACCTCCTGTTTCCTTTATAATTGTCAGCCAAATCACCTGCTTTCCTTTCCTTTAACCCCCAGAAAAACAACAAAGCCACAGTTTTGGTCTTGGCATTAAAAGTTCTGTATGAAAGTGGAACAACTGGAGGATGGTGTCCCACCCTTTCAACTCCCATAAAAAGGTTGTTCCTCCAGCCCTTTCCTAGCTAATCCTGTTAAAAGCATCTGAATGTAAAAGCACACATCATGGATGGGCAAAACTTTAAGGAATTCAGTGCCTGCCAGGATGTCACTCAGTCTAGGACCCATCATTTCAGACTGGGGAAACCCTCCAAAGGTGCACTGGTTTCCAGTGTCAAATGGCACTTGGGATTTGTCCCAGCACTTCCCATCATTTCCTAAGGATAAACAGCGAGTGGAGTCCCCATCCCTCCCTGGGATTTAACGTTTGTGGCACTGGGGAATGGTTTCCTGTCACTGCAACACTTCTTTTCCAGCCTTAATTCCTTTTTCTTCAGAAACCCCAAATCCTTTAATCTGCAGCCATTAGACTGTCAGTGACATCCTGCAATCCCTGGTGAGACATGATCCTGACTGCCACCAAACCTAGGGCTGCAGCTAAAAAATCTTTCTAGAAAATATTTATTAATTCTGGTTGTTTTCTCCTGCAACCAAGTCTGGGGGCATTTTGTCCTGTAAATGGAACGATACAGGATGCTAATTTTAGAAATGACCTTTGAGAGAACTCCTCTCCACAGTTATCCCCATTCATAAACAGAAGACTGGATGAGATTTATTTGTATTTTGGGAAGCAGAAGCTGAGCCAAGCAATCATCCATTCAAGTTAGCACTGCATGATTTTCGTAATTCCAAGTGAAGGAAAAAAAAGCCTGCTGAATGAGCAACCCAGTGCTGTGTTTAGAGCCCACCCAGCCCCAGCAGAAGAACACATGCCACCCACAGGCTGGACCTTCCTGCAGCCTTCTGGCTGACACCCAGAAGGCTCTCAGAACCCTCAAGTCTTTGATCCCCAGGCAGAGGGGCAAGGCCAGATTTAAATGGATTTCCATGAGCAGACCCCGCTCCTCGCAACTCAGGTACATCCTGCTCTCCTTCTCCTCCATGACTGCAATTCATCCTCAATAAAAATTCCCCACTTTCATCCAGCCAGTCATGATGATGGGGTTGGTGATGACACCATTCCCATGGAGTGGGATCTTCAGCCCCTCACCCTTCTCCTCCAGCTCCTCTTTCAAGGCTGGTGGGGAGAAGGCTGTGATTCTAAATCTTAAATTTACAACAAGGGTGTTGACACTGTTTTAATTCCCACTTGCTCCTGTTGGTCCAGCAGGTAATTTCATTATCCCATCTGAGGAGAGGCAGGGAAGAGAAACAAAATCCCCTCCCCATCAAGTTCCCACTGATGGCCACTTGTCCAATATTTTATTAAAGTACAACACACCCCATATCTTCACGTTTTAACTGGGGCACTTTTCCTCCCATGGAGTCAAATTTTCATTTTCCCCTCATATTAAATGAAACAAGCAAACTGCTGCATTTCTTCTTGCATTGAAGTACTGAAAAACCAACTTTGTGCTGGCTCAACAACAAGCCCAATTTCCTTCATGTGGCACCAGTGACTGTGTCCCATCCTGAGAACCCTTCTTTTTTCAGTCCATCCAAGAGCTGACATGAAGAGCCAAGGGATGGGTGGTTGGTTTCAAGAACAAGGCTGTTCTTTTTTAACAAACCAGGCATCCTCAGTGAGCTGGACCACACTGATGATGAGCAATCCTGTTCCAGCCACTCTGCTGAAATCCTCCCTTAAAGCAGGATTCATGGAAAGCATCTCCTCCATGGATCCACCTTGGCCATGGGGAGTCACCAGTGTGGGCTGCACAGAAACAAAACAAAATCCCCCCAGTAAGGGCAAGAAAAAGGATGAACTGCAGGGGATCATTCTGCCTCCAGATTACAGATCTAGTTCATTGTCCCATTAGGTAGATAAAGTCCTCCTTATCTAAAGTTTTTCTCTCCAGCCCCTCCTCCATCTTGTGCTCAACTGCCCAAAAATTTGGGTCAGTTTCAAAGCCCAGCTGGAGAAGAATTATCCTTCCCAGAGCTGGGGGAGGACCAGCCTGACTCCAGCTTCCTTGATGGGAGAGATAATAGCCTGACACATGCTTTCAAGCGCTGATGGAAAGGAGAAGGCTGTGACAACATGAATTATGGCTGGTTTCCTCTTTTTTTATGGCTCAACATTGACCTTGGCTTCCAGGAGCCCTTCTGAACCCATAAGGAAAGAAAAATGGCAAGTTAAGAAACAATAATCCATTTAATTCTCATCTATCATGTCACATTTTTATGGTTTAATACTTCAGGATGGAGTTGAGCAACTGTAGAGTGTTGCACATCCCACCCAGGAGCTGGAAAATGCCTTTTCCCAAAGATAAGGGATTCCAGCAATTTGTACAGCTGATTAGCAAGCAATCTGCTTCACGAGATTGAAAGAGTGCTAACTGTCAGAGCAGAATCATTTGGAAGGAAAATCCACTCCTGGAGGAAATTCAATCAGATTTGCTCAGAGATGTGACATGTTAGAAGGAGTCCCCAAGGAAGATGGATTATTCAATGGAGTGGAAGTGAAACTCTTTAAAATATGTGATTGATGTAATCTGCCAAATGGTTTTTACCTTCCCACAGAATTGTGTGTGTGTGTGTATAACAACTAGGTTTATGTATCAAAATTGTTTATAATCTATATATTCACATATATATATTTACCTATAATTTAATATAAATGTATATAAGAGAATCCCAGAATGGTTTGGGTTGGAAGGGACCTTTTAAAGCTCAGCTCATTCCAACCCCTTGCCATGGGCAGGGACACCTCCCACTACTAGACCAGGCTGCTGAAAATTTATTACAAATACAGAAGTGCAATAAATAACCATAATCTATGAATACAACAACATTTTTACATATATGTACACACACTTCATCCAACATCCAAATTATTCTGCCAAAATCATGTCTAGGGACATGGGAAAAAATAAAAGTAAGCAGAATGGCTCACACTGCAGGTGTATTTTTACAGCAAGCAGAAAAGTTCAGTAGAAACCTCTTAAACCATACATACCTTAAATTTTAAGACAGGTGGTTTTGATATGGTGGATGCCTTTAACTCATGTAACCTCTCTTCTATCTCTCTCAACCTAGAAAATAGAGATCTTTCTGAGATCCAATAAAAAATGCAGCTTTAACCTCTCTGATCCAAACAGGCATTCCTGTGGGGTCCAACAGTTTTGTCTGCTGGGAAGAGAGAGGGATGGTGTCAGTATTTCCTGGAGCAGCTCACCTGATTAACAATCAATGTCTGTCAAATCCTGTTTCTCTGGCCACAGAAGGAATCAATCAACGCATGACAATTCCCCTGTTCACCACCCCAAGCATCTGCCCACCCTCCTTCCTCAGGAGTAGCTGACTCACCTCCTGTTTCCTTGGTGATTTTGCAGCCAAATCACCTGCTTTATTTTGTTTTAAACCCCCCAAAATAACAACAAAGCCACAGGAAATGGTCTGGGCATTATGGAGTTCTGTATGAAAGTGGAATTGCTGGAGGATGGTGTCCCACCCTTTCAACTCCCACGAAAAAAGGTTGTTCACCCGCTTTTCTAGCTGGCCTGAATTAAAAGAGCAGCTACAATGTAAAGCACACATATGGATGGGCAAAACTGTTCGCAGTCCCAGTGAATTCCAGGGGTTACAGGATGTCAGCAGTCTATTTCCCATCATTTCACACTGAAGGACAGCCACTCACTGTGTGCAGAAGTGCCCGTGTCAAATGGCACTTGGGATTCTGTGGGAGCACTTCAGGGGATGCCTAAGGAGCTGGAGCAGAGTGTGAAAGTGGCCATTTCTCCCTGATTATACGTTTGTGACACGCCTGAAGGGTCATCCTATCACTGCAACACTTCATTAGGTTTCTAAAGTTCCTTTTTCTCAGAAACCCTGCACTGAGTCCAGCCCTGCAGCTGACAGAGACATCCTGCACCCATCCCTGGTGAGACACATCCTGACTGCCACCACAGCAGGGCTGCAGCTAAATTAATGCTTCCCAAGAACCACCAATACTCAGATTGGTTTCAGGCAGGAACCAAAGTCTGTGATTCATGATTTGTCATCTCCCACTGGAACGACTGAGGATGCTAATTTTAGATTCTCCAATGGGTGTCTCACAGCACCACAGTATCCCCAGCCCTGGAAATGCCCAAGGCCAGGATGGATGAGACTTGGGAGCAACCTGGGATAGTGGCAAGTGTGCCTGCTCATGGCATGGGGTTGGAGCTGGATGATCCTGAAGTTCCCTTCCAACCCAAACCGCTCCATGAGCCTGTGTGGATTCAGAGCTCCCAGTGCTGTGTTTAGCATTTATCACCCAGCCCCAGCAGAAGAACACCAGCCACCAAAGATAACAGCCCTGGAGGGTTCTGGAAACACCCAGAGGGTATCTCCAGGGCTGTGGTTATCTCCCCTGATCCCTGGCAGAGGGGGCATTACCGTTGCTTGGTTAGGTACAGTTCCTCGAGCAGACGCCGCTCCTCGTAGCTCATCCAACTCTCCTCCAGCTCCTCCTCCTCCTTCTGCAGCAGCTGCTCATAGAGCCTGACTGGATTCCAGCCAGTCATGATGTCATAGGTGATGACACAGCCCAGGGAGTGGGACACGATGGAGACCTTCCCTCCCTTCTCCTCGAACTCGGGGTTCCGGGAGCAGAAGAGGGAGTAGAGGCGGTTCAGCTCCTGCTGCAGCCCCTTCACCAGCTGTGGCAAGAGGGTGAGGACACAGGGTTTAGTATCCACATCTTGTTGCTCCTCTTGATGTTCAGGGATGTTCCCACCCCACACTGCCCCATTCCTGTTAAATCAGGTTGGGAAGATGAGCTCAATCCCATGGCCAGCAGCAACTGCCTGGCTGATGGCCACTGGCTCCAGAGGCTCATCCCTCCCTCCAGAGCCACCAGCAGCCACCACACAGGACACGTGGTGACCCTAAAACTGCTGCACTGCACTGCCCAAAGCATCAAATTGAAATAAACACTTCAATAAATGAAACACTTCAACACTTCAAACATTCAAGCTGTGCTTGAAGTACTGAACAGAACACTCTGAGGTGAGCAACACCTGGTTTTCACTGGCACACCAGTGATTGTTGGCACAGTGGCATTTCCCTTCTTGCTGGATTCCATTCCATTTTCTGCAGCACTGAGCACAAGAGCATTCCTCTTGTATCAAGGTTCAGCTCTTTTTTTAATTTAAGGAGGATGGAAGAAGCCTGAGCCACACATGATATGGAATCAACCTGATGCCTTGTGCAGGCTGCCCTAGAGCAGAGGCTGGATGGAGCTCCAGAATAAAGCAGGGATTCATTCAAAGCATCTCCTCCATGGATCCACCTTGGGCAGCACCAGAGCCCAGCCAGGGCTGCACCCAAGAGGAACCAAAATGGCCCCAAAATGCACGGCCGGGCACGGGGTCTGTCCCTGGGATCAGTTCTGCTCCATTTGCACCTTGCAGTTCATTGTCCCATCCCAGCTTTAGCCCCTGCACTCCCACCCTGCTTGTTTTTCTCTCTCCAGCCCACGGGGTTTGTGCTCCTGGGCTGAGATTTGGGTCATTTGTCCTTGGTGCCCAGCTGGAGCAGGAATTGTTTTGTCTCCCTGCTCTGTGCACAGAGCTCACCATGCCCTGATGAGGAGCCCAGACCCTCACACTAAAGCAGCACAGAACCTGAAAAAAAGAAAAACTGAACCTGAGGCATCAGCCCAGCCCATTTCACCACCTCCCAAGGCTTCTCCCACAAACTAAACAAGCTCAAATACCTCCCAGAAGAATCAATGAGGCAGCAGCAGTGGATTGAGCTGATGTTTTTCCCTGTCAGCTGCTCTGCTCCTCCAGAGGGAGCAGGGAGATGCAGCACCTGCAGCACCTTTCCCTGTCTGTTCCTGAGCAAATCAAACACTGTAACAAAGGGAACAATTCCTATTTCTTCCAGAAAAGCTGCATCAAATCCCATCCTCCCAGCTGGCCTCGGCACAGAGCTCCCCATCCCCTCACATGAAGCCCAGACCCCCACACTAAAGCAGCACAGAACCTGAAAAATGTAAAAACTAAAACCTGAGGCATCAAACTCACATCTCTGCCATAACCTTGGCATCACCCTGCTAAACAGCTCACATCCCCTCTTCTCCCTTTATCACTGTGAGCAACAGGGGACTGGGAAGAGAGAAATCCACTCAAAGGGATGTGCTCAGACTGCACTGAGAGCCTGGATGGGTTCTGGGAAAATATCCTCAAATTGCTTTAGGATCTCAGCAAAGCAGGCTTGAACTCATCAAGCTTTTCATTCTCCTCCCCAGTGCCTGGCTGAAAGGAGAGGCAGCTTCCAGTCCTCCTTCCCTTCCTACACCTGCACCTGCTGGAAATCCTTCCCAAGGAATCAGAATGAAACGATGCTGCTGAAAAATGAAAAGCCTCATCTCAGGTAAGAGGATGACACGGGAGGAAAAAAAGGCAAAAAGATATAAACAGAGGCAGAATTTGAACATTTGATACAAACAATGCTTAAAAAACCAGTTTTCTGGTTATAGGTTTCCTGGAGGGATTTTTGGGGAAAAGCAGGAGTGCAATATGGTTCTTAAACACCACAGAAAAATCCTATAGTACTACAGGAATAAATAAATATACAAATGTTGGTCCTATGTTCATGGAGCCTCTGAGAAGCTTATCTGCTCCAGACCCTACACTGTAGGATAAAAAGGTACAGCTTCCCAAAAAGTATTTTAGAGAGAAACACTGGAAACTATGGGATTTGGGAACTGGCCAACAAAAAACAAACAACAAGAACAACAATAAAAAACGAACCAAAAAAAACCCCCCAAAAACCAACCAACCAACCAAAAAAACCACAAAAAACCCAAACAAATAAAAAAATCACAAAAAAACCCCAAAACCCAACAACAAAAACATCAAGACAAAAAAAAAAAACCAAACCAAAGCAAAAACCCCCCAAACCCCAAACAAAAACAAACAAAAAAAACCAGCTTTGCCTGTGAAACTCAGCATGGAAACTGAGCGATGCTTCCAGGCTGTGGCAGGGAGGAGGACAAACAAGAGAGTGCAAATCATTCCCTTGTTAGCAAGAGGAAATTAAAGCTATGGAACATATAATTTCAGCATGATTTTTCAAGAGCCTGAGTCATTACTGAATAGAAATATGAATGGTACCAGAAGTGCCAGTGTTTGATACACACTTTACTGAGTGAGGATCCACACAACAAACCCTGTGCCTGAAGCACTGGGGGATGATTACCAGAGCCCTGCAGCAGCTTGCAGAAAGGAGTATCAGAACACCCATTTTCAAGTATTTTTGGCTGTGATGTTGCCTCTCCTTCCCTTTGGGTCTACACAGAGTCTGGGCACAAACTTCCACACGTGAACAGGCAGAGCTGGAGCTGAAAATGTCAGTCAGGATGAGCCGTGGCTGGCTGGTATTCTCTCCATTTAAAAAGGTTTTGATTAAAACCCAGAGCAAAATAGCAAGAATCAGTTGAAATCAAAGTGTTTGGGGATTCCTGCCAGGGATAGGTAAATAATCTTCTGGCATCGTGGCATTTCCATTATAAAGATCTGATCTTGCAAACATAAACCAGAATATTTCTTGAAAAACCCTGGTTGGAAACTGAGTCCAGCCCTGTTTTTAATCCTCCTCCTCCTTAAAAACTTGCTGCTACTGGGAAGTTCAGCAGAAACATGGATATAACTAAGAAAAGAATTTCCAAATAGGTGCCCATTTGCAATTCTGCAGACCAGAATCCAAGCGCTGAATTCAACCAAATCATCTGATGAAGATAATTCCTAAACTCCAGATCCCCCAGGTAATTGTGGAGTGGAAGATCTGCTCTGGGAAAGGCTCCAGAATTCCAGGCACTGGGAATGGTCTGGTTTGCTGCTCTGCCAAAACCAGGAGCCCTGCACCTGCAGTGAGCACTTATGCAGGTTGGTGTCCTGCCAACAGCCCTGTGCCAGTCCTAAGATTAGAAACTGAACCTTTGTGGTGCAGAGTAAGGAAAAAAAAAGGAGAAAAATAAAAGGAACTGAAAAGAAAATGAATATTCATTTGAAGTCCCAGCTTAAAACCTGCTTGGTTAAGCAGTATGTGAAGTTGAGGTAATATTTACTGGGGGATGATGTTTAAGGTCCCTTCCAATCCAAGCCAGTCCATGATTTAATCCTCATTTGCTTTCTTAGTCTAAAAAAGCATAAAATATTCCAACCTGTGAAAGAAAAGTTTGAACAGTCCAGTAAATGCAATCTGAACTGCTTTAAAAACTTTTCAAGTTACAGCTTGATATGGCCTAAAAATCCATGTAAAAATACTTCTAAAACCACTAAGTAGCTTTAGCATTGCCTAAAATCAGTGAATTTTTTGGTTGCATTCAAACATGAAAAATATGACTGCCTATCAAACTTTCTCTGCTAAATGGCATCACTGTAATAAAATTTTTAAGAGCTGATCTTTTTATGCACAGCTTGTCCTTCTACTCCCTCTAAAAGGTCTTAATTAAAGGTTCACTGTTAAATAAAATAAAATTAAAAAAAGACAACCCAAAAAATTAAACAATTCCCTTCCCAGCCTCCCAAACCCAGGACATCCAAGTGGCTGCTCCATGTCTGCACCCCATGGGTGGCTTACAGGTAATGGTGCCCCATCCTGAGCTTGCTGAAAGCTTCTCCTGCTCCACTGCAGCTCCATCCAAGGAATTCCTGCTGAAATCAGCCCTTTTCTCACTGATTTCCTTGCCAGCCCCAAACCTCAGCACCTGCTGCTCCATGGGATCTCTATTGTGCTTGGGAAGCACCTGCGGGATCTGCAGGAATCACCCAAAAATCCCAGGAATGGTGGGAACAGTGGAATGCAGCATGACCAGACTCCTCTCTCTCTTCCATCCTCCATCCCAGTTCCCAGCTCATTTTGGGGACAGTGGGAGCTGGTTTCCCATCCCACGTCTCCATGGAGCTTTCCTTACAAAAAGCCTGGAGATTCCTTGGATTCCCTAAGCCAGGGATTGTGGGTTTGGTCCCATCTGGGACACCAGAAACTGATGCCTTGTGCAGGCTGCCCCAGAGCAGAGGCTGGATGGAGTTCCAGAATAAAGCAGGGATTCATTCAAAGCATCTCCTCCATGGATCCACCTTGGGCAGCACCAGAGCCCAGCCAGGGCTGCACCCAAGAGGAACCAAAATGGCCCCAAAATGCACGGCCGGGCACGGGGTCTGTCCCTGGGATCAGCTCTGCTCCATTTGCACCTTGCAGTTCATTGTCCCATCCCAGCTTTAGCCCCTGCAGTCCCACCCTGCTTGTTTTTCTCTCTGCAGCCCACGGGGTTTGTGCTCCTGGGCTGAGATTTGGGTCATTTGTCCTTGGTGCCCAGCTGGAGCAGGAATTGTTTTGTCTCCCTGCTCTGTGCACAGAGCTCACCATCCCATAATATGAAGCCCAGAACCACACACTAAAGCAGCACAGAACCTGAAAAAATAGAAAAACTAAACCAGAGGCATCAGTCCAGCCCATTTCACCACCTCCCAAGGCTTCTCCCACAGACTAAACAAGCTCAAATACCTCCCAGAAGAATCAATGAGGCAGCAGCAGTGGATTGAGCTGATGTTTTTCCCTGTCAGCTGCTCTGCTCCTCCAGAGGGAGCAGGGAGATGCAGCACCTTTATCTGTTCCTGAGCAAATCAAACACTGTAACAAATGGAACAATTCCTATTTCTTCCAGAAAAGCTGCATCAAATCCCATCCTCCCAGCTGGCCCTCATTTAGCATCAGCCTGAGGACACTGAAATATTGCAAAGAAAGAGCCTGGAGTGAAAGGACAAGGGGGAATGGCTTCCCACTGACAGAAGGGAATATAGATGGGATACTGGGAAGGAATTCCTGGCTGGGAGGGTGGGCAGGCCCTGGCACAAGTTGCCAGAGCAGCTGTGGCTGCCCCTGGATCCCTGGAATTGTCCAAGGCCAGGCTGGAGCAGCCTGGGGCAGAGGAAGGTGTCCCTGCCTGTGGTTTGGGGTCTGGAATGAGATGGGATTTAAGATTCCTTCTAACTCAACCCATTCTGAGATTATCTCTCTCTATCAGCTGAAGTTTTGCCAATAAATCCTCCTTGCAGGAAACTCAAGCCTGCAGGATCAAGTTGCTCAGAAGGCAGCAGCTCATATTCAGATGAGCTGAGGTTTGAAGCTCTCTGCCCTGCAGAAACCAAATTAAAGGCAGAGTAAGGAATGCACATCCATGGGGAGCTGCCTTGAGGGCCATGAAATTCCAGGGGGAAGCCAAAAACTGACCAAGGTGCAGGAGGCTGGGCTTGATGAGGCCAAAAATGCCCTTTGCTTTCCCGGTTATGTGCCTGGCTTGCACATGGCTTCCAAGAAATCAAAAAATAACAGCCTATCCCCTCCATTCAGGAATCCCACACTGGCACAGGCCTGGCTTTTGTGCAGATGGGGAGTCTGAGTCAGGTGACGTGTCCCTGTCACCCCAGGCTGAAGAACACTGATAAAAAGGGCAGCAGAATCAGGTCCTTCGTCACCTCCTGGGTGCTGGGCAAGCCTGAACTGCTGGATCATGATGATCCACAATCAAGAAACTGTGGAAGCACTGAGACATCCGGAGCTGCTTCCCTTTTGTGCAGAGCATTAACAGCATCCTGTGCTGGGCTGGGAAAATCCAAACCTCTAAATTCCAGCACCAGCATCCCAAACAGCTGTTCAACCTCTAAATTCCAGCACCAACATCCCAAATAGCTGTTCAACCTCTGGAATTCCAGCACCAGCATCCCAAACAGCTGTTCAACCTTGGAATTCCAGCACCAACATCCCAAATAGCTGTTCAACCTCTAAATCCCAGCACCAGCATCCCAAACAGCTGTTCAATATCTAAATCCCAGCACCAGCACCCCAAACAGCTGTTCAACCTCTAAATTCCAGCACCAGCATCCCAAACAGCTGTTCAACCTCTAAATTCCAGTACCAACAACCCAAATAGCTGTTCAACCTCTAAATTCCAGCACCAGCATCCCAAACAGCTGTTCAACCTCTAAATTCCAGCACCAACATCCCAAATAGCTGTTCAACCTTGGAATTCCAGCACCAACATCCCAAACAGCTGTTCAACCTCTAATTTCCAGCGTCCCAAACAGATGTTCAACCTCCTCTGAGGAAAAGCAGCCTTGAAGACACCAGCATAAATAAGCATGGATAGCATGTTCCTGGCATAGCAGAAGGAAATTGGGATTTTTGTGTGGACAAACAGCCCCTGGACATACAACAAGGAGATCCAGAACTCCATCCCCTGCTCCATTTTAGGGGAAGATTGTTGGGATTTAAGGGGCTTTTCAATGCACACCAAAATTACCAGTGTAGAAAATTACATTTTCCTCTCAATATCCAAGAAATGAGTTTTTTTTCAAGAAAACAGGAAGCAGAAAACCCCTGCTGGCACCTGAGCACAGCAGTAACACAGAGCTTGAGTGCTGCTCCTTTCTCTGTGCTGTCCCCACAGGATCCTCGCCCATTAAAGAATCTTCCCACATGAACAGTTTGAAGAAAAATAAAAACAAGAGACCTATGGAAAGGGAGTGCAGCACACCTGAGCTGTGCACCCTCTCCAGCCTGAAGAGCAGGATTGTTTCTGCAGCTTTGTGGGGAAGGAATGTGAAGGAGATGTGAGGAACAGCGAGCTCTGCAAGCAGCTCTTCCCAAATGTCAAGAGAACTTCAGGAGAAAGTGCAAACTCCTTTGAAATTCAGCCAGCAGGAGTGTGAGCCAGCTGGAGGGGGAAAAGGCTCCTTGAAAGCCAAGGGAGGAGCTGCAGCTCAAGGGGGATTGGGAAAGCAAAGCTGAGGAGTTTTTGCTCCACGTGGCCCTGGAGAAGGTGCCAGCAGAGCTGGTGAGGCTGCTGACCCCCAAGGGGACAACAGTTGTCACATTCCCTGATGGAATCACTGGTGGGTGCCAGAGGAGTGTCACAACAACAGCTGAGAGGCCAGAATGAGCTGTGGCTCTGGGAACAGATGGGAAGGGCTCTGTCTCAGGGATGGCACAGAAAAAGGATCTGTGGATCTGCCTGAGCCCCTCTCCAGGACCCCTCGTGCTGTTCAAAAGCTGAGTCCAACCCATTTCTAACAAGTCACTGTGCTCAAGATGAAGTTCAGGTTCAGGCACAGCCACTAAGCAATGCCTTTATAAAGCTGAGAATACATTCAAGGGCAATCAAATTAATTAAACCAGCCAAGCAGCTCCTTCACTATTAGGTTCAACAGGATATGCAAAACCAATCCTGAAATAGTCTCAGCTTAAAATTCCCTGCTTCCCATCTTGTTTTCAAACACACCTGACCCGAACCAGTTGTCTTTTATTGCTGAAAGGAGTGCACAGGAGATTGGTATTTCCATTGCAAAACAACCCAAAGGGATGAAAGCTCTGGTAAAAGTTAATGCTTGTCCCAAATTTGAAGAAGTTAGTCATTAATTCTCCTTTTAAATATGTGTATAAGGGCAAACCATGAAGCCACTCCAAGGTCAGGACTCTGATGAGCAAGCTGTTCTAGTGGAAGATGTCTGGTTGGAATGAGATTATCCCTAATTCCCCTTCCAACATAAACTATTCCATGATTCTAAGGTGGGCAGTGAAGTTTCTCCAGTTTTACAGTGAAATATTTGCACTAAATCCTTAGAAATCTTGGGATGATGAATGTAAATTATATTTATTTTGCACTAAAGGCATTTTCTGCCAAGCCATATATCAATAATTCACAGAATTACAATCAGCCTGCAAGTAAGTAGAGGAAAAAAAAAAAGGCACTTTGCAGTATAATGAAGGTGACAACTCTGCATTTACTATGCAACAATTAGTCTTTCTAATCTCTGCTGCAAGCATTTATTATTAAAGAAATATGAAGCTACAGTGACACAGATGTGAAACCAAGGCCCCCTGTGAGGACACACTAAAACCCAAGATTATGTTACCACAGATGGACCAGCAAGGTCAGGGGCAGGATGTGAAATGACTGTTCTTTTAGAAATGGGCCTGTGTGCATCAGAATATCAATTTATTGCTTTTTTCTTACATCTGGGTAATGTTTAAAAAGGGATTTGGCAGAGAGGAGGATACAGCAGAATTCCCTGCCACAAAACCAGCCCAGCTGAATCTGACTGGGATGTTCAGGGGGCTGTGCTGAATTATTGATGCCTGCCTGGTATCACATCGCATGCCAGCAGTCAGAGGCACCTTTTGGATATTCTCCTGCCTCGCTGGAGAAGAAACAATGCCTGAAATCAGAGAGGGGCTCACCCACCACCCTCTGGGGGGCTCAAATGGGCAATGCAGAGCCCTGGGACAGCTCTGTGCCCTCCGGGGACACCAAGTGACAGTGACACCTTCCCCTGGGAGGAGAGAGGGCTGCCCTTCCAAACCCCTTCATGAGCTGCTTCAAGAGTGCTCAGGAACTTTAAAAGAGAAGTTGTGATGCTCCTAAGTGGGGAAAATCCTTGAAAGGGGAAAGAAGATTCCCATCCAAGCGTCACCATCACATTTTCTGAAAAATTCTCTTTGCCCAGGATTTCTTCTCCTGGGAAGCTGAGAAGCCTCAGAGAAAAAGAAAAACAATAATTATCTGATTTGCTTCTCCTGTGTTTTGCTCTTTGGAATGTGGTTGGAGATTGTTTATCCAATATGTGAATTGTTTTTACCCAATGACCAATCACAGTCCAGCTGTGCCAGGACTCTGACAAGGTCACAGGTTTTTCATTAGTATCTTGTTAAGCCTTCTGTAAATATCCTTTCTCTATTCTTTAGTATAGTTTTAGTATTCTTTAATCTAACATAATGCCATAACATAATAAATTAGCATTCTAAGAACATGGAGTCAGATTTTCAATTCCTCCCCACAATGGGGGACCCTGAAAATGCCACATCCCAGCACTGAGGGGAGCAGGGAGAGGATTCTGTCCTTGCCAGGGGTGACCTGGTCACTGGAGGTCACTTGGGATGCTCGGCCAGCTCTGGGGCTGCCAGCAGCAGGAGGAGGTGCTGGAAAGAGTCCAGAGGAGCCATGGAGCTGCTCCAAGGGCTGGAACCAGGCTGGGAGAGCTGGGGGTGCTCACCTGGAGAGGAGAAGGCTCCAGGGAGAGCTCAGAGCCCCTGACAGGGCCTGAAGGGGCTCCAGGAGAGCTGGAGAGGGACTGGGGACAAGGGATGGAGGGACAGGAGCCAGGGAATGGCTCCCAGTGCCAGAGGGCCGGGATGGGTGGGAGACTGGGAATTATGAATTCTTCCCTGTGAGGGTGGGGAGGCCCTGGCACAGGGTGCCCAGAGCAGCTGTGGCTGCCCCTGGATCCCTGGAAGTGCCCAGGGCCAGGCTGGATGGACCTTGGAGCAGCCTGGGACAGTGGAAGGTGTCCCTGCCATGGCAGGAGGTGGAACAAGAAGTTTTTTCAGATCCCTTCCAACCCAAACCAGGTTGGGATTCTGAGAGCCATCAGATGAATGGCAGCTTCACTCCTCACCACATTCCTCAGTTTATTTCCCTGAGGCAAAGGGAAGTTTAATAAAATAATCCCCATCTGAGATCCTTTGAGGATTTCTGGGTGGAAAGCACTGGGAGTGCCCGGGGTACACAAAGAATTGTGTTGGGCTGATAAAGCAGTGAGCAGGGACATGAATTCTGAGCAATGTGTGAATCCTCAAAGTCAGGGCTCATTTCTGAGCTGGAAGGAGCAAAGTGCCACAAGAAAAACACACTGAAGGTGGGAAAACCATCCAGAACTGACACTGTTGTGTTCAACTCTGCAAAGTTAGGTCACAGAAAATAAAATGGGATAAGGAAGAGTAACTTGAGTGCACTGCTGCAAACACTTCAAGGAAATTAATTTGATTTGATGAATAAAACCAACTTGGTATTTTGTAATCAGATCTAATCATGCTCCTCCTCTGTCAGTTCTCACACCCAGGGGATGGTGATAAACCTGTAAAACTGCAATTCTACTGAGCAATGAATTAAATTTTCATGCTCTGCTGGCCAGCACACCTGAACTTTACTCATTAATCCATTTCCCATAAGATGTCCACAGACATGCCAAGCCTCTAATGCAGCTAAAAAATATCTGTTTTTAAGCTGCCAGAGAAATTTCCATGGCTTGCCACAAAAATTGGTGTTGGCTTCAGGTACACAACAGGCAAGGAAACCTGAGAGACAGTGGAGAACTCTGATCAATGAATTCTGCATTACTGGACAGGAAGGGAGGTACAGATTTTGGTTTGAAAATTGTGTTGCCAGTCTAAAGGACTTAAACACACCTAATTTGACATTAAATATCCAAGTAAGACTTAAAAGTCTCACCTTGCCCCAGTCTAACCATGCTCAGGGCACCAAGGCTGCAAAAGGATTAACACTACTCCACACATAACACAGCAAACACAGAAAAAAGCTACAATTCCTACAGAAATTCATCCTAAATCAGCCCCAGAGAGCTTTTCCAGTGAGAGTGAAACACAAGGGGTGCTACTGGGGTGAAGCACTGTCCGTAATTTATGGGCTACTTAATTTATCCAGGTTATTATCATTTATTCAAGGTTTATCATTATTTAAAGGCCACTATAATTTATGATCCTAGTCCTGGTTTTTCCCCTCTGGTTAATGGGGTCGCTCAAGAGCTACACAGATGGGCCAAGGTGGGATGGGAGCACCCAGGATATGAACAGCCCCCTAGTAAAGTGAATAACTGGGGACCATTTTGGTGTCCCTGCAGGCCAAGTGCACACAAATGCCATCAGACTGGGCACGTTTGCCATCCCATCTGACCTCGGAAACAGCAGAAATGAAGTGACAAATACCCATGGATTTTGTCAGAGGTAAAAAGAACCCCAGCTCTATGGACATCTGATATGCAGAAATTAGGAAGAACAACATTAACGCCCTTCCCATTTCTCAACTGGTGATACAGAACCATTTTAGACACTTCTGCTCTGAATAAATGACATGGATTGTGCTTTTTGCTGGCTTTCTTCTCCTCTGTTCTTCAGGAGAAGTGAGACAGGTGAGGATAAATCACTGCCAACACCTGGGACAGGAATTGCTTCAGCTGCTCCATGTGCTGAGCAATCCTGAGCTACCCAAAAATCCTCTATGGATAACTGTTCTGAGAAGGTAGGAAAGGGTATGAAAGTCAATGGTTTGGGGGAAAAAAACCAAACCCCAAAACATTTTCTACAATTATCTCTTCTCCTTTCCCTTTTTGTTTTCCCTTATGACACACCTACAAAGTGTTAACACCTTTTACAAAGGTTTTCCTTGCAGGGGAGCTTCCCTGACATTCCCAAATCCAGATTTTTTCAGCCTCTATGCCCTGGCTCTAGTGAATTCACATAAAACCCGGTTTTTCTCGCTCACCTCATCCCTGTAGAGAGGGCTGGTGTAGTACATGATGTCCATGGCACTGCTGTTGAGCATGTCCCTCAAACCCCGCACTTTATCCGGGGTTATGGAGTCCACAGTGTCTGGGAAAATAAAAAAAAAATAATTAAATTACATCCAGGAGAATGATAAAAACAGAATAATGGGATGGTTTGGGTTGGAAGGGACCTTAAAGATCATTCCTGGGCAGGGACACCTTCCTCTATCCCAGGCTGCTCCCAGCTGCAGTGTCCAACCCGGCCTTGGGCACTGCCAGGGATGGGAATGTTCAAAGTTGTGCAAACAAAACCAAAGAAAAAGCACAAGCAGAGAGCACAGATGAGATTTCTGGGGAGAATTCTGCAGCTGCTGGAACAGCAGAAGAACAGAGTGCTGTACCTCCATCGAGGGTCAGCTTTGATCTCCACTCCACTGGAAGGAATTCCACGTGCGTTGCAAGGTTGGAAAAATATTTTTCTTCCACTTTTCTTGCTGTATCTCGCATCCTACAACAAAGAAATGAATGTTTTCCTGTACAGACTACTCTTGGAATTCCCTCAATTTCAAACTTTTCATTATGAAATGCTTAAATTCTCATATAATGAAAAAAAATCTGTGCATTGCATGCTCAAAAGAGTCTGAATGTATCACAGGATGGGCTCAACATAATCCACCTAAATTCAATTCAGTTGTTAATTCTGGTGGGTTTGGGGCTGAATGGGAAAGGTAAGGATCAGAAAATTAGGAAAGAATTAGAAAATCAGAAAATAGAAAATTAAGAATTTCACCTCTGCTTTGAAATCTAGAATCCACCAAAATCAACCATTTGATCAGTACAGAAAGAAAACAATTCAGTGCTTTTAAACACAAAGAGAACTCTTAAAAATATGGCTTGAAAGAGCCGAGTTTTATTTTAATTTTACATAGTGAATTGGAAGGCCTGAGAGCTGCAAGGGTGAGAAACAGGATCACTTGTGAGTGTTTTAACTCGCAGGAGCAGATGGAGAGGCTTTTAAAAGACTTTTTGTTTTTACAGCATCTCTGAACGTGAACATTGCTGCATCTCTCTCAAGGGGTGAGAAAAACTTAAAATACCTCAACCCCAAGGTATCTCTGACCCTCTTTGTTTGGGGGGGAAATGGGAATAATGATAAGTTATGTTATTTTAAAAATATTACTTTATTTGTGTTGTGTGAGATACCCATAATTGAAAAAGGAAAATCAGCAAGAAATCAGCGAAAATATTAAATATCCAGGCATTCTATAAATCATGAGAATCTTTACCTTTGAACAGCTCATCTTTAAAACAATACTCAAAAATGAACATAACCCATAAACATAACTACAAAAAAAGCTTGAAAAACAGGAAAGATTTTCAGCCTCTATGCCCTGGCTCTAGTGAATTCACATAAAACCCGGTTTTTCTCGCTCACCTCATCCCTGTAGAGAGGGCTGGTGTAGTACATGATGTCCATGGCACTGCTGTTGAGCATGTCCCTCAAACCCCGCACTTTATCCGGGGTTATGGAGTCCACAGTGTCTGGGAAAATAAAAAAAAAATAATTAAATTACATCCAGGAGAATGATAAAGCAGAATAATGGGATGGTTTGGGTTGGAAGGGACCTTAAAGATCATTCCTGGGCAGGGACACCTTCCTCTATCCCAGGCTGCTCCCAGCTGCAGTGTCCAGCCTGGCCTTGGGCACTGCCAGGGATGGGAATGTTCAGAGTTGTGCAAACAAAACCAAAGAAAAAGCACAAGCAGAGAGCACAGATGAGATTTCTGGGGAGAATTCTGCAGCTGCTGGAACAGCAGAAGAACAGAGTGCTGTACCTCCATCGAGGGTCAGCTTTGATCTCCACTCCACTGGAAGGAATTCCACGTGCGTTGCAAGGTTGGAAAAATATTTTTCTTCCACTTTTCTTGCTGTATCTCGCATCCTACAACAAAGAAATGAATGTTTTCCTGTACAGGCTACTCTTGGAATTCCCTCAATTTCAAACTTTTCATTATGAAATGCTTAAATTCTCATATAATGAAAAAAAATCTGTGCATTGCATGCTCAATAGAGTCTGAATGTATCACAGGATGGGCTCAACATAATCCACCTAAATTCAATTCAGTTGTTAATTCTGGTGGGTTTGGGGCTGAATGGGAAAGGTAAGGATCAGAAAATTAGAAAAGAATTAGAAAATCAGAAAATAGAAAATTAAGAATTTCACCTCTGCTTTGAAATCTAGAATCCACCAAAATCAACCATTTGATCAGTACAGAAGGAAAACAATTCAGTGCTTTTAAACACAAAGAAAACTCTTAAAAATATGGCTTGAAAGAGCCGAGTTTTATTTTAATTTTACACAGTGAATTGGAAGGCCTGAGAGCTGCAAGGGTGAGAAACAGGATCACTTGTGAGTGTTTTAACTCGCAGGAGCAGATGGAGAGGCTTTTAAAAGACTTTTTGTTTTTACAGCATCTCTGAACGTGAACATTGCTGCACCTCTCTCAAGGGATGAGAAAAACTTAAAATACCCCAACCCCAAGGTATCTCTGACCCTCTTTGTTTGGGGGGGAAATGGGATTAATGGTAAGTTATGTTATTTTAAAAATATTACTTTATTTGTGTTGTGTGAGATACCCATAACTGAAAAAGGAAAATCAGCAAGAAATCAGAGAAAATATTAAATATCCAGGCATTCTATAAATCATGAGAATCTTTACCTTTGAACAGCTCATCTTTAAAACAATACTCAAAAATGAACATAACCCATAAACATAACTACAAAAAAGGCTTGTGAAAAACAGGAAAGATTTCCCAATAACAGATTTCCCCAAGCAGCTGTGATTTGTAAAAATTAAGAACCACAAAAGAACTATTTTCTTGTAGAGAAATCTCCATGACATTTACAAGAGGGACTTTTCTCCCTAAGTAAACTAAACAGATTATTTTAGAGGCAGTAAACTGAGTACAATTTTAAGTTTTATTTCTTTACATCATCATTAAAAAGGTTGTAGGAGGAGAAGTATCCTAAAGGTTTTGTTCTAATTCTATATTACTAATATTGTTAGTAATTTCTTCTAATTCTTATTACTCTTTAAGTCCTATTAATAAATTTTTCTTCATACCCTTTTAAAGTTTCAAACCTACTTGACTTGTCTCCTAGTCCTACCTCACAACAAGAAGTAAATGAATGCATTCTTATATTTAGCACACTGATAATTAACCAACACTAAACCCACCACACTCATTAGTACATTAACCAAAAAATCTCCAATTAACAAATCAAAACCACGACAGTCCCTCAGCATCCAAAGCAAGGAAAGTTTTTATTTTCCTTTCTTTCCTTTACCTGAATCCTACAGTATTCCTATTTTTGAAGATGAGCACAACAAACCAAATCCAAGCTCCCAGTTCCAAGCATCCAATTTTTATTTATTTCAATGTTTCAATGCATTTTCCCCCTATTTTCAAAGCAACCCCCTTTTAATTAATTCTACAACCAAAGGCACAATGACATTAACCATCCACCTGCACTTCCACCTGTCCAAATGGTTTTTAGTGAGTTTATCTCTTCTCCTTTCCCTTATTTTTAAAATTTATTTTAATTTTTTTTCCCCAGGAAAAGTTCATGATGCTACTAAAAAAGCAGATTAATCGTGTACCACATTTTGGAGAGAAGCAGTGAAAACACTTTTCCATCACTGATATTTATTTTCTGATGGAAGCAAAGAAAAAAAGGAGGAATGGGGAGGAAAAAAAAAAGGGGGAAGGGAAATGAAATGGGGAAAGGGGGAAAGAAAAGTTGGGGAAAGGGGAAAAAAGGGAAAGGAATTAAAGGGGGAGGAAATGGGGAGGAAAAGGGAGAGGAAATGGGGAGGAAAGGGAGAGGAAAGGGAGAGGAAAGGGAGAGGAAAGGGAGAGGAAAGGGAGAGGAAAGGGAGAGGAAAGGGAGAGGAAAGGGGGAGGAAAGGGGGAGAAAAGGGGGAGAAAAGGGGGAAAAGGGGAAAAGGGGAGAAAAGGGGGGAGGAAAGGAAAGGGGAGGAAAGGGGAGAAAAGGGGGGAGAAAAGGGGAGAAAAGGGGAGAAAAGGGGAGAAAAGGGAGAAAAGGGGAGAAAAGGGGAGAAAAGGGGAGAAAAGGGGAAAAAAGGGAGAAAAGGGGGAGAAAAGGGGGAGAAAAGGGGGAGAAAAGGGGGAGAAAAGGGGGAGAAAAGGGGGAGAAAAGGGGGAGAAAAGGGGGAGAAAAGGGGGAGAAAAGGGGGAGAAAAGGGGGAGAAAAGGGGGAGAAAAGGGGGAGAAAAGGGGAAAAAGGGGAAAGTGGGGGAAAAAGGAGGAAGAAAAAAGGGAAAGGGAAACAGAGGGGAAGGGAGAAAGAGGAGAAAGTGAGAAAAAAAAGGGGAGAAAAGGGGGAAGGAATAAAGGGAAAGGGGAAAAACCAGGGAAACAAAAAAGGGGGAAGGAAAAAAAGCAGGAGAAGGAAAAAAGGGAAAGGAAAAAAGCAAGGGAAGAAAAAAGGGGGGAAGGGAGTGAAAAAAGGGGAAAGGGAGAAAAAAGAATGGGGGAAGGGAAGTAGCATCCTGTACATCCTTTTTTCCAAAGCTGTCAGTGCAGGCCTGTGCAAACAGCCAAGAAATGCAACTGCTCAGCATCTCTATTTTTAAAGCCTGGTGTGATTGCACTCCTAATCTCCTGGATTCTTGTCCAAAGAGATGGCAAAGGTTTAAATAAAGCAGAAAATCCTTCCCATGATAAGGGGAAAGAAAAATAATTCAGCAGGAGGATCTGCTTAAATCAGGGTTGAATCAAGGCCTGAGCTGAGCCATCCCTGCCAGGCACGAACCCTCCCTGCCACCCCCACACACAACAGGACATGTGAGAGCCCAACTGCAGCATGGAAATGCAGGATTAGAAAGAAGATAAAATTCCAGTGAATAGATGAACATTCCTGGAGTCCCTGAGTGAGCAAAATAAAGGAGATTTTTGAAAATGCCCCCAGTTCCTTGGTATGGCCAAGCCAGCTTCACTTTCTCTGCATGAAGGAGGTGGTTTTGGCTGGGATAAAGTTAATTTCTTTCCTGGTAGTTGGTACAGCATGATTTAGATTTTAGGATGAGGATAATGTTGATATTTTGGTTGTGCTCCTCCTAAATCAGGGATTTTTTCAGTGTCTCATGCTCTGCCAACCAGGAGCTGCAAAAGAAATTGGGAGGGAATATGGCCAGACCCAGACTTATTTCTGGATTTATTATTATTATTATTATTATTATTATTATTAAACAGTTTATTATTAAACAGTTCTCAGGTCTACCCATGGGTTTTACCTTTTCCCAGCTCTCCTCCCCATCCCACTGCAGCTGCAGGCTGGGGTTAAAGTTTGACACCAGCAAAGAGCAATTCAGAAACAGTAAAATTCAGAAGGAAATTAGCCAAGCAGCAAATTAAAGTTGCTCAGATTAAAAGCAGTAAAAGCATAGAAATATTGTCTGAACAAAACTCAGAATTTTACACAGCAAAAACTACTTGAGGTGAAAGAAATGGTAAATAACCTGTACCTAACAGAGCAGGAAAAACCATCCATTATTTATTACATAATTATTAATATTATTATAATATTTATATGATTAATAATTTATAGAATTAATTTATATTATAATAATATTTATATAATTAAAATTTATTATAGAATTATTTATATTATTATAATATTTATTATAGAATTATTTATTATTATCAGTAGAAGCTGGAAATATCATGGAGGAAAAGCTATTGGACATCCCTAAACCTTTAAATCTTTAAATACAACAACTACAGAGCTTTTTGCTGTTTGAAAGGGTCCAGTTCTTATTAAAGCTGTTCACAAACTGACTCAGAGAGGTTTTTAAAATAAAAGTCAAAGCAAGAAACAGGAGTTTGGAGAAAGTAACGTGGCCTTGCAATTCTGCCAAACCTTTTGGGAAAAGCTTCAGGTTTCCCCTCCTAAAAGCTGAGCTGGCTTTGTGTCCCCATCCAGAGCTTTGGAAATGTAAAGGCTGTGGTTCAGCACAATAGTCCCAAAATTGTAAAATCCCAGCAGGGTTTGATTTGGAAATGACTTTAAAAATCATCCAGTGTCACCCCTGCCATGGGCAGGGACACCTCCCACTGTCCCAGCTGGTTCCAAACCCCATCCAGCCTGGCCTTGGGCACTGCCATGGATCCAGGGGCAGCCACAGCTGCTCTGGCCATCCCAGCCCAGCCAGGAATTCCCAATTCCCAATCTCCCACCCATCCCTGCCCTCTGGCACTGGGAGCCATTCCCTGTCCCTGTCCCTCCATCCCTTGTCCCCAGTCCCTCTCCAGCTCTCCTGGACCCTTTTTTCCTGCTGGAATAATCCTGCCCCAACAGAACCACTCAGCTCCATGAGAAAACCCAACTCCAAGCTCTAAGGAAATGTTTTTTTTCCTTAGACTCCTCATCCTGGTCCAAGTGCACACAAGCTCTGTTTCAAGCCATTTTTGTCCCCTGTCACCCCACGGGTGTCACAGGCTGTCAGAGCTGCACTTACACCCTCCCATTATCTCCCAGCATCCATCTCCTGCTCCCAGCAATCACTGAAATTCCCACTGCACCACATCCCCCACTGATTCTGATCAGCAGTTTGACAGAAATTCTGAAGAAAATTGGGTGTAATTTCCAGGTGCAAACCCCCAGCACACACACCTGCTCATCTCTTCTGCCATAAAGATGAGGTTATTATTTTTTTCTTTCTTCTTCTGGCTCTTCTAAATAAATCTCTTTAAAAAATTTTATTAGATGGCAAATCCCTCTACTCACTTGTTAAATTAATACCAACTGAAGCCATAAATCCTCATCTAAACAGGGAGAGAATTCACCTGATACAAATGCATGTTGAAATACTGACCCCAGAAAAACAATTACTTGAAGCTATGCATTGAAACACAAGGAAACAACTCTAATTTATGGTTTTTCTAGGAATAAAACCCACTCATGCATAGATTCAGTGCACACCTTAGAAAGAATTCTGACATATTGCTATTTTCCATGCAAGAAGTAATGGCCTGAAAATAAGCACTTTGAGATACACCATGAATAAAATGTGCCTGGCTGCCTTTCCCTGATTAAAATAATAAATAACAAACCCATATTTTCACAGATATACAACCTTGCTTAAATTGAGGATATTCCAGAGGTATGTTAACATATTTAGAATTATTACTGAGGGGCTGTTTTTAATCTCATGCCAGTAGTTTATTTGTAAATTCTGTGTAGGATTTACAAATACTCCATTAAAAACAGGGGAGCTGCAAACTGAGTTAGCTTCAGCTGCTTCCCAAATTTTGCAGAATGATGCTGATGTTAACAGAGCAAAATGCTGAAAGCCTGAAGAAACAATTCATCTTAATTTAAAGTTATCTTTGCAGACTTTCTTCAGTCAGATGATCCATAAGAGAGAATTAGGGAATGGTCTTTAAGCCTTAAATGTGCCAGCTTCTTACTCTGAACTCCTGATTTCATAAAATCACAGAATCCCAGAATGGTTTGGGTTGGAAGGGACCTTAAAGCTCATCCAGCTCCACCCCCTGCCATGGACAGGGACACCTTCCACCATCCCAGGGTGCTCCAAGCCCTGTCCAAGCTGGATGGGGCAGCCACCTGGGCAACCTCTTCCTCAGTTCCAGGGCCTCTCCATCCTCACAGTGAGGAATTTCCTCCTAATATTTCATCTAAACCTCCCCTCTGTGTCAGTTTAAAGTCACAACCCTTTATCCCATCGCCCTGATTCCAAGAGACAGAGCTATGGGATGATCCCTGAAAAAACCCACCTCAACTCTGACTATTCCCTGCAAAGCCATGGGGATCCATTCCTGGATTTGGGCCACAGAGCTGGGGAATGATGCTCTGAACCATTCCCCAACTGCTCTCACCCTCCTGGAGCTCCCTCAAAGGGAGGGCAGCTGTTGTGGTGTTTGTGGATCCCCAGGATGAGGGAAGAGATGAGAGTCTTGACTCCATGCTTCAGAAGGCTGATTTGTTATTTTATGATTATATTATATTAAAAATGCTATAATAAAACTATACTAAAAGAACAAAAGAAAGGATTTCATCAGAAGGCTAGAAATGAATGATAATAAAAAACCCACAACAGACTCAGAGAGCCTGACACAGCTGGCTGTGATTGGTCCTGAAGCAAAAACAACCACATGAGACCAATCAAAGAAGCACCTGAAAACCATCTCCAGACCACCTTCCACAGCCATCAGACAATTATTATTTACATTTCTTTTCTGAGGCTTCTCAGCTTCTCAGGAGAAAAATCCTGGCAAAGGGATTTTTGAGAAAATATGTCAGTGACAGGCAGCACTCACTGGCTCCTTGAGGAAATAATAGCACTTTATTGAGGAAATTCAGGGCTGGCCTGGGCTCAGTTTGCTAAGCTGAAGCGAGCAATGAAAGTGGAGCTGTGCTGAGAGATGAGGAAATGGGAGGCAGAGGCTGTTCCCAAAGCTCAGCTGCAGAAATGCCAGCTCCATTCTCCCTACAGGCAGGTTTCAAAGAGCAGCTCAAGACTCAAGTCATGTTCTGCCACTGCTGCTCTCAGAAAACTGCTGTGAAAATTGCTGCTCCACAACACTCACAGACTCATCCTGCCCCAGAGGAGAGATGGAAACTCCAGGATGCAAACAAAGGAAGCACAACTGGGATCCACACTCCATCCTTTTGAAGAATAGCAGGATTTTGCACCATCAGAGGCACTGAAGGTGCTTTGTTGGGTGATCACAGGATCCTGGGAGATCCAAGTGCTCCAGACTCTCCTCCAGCACTGCTTTCCAAAGGGCAGGAAGGCTCTGCCTTGCTCTGGCACAGAGCACTGCACTCCCTGTCCCCTCCCAACCCCACTGCACCCACTCCCTCCATCTTCCAGATCTTCAGTGTTGGTTCTACCACCCAAACCCATGAAGAAGAAGGTGAAGAAGGACTAGGATCCAGATCCCCACTTTTTTACACCATTTGGAGCAATCCAGTTTCCAGATGGATGGTGTGGGCAGGGAAAGGGCAGAAACAAGGGATTTGGGGAGGTTGGGAATGGGAACAGCCCTGGGGATACACCCAAATCCTGAGCAGGCTGCTATAGCTCCCCCAACACCCAGCCATGTGTTAGGTAATAAAAATACACAAAACAAGCTGCTCCAAAAGCATTGCATGCCCTAAATGTCACCTTTTACCTCTTGGCCTGAACTTCTCTTGCAAGACAGGTTCAAGTTGAAACCTGTAAGCCAACATTTACCAGCTGGGTGCTTAATTCCTGCACCAAAGGATGAAAAACAAGCATTTAATATGTATTTAATGCAATGCAAGGATTTAAATGGAACATAAAACTACCAAATACCTGAAGAGCTAAAATTATAGAAAAGATTTGACAGGAAAATCTTCATTTGAGATTTGAGCAGCACACATTAATGCAGTGAAAGGCTTCTGAGAGGCTCTGCCCAGGCTTGCAGAGCAATGGAAATGTACCAAAATAGCTATTCCAAAGTAATTATCCTAATGATAATCCACAATTAAAATGCTTTCTAATGGGACTTGCAATAAAAATGTAATTGGTGATTAGGCCAAGATGCTGGTGCTTGTGCAGACAGCAGTTTTTGGGCTGTGAAGAGCAGCACAGACAAATGTGATTTTGGAATCCAAACAGGAGATTCAGACAGAGGCAGAGCCCAGCTTCAGGCTGAGAGCAGCCCAGAAGTGACACAACACTGCAGCTGCTGTGCAAAAGCACGGCAGAGTCACTCCACTCATTCCCCAAGCACAGGAGATGATGAAATTTAGTCCAGCCTAAAGGTTTGAACCCTGCCTAAGGCAGGGGAAAGGTCTGACCTTCACCTGCGTCAGGTGAAACAACAGGAGCTTTGAAAAGGAGGGTGGGGACATGGATAGGAACATTCCTAGATGGACAGAGGAGGCCTCCAAGGTGATCAGAGGGATGGAGCAGCTCTCCTGAGAGGAAAGGCTTGGAGAGCTGGGATTGCTCAGCCTGGAGAAGAGAAGGCTCTGGGGTGACATAAATGTGACACTGAAAAACCTCCAGGAGAGCTGGAGAGGGGCTGGGGACAAGGGATGGAGGGACAGGACACAGGGAATGGCTCCCAGTGCCAGGGGCAGGGATGGATGGGAGATTGGGAACTGGGAGTTGTGCCCTGTGGAGGTTGAAGGTTGCCCAGAGCAGCTGTGGCTGCTCCTGGATCCCTGGCAGTGCCCAAGGCCAGGCTGGACAGGGCCTGGAGCAGCCTGGGACAGTGGGAGGTGTCCCTGCCAAAGAATGAGATGAGTTTTAAGCTCCCTTCCAACCCAAACCATTCCATGATTCTAAATTATACTCAGATAATGAGTATATATCCAGGACTCCCATGAGCTGGAGTTCTGGATGCTGAGAATTTCAGACTGTCTGTGCTGACAGGCTCTGACCCCTGAGAGAACCTGCACTGACCTGAGGACATGGAGAAGGCTCCCAAAAGTGATTGATAGCACTAAAATGATGAGTGTGTAGTTTGAACAGAAGTGTGTAATATCACAAGGTGAAAAACTTAAGAGTTTAAAGTTTTAGAATATAATAATATATATAAAACAAGACAGAAGTTTGAAGTTTAAGTTTAAAGACAAAAGCTAGTACTTCTTTACCTTCTTCTCCATCGGGTTTGGGTGGTAGAACCAACACTCATTATTTGTAACAACATCTCTCCCTCCCATTCACCCACAAATTCAACAAAACCACAGATCCACTTCCATGGAAAAAAATACATTCCAAATAAAAATGAGTGAGTGTGTACAGTACAAAGACACCCCAAAGAGATTTATTTTAAAGCCAACACTCTGCCTTATCACAAACCAAGGAATTCCAGGATTCTGATGGCAAATAAAACCTCCTCCAATCAAGTACATTCTACCATAATACTTTGCTTTCTATAAAGCAGAAACGCAGATTATAAAGCCTTCCCCTTAGAGAAGCATCCCTGTGGTACCAGCAGAGCTCAGAGCTCCTGCTGGGGCAGCTGAATCTCTGCTCCAGCCTGGAGGAGGGGCTGTCTCTTCCCAGAGAGTCCCAGGGAATATCAGGGCTGACAGGAGCAGCTTGTTGCACCAGCTGCTGTGCTACATTTAGATAATAAATGTGTTTAACTACACAGAGAAGAAACAAAATTATGTCACATCCACCAGAGACCCGCTCATCCAAGCATCCCTAAGATGCATCTTTTCCATTTACCTACTCACAGGACACCCTGCAACCACGGCATCCGGCCAGGCTAATGAGGAGGTTGAGCTGCAGTCCTTAATGAAATTAGCAGGGATCATTTGGAATTTCCCTGGGCAAGGGGTCTCTGTTTTCAGCTCTGTAACCAGCAGGATCTGCCTAATGATGCAGCAGCGCCCTGGGAGCTGCACCAGCTTCCTCCTCAAGGTGGGAACCTGAGGACAGAATGTGGCAAATGAGCTCTGCTGGGGTCCAGCTGCAGGTTTGCTACTAAAAATGTGCATTTAAAAGGCAAAAAAAAAACCCCACTGACATCCTCTCTCCTTAGTTTTGATTAAAAAGAGTGTATGGTCAAAAAATACTTTTTCCTTATTAATTTTCTTTTTCAAAAAGCACCAACGTGTCCCTAATGGAAAAGCATGTAAAAAACCACCCCAAAAACCAAACACAAATATCATGGAGGAAGGTGCTAACAGAAAGTGCCAGTATGGCTTGTGAGAGCTTGGCAGACATTCCTTCTGAAATCTCTCCCTGCAACATATGGGATGTTCCTCACTGATAAGTTTTAAGTTGTCATTTGAAAAAAAAAAAAAAAAAAGAAAAAATAAAGATACTTCAATCTAAAATGATGCTTTAATTTGCAAATTTAGTGCAGAATGCACAATTTATGCCAATAATTAGCATTTTAAAAGGCTATGCAACGCTGTCTGGTATTTCTTGAGGATGTGGGTGAGATTTACTGAAGCACATAAAGTCTTGTGTCCCTTTTTGAGAAAGTATTTCATATGCAGGGCTGCCAATTAGAGCAGGACTTGTGGAATGAATGAATGAAGATCTCTGCACTGTGAGCTGAGCTGAAGTTAATCCACCCATATAACCATGGAAAATGGAAGAGGGAGAAGGATAAAACAGAAAAATTTAATGATTCCAAGGCTGAAGCTTTATTTCTGGTCACTGTTAAAACAGCAGCTTATACTGAGGCTATCTGCATTCCCAGTATAATTCCATCCCACAAAAATGGAAGTTTTTACATTGATTTTGGTGACTAACTTTGAGCCAAGGGCTGTGGATCCTTTTTTCTCTCAGCTTTGGATTGCTGGCTCTTAAACAAAGCGAATAACAGAGCAGTGAAGTGGCAGGAAAGGGGGTGGGGAGCTGCAGGTTGGTGCTCTGAGGTGACAAATGACACACAAGTGACATCAAAAGGTTTACCCTGGCACCCCCGAGGAGGCTGGAGTGGCACCAAGAGCTGTGGGGACACAAGAGGCTGATGACACCATGGCACAGAGCACACAGGCACTGACCCAGAGTGACAAAGGGAGGGTGACAAAGCTCCCACCACAAAATCCCAGCGATCCCAGCCCTTCCCACAGGAGCCACTGGGTTTGTCAGGGCTGAGGGAACCTGGAGCTATTTGGGACACACCAATTGAACCATCCAGATCTGTAATTAACACCTTTTGAGCCTCCTCTTCACCTTGTCCCCCACACAGCTGCCATCAGCACCTGGTAATTTTTCTAAGATTAAAAATCATTTCAGGTGCGTAAAATCACAGATTGCTTTGGGTTGGAAAGGACTTAAAGATCATGAAGTTCCAACCCCTGGAATGAAGGAGGATGCCACCCACTAAACCAGGGCCCCAACCTGGCCTTCAACACTGCCAGGAATGGAGCGGCCACAGCTCTGGGAAACATCATTGCCAAGAGCCATTTGCAAACCAAAACACATTCAGTGAAGAGATTGCACAGCCTTTTTGGTCACATTTTGCTTTTCAGCCAGGCTCTGTGCACACAACTCCATGAGCAGCCTCACAGCAACAGCTCCATCCATGGAGGGCTCCTGTTCTGCTAGGAATGACAACATTCCTGGGTCTCCCCATTCCCCCTCTTTTACAGGACACAATTTGCTTGCCCAGCATCCCAACACCCAGCTCTGAGAGATTCCATTCAAAAATGAACTTTCCCATACCACTTAATCAAAAAGGTTCTGCTCAGTTCCTTCCCAGCTGTTACACACTGAATTCACCCAGGTGCCACTGAGGAACAACATTCCCCAAATGAGGAACCCCTCCCTGCTCAGCAAAGCCACCAACCACAGGAGCCAGGATTTCACACAGAATCCTTTCAAGGCTGGAAAAGACCTCCAAGGTCAGCAAATCCAATCCCCACCTTGTCCTGAGAGGAACAGTGGATTTGTCTTGACAAACCAGCTGTGGGGCTGCTGGTTGATAAAACCAGCACTGGGAGATAAAAGAAACCATGGGAAGGATTCCACTGATTGATGAATGGAAAAAGATGTCTGCTTTTACAAACAAACTTTAGGTTTGCTGATAAATGAAATTAGACATTGAAAGATGAAAGATGCAATGGGGAAGAAAAACCCCTCAATTCCATAAGAATTAAAAATAAAAAGGGAGGGTTATACATTAGAGGGGAATCTCTGGTATCAGGTGTTTTGGGAAGTCTGAACCTCTCAAGGACCTCAGCCAATGGGGAAAGAGAGAAGGGAAATGAGGCTGGGAAATTGGGATAAAAAGGAGGCTGTGTCCTCCAGAAATTTGAGAAATCCCAGGGGAATGCCCCATGGCCTCTCCCTTTATTCGAATAAAGCCAAAGGACTCCTCAGTCTCCCTTTTGGACATAAACCTCTGGTGTTTGTGGATTAATTTTCCTAACATTCTCCAGCCCAGAGCACTGAGTGCCACCTCCTTGGACACCTCCAAACCTCCCTGTGTGGCATTCACATTCTCTGGAAAAATTCCTTCACCCAGGATTTTCTCCTGGGAGGCTGAGGAGCCTCAGAGAAAAGGAAAACAATTTCTATTTCATTTGCTTCTCCTGTGTTGTGCTCACATGTGGAATGTATTTGGTGATTTTTTACCCACAGGTGATTGTTTCTTTGGATTCTGGAGTGAGTTGTTTTAACTCTTTGGCCAATCAGGGCCAAGCTGTGCTGGGGCTCTGGAAAGAGTCACAAGTTTTCATTATTATCTTTTTAGCATTGATTAAATATCTTTTCTGTATTCTTTAGTATAGTTTACTATAGTATTCTTTAATATAATATAGTATTATAAACTGAGGAACCTCAGAGAAAAAGGGAAACAATTCTTATCTCATTTGCTTCTCCTGTGTTGTGCTCACATGTGGAATGTGTTTGGAGATTGTTACACTGGATTCTGAATTGTTTTGACTGATTGGCCAATCAGGGCCAAGCTGTGTTGAGACTCTGCAAAGAGTCACAAGTTTTAATTATTAGCTTTTTAGCTAATAATATCTAATAGCTAATAATAATAATATCTTAGCTAATAATATCTTTAGCTAATAATATCTTTTCTGTATTCTTTAGTATAGTTTAGCATAGTATTCTTTATTATAATATATTATTATACACTAATAAATTGGCTTTCTGAGAACATGGAGTCAGATTCATCATTCCTGCCTTCCTGGGGACATTCCCAGCAAATACAAACCTCCCTGGGCAGCCTCTTCCAATGCTTAACAACCATTTCATGGAGAAATTCCTGCTGATGTCCAAGCTGAACCTCCCCTGCTGCAGCTTGAGGCTACATCCTCTTCACCATTTCCCCAAAAGTCACAAGTGCTGGTGATAAAATCAGAATAAGCCTTTGCTCTTCTGGCTCACGGTTCTCCCTAAATCCATACATTCCAATTAACATAAAAAAATAGTCTACCCACAACAAAAAGATTAATGACTCAGGAGAAGAGGAGGAGAAGGAAAACAGGGAAAGATCCATCCCAAACCAAAGGCTCTGCTGTCACTCACATTAAGGCTGCTTCAAACCCCCCAAAGCACTCACATGGCTGTGTTTTTGATGATCCTTCCTTGGTCCATCTTCTGCCCAATGCCATGCACAACAAACACAATGTGGCTGGTCTGGGGTGGCTTGTCTTCCAATGTGGCTTCTTCTACATAGCCTCTGTGTAGCCTTGTCCCACTGCTTGAAGCTGCAGAAAGAACATTATCCCACATCAGTGACATTCTGCCAGGTGCAGTGCTCTCCTCTGCTGACAGAAGCTTGGCTTTTCTCAGGCCAGCACGTTGAAAATCAGATTATATAATAGAGAATCATAAAATTAAAGGATTAGCATCTATTTTTAAATATGTGTGTACAGTACAAAGACAGCCCAAAGAGATTTATTTTAAAGCTAACATTCTGCCTTATCACAAACCAAGGAATTCCAGGATTCTGCACCGATGGCAAATAAAACCCCCTCCAATTAAGTTCATTTTGCCATAATAAAAGTGCCTATATTTTTAAATACAGGCACTTTTAAAGGCCTGAAAGATTTGAGCAGCCAGGTGATATCAATGTCCACTTCCACTGCAAAGAGAATTAATTTCAGGTCTGTTTTGGAGAACAACTCTTCAGAAAACAGTTGTGTAACTGTGCAGCCACTTTTACAGCACAGAACCCTTCTCCTGGGTGTCTCAATCAATGAAATTCCTCAATTCCTTCTGTCTCCAGCCTGGAAGGATCATGGAAATGACCTGGCCCCATAAGTGATTAAGTATTGTCACTTTATCCACCCCAATTAAAAGAGCTGGTTGTAAACCTTTAAAATTTATCATTTTGATAGGGAAAACTTGGTTTATTTTGAGCTGATCCAACCTGAAATTCCCCCCTTGTTCTTCAGCCCAGTGACCAAACCCAAACCCAATTCCCCAGGGTAAATGTGGGCATTTTCTCCCTGCTGTGCTGACAAACCCACGGGCACAATGTGCCTCCATCCCCCTCTAGTGACACTCAGGGGACCACACCAGGCACCAGTGCTGGCCTCCAAAACTGGAACTGACAGCTTATTTTGGTTTTAAAGAGGAGAAAACACCCCAAACCCACTGAGGGCATTTTTTACCCAGGACAGGTTTTGTTTACCAAGTGAGTTTCTCTTTGATATTTCTCCCCCACAAATTGTTTGGGAGGGATCTCATTATTTATTACACATGATCCCCATGGTGTTCTGGATAAATGACTTCATTTCTTCTGGAACTGAAGCACTTAACTATATTATTTTTTTAGGAAACATTAATTAAGTGTTCACCCAGGAGTCCTGGGGGTAAGAGGGCACTAATTACAGGGCAGAGGATGCAGAATAAAGTCAGACCTGTGACCTGACCTCGCCTCTTCAAGGAACAAACCAGATGTGCAGGTTCTTGTTCTGGTGTCCTGCATAGGACAAATTCCCATTTTCTATGATGGAAAAAATCTGCTTTTCCTTGAGAGATCCCCATTCTCTTCCAACCATCTCAGCTTTGCTGCCTGTCTGGGAGTGTTGAGTTTAAACAAGCCTGAATTTCTGCTGGAAATCATTTCTGTCTAAATGCCCTTTGCTGTCAGTTCATACTTGTGTTTCATGAACAGAAAAAAAGGCTGGATGAAGATGGGGAGAGGGAAGGTATGGTCATGTATTTAAGGAATGCATCACAATATCTAAGTACCCAGCAGTAAAATTAAGGTTGCAAAAGGAACTGTAATCCTTATATTATTAGAGAAATAATCCTAATTTTACATTGAATTCTAATTTATTTCTAATTTTAGCTTCTGGACTCTGCCACTGTAATATTTTCATGTATTTGTTATGTAGTGCTAACTGCTGCATCCAAACCCATCAAAATAAAATTAAATTATAATAAAATTAAAATTTTTTAAATTTGAAATTAAAAAAAAATAAATAGAAAATTAAAAACAATAAATCAAAAATGTAACATAAATAAAATAAAATTTAAAAATATTTACATCTAAATAGAATAAAGTTTAAAACTATTCACATCTAGTTACAATTATTTTCACAAGCTAAGGACTCTGAATACTGATATGAAGTGAAAAAATGGAATGGCCAAAGTGGATTACTCACATTAAAACCTGAAATATCCTTTTGGAGTTAAACTTCAAAGGCTGGCATTGACAATATTCTTTACAAAGTCTGGGAAAGATTTACCTTTGGAAAAGCCCAACTTTTGTGTGACAGTCCTTGCAATTTTGGATGTTGTGGCATCACTGTACAGATACACCTCATCCACACTGTGCCAGTCCACATGGTTACGGCTCAGCTTTAGACTGTGAATGGCTGCAGCAAAAAGGAATAAATAAACTGAATTTAGGTGGGGAAGAGGGGAAAAAAAAAACCAAAGACAGAGAGAAAGAAGGGTGATTTACACACAGGTTAATAAAATCTAGAGCTCCAGTATGCCTAAATTTGTGTTATTTCTTACCTTGAGGAATTTTTACAGCTGGGTTTAACCTGACCAGAACAAGCAGCAGTTTGAAGACCACCTGTGATGAGGACACTTCACAGAATTCCTTCCCACTCTCATTTTGGGGTGGGAATTACCCAAAATATTCCCTTAAAGGGGGCAGGGTAATGGATCCTGAAACACTAGAGGTGGGTGTGATGGGCAGGTGGCTGCCCCAGGTATTTTCACCACTAAAAAGTGGAATTCCAGCCCTTTCCCCCCATGAGAGCTGCTGTGCTCTAACACAGAGGCTCCCAAGGCTCCCTTGCATTTCTCCCCTTTCAGAAATACCTCAGAACTGGAAATGCAGCTCAACGAGTCTCTGAATGGGCAATTTCTGGCACAGAACAGAATGTAGCTCTTTGAAAAGCCACTAAGAGCTCTGGTGGTTGGTTTTTTTTTTTCTGTGCACTGATTGTGTTTTTCCAGATTTGGAACTGATTGAGCTCTGAGCCCGACCTCATGACACACAGCCTGACGGTCAGGATTAAACAACAGGCACATTGTGATGCAAATCAAAACCATCCCAGGCTTGGAGCTGGCAGGAGCCAAGCAGTGCCTCAGCTGGGTTACAATAATTTGGATGTCACCAAAATTCATTGCTGAGGTCTTGTTGAACATGAGGTGCACAGCATTTGCAGAGCTGACAACAGCAATAGCCCTGCGACCAAAGAAATGGTGATTTATCTGTCACTGCTCTTGCTGGGAAGTCCAAAGTCATGGAAAACACCCAGAGGGGCTGTTTTGGGGTTGTTTTTTCCACAGCAAGCAGAGCTCTAACCTGTCTCCTCCTTGAATCACCCAAATGAATTTTTTATACTCTTCTAAAAACATTCTGAGGAAAGCCTGAGCCACCACAATTCCCAATTTTAACTCTGCTACAGCACAAACCAGCCAGGCTCAGCCAGATGTTGGGACCTCTCTCCAGCAAAACTTTTTGTTTCTTTGCCAAAGCAGACAGACTTGACACAGACTGATGAAAAACTAACCAAAATCTGTAAGGAGCACAGGGATTAAGAGAGGATTAGCCCTTGTGTTGTGGTAAACAACTGATTCACCAAAATAACTGGAATTACATCGTTGTTTCACACTGGCAGAGCAGGAAGAGGAAAGAAGTAAGCCTGGCTTTGAAGAGCAGAGATGGACTGTCCAGGAGGTGCTCAGGAATTGTTCCATCTGCATTCTGGAAAATCCCTCTGAGAGAAGGATCCCGGGGAAGCTGGCAGAGGAAGGGTGGAAGTTTGATGCCCTTGGAGGGTGTTGTGTTCAACATCCAAAAAAAAGAAGAGGAAGAGATGAGGTTGAATCTCTGGAAAACCAGCAATTTTATAGTGGAGTGATCCTCAAATTCCTTCTGGAATCGAGTCCAGCCTCTCTATTGGAAGGAACATAAAGGAACAAGTAGGTTTTCCCTACCCTGCATCAATTTATTCCCACTTGGGAAGAACAAATTCCTCACTTCTGTGTTGTTCATGGGTATGGAAGGAACATCAACACCAACTACAAGATGTGGAAGAACCAAAGCACTTTCAAATGAAGTTCAGCAGGGCCAAATATGAGGTTCTGCACCTGGGTCAGGGCAATCCCAAGCACAAATTGAGGCTGGGATTGAGAGCAGCCCCAAGGAGGAGGATTTGGGGGTGCTGGTGGATGAGAAGATCAAAGGGACCCAGCCATGTGTGTCTGCAGCAGCCCAAATGTGCCCAGGGCATCAGAAAATGTCACCAGCACAGAGTTGGGGGTGCTCAGGCTGGAGAAGAAAAGGATCCAGGGAGAGCTCAGAGCTGTTGGAACCCTCATTACTGAGAATTTTTGGACTTTCTGTGCTGCCAGGCTCTGACCCCCAGGAGAACACTGCACTGACCTGAGGCTGTGGAGAAGCTTCCAAAATGGAATGACAGAACTGGGATTGTGGGTGTGGGGTTTGAATTGAAGTGTGGGATACCACAGGGGAAAACTCAAAGTTAAAATGTTTAGAATGTAGCAATAGATATAAAACAAGATGGAGGTTTGAGAGTAGAGGGTGCTCCTTCTTCTTCACCTTCTTCTCCATGGGTTTGGGTGGTTTTGTGTAATTGGATAAAAAAGTCCCCATTGCAGCCATGAGTGTTTGGTTATTGGGTTAAAAGTGAAAATAATTCAGGTCTCATTTCTTAATTGGACACCTCAATTAATTAGACACTTAATTCTTAAGTTTATCCTTAAGAGGCCTTGGAGAGAGAGATGGGGCTCCATTTTTAGTTTTGTTGGAGTGAAGTGCTGCAGAACTCAGGGTTTGTGAGACTGTAACAGAGATAAGAACTGATAAACATCTGAGTCCCAACAAGAAACACCATCTTGTGATGACCCTGAAGATAAAAAGAAGACAAAACTCAACACAGAGCCCCTTCCAAGGCCTGAAGGGGCTCCAGGAGAGCTGGAGAGGAACTGGGGACAAGGGATGGAGGGACAGGACACAGGGAATGGCTTGTAACTGGAAAAGGTAGGTTTAGGTTGGATATTGGGAAGAAATTCTGCCTGTGAGGGTGGGCAGGCCCTGGCACAGGGTGCCCAGAGCAGCTGTGGCTGCCCCTGGATCCTGGAAGTGCCCAAGGCCAGGCTGGACAGGGCTTGGAGCAGCCTGGAAGGCGTCCCTGCCCATGGCAGTGGTGGCACTGGATGAGTTTTAAGGTCCCTTCCAAGCTAAATCTTCCTGGGATTCGATTCTGTGATTATTTGACAGTGAAGAGATTATTAAAACCCTTGAGAGTTCAACCAAAAGGAGCTTCTGTTGCTGACAGCCCCAGGGGGTGTTCACAGCGAGACAGGGAACACAAAAATGTGTCTTTGGGGAGGATTTGACAGCAGTCTGAAAAGAAACATCCTAAAAAAAAATTAAAATAAAATATTCCAAGTGTGCTTTGCAGGCATGGGATTTTACAGACTGACACTGCTGGTCTGAAGCTGAGCCTGAGGAAGGGAAAGTGATGTTTCCTGAGGATGAGGAGGGGACAGGATTGACAGAAGGACTGTCCTGTGAAGCTCCAGAGGGGCTCAGAGTGGCAGCTCAGGGTGTCCCAGGTGTCAGGGAGCCACCAGGGCGTGTCACAGCCTGGCTGAGGGAGCCCCGGGGCAGAATGCAGATGAGGCAGCAGGACAGGCACAGGGGAGGAATCTCTTCTTGCTCACCCTCCAGGAGCACCAATTCCACACCTGAGGGGTCTCTGCAGGGCACCAGGCTGGGATGGTGCTGAGCTTCACTGAGAATCTGACTGTCCATACATCCATGGGGACAGAAATCTCCCTCTGGACATGACTCCAAGAACTTGGAGGGGGGTTTTAAAAGAGGGGAACAACTTTTTACATGGGGAGATAGAGAGATGACAAGAGGGAAGGGTTTTAAACTAAAAGAAGAGAAATTTAGATTAGATTTAAGGAAGAAATTCCTTCCTCAGGGTGGGGAGGCCCTGAGGGTGCCCAGAGAAGCTGTGGCTGCCCCTGGATCCCTCTGCATCCTCCAGGAGCACAAATTCCACACCTGAGGGGTCTCTGCAGGGTACCAGGCTGGGATGGTGCTGAGCTTCACTGAGAGCTGACTGTCCATACATCCACAGGGACAGAAAACTCCTCTGGACCTGACTTCTCATGGATTTGTTCCCATGTGGCCCTTCCCTGGCACTGACAGCATTCCCACAGACACCCACCCCTCCGTAGGTGCATCTTCCCCAGAAGCAGAAAAGCCCTGCAGAGAACCCCAGCACAATTTCTGGAGAAGAGAAGGCTCTGGGGAGATCCTGCAGCAGCCTCCAATGTCACTGTCATATTTTCTGGAAAAACCCCTTTGCCAGCATTTCTTCTCCTGGGAAGCTGAGAAGCCTCGGAGAAAAAATGAAAACAATAATTATCTCATTTGCTTCTCCTGTGTTTTGCTGCTTTGGAATGTGGTTTGGAGATTGTTTATCCAACAGGCGATTGTTTGATTGGTTTCATGTGAATTGTTTCCACTTAATGACCAATCACTGTCCAGCTGTGTCAAGGCTCTGGAGAGAGTCACAGGATTTTCATTATTATCTTGTTAAGCCTTCTGTAGAAGAGAAGGCTTTGGGGATAGTTTTCAGTCATTATTATCTTTTTAAGCCTTCTGTAACTCTCTTTTTCTTTGTTTATCCAATTAGGTTTCATAGTTAATGACCAATCATTCTTTTAGAGTCATTTTCATCATTAAATAATAAATTAGCCTCCTAAGAACATGGAGTCAGATTCATCATTTCCTTCCTGCCTGAGAACATCACACTCCAAGAACTTGGAGGGGGATTTTAAAAGAGGGGGAACAACTTTTTACATGGGAAGGGTAGAGAGAGGACAAGAGGGAAGGGTTTCAAACTAAAGGAAGAGAGATTTAGATCAGATTTAAGGAAGAAATTCCTCACTCAGAATGGGGAGGCTCTGAGGTTGCCCAGAGAAGCTGGGGCTGCCCCTGGATCCCTGTCCAAAGCCAGGTTGGACATTGGGGCTTGGGGCAATCTGGGACAGTGGAAGGTGTGGAATGAGATGGGATTGAAGGTCCCTTCCAGCCCAAGCCCTTCTGGGATTTTAGTCAGGGATTGAAGGCCAAGTCCTTGGAGATGAGGCCAAATTTTGGGTTCTTTTGTAGCCAGAACTTAGAAATGAAACATTTTTCAGGAACACCAACCAAGACAGACACCTACAGTGTGAGCATGTGAAAAGCTCAGCCCTGCTAGAGATGGAAGATGGGATCAGGAAAGGATTTCTCTCAGCTGAAGAAATCAGTGGTTGCTATCACACAAACTCCAGTTTCACCAAGAGAGATGAACCCTGAGGGAAAAAAAATCCCCCTAAAAAGTTGAAATCTGAAAAACGAACCTTAAAACACAGGACAGATATTCCTAAAGCCTTGCAGAACCTGCTCTCCATGAGGCTTCTGACTCATCTTGAGTCAAGAAAATGGAGAATAACAGAGGAGCAGAAACTCTGCACCGTGTTGGGCACATGGAAACATCCTCCCACCCTGAGCACCTCCTGGGGCCACCTGCTCACAATTAAACACCTTTTTTAGCTAAATACCTGCTTCTCTCCTCGATGCTTTCATCCACCTGCCAAGAGCAAAGCACGGGGTGCATCTTTTCTCCCCAGAGTCTGATTCTCTGGTGCTCAAGTCCAAATCAACCCAGGGAAAAGCAGCTTTGAAGTGCTCAGGGCTGACACTGTCTCCAAGGACAAAGGCACTGTCATTCCAGCCAGGACAGAGACCAGAGGAGGGATACAGACTGTCTCAAAACCTCTCATGCCTTCTTTTTTCCCCAAGGATTTTTAAATTAATCTGTCTTGCAAGCAGCAGGTGCCACACAAAAGCCTGACACATGGTACAGGGAGCTGAGAACATAATTTGGCTGCTGTTGTTCCTTCTGAAATGAATCTCAGGTTCTGCTACAAAAACCTGTAGATTTAAAAACCTTTTCTTATTTATTTTATTTAAAACAGAGCCATTAAAAAGGCCATTACTCTTAAGTAAAAATGTCTCACATTGCTGTCATTTTTTAAATTGCATTTCACCACCTCTCAATTCATCACTGTCACTATTTGTCACACAACCACCTCATTTCTTTTTTTTTTCATTTGAGCACATTCATTACCAAAACTGAGCATGATTTGAGAGGAAAACAAATGCACAACATAATTTTAGAATTTCAATTTACAAAAGAAAAGGCAGAAATCCTTTCTTATCGCTTGAATTACACTGATTCACCTTTAACAGACTTGGGTTCCTTGTGTGAGAAGGGGCAGGAAAAAGTTTACTGCAAAACATTTTGATTTCTGGCATTTTCCATTTGGACCCCATCACATAAAAAATAATTAAAGGAAGTCAAAAGGCAAACATTTATGCACGTCAAAATAAATTCTCAAGAGTTCACAACATCCCCAGGAGCTACAAGAACACAAGGCATGACAAGAACAACTCCAAACCTACCACGTGCATTTACATTTTAAATTAAAGGTTTGAGAAGTCAGTGAAAGTTTAATCACTCCTGGCTTTAGAGGTGGCAGAGAGAGCCCAGTGAGAAGAACTTTGGAGCCTTCTGCAATCATTAATGGCTCCTGCAGGATCTCCCCCCACTTTCTGAAATAAATTTGCAGGACATCAGCTGCTGCAAAGGTCAGGGCTGTTTTCTGCAGCTCAGCAGCCTTGAGCTACAAACCCCACAGCTTTCCCTTTTCCAGCCCATGGCCAGGGACTCATTCCATTCCAAAGCTGCAGCAAAAATAAATTATAACTTCAAATTAAAGGTTATTACCCAAAGGAAAGCAGCAAACAAAACTTTATCTGGAAGGAACCCTCCGTTCCTTCTCTGACAGAATCCATCTCACACCAGGCCTGCTGCAATCCTAAAAAAATCCCTTTTACTTTATTGGAAAAGCCAAACCACACCAAAGAGTGCAAGAAACAAATGCTCACAGTTTTCATCAGCCACAAACAATTCTAACAAGAATTACTGCATGACACTATGAGCATCTACTTCTCTCTAGGACTCACAAGACTTCTACTTTTCCTCTAAGCTTTAGGATGCTTTTTCCTTCCCCTTGGAAAGAAATTGCATGGATACAGCTCAAAAAAACTGAAGCATGTAAATCTAACATTTAACTGAGACAAGCAAACTAGAATTTAAAGCTTCCTAAGCCAGGAGCACTACCAAAAAAAAAAAATAAAAAAAAAGAGAAATCTCCAATTACTGTACCTTGGGAATGCTTTCTCTTAAGACATGCAGCATCTGATTTCTCCTTATATCCTCTCCATTTGAACAAAGAAGGGAGGGAGAAGGGAGGGAGGTAGTAGAGAACTAAAAGTAAAAACACTGAGCTTCAAAGTAAAATTTTTAAAAGGGGTGTCATTTTTTTTTTCATTAGTATCACCATTTTTAGGAAAAAAAAAAGTCACATTTTCTAGAAAGAACTAAAATGTATATATTAAAAAAAAAACAAACCAAGAGATTTTGTAGCAAGTCAGGTCCCAAACTCAATTTTTTCACTCTTCACAAGCAGTTATGACATCACAACAGAGCTAAAGGCATCAGCAAGAGGCACTGGGACACGGTGCCACCAGAGCCACCTAAAGCATCATCCCCCTCCTTGGTACAGGGCAGAACACACTGACCCTCCCTAAATGTGCACTAAAAACCTCCATTTCCAGCACAGCTCTGGCGTTTTTCCCCCTAAAGAGTGCAAGAGGATGGTTAAAAGTTAGATTAGACAAAATCTCCTGCTTTTGCCCCGTTCTGCAAGGTCTCAGCACCCCCTGATCCAGCAAAATGAGCGACATCCCACACTTGTGTCACCTGCCCCAGGTGTCCCCCCAGCTCTCAGTGCAGGTGCAAATGAAATGTATTTAATGAAATGTATTTATTGTTGCACATCACTTCTCTAGGGGGAGGAAAACCAAAATAAATTCTCAGAGCTACAGCACCGGGGATTCCACAGAATAATTTAATTTGCAATATTGTTTGGCTTTTACTTCCTCGGGAAGAATCAACACAGGAAACCCAGGAAAGTAGAAGAAAAATTGCTTTTCATGGTGAGGGTGGTAAAATACCAACAGGCTGCTCAGAGAGGTTGTGAGTCTGCTGTTGGAGACACTGAAAAATCCCACAGGAAACATCCTGAGCAAGCTGCTCTCATCAGAGCAGGGAGGTTTGGTTTGAGCATCCCCAGAGATCCCTCCTGACCTGCAAAACTCTCCAAATTCTATGAACAGGAATTTCCCATCTAAAGGTTAACTTAGCTGTGCCAAAAATCTATATGAATTTTTTATACAGTGAGAAAATACTATTTGAAAGCTAAGACAAAAATAAAAAAAATCAGCTCTTCCAAATGCAATTTTTAGAGGTTTTGTGGCCTTGACCACGCACTGAAATTCTGTAAGAAAAAACCCAACAGAGTTCTGCTGCCTCAAATCAATGCATTGGAATATTAATTCTAACTGACAGAATTTTTTATTTCTGTATGTCTATCATGGAATCACAGACTATTTTTTGGCAGAGGCACTGCTGGGGTTCATCTGCTCCAATCCTCTTCACAGATCAGGATCAACTTCAAAGTCAGATCCAATTTCAGGTTTTGAATCAGGTTGCTTGGGTGATTTCCAGCTGAATTTTGAGCATCTCTCTGTGCAAATACAAAGAACTGTATCTGTTCCTACCCTACCTTCCTGAAATATGAGTCTCATAAGCTTTGGAGATCTATTTCACACCCAAGATAGCTCAGCTACCTTAGACTAAGGCATAAAATCAACAGGATGGGAAGCCCCACTGTCCATACATCCATGGGGACAGAAATCTCCCTCTTTTAAGACATGACTCCAAGAACTTGGAGGGGGTTTTAAAAGAGGGGAAACAACTTTTACATGGGGAGATAGAGAGATGACAAGAGGGAAGGGTTTTAAACTAAAAGAAGAAAATGCTGCTCCTTTAGATTAGATTTAAGGAAGAAATTCCTTCCTCAGGGTGGGGAGGCCCTGAGGGTGCCCAGAGAAGCTGTGGCTGCCCCTGGATCCCTCTGCATCCTCCAGGAGCACAAATTCCACACCTGAGGGGTCTCTGCAGGGTACCAGGCTGGGATGGTGCTGAGCTTCACTGAGAGCTGTCTGTCCATACATCCACAGGGACAGAAAACTCCTCTGGACCTGACTTCTCATGGATTTGTTCCCATGTGGCCCTTCCCTGGCACTGACAGCATTCCCACAGACACCCCTCCATAGGTGCATCTTCCTCAGAAGCAGAAAAGCCCTGCACAGAAGCCCAGCACAATTTCTGGAGAAGAGAAGGCTCTGGGGAGATCCTGCAGCAGCCTCCAATGTCATTGTCATATTTTCTGGAAAAACCCCTTTGCCAGCATTTCTTCTCCTGGGGAGCTGAGGAGCCTCAGAGAAAAAATGAAAACAATAATTATCTCATTTGCTTCTCCTGAGTTTTGCTGCTTTGGAATGTGGTTGGAGATTGTTTATCCAACAGGCGATTGTTTGATTGGTTTCATGTGAATTGTTTCAACTTAATGACCAATCACTGTCCAGCTGTGTCAAGGCTCTGGAGAGAGTCACAGGATTTTCATTATTATCTTGTTAAGCCTTCTGTAACTCTCTTTTCTCTATTTTTAGTATAGTTTTAGTGTAGCATTCTTTTATATTTATATCATAAAATAATAAATTAGCCTTCTAAGAACATGGAGTCAGATTCATCATTTCCTTCCTGCCCGAGAACATCACACTCCAAGAACTTGGAGGGGGATTTTAAAAGAGGGGGAACAACTTTTTACATGGGAAGGGTAGAGAGAGGACAAGAGGAAGAGGTTTTAAATTAAAAGAAGAGAGATTTAGATCAGATTTAAGGAAGAAATTCCTCACTCAGAATGGGGAGGCTCTGAGGTGCCCAGAGAAGCTGGGGCTGCCCCTGGATCCCTGTCCAAAGCCAGGTTGGACATTGGGGCTTGGGGCAATCTGGGACAGTGGAAGGTGTGGAATGAGATGGGATTGAAGGTCCCTTCCAGCCCAAGCCCTTCTGGGATTTTAGTCAGGGATTGAAGGCCAAGTCCTTGGAGATGAGGCCAAATTTTGGCTTCTTTTGTAGCCAGAACTTAGAAATGAAACATTTTTCAGGAACACCAACCAAGACAGACACCTACAGTGCGAGCATGTGAAAAGCTCAGCCCTGTTGGAGATGGAAGATGGGATCAAGAAAGGATTTCTCTCAGCTGAAGAAATCAGTGGTTGCTATCACACAAACTCCAGTTTCACCAAGAGAGATGAACCCTGAGGGAAAAAAAATCCCCCTAAGAAGTTGAAATCTGAAAAATGAACCTTAAAACACAGGACAGATATACCTAAAGCCTTGCAGAACCTGCTCTCCATGAGGCTTCTGACTCATCTTGAGTCAAGAAAATGGAGAATAACAGAGGAGCAGAAACTCTGCACCGTGTTGGGCACATGGAAACATCCTCCCACCCTGAGCACCTCCTGGGGCCACCTGCTCACAATTAAACACCTTTTTTAGCTAAATACCTGCTTCTCTCCTCGATGCTTTCATCCACCTGCCAAGAGCAAAGCACGGGGTGCATCTTTTCTCCCCAGAGTCTGATGGTGCTCAAGTCCAAATCAACCCAGGGAAAAGCAGCTTTGAAGTGCTCAGGGCTGACACTGTCTCCAAGGACAAAGGCACTGTCATTCCAGCCAGGATAGAGACCAGAGGAGGGATACAGACTGTCTCAAAACCTCTCATGCCTTCTTTTTTTCCCCCAAGGATTTTTAAATTAATCTGTCTTGCAAGCAGCAGGTGCCACACAAAAGCCTGACACATGGTACAGGGAGCTGAGAACATAATTTGGCTGCTGTTGTTCCTTCTGAAATGAATCTCAGGTTCTGCTACAAAAACCTGTAGATTTAAAAACCTTTTCTTATTTATTTTATTTAAAACAGAGCCATTAAAAAGGCCATTACTCTTAAGTAAAAATGTCTCACATTGCTGTCATTTTTTAAATTGCATTTCACCACCTCTCAATTCATCACTGTCACTATTTGTCACACAACCACCTCATTTCTTTTTTTTTTCATTTGAGCACATTCATTACCAAAACTGAGCATGATTTGAGAGGAAAACAAATGCACAACATAATTTTAGAATTTCAATTTACAAAAGAAAAGGCAGAAATCCTTTCTTATCGCTTGAATTACACTGATTCACCTTTAACAGACTTGGGTTCCTTGTGTGAGAAGGGGCAGGAAAAAGTTTACTGCAAAACATTTTGATTTCTGGCATTTTCCATTTGGACCCAATCACATAAAAAATAATTAAAGGAAGTCAAAAGGCAAACATTTATGCACGTCAAAATAAATTCTCAAGAGTTCACAACATCCCCAGGAGCTACAAGAACACAAGGCATGACAAGAACAACTCCAAACCTACCACGTGCATTTACATTTTAAATTAAAGGTTTGAGAAGTCAGTGAAAGTTTAATCACTCCTGGCTTTAGAGGTGGCAGAGAGAGCCCAGTGAGAAGAACTTTGGAGCCTTCTGCAATCATTAATGGCTCCTGCAGGATCTCCCCCCACTTTCTGAAATAAATTTGCAGGACATCAGCTGCTGCAAAGGTCAGGGCTGTTTTCTGCAGCTCAGCAGCCTTGAGCTACAACCCACACAGCTTTCCCTTTTCCAGCCCATGGCCAGGGACTCATTCCATTCCAAAGCTGCAGCAAAAATGAATTATAACTTCAAATTAAAGGTTATTACCCAAAGGAAAGCAGCAAACAAAACTTTATCTGGAAGGAACCCTCCGTTCCTTCTCTGACAGAATCCATCTCACACCAGGCCTGCTGCAATCCTAAAAAAATCCCTTTTATTTTATTGGAAAAGCCAAACCACACCAAAGAGTGCAAGAAACAAATGCTCACAGTTTTCATCAGCCACAAACAATTCTAACAAGAATTACTGCATGACACTATGAGCATCTACTTCTCTCTAGGACTCACAACACTTCTACTTTTCCTCTAAGCTTTACGATGCTTTTTCCTTCCCCTTGGAAAGAAATTGCATGGATACAGCTCAAAAAAAACTGAAGCATGTAAATCTAACATTTAACTGAGACAAGCAAACTAGAATTTAAAGCTTCCTAAGCCAGGAGCACTACCAAAAAAAAAAAACTTAAAAAAAAAAGAGAAATCTCCAATTACTGTACCTTGGGAATGCTTTCTCTTAAGACATGCAGCATCTGATTTCTCCTTATATCCTCTCCATTTGAACAAAGAAGGGAGGGAGAAGGGAGGGAGGTAGTAGAGAACTAAAAGTAAAAACACTGAGCTTCAAAGTAAAATTTTTAAAAGGGGTGTCATTTTTTTTTCATTAGTATCACCATTTTTAGGAAAAAAAAAAGTCACATTTTCTAGAAAGAACTAAAATGTATATATTAAAAAACAAAAAAAAACAAACCAAGAGATTTTGTAGCAAGTCAGGTCCCAAACTCAATTTTTTCACTCTTCACAAGCAGTTATGACATCACAACAGAGCTAAAGGCATCAGCAAGAGGCACTGGGACACGGTGCCACCAGAGCCACCTAAAGCATCATCCCCCTCCTTGGTATAGGGCAGAACACACTGACCCTCCCTAAATGTGCACTAAAAACCTCCATTTTCAGCACAGCTCTGGGGATTTTCCCCCTAAAGAGTGCAAGAGGATGGTTAAAAGTTAGATTAGACAAAATCTCCTGCTTTTGCCCCGTTCTGCAAGGTCTCAGCACCCCCTGATCCAGCAAAATGAGTGACATCCCACACTTGTGTCACCTGCCCCAGGTGTCCCCCCAGCTCTCAGTGCAGGTGCAGATGAAATGTATTTAATGAAATGTATTTATTGTTGCACATCACTTCTCTAGGGGGAGGAAAACCAAAATAAATTCTCAGAGCTACAGCACCGGGGATTCCACAGAATAATTTAATTTGCAATATTGCTCTGGCTTTTTACTTCCCTCGGGAAGAATCAACACAGGAAACTCCAGGAAAGTAGAAGAAAAATTGCTTTTCATGGTGAGGGTGGTAAAATACCAAACAGGCTGCTCAGAGAGGTTGTGGAGTCTGCTGTTGGAGACACTGAAAATCCCACAGGAAACATCCTGAGCAAGCTGCTCTCATCAGAGCAGGGAGGTTTGGTTTGAGCATCCCCAGAGATCCCTCCTGACCTGCAAAACTCTCCAAATTCTATGAACAGGAATTTCCCATCTAAAGGTTAACTTAGCTGTGCCAAAACTCTGTATGAATTTTTTATACAGTGAGAAAATACTATTTGAAAGCTAAGACAAAAATAAAAAAATCAGCTCTTCCAAATGCAATTTTTAGAGGTTTTGTGGCCTTGACCACGCACTGAAATTCTGTAAGAAAAAACCCAACAGAGTTCTGCTGTCTCAAATCAATGCATTGGAATATTAATTCTAACTGACAGAATTTTTTATTTCTGTATGTCTATCATGGAATCACAGACTATTTTTTGGCAGAGGCACTGCTGGGGTTCATCTGCTCCAATCCTCTTCACAGATCAGGATCAACTTCAAAGTCAGATCCAATTTCAGGTTTTGAATCAGGTTGCTTGGTTGATTTCCAGCTGAATTTTGAGCATCTCTCTGTGCAAATACAAAGAACTGTATCTGTTCCTACCCTACCTTCCTGAAATATGAGTCTCATAAGCTTTGGAGATCTATTTCACACCCAAGATAGCTCAGCTACCTTAGACTAAGGCATAAAATCAACAGGATGGCTTCTGTGAGAGTGCTGGAAACAAAAAGGTTTTAATAAAAGGCAAAATAACAAAACTCTGTACAGAGAAAAACTGATTTAGGTGCAAGAGGCCCCTGGATAAACACCTCACAAAAGTGATTTGTTTCTTTGTTCTCTTCTTTTTCTAGTAAATTGCCCAGGCTGGGACTTTTTGGTTTCTGTCCAATTAGGTGTCCTTAAGTTTGAGGTGAAGTCCCCCAGGTCCTATGAGATGCCTTTTTCACCTCATTGAGGAGAGAAACTTTTATTTCCTTTTTAAGGGAACAAAAACCAGTTTTGTCAGTCAGTCAACAAAAACCGCATTCCTGGTTTTTGTTATATACTTTCCTATCCCATAAATAAAGCTTTCAGCTTCCTCCATCATCACTAAATGAATATACCTGAGAAAGGTCATGGAGCAATGGATGATAGGAACCTAACTGGTCTTGTTTTATCTGACAACAGCCAGGATATGTCAGGAATCTCTGCAAAATGCTGCTCCTTTGATGGGCTAATTCAGATGGGTGCTGAACTCACTGCCTGCCTGAAGAAATGGCATTTTTACATCTTCTGTCATTCTGCAAATTTTAAAACAATTTACTGCTATATGGGTGTCTCTCTCCAGCTCTCCTGGAGTTCCTTCAGGCTCTGGAAAGGCTCTGAGCTCTCCTGGGGCTTCTCCTCTCTCCCAGCTCTCCCAGCCTGGCTCCAGAGCAGGAACAGAACTCCAGAGGGGTCTCTGCAGAGCAGGGGGGACAATCCCCTCCCTTCACCTGTTGCCCAAGCTCCTTTTGGTCATAAAATGCCCCATTTCTGCACCCTGCCATTACAACAATAATTTATCTGATGCACTGCAGGGGATCGGGCACCAAGAGGAGCCACTGGCATCAGGCACCATAAACCGAGCTCATTTTGCAAGGCATGAAATTAAACGCTTTGTGAGGATGAAAAACAAAATGCAAACTTACATTTGTAAGCAAAGGAGCGATCTGCAGGCTGCCCCATGGCAAACAGAGCCTGGGGAATCGCTCCCTGTCATCTGTGCTTTCTGATCCCTTCTGCATTTAAAGCTCCCTGTGCTCCCCAAAAAAAATACAACAAACATTTTTTTTAAAAATAACACAAATGTCAGCATGGGCATGGTGTTATTTGTTGGCTGCAGGTTGGAGACTCTCCTCCTGAATACTTCTGCACTTTCAGAGGAAGGTTTGTTGGATTAATAGCTTAACAAGGGGTCATTTATCCCTCCTATCACCCCCAAAAGCCCTGGATGAAGCTTGGTGATTTCCTTGTTAACACGCTGCAATCCAGGTTTAATAAATGAATCAGAATTAATAAATTTAATACAATTAATAAATGCAATTACTGGAGTAATTCTTGGTATAAAGGGGCTGTTTTGCACCTTGTATTGATTTTGCTGAGGAATCAGAGGGCATGGCCAGTTTTTCATCCCTCACAAGGTTTTATCACAGCACTGGGAACAGTCACTGCTTCCCAATGGATATTCCCAGCTTTATCTCAACTTTCACTGATCATAAACAACAGGTACCTGTAAACCCTGATGGCACCAAAACCTGCTTCAGACAGGATGCAATTACAGCAAAATGGAGCATTTAAGAAATTTATAAACTGAATTCAGCTGATTTTGTTGATTTCACCAGTTGCAGAGCCTCTCCCAGTGCCACTGCAGATGGCATTTGTGGATGCCAGAGGATCCAAGAGGTACTGAGAGGCAAATCAGAATGACAAAACCACTTTTCACACACTGTCAGCTGTAACTGTCCTGCAACTCTGCTATCATTACCAAAAAACCCTGTTGAAACCTACTGGTGACTTGACATATATACTTTGGAAGTGATGCCATTCACAGCTTGGGGGTTTTGTTTGGTTTTTGGGGGGTTTGCTTTTTGTTTTTTTTGGTTTTGCCTTTTTTCTTTTCTGATTTTGGTTTTAGAAAAGGCACTGGCACTTGAATTTGGAGTTTCTTTTTCTGATCTTTTACATTTTCATAAATGGTCATCCATACATACATTTTCATATCAGTGGTCATATCTTTCTCATCACTCTCCCCAGTCCATCCAGCATCAAATCTGAAAATTTCTCTTCTATAGTTCAGACTTTATCTGAAAAAAATCCCCAACCCTGATCTCTTTTCTTTACTGTATGAGGAGAACCCAAGTGCCACTGCAGCCTTCCCTCAGAAATTAAACTACCAAAGGCTGGGAGCACTCAGGAACCACAAAGATTTGCTTTCCATGTAAAAAACCATAAATCCCTGCCACTAACAACCCTGAGCTTTGTGCCTCTGGGACAATAAATCAGAAATACAGGTAAAGTGCCTTCCAGAAGGATGTTTGTACAGGCACGGAGCTGGGGCTCAGGGCTCACACCACTTCATGCACCTTTTGGACAGAGCTGGTTTAGCAGAAAATTCTTCTGCAGCCTTGGCCAGGTGAAAAGATCTTTTAAAGTAGCACAAATAGAAGAAAAATATTCATAAAGTCCTCACTAGTTTTAAAGGGGAGTTAGAAACTCTCTGTAATGCTGAAGAAACTCCCTAAATGAAGAAATGGCACTTTGGTTTTCCTTACAGTGATTACAGAATTTATTGCTGGGTTTCCAATTTATGAACAAGGCTTTACTTGTGTGGCCACACATAAGAAGTCATGGCCAAAACACAGCCATTCCCACCCTGTGTGACTGCTCTGCACAAAGCTCCACTTCAAAAATAAAGTTTCTTTGTAAAGAATAACACAACCAAATCCCTGCTGAAATATCTTGACTTGTAGCTTGTGGTTTGTGTTTGTAGATTGTTCAAGCAAGAGACAGCCAAAAGTGTGAAGGGCAAAAATTCTGAATTTTTGCTGTGCAACACCTGCTCTGAGCAATCAATTCAACTGTGTACATTAAATAATAGATCAGTAATTTCAGTAATTTTGAAAATGTTCCATGCAGCAGGAAAAGATTCTCAGCAACACTACCTGAACATCCTCAGCCTGCTCATTAAAATGCAAGGATTTCCCCAACAGAATGAATGCCCAAGATTTACTGCAGCTGAAAACTAATAAATCCAGCCTGAATCAAAATGGAAAATGGCATGTGACTTGTAAAAATGATCCCAATCCCTTTAGAGCAGAATTAGGGATGCTGAGAGAATCAGGGATTGCAGAGAGCAATCAGCCAGTTTGCCTTTGGACACTGACTCCTCTTGTCCCATCAAGAGATTTTAGTTTGAAATGTGATTTCAAATACAATTAGAAGATATGAAACACAATGGGAACAAGATGTTTCTCCATAACTTGAATTTTTACAGCATTCCCCAAACGTGCTGCAGCAGGAAATCCCACACCGAAAAATGGGAGAACAAACTGATGTCCCCCAATTTACAGGATGAAAAACCAAAGCAGATCACATTGTTACTTAGGAAAAGCAGACCTCAAGTGTCCAAAAAAATGTATTATAGTGATCTAAACAATCTTACCCTCCTTCCCATCAACAGGTTTGGATATTTCCATATCAAAGCTCTCCTGCAGCTGCTGGCCTTTGAAGCGGTTGAGATGCTCCTGCTCTATTAAATTACTTTCCTCCTCTTCCAGAGGTTGCCAAGTCCCATCAATAAACCACTGGCCACGCATGACAGGGATCTTTTCAGACTCTAAAAAAATAAAAATACAAAAAAAGAGTTTTTTTTTAAAAGCAAGAAATCACAAACTGAGAGCAGGAAATGTACTGTAATCTGCAAACCTGAGCTAGTGAGATTTCCCAGCTGTGTGTGAGGATGTGAGAGATGGACAGAAAAACAGAATTCCAGAATGGTTTGGGTTGGAAGAGACCTTAAAATGCATCCAGTGTCAGCCCTGCCATGGCAGGGACACCTTCCACTGTCCCAGGTTGCTCCAAGCCCCGTCCAGCCTGGCTTGGACACTTCCACCAACCCAAATTGCACATCAATTAGCATAAATGGTGGTATTTAAAAATGTGAGTTGGTTTTTTAAAAATTAAAATCAATGTTTTACTGAGAACTGGTTTTGGTTACTGCTGTTCTTGTTTCAGTTTCAGTTCTCCAAATGAGGAAAGTGGGGGCTCAGCATTTGCTGTGCATGTGGCAAAAGAGAAATCTCTTAAAAATATAACTTGGTGCTTATTCTCTATCAAACTGTGCTTAATTGTTGTCCACACTTACTACAGGGAGCAAAAATTCCCCTTTTATACCCAGGACAGTGACATCCATTGTTACTCAGCTTTGAATTCTTCCTCATCAGGAAAACCCAGGAGAAATTCCCAAGTCTCAAAGATCCCAAATCCAGGTTTTTATGGGATTAACACAGATTTGGGTCTGCTGAGAGCACAGAGCAGTGGGACCAGTGCACACTCGGGGATATATATATATATATATAAAAAATTTATATATATATATATAATTTATATATAAAAACATATTTATATATTTTATATATGTATGTATATATACATATATACATATATGTATGTAGATATTTTATATATAAATATATACATATATATTTATATCTATTTAGATACATCTGTATATAAATAAATATAAATATATATGTGTATATACATTTATATACACACATATATATTAATATATACACATGTATACATTTATATATATAAAAAATATATATACATTTCTACATATATACACACACACATATATATACATATGTTTGTATAGACTGACTCAGCCAAAACCAAACATCCTGTGTGTGCTACACTGACCACAAAGATTTAGCTCTACAAAGCAAATAAAAACTCAAACACAAAAAAAGGCTTAAAAAAAGGGAGATAAAGGGGAAAAAAATAGGCTTCACTGGTCCACTGACCTGGAACAGGGTAGGAAAAAAGCTTGGAAGGAGGAATTGGAAAAGAAACAAGAGATGCAAACCCACAGTAAATGAAGTTCAGGTGTAATTAAACATGCAACAATGGGTTTCAGAGTGGCTGAGCACAGGGGGGATGTCTCTGATCTGTCAGCACAGCTGGCTGCGGTGACCCAGCCTCGGGCAGGGGTTTTGGTCTGGTCCCAAAGCTCTGGGAGCACCAGCTCAGGTCCCACCAACTCCCGGTCCTGCGCTGCCTCCGCCGCAGACACAGCACAGGCGCTGGCTGTGCCCCAAAGTCCTTTCCAACAACTGCGGCCAGGTGAGACCATGACACAGAATTGCAAACACCTCCACAGGTCCCTCAGAACCTCTGAACCATGAATTTTTCATCCCTCAGACCACTGAATCCACAAGCGACAAAATCAAAAGGAAAATCACCTCGAGATAGTCTCCCCACGGGGCAAGGGAATTTCAAATTAATTTCAAGGAAATTATTCCTTGAAAATAGCAGAAAAACCCAAGTTCTGGGTGGCTGTAAAATGCACAAGTCGCTCAGAAAGTTCAGTATTTCATGAAAATTTAGATTAATTTTGGAGTCTACACCCATCAATGCAGGGTGAAAGATGAATATTTATTTTTCATGAACTGAAAGTTACCCACACCAGTCCCTTTCCTTAACCTTTGCTGTATTCCCAGACATTTTACACCTGTCAGAAATCCGCATTTTTCAGGGCACACACATCCAGCCTGGCTGCCCTGCCAAACAAAGCTCTGTCTGTAGGAAGAAATGAAATGTGAGGGGACATAAAGGCCCCCATTGTGGCTGCAGCAGTGACAGGGCTGTGTCAGATGTTAATCCTCACTGCGAAAATCTGTGAGCAATTCCTTAATTCTTCACTAAGCAGCCTGATGAGGCTCCATTCACTGAATCCACAGGCAGAAATATGGTTTTTTTTAAAACAATAATCATATGAATACTATTTTGTACTCCAAACTAAGTGAATGCAAGACACCTCTTTTTCAGTTTTGAAGGGCTTCAAGTTTTTCACATGGGAATTTCCACCTACAGATTGCTAAAATTTCTACCATCAAGTATTAAAAGTAAATATTTTCAGGCTCTTTTTGCCTGAGAGAAACTTTCCCAGAGTGGTTCCTTACAAGAGCACTCAACAGCAGCTCTCAAACAGAACTTGAGCCCTTCCCAGAAAGGCTCAGCCAGGGAAAACTGTTTGAAATATAAAAATTTTCACATAAAATCACTGCAGAACAGTTGAGTTTGGGAATAAATATAATATTTGGTTTTGGAAAGGGTGTTCATATGCAAATATAAATGGTTTTTAGATCCAAACACAATTAAGGAGGTTTGAAAAGCAGAGTGAGGGCAGTTCTGTTTTCCAGCTCTGTGGGATTTTGGGGGACAAGGAATTACCTTTTTTTTTTTCCCCATTCCCTCTTTTAAACAGTTGCACACTCTCAGAGCAGCCAAACCAGCCTGAACCACAAACTGCTTTTATTTCCCATCACAAGCTGGTGGGGAACAGGTTTGAATCCTGAGCTACAGGAAAACCTCAAGAGAAAACCACCTGGAAGGTGAGGAGGAGGAAGGCAGAAAATGACATTTCCTGGCATCAGCAGCACAGTTTGGCTCTCAGAAACCTGCACACAGCCCTGCAGAGCTGAGAGCATCAAATCTGGGGTCACAGCACACAAAACCACATTTTGGAGCCAGGCTGGGAGAGCTGGGGGTGTTCCCCTGGAGAGGAGAAGGCTCCAGGGAGAGCTCAGAGCCCCTGGCAGGGCCTGAAGGGGCTCCAGGAGAGCTGGAGAGGGGCTGGGGACAAGGGATGGAGGGACAGGAGCCAGGGAATGGCTTCAAACTAAAAAGAGGGGAGATTAGGAAGGAATATTAGGGGGAAATTAGGGTGGGGAGGGGCTGGCACAGAGCGGCTGTGGTTGTCCCTGGATCCCTGGAAGTGTCCAAGGCCAGGTTGGACAGGGCTTGGAGTCACCTGGGACAGTGGAAGGTGTCCCTGCCATGGCAGAGCTGGGATGAGATGGGATTTAAGGTCCCTTCCAACCCAACCCATTCCATTTCTCTTTGATAAATCCAATCCCAACTGCCCCTGGATCCCTGGCAGTGCCCAAGGCCAGGCTGGACAGGGCTTGGAGCAGCCTGGGATGGTGGAAGGTGTCCCTGGCATGGCAGGGGTGGCACTGGGTGGGATTTAAGGTCCCTTCCAACCCAAACCATCCCAAGACTCTCTGAAAACCTCCCAATTCTATGACAACTTGTTGAGAGACTGAACCGGAAACAAAATCCAGCAAGTTTCAAAAGATGGTTTTGCAAAAAGAGCAGATATTTTAGAGAATTAGAACTGTGAAAGATGCACTGCAGCAAGACCACATGGGATAAAAGTACAGGTGATTGTTGTGTTAGAAGTAATAATAACATTGTGTAGCAAAAGCTAATAGGCTGAAAAGCATTGATGAGGTATTGTAACCAAGAAATAAGTGACCTTCTGATAAAACAGCACAAGTTTTACATCTCTTGTGTCTCACTACTCATCAAGACTAATAAAATCTTTTAAAACACCTCTCAGTTACCCCATCTCTGTAAAACCAACAACAACCAAAGTTCTAAAGGCCACCAACTCCAAAAGCAAGCGAGACTTTGGTTAATGAAGGCAGGGAAGTGCATCAGGGGTGATCCCATGGAATACTCTGGGTGGGATGGGGAAATAAATTCACACAAGGGATTTTTCAGGAAATCTGTGACACTGGGAAAAAGGCTCCTAACCACAGCTCCTCTTTTAATCCTGCACAGGGGCTGACACTGAAAAACTCCCAGGTTTGATCCAGAGGACTTGGTGCAAACTTCTGACAGGAAAGAGCATTAAAAAGGGATGAACCAGAATTGCCATCTCAGCACCCGATTTCACCCAATTTTTCAGCCCTCATTTATCCACCTTCAATAAATTCACTCGTGTCTTGCATACTCAGATATTTCACAAAGCTTAAACTACATTCTGTTACTTTTGTTTTATGGAAGAGTTAAAACCACTGGAATTACATTTTGTTGTAATTTAATTTATTTTTGTCAATACAGAATTCCAAATGTATAACATGAAGTGTTATTTATCCTTATCCCTGTAATCTCAATCCCTAGGAAAGGATTTGCCTTGATTTCTTTTACTGCCTTAAGTCTTACACCATATAATCTGCAGCTGGCAGCGCTTCAGACTGGAAGATATCAACATATTTGACTGGTTATACACTTCCATGGTTTATTTATAAAAGAATTTCTAAATAAATCTGAATGGTGGAGATTTAAAGTAGATGAAAACCACTTAATTTTAATTAGCCACACGTATTTTACCACTTCTAGAGGAAATCAGTTGAAGAGATTTACTCTGCAACAAAGGATTTATTTATTTTTGCACAAATGGGTCTTTTTTTCCCCCTGAAAATCCAAAGAATAAAAGAATACAAGTGATGTAATTAATGGTGTGATAAAAACATGAGTGATTTGCATTATGATAATCACCAAAATCCTCCTAGTAATGAGAATTATGTTAAAATAAAAACTGTAGGCAACAAACAAACTGCTGCATGTGTGAGTAGTATATGTGTAGAACCCAGCTACTCCTCCTTCATGAATATGTTCAAAACTGTGTGATCACATCTAATAGAAATTGGAATAAAAACCTGGCTAATCCACCACAATAAAGTCATAACTGAGCAGAATTTGCCTTAATTTCCCTTCTAAAATAAAAATTCCATCATTCATTTCCTGCCACCACATTGCTGGACAGGGCAGAGCCTTAAATTTCAATTTTGCACAGCTCAAAGGAGCCTTTTTCAGGACCTGCCTTGATTCAGGAGCACGAAACTGTGACCAAAGTGAGATAATTCAGAGATAAGAACTCACTGCTGGCCAAGCCCAGGCACTCCTGGCACTCTGCAGCCACCAGCCCCAAGACACTTATGATGATTTACCCACAAATGAGATCTAAAAGGTTAATAGAATATTCAGAGGCTCAGAAATTTATATTAAAGCTGGTGCTTTGCTCAAATTGACAACTCCCAGCTCTCCAAGCCCAAGGAGTTAGGCAAGAAACACAAGCTTATAAAACACCACCATGCTGAGATGTTTTTCAGAGTAGTAATTTCAGGTTCCTGCTTTTTTGGTGCTGTAACATTTCCTTAAATTTGATTTCCTTCTTACTACAGTGGCAAACCATTTGCAGCATGTGAGAATAATACCTGCACAAGCTGAAGGCAACTTTGAGGCTACAAATGTGGCATCTAAAATTGAAAATTAGTTAAATAATGAAGTGCCCATACATTTACCAAGGACCTGGCCTGAAATACTTCCAGAAATGGGGCACCCACACTTCTCTAGGCAAACTGTAGCAGTGCCTATTTAAATAAATAAATACATAAAAATATATTCCAGAATAACATCAAAGTGCTGTTAGAGAATTTTTTAAGAGTTTGTTATCCATTCCTATTATATCAAGCCTAAAATCATGTTCTGGGTATATTTCATCAGGAATTTTAGGGATAGGACAAGGAGATATGAGTTCAAACAGAAAGAACTGGAATTTAGGTTAGATATGTGGAAGAAATTCTTGTCTGTGAGGATGGTGATGTTGTAATAAACCAGCCCCAAACTAAAATTGCATTATTTCATGTTTGCTACCTAACGTAACACACTGAAACTTTTGCTTTTTTTAAAAAAAAAAACTTAACATTGCACACCTTTCTAGCTCTCCTCCCTTTATTTCAGAGCACAGCAGGTGACTGACTCTTAAATAAACAGAACCATTTGTTTGATGCCAGCCTGGTGACCTCCCTTCGTCCAACCACAACCAGGTGTGACCTGTCCTGCTCTGCCAGAAGGAAAAATCCTGCAGAGGAGTTCCAGGGTGAAGCCTCAGGAAGCTTCACAGAGCCTGTGACTGAGGTGAACAGAGATTTCACTCACTGAGCAGTAAAAATCATCCTTTTGCTGGTTCATCCAGTAAATCCCAGTTTACATTCGAGTTTCAGTCCCACTGGCACAGGTGGGATTTTCCTTCCAGAGCAGCTCAACCTGTGAGCCTCAGTGCTGGCTCCACTGCTGGATCCCAGAGGCAGGAATAGATGGTTTTTTCTCTGCTGCAAACATGGAATTGCTTCTGATTTACCAAGACTGCCTAAAGTATTCCAGCAACAGCCTAAAAGTGTTTTTCTCTGAACTGTTCTTGATCATTTCACACTATGAATCCAGCAATGAGGAATGAAAAGCTGCTCTGTGGGGCTGCTTCCAGTCAAACGCAGAAGGAACCCCACAAAAAGTCACGAATGTGCTCCAAGTCATCAACTGCAAATCATCCCAAAACACAGAATCACAAAATGTTTGGGTTGGGAGGGAAATTCAAGATCATTTTGTTCCACCTCCTGTCATGGCAGGGACACCTTCCACTGTCCCAGCCTGCTCCAAGCCCTGTCCAACCTGGCCTTGGGCACTGCCAGGGGCAGCCACAGCTGCTCTGGGCACCCTTCAACCCTCCAAGGGAACAATTCCTTCCCAATCTCCCACCCATCCCTGCCCTCTGGCACTGGGAGCCATTCCCTGGCTCCTGTCCCTCCATCCCTTGTCCCCAGTCCCTCTCCAGCTCTCCTGGAGCCCCTTCAGGCCCTGCCAGGGGCTCTGAGCTCTGCCTGGAGCCTTCTCCTCTCCAGGGGAGCATCCCCAGCTCTCCCAGCCTGGCTCCAGGACACAATTTTATCAGGAAGGATTCTCCTGCTTTAAGATAACAGTTTAATTACCATATCCACAATTGTTTTTTCCACAGACCTGATCCTGATGGTCCAAGCCAAAATCCTAAAGCTCGCTTTACAGGCCGTGTCAAGCAGGAAGAACTCATCAAAAAAACCCCCAAACTCAGACTGTCAAAACATGAAATGGGCTGCAGTTTTAAACTTAGAATTGTATTTTTATTGAATTCTTATCCATTAAAACAGTTCCCTAAACTTCAATCCAGTGCTCTGAAGCACTTCCATCAGTGGCACTTGCTGCTGGAACCACTGAGTTTGTCCTTTATCAGCTTTTTATCCCCCAGGGACACCTGCACTTATAAAAAACCACAAAAGAACAACTCCTGAGCCACATGACCAACCAGGAGCACCTCCCAAAAGTGAGTGTGTGCTCTCATCCCACCCCCAAAAAGCCAGGGGGGGTTTGCACAATGCCACCCTCACGCTCTGAGTGTGCTCTCCTGAAAGCCCTGCTGCGCTCCCCAGCTCCACCAGCACAGACAAACACTTGGAACAAGAGGTTCCTGGAATATCTTCCAAAATAAAGAGCACAATTGTCTCAGGGCACACCTCAGACCTGCCACTAATGAGCAAGATGACAGCAAAGGTTATTATGCCCTTGGATGGCTTCAACTCCTCTCTTCTCCACCACAGGGATTATTTTTTCTGGGCTCTCCTCCTGAACTCACTTTCTTCTCCATCTCCTCCAAGCCAACTCCAGAATTCCCCACCCCTTCATCCCCACGTTTAAATTTTCCTTCATTTTTTTTTTTCCTAACCCTGTAGGGTTTCCCCTTCCAGAAAACCAGTGGGATTTTCACAGAAACCCAGAATGGTTTTGTTTGGGAGAGACACTGAAGACCCCTCTGCCATGGCAGGGACACCTTCCACTGTCCCAGGTGGCTCCAAGCCCTGCCCAACCTGGCCTGGGACAGTTCCGGGGGCAGCCACAGCTTCTCTGGGCATCACTTTTAGTTTCTTGCATTGTAAATTTGGCTGCCTGGGAAATCCCACTTGAACCTGGTGTTTATGTGTTCACTAACCCTGCTATTTACAATATTTATTATCTGAGCAGTTCCTCCTCCCCAGCCCCTCACACGGATCCCACCACAGCCGTGACCTTTTCTCAAACCACTCCCTCACCCTCACTGTTTCCAACCTTACAGATTCTCTGAGAACTGCTCCTGCTTCTTATTTTAAATTCTTGCTCCTGCTTCTTTTATTTTCTTGCTCTTTTGCAGATTTTTTTTCCATCTAAGCCTTCTGCTCACAAACTGGCACAGCTTTCCCACATCCTTGTTGTGAAAAATGCATGTATTTTATGATTGGCTTTTCACAAATATTAAAATGAATATTATATGTATTGTGTTAGAAAGTAATGCTGTATTAATTCTCTTAAGTACTGTGTTAAATATAGTTTTAGGTTATAAAAACTGTTAAAATAGAAACTATATTAGCAGAGTTGTTTTAAGAAAGGAATGAGGCACTCACACCAGATAGCAGCCACAGCACACCTAAATCTTTCAGGAAAAAGAATTTATTGCCTTCTTATAAGAAGAAACGAACTTCTTCCCACCTTGGAGACGCCGGTGGGATTAGAAGGAAGGAATTGACAAACACCAGACCAAATCCTGTGTTTGAATGGAATTTATGCATCATGCATGAAGTGTATGAATATGCAACAGGCTATTGCTTTTAAGGGTTAATCTTTTGTTAAGCTGGGTCCTTTTTTGGGCTCTTGATGCCCAGAAAAAGGTACCCAGATGTCCGTTAACTCTTTGCTTTTATTGTCTCATATTGTCCTAATTTAGTTTGTCCAAGCTGTTATGGCTCTAATTGTGTTACTATTCTTTTCAACCATTTTATTATTATTAAACTTTTAAAATTTTAAAAACAAGTGATTGGCGTTTTTCACACTTGTGCTCCTCCAAGAGCTCTGGACAAGGTGTTGGTTGGTGCTTTCAGTGTTGTTTTGCCCCTAAAAGAGCACCACACACCCAAAAATTCACCTGTCACTGGTCCTTAATTCAACCTCTGTCACCTCCAATTCAATCCCACCCCATCCCTTTGATCTCAGCACTGCCCAACCCATGCTCAGGCCTGAATGAAGTCAGAACAGAACTCCTCATCCTTCTCACGCCACAAACATTTCCTGCTGCCACAGTTACAGCAGAAAACACCCCTCTCACCACAATTTGTAATCCAAATATTCCCTACACCTCTGCCTTTGTCCTTGTGAACCAAATCCAGCAGGAGAAGAGCTGGACCACATCAAAGGACAAGCACAACTTCCCAAGCCATGTCCTTCCTTAGCTACTCTGCTGTAGCTGAACCATCCACTGCAGAATTATTTTGGTCCCATTTAAAGATTAATTTTGATGAAATATGCTTAAATAAAACATAAAAACTGAGCTCAGGGAAGAAACTTGACCTCAGGGACACATCCCAAGCGCTGCCACCTCAACCCTGGCCTAGTGGAAGCGTCTCAAAAGTCTCAAGCTCTCTCTGCTGAGAAGCTACAAAAAACCCCCTGAAAATACACACAAAAATGTGATTTAATACATGGAGCCCTGCAAATCCGAAAGTTATTTTATCTAGGTGTGTTAGGTCACAGAATCCCAGAGTGGTTTGAGTTGGAAAGAACCTTAAATCCCATCCCATTCCATCCCTGCCATGGCAGGGACACCTTCCACTACCCCAGGGTGCTCCAAGCCCTGTCCAGCCTGGCCTGGAACATTTCCAGGCCTTTTGGTTTGGAAGGAATTGGCCAAAAACTAAACTACAAGATGTTTTTGAAATGATGGCGCAGTAAAAGCAGACACAAAAAAGAACCCAGACAGATTTTGAGTAGCGAAAGCAATGTTTCACCTTTACAAAGTGAACTGTCAGTGTTTTATTTGCCAAAGGATTACACACCTAGAGATAAAAAAAAGCCGTAAAATTTTATTTAGGACTTCAGCCTTCAATCAAAAGGTCCTTTATAGAAAGGAAATTGTTATCAACCAAGTTCAAAGACTGTCCAACGCACCAAAGCCAACATTCTAAGCGTGCTGTAAAATGACAAACAACACTGCTAAAACCACACTAAACCAAATGAAAGTCACAAACAATGATAAACTCCTGATTCCATTCCTTTAATTTTCATCTTGATCAAGAAGGCAGCTAAAATGGTTTTTTAAAGCAGCCCAATTCCAGTCTGAGCAGAAAGATCTTAATTTTAAGACCCAGTGGTCCACTCTGTATTCACAGGTATTTCCAGATTAAAGTCAGTAAAACATCTGTTGTATCAGTACATCTTCACTCAGGGATGGTTCTAGTGAACAAATTTGTTTTTAAACACAAAAATTGGCTTTTTACTTAATAGACTTCAGCAACTGTTATGCAGAAAAATAATATACATTACAAAAACAAACAAAAAAAAATTCCAACCTTACCAAACCTTTGTCTTGGAGTGGAATAATTTAAATAAATACAGGCAACTTTATAATGTACCCATGAAAAAAAACCTGGAAAAAGCAAATACCTGACAGGACAAGGGTTGCATGGGACAAACCCAAAAGCCAGAAAACAGGGAGAGTCACCCAAAAATTCACAGACCACGGATTTAACAGACCCAAACAGGACTTTGAAAACTCCACTGACAAACTCCAGAGCAAAAGGGTTGTAAAGCAGCCCTCTTCAACTGGGAGGGCTGAAAAAGGCTGGAAAATTTAAGATTAAAACTGAAGACCCTTGTATAAAATATCACACTTGTCATCTCCACGGAAAACAATAAACAGCCCTGCTCCAAATGACTGACTTATCTGAAAGCCTACATTAATAATTTTCATCCTCTTGAACCATTTTTGCGGGTTCTACAGCACTAATTAAATAAATCCCAGAGGTCACAAGGTAAGGATGAAATTCTCAGTAATTAATCTGCTCAAATTGTAACTCAGGCTGATATTCCTGATGTTACCAACGAATCCTGCAGCGAGCTTAAAATACAGATAAAAAAATAAATATTCCAGCACCTGCCAAGCTATAACCAACATTTCCCTGGCATTGTGATGCCCCAGGAATTGCCAGCTGAGGAACCAAGTGCTCAGCGTGGTGGCTGTGTGAGAGTCCAGCACATACAGGAAAAAGGGCAAAAAAACAAAGAGAAAAGCTTTTGCCCTTTGCTCTGAGCTGAACCATGAATCAGCAAAAGCAGCCAGTGGTTTCTGTACTCTTCAACAAGCACCTCAGCACATTTTAAGGCAGTTGTACTCATCGTACCTCACGCCTGTGTGGTCAGAGAGAATTCTCCTGCCTTACTCACAGCTGGTTTGACACATGCACATCAGGGCAGCAGGCACCCTTTGGATCCAGAATTACACACATGCTACCAAAGGGGAATAATATGGGAATTATGGCTCCACCAAGGCCTTCAAAGGCACAGATGAGATTGAATCCTGGGATCTGACCTTGCTGTTTTCTCAGATCTGCATGCAGCACTCAGGAAGAATGGGAGGAAGGCACTCAGAGGGAATAGAGGCAAGAAAACGTGCAGTGAGAAAGTTAAACCAGAAGACACCAGAAGCCCCTTGAAAGACCAAAAGTTGATCTCAGCCTTGCAAAGGACTGGACCTGCTAATAAGAAAAGACTTGAGCACTGCCCTTAATCAGCTTTCTGAGGGCTAGAAATCATCCCCGTCATTAGTCTGCTCAGGCCCAGGGGTTTATTCCTCCCTGCCTCTGGTGCTAACCTCTGGGAATCTCTCCTTCCCAGCACCAGAAACCATCTCTGCACAGCCCATGCTGTCCTCTGAAACATCTGCTCCTCAGGCTTAATGAGACTGAATCAGCTTCCAAAATGGACAAGGCACCGTGTCAAGAAATTAAACCTTTAAGCTGCTGACGAGGGCAGCCTCTTGCTCCCATTACCAGGAGCAATCCTGCCTCACCTGACAGCTCTGCTCCCTCCTTCCCCTCTCTCCCCAGGCACAGTGACAGCACATTCCTCCTCCCCTGGCTGTCCTGCATCTTCTCTTCCCAGGAACCATGTGGCAGCTGCAGCCAGCGCCAACAGCAAGGGGCTCCAGTGTGGGAACAGGGAGAAGCAGCTCCAGTTTCTGCTCAAGAAGCTGTGCCCAGGCTCCTCCAGCTCAGAACTTGTGTGGGCTGAGACCTCTGCTCACTGTCTGTCTGCTGGGGGATGATTTGAAAGACAAATTGTCCTACAAGTGAACTGTACTGTCATTTATGGAGCTCCCTCCTGTAGAGAGGCTGATAAATAAAGAGGGGAAACAACAGAAAGCCCTGGTTTTCATCTCTGAAACAGCTCTGCTGTTCCCTGAGACCCCCACCCGAGTCTCAAGAGGAGAGAAACCTGCCTGCCCCTCTGCCAAGCCCATGCCAGGGCATGCTCAGCGCCTCTGCAGCTCACACTGCTCCACCACATCCCCCTTGTCCTTGAGGGAATGCAGTTGGAAAGCAAATCCTCGGCACCAGCAGGTGAGCACAGCCTGTCACCCTCAGGAAAACAGGGGGTCACTTGTCCAGCAAGACCCTCGAGCCCTTCCCACCAGGGGAAAACTGCAGGGAAATGGGGTCTCTGCCCCTCTCTCACTGCTGCTCCACAAGGACACACAAATGCAAGGGGAAGGGTGGCACAGGGGCTGTGTTCCCACCTCATTTTGAAGTTGAAGGGGGTGAAACAAATTTGGAAGGGTAGAATTAAGGACTATATGTGCATGAGATGCCTGTTGCAACTCCTCCAAGAGAAAGGAGAAATCCCACTTCATGCCTCCTCGCAGAGGGCAGGTGATGAGGAATGAAATGGAAAGCACAAGATCATCATTTCCCTAGTGCAGAGGACAAGGGTCACAGAGGGACAACCCTCGCTTCCATCACTCCTCACTGAAGATGAGGGATCAAGGACACATCTGTGGGGAGGAGGGAGTGGACAAACAACTGATGTTTCTGCTCTGCTCCTTCTGAAGGAAAGGTGTGCAGGGAGGGAACTGAGAGAGTGCTGAAGGCAAATACCCACCCTCGCTCACCCTCTGCTTGGGAAAAGCAGAGCATGAGAAGGTTCTCTGCCACCTTCCCTCCCACTTCCTTCCACACATGCCAAGAACCGAGCAGATTCTCAGACCTCCCTTTTCCAAGTCTCTGGTGCCAGGTGCATGCCCCAGATCGTGTCCTTCATGTTTGTGTGCAGGGGGAGCTGAGAAGGGGGAAGATGCTCAGTTCCCTGAGCTGCTGGAGGTGGCTGATGTGCTCAGAACACCCTGAGAGGGGGGTACCGCTCATCCTCGGGGAGGGGGATGGCCCAGAGTCCCTTCTCTTAGGGATGCCCAAGTCTTTTCCCTCACAAGCGCCTCTGAGCCTCGGAAGGGGAATTCCCACTCCCTCCTCGCTCAGACACCTGCTGGAGATGTGCACCGCGAGTCCTCTCTCCCTGGATAATTTACCCCAAATCCCTCACACAGGAACGCACCGGCAGCGAGCGCGGCCGGGCCACCAAAGGCCACCCGGTGTCGCAGCCGTGTCCCCGCGGCGGGGTCACCCAGCGGAGCCTCCGCGCTCACGGGGGATGCCCAGACTCCCTCCCGGGGACCACGGGGCACCACGACCACCCTCCCTCCGCCTCCCCCGGCCGGCACGGCCGCACTCACGGTTCCAATAGACGGGGTAGCTCTCGGCGCTGGCCACGTCCACCTCGTAGAGCCCGCTCCTCACGCACACCGGCTCCACGGCCGCCGGCTCCCCCGCGCCGCCGCCGCCGCCGCTGCCGCCCAGGGCGCGGAAGGCCAGCTCGATGCGCAGCGAGTCGTAGCCGATGAAGGGCTTCCAGGTCTTGCGGTCCTCGCGGTAGAACCAGCGCACCTCCTCGGCGCCCAGCTCCCGCACCACCTCATAGCGGGGCCGGCCGCCGCCCGGCCGCCGCCTCTCGGGCAGCGCGGTGGCCGCCAGCGAGAAGCCGCTGCCGCCGCTGTCGCTGCTGCCCAGCCCCGCGCCCTCGCCCTCGCTGCCCTCGCCGCCCGTGCCCGTCGAGTACCGCAGCGACGCGCCGGACTCGGCCGAGTCGAAGTCTCCGGCGGCGGCCTCGTCGCTGAGGCTGCGCTCCCGCGGCGGCGCCGCCGGCTCGGGGTCGCCCTCGGAGGAGGAGGTGGAGAGCGCGGCGCGCAGCGGCGGCTGCGGGCGGCGGGGCGGGCGGGCGCGGGCAGCCGCCTCCCCTCCTCCTCCTCCTCCGCCGCTTCCTCCTCCTCGCCGCGGCTCGGCCGCTCGTAGCCGCCGCTGCCGAAGCCGCCGGCTTGGCCGGGCAGGTGCCGAGCGCCCTGCGGCGAGCCGGGCTCGGGGTAATCCATGCCGCAGCGCGCCCTGCCCGGCGGGGCCGCCTGGCCTCGCCCCGCCCGCCCCCGCTCCCGCTCCCGCCCCGCTCCGCCCCGCTCCTGCTCCCGCTCTCGCTCCGCGCCCCGGCCCGGCCGCGCTGCCGCAGCCGCCGCCGGCTCCGAGCGGGCGGGGGCGGCGCCGCCTCGTCACGCGCGGCGCGACGCGAGCGGGGGCGGAGCGGCGGCGGGGCGGGCACGGAACGGAACGGAACGGGGACACGGAGGGGACAGCGGGAGTAGGGGGTGAGGTGTGGGACACTGAGAGCGTGTGACACTGACAGTGTGACACTGAGAGTGTGGGACACAGTGTGGGACACTGAGAGTGACACGGACAGCGGGGGACACTGAGAGAGTAGGGGACACAGTGTAGGACACTGAGAGCGTGGGTGAGGTGTGGGACACAGAAAGTGACACGGACAGCGGGGGACACTGAGAGTGTGGGACGCAGTGTGGGACACGGAGAGTGTGTGACACTGAGAGTGTGTGACACGGACAGTGTGACACTGATTGTGGGACACTGTGGGACACTGAGAGTGTGTGACAGGGACAGTGTGTGACACTGAGAGCGTGAGACACAGTGTGGGACACGGAGAGTGTGTGACAGGGACAGTGTGTGACACTGAGAGTGTGGGACACGGAGAGCGTGGGACACAGTGTGTGACATGGACAGCGGGTGACACTGAGCGTGGGACACTGAGAGGGTTTGACACAGAGTGTGACACTGAGTGTGTGACATGGAGACACGGCAGGGACACCAAGAGTGACAATGAATGTGGGACACTGAGAGCATGTGACACTGAGTGTGTGACATGGACAGTGTGTGACACTGAGAGTGTGGGACAATGTGAGTGTGACAGTGTGTGACACTGTGACCGTGGCAGCCTCTGACACTGTGTGTGGCATGGAGTGTGACACTGAGTGTGTGACACAGCATGTGACACTGAGAGTGTGATACAGCGCGTGACACTGAGAGTACTGGATGTAGTGTGTGACACTGAGAATGTGACACCGAGAGTGTGTGACACAGCATGTGACACTGGGAGTGTGTGGCACACACCGCAGGTGACACTGAGTGTGTGTGAGGTAGCATGTAAACAGTGAGTGTGACAGAGTGTGTGACACTGTTTGACATGCTCAGACACGGTGTGTGACACTGAGAATGTGACAGTGACACTGAGTGTGTGACACAGCATGTAACAATGAATGTGACAAAACAGTGTGACAGCATGTGACATCGTGTGTGACAGACACCATGTGACATAGCATGTGACATGGGGACACTGTGTGTGACACTGAGCGTGTGACATAGTGTGACATAGCGTGTGACAGTGTGGCACAGTGTGACAGTGTGTGACACCCACAAGCACAATGTGTAACACTGAGTGCGCGACACCTTCAGACACAGAACGTCACACCCTGTGTGTGACACAGCGTGTGACACTGTGATGTGCTCAGAGAGTGTAAAACTGTGTGACACCCTCAGGCACAGCCTGTGTCCCTGTCCGTGACACCCTCAGGCACAGCCTGTGTCCCTGTCCCTGTGTGTGACACCCTCAGGCACAGCCTGTGTCCCTGTGTGTGACACCCTCAGGCACAGCCCGTGTCCCTGTCCCTGTGTGTGACATCCCCAGGTCTGTGTGTGACACCCTCAGGCACAGCCTGTGTCCCTGTCCCTGTGTGTGACACCCTCAGGCACAGCCAGCAGCCGTGTCTGGTGTGAGAGCCCCCTCAGACACAGCCCACAGTGGGGTTGTGGCTCCATGACTGACCCCAAACCACACCCTGTGTGTGTAACACCCCAAAATCTCACCCCGCTGCCTTGTGGGGTTCCTGGTACCCCCAAAATTCATCCTGATGCTTCTTGGGGGTTCTTGATACCCCTGAAACTCACCCTGCTGCTTTGTGGGGTTCCTACTGCCTTGTGGGGTTCCTGGTACCCCCAAAATTCATCCTGATGCCTTGTGGGGTTTCTGTACCCCTGAAACTTATCCTGCTGTCTTGTGGGGATTACCAAACACCCCCAAAACTCATCCTGATGCCTTGTGGGGCTCCTGATACCCCCAAAACTCATCCTGCTGCCTTGTGGGGTTCCTGATACCCCCGAAACTGATCCTGCTGCCCCTTGGGGGTTCTTGATACCCCTGAAACTCATCCTGCTGCTTTGTGGGTTTCCTGATACCCCTGAAACTCATCCTGCTGCCTTGTGGGGTTCCTGACGCCCCAAAACTCATTCTGCTGCTTTGTGGGGTTCCTGATACCCCCGAAACTCATCCTGTTGCCTCTTGGGGGTTCTTGACACCCCTGAAACTCATCCTGCTGCCTTGTGGGGTCCCTGACACCCCAGCACTCCTCCTGCTGTCACCCTGCCCAGGAGCACAGGGTCGCCCTGGTGGGAGAGAAACCCCACTCCTCCAAATTCTCACTGTACCCCCCAAAACTGAAGAAGGTGGGGTTCACCTGTGCTTGTTTGTGTGTGTGAGAGAGAGAGAGAAAGTTGCTTCCACCCCCAACCCACACCTGGTAATCAGCAGGAGAGGGTGTTGAAATGCTTATCTGTGTGATAAAACACCTGGCAGCCCTAAAGGATGAGGGAGGGTTCCCAGGATTTACAGCTGTGTGGGACAGCTCCCCGCCCCAACACACACCCCACAGCTGGTGAGGGGCAGCCATGGATCAGCTCCAGGCGCCAGCTCCCCCCCAGCAGCCTTTCCCGAGGGCTGAGGGCTGGTGTGGGAAGGAGAAACTGCCAGAAACACACCCTGGCTCACTGGGGTGGGGTCACCTGTTTGTGAGACACCCCCCACGTTTTGCGACATGCCCAGGAGGGAGGAGGGCAGAGTGATACTGCTGTCCTGGGGACATCTGGATGGGCAGGGAGCTGAGAGCTGCACCTCTGTCCCCCCATGGTTGGCATTGTCCCCCCTGGGTGTGCAGTGTCACCCCTGGGTGTGCAATGTCCCCCTGGGTGTGCATTGTCCCCTCTGGGTGTGCAGTGTCCCCCCATGGTGGGCAGTGTCACCCCATGGTGGGCAGTGTCCCCCCATGGTGGGCAGTGTCCCTGTGGTATTTTCAGGGACCCCCGAGGAGGGAAGGAATGTTGAATCTGACTCCATGTTCTCAGAAGGCTCATTTATTATTTTATGGTCTATATTATATAAAAGATTAATATACTAAACTGTACTAAAGAATAGAGAAAGGATACAGGCAGAAGGCTAAAAAGATAATAGTTGTCCCTCTTCAGAGTCCAGTGTCCCCCCCTGATTGTGCATTGACTCCCCAATTCAGAGCAGAAACCAATGAAACAATAGGCTTAAAACAATTGTAAACATTTGTACATTTAAAAATGTACATGTTTACACTGTACATTTACAATTTTAAACAATGGTAATTGTTTACCACCTCTGGGTGTGCAATGTCCCCCCCATGGTGTGCATTGTCCCCCCTGGGGAGAAGCAAATCCCCATTATTGCAGTGTCCCTTTTTCACCCTGAGGCTTGTCCCCCATGGAGAAGGATCCCCCATGGTGGGCAGTTTTCAGGGAACATGTGTCCCCCATGACCACCCATCACAAACACCCTCATGGCCAGTGCCCCATGGTGGGCAGTGTCCCCGTGGTATTTTCAGGGACCCCCGAGGAGGGAAGGAATGTTGAATCACCCATGTTCACAGAACCATTTATTAATCATTTATATAAAATGGAAAAACTGTACTAAAGAATAGAGAAAGGATACAGACAGAAGGCTAAAAAGATAATAGTCCCCACCTTGTCAACCAGCCCCCTGATTGGCCACGTCAAAAACAATTCCTTCCCAATGAAACAATAGGCTTAAAACAATTGTAAACATTTGGGGATTTAAAAATGTACATGTTTACACTGTACTTTACCCTTGAGAGACCAATTTTACCACCTCTTGGTAAGCAATGTCCAAACCACATCCCAAAGCAGCAAAACGCAGGAGAAGCAAATCAGATAATTATTGTTTTCCTTTTTCTCTGGCTTCTCAACTTCCCAGGAGAAGGATCCTGGGCAAAGAGATTTTTCAGAGAATATGACGGTGACATGACCACACACAAACACGTCACAGCCAGGCCAGGCTGCTGCTCTGGGCCCGCGAGCCAGACGCACCCCACAGAACCATGGAATCATTTAGGATGGAAAAGTCCTCCAAGACACGGAGTCCCCACCTTGTCACCCAGCCCAGAGCCACGTTCAGTCCTTCCTTGGACATCTGCAGGGATGGGGACTCCAGCATCTCCCTGGAGAGACCATTCCAATGCCTGACAAGCCTTTCTGTGAAGAAATTCCTCCTCATATCCAACCTAAGCCTTCTCTGGCACAACTTGCGGCCATTTTCCCTTGTCCTGTCCCTGTTCCCAGCTCCTCAGGGATTCTGCTGCCCACAAGGGCCCCAGTTCCTCCTTTGGGATTCTGAGCCCTGCCCAGCTCCTCAGGGATTCTGCAGCCCCTGCCCAGCTCCTCAGGGATTCTCCAGCCCCTTCCCAGCTCCTCAGGGATTCTGCAGCCCCTTCCCAGTTCCCTCAGGGATTCTCCAGCCCCTTCCCAGCTCCCTCAGCCTCTCCTGGTGCTCCAGACCCTTCCCAGCTCTGTTCCCTTCCCTTGAGGGGCCCAGAGCTGTCCCCAGGGCTGGAGGTGCCTCAGCAGTGCCAGCACAGGGGACAGGCACTGCCCTGCTCCTGTGCCCACACTGTGCCTGGTACAAGCCAGGTGACCTTGGCCTCCTTGCCCACCTGGGCTCACTCTGGCTGATCCTTTTCCACAGGACAGTTTTCCAGGCTGGGGCAGTCCATGGGGTTGTTGTGACCAACAGCCTGGCAGGGGCTGTGGCTGTGCACTGATTGAACTCCCACCTTCCCACACCTGCACACCTTTTCTAGGGCAAGAACAGGGGAAAGGGGATGGCTGGAATTCACCTCTGCCTGCGAATCACCCTGTGCTGGCTTATGGTGGAAAAGACATAAAAAAGGACAGCAGATGTGTGTGTGAGTGTCCTGTACATCCTTGTGCTCCCACCCCTCAAATCTGTGCGTGCGATTCTCCTTCTCAATTTTCAGCAAAATCCCTCTCACAGCCCCACTGTCGGTTGTGGGGGGAAAAAAAAGCAGGGTACAGAGCATGTGTTCCCTAATCCCCCCTTCTCCCACACATCCTCCTTGTCTCCATCCTCCAGCCTGCAATGACAAGGGGACTTCTGTGCATTGCATGGTGCTGGACGTCCAAAAATAGGCTTGTGCTCCACCTCCTACGTTCTCTTTCAGCTGGGGAATCCTGTTAATGGAGTGTGTTAAAACCCAGAGAGAGGCCAGACTGAGTTCAGGCTGGAAGGGGAGGTGAAGCTTTTAAAAATGTTCACTGCTGGCGTGGTGTTTCCCTGAGTCATTAAAATCCTGCTGAAACGCTGCACACGCGTCCTTGGGTGCATCAGCAGAGCTTTCCAACCCTAAAAGCTCCAAGAACATTGTGAACAATTCAACCGAAGGAGCTCTGAGCATGCCTCTTCTACCTTTCCCAAATGGAGAAAGAAGGAAAAGAGAGGAGACAAACGTGGAGCAGGCCAGGAGCCAGGGGAGGAGGCTGTGCCAGGCTGTTTGGCCCCATTGTTTTAGCAACTGGGACATGATCTGTTTGTTTAACTTATCTTTTGCATTTCTAATGAGCTGCACGAGGTAACCTCACCCTGAAGCCTTGTCCCAGATTTTTCTCCGCAGTGGAGAAGAAGAAGGGAACCTTTCATTATGTTGTGGATTGATTTTTGGACACAGATTGTGGGACTCCCACTTTTTATCCCCATTTCCATCAATGCCAGTGTGATTTCAACATCTTTTCTCCTCTGACAAGTGCTTCACCCTTCATGTCATCCTACTCACATTCTCTGTCCTTTTTCTCCTTGTCTGAAATCAAGGGAAGATTTTCCAAATGAACAAGAGGCTATCCAAATGTTCTTTACCTGTCTTATGTATTCCCTCAGATCATGGAAATGGTTTGGGAGGAAAATTCAAAATCATTTTGTTCCACCCCTGCCATGGGCAGGGATAACTCCCCACTGTCCCAGGCTGCTCCAAGCCACATCCAGGCCTTGGACACTGCCAGGGATCCAGGGGCAGCCACAGCTGCTCTGGGAATTCCATCCCAGCCAGGAATTCCCAATTCCCAATCTCCATCCATCCCTGCCCTCTGGCAGTGGGAGCCATTCCCTGGCTCCTGTCCCTCCATCCCTTGTCCCCAGTCCCTCTGCAGCTCTCCTGGAGCCCCTTCAGGCCCTGCCAGGGGCTCTGAGCTCTCCCTGGAGCCTTCTCCTCTCCAGGATGAAGAATTAATAGACTTAATTGAGCACCAGACGTTCCTCACAGTCATCATCATCATCATCATCATCATCATCATCATCAAGCTGAATCTAGCATGGACAGTTGTGATGTGACTTTTCTTCCTTGCAGACCTATGGGGACAGATGGCCTCAAAACCATTTTATCAAAGGCAAAATTAAGGGAACTCCAGAGCCTGGAGCCCCTCCTGAAGGATTTCTTGTGGCATTCACATCTTCTCAAAAAATCCCTTTGCCCAGGGTTTTCTCCTGGGAAGCTGAGAAGCCTCAGAGAAAAGGAAAACAATTCTGATCTCATTTGCTTCTCCTGTGTTGTGCTCACACGTGGAATGTGTTTGGAGATTGTTCACCCACAGGTGATTGTTCCATTGGATTCTGCTGTGAGTTGATTTCACTCTTTGGCCAATCAGGGCCAAGCTGTGCTGGGACTCTGGAAAGAGTCACGAGTTTTCATTATTATATTTTGAGCATTCAGTAAGTATCCTTTCTGTATTCTTTAATATAGTATTCATTAATATAATATGTAACTTTATAATATAATAAAGTAATAAATTAACCTTCCGAGAACATGGAGTCAGGTTCATCATTCCTGCCTGCGTTGGGACACTCCCTGCAAATACAATATTTCTGATGGATTTCACTTTGATTTTGGGAGGTCTTGGCTGGGTTGGGCTGGTGTGAATGATGTTGGAATCCCAGACTTCTCTCATTTGAGCTCAAAGATGGATTATTTCCCCATTTTTACTTCTGGCAGCTCTGAGCTCACAGATGTGGAAAAGCTTGAAACTTTCTGGCATGACATGGGACTGGGGTTCCATCAGCACAGAGTTACAAGAAATGAAAAATAAGACCAGAAGTATAAATTTCATTTACCATCAGAAGAGGAAATTTTCATTTGAGTGGAATAAATCTGGAAGTCTTAAAGCCAAGTTACCTTTATTTTGAAAAGTCATTTATAGAGCACTGTGAATTTCCATAGAGGTCCCTTCCAACTCAGGATATTCCATCCTAAGATGAAGAGTGGTGGATCCTGGGATCCTTTTATAATGAGACCTTCATAGAAGACTTCAATGTCAATTTATATTTATCTATATTTATATTTATATTTATATTTATATTTATATTTATATTTATATTTATATTTATATTTATATTTATATTTATATTTATATTTATATTTTATATAACATTTATATAATATATATGAATTATATATAGTTTATATAATATATATTATATATCACTATAAATTTATATATATTTATAGTTATAAATGTCTATATTTATATTTAGTTGTTTATACTTATATTTATATCTATATTTATATTTAATTTATATTTATATATTTTATAGTCATATTTATAGTATTTTTATTTTTATTTTTATTTATCAATGTTTTCTCTCTGCAGAGTTAATACAGTTGGGAATTTCCTGGGAAAGAGGTAAGGAGGAGGTCCATGAGAAGCTCCTAAGGATCTCCCTTTGTCCAAGAGGACAAGGAAAAGTAGTGAGAAAAACTGAAAGAGTAATGCACTGCAAATCATCTCTGAATATCCACTGATCTTTAATGTTACTTTTAAAATAAAAGTTTGTACAAGAAATGGACTCCTCCCTGGAGGGATTAAAAACCCACGTGGATGTGGCACTTGGGGACAGGGGTGGTGGCCTTGGCAGTGCTGGGGGAATGGTTGGACTCTGTGATCCCAGAGGGCTTTTCCAATTAATGATTCCCTGACTCTGAACTCATTTTACCACATTCTTCTAATTTTCCTCATTGCAGCATTTTATTGACAAATAAACTGCTCTGATCAGTGCAATTTTAAGTAGTGAAATATTTACAGTTTGGAAACTCTCTCATGATGGGAGCATCTTTTATTTTCTTGCAGTTCCTACAGAGAGCACAATGAATGGCACAAGTGGAAGTGCTTGCAAGAGTCCATTAGAAACAGCCTTTATTCATTGATGAATCCTTCATTTCCAAGCCACTTTAAGACCTTTCCATTAGCTATTTTTAAACCATTTGTTATGCACTCACATTGATTTTGTCCATTTTTCCCCCTCAAATCAGGGTATTGCGCAGCACTGAGCCAACACCACTCCCGATAACAACTGTGCTTGTGATTTTATTAAAGAACAAGATGAAGTTTGTTCTGTGACAGGAACCATTTGCCATGAAAACTGCTGATTGCTGTCCCATCACATCCCCACTCTCCATCTCCTCCTCAGCTGCTAAAAACCACTTCATCACAGCAGGAGAGATGCTGGACGAGCCAGCCTGAGACTTTGTGGACTTACCTGAGTCACGCTCTTCAAATATTGACTCAGTGCTGTTTCTCTTCTTGGAAAAGCTCTCCTGGGCTGTTCATAAACTCTCACATTCCCACCTGGTGTGAGAACAGCCATCTGAAGAGCCAGCTCTGCAAATGATGACACACATGTCCTCTAGACTCAAAATGTTACTTGTGCTTTTGATGTTTTTTTTAAAGTTGCTTGGGTAGGAAGCATTTCATCAGCATTATATAACAGGGAAATGGCATTCAACTTTGTCCCAAATACAGGCAGGAAATATTTATCAAACACTTCTGCTTTTGTTTTGTTTCACAGCTATCCAAATATATTTGGATACACTGAGAGTATTGGTAACTGGACTCTGCTAAAATATTGTTCATCAAATTAAGCACAGTTCCAAAAAATTTTTTGTGTACAATGTGATAATTTCTGCACAGGGAGCATTAACTGTGTGGCTGGTTTAGAAGGGATGTTGGTCAACTGGTTTAAAAATCCCCTTTGTGAGTGTTTTCTCTGCTGCCAGACATGTGAGTCTTGTCTGTTTACAATTTTTTTTTCCTTGAACACCAGCACTATTGGCACTGCTCTTATGCCAAGGTCAAAGTGCCTTTTGCTGGATCTGAAATGTTCTTCCCAAGCCCCAGATCCACATTCCTTTACTCCTATTCCAAGCAGCAGCAGAATATCCCCCTTGCTCCAAAAGACAAGGATAAGGAGGCAGGGAGAGGTCGTTCCTGGGATATCAAATCCTGTCTCTCTCAATGCAGCTTTGTTCAATTGTGCAGCCTTTTTCTTCCTTCTTTTTCCCTTCCATTGTTCCAGGGCAAACAAAGGAAGAAAGCAAGATCCCTGACAAAAATATTCACCCTTTCAGGCTTTGATCTGGAGAAATCCTGGTGTTAAGAGCTCACCTTTGTGCAGGTGAGGCTCACGGAAAGCCAGGCACAGAGAGATTCCTGGCAAAGGAACAGGAGATGTGCTGCTGCTGTGGGCTCAGCCACCACTCCAGGCTCCTTCTCACCTCATCCTGGATCTCCAGGGTTGTGGATCCTTGGAGTAAGGTAACCTGGTTTTGTCCAGATCCAGGTTTTGTCCTTGGAGTAAGGTAACCTGGCCAACATGACAAAGTTGTCGGGATAAAGGAAAAGTTTCTGACCGTGAGCCTGGAAAATAATATTGTGAGAGAGATGTGGGACATGAATTATTGCTCCCTCTTTTTCTTAAAAAAAAAAAGAAAAAAAAGGCCCTGCATTGTCCCCCTGGAAAGAAGGGGACAAAGATGTGAAAGGTACAAAAGCTTCAAATGTGGGGCTGCACTCAATCTTCTAGCCAAGACCCCTTGAATATTTTTCTGAGGATTGCTACAGGAAAGTTGGTTGCAAGGCAGGGTCACCGAGGTGGTTAAAATACCTCTCCCATAAATGGGATTGCAATCCAGATGCATGTGGTATTTTCAGGGTCCCCCGTGGTAGGAAGGAAATGATGAATCTGACTCTGTGTTCTTAGAAGGCTAATTTATTATTTTATGTACTTATATTAAAGAATGCTGTACTAAACTATACTAAAGAATAAAGAAAGGATACTTACAGAAGGCTTAACAAGATGCTAATTAAAAACTCATGACCTTTTCAGAGTCCTGACACAACTGGACTGTGATTGGTCATTAGGTAAAAACAATTCATATGTTGGATATAAACAATCTCCAACCACATTCCAAAGCAGCAAAACACAGGAGAAGCGAATCAGATAATTATTGTTTTCATTTTTCTCAGAGGCTTCTCAGCTTCCCAGGAGAAGAAATCATGGCCAAGGGATTTTTACAGAAAATATGACAGTGACAGATGCATGTCTTGGGTCACAGAATCCCAGACTGGTTCAGGTTGGAAGGGACCACTGGAAATCACCTGGTCCGAGCCCCCTGCTCAAGCAGGACCCCCCCAGAGCCTCTTGGTCAGGATTGTGTCCAGGTGGCTCCTGGATATCTGCAGTGAGGGGAGACTCCAGAACCTTTCTGGGCAGCCTGTTCAGTGCTGGGTCACTGCACACTGAAATTCTTCCTCATATTCAGATGGAATCTTGTATTCCATTCTCTGGGTGTTGCCTCTTGTCCTGCTGTTCAGCACCACTGAGAAGAGCCTGGTCCATCTCTGGTCCCTCCTTCAGGTTCTTAAAGCCCTTCAAACCCTTCAAACCCTTCAAGCCCAGGTACCTCTCCACTTCTCACAGGACATTGAGGTGTCCCATATTCAAGGATGCCAACTCTGAGAGCAGGGTTAGGTGATGCCATCTCACTCCCAAGCTGTGTCCCTTCTTTGCAAACTGCTCTTCCAGGAGAGCTTTGTCACCTGTTCCTGGCCCTGGGACTGGGGCAGCTGCCAGTGTTAGAGGGGTTGTTATCACAGATTCATTTTCCTTGCTAGAGATGGTGAATAGATGCATGAAAATAAGGAAGAAAAGGTGGTTCTGGTGTTTTCAACCAGCTGAAACAGATGCAGAAATTCCTCAAAACTTCACTTTCTTCAGGTCTTTCTTTTAACCAAAACCCGTAAAATATAATCTGAGGGTAAATTTATTTCTTTGCATTTTGGTGGGGTTTTTTTGCTATTTTTATTTCCAGAGGAGATACTGAGAGTTTGGGCACAAAGGGGGCAAATAATTGATTTTGTAAGTCCAAGAACAATAAATGAAGGTGACACAGATGCTTTTTAGGGACAAAGGGGGAGGTGTTGTGTAATGTTCCAGTCAGTTTTGCCTGTGGACTTGAAGGGATTAAGGCTGGAATCAAAGGCTCTGTATTTTCACAGTGCTAACCATTAGGCCAGGAGACAAAGCACTGAGATCCTCCAGAGGAAACCATCCCAGAGCTTTGGGAAAATGGGAAGCTGGCTCCTTTCTGTGGATGCTGAAGTAAAGAGTAAGAGGTCACTGTCTCTCCCACACACGTTGCTTGCTGGGCATCTGAAAGGACACAACCCACAGAGCAAGAGCTGGAAGCACCACAAGGGAAAATAAAACCCCTTTTATTCTGCACAAAACCCTCTGTCTGATGAGTGGCTGAGAAGCCAAGAACAACACATGGCTACAAGTTGTGAAAAGCTCCTGCACAAAGAGATTAAAAAAGGAACAAACGAAAATTCCTACCTCATTCCCTTGGAAAAGGGTTGGAATACACAGGGACAGGGTGAGGAGGGTTGTGTAGGGGTGTGGGGCTGTGCCAGAGTTCACAGCTAGGAGGAAAAATGACATTTTAATGCCCTCAGGCCAGAGTCACAAGGCCTGGAAGGTCACACACGAATGGTTTGTCTCACAGTAACACCCCAAAGCGGGGCTGGAGCTGCAGGACCCTGGGAGCACTTGGCACTAGAAGTGACTTTGAGGTCACTGTCAGCGTGATCATGTGTGAAATCCTGGCTTTGCTGCCCCTGGTGTGAGACTTTCCACTGATTCCAGCAGGGTTAAAAATTCACCTGCTCTCTGGGGTTCATCCTTTCCCTTCCCAAAGGTTTATTATTGTCAATCCCAATGCACTGGAAGTATTTCTGGCTCAAACCTGCCATGACTGTTATGCACAATGAATCATAAGAGATATTAAATGTACTATCCAGCCCTCATGGCACTCTGTTCTAGGAAAGCACGGTAGCAATGCTCATCATCCCATCCTCCATGGAGGCCCTGAGGGAAATGTCTCCCAGCATGAGACCAGCACTGGAAATCCTCACGTACAGCCAGGTGTCCCTTAAATCCTGACTGAAACAGCCCCTGATTGAGGAGCCCTTTAAGGCTGCACGAATCTGCAGAGATGAAGAGGTTGCAGTCTCTGTCCGGGAGGTGTCACCTGACAGCAGCTGGGTGACCCTGCACCATCTGACGCTGTCACACTGCCCCAAGGGAACGGCCTCGTGACTCCTGCTCTAGGGGGGCACCTTTGCTGCCTGTGTGCTGCTGTGCAGGAGGGCTGTGCCCCCAAAGCCACCGCGCTGTCATCTGTCCTGAGCTGCTGCACTGTCAGGTGGTGGCTGGGACCACATTCCAGCTATAAATATTTCACTTGTTACACGGAAACGCTTCCATCAAAAGCCTCCAACTCCTACAGGACACGCCAGTCTTGCTCTTTGATGCTTATTCCAGCTGCTTTGTTCTGCCCCCAGTGCCGATTTATTAATTCTCCTCCCCTGTTAAGAGGTCCCCTTTTTTATGTCATGGCTGGAAGGTGGATTGAGCTGTAGTTTTGAGAGGGACTAAAGGCCAAGTGTTCCTTCAGCCAGGCCAGTGGGGCAGGCAGGAGATCTCCTTTCTATTTATAGTGGAAGTTCTATTTTAGCAAGGAGTGAAGAGCCTGGCAAGGAAAGCCAGGAGAGGCAAGTTCCTTCCAGTCAAACGTATTTAACTTTCACATTTTCCAAGATCCTATGGGCTGAATTGAGGCTGTCTGTGCTCATATGGTACAGAGAGATCAAAAAGGGGAAAAAATAAAACAAGAGAGAAAGAACAAACATCTGATGTGGAAAATCCTCCTGTGTAGAAAATATGACTCTGGTAGAAAACCTGACTGGGGTGGAAAACTTCCAAGGACCTGGATTGTGGAAAAGGTCACTTGAGGAGATTTTCATCCCTGTTTCTTTGCAGACGCAGACAATCTTCTCACCAGAAGGGAAAATAAAACCCCACGGAACAAACCTTTTGTTTCCCATCAACTTGCATTCACTTCTGTCCATGTACAGCCCCAGATTTTCTCATTTTTATAATTAACACTGACATACAAGGGTATTTCCAACCCCTCCTGTCCGAGTGCCAGGGCTGGGGACATGTGTGGCCACTCAGAGGACTGAGTTCCTCCTGCTTCTGTCCCTGGGCTGGCACAAATGCAGCAACCAAAACCTTTCAGAGTATTTTCTCTTCTTTGGTGTGTTGAATCATACCCCAAAGCATCCCCAAGTCTCCCAAGGAAAGGCTGCTTGTTTATTTAAGTCCCAGGTCACAGGAGCCCTCTCCCTGCAGGGCAATGGGTGATGTTTGTACAGCAGGGTGGGTCTGCAAGCCAGGATCCTTGCCCTGCTCCCCAAAGAGCTGCTTGCTCAGGAAAACAGGCCCCAGCCCTCTCAGATTGGCTCAGGGCAGGTGTGGAATTTCAGGTGGGTGAGGGAGGAGCACGTGTTCGGTGTCACTCTCACTGCACCTGATCTCACACCCTGATCCGAGGCTTTGTTTGTGCTGCGGGACTTTTATCCCCGGGTGCTGACCTGGGATTTGCGTTTCAGGAGGGAGGTTCTGGTGACACAGTGCCACATCCAGAGCTGGTGTCAGCGCTGCCATCAGCCTGCTGAGCAGCACCAGCAATGACAGCTTTAGTGAAGTGAGCATCCCTATCCAGGTGTAGTGGTTTTGGTCTGTTAATTAGAGATTTTATTAGTTTTTTTTTATTTTCTAGCTTGTGCACTAATTAGTGTGGTGAGTTTAGTATTGGTTAATTATTAGTGTACTCACTTGTTGTTGTGAGATAGGATCAGGAGAAAGGTAAAGTAGGTTGAAAATTTTAACAGGGTATAAAGACAATTTTATTAACAGTAACTACAAGAAAGAAGTAATAGGAATTAAAACAAACTCTTTAGAACTTCTTTCTCTCTATAAGCTTCTAAAGAAACAAAACTTAAAATGTCTAGTCAGTTAAAAAAAAAACTTTTAAATAGTTTCTTTTTAGTTTACTTAGGGAGAGATTTTTTTTTGTTAATGTTATGGAGACTTTTCTATAAGAAAAAACTAAAAATGGACATCAGGCCATGGTGTCCTGTGCCTCGCTCTCTTTTCACATTGACTTCAAGTCAGCAGTTCTGCATGGGGAGAGAATAAAACCAAAATTACATTGTGTATTCCCAGCCCCCCTGGCCTGAGTGGGCAGCCAGGGTCACAGGCTGTGGCTTGGGGCAGAAAAGCAGAGTCAGGCAAGGTGGATATGGGGCAGGTCGAGCTCTGTGAGCACAGAAAACCCGGACCAGAGGGTCTGTTTGTCCATCACTTCCTGCTCAGGTCCTACAGAGAATGGAGAGAAGATTTGACCTTTCACTGCCTGGTGCCTGAGCCAGAGCCCAGTAAGAGTCACCCAGCACAAGGTTCTGCCCTTTCTGCTGCTTTTCTGTGACCTGAACGTGCCTCAAAGGGAGAGGCACAACTCCTGTTGCTCAAGGAGGGCCCTTTCCCTCCTCATGGGCAGTGCTGTGTCCAGCTCTGGGGTCCCCAGCACAGGAAGGACACAGAGATCTTGGAGCGAGTCCCCCAAGGAGGACCAAAGGGATGGTGTCACATTCACATTCTCTGAAAAATCCCTTCGCCCAGGAGTTTTCTCCTGGGAACCTGAGGATCCTCGGAGAAAAAGGAAAACAAATTGTTGTCTGATTTACTTCTCCTGTGCTGTGCTCACACGTGAAATGGGCTTAGAGATTGTTTATCCAACAGGTGATTGCTTCATTGGTTTCATGTGAATTGCTTTGACTCAATGGCCAATCAGGGTCAAGCTGACTTGACCTGATTGGGACTCTGGAAAGAGTCACAAGTTTTCATTATTATCTTTTTAGCCTTCTCTAAGTATGCTTTCTGTATTCTTAAGTATAGTTTGGTATAGTATTCTTTAATATAATATAGTATCACAAAATAATAAATGAGCCTTCTGAGAACATGGAGTCACATTCATCATTCCTTCCTACGTCTGGGGGCAACCCAAATACAATAGGATAGAGCACCTCTCCCACAAAGGAAAGGCTGGGAGAACTGGGAATATTCATCCTGGAGAAGAAAAGGCTCCAGGGAGAGCTCAGAGCCTCTTCCAGTGCTTAAAGGGGCCCAGGAGAGCTGGAGAGGGACTGGGGACCAGAACCTGGAGTGACAGGACACAGGTAATGGCTCCCCACTGCCAGAGGGTGGGCATGGATGGGGAATTGGGAATTCCTGGCTGTGAGGGTGACAGGCCCTGGCACAGGGTGCCCAGAGAAGCTGGGGCTGCCCCTGGATCCCTGGAAGTGCCCAAGTCCAGGCTGGATGGGGATTGGAGACACCTGGGATAGTGGAAGGTGTCCCTGCCCATGGTGGGGTTTGGAACAAGATGGACTTTAAGGTCTCCTCTAAGCCCCACCATTGTCAAATTCTGGGATTGCTACTAGTCTTGTGGATTTTTTTCAAATTCTCCATCAATTCCATATGCTTCCCTTCTCTCCTTTTTGAAGGCCCAGGCAAAGCCAGCCAAGAATCCACATTTTGCAACTGTCGTAGCTCTTGTAACTGTTTTGGATGCTGGAAAGGCAATACCCCAGGAAAGAGGCCAAAGCTAGCAAAAATATGTCAGGTTTCAGGGCTGCTGATAAGATGGGGAAAGGATCTGTTTCCCCAGCAGCCAAATCATAAATGACAGTTGAAATCAAGAAGTGATTTCTATTTTTATTCATCTTTACTCTTTACTTTACGTTGCTTTCGCCAAATCTTTTTGTAGAAAGAAAGGAAGATTGTTCAGCCTGGAAGAGAGAAGGCTCCAGGGAGATCTTAGAGCCTCTTCCAGTGCCTAAAGGGACTCCAGAAGAACTGGAGAGGACCTGGGGACAAGAGCCTGGAGTGACAGGACACAGGGAATGGCTGCCAGAGGGTCTGTATGGATGGGATATTGGGAAGGAATTCCTGGCTATTGCAAGGACTGTCTGGGAAAAGGCAGGGATCTGGGCTTTTTTCCATGGATCCTCTGTCAATTACACAAGGAAACTGCAAACACATTATCCCTTCTCCTTTATTGGTCTTTTCATGGCAAACACAGGTGCAAAAGGCCTTTGACAATTAATTGTTCCTCATTTTCTTGGTCTGCTCAAGCTCATTTATTTTATCCAAACTAAACACTATGCTTAGGGAAAACATCCCTCTGCCTTGTGACTTTCCCCAAGGGCCATGCTGCCTCCCTTTCCCTCACATCCAGTTTTTTTCCTCTCTATGTGGATTTTTCACCTCATGGATGTCCTGGGGAACAAAAACCATCTCTGTGTCTGCTCATCATCCACAGAACGTTCCCCACAGCTCTGCTGCTCCTGCTCTTGGGGGTGGCCTCATCCTCTGACAAGAAGCTCATCCCCTCTGGGGCCACTCCATTGGCTCAGTTTGAAACATTTTGCTCACAGACGACAGGAGAAGCTCCTTGTCACCACCTGGCCTGTCATGAATCAGCTGACAGGGCTCGAGTGGAAAAATGCCTTTGGCTTCAGGTGGATCCACCAGTGAGCTTCTCTGAGGGTTTGATTCTCTCAGGGCCCTCCAGGAGCTTCTGTGTGCTCTTGCTTTATTTTATTTTACTCAGCTGTTGGTACCTAAGGCACCCTGAAGAGAGAATCACAGAATCCTAGAATCACAGAATGGTTTGGGCTGGAAGGGACCTTAAAAACCATCTCATTCCACCCCCTGCCATGGGCAGGGACACCTTCCACTGTCCCAGGTCGCTCCAAGCCTCATCCAACCTGGCGTGGAACATTTCCAGGGATGGGAAGATGACTTGGGGGTCTTTTTCTTTTGCTTTTATCCAAGCTTGCTGTGGGTTTCCTTCCACACCCATTGCAAAAGTCGGAGCTGGCCCTTTGCAGCCATCCCCCATCCAGTGCCCTGGAGGCACGAAACTGGTGGAGGAAGGATTGCCCCACAAGCTCCCAGCCCTCTCCCCTGCTGGAGGAGGGATTGATTGATTGCCCCACAAGCACCCAGCCCTCTCCCCTGCTGGAGGAAGGATTGATTGATTGCCCCACGAGCACCCAGCCCTCTCCCACCCATGCTCCTGGAGGAAGGAAGGCTCCCCTGGAAGCTGGCAGGGACCATCCTTGGAATCAGGGACCAAAAGGACAGGGAAGTGCAAAGAGCAAGCGCAGCCACCCTGAAAACAAACCCCTTGATGCTGCAGAGCAGCACAGATCACCCAAGTCATCTCCACACAGCCCCCTCCTCCTTAACCCCACAGCAACCCACCACAACCACAATGATGTCTCAAGGCAGTAAATTTTGGAAATTCAGCTTCCTGTTGGCTTGATTGCAGCCTGGATTAACTCTTCTTTAAGATCTGAAATAACTTTTGTGTCAAATTTGATTTGTGCAGGTGATGTTTATTTATTTCACAGCATTCTTTCCCCCTTTTCTTTGGCAACAGCATAGCTGGTGATCCAGATATACCTGCTCAAATTATAACATATCTAGAATGTTCAGAAGGCTTTAATAGCTCTTAATAAATATGATTATGTATGATTTAAAGGCCTTAAACAAGACAGAGGCTCTCTGGCCAAACAAAGAAGTGTAACCATGTTTGCTCCCCAAAAGCTGCAAAATCCAAGGAGAAACTGAAAAAATCAAGAAAAAGGAAATGTTTAAACATATTGGCAGGGAGTAAAGTGAAACACTGAATGATCCAATGGTCTGTGGGAGGGCACATGGGGCTCTGACAGAGTCTGGATGTAAACCCAGACCAGAAGGTATCCCCAAGCCAAATAACAGCTGCTCCCTCTCATCTGTCTTCAGGGCCCCTCTTAGGGATTAGGGAAAAATCCCAGTGGTGAGAAGAGCACTGCAAGAAAGGGCTGAGGGAAAGGCAGAAGGAGAACATTAATGCTGAGGAAGCAGGAGATGCCTGCACAGACCTTCCAACCAGCTCAGGCTGGAGCTCTGGCTGGTTTTAGTTGGAACTGTGTCCTTGCCCCATGAAAAGCAGGCTCAGACCTGTGTCAGTACAGCTGAGCTGGCTGCTCTCCCATTGCAGATAAATGGTGATTGATAAAAAGCTGCCAACTGTTTAAATGACTGCCATAGGAGTCTATTTTATTTTTGATTTAATTTCTTTTTTTTTTTTGTATTGGAGTTTGCTAGTTTTTCTGCAGCAAGACCATCCCAAGCATTTGGAATCCATCTGCACATCCAACATTGTCCAAAGGGATGTGATGGAGGGATCAGAGATTTAAACTTCCTATCCCCTGTGGCTCCTTACAAGAGTCATTAAAAGCAGGCTTTTCAAACTTATCCTCTGATGATGAGACACTGCTTTTTTCCCCATCCAATCTCCCCATTTTCATTTCCACATCTGCCCTTTGGCAGAAAGAAGTGCTCATGGAAAGACAGTCCTGCATCACTGTTGGTAAAATGCTGATTTTTTTCATGCCATGAAGTTTCAGTGAAACAGGAAATATTACAGACTTTAGAAATCCATAAAGAAATTGTAGTATTAGGGCTAATTAGAAAAAATGGTCACTTTTCTGGGCCTCACATACAAATCTGTGCTTTTTAGATGTGCCTTTGGTCTCTGCAGGAGTCTGAGTCTTTAGTGAAAGAAAATAAATATACAAGCAATTAGAACCCTTTTTTTTTGTGGGGGTTTTTTCCTAAAGTAATCCATCCAAAAGACATTGTGTACAGCATAAAATACATTGAAAATGTAAAATAAAATACACTGAAAATAAAATACATTGAAAATGTAAATACATTGAAAATGTAGATACACTGTAGTCCCGAGGAACTGGAATTGCACCTGAATCCTTGCTCTGCAAAGGGCATGTAGACATATTTCAGTGCAAAAATTGGAATTTCTTGAAGGTCAATGACCACAGATAGAAATTATTTTATTAGGCAACACTAATCAGACTGAGGCTGGTCTAATCAAAGGTGTGAGGAGTCAGCTTTGGCAGCACAGAGCTCATTAATCTGAGTGCCACAGATGCTGAAACATTCCTTCATCCAGCGTGAGCCAAGCCCTGCAGGCTGCCAAGAGCTGCCTCTGAAACTCATGGGAACTGGGAGTGTGGCACCTGGCAAGATGAAGCTTGCTGTGAAAACCTCTTTGGAAAGGAAGGGAATTGCATACCAGGGGCTGGTGCAGTGAACTGGCCGCGGCCTTGGCCAGCAGGAGCCAGCACTGGGATCATGGTGCAGGGAACTCATAAAGCAGCATGGGGAGTGTGCAGCCTGAGCTTTTCCAGGCTGGAATTTCATTCATGCAGCCCCCATCACATGGGTTTACAACAAAATGGTAAAACCCATGGTTTTACAATAAAACCTTGGGTGGTGTCTTGTGGGATTCACATTCTCTGAACCTGAGAGAAGCAGAGAAAAGAATGATCAAAACAATTCTTATTTCATTTGCTGTCCCTGTGTTGTTCACAAGTGGAATGCATCGTGGAAGGTTGTTTGCCTGAAGGGAATTGGTGATTGGATTCTGTGTGAGTGTTTTGATTCAGTGACCAACTGAATCCAGGTGTGTGTGTGTGTGTGTGTGTCAGGACTGTCAGCTGACAGTCACGAGTGCTTGTGCAGGTTCATTTTAGATGTAATATAGAATAATATAGTATAATAAAGTAATTAATTAGCCTTCAGATATCAATGGAGTCCTCCTTGTCATTTCTCTCTGCCACAGGGGTTGTGCTGAATACTACAGTGTGGGAACCCAGGATATCCCTCTGGCAGTCCAGGATGGCCAGGACCCCTGCCAGGGGGCTCAGAGACCCTGGCACAGAGCCCAGAACACCTGTGGTTTTGATTATATCCCATGGAGCAAATTACCAACCTTATATGAAGATCAGGAAGCCACAACAGTTTAGGCAGAATAATAGTGAAGTTATCATGGGGTGGCAAAGTAGATTTTGGGGTTTTTGGTATGGGGGTTCAGGGGGCAGGATGAAGGGAACTGGGTGTGCCCAGCCTTTCTCCTTCCTCTTGGCCTCCATCTTCTGCTGTGATGGCACTTACAGGTTGGTTTAGAGTAGCAGCTCACTGTCTAACATAGGTGATGGGTATTGGGAAGTAATTGTAAACATTGTATATGTAGTTTTTAGTATAAAGACATAACACAGCCCTGGGGCAGGCAGAGTGCCTGGAACTGTCCTGCTGGATGGACCTCAGCAGGGCAGGAGAAAAATTTTTATAGATAAGATACAATAAACAACATTGAGATGGAGAAATGAACAGCCCTGACTCCTTCTTTGAGCCCTGGGCTGGGAAAAGAGACTTTCTGACCTTTCTTGGGGTCACTCTGATCAGCTAGAGACCCTGACACTACAGTGTCTCAGGAAAGTCTGTTTTGCCCAAAGAAAGGAGGAGATTCCCCACCACTGGTGCTGGAAAACATCAGTGTCTTTCTCAACGCTGCTGGGAAATGGGCAGAGGTTCCCAGCAATGCCCAACCTTGGCATTCACCTGGAGAGCTCTGCAAGAGGGTTGGGCTTGGTTAAACCTTCACACCATTTCCAGGGAATGGAAAAAGGCAGATTTTCCCTCTGCCACCTGTTTAAGATCCAAAGTCAAGATGCATAAAGCCAAACATGCTGATGGGATGTGCACCCACATATTCCCACTGTGCTGGCACTGCCCAGGCACCTCCAGCCTTGGGGGCAGTTTTGGGTCCCTTATGATGAGACATTGAGGGGCTGGAGTGTGTGCAGAGAGGGAACAGAGCTGGGGAAGGGTCTGGAGCACCAGGAGAGGCCGAGGGAGCTGGGAAGGGGCTCAGCCTGGAGCAAAGGAGGCTCAGGGGGACCTTGTGGCTCTGCACAACTCCTGACAGGAGGGGACAGCCAGCAGAAGCTTCAGCCTCTGATCCCAGGAACAGGGACAGGACAGGGGAAATGACCCCAGACTGCACCAGGGGAGGTTTAGATTGGGTATTAGGGAAAATTTCCTCATGGAAAGGGTGGTCAGGCATTGGAAGAGGATGTGCAGGGCAGTGGTGGAGTCCCATCCCTGGAGGGATTTAAAACTTGTGTGAATGTGGCACCTGGGGACATGAGTCAGTGGTGGCCTGGGCAGTGCTGGGGGAATGGTTGGACTCCACGATGTTAGAGGGTTTTTCCAACCCCAATGAGTCCATGATTCTGTTTTCTAAGAAGTTCCTCACAGTTCACCAGGCCCACAGGTCTGCAAGAGGGTAGCTCAGAAATTGTTGGAGCTGTTGTAGTGGCTGGAAATCACCAGGAGAGGATGAGGTCTCATGGTCAAGACCAATGGCAGAACAAAAAACCAGAGGGCAGAAATGCCCTGCAAAATCTTTTTGCTGATATTTGGTGTTTTGAAGCTCACCCCTGCAGGTATTTTCCTGAATTCAAATTCACTGGTGCTGTCATAAGGGTTTTTTCAGCCATTCCTGCAGCAAACCTTGCTTACCTGGCATCTGACCTCCTTTCTTACTGGTGATTCTTATCTCTGAGTTGAGCAAAGCACATGAAATATGATTTCATCTGCTTGGGAAGCAGGTAAGAAGGATAAGAAGAGATAAGAAGGAACTGGTTGGCCAGTGAGATGCAAAGGAGATTACAGGAACTTTGCATCACTCCTGCATAAACAAGGTGGCTGATGAAGCCTGTGAGAAACAATGATCAGGGCTCACCCCTGAATATCTGGTGCACCTGATGCGAATTTTGATGGGATCAAGTCTCTGGTTTTTTGCTTGTTTGTTTTTGGGTTTTTGGGGTTTTTTGGGTATGTTTTGATTATACACAAAATACCAGAATAAAATGAACAAAAAATACCCCATTATTTGCCCTGTTCCAGCTCCATGAGCTGGACAATGAAATTTCCTAGAATTACAGAATGACAGAATGTCCTGACTTGGAAGGGACACTCAAGGATCATCGAGTCCAACTCCTGGCCCTGCACAGGGCATCCCAAGTGCCACATCATGTGCCTGAGAGCGTTGTCCAAATGCTCCTGGAGCTCTGGCAGCTTTGGGGCTGTGACCACTTCCCTGGGGAGCCTCTTCAGTGCCCAACCACCCTCTGTGTGAAGAAATTTGACCCAATTCTGAAGACATCTAACCCAGTCCAGCTCTCTGGGGCATTAGAAGTCAGTTTAAGTGACCTCTTCTCTCCTTACACATTTACTTCCTTATTTCAACCAGTAGGTCCCATTAATTTTATTGTTTTCAGATCCTAGTTTTACAGGGGAAAATGTTTGGATTTTATTGTTATCATCTGCTGTGAAGGTTTGACCCAAAATCTACTCTGAACAAGAGCACTGTATAAAAAGAAAGTGGCCTTTTCTGATCTGAGGACCTTGCACAACAGCCACGAACATTTTGTAACAGCAGCTGCTCCAGGGGTCCTGCCAGGACACGATCCTGGCTTGGCTTTTGAGAAGGAATTCTTGGCTCTGAGGGTGGTGAGGCCTTGGCACAGATTGCCCAGAGAAGCTGTGGCTGCCCCTGGATCCCTGGAAGTGTTCCAGGCCAGGTTGGATGGGGTTTGGAGCCACCTGGGATAGTGGAAGGTGTCCCTGCTATGGCAGGGGTGGAATGGGATGGATTTTAAATGTTCCTTGCAATCCAAGCCATTCTGTGATTCCATGACATGAGAGCAGAGTACCACGTGGTGTTTACTCACACTAGGTAATTTCTGGACCAGAGCAGCTTTTGGAACGTGCCTCACTTTATGCCCAGAGTAGCTGTAGGTCCTGCTGACACTCTGAGTCACACTGAACAAGGCTGGAAAATAAAAATCTTGGTCTTGCTGCAAACACAGCCAAGCTCCCATCATCTTCCCCAAAGCCAGGATGTCACCCTGGGACTCTGCACACTGCAAGCTGTTCCATGCAGATGCACCTCTGATCTTCTTCAAAGCTCCCCTGGTTTTCCTGGGGCTGCAGATGGCTCTGGGATCTGCTGCTGGAGCAAGTGCTCAGAGGAAGGAGCCAGCAAACAGCCAGTCCAGCTCAGAGGGGCTGCTGTGGCTGCCCCCTGGCTTTGCAGATCCTAAATCCCTCCAGAGTCCCCTGCCTGGGTGGTGGGCAAGAGGGGATCCAGCAGGAAGCAGAGGAAGACAGCAGCAGAATTCAAACCTGAGAGTGTTGCTGAGCACTGCTTGAAATTCCCTGGAGATTTCAAGGATGAGGAGGGATGTCAAACATGCTAAAGTCCCCCTTTTCCAAACATCAGTATTTTTCACACAATGGAAAATAAAGTATCCTCTCTAATGTGTGGTGAAAAGGTCAAACCCACTGCAATTTGGGAATATAATACTTCCGACCAGGGCTTTCCTGGGGAAAACATTTCCCAGAAATTTTTGACGTTACCAATCTTGGAAAAGTATTACTTGAGCCATGAATGGTGGTAACGGGAGGAAAAAAATTAGGCAGATGTCTTGTCTGACCACGAGATGGCAGCTGGAGCCTGGGAAGTCCTTTACAGACACAGTAGCTCCTCTGGAAAACCAAGTCATTTGCCAACCCAGCCCGCATTTGGGAATATGCACCTGCACCGTGTTGGCTTTGAGCATTTTGCATGTGTGCTCTGGAATATCTGATTACCCCTTTTCATTTCCCCGCTCCTCTGAGCCTTCCTCCATTAGTCAGTACCAAATAAATGGTTTTAAGCAAAGTAATCCCTGCTGATATGGAAACAGCAGCACATCTGCTCTGACACTGCTGTTAGGCTCCAGCCTGCTCTGACACCCAATTCAACAGAGACCTGGAGCCTGGCGCTCTGCCCACTTCGTGCCACCACCACTCCTGCCTACAATTTCTTCTGGAGCTGGACTTTCAATGGCTGATTATGTGTGGCCACATTTCAGCAGCAGTTTAAGCAGGCCCTTGGATGCCCTTCATCCCTGCAGTGCAATTTGCTTGGGCTCAGGCTCTGCAAATCTCTGGTGGAGATGCCCCACCAAGATTTCAGAGAGGACTCACAAGCAGTTGAACAACACCTGGATGAAGGCAGTGTGAGGCCTGAGGTTTCTCAGCCCTGTTAAAATCCTCACAGAGACCAGAGAAATGTGAACTGGAAAGTGGTGCTTTAGGGCAGAAATTAATTATCCTGGAAGAAGGAAGGAATGATCACTTCCATAGGTGGATTTTAAGGCTGTGGAAGAAGCACATGGAGCAGTCAAGGTAGTAATTTGGAAATCCTGCTGTGCAGCCATTTGGTTTGGAGTCAGCTTACGTGAGAAATGTCAATGCACTTGGCTGCTTTCCCCAGAAGTGACAGCTTGGTACACTCCATCCCCACCTTCCCCAGCTGTTCTGCATATGCCAATGCTGCACAGGAATTCTGCCCTTTGCATAATGGAAAACATGATAAAATTTCCATATTTCTGCCTGTGGGAAATCTTCACGTGGTGTTCAGCCATCACTGCCCATCTTTACTCCCTTCCAGCTCCATAATTCCCTGCTGAGCTGTTGTTCTCCCAGCTGGGGAGTAGATAATCATGACAAAAGCTGAGCAATTTCTCAGCTGAGCCAGGTAACAGCATCTGCCACTTCAGAACCACCTTAAAGAACAAAGGAAAATGGTATTCAGTTTGTAATTCCTGTTTATTGTGCTGGTTGGCACTACTGGAGCTAGAGGAAGATGGAATGATTTACCCACATCCCAAGCTAGGACAGACCCAACCCTAAAGCCTCGTACCCCCAAGATGACCATGTTGCCCGTGATATCTCCTGCTAGAAGAAAACATCTCTGCTCCTCTCCCCTTGCTTTCCCATGCCACAAGGAGATATTTCCTAGGATCTCTCATGTTTGTCACAACAGCAGGAGGGATTTCTTGGCAATTGGCAGGTGGTAGGAAGGAGTTGCAGGGGAATGCTGAGCAGAACAAGGAGGAAATTGTTATGGGCCCTGGAAAAAGGTGAAGAAACATCACAATGATTTCAGCACTTCTTGAACAGTTTGGTTTGTGGGATGGGAGCTGCCTCTGCTGTGGGTGAATTTTAGTGAGCTTTCCTCCTTCCAAAGGGCGTAAGCTGATTTTATGGGACAGGGGAACACAGCCAGATCAGAGCTGTTCAATTCTCTCTCCTCTGACCCATTGTGAGTCATTTACAGAGGTTTAGACCAAGTTAAAGCAAAGATGAATTTAGGACCCTGCAGGTTTATATTTTGCAGCTGCTTTTCTGAGGCCTGATCCAAAGACCAACAATGTTACCAGGCACCTTCCCTCTGACATCAGAGGGCATCAGGATGGGATTTATGCATTTGGGAGAGGTTTTCTAATAATTTATTTAAACACTGGAGAGAGCAGCAGTGATTCAAGTCAGGCTGAGGGTTTAAGATTAGCATTCAAGAAGAATGCCAAGAGCTATGGATTTGCATGTAGTCTGGAAATGGGGCACTAACCTTGAGAATGGCACAGGAGGAATGGTACAGTCCTCAGGAGGAAGGGACAATTCCCACCACATTCTCCCCTCATCTTCAAAGCTTTTGTATCCCAGTGACATCCCCTTGCTGTCCCTGGGGCTCTGTGGATTCTCAGGAGCCAGGTCATAGAATCATGGGATGGTTTGAGTTGGAAGGGACTTTAAAAACCATCTCATTCCAACCCTCTGCCATAGGCAGGGACATCTCCCACTATCCCAGGTTGTTCCATCCTGGCATTAAACATTTCCAGGGATGGGGCAGCCACAGCTTCTCTGGGCATCCTGTGGCAGGGCCTCACCACCCTGACAGGGAAGAATTTCTTCCTAATCAGGTCTCACATTGGTGGGTTCATACTGTTCCTGTCCTGCTGCTTTCAGAGCATTGTCCATAACCATCAGCTGCAGACAAACCTCAGCTTCTGGAGATGGGTCACCTGTGCAATGGAATGCATTGGGTCTGTGTGTTTTGATGGGAAAGTGCTTTTGCAGCCAGGAGCTGGGATACCACCTGATGTCCCCTGCAGGAGAAGGAGGGAATTAAAAAAGAGGAAAGTGACCTTATAGATCATATCAGGAATTGTGAACTGCAGAATCTGAAAGCCAGGAAAGCTTTGGAAATTTGAAAGTAAGGAATCATAGAATAATTTCAGTTTAAAAAGCCCTCTAAGATCGTTGAGTCCCACAGTTCCCCCAGCTCTTGGGGACACTAACCCATGTCCCCAAGTGCCACATCTACAAGAAATTGAAAGGATGCACTGAGAAACGTTAACCAACATCATGCCTTGGTCATTGCAGAGGCAGTGTCTCCCTGTAGCAGAGCTGTTTGCAGGCTCCAGTGATGTCACTGGGAATGCTGGCTTGCTGTGGGATGGGACACTGGAAAGGGAATGGGCCTTTGCTGTGCTAAAACAAACAGATCAAGTGACAATTTGGGGTGTCCCTCAGCAGCCCCCAAGCCCCCTTCCCCTGCTCATTATGCAGCAGATCTGTTCCATCACAGCAGTGCCTGTAGGTGAGAGCTCACAGGTGCACAGGGAGCTCCCAGCACAGCAAAACTGCTCCAGTTCTGCTCCCCCAGAGCAGATGCAGTGAGAGGATCAGTGGGAAGAGCTGTGGGCTGTAACATCCCAATTATACCCTCTGCTAGAGAGGATCCAGTGTGAGACTGATGGAGTGCTTCATGGAAGTGGGGTCAGAACTAAGTGATCTTTAACATCTCTTCTGACCCAAACCATTCTGATAATTTTTGCTTTCTGTCTGGGTAGTGTAGACAAAAACTTGGAAGATGTCCTGACTTAAGACCAGGAGCATGCAAAGAGTAGCTCCATCCTACAACCTGCTCTCCTGAAGCTGTTGAGGCAGTTGAGATCTCTTCAGACACAAGCATCCATCTCTTGTTGGGATGTTGCATCTGCAGCCTGGCTCAGGGAAGCACTTGCACAACTTGCCAGCCCATCCCTTGGCCCAGCTCACAGACCTTGGGCTGGATCCTGTCTGACCAGGGGCGGGCTCACAGCTGTGCCCCAGTTGTGAGGAGAACTCGGGATCATAAAAAATGCTGAAAACTGGGACAGCCCTGAGGGTTTGTTTCCACAGTCATCCCCAGCCATAAATATGAGGGCTGTGATTTCTAAATCCCATCCTCCGGATTTCTTTCTGGCAGATGTCTGGGTCCTTTTCTCATTGCACTCTTTCAATGCACTTTTTGCAGTGCCTGGTCACAAATTCCTGTGCACAGCATGGGATGAGTTTGTAGACCCAGGGTCTACAGTGAGCAGGGTTCTGTCAGCCAAAGCAAGAGGCTGCTGAAAGCAAGAGGAGTGAAAGGCCAGGCTGGATGGGGCTTGGAGCAACCTGGGCTAATGGAAGATGTCCCTTCTACTTGGAGCAAGATAAACTTTAAGATCCCTTCCAATATTCAAATCTTTCTGTGAAACAGAGTCATTCTCACCCACGTGAAATCGGGCCAATCGATTTTTTCTCTGAAGATGTGCCCATTGATGCCACTTCCTTATCTCATTCCATGAGCAATAAATGGAAAGATAAATCAGTGTTTTGTCTGCAGTGCCCACAGGCAGAGAGAAATTCAAGTGTGGAAATGTCATTGTGATGTTCCTTCAACCTCCGGAGGACAGTGCACTTCTGCCATCTCATGGACATTTCATGAACAGGGAAGAATTCCTCAAAAGGAAGAGGGGATTATGATGAATTTTTCTTCAAATCTGTTTCAACAGTTGAGAATTTAGCTAAGTATTAAATAGATTAATTTTTTTTTGCCTTTTTGCAGGCTTTTGATTATGCAGTTTTCATAATGAACTCAGTGTGGTTGTTTCCGATTTGGCCCCGTAGCATCTGGCAGGGAGCCTCTGTCTGAATGTGAGACTTGCTGCATCCAGATTTGATTCCTTTTCCTTGGCACGGCTTTGCCTCCTGCTGATGGAAGCTTTAAAGAAAAAGAAAATACCATGACATCTGAAACACTGCCAAAAAACATCAACATGCTTTCTGGCTGCCATCTATTGTGCAATGCAAACCTCTTAAGATTTAATTTTTCTAAAACTGTGGTGCACCTGTTTGCAAGAGAAACTACCTTGTCACATGATGATGTGTTTTGCCAAATCACTTAAAAAATTTTATTTATTTGCTTTAGAGTGTGAGTTCCCTCCCTTCCCTCCCTCTTTTTCCTTCTCCACCCCAAATTTCTCCATGCAAAAATCCTTCTCCCAAGAATTGCTATCTGTAATTATATGATGCATTTCCCACCCTCTGGTTTTGACTGATCCTTGTCTTCTACCTACAGTTATAGCTGCAATGGCTGGGTGCATTTTTTCTGGTGCCTGCTGTACCCAGTTTATACCAGATAAACCCCAGTTTGGCCCAGCTGGGAGCTTGCCAGTGCCTGCCTGCAAGGTCACGTTGGTTCAAACAGCTCTTCACTACCCATCACTGGACTGAAGAGGGCTCTGCTGTCTGGCCAAACCTCTCCGCCTGCCACAAAAGAAAGTTTCTTCTTCAGCGTGAGTTTATTTCAGCTGTTTTTCAAGGTAGATTTCAGCTCCACAGCTGTTTGG